>CM062295.1:270040034-271449472 GCA_031216915.1 Pictodentalium vernedei
CATTCATTCATTCATTCATTCATTCATTCATTCATTCATTCATTCATTCATTCATTCATTCATTCATTCATTCATTCATTCATTCATTCATTCATTCATTCATTCATATTACTCCACCTCGTCTTTTACAAATTGACTCACTCATTCTCTATCCTCATTGAATCCATTGTTTTACTGTAAAGTCCTTTAATTGTAAATTTATTTGTTCAATCATTCATCCAAGATACCATATCACTTTGATGTGATGTTAGGTAGGGTGATGTTGCACCCGACGTACTTGTATATAAACTACAGTGTTTTTATCCTGTTTGTACAGAAAATTTTCGTTTCTAAACAAACTCCCAATTACATACTATTACCGCAACAGACTGTGACTAGAAATGAAAAAGAAATAACGTCTCAACCCGTCCAACAGTTGAACTTTATCTGGGACTTAACCTCCTTTTATCTTCATCTTGGAACAATATATTGTAGTTATGTTTTATATATTTGTCCAGCGAGAAAGGATGGTAGTATGTTGGTGAATTATGGCGGGTAACATTACACTCGACGAGGTGCAGGTAGACGCAGAGTACGACTTTATTCAGCTCTATAATGAGAAAATATGTTCCTTGACAGAAAATGATGAATCCCCATATAAAAACCACGCAACTGACTGCAACTACTTTTCGCCTAGAGACTTTCAGTCAATGGTTTGTAAAATAGACGCAGGATTCTCAATATTCCATCTCAATTGCCAAAGCCTGAAGGCCCATTGGGATTCCTTTCAAAACATGCTATATGACCTACAAACAGGAAAGAACTTCTTCGACATAATAGGACTTACCGAAATTTTCCAAATTCCTCCAGAGATGTCGTTCAGTCTGGATGGCTATGCCCCGATTATTAAACGTATGAGACACGAGAATGATGATGGTCGAGGAGGGGTTGGTCTATATATTAAAGAAGGAATACCCTACAGAGTTCGTAATGATATTTCGTTCTTTATTCCCCATGTCTTCGAATCTCTGTTTATTGAAACTAAAGATAAATACCAACCCAGAATTATTGGCGTTATTTATAGACCCAACACTCCTCCTAAAGCCGACATCAACCTTTTCTTATCAAAATTAAATGAAATAATGAATGTTTTAAATGCCGAAAATAAAAAAGTTTATATTATGGGGGATCTTAACCTGGACCTTTTAAAAGCAACTACACGCTCAAAAACGGAAGAATTTGTTAATCTCATGTTCAGTCAAGGCTTTCTGCCGTATATCACCAAGCCAACGAGAGTAACCTGTCGTTCTGCTACTCTGATAGATCATATCTTCTCTAATAATGTTCCACAAGCAGCATTACCTGGAATAGTCATATCTGACGTGTCAGATCATTTTGGTGTTTTCTATATTGAGGAAAACCCCAAACCAAAAGATACACCACACTTTACACTAAAAAGAATAATAAATGCAGAAAGAATAGTTGAATTTAAAACACTTATCTCGCAAAGTGATTTTAATCCTGTAATGCAGTCGAATTGCCCCAATGAGTCATATGAAACCTTTCTAAACATCTATATGGAAGCCTATGAAAGAGCATTCCCTCTCAAACGTGTTAGCCAGAACAAAAAATTTATTAAAAAACAGCCATGGATGACAAGGGGGCTTGTAATATCCTCCAACAACAAAGAAAAATTCTACAAGAAAAAACTCCATGCTCCCACCGAAAGGAACTCAGAAAACTATAAAAACTACTGCAGAATCTTCAACAAGGTAAAAAAACAATGTAAAGCTACCTATTATAGAGATATCCTAAACGAAAACAAAAACAATATGCGAAGAACGTGGCAGATTTTAAACGAAGCCATCAATAAAGGAAAACCTGAAGCCAGATTACCATCGTTCTTCATCCAGGACAACATCGAGTTAAACGAGCCCCATGCCATCGCAGAAGAATTCAACAATTTCTTCATCAACATTGGAAAAAACACATCCGAACAGATTCAGAAAACTAATAAGTCCTACACAGATTACATGGACAACAATGTCTCCAATAATCTCTATTTAATACCCACAAATCCCACAGAAGTCAACCGAGTAGTAAATAAAATGAAGCCAAAATTATCTAAAGACTGCGATGACATCACAACCTGTCTTCTTAAGCATACGATAACCGAAGTATTGGATCCTCTAACACATGTAATTAACAACTCTTTCCTAAACGGCAAAGTACCAGACAGGATGAAGATCGCGAAGGTGATACCCATATTTAAAGCGGGTGACGAGCACAGCTTTACAAATTACAGACCTATCAGTATACTTCCGGTATTCTCAAAAGTAATGGAAAAACTCATGGAAGTGAGGCTAGAGAGTTTCCTCAATAGGTTTAATATTTTATACCCTCACCAATATGGGTTCCGAAAGCGACATAGTACTATTCATCCAGTTCTTCAGCTCCTTAAAAGCATTGCAATAGAAAATAATAAAGAAGAAAAAAACAGCACCTTAGCACTGTTCCTGGATTTGTCAAAGGCTTTTGACACCATAAATCACGAAATACTATTAGGTAAACTGGAAACATATGGCATCCGAGGTGTCACCAACAATTGGTTTAGAAGTTACTTGTCCAACAGGTCTCAATATGTCACGTACGGAGAGCACAAATCGAACTTAGCCAAACAGAGTTGTGGTGTACCACAGGGCTCGATTTTAGGCCCTATTCTTTTTCTTTTATATATAAATGATATAAGTAACTCAACATCACTCAATCTTTTATCATTTGCCGATGACACCACTGCACACTGCCCGGGCTCCGATAATAATCCCATTACATCGTATTTCAATGACGAGCTCCAGAAACTATTCGAATGGTGCTCTGTGAACCAGTTAATGCTGAATGCTAAGAAGACCTCGTACATCATACTTAATCCAAATAAAGGTAGGAACAAAAATCTTTGTCAAGAGGTAAAAATAAATAACCAAAACATTAACAAAGTTGGGGCCACCGAAACAGAAAAATCTGTTAAATTCTTGGGAATTAGCATTGATGAACATTTATCCTACAAGGCTCACATATCCCGATTATGCTCGAAAATAGCACGCGCAAACTATAGTCTAAACAAAGTTAAAAATATCCTCCCCCACGGAGCTATGAAAACTTTGTATTACGCCCTCATACATAGCCATTTGGTATACGGAATCCAGGCATGGGGCAACTCAAGAGCTATCAAAAAACTAGCTGTCCTGCAAAAACGTTCAATACGAATAATTAATAACAAAAAGTACAATTCTCATACAGATCCCCTGTTTAAAGAAAACAAAATACACAAGGTTGATGATTTGTTTAGGCTACATGCACTACTGTTCGTGTTTGACTGGCAGAACGGCAGATTACCGGTGTCTTTCAATGATATATTTAAAATTACTGACAATCCATCTGGTAGGAGAACTAGACAGTCAGGCCTCCTATACATAGAAAAAACACGGACCCAAACTCTGGATAAATTTCCTTTATACTCCTTCCCGAAACTATGGAATGCTCTGGACGACACAACTCGTAATATTAGCGACAGAAGCATGCTTAAGAGCAAGCTAACTTCCACATTCATTTCCTCATATTCCAGTTATGTCAGCTGCAACAATCCCTACTGTCCTGATTGCACTTCGTAAACTTCGTAAATTGTCAAAGTCGTGGTCCGCGTCTAAATCTGGAATCCTCGTCTTGTGCAACCTGTCGCGCTTCCTCCTTACAGTGGTGCTATGTAAAATACTATATGGATATAAGTATGAACTTGCAAATAAAAGTCTACACAAATAAATCAATAACATTCGTCATCCTACGATGATGATGCAGCTAACGTAGACACCACACCCAAACATCATGACCAACCTCCTTGTCGCAGTCTAAACGATACGAACTTCACGATGGGACTTGTTGCCGCCCTCATGTGTTATGATAAGTAGTGGAGGGAGTCCTATAGGCAGGTTGCTTCTTGCCTACCTTGAATCACCGTCTTTCCGCTGGCGAAAATGAAACACTAATACTCTAATATCAGAAAAGTAATGATTCGATCGTCATTCTCCATCATGTGTCACATAATTGGCTCTCTGTTCATTCTTTCAGTCACAGTCTGTTTGCAATCACCCCATCTTCTTCCAGGGGGTGGCAGGTAGACAGCCAATATGGCTATGCCACTTCCTACGGTATACTTCACATTACATTTGTGCAATATGTTTATTTGTAACCATTTTACATGTATGTGTACCGTGAATAAAGAATCTGAATCTGAATCTATTCGAGGGCTTTTTTTATGGAATATTCTTTAAAATGAAGCAAAGTGTATATAATACTGTATAATGAGTCATTTTAGCTAGGTGGGATTGGTTTTTCAGAATGAAAAATTTAAAACATTAATATTTATTTCAACACAAATAAAAAAGTCTGATTTAACAAAAACAAAAAAGTCTTTTTTGATTGCTATCCTGCTATGCAGATGTTATAACAAAAACAAAGAGACAAGGTTTGCTCTTGAGACAGAACAAAAACAAGTTCCAAAACCAATATTTGCAACACATACAGGCATTGGTAAATTAGTTATGAGCACAGTTCTCACATATGCCTGCATAAGCAATGATTTACAGAAAGTGTCTGTTTGAAGTGCATATCAATGCATATCAGAATATCAAAACAAGGAAAAGCTTATTTAAATTTTATTTAAAATCAAAGGTTTCTGTGACAAAGAATAATTGCGTTCAAATGCGAGGTAAACACCGTGAAACTAGATTTGTAAGAATATTAAGCTATACAGTTAGTTTGTCTGATATGGTTTGATTGGGGTTTTACATAGCTTTCAACAACTATGGTTATATGATGCCCATATCATGTCGTTGTTAGTTCCCAAGATGAAGGTGGAATTACTCAAATAGATCTATTGGATGGCCTAAGGAATCCACAAACCACTGGGGAGGAACTAACACGCTCACCCACGCAAAGACCTCAATATGAGGCTAAAACAAATTCCTTAGAATGTGCTACATCAAAATAGTAAAATGTCTTTGTAAACCGCCAGGCCATCGCGGCTGTACATTAACAACCTGGCTATCTTATCTCGTTGTAACACACAACTTGGAGCATCCCTAAATGTCTCGCATGCAAGGATTGAGTGTCTTTTCAGTCCAGAAATTACACACTACTCGTGGCGTCGAAACATGCTCAGATGCAAGGGTTTTGCCTCTTTTAAGGCCTGGGAATCAACATTTCCTCCCACGGGACCGAATCATAATCGGCCTGTAGGTTATGCAGCAGTTCACGTATTATCCAGAACGTCGACAAATGCCTCTAATAATAATAACTCTTTGGCCAGCCGCTGATTTGTCGCGGTCCTCATAAGAGAAGGCCACCATTCCCCCTGCACCCCACCCCCTCTTCCCCTCCTCTCCTCCCAGCATTCAGATATAAACTGCTTAATAGTGTCCCTCACTTCCTCTTTTTCAATTTCTTGTGTGGGTGTGGGTTAAGTCTGATATTTAAACTTATCAGGCAAGTTTGATGAGTAGATAGTTCTGCACATGCCAAAATAAATAGCTTCAGGTAACACTCGTACAGATGATAGAAAACGGTATCCAAAGTTTGCAAATTTTCATATTTTTCAAACAGTTCCCTTACCCTAGTAGATATCACTGTGTTACAGGGTATAATGCGACAAACAAATTTGAACCAAAAACGTGCCCTCCAATCAACAAGTCATCTTCCTATACTAAAATCTTTGGCACATATGAAATATAGTATTGAGAAATGGCCTCTGAAATTGTACTATTTTGTTGAAAATCACAAACGTCGGCGCCTGGAGGTCATAGGGTAGGGGTTAAAGTTGAGAAGCGTTTTAAGAGATTTCATTACAACATGTTCGACTCTAAATATACAAAAGATTTTATCTTCACGGGACCGATAGTTCTCGAAGATTTGGTAAAAGGGTTATTTTTGCTATATTTTGGTCCGACTGAAGGGGTTAAACGTTTTCACTAAAATGGCGGTATGTGGAGGAAGACCTTCAAGTGTGAGCAAACAGGTGTGCAAAATTTGAGAGGAATTCAAGATCTAGAGGCCACAAAATTTAAGTGGAAAAAAGAAGAAGAAAAAACAAACAAAAAAACCTTTCTTTGAGCAATAACAATAAGTCTCACCGGTGGTAACTCTTCGAGAGCGATGCCAGATTGAAGCTCATTTCCCTGGAATTTGACTAAGTAAATCGCACGCTGGATGAAGTAAAAAAGAAACTACATACCAGTCCAAGATACATTTGACGAAGAATATGACTTGTGCAAATGGCCATGAACTATAACTAAACATTGTGATTGTATACTGTGAACAAAGTCATTTAAAAATGTAATTTGATTAGAATGAATGGAATGTTACATATTCTTAAGTTGCCGGATGTAGAGGCCTTCCAGTCTCATAGCAAACACTTGCCACCATGGAAAACAAGTTGACGATCGCCATAACTATGACATCACTTCCTCTTCGGTTTTCCCTCCCACAAGCCGGGTCGGCCATGGGTTTTCTTACTACTATAGAAGTTACCGGAGTATTCTCCAGCTCGATCGAATACCCCCAAATCACACAATCTGGTTTATAGCACACTGTTCTACTCGTTTACATACAACATCACCTTTTGGGCGAAAGATCTGAGCATAAAGGCCCGACGCCAGTGAGGATTCTCACACTAAAACAGTTACCATTTAATATCCGCCCAGCACACCACAATATCGTCTCGAACAATTGACCTCACTCACAGAACACACCCTAACATTGTTGTTGTCCTTTCGAATGTAAGGTGATTAGCGCCATTAAATGAACGACGTTAGCAGTCATGTAGTTTTCAGCCTCACGTCAGGTGCCATTCACGGAGATTGTCAACATCGGGCATGAAAATGAAAACCACATTACAGACTCCTGAAGTGAGACAAGTACATATATAGCTGATTTCATGTTGACGCTACAAATCGTTGCGTCAAATAATATTCGATGACTATATTTCACTTTGGACACTGCACTCAGCTCAAGTTGATTTCTTGTTACCTTGGAATGAGAACACTGCAAAATGAGAGGAAGGAAATGGTGTCGAAATTCTAAAGTCAGTTAGACAATCGTTTCTAAACATATTTTTATTTGCCTATAGCGGTGCAAACTTGAGACCAAAGGTAACGGAGAAACCTTCCAGTGCCATTCACAGAAATCGTCTTTAAATTTTTTATTCATTTTTTTGTCTCAAAAATACAGGTTAAATTCTTATGTAACTAAAACAGTTAATTTTTTGCCTTAAAATCTCGAGGGATCATAAGATATTGAAGCAAATGACTTTCTTTTTCTAGAATCTTCATTTGGTTTCTTTTCATTGTGTGTTTGTTTTTTTTTTTCTTTCTTTCTTTCTTTTGTTTTGGGGTTTTTGGGGGGTTTGGCTTTTTTCCTTCTTTCTTTTTTGTTTGCAAGTCGTCAATTCGTGTTGGGTAAATGGTTAATTTTGACTATATCCTATCGCACACAGACAATCGTTTTGACAATCAATTGTGCGAACACCACACACGGCCAATGGGCACACACGATCAAAAGGGATTCTATAGGCATAGTCAGACTATAGAAGGGATTTGACGAACTTGCGACTTATGTTTGATGGAATGTGCTTGTGTGCTAATGCACAATGTCCGCACATAACATACGGCACATGGGCGCATACTAGATGTGCAGATATATGCTTGTGTGCTAGTGCACAATGTGCATAAATCACATTCAGCATATATGATTGTACGGATACGGGAGGATACATATGACATGGTAACATACTATTGGAAGCAACCTTTTGGAGGATATCTTTTGGGGGACACTTATCAGAGGACATCTATCTATTTGGGTATCTATCTGGCTCCTAGCGTTGATCGTATTGAGACTTGTTTGTGTGCTACATGTAATACTATTCTCCAGAATTCCGAACAAAATACGGTCCATTTCGGTGATTTTGGTTGATTTTTTCGTAATTTTGGGGACTGGTAGGGACTAGTATGGACTATTGGGTAGATACCTGTGGTCTGTGGTATAGTAGTACTACTGGGGGCTAATGGTCGTGAAATTTGTGGTTTCTACAATCGGGAATCCACATCTCCTACCACTTCTCTTCACCCTCTACCTTTCCCTTCCTTAGGTGGCATTGGAGAGAATTTTCCATATGTGACAATGAGCGTTCCAGAAATTCAGTTGTACAGATATCAGTAACTCTTGATGTTTTAATCGTTCATTTCATGATGCTGATTATATCCCACGGCTTTCATGTTGTGATCTTGGAAAGCAGTTTGTAAATGACTATGAAGTTCCATCTATGCAGGGCCATCGCTACCAGGGAAATTGGGGGGGGGGGGGTACAACTGCCCACCCCAACCAGGATTGTGGAGGAGAAATCAGATAAAAAATTTTCGGCATGAATAAACCTAACTCAAATGTTAAAGCACCGCAAACGTTTGCAGTTATACCTGTTCATCTATTCCACTGTGATTCGCTAATCCGGATCATCCGTGCTTTTATCTTCTTAGGCTACCTGCCCTTTAACCTAATTACAGAAGTCAGAATTTATTACAATACAAAACTCTCCCCCGGATTGTCCAGACACTTCAGAGGCGGACTGACTGTACATATCACCCAGACGGAGGGGTGGGGGGGATGCGAGAACATAGATGCGGATTGTGTAGGCGGTCAAGCGCCAAAAGAAATGTGTGTAAACTGTTAATGCATTTTTCTCCTTTTTCACTATTATGGCATCTTTTGTGCCCCAAACAGTAACAAAATGTCACAAATTGACCATAAAGCCCATTAAGAAACATTATTAACAAAACTAACCCCTTTAATATGAGAAATATTGGAGAATTTCATGAAAAACTGATTTGAAGATGGGAATGGGTGTTCGACAGTTTTCTCCAAAAGTCGACTAAAATATCCATTCAAGACATAATTCATTGATATTCGAGGGCTTTTTTATGGAATATTCTTTAAAATGAAGCAAAGTGTATATAATACTGCATAATGAGTCATTTTAGCTAGGTGGGATTGGTTTTTCAGAATGAAAAATTTAAAACATTAATATTTATTTCAACACAAATAAAAAAGTCTGATTTAACAAAAACAAAAAAGTCTTTTTTGATTGCTATCCTGCTATGCAGATGTTATAACAAAAACAAAGAGACAAGGTTTGCTCTTGAGACAGAACAAAAACAAGTTCCAAAACCAATATTTGCAACACATACAGGCATTGGTAAATTAGTTATGAGCACAGTTCTCACATATGCCTGCATAAGCAATGATTTACAGAAAGTGTCTGTTTGAAGTGCATATCAATGCATATCAGAATATCAAAACAAGGAAAAGCTTATTTAAATTTTATTTAAAATCAAAGGTTTCTGTGACAAAGAATAATTGCGTTCAAATGCGAGGTAAACACCGTGAAACTAGATTTGTAAGAATATTAAGCTATACAGTTAGTTTGTCTGATATGGTTTGATTGGGGTTTTACATAGCTTTCAACAACTATGGTTATATGATGCCCATATCATGTCGTTGTTAGTTCCCAAGATGAAGGTGGAATTACTCAAATAGATCTATTGGATGGCCTAAGGAATCCACAAACCACTGGGGAGGAACTAACACGCTCACCCACGCAAAGACCTCAATATGAGGCTAAAACAAATTCCTTAGAATGTGCTACATCAAAATAGTAAAATGTCTTTGTAAACCGCCAGGCCATCGCGGCTGTACATTAACAACCTGGCTATCTTATCTCGTTGTAACACACAACTTGGAGCATCCCTAAATGTCTCGCATGCAAGGATTGAGTGTCTTTTCAGTCCAGAAATTACACACTACTCGTGGCGTCGAAACATGCTCAGATGCAAGGGTTTTGCCTCTTTTAAGGCCTGGGAATCAACATTTCCTCCCACGGGACCGAATCATAATCGGCCTGTAGGTTATGCAGCAGTTCACGTATTATCCAGAACGTCGACAAATGCCTCTAATAATAATAACTCTTTGGCCAGCCGCTGATTTGTCGCGGTCCTCATAAGAGAAGGCCATCATTCCCCCTGCACCCCACCCCCTCTTCCCCTCCTCTCCTCCCAGCATTCAGATATAAACTGCTTAATAGTGTCCCTCACTTCCTCTTTTTCAATTTCTTGTGTGGGTGTGGGTTAAGTCTGATATTTAAACTTATCAGGCAAGTTTGATGAGTAGATAGTTCTGCACATGCCAAAATAAATAGCTTCAGGTAACACTCGTACAGATGATAGAAAACGGTATCCAAAGTTTGCAAATTTTCATATTTTTCAAACAGTTCCCTTACCCTAGTAGATATCACTGTGTTACAGGGTATAATGCGACAAACAAATTTGAACCAAAAACGTGCCCTCCAATCAACAAGTCATCTTCCTATACTAAAATCTTTGGCACATATGAAATATAGTATTGAGAAATGGCCTCTGAAATTGTACTATTTTGTTGAAAATCACAAACGTCGGCGCCTGGAGGTCATAGGGTAGGGGTTAAAGTTGAGAAGCGTTTTAAGAGATTTCATTACAACATGTTCGACTCTAAATATACAAAAGATTTTATCTTCACGGGACCGATAGTTCTCGAAGATTTGGTAAAAGGGTTATTTTTGCTATATTTTGGTCCGACTGAAGGGGTTAAACGTTTTCACTAAAATGGCGGTATGTGGAGGAAGACCTTCAAGTGTGAGCAAACAGGTGTGCAAAATTTGAGAGGAATTCAAGATCTAGAGGCCACAAAATTTAAGTGGAAAAAAGAAGAAGAAAAAACAAACAAAAAAACCTTTCTTTGAGCAATAACAATAAGTCTCACCGATGGTAACTCTTCGAGAGCGATGCCAGATTGAAGCTCATTTCCCTGGAATTTGACTAAGTAAATCGCACGCTGGATGAAGTAAAAAAGAAACTACATACCAGTCCAAGATACATTTGACGAAGAATATGACTTGTGCAAATGGCCATGAACTATAACTAAACATTGTGATTGTATACTGTGAACAAAGTCATTTAAAAATGTAATTTGATTAGAATGAATGGAATGTTACATATTCTTAAGTTGCCGGATGTAGAGGCCTTCCAGTCTCATAGCAAACACTTGCCACCATGGAAAACAAGTTGACGATCGCCATAACTATGACATCACTTCCTCTTCGGTTTTCCCTCCCACAAGCCGGGTCGGCCATGGGTTTTCTTACTACTATAGAAGTTACCGGAGTATTCTCCAGCTCGATCGAATACCCCCAAATCACACAATCTGGTTTATAGCACACTGTTCTACTCGTTTACATACAACATCACCTTTTGGGCGAAAGATCTGAGCATAAAGGCCCGACGCCAGTGAGGATTCTCACACTAAAACAGTTACCATTTAATATCCGCCCAGCACACCACAATATCGTCTCGAACAATTGACCTCACTCACAGAACACACCCTAACATTGTCGTTGTCCTTTCGAATGTAAGGTGATTAGCGCCATTAAATGAACGACGTTAGCAGTCATGTAGTTTTCAGCCTCACGTCAGGTGCCATTCACGGAGATTGTCAACATCGGGCATGAAAATGAAAACCACATTACAGACTCCTGAAGTGAGACAAGTACATATATAGCTGATTTCATGTTGACGCTACAAATCGTTGCGTCAAATAATATTCGATGACTATATTTCACTTTGGACACTGCACTCAGCTCAAGTTGATTTCTTGTTACCTTGGAATGAGAACACTGCAAAATGAGAGGAAGGAAATGGTGTCGAAATTCTAAAGTCAGTTAGACAATCGTTTCTAAACATATTTTTATTTGCCTATAGCGGTGCAAACTTGAGACCAAAGGTAACGGAGAAACCTTCCAGTGCCATTCACAGAAATCGTCTTTAAATTTTTTATTCATTTTTTTGTCTCAAAAATACAGGTTAAATTCTTATGTAACTAAAACAGTTAATTTTTTGCCTTAAAATCTCGAGGGATCATAAGATATTGAAGCAAATGACTTTCTTTTTCTAGAATCTTCATTTGGTTTCTTTTCATTGTGTGTTTGTTTTTTTTTCTTTCTTTCTTTCTTTTGTTTTGGGGTTTTTGGGGGGTTTGGCTTTTTTCCTTCTTTCTTTTTTGTTTGCAAGTCGTCAATTCGTGTTGGGTAAATGGTTAATTTTGACTATATCCTATCGCACACAGACAATCGTTTTGACAATCAATTGTGCGAACACCACACACGGCCAATGGGCACACACGATCAAAAGGGATTCTATGGGCATAGTCAGACTATAGAAGGGATTTGACGAACTTGCGACTTATGTTTGATGGAATGTGCTTGTGTGCTAATGCACAATGTGCGCACATAACATACGGCACATGGGCGCATATTAGATGTGCAGATATATGCTTGTGTGCTAGTGCACAATGTGCATAAATCACATTCAGCATATATGATTGTACGGATACGGGAGGATACATATGACATGGTAACATACTATTGGAAGCAACCTTTTGGAGGATATCTTTTGGGGGACACTTATCAGAGGACATCTATCTATTTGGGTATCTATCTGGCTCCTAGCGTTGATCGTATTGAGACTTGTTTGTGTGCTACATGTAATACTATTCTCCAGAATTCCGAACAAAATACGGTCCATTTCGGTGATTTTGGTTGATTTTTTCGTAATTTTGGGGACTGGTAGGGACTAGTATGGACTATTGGGTAGATACCTGTGGTCTGTGGTATAGTAGTACTACTGGGGGCTAATGGTCGTGAAACTTGTGGTTTCTACAATCGGGAATCCACATCTCCTACCACTTCTCTTCACCCTCTACCTTTCCCTTCCTTAGGTGGCATTGGAGAGAATTTTCCATATGTGACAATGAGTGTTCCAGAAATTCAGTTGTACAGATATCAGTAACTCTTGATGTTTTAATCGTTCATTTCATGATGCTGATTATATCCCACGGCTTTCATGTTGTGATCTTGGAAAGCAGTTTGTAAATGACTATGAAGTTCCATCTATGCAGGGCCATCGCTACCAGGGAAATTGGGGGGGGGGGGGGGGGGTACAACTGCCCACCCCAACCAGGATTGTGGAGGAGAAATCAGATAAAAAATTTTCGGCATGAATAAACCTAACTCAAATGTTAAAGCACCGCAAACGTTTGCAGTTATACCTGTTCATCTATTCCACTGTGATTCGCTAATCCGGATCATCCGTGCTTTTATCTTCTTAGGCTACCTGCCCTTTAACCTAATTACAGAAGTCAGAATTTATTACAATACAAAACTCTCCCCCGGATTGTCCAGACACTTCAGAGGCGGACTGACTGTACATATCACCCAGACGGAGGGGTGGGGGGGGGGGGGGATGCGAGAACATAGATGCGGATTGTGTAGGCGGTCAAGCGCCAAAAGAAATGTGTGTAAACTGTTAATGCATTTTTCTCCTTTTTCACTATTATGGCATCTTTTGTGCCCCAAACAGTAACAAAATGTCACAAATTGACCATAAAGCCCATTAAGAAACATTATTAACAAAACTAACCCCTTTAATATGAGAAATATTGGAGAATTTCATGAAAAACTGATTTGAAGATGGGAATGGGTGTTCGACAGTTTTCTCCAAAAGTCGACTAAAATATCCATTCAAGACATAATTCATTGATATTCGAGGGCTTTTTTATGGAATATTCTTTAAAATGAAGCAAAGTGTATATAATACTGTATAATGAGTCATTTTAGCTAGGTGGGATTGGTTTTTCAGAATGAAAAATTTAAAACATTAATATTTATTTCAACACAAATAAAAAAGTCTGATTTAACAAAAACAAAAAAGTCTTTTTTGATTGCTATCCTGCTATGCAGATGTTATAACAAAAACAAAGAGACAAGGTTTGCTCTTGAGACAGAACAAAAACAAGTTCCAAAACCAATATTTGCAACACATACAGGCATTGGTAAATTAGTTATGAGCACAGTTCTCACATATGCCTGCATAAGCAATGATTTACAGAAAGTGTCTGTTTGAAGTGCATATCAATGCATATCAGAATATCAAAACAAGGAAAAGCTTATTTAAATTTTATTTAAAATCAAAGGTTTCTGTGACAAAGAATAATTGCGTTCAAATGCGAGGTAAACACCGTGAAACTAGATTTGTAAGAATATTAAGCTATACAGTTAGTTTGTCTGATATGGTTTGATTGGGGTTTTACATAGCTTTCAACAACTATGGTTATATGATGCCCATATCATGTCGTTGTTAGTTCCCAAGATGAAGGTGGAATTACTCAAATAGATCTATTGGATGGCCTAAGGAATCCACAAACCACTGGGGAGGAACTAACACGCTCACCCACGCAAAGACCTCAATATGAGGCTAAAACAAATTCCTTAGAATGTGCTACATCAAAATAGTAAAATGTCTTTGTAAACCGCCAGGCCATCGCGGCTGTACATTAACAACCTGGCTATCTTATCTCGTTGTAACACACAACTTGGAGCATCCCTAAATGTCTCGCATGCAAGGATTGAGTGTCTTTTCAGTCCAGAAATTACACACTACTCGTGGCGTCGAAACATGCTCAGATGCAAGGGTTTTGCCTCTTTTAAGGCCTGGGAATCAACATTTCCTCCCACGGGACCGAATCATAATCGGCCTGTAGGTTATGCAGCAGTTCACGTATTATCCAGAACGTCGACAAATGCCTCTAATAATAATAACTCTTTGGCCAGCCGCTGATTTGTCGCGGTCCTCATAAGAGAAGGCCATCATTCCCCCTGCACCCCACCCCCTCTTCCCCTCCTCTCCTCCCAGCATTCAGATATAAACTGCTTAATAGTGTCCCTCACTTCCTCTTTTTCAATTTCTTGTGTGGGTGTGGGTTAAGTCTGATATTTAAACTTATCAGGCAAGTTTGATGAGTAGATAGTTCTGCACATGCCAAAATAAATAGCTTCAGGTAACACTCGTACAGATGATAGAAAACGGTATCCAAAGTTTGCAAATTTTCATATTTTTCAAACAGTTCCCTTACCCTAGTAGATATCACTGTGTTACAGGGTATAATGCGACAAACAAATTTGAACCAAAAACGTGCCCTCCAATCAACAAGTCATCTTCCTATACTAAAATCTTTGGCACATATGAAATATAGTATTGAGAAATGGCCTCTGAAATTGTACTATTTTGTTGAAAATCACAAACGTCGGCGCCTGGAGGTCATAGGGTAGGGGTTAAAGTTGAGAAGCGTTTTAAGAGATTTCATTACAACATGTTCGACTCTAAATATACAAAAGATTTTATCTTCACGGGACCGATAGTTCTCGAAGATTTGGTAAAAGGGTTATTTTTGCTATATTTTGGTCCGACTGAAGGGGTTAAACGTTTTCACTAAAATGGCGGTATGTGGAGGAAGACCTTCAAGTGTGAGCAAACAGGTGTGCAAAATTTGAGAGGAATTCAAGATCTAGAGGCCACAAAATTTAAGTGGAAAAAAGAAGAAGAAAAAACAAACAAAAAAACCTTTCTTTGAGCAATAACAATAAGTCTCACCGATGGTAACTCTTCGAGAGCGATGCCAGATTGAAGCTCATTTCCCTGGAATTTGACTAAGTAAATCGCACGCTGGATGAAGTAAAAAAGAAACTACATACCAGTCCAAGATACATTTGACGAAGAATATGACTTGTGCAAATGGCCATGAACTATAACTAAACATTGTGATTGTATACTGTGAACAAAGTCATTTAAAAATGTAATTTGATTAGAATGAATGGAATGTTACATATTCTTAAGTTGCCGGATGTAGAGGCCTTCCAGTCTCATAGCAAACACTTGCCACCATGGAAAACAAGTTGACGATCGCCATAACTATGACATCACTTCCTCTTCGGTTTTCCCTCCCACAAGCCGGGTCGGCCATGGGTTTTCTTACTACTATAGAAGTTACCGGAGTATTCTCCAGCTCGATCGAATACCCCCAAATCACACAATCTGGTTTATAGCACACTGTTCTACTCGTTTACATACAACATCACCTTTTGGGCGAAAGATCTGAGCATAAAGGCCCGACGCCAGTGCGGATTCTCACACTAAAACAGTTACCATTTAATATCCGCCCAGCACACCACAATATCGTCTCGAACAATTGACCTCACTCACAGAACACACCCTAACATTGTTGTTGTCCTTTCGAATGTAAGGTGATTAGCGCCATTAAATGAACGACGTTAGCAGTCATGTAGTTTTCAGCCTCACGTCAGGTGCCATTCACGGAGATTGTCAACATCGGGCATGAAAATGAAAACCACATTACAGACTCCTGAAGTGAGACAAGTACATATATAGCTGATTTCATGTTGACGCTACAAATCGTTGCGTCAAATAATATTCGATGACTATATTTCACTTTGGACACTGCTCTCAGCTCAAGTTGATTTCTTGTTACCTTGGAATGAGAACACTGCAAAATGAGAGGAAGGAAATGGTGTCGAAATTCTAAAGTCAGTTAGACAATCGTTTCTAAACATATTTTTATTTGCCTATAGCGGTGCAAACTTGAGACCAAAGGTAACGGAGAAACCTTCCAGTGCCATTCACAGAAATCGTCTTTAAATTTTTTATTCATTTTTTTGTCTCAAAAATACAGGTTAAATTCTTATGTAACTAAAACAGTTAATTTTTTGCCTTAAAATCTCGAGGGATCATAAGATATTGAAGCAAATGACTTTCTTTTTCTAGAATCTTCATTTGGTTTCTTTTCATTGTGTGTTTGTTTTTTTTTTCTTTCTTTCTTTCTTTTGTTTTGGGGTTTTTGGGGGGTTTGGCTTTTTTCCTTCTTTCTTTTTTGTTTGCAAGTCGTCAATTCGTGTTGGGTAAATGGTTAATTTTGACTATATCCTATCGCACACAGACAATCGTTTTGACAATCAATTGTGCGAACACCACACACGGCCAATGGGCACACACGATCAAAAGGGATTCTATAGGCATAGTCAGACTATAGAAGGGATTTGACGAACTTGCGACTTATGTTTGATGGAATGTGCTTGTGTGCTAATGCACAATGTCCGCACATAACATACGGCACATGGGCGCATACTAGATGTGCAGATATATGCTTGTGTGCTAGTGCACAATGTGCATAAATCACATTCAGCATATATGATTGTACGGATACGGGAGGATACATATGACATGGTAACATACTATTGGAAGCAACCTTTTGGAGGATATCTTTTGGGGGACACTTATCAGAGGACATCTATCTATTTGGGTATCTATCTGGCTCCTAGCGTTGATCGTATTGAGACTTGTTTGTGTGCTATATGTAATACTATTCTCCAGAATTCCGAACAAAATACGGTCCATTTCGGTGATTTTGGTTGATTTTTTCGTAATTTTGGGGACTGGTAGGGACTAGTATGGACTATTGGGTAGATACCTGTGGTCTGTGGTATAGTAGTACTACTGGGGGCTAATGGTCGTGAAACTTGTGGTTTCTACAATCGGGAATCCACATCTCCTACCACTTCTCTTCACCCTCTACCTTTCCCTTCCTTAGGTGGCATTGGAGAGAATTTTTCATATGTGACAATGAGCGTTCCAGAAATTCAGTTGTACAGATATCAGTAACTCTTGATGTTTTAATCGTTCATTTCATGATGCTGATTATATCCCACGGCTTTCATGTTGTGATCTTGGAAAGCAGTTTGTAAATGACTATGAAGTTCCATCTATGCAGGGCCATCGCTACCAGGGAAATTGGGGGGGGGGGGGGTACAACTGCCCACCCCAACCAGGATTGTGGAGGAGAAATCAGATAAAAAATTTTCGGCATGAATAAACCTAACTCAAATGTTAAAGCACCGCAAACGTTTGCAGTTATACCTGTTCATCTATTCCACTGTGATTCGCTAATCCGGATCATCCGTGCTTTTATCTTCTTAGGCTACCTGCCCTTTAACCTAATTACAGAAGTCAGAATTTATTACAATACAAAACTCTCCCCCGGATTGTCCAGACACTTCAGAGGCGGACTGACTGTACATATCACCCAGACGGAGGGGTGGGGGGGATGCGAGAACATAGATGCGGATTGTGTAGGCGGTCAAGCGCCAAAAGAAATGTGTGTAAACTGTTAATGCATTTTTCTCCTTTTTCACTATTATGGCATCTTTTGTGCCCCAAACAGTAACAAAATGTCACAAATTGACCATAAAGCCCATTAAGAAACATTATTAACAAAACTAACCCCTTTAATATGAGAAATATTGGAGAATTTCATGAAAAACTGATTTGAAGATGGGAATGGGTGTTCGACAGTTTTCTCCAAAAGTCGACTAAAATATCCATTCAAGACATAATTCATTGATATTCGAGGGCTTTTTTATGGAATATTCTTTAAAATGAAGCAAAGTGTATATAATACTGCATAATGAGTCATTTTAGCTAGGTGGGATTGGTTTTTCAGAATGAAAAATTTAAAACATTAATATTTATTTCAACACAAATAAAAAAGTCTGATTTAACAAAAACAAAAAAGTCTTTTTTGATTGCTATCCTGCTATGCAGATGTTATAACAAAAACAAAGAGACAAGGTTTGCTCTTGAGACAGAACAAAAACAAGTTCCAAAACCAATATTTGCAACACATACAGGCATTGGTAAATTAGTTATGAGCACAGTTCTCACATATGCCTGCATAAGCAATGATTTACAGAAAGTGTCTGTTTGAAGTGCATATCAATGCATATCAGAATATCAAAACAAGGAAAAGCTTATTTAAATTTTATTTAAAATCAAAGGTTTCTGTGACAAAGAATAATTGCGTTCAAATGCGAGGTAAACACCGTGAAACTAGATTTGTAAGAATATTAAGCTATACAGTTAGTTTGTCTGATATGGTTTGATTGGGGTTTTACATAGCTTTCAACAACTATGGTTATATGATGCCCATATCATGTCGTTGTTAGTTCCCAAGATGAAGGTGGAATTACTCAAATAGATCTATTGGATGGCCTAAGGAATCCACAAACCACTGGGGAGG
Organism: Pictodentalium vernedei; assembly: GCA_031216915.1. Taxonomy (NCBI): domain Eukaryota; kingdom Metazoa; phylum Mollusca; class Scaphopoda; order Dentaliida; family Dentaliidae; genus Pictodentalium; species Pictodentalium vernedei. The sequence goes on from CM062295.1 coordinate 270,059,124, forward strand.
AACTAACACGCTCACCCACGCAAAGACCTCAATATGAGGCTAAAACAAATTCCTTAGAATGTGCTACATCAAAATAGTAAAATGTCTTTGTAAACCGCCAGGCCATCGCGGCTGTACATTAACAACCTGGCTATCTTATCTCGTTGTAACACACAACTTGGAGCATCCCTAAATGTCTCGCATGCAAGGATTGAGTGTCTTTTCAGTCCAGAAATTACACACTACTCGTGGCGTCGAAACATGCTCAGATGCAAGGGTTTTGCCTCTTTTAAGGCCTGGGAATCAACATTTCCTCCCACGGGACCGAATCATAATCGGCCTGTAGGTTATGCAGCAGTTCACGTATTATCCAGAACGTCGACAAATGCCTCTGATGTGATAATTTGGCGTCTATTCAGTCCGGAAAAACAAAATTTTTTCCAACGGGACCGAACCATGGTTTGCCTCGTGAGCTCCATACCACTGAAATCATCTCGTTATAATGCACAGCTCGGGGCCTTGATAAATGCCGCAAATACAAAGACTGAGCCTTTTTGGGTTCAGAAACTTATCTGTGCTATAAACACCGGTCCACTTTCATCGAATTTCCCAACCTCGTCCGTTCCTGGAACACTTGACAAATCAGGTAATTGTTAGGTGAAAAACACGTAAGTTTGAGGGACACCCCCACCTCCAGCACCCCACCTCACCCCAATAAACAGTGCCACGCGAAGGCCCTGTGTCTGTGGTTCATTCATTCCGTCTCTTGGTTTCTTTTTTTAATAATACTTTCTTCGCGTTAGTAAAGTTTTAGCAGTCACGCGTCACTGCATGTTCAGCGGTTTTCTCCTGTTACTCCATCTTCTCCACCCGTACAAATCTCCTACACGATATGACCATGGGTTGTGAATGTGTTGGCAAACTCCAATAAACAAACAATTATACTGACCAATATACAGATATTCATTGCAAAGAGCCAATTTATTTATTTATTTAATGGTGTTTAAGGTCACATATTTTTGCACAATGGCTAACCATGGCCGGGACAGTTTTACGGGTGGAGGAAGCCGGAGTACCCGGAGTAAGTCCACACAAGCAGGGTTATCATTGGTTGAAGACAGGTGCACCATCGACGTGCAGTACGCCTTAGTACACAGCGTCACCGTGCCCCCACGTGGGCAATGGGGCTGAAGTGTCGTGCCCAAGGACACAACGCGGTTGCCGCAGGTGGGATTCGAACCGAGGAACTCTCGGCTTGCAGCCTGCACCTTTACCAACTGAGCCACCGTGCCCCCAAAGCGCCAATCAAGGTTTGCTTTTTCTTGGAATAAAACACAGCCAATGTGTGAATAAGCTGATGATATTCGTCGATTGTTACACAAAAACCTTTTTGAAAACAAAGACTAAGAATTCTGTCAGTTATCCGCAAAGCCGTCCGTCCTTGTGCTGTGGAGAAGGGAGGATGGTGGTCACTCACTTTCTCGTGTGGTTTTGAGGCGAACAATCGCCCTCGCTCTCTATGGCCCTCCTGATTTGAAAAAGAGGGAGAGCGGCAAATGCCCACCCAGAAAAGTCGACATAAACTTAGGGTTTCAAAAGACAGGTTCCAACAATAAATCCAACGAATACATGCCGTGTTTGTTTTAACTCTTATGGGTCTGGGTAACTTATCAGATTTCTCTAAACACTACAACTTGTGAATTTAGAGGCTTAGTGGTGGTTTCTACCCAAGCTTTGACTTCCACTAAAGATGCAGTACAGTCGCCGAAGACTGGTCATAATCCACGCATGTGCTTACCAAGTAATAAAAATCATAATCACCAAAATTTTAATTAATGAAGCATGGGTTGTACACGGTGCTTCATTAGTTAAATGTTTGATGATTATTCATATACTTAGTGATTGGAATCTAAAATTATTGCGTCAGCCCAGCCGCTGAAAGTGACGAGCCCACGTTAGTAGTAGGAAATGTGGAGATCGTCCCAATTCAGGGGGACCCCGCAGGGGACCCCGGAAGTGACGTCATGTCACATGAGTTGGTGGCTCCATGTTTAGTTGTCATGGTAACCCGCGTGAGCGGCCATCGTGTGACGTCATCTCCATAGTGATACGTGGGGTCAGTGCGCGTGTTGTTAGGGTGATACTTGTTTCCGTCGTCCATTTTGTATACTGCAGGTCGCCATCTTGGTTTCTATGGTAGCACGTGGTTGCTATGTGACATAAAACCTTCTAACAAGACAGGGGTATGTTCGGAGGGTGTGTTCCTTTGTAGAAGAGTAATTTTCTGACTTACAGTTTTCCCCAGAACCCTCGTTTAATTTCCCAGATAAACCCGACAATCCCTCCAAATCACTGAAATTGACTTTATTTACTTCGGATTCTCCATTTTATCAGCATAGCACGTAGTGCTATAGTACCAAGAGGGTACCGGGTGTGTGTTCGATTGAATAGGAGTATTTTTCTGACTTACAATTTTTTCCAGAATCCTCGTTTAATTACCACAAACAACCCAACAAGTTTTACTATTTCGAATTCTTTCAGAATTCTCTGCTTCTATCTATATATGCAATAGTTTTCGTGTATCTGGCCATGTTCCTTTGTTCTAGAGTATACTCCAGTAGCATAGAAGAGCCTATCAGCTGGAACAGCTTTGCTTATTATTACTATATTTAGCTATTGTGGTCTGTTCTTGTTAGTTCTGGCCATATTCCAAGAACTCTTATTGTTTCCTGTATCTAGATCATTTATATAAATTATAACTAACCAATCAGATTGTTTGATTTCCCATAACCTGTACTTAATCGTACTGAGTTATCTCCCCTTATTATAACGAAGTTGTATCCGATTCTCATTACCTCTATATCCAATGGCCATATCCTATGGAATCCCTTTTTTTGTCGCATGTGCTTATGTGAAAAGGCACATTGTGTCACAATGTGCCCTAGCACATAGACACATGCTTTATGTGCCGATATGAGCTTATGTGAAAAAAGGCACAATATGACACAATGTGCCCTAGCACATAGGCACATACGGGTATTAGAGGATACCTATTGCTTGGTATTGTATTATTCGAGGATACCTATTAGAGAATCCCTTTTTTGTCATATGTGCTTATGTGAAAAAGCACAATAAAGCATGTGCTTATGTGCTAGGGCACATTGTGTCACATTGTGCTTTTTCACATAAGCACATATGACAAAAAGGATTCTCTAGTAGGTATCCTCGAATAAAACAATACCAGGCAATAGGTATCCTCTAATACCCGTGTGTGCCTATGTGCTAGGACACATTGTGCTACATTGTGCCTTTTCACATAAGCACATATCGGCACATATAGCACAAAGCACAAAGATGGCGGCAGATTGGCAACACGGTTAATTTGTCGCTCCCGGTATTTTGGATGATTTTGATTTGATTCATTTATTTTCATCATTTGGAAATTTGATAATTTGTGATCCTTGGGGTGGAGAAGAGATAAATGAGTTTTGTTATCTCCGTTTGCATTCGTTGAAGGATTTTAGAAGGATATTTTCTTGTGACTTCTGAAAGTTAGTGTCTGAATAAGCGAATCAAGGTGATTGTCTTTTCATCGAATTGAACATCAGTCGTGGTGAACTCTGTTCAGTTATTCAACAACCTTCACAATGAGTGGCAATAATAATAACTCTTTGGCCAGCCGCTGATTTGTCGCGGTCCTCATAAGAGAAGGCCATCATTCCCCCTGCACCCCACCCCCTCTTCCCCTCCTCTCCTCCCAGCATTCAGATATAAACTGCTTAATAGTGTCCCTCACTTCCTCTTTTTCAATTTCTTCAATAAGCATTCCTACCCTCTCCCTCGTGTCCCCCTTCAGCCATCTATCCTTTGTTTCTTCACCCCACTTCTGCATTATTCTTCCAGTAAATTTTATTCTATGAGGTATATACTGTGGGCATTCCAAGAGAAAATGTTCCAGGGTCTCCACTACTCCAGAGTGGCACATTTGGCATCCCTTTTCCCCATCTCTCCCAATTTTTCCCCGAAGCTCCAGTGATCTTGATCTCAGTTTGAACAGCAGTGACCCTCCAAAGGTGCCATCTAGGTACTTCTCAAAAGCTGGCTTTTCTTTATATTGTAACCCCTGCAGTGATCTTTTCACGCTAACCCCTGCTCGCCAGTTTCGATTGCAATCTTCCATGACTCTCTCTTTGACAAACCTTTTGCCTTCTTTCATTCCTACTTCTATGTTTGTGACCTCTATAGAGTAATTGTCCATTAGTTCCCTCACATGTTTTGACCACCCCGTTTCTATATTAGAATTCCAAATGGTATCGAGCATCAATTTGCACCACCGGTTGTCAGGCAGGTTTTCTCAAGTAGTTAAAGTAACACAGTTTTCCCCAAAAAATAGAAGACAGAGTGTGAACAAAGGGACAAACAGACCAGCCGCAAGTCACTCTACACCTTCAGGTTTAAAGCGAACTTCTGACAACATATCACCTATTGACTCAAGAGCTCCCAAGAAGATGAATGACCTGTCAAGCTCAAAATCAATAACTAAACTACATACTGACACAGATACTACAGGAGGTGAAGTGAGTGGTGCTCAAGCTGCAGTCTCAGATTTAAGCAGGGAATCTAGGGGGCCTATTATAGACATGTCTGATGCCATTCTCTCAACTATCTGCCAAAAACCCTTCCTGGAGAAACTGACTTCTCAACTCGCAGAAGTGACTAAGTCAAACGACAAAATGGACGCTCTTTATGATCTTTTCAAAATGGAATTAAAGGCACAAATGGAAGAGTTATCTCAGACGACAATCCCAAACGCTGTTCAAATGGGGCTAGAGACATTCATGAGCAAACACATCGCTCCACTTAAGCAAGAGATTAAGGACCTCAAAATTGAGAACCCCGAGCTGAGAGAAAAAATCCTAAAAGTTGATGAAAAACTCGAAGCACGATTGGAAGAACAAGAACAATACAGTAGAAGAAATTGTCCAGTTTTCCGCAATATTCCAGTCGCCACGACCAATCTTAAGGAAATTAACCAGACCACAGACACAAAAGTTCTGGAGATTTGTAATGACAAACTCGGTGTGCCACTTACAGAGAGAGACATCAGCAGGAGCCACGTTATTGGGAAAGTGAAAGCCATTCAAAATAGCTCCAAGAAAATCTGTAATGTAATATGCAGATTCACAACATACAGACAACGACACGCTGTATTTTCATCGAAAAGGGCTCTAAAAAATAACACTGACAATATCTTCATTACTGAATCATTAACAACCTGGAGATCATCAATAGTTGGGCAACTCTCGGAACTGAAAAAGAACCGGACAATTAGTTCATTCTGGACCAGCGATGGACGTATATTCGTTATAACAACTGCCAGTGACAGGCCCTTGCTCATCAAATCAGAGGCTGATGTACGCAGACTTTCCTCATAGGACTGTTCTATAGGTATAATAGCACTAGAAGATCAGGCACAGTTTTTTTCCACTTACGATTTATTCTTTCATTGCTCATTAAATCAGAGGCTGATGTACGCAGACTTTCCTCCTCATAGAACTGTTCTACGTGTATAATAGAACAAGAATAACAGTCACAGGTTTTTCCACTTACGATTTATTCTTTCATTCCCTCACAGACTCCCCTCACAGGACATTTCCCATAGGTATAATTCATTCATCCACTTAGGAGTTTAGGACTTATTCCTTCACTGCTCTTCAAATCGGAGGCTGATGTATGCAGATTTTCCTCATAGGACTGTTCTACATGTGGAATGGAACTAGAATGACAGATACAGTTTTTCCATTTAGGAATTATTCTTTCATTCACTCACAGACTTTCCTCACAGGACATTTCTCATAGGTATAATCCATCCATCCATCCATCCATCCATCCATCCATCCATCCATCCATCCATCCATCCATCCATCCATCCATCCATCCATCCATCCATCCATCCATCCATCCATCCTTCCTTCCTTCCTTCCTTCCTTCCTTCCTTCCTTCCTTCCTTCCTTCCTTCCTTCCTTCCTTCCTTCCTTCCTTCCTTCCTTCCTTCCTTCCTTCCTTCCTTCCTTCCTTCCTTCCTTCCTTCCTTCCTTCCTTCCTTCCTTCCTTCCTTCCTTCCTTCCTTCCTTCCATCCATCCATCCATCCATCCACTAGTGAGTGGGTGGATGGGTAGATGCCTGGGTTGGCGGGTGGGTGGGTGTGTGGGTTTTGCCTGAATGTATGCATATTTGTTTTCTCGTTAGGATTTATTCTTTCATTCAATCAGACTTTCCTCACCGGACATTTCTCATAGGTATAATCCATCCATCCATCCATCCATCCATCCATCCATCCATCCATCCATCCATCCATCCATCCATCCATCCATCCATCCATCCATCCATCCATCCACGAGTGAGTGGGTGGGTGGGTGGATGCCTGGGTTGGCGGGTGAGTGGGTGTGAGGGTTGTACATGAATGTATGCATATTTGTCTTCTCGTTAGGATTTATTCTCAATCTGCTATTGCGTTACACCTGATGCTTAAACGGAATTTACAACCAGAAAGACATGTTCTACCTGGTCACAATTTCTACACACTCACTAATTCCCTTCGCGTCACACCTGATGCTTAAACGGAATTTACAACCAGAAAGACATGTTCTACCTGGTCACAATTTCTACACTCTCACTAATTCCCTCCATAGTGTGATAAATTCACCAATAATAATCACTAGTTATGAACAATTTTATTAACCGGACTAAACTAATGTATACCACTCTCAGTCAAAATTACAGCCCCCCCCCCCCTTTACAGTCTTCATGTCAGTCAAACAGGGAAAGAAATATTTTTCTAAAATTCTCTGCTTCTATCTATATATGCAATAGTTTTCGTCCATCTGGCCATGTTCCTTTGTTCTAGAGTATACTCCAGTAGCATAGAAGAGCCTATCAGCTGGAACAACTTTGCTTATTATTACTATATTTAGCTATTGTGGTCTGTTCTTGTTAGTTCTGGCCATATTCCAAGAACTCTTATTGTTTCCTGTATCTAGATCATTTATATAAATTATAACTAACCAATCAGATTGTTTGATTTCCCATAACCTCTACTTAATCGTACTGAGTTATCTCCCCTTATTATAACGAAGTTGTATCCGATTCTCATTACCTCTATATCCAATGGCCATATCCTATGGAATCCCTTTTTTGTCGCATGTGCTTATGTGAAAAGGCACATTGTGTCACAATGTGCCCTAGCACATAGACACATGCTTTATGTGCCGATATGTGTTTATGTGAAAAGGCACAATGTGACACAATGTGCCCTAGCACATAGACACATGCTTTATGTGCCGATATGAGCTTATGTGAAAAAAGGCACAATATGACACAATGTGCCCTAGCACATAGGCACATACGGGTATTAGAGGATACCTATTGCTTGGTATTGTATTATTCGAGGATACCTACTAGAGAATCCCTTTTTTGTCATATGTGCTTATGTGAAAAAGCACAATAAAGCATGTGCTTATGTGCTAGGGCACATTGTGTCACATTGTGCTTTTTCACATAAGCACATATGACAAAAAGGATTCTCTAGTAGGTATCCTCGAATAAAACAATACCAGGCAATAGGTATCCTCTAATACCCGTGTGTGCCTATGTGCTAGGACACATTGTGCTACATTGTGCCTTTTCACATAAGCACATATCGGCACATATAGCACAAAGCACAAAGATGGCGGCAGATTGGCAACACGGTTAATTTGTCGCTCCCGGTATTTTGGATGATTTTGATTTGATTCATTTATTTTCATCATTTGGAAATTTGATAATTTGTGATCCTTGGGGTGGAGAAGAGATAAATGAGTTTTGTTATCTCTGTTTGCATTCGTTGAAGGATTTTAGAAGGATATTTTCTTGTGACTTCTGAATGTTAGTGTCTGAAGAAGCGAATCAAGGTGATTGTCTTTTCATCGAATTGAACATCAGTCGTGGTGAACTCTGTTCAGTTATTCAACAACCTTGACAATGAGTGGCAATAGAAGACAGAGTGTGAACAAAGGGACAAACAGACCAGCCGCAAGTCACTCTACACCTTTAGGTTTAAAGCGAACTTCTGACAACATATCACCTATTGACTCAAGAGCTCCCAAGATGAATGACCTGTCAAGCTCAAAATCAATAACTAAACTACATACTGACACAGATACTACAGGAGGTGAAGTGAGTGGTGCTCAAGCTGCACTCTCAGATTTAAGCAGGGAATCTAGGGGGCCTATTATAGACATGTCTGATGCCATTCTCTCAACTATCTGCCAAAAACCCTTCCTGGAGAAACTGACTTCTCAACTCGCAGAAGTGACTACGTCAAACGACAAAATGGACGCTCTTTATGATCTTTTCAAAATGGAATTAAAGGCACAAATGGAAGAGTTATCTCAGACGACAATCCCAAACGCTGTTCAAATGGGGCTAGAGACATTCATGTGCAAACACATCGCTCCACTTAAGCAAGAGATTAAGGACCTCAAAATTGAGAACCCCGAGCTGAGAGAAAAAATCCTAAAAGTTGATGAAAAACTCGAAGCACGATTGGAAGAACAAGAACAATACAGTAGAAGAAATTGTCTAGTTTTCCGCAATATTCCAGTCGCCACGACCAATCTTAAGGAAATTAACCAGACCACAGACACAAAAGTTCTGGAGATTTGTAATGACAAACTCGGTGTGCCACTTACAGAGAGAGACATCAGCAGGAGCCACGTTATTGGGAAAGTGAAAGCCATTCAAAATAGCTCCAAGAAAATCTGTAATGTAATCTGCAGATTCACAACATACAGACAACGACACGCTGTATTTTCATCGAAAAGGGCTCTAAAAAATAACACTGACAATATCTTCATTACTGAATCATTAACAACCTGGAGATCATCAATAGTTGGGCAACTCTCGGAACTGAAAAAGAACCGGACAATTAGTTCATTCTGGACCAGCGATGGACGTATATTCGTTATAACAACTGCCAGTGACAGGCCCTTGCTCATCAAATCAGAGGCTGATGTACGCAGACTTTCCTCATAGGACTGTTCTATAGGTATAATAGCACTAGAAGATCAGGCACAGTTTTTTTCCACTTACGATTTATTCTTTCATTGCTCATTAAATCAGAGGCTGATGTACGCAGACTTTCCTCCTCATAGAACTGTTCTACGTGTATAATAGAACAAGAATAACAGTCACAGGTTTTTCCACTTACGATTTATTCTTTCATTCCCTCACAGACTCCCCTCACAGGACATTTCCCATAGGTATAATTCATTCATCCACTTAGGAGTTTAGGACTTATTCCTTCACTGCTCTTCAAATCGGAGGCTGATGTATGCAGATTTTCCTCATAGGACTGTTCTACATGTGGAATGGAACTAGAATGACAGATACAGTTTTTCCATTTAGGAATTATTCTTTCATTCACTCACAGACTTTCCTCACAGGACATTTCTCATAGGTATAATTAATCCATCCATCCATCCATCCATCCATCCATCCATCCATCCATCCATCCTTCCTTCCTTCCTTCCTTCCTTCCTTCCTTCCTTCCTTCCTTCCTTTCTTCCTTTCTTCCTTCCTTCCTTCCTTCCTTCCTTCCTTCCTTCCTTCCTTCCTTCCTTCCTTCCTTCCTTCCTTCCTTCCCTCCCTCCCTCCCTCCCTCCCTCCCTCCCTCCCTCCTTCCTTCCTTCCTTCCTTCCTTCCTTCCTTCCTTCCTTCCTTCCTTCCTTCCTTCCTTCCTTCCTTCCTTCCTTCCTTCCTTCCTTCCTTCCTTCCTTCCTTCCATCCATCCATCCATCCATCCATCCATCCATCCATCCATCCATCCATCCATCCATCCATCCATCCATCCATCCATCCATCCATCCATCCACTAGTGAGTGGGTGGATGGGTGGATGCCTGGGTTGGCGGGTGGGTGGGTGTGTGGGTTTTGCCTGAATGTATGCATATTTGTTTTCTCATTAGGATTTATTCTTTCATTCAATCACAGACTTTCCTCACCGGACATTTCTCATAGGTATAATCCATCCATCCATCCATCCATCCATCCATCCATCCATCCATCCATCCATCCATCCATCCATCCATCCGTGGGTGGGTGGGTGGGTGGGTGGGTGGGTGGGTGGGTGGGTGGGTGGGTGGATGCCTGGGTTGGCGGGTGAGTGGGTGTGAGGGTTGTACATGAATGTATGCATATTTGTCTTCTCGTTAGGATTTATTCTCAATCTGCTATTGCGTTACACCTGATGCTTAAACGGAATTTACAACCAGAAAGACATGTTCTACCTGGTCACAATTTCTACACACTCACTAATTCCCTCCACGTCACACCTGATGCTTAAACGGAATTTACAACCAGAAAGACATGTTCTACCTGGTCACAATTTCTACACTCTCACTAATTCCCTCCATAGTGTGATAAATTCACCAATAATAATCACTAGTTATGAACAATTTTATTAACCGGCCCAAACTAATGTATACCACTCTCAGTCAAAATTATCCCCCCCCCCCCTTACAGTCTTCATGTCAGTCAAACAGGGAAAGAAATATTTTTCTAAAAGCCCCCCAACCACCACCCCCCCCCCCCCCCCACCCACCTGCCTTATAACTGCCTTGGTGTAGTGCCAGACAAGACTCATTGTCAAAATTCATCAGTCAAAATTACGATAAGTTGTTTATTAATGTGTTCGGGAAACTGACACAAATTACAAAAGCTGTTTATTCCCATCCTCAATCACAGGGACAGGAGGGTCAGTTAAACAAAGAAAGAAATAGTATTCTCAAAATATATAAGGAACAGAGAGAGCTGTCAAGTTTCAGCCACTGTTTTACCGAAACATCGGTTTTCTTTCGTGGTTTCGTGATGGATTTTCGAATATAGTATTCAAAATAACTGAGTTCTGTGTTCGAGAATCTGGTACGAAACTACGAAGGGTAGTTTATTAATGTGTTCGGGTACCTGACACAAAATTGCAAAAAAACTATTTATTCCCATCCCCAAACGCATTGACAGAAGTGTTAGATTTTTTAAGTGTTGTTTGATCAACACATGTTTCCTGCTTTGTTGTATATTTTTGCCAAATGACCCCCCCCCCTCCCCCACCCCTACAGTCTTCATGTCAGTCAAACAGGGAAAGAAATATTTTTCTAAAAGCCTCCCCTGCCTTATAACTGTTAAGGTGAAGTGCCAGACTATACTCATTAGAATTAACACCCAACATACCATTTAACAATGCCATTGTAGTTTAAAGGAGTATATTTGTATTGAATTCGTATTTTCATGCAGGACATTTGAAAACGGTGGTCGCGAGAGCCGTGTTGGAATGTCTAAAATGAGAACTTGAATAATAAGTCGTTCGGTTAATCTGTGCAATGAAACTTCTTTAACCGTTCATTAATTTATTGTAAATTAAAGGTATGAGTTCATCAGAGAATATCAGTAGCCAAACCCGGCACCGCGAACCAAAATTCTCTTATTCATCAATTCAACCGCTACTTATCCACTTACACATTCACTCATTCTCCTGATCAGTCACTAGAAGGAGTGAATTGGGAAGTTGATTCTTAAACTCACCTTACCAAATTTCATTAATTTATTGTTGCACCGCGAACCAAAATTCTCTTATTCATCCGCTACTTATCCACTCACATATTCACTCATTCTCCTATTCAATTACTAGAAGGAGTGAAGTGGGAAGTTGAGTCTTAAATTCACCTTATCAAATTCGCAAAATATTCCACAGCCCTCATAGGACTGTTCTACATGTGAAATAGAACTAGAATAACCGATACAGTTTTTTCCATTTAGGATTTATTCTCTCATTCACTCATAGACTTTCCTCACTTGACATTTCTCATAGGTATAATCCATCCATCCATCCATCCATCCATCCATCCACATCCATCCATCCATCCATCCACGAGTGGGTGGGTGGGTGGGTGGGTGGGTGGGTGGGTAATTGGGTGGGTTGGCGGGTGGGTGGGTGGGTGCATGAATGCATGCATATTTGTCTTCTCGTTAGGATGTATTCTCTCATTGACTCACATCCATCCATCCATCCATCCATCCATCCATCCATCCATCCATCCATCCATCCATCCATCCATCCATCCATCCATCCACCCACCCACCCACCCACCCACCCACCCACCCACCCACCCACCCCATCCATCCATCCATCCATCCATCCATCCATCCATCCATCCATCCATCCATCCATCCATCCATCCATCCACCCACCCACCCCATCCATCCATCCATCCATCCATCCATCCATCCATCCATCCATCCATCCATCCATCCATCCATCCATCCATCCATCCATCCATCCATCCATCCATCCATCCATCCATCCATCCATCCATCCATCCATCCATCCATCCATCCATCCATCCATCCATCCATCCATCCATCCATCCATCCATCCATCCACGAGTGGGTGGGTGTATGCCTGGGTGGGTGGATGTATGAATGTATGCATATTCGTCTTCTCGTTCACTTAGTCTTATTTGCATACTCGTCCATTCAATCTGCTATTTCGTTACACCTGGTGCTTAAACGGAATTTACAACCAGAAAGACATGTTCTACCTGGTCACAGTTTCTACACACTCACTAAGTCCCTCCATAGTGTGATAAATTCACCAATAACAATCACTAGTTATGAACATTTCTATTAACCGGACTAAACAAATGTATACCACTCTCAGTCAAAATCCCCCAACAGTCTTCATGTGAGTTAAACAGGGAAAGAAATATTTTTCTAAAAGCCCCACCCCGCTGCCTTATAACTGCTATGGTGAAGTGCCAGACAATTCTCATTGTCAAAATTCATCAGTCAAATCACGATAAGTTGTTTATTAATGTGTTAGGGAAACTGACACAAATTACAGAAAGCTGTTTATTTACATCCTCAGTCACAGGGACAGGAGGGTCAGTTAAACAAAAAAAGAAATATTATTCTCAAAATACATAAGGAACAGAGATAGCTGTCAAGTTTCAGCCACTGTTTTACCGAAACATCGGTTTTCTTTCGTGGTTTCGTGATGGATTTTCGAATATAGTACTCAAAATAACTGAGTTCTGTATTCGGGAATCTGGTACGAAACTACGAAGGGTAGTTTATCAATGTGTTCGGGAACCTGACACAAAATTGCAAAAAAACTATTTATTCCCATCCCCAATCGCATTGACAGAAGTATTAGATTTTTTAAGTGTTGTTTGATCAACACATGTTTCCTGCTTTGTTGTATATTTTTGCCAAATGACCCCCCACCCCCCCCCCCACCCCTACAGTCTTCATGTCAGTCAAACAGGGAAAGAAATGTTTTTCTAAAAGCCTCCCCTGCCTTATAACTGTTATGGTGAAGTGCCAGACTATACTCATTAGAATTAACACCCATCATACCATTTAACAATGCCATTGTAGTTTAAAGGAGTATATTTGTGATGGATTGTCGAATATAGTACTCAAAATAACTGAGTTCTGTGTTCGGGTATCTGGTACGAAACTACGAAGGGTAGTAGTTTATTAATGTGTTCGGGAACCTGACACAAAATTGCAAAAAAACTATTTATTCCCATCCCCAATCGCATTGACAGAAGTGTTAGATTTTTTAAGTGTTGTTTGATCAACACATGTTTTCTGCTTTGTTGTATATTTTTGCCAAATGATCCCCCCCCCCCCCCCCCCACACACACACACACACACACACACACACCCCTACAGTCTTCATGTCAGTCAAACAGGGAAAGAAATAATTTTCTAAAAGCCTCCCCTGCCTTATAACTGTTATGGTGAAGTGCCAGACTATACTCATTAGAAATAACACCCAACATACCATTTAACAATGCCATTGTAGTTTAAAGGAGTATATTTGTATTGAATTCGTATTTCTTGCAGGACATTTGAAAACGGTGGTCGCGAGAGCCGTGTTGGAATGTCTAAAATGAGAACTTGAATAAAAAGTCGTTCGGTTAATCTGTGCAATGAAACTTCTTCAACCGTTCAATAATTTATTGTAAATTAAAGGTATGAGTTCATCAGAGAATATCAGTAGCCAAACCCGGCACCGCGAACCAAAATTCTCTTATTCATCAATTCAACCGCTACTTATCCACTTACACATTCACTCATTCTCCTGATCAGTCACTAGAAGGAGTGAATTGGGAAGTTGATTCTTAAATTCACCTTACCAAATTTCATTAATTTATTGTTGCACCGCGAACCAAAATTCTCTTATTCATCTGCTACTTATCCACTCACATATTCACTCATTCTCCTATTCAGTTACTAGAAGGAGTGAAGTGGGAAGATGATTCTTAAATTCACCTTATCAAATTCGCAAAATCTTCCACAGCCCTCATAGGACTGTTCTACATGTGAAATAGAACTAGAATAACAGATACAGTTTTTTCCATTTAGGATTTATTCTTTCATTCACTCATAGACTTCCCTCACATGACATTTCTCATAGGTATAATCCATCCATCCATCCATCCATCCATCCATCCATCCATCCATCCATCCATCCATCCATCCACCATCCATCCATCCATCCATCCATCCATCCATCCATCCATCCACGAGTAGGTGGGTTTGTGGGTGGGTGGGTGGGTGGGTGGGTGGGTGGGTGGGTGGATGCCTGGGTTGGCGGGTGGGTGGGTCGGTGGGTGGGTGCAAGAATGCATGCATATTTGTCTTCTCGTTAGGATTTATTCTCTCATTCACTCGCATACATGTACATACATACATGGGTGGGTGTGTGGGTGGGTGCATGGGTGGGTGCATGAATGCATGCATATTTGTCTTCTCGTTAGGATTTATTCTCTCATTCACTCACATATATGTACTTTCCCCATCCATCCATCCATCCATCCATCCACGAGTGGGTGGGTGGGTGAGTGAGTGGATGCCTGGGTGAAATACATATGGTAATCAGAGACTCTCATTAGTCACGGTTTCTGGTAATTCCGTTTAAATTCTAAACTCGTCTGCTGAAGTGCCATTCAGTAACGGAACAGAACGATTTGTCGTAGTCAAAACTCCACTAAGTTAATAACTATTGTTATGAATTGTTGTGTAACACACATTATTACTATTGATATAACACAATTATGTGCGACCAGAAGTATACCTGATGTTTACCAACCAAACATTCTACAACCCATTTTTTGGATAACTTCAAGTTTCTATTCACCAATCCACTAATAATAATCCATTGATCTACCCCCCCCCCCCCCCGCCCCCATCGTCAGTACTGCACCACTGTAGTCCAAACTTTGCCCAAACTCACAACTATTGATGTGGTGTGAATTGCTGTCAATCAATCATTAGTGCTTCCAATGAAAAAAAAGACCCACTTAACAATGCATCAGAGAGTACAAAAGAATTCGTTATTTGTACCCAATGTACATCGCGTTCGAACACATTTATCTCGAGTTTCAATGCATGATATTTAAATACGGTACTAGTAAAAACCGTTATAGAATATGCGAAAACTCAATAAATAAATAAAAGTTGTTCACAAATTTCCCCATCGGAATTTGTTCAATTACGAAAAAATTTATTAAGTTATATGTAGTTGTTAATAAGAGACTTTCAGCGAGATTACATGCTTCGTTTTCCCCAGTAATGTATCAATCATTCACCGACTTGGCATCTAGCGACCCGTGTTCTGCCACTCATCCATTCACCTGGTCAGGGTGAATCGTAAGGCTTCCATTTAAAGTCTAGTTTTTTCCTCCTATCCTCACATTATCCACTAAGTTCTCCAGTTAAGCTTCATACCCATCCAAGATACCAAATGACGTGATGCTGAATTCAGCAAATTTATGTACATATTTTAGTGTTTTTACCATATTTGTACAGAATTATTGTGTTCCCAATCTGACACCAAATCATATGCTTAAACTGAAACAGACTGTGACTACAAAAATAAAAACATTTTCGCCTACCAATTCAACCCTCATTAAACATTGCCACAGTGTCCGGATCTTGAACTCCTACTATATTCACCTTGGATTAATTCTTGAATTAAAACACCCAAAGAAATTATGGTATTCTTATCCAGCGGGAAGGTACGGTGACATGTCGACACATAATGGCGGGTAGCATTGCGCTCGACGAGGTGCAGATGGAAGCGGAGTACGACTTTATCCGACTTCACAATGAAAAAGTATGTTCCCTACCAGAAAATGACGAATCCCCATTCAAACACCACATAAACGATTGTAAATACTTTTCGCCTAGTGACTTTCGGTCTAAGACTTGAAATTTAGATGCCGGATTCTCACTATTTCACATCAACTGCCAAAGTCTAAAAGCTCACTGGGATTCCTTCCAACACTTGTTATGCAATTTACAAACAGAAAAAAATTCTTTCGACATAATAGGACTTACCGAAATATTCCGTATTCCTCCAGACACTTCGTTTAAACTTGAAGGTTATGCCCCTATTATAAAATGTATGAGACCCGATGATGATGATGGCCGGGGAGGAGTTGGGCTAAACATTAAAGAAGGGATAACATATAAAGTCAGAAGAGACATCTCAGTCTTCATTCCTCATGTCTTCGAATCCCTATTTATAGAAATAAAAGATAAACATAACTCCAAAATTATTGGCATCATATATCGACCCAACACCCCACCTAAAGCCGACATCAACCTCTTCTTATCAAAATTAACTGAAATAACGGATGTTTTGAATTCCGAAAATAAAAAAGTTTATATTATGGGAGACCTGAACCTCGACCTTTTAAAGGCATCCACACACTCCAAGACAGAAAAATTTATTAATCTCATGTTTAGCCAGGGATTTTTACCTTATATTACTAAGCCGACGAGAGTTTCTAGACATTCTGCTAGTTTGATAGACCATATCTTTACAAACAATACTTCACAAACAGCACTACCGGGAATAATTTTATCGGATGTATCAGACCATTTTGGGGTTTTTTACATTGAAGTTACACCCAAAATATGTAATGCACCACTGTTCACTCTGAAACAAATTATAAACGCAGAAAGAATCGCCGAATTCAAAACACTTCTCTCAGAAAGTGATTTTAACCCGGTAATGGAGTCGAATTGTCCCAACGAGTCATACGAAACTTTTCTTAGCATCTATATGAAAGCCTACGATAAAGCTTTTCCGTACAAACGTGTTCGTAAGAATAAGAAATTTATTAAGAAGCAGCCTTGGATGACAAGGGGGCTTATCATATCCTCTATCAATAAAGAAAAATTCTACAACAAAAAACTTAAGACCCCCAACGAACAGAACGTATTAAATTACAAAAACTGTTGTAGAATCTTCAACAAGGTAAAAAAGCAGTGCAAAACCATTTATTACAGAGACATCTTAAACGAAAATAGAAACAATATGCGAAGAACATGGCAAATCTTAAATGAAGCTATAAATAAGGGAATACGCGAAAGGGGGTTGCCATCGTTTTTTTATACAGGATGATATAGAAATAAAAGAAGCAAATAACATAGCAAACGAATTCAACAAATTTTTTATCAGCATTGGAAAGGCTGTAGCCGACCAGATTCAGAAACCAAACAAGACCTATTTAGACTACATGAACACTAATATCCCCAATAACTTTTATCTGTTACCCACAGATCCCACAGAAGTCAGCCGAATAGTAAATAAAATGAAGCCCAAATTATCAAAAGACTGCGATGGTATAACTAGTAGTCCCTGATAGGATGAAGATTGCAAAAGTGATACCTATATTCAAAACAGGCGACGAGCACAGATTTACCAATTACAGACCTGTTAGTATACTTCCCGCGTTTTCAAAAGTACTGGAAAAGCTAATGGAAACGAGACTTACAAATTTTCTAAATAGATTCAATATTTTATACCCCCACCAGTACGGATTTAGAAAACGCCATAGCACCATTCACCCAATCCTCCAACTTCTGAAAAGCACCGCAACAGAAAACAATAAACAGGATAAAAACAGCACTTTAGCACTGTTCTTGGATTTGTCAAAGGCCTTCGACACGATAAATCACGAAATTCTATTATGTAAACTCGAAAAGTATGGTATCCGAGGCCTCGCGAATAATTGGTTCAGAAGTTACCTGTCTGACAGGCTTCAGTATGTTATGTACAAAGAACACAAATCAGATTCAGCGAAACAAAGCTGTGGAGTCCCACAGGGCTCAATTCTGGGCCCTGTACTCTCCCTTTTATATATCAACGATATTAGTAAATCAACATCACTCGATCTATTGTCGTTTGCGGATGATACCACGGTACACTGCTCCGGTTCAGACGGGAATGCCATAACTCACTATTTCAACAACGAACTTCAAAAAATATTTGAATGGTGCTCGGCGAACCAGCTGCTGTCGAATGCTAAAAAAACCACTTATATTATACTTAACCCAAATAAAGGTAAGAATAATAATTTCTGTCAAGAGATAAAAATAAATAATCAAAAGATAAGCAAAGTCGGGGGAAGTGAGACAGAAAAATCTCTAAAATTTCTTGGAATAAGCATTGATGAACATTTAACCTACAAAGCTCATATATCTGGGCTATGCTCGAAAATAGCTCACGCAAATTATAACCTCAACAAAGTAAAACACATTCTCCCACGCAAAGTCCTGAAAACATTGTACTACGCCCTGGTTCATAGTCATCTGGTGTACGGGATTTTAGCATGGGGCAATTCAAGAGCTGTTAATAAACTAGTTATCATGCAAAAGCGCTCATTAAGAATAATAAATAACAAAAAGTACAATTCCCATACAGACCCCTTATTTAAGGAAAATAAAATACTCAAAGTAGATGACTTGTTCAAATTGCATGCATTACTGTTCGCGCATGACTGGCAAAATGGCAGATTACCGGCTTCTTTTAACAATACATTCAAGGTTACTGACAACACACTCGGTAGGACAACCCGGCAGTCGGGACATTTATACATAGAAAAAACACGTACACGAACCCTAGATAAACTTCATCTATACGCCATCCCGAAACTATGGAACGCTTTAGACGACACAGTTCGAAATATCAATAACAGGGCTACATTTAAGAAAACATTGACCTCAACATTCCTTTCGTCATATTCGACGTATGTCCGTTGCGATAATCCCTACTGCCCAGACTGTACTTAGTAAATATTGATCATAGTGACACATTAGCAAATTAAACAAATCCGCAATAGAAACATACTAGTCGTGCGATATGTTTTAATCTTGCACCCTCGTCCAATGCAACCTGCAGAGTTTTCCCCTCTAGTTGCCCCACTAACCTCGCGTAGAGACACACACAGTTAAGAAGCTCCAAACAATACTCTTGAGGAACAAATTTGCGTTCGGGAATACATATTTAAGCAAGTGCTTGGTCAAGTCGGTCGGCTAATCATGGGAAGTCGCATGCGGTGAACTGACCGACACCTAAATGCTGTCAGCTAGTTTACGGCATTCGCTTCCCATGGTGCGCCCACCGACATTGACCCCTCGTCCAATTATAAAGATCATGATCTTTCTAGTTGGAACGATATTATCCACTCGATTTGACTAATTGTGTCTCTTGAACTTTATGCGGAGCAATGATGGTAATTTAGCAAACAGGTTGCTCTCTGCAGACTCTGCCTAAACAGAAACACCACCCTCCCGCTGGCTTCTTATCCTAGCTTCTCACACTTGAACGTAATTTCGACCCAAGGAACGGAAGAACCAGCATCCCTATCATAGACCGGATAAATCGCCCTATGTTTACTCATCTAGTCACAGTCTGTTCGCGAGTTGTGTTTCCTTTAGGGGGTGGCAGGTAGACAGCAAATCTGGCTATGCCACTTCCCACGGTATGCTATTTGTTACTCATGCATAATCTTTATTTTTGTTTACATCATACATATATGTATATCGTGAATAAAGAATCTGAATCTGAATCTGAATCTAGCATGTGTCTATGTGCTAGGGCACATTGTGTCACATTGTGCCTTTTCACATAAGCACATATCGAAACATAAAGCATTTGTCTATGTGCTAGGGCACATTGTGCCACAATGTGCCTTTTCACATAAGCACATACGACAAAAAAGGGATTCCGTAGGATATGGCCATTGGATAAAGAGGTAATGAGAACCGGATACAACTTCGTTGTAATAAGGGGAGATAACTCTGCACGATTAAGTACAGGTTATGGGAAATCAAGCAGTCTGATTGGTTAGTTATAAATTATATAAATGATCTAGATAAATGAAACAATAAGAGTTCTTGGAATTGGGTCAGAACTAACAAGAACAGACCACAATAGCTAAATATAGTAATAATATGCAAAGCTGTTTCAGCTGATAGGCTCTTCTACGCTACTGGTGTATACTCTAGAAAAAGGAACATGGCCATGTAGACGAAAACTATTGCATTTATAGATAGAAGCAGAGAATTCTGAAAGAATTCGAAATAGTAAAACTTGTCAGGTTGTTTGTGGTAATTAAACGAGGATTCTGGGAAAAATTGTAAGTCAGAAAAATACTCCTATTCAATCGAACACACCCCCGGTACCCCCTTGGTACTATAGCACTACGTGCTATACTGATAAAATGGAGAATCCGAAGTAAATAAAGTCAATTTCAGTGATTTGGAGGGATTGTCGGGTTTATTTGGGTAATTAAACGAGGATTCTGAGGGAAAATTGTAAGTCAGAAAATTACTCTTTTGCAAAGAAACACACCCTCCGAACACACCTCTCTCTTGTTAGAAGGTTTTATGTCACATAGCAACCACGTGCTACCATAGAATCCAAGATGGCGGCCTCCATGATACAAAATGGACGACGGAAACACGTATCACCCTAACAACACGCGCTGCGCATGCGCACTGACACCACGTATCACTATGGAGATGACGCCACAAGATGGCCGCTTACGCGGGTTACCATGACAACCAAACATGGCGCCACCTGCTCACGTGACATGATGTCACTTCCGGGGTCACCTGTGGGGTCCCCTTGAATTGGGACAATCTCCACATCTCCTACAACTCGCGTTCAACGTACTGCAGCCAGTACTTGACTAGAAAGCACTGCCAAAGTAATTAGACTATTGTCCACAGGGCGTCTTCTTGTTACATGTTGAAAGTACCCGTCTTTAGGCCACAGAATTTATCAAAGTTGGAAAAGGGGACTTTCGAGGATAACAGTTGCCAATGAATGCTGTCAATTATAGGCCTACCGCGACTATTCACCGTTACTCTGTACAATACAGACATTGATAAATGTACTGGGTGCACGACGCGTGGAACCTAGATTGCACGTAAGCATAGGTATCAGATAGAACACTATCTGATATCTATGCACGTAAGAACGTCATGTAAGAATGCATTGGCTTGGACGTTATTCGTCTGAGTGCCGTTATCACTTGAATGAAACGCTTGGACACAAAAAAGTGTCAAGAAAGAAAATTAACAAACCCTTTTTTTCTCTTTAAAAATATCAGCTGCATTCACTTAACCCTTTTCCTGACATGAAAAACAAACGACACTTGCAAACAAAATTCTTGTGTAACTACTTTTTTCATTTTTTGTCTCAAAAACTCGACGAGCCCTTTCCAAAGAGGGGTCATAACTTATGTTTTTGAGTCAAAAAATTAAAAAATAATGAAAATTAATTGGCGACTTTTGTGAATAGCCGTTTTTGGTTGTTAAGTAGGGTAAAGAGTTAATTCAAGTTTAATTGTGGTATACATACAGACCATAACAACGGCGCTCGTGAAGTATAGGAAAAACTCCACATCGGGACGTTGATGATTCCAGTCCCTCGTACACCACCCTCCGTGTGTGCTGTCTTAAAAGCTTGTGATCCAGGTGTGCTCTTCATGAAGCTATGTCATAAGATCATCTTAAGACGGTGTGAAATCTAAGAGTTAAGATCCAACTTAGCTGTGATATTTCTTATTCATGAACGCGATTCAGGAAAAGGACTTAAGACCATCTTACGTAGTCAGTTGAGATGTTACTTTCCCTAGACTGGTTAGTGCCCTCATGTTGTAGTTATGCACACAATAAGTTGGATTTGGGGTGCTTAAAGCTACTTGATGTGGAGGTTATAAGTAGAGTTGTCTCTCTTATCACCACAGTAGAAACGCGCAACAGGGATAGGAGTGGGGGTGGAATGTAATTGTTATGAATTCGTTCTTTTTTATATTATTCTGTTCATCTTGTACTGTATTTTTTCTATTTCGTTTTTCTTTTCTTTCTTTCATTCCCTTTTTTATTTTCTCCGCATTCTAGTTGTTTCCAGAGCAACTTGCCTATAACTGAGTCAAATATGGGAATTAGTATAGAACAAACCCCTAAAATCTGAGTTCGATTGAAAAGCACGGGCTTCATTGTCAAATGGTCAGCGAAAAAAGGATTATATACCACTAAAAGTTTGCTAAGCACCAAGTATATCCAGCTACCTGTTTTACGTTTTAGTTGAAATATTGTAATGAAAAGTGTATATATTTTTTATTTAATTATATCTTCAATTTAAGTACAGAAATTAAGATTTTATTTGTGTTTGACATTATGTTTTAGCTTTTGAATACGATAACCATCGAAAATGGATATTATTCATAAAAGAGGAAATTTTTCAATTTACCAAATAGTTAACGAAGCGAACTGGTATGGGTTCAATATCGAGTATGAAACCCATTACTGTTAATTACAGCTCAACAACGCCTTCTCATGCTCACAATCCGGTTCCTGGTGGTCCTTTGTGGGATGTTGTTCCATTCTCGGACAAGCATGGCACCAAGATCCTGTACATTTTTTGGCTGGATGGACGGGCTGAAATTGCAAGCTGCAACTCATTCCAGAAATGTTCGATTGGATTGAGGTCAGGGGATCTTGCTGGCCAGTCCATGTCCTCAATGCCCTCCCTCTGTCGGTACTCCCCGGCAGCATGGGCAACATAAGGACGGACATTATCGTCCATCAGAATGAATCTATCACCCACTGCACCTGCATACAATCTGACGTGGACATCCAGGATCTCATCAATATGCCGCTGTGCAGTCAATGTACCACGTGCAAGGACACATAGCTCTGTACGTCTATCCCAGCTGATGCCACCCCAGACCATGATTGACCCTCCACCATAGCGGTCATGCTCAGCAATGTTTCTGCCTGTAATAGCTCTCCTGATCTTCTTCATACCATAGAACGCCTATCTGTGTGGTCTAGGCAGTACATTGACTCATCTGGAAAAAGGGCATGCCGCCAATCTTCTCTAGTCCATCCAACGTGGTCCATGGCCCATTCCTATCGTGCCTGGCGGTGGTTCTGGGGCAGTGGAATGCGAATACCTGATCTTTTCGATCGGAGACCGGCCTGCCCGAATAGTCTGCGTCGAAACATTTACCCCGGATGAATTCTGAAGGTCACTGCGAAGCTGGGTTGTTGTTCCAAAGCGGTCCCGACGGGCCTGAATGATCAAAACCGGTCTTCAGCTGCAGATGTTGCCCTGTCTCTGCCACCACCATGCCGTCTTACTGGTGTGCCATACTGATAAAATCTTGACCAGGCTTTGGTCATCACCGTAAGATGCACACCAAGGGCTTCACCAATCTGACGATAGGTAGAACCTTGCACCACCACCCTACAGTCCACCACGTTTCTGCTTCAGACGAATATCTTCTTACATTTGCATTTGCCATATTCAATCATCAAATCACAAGGGTTTGTCTTGAAATGAAGATCGAATACCTTACATATGTCAGTAAGTGATATGTGCGGATTCTGGCTTATTTGCATACTTTGAGCCAGAAATTCCGGTCGGCCATGAAACTGAGTTATTTTTAGGAAAAAAAATGAAAATTTTTTATGAAAGGAATCGATCATCTCGCGAAAACGTGGGGGTTTTTTCAGAGTGCTTCAACTTTTTCCGGGAAAACTCCAGATTTTTCTCGTAAACGAGGATTTTCTGGCTCGAGAATTTTAAAAATTCCTGGTGGAAAATGCCCTCTTTTTTCGCGAATTTAACACCGATTTCCCATAGGGGCGAAGTTTTTGTCGCGAGGAATAAACGCGGAAAGTGCTCATTGAGAATTCGATCCGGAACGCGGATTCAGCAGGAAAGAGACGACGTTTGGGTCGAGGTGAATTTTTCCGGTGAGCCAGAAACGACTGCGGAGTTCGTCGCGAAACTCGAGAGGAAGAGAGCGATCCGATCGGGAGGAGGATGGCGATCGGAGAATGCCCGCGCGTTCGTGCGTGCGCGCGTGTGATTGTGTGTGTGCATATATATTATAAGTTAAAAGATGAATAATTATAATAAAAAATCCATTAAAAAGAGAGAAAAAATAATAAATAAATAAATAAAACAATGTTTCTAAACACAGGAGATTCTAAGCGGAGGGACGAGCAGGTTCGGAAATTGATACGGAGCAAGAACATTCAGGCGCAGGACAGGGCCAGACGATTGGGAGAGATGGGACTGAGACGAGAGGCAACCAAGTTG
The DNA here is from genome assembly GCA_031216915.1 of Pictodentalium vernedei. Lineage (NCBI taxonomy): Eukaryota > Metazoa > Mollusca > Scaphopoda > Dentaliida > Dentaliidae > Pictodentalium > Pictodentalium vernedei. The sequence goes on from CM062295.1 coordinate 270,083,620, forward strand.
TTCAGACCCGCCACCGATGTTCAGGAACGAGCGAGGAATGAGATCGTCGAAGAACTGAGCCCACAAGAGAAGGTTCTCTGAGGATGGTTTCTGTTACCGGTAGTTCTGCGCCGAGAACTCCGTCTGGTTACACTCCAGAGAGAATCGAGACCGATTCGAGTAGCGTCGGTAGCATTAAGACGAGAAGTTTGTTCGAATACACTCCTAATAGGAACGAGACCGATGCGAGTAGCGTCGTCAACAGCGTCAAATCTGACGACGGCAGAGAAAATGATGCGATTTACGGATTTCGTCAAGAAGGTGATGACGGTTTCGTTGATGACACGCGAATATGGTTTGAAGGCGATTATTTGATCATCGGTCTGAACAGGTGCAAAATGACCAACGGATTGCACACTCTGCTCTCTCACAAGACTACACCCAAGAGGATTTGAATAATTACTAATATATTAATAATTGGAGACATTCTGGTTCAGACTCACACCATGAAGAAGCACAACGATGCCAGAGGGACGGGTCCGAAGGATAGGAGAGGTTACAAGTGGAAACACGTGGTGGAACCCATATGGAAGACGAACGAGTATTTCGTGAAATCAGCGACTGGAAAGGGAATGAAGACCGACACGATATTTCTACCACGCAATCCCCGTGCCCTGTCATAGAGATTGTTGTTGGCTAGCCGATATGCCGATAACAAGGGAGTAAATAACGAGATAGTGAGCATGTGCGACGAATTGTTGAGGTAGACGTTTTTGACTAAGAAGGATTAAGAAAATATGATTGACGCTGGTAAGAAAGCTGCAGCCGAAGCGAGTGGTAGAATAGCTTCGGAAGCCGACAAGAGAGGAGTTGATGCATTAATTAATAAACTGATAACTCCATCGCAACCACCTGCCAAACGACCGAGAATCGAAGTGAAAAGTTGGAAAGACTTCTGTGATGATTTCATGCCGATACAGGACTTGGATAAAATGACGAGAGGATCGGGATTGAAAGCGATTCATAAATAAAATTTAAAAAAAACTTTTACATATGTCACGAGATTCTGGTGATAAATATGCATAACACTGATGATTATAATGACTTTATTTTACACAATGAACATTTCACTTCCAACGTTGTACATTTGTAGAATCACTATGAGCCACTTCTTTCTACACCTGTGATATTTGATAAATTGAACTACACTCCAGTAATAGCACTGAGCCAATAAGCACTAAGCAAATACGCACTAAGCGGTTAAGCACTAAGCAGATAAGCACTAAGCTAATAAGCACTAAGCAGATATGCACACAGCATACAAACACTAAGACGGCACTAAGCCAAGCACACAACTGACTTTCAGCATTAAAGCCACGGTTCTCCAACATTTTTATCAAAGACACCCATCTAATGAAAGTTTTGCTCGGAGATATTCTCTGATAGAAGTGAAATAACTGCACAAAGTGTCCAGTAACATTTAATGATCTGTGTGGTACGAAATTACTATGGTACGAATATGGATGGTACGGAATATGGATGGTACGAAATATTTGGTACACCAAAAAGTGGTCACCTGAAATATTTAAACCCATAATAAATATTTGAATTATTAAAATAATATTAAGCTATAAATAAACCCACGACTATGATATTCTGTAACCCTGGCAGCCAAATCCTTTTACACGTTAAGAAATTTCCATTCCCTTCTAAATGTTATTTCCTCAATTTAAACTTTACAAACTCTATTTTATTCATTTTTTCTTTGCAGTTTACTCGTCGATAAATGATATAAATTATAATTTACAGGAAGCATTTTCAACTGACTGCAGAAACAGTTATTTATTTTGCTAATTCGAGCTGAGCATTTCAAAATCTTCCCTCAGATCGAGAAAATCAACCTTCCACTGTTTACATATTAATTGTACTTACATAAAGACTTCATCTACAGCTCCCTTCAGTATTATAAAACTTATAACATATATTTCGCTCCGCTTTCACCGATATTTACATTCTGCATACATCACAATCAAAGATCAATCCTTCATTCTCGAGTCCACTCAAGATCGCACAACACTGACCACAGCGCATTTGTTCACTTCAATTGCACGGATTTTTCTCACAAGTTCACAATTGCCCATCATTTCTATACAAGTACTTCACACTCCAAGTACGGAGTTATGTAATATTTATCATATCATAAGTTGTGGAAACTAACCCGTATAACTAAAACAAGATCACCTTAACCCTTCAATGGAAAAAACTCTTGTAATTCTAATGTACAATCTTACCTTGGCATAGCCATGGAAAATCCGTTTTAAATTCATATTACAAACCTACCTTGATCCTTCAATGGATAACAAGCTCCATATATTTTACATATATTTTTACAAACCTTCTTTAACCATTTATGGCACACAACTCTAACCCTCCATATTACATTTGACCACACTTGTCACACTGATTTTGTGACAATATCCCCCATTTCACCAGAAAAAAAATATATCTATATATATATATATATTTTTTTTTTTTAAAGTCTGCTCAAATAATCTGCACCAATATTCTCTGTTCCTCTGATAGCTTTTATGGTAAATTTATATGACTGTAAAGCCAGAACCCATCTCATAATTCTACTGTTTGACAACTTGGCCCTATTCATATATATTAAAGGATGATGGTCAGTTTCAACTTCAAACTTTCTCCCATAAAGATAAATATGAAATTTTGTTATTCCCCACACCAATGCAAGACATTCTCGCTCAATGACAGAATACCTGGTTTCTCTGGATAATAGTTTTTTGCTAGCATAGGCAACAGGGAATTTTACACCATCTACTTCTTGCAATAAAACAGCACCAATTCCATTATTTGAAGCATCAGTTCTTAATATAAATGTCTTATTGATATCTGGTAATTTCAAAATGGGACTTTTCACTAAATACCCCTTTAAAGCTTGAAATGCCAAATCCTGAGATTTGCCCCATATTAACTTGTTTGGCATACCTTTCTTTGTTAAGTCTGTTAAGGATATTGCAACTTCTGAAAAATTGGGAATAAATTTTCTATAAAACCCAACCGTACCTAAAAATGCCCTTAATTGTTTCTTCGTTTCTGGTCTTTTTGATTCCAAAATAACTTCTACTTTGTCCGGATTGGGCCTAAGTTCTCCTTCTCCCACAACATATCCCAAAAATTTTAACCTGGTGAAACCCAGCATACACTTACCTGGTCGAGCTGTTAAATTAGCTGTTCTTAAACGTTTGAATAATTCGTCCAAGACAAGTAAATGTTCACTCCACATTTTAGTGTGAACCAGTATGTCGTCAATGAAATTATCAACATTTTCCATTCCAACTAAAAGTTTTCTCATCATTCGTGTGAACGCGGCAGGCGCCGTTACGACCCCATATGGGAGTTTCCTAAACTGAAATAATCCAAGTGGAGTTTGAAAAGCTGTTTTCTCCTTGCTGTTTTCTGACAATCTGATTTGCCAATAACCTTTGCTTAAGTCTATTTTTGAAAAAAATTTACTTTCTGACAATTTTGAAAAGATTTCATCTGGATTTGGAATTGGCTCGGCATCAAATGTTGTGATTTTATTTATGTTTCTAAAATCAATACAAAATCGTACAGTATCATCAGGTTTTCTCACCAACACAATTGGAGAACAATATGGAGACTTTGATGGTTCAATAATATTCATGTCCAACATGATTGTTACTTCATCTTTTATAGTTTGAGTCATTGACAGTGGTAAAGGGTATTGTTTAGTTCGTATTGGTTCCGAAGACAACAGTTTTATTTCATGTTGAATAAGATTGGTTTCTCCCGGTACATCAGTTAACACATCATAAAACTGTTTTACTAAATGTTTAAGTTCAGATCTATGCAATGGAGGAATATTATCACCATACTGTATATCATGTATATTTTCCTTACCTTTTATATTTGGAATTAAAAGTAATTCATCCTCCTTTTTTCCATCACCTTCCCATTCTGATAAATCATCCTCTATCTCATTATCTATAACCCCTATACAAACTATTTCTATCAGCCCCGCTCCACAATTCTCACTGGTTTTATTTGTGGTGGCATCCCTATTTACTAATGGGTTTTGTGGATCTCTATGAATGTACTTTTTCAACAAATTGGCATGGTATGTTTTAACTTTACCGTTGATGTTTAATTGATAATCACATGCACCAATCTTCCCTACAACCTGATAGGGACCTTGCCACTGCATGACCAATTTATTATTATCAGTTGGTAATAAAACTAGAGCACTATCGTTAATTTCAAATTTTCTATCTCGGCTTTTCCTATTATAATATTTCTTATACCGTTTACTTGCTGATTGCAATTCCCTTTTAGCTAACTTTAACGTATCATCCAGTCTTTCCCTGAGGTCTAACACATATTGGTAAGTAGTTCTTACATCTGGTTCTGCTACTTCACCTGTCCACAAATCTTTTAGTATTGCCATGGGACCCCTAACTGTCCTGCCAAATAATAATTCAAATGGACTAAATCCCAAGCTCTCCTGTGGTGCTTCTCGATATGCAAAGAGTAAAGCTGGAATGTACCGATCCCAATCCTGCGGACGTTCTGCGCACATTTTTCTCAACATACTTTTTAGTGTTCCGTTAAACTTTTCTACCAACCCATTACAACTAGGATGATATGGTGTTGTTGTTAACATACTAATTGATAATAGTCTACTTACCTCTTGCATAACTTTTGAGGTGAATTGACTGCCCATGTCAGTCAAAATCTCCTCGGGAAACCCAAGTCTGGTGAAAATATTAAAGAGAGCTTCAGCAACTCGTTCAGCTTCTATACTTGGTAATGGGACTGCTTCGGGGTAACGGGTGGCATAATCCACCATAGTGAGAATATATCTATTTTTACTTTCTGATACCGGTTTAATGGGCCCAACAATGTCAACAGCCACTCTTTGAAATGGCGTTTCAATCAATGGCATTTGTTCTAATGGAACCCGAGTGACTTTGCCCTTGGGATACGTTCTCTGACAAATGTCACATGAAAGGCAAAAAAGTTTTACATCTCTTTGTATTCCTGGCCAATAAAACTGGGTTAAAATTTTATCAGAGGATTTTTTCATTCCTAAATGACCACCCAACACCGATTCGTGTGCCAATTTTAAAACCATCTGCCTAAAATTCTTGGGAACAATGACTTGTTTTTGGATTTTTCCATGTTCAAATTTTGGGTTCTGATAAAACCTGTACAAAATATCATTGATGTTTTCAAACCAAGACACTACTCCATTACCTGCCAACCTTTTCTCCCTAGTCTTGACCTTGTCTCGTACCCAGATTAGTGTTTCGTCAGTTTTCTGCTCATTCTTAAACTCAAGTGGGTTTACATTTAGGCTATCTAAGACCTGTATTTGTCGGTGGGGTCTGTTTTTTAACAATTTCTGATTTCGTGTCATTACTGATTGCACAACATTCGACTTACATTTTGTTAACCCTTTCTCTAATTCGCCATTCTGACTCTCACTAGCCAAATATGGAGAAGGATTCACCTTTACCGTTTGGTCCCTGTCATTTTCCACCATTGACTTACCTTTACATACCCAACTCCTATCAGGGTTATTAGGAGGTCTAACTCCTTCTATGTTACCCAAAATTAGATCATAAAGTGGGTTACTCATGCACAGAGCCTCGACTTGCCCTGTAAAATATGGGCTGTCAACAGTAATGCACGCAACAGGAGCATCTCTCACTGTGCCGTCAATAAGGATACATTTTTGACTTTCACCTGTCAACTGCCTTTGGTCAACTAGTTCTTTACGAATAACCACCCCACTACACCCACTATCACGAAGCACAGTTATTTTCTTACCATCTAGATAACCAAATTCTGTTGGCATACACTTCAATTTGCATCTACTCTCACACACAGCACTGATCAATGGGAGCTTATGGCCACACGACAATTCAACTTCATTACCATTTGTGCAGCAAGTATGCTTCCATTTGTGGTCAGATAAACAAGCATTGATTGTTTCAATATTTTGGCCTTTACTTGACCCACAACATTCGCAACCATCATGCAGTGGAGTACTCGACCCTTTCTGAATCATTGCTCCAAATTTCTGTATTCCCTGTCTCCTTTGCCGCTGTCTCTCAAAACAATCCTTAATGACATGCCCTGTCTTTCTACAAAAATAACACCTTTTCATTACGCCATCATTTGTCCCTTTCACACCTCTTTCAAAGCCTTTATTCTTAGAATTTGAATTTGGTTTTACCAAATTCAAATTCCCTTTATCGTGTAAACCAGATTGAATATCAGACTTATTCAAACTACCCCCATGGGCTTCGATATACTGCTCTGACAAAATTGCCATCTTATCTAGATTCTCTGGTTTTCTTTCTTTAAGAAACACAGCCAAATGTTTGGGGCACACATTCAAAAATTGTTCTCTAAGTAGCAAATCTTTTAAACCGTCATAAGTATTTTCAATTCCAGACAAATCTATCCATCTATTCAAATAATGCTCCAAACGAGCAGCAAATTGAGGAGCCGATTCCTCTCTATCTGACACAGCTGTCCTAAATTTCTGTTTAAAACCTTCCTCGGTTAGCTGATATCGCTTTAACAGTGATTCCTTTACCTTACTATAATTACCTGCATCTGAGGGTGGTAACCTAGAATAAACATCAAGAGCCTTACCTTTTAACAAAGCACTCAAGTGCAATGCCCAGTCTTTACGTGACCACTTCAGACATGTTGCATAATTTTCAAAACGGTGTAAGTAAGCATCCATGTCATCGCGACTTTCATCAAAGGGAGACAACTTTGGCCCTTTTACATACTGTTTACTCTCTGACTCCTCACTATTTTCACTTTTGACTTTTTCTAACTCAATTTGCTTTTCTAAAATATCAAGTTTAGACTTAGATTCAATTTCTTGTAATTTTATTTTCATCTCCCGTTCCTTTACTCTTTCTTCCCTATCCAATCTATCCTTTTCTTTTCTCTCCTCTCGTTCTCTTTCATCAAACTCTCGTTCCTTTCTTTCCACAAAGTCCACCAATTCCTTCCCACTCAAACCAAGGTCTTTCCCTAAACTCATAACCGATTTAACATCCATTTCCGAGTAACCCGAATGAACCGCTGTGTGAAACCTGCCAAGCAGTATGATGTAAATGCCCAGAACCAATAGCCCAAACACCCCCATGAAAAGTATACTTGATTTAAACTTATTTCTTCTTTGAGGATATGGAACATTTAACATGAAACAGCTGGTGCTAAAAATAATAACATGCGTGATATCCCAGTTATCACTTTAGCACCAGATATTTCACTCCATTTACAACCTAAAAAGAAAATGTCTGAAACAATTTGCTCGAATAACCAAGCACCCCAATTCTGTAAACACTGGTTTCTTTAATGCTTGTATCTTCCAACTTCTATTGCACATGTGACGAAAACACTGTTACTCATAAGTCGATTCCACTTCTGGAAACAAATTGTGCACAGTACAAATCCGATTTCTTGACACCTCCAGAATGACGAGTCAATTGTTGTCTTTGTGTGTAGCAGCACAAATTATTCTGAAAACTGTTACAAATTTCTTTTATTTTTTTTTTTTTTTAGAGTAAGTACAATGCCAAGCAATCGCATTGACGAATATTGCAGCTCAGAACCATCTTATTGACGAAATATTCCATCACCGAATAAATCCCACCTCTGCCACCATTTGTCACGAGATTCTGGTGATAAATATGCATAACACTGATGATTATAATGACTTTATTTTACACAATGAACATTTCACTTCCAACGTTGTACATTTGTAGAATCACTATGAGCCACTTCTTTCTACACCTGTGATATTTGATAAATTGAACTACACTCCAGTAATAGCACTGAGCCAATAAGCACTAAGCAAATATGCACTAAGCGGTTAAGCACTAAGCAGATAAGCACTAAGCTAATAAGCACTAAGCAGATATGCACACAGCATACAAACACTAAGACGGCACTAAGCCAAGCACACAACTGACTTTCAGCATTAAAGCCACGGTTCTCCAACATTTTTATCAAAGACACCCATCTAATGAAAGTTTTGCTCGGAGATATTCTCTGATAGAAGTGAAATAACTGCACAAAGTGTCCAGTAACATTTAATGATCTGTGTGGTACGAAATTACTATGGTACGAATATGGATGGTACGGAATATGGATGGTACGAAATATTTGGTACACCAAAAAGTGGTCACCTGAAATATTTAAACCCATAATAAATATTTGAATTATTAAAATAATATTAAGCTATAAATAAACCCACGACTATGATATTCTGTAACCCTGGCAGCCAAATCCTTTTACACGTTAAGAAATTTCCATTCCCTTCTAAATGTTATTTCCTCAATTTAAACTTTACAAACTCTATTTTATTCATTTTTTCTTTGCAGTTTACTCGTCGATAAATGATATAAATTATAATTTACAGGAAGCATTTTCAACTGACTGCAGAAACAGTTATTTATTTTGCTAATTCGAGCTGAGCATTTCAAAATCTTCCCTCAGATCGAGAAAATCAACCTTCCACTGTTTACATATTAATTGTACTTACATAAAGACTTCATCTACAGCTCCCTTCAGTATTATAAAACTTATAACATATATTTCGCTCCGCTTTCACCGATATTTACATTCTGCATACATCACAATCAAAGATCAATCCTTCATTCTCGAGTCCACTCAAGATCGCACAACACTGACCACAGCGCATTTGTTCACTTCAATTGCACGGATTTTTCTCACAAGTTCACAATTGCCCATCATTTCTATACAAGTACTTCACACCCCTAGTACGGAGTTATGTAATATTTATCATATCATAAGTTGTGGAAACTAACCCGTATAACTAAAACAAGATCACCTTAACCCTTCAATGGAAAAAACTCTTGTAATTCTAATGTACAATCTTACCTTGGCATAGCCATGGAAAATCCGTTTTAAATTCATATTACAAACCTACCTTGATCCTTCAATGGATAACAAGCTCCATATATTTTACATATATTTTTACAAACCTTCTTTAACCATTTATGGCACACAACTCTAACCCTCCATATTACATTTGACCACACTTGTCACACTGATTTTGTGACAACATATATATATAAAAAATAGAAATTAAAAATAAAAAAATAGAAAAAACACAATTCAAAACATAGCAAAAAACTGGAGAGAAAAAAAATGGATATCAAAGACATGTCTTGGAATGACGTGATGACCAAGATGTCGAATGACGAATTCTTTCCCAAGATCATAAGAGGTCTGATAGTGGAAAACTCGAATTGCGGAAAGACCAATCTCATGATGAATCTGTTGTTGCAACTTGGCTGGTTGGGTTACGACAGATTATTCATTTTCGGCAAGAGTCTCTTTCAACCGGAGTAGAGATTGCTTCAAGAGTGCATGATGCGTAAATTGCCCAAGGAAGTCATATCGAGAATCTTTGACAATCGTGATGAATTTGAAGGACACGAGACATCAAATATATTGGAAGGAGCGGTGAGAGAATTGAGTAGGAGAAACGTTGAGTGTTCGAACGTGTAATGTCTGTTTTACAAGAATGCCGATGATGTTCCCGATCCCAGACAGTTGAAGTCGGAGAACAAGAATCTCATGATCTTCAACGATCTGCTGTTGGAGAGACAGGATCGATTCGAATGGTATTATGTTCGAGGACGTCACAGCAACATGGATTGTTTCTATCTGTCTCAGAATTATTTTCGACTGCCCAGAAAGACGATAAGGGAGAATGCTAATTTTCTGTGTCTCTTTCGTCAGGATCTGAAGAATCTTAATCACATCTACGGAGATCACGTGGCAAACGACATAAGCAGGGAAGAATTCAGGAGATTCTGTAAGAAGGTGTGGGACAATGGACTTCACAAGTTTGTGGTGATCGATTTGACTAGCGAATTTAACAATGGAAAATATCGAAGCAGATTCGATGATTTTTTTTATATTCCCGACAATAATAATAGAGAAGAGAATAAAATTTAAAAAAATATCGATAAAATATAAAAAAATAAATAAATAATTAATAAATAATAAAAAAATATTTCAGAACATCACCTATTGGAACAGATAGTCGAAAATACGGATGCGAAACAGTCCTTTCAAATCATTGTGAGTCACGACATGACTCGATTCACAACAAAATTCGAACCTTCCATAGAACTGAAGAAGGAAAAGAGATACGAGATGGCGTTGGTTAATCGCGAGACTTATTATTCGTTTCCCATTGTCACAGAAAAGAACAACGCGTTCAAGTATTCAAATGGAGAGGATTGGTTCGAGAAAGGGAGCTATGACATACACAATCTGGACCATCACATCCAGATGAGACTGAAGACCGACGGTCATGGAGACAATATGATAAGACTCGCTCCCAACATGAGTATTCTACAGATGATATTAGACTTGGGAGATGATTTTCGAATGGATTTTAGTGCGGAAGATTCGATTGGCGAGATGTTGGGATTTGATCAAAAGATTATCGAGGTCACGCTGTGTCCACAAATATGGTAGACATTCTCGGAATCAATAGCATTTAGTGAATGTCAATGTGATCTCGGGAAGTTACATCGACGGAAGCGCTCATCCTATGATCTATTCATTCTGTCCAGACGTTTCACCAGGTTATAAGATCGTGGAGCGACCTCAAAATCTCGTCTATTTACTCATAACTCTGGACACACTGTATAGCATCGAAACCATGTTGTCAGATCGGAACAGCGATCTGTTAGATCTTCGCGGAGAGAGAGTGACTATACGATTTCACATCAGGTAGATATGAAAAAAGAGAATCAAGTAACTAAATAAAAAATAAATATAATTTGAAAAAACCAAAAAAAAAAATACAATTTTTTTTTTTTTTTGTATTTTTTAATTTTTTTTATATATATAAGAAATAAAATAAAAAAAACAAACCTATAATATTTATAATAATAAAAAAAAACAAAAAAAACTTATTATATTCCTAATTAAAAAGATATACATAATCCAGCGAAAAAAAACAAAACAAATATGACTCAATACATCACTAAAAACGTAAACAAATCCGAAGGACAGAACGCTAAACTTTGCAGAGTGTTCAGTAATCGAGGTGAAGCTGTTAGATTTAAATTCAGTTACGAAGATCTGGTGAGTGGCGGTAGCGATCAGATCGCCTGGACTAAAGCACAAATCAAAAGCATAGAGAAAGCGATTCGTAATTGAATGGGAATGACGGTGAGACTGAGTCCCGTTCAATTGAGATACAATCTGAGAATGAAAGGCGGTTTCTTGCCGTTATTGGTGGGACTCACTGCAAAAGCACGGGGTGTGGGAGCTCTCTCGGGACTTGCTAGTTCAGGAGTCGACATATTAATGGGTAGAGGATTGTTTTTGAAGAAGAGGGGAAACGGACTGTTTTTGAAGAAGGGAGGAGCAGTGTTGTGTAGACATTGAGCGTAAAGGATTGTATCTAGGACCTGCAAGAAAAGGTGGCAATGCATTCCACAGAGACAGTCTCTTTCTGAAGATTGGAGGGAATGTGGAACTGATTGGTGAAGGTTTGTTGTTTGGTCAGAATTCGCCGTTTAAGAATATACCTATTTTAGGTATGTTATTATAAAAAAAATAAATAAATAACAATTAAAAAAAAAAATATCAAATATCTTGAAAAAAAAAATTTTTTTCATTTTTTTTTTTATATATATTTATAAAAGAAATAAAAATGAAACAAAAGGTGAGAGAAGAAAAAAATCTTTCAAAAGACGTGTTAACAAAAACGTTTTACGAAGAAGAAATGAAACAAAAGGTGAGAGAAAGAAGCATCTTTTAAAAGACATGTCAACAAAAACGTTTTCATCATCAAAAAAATGTTCGTTTTTCGAAAAGTTTTTAGCTTTTTCTAAACATTTACACAAGTGTGCATTAGAAAGAATTCAATCAGAACGAATAGAATACGATTCACGTTTAAACGGGTGCATAATATTGTTTTTTATACTATTGTCAATCATATCTCAAAATCGAAACTGTCTTGAAAATATTGAAACATGTTTGAACGATAAAAATGTGTTTTATTATCAAAGTTATCACGTGATTATAGATATCCTAGATTGTTTAAAATACAAATTGAAACTTATAAAACGTTACAAATACGGGAAATCTATTACATGTATATTTGCGCGAAAAACATAGTTAATGTATTCGATCCTGGTGGTGGTGATGAAAATATTGAAAAATCCATTCGTCAGTGTGTCAAATATATTCGCAGATTGCACTCATTCACATCAAATAGATCATAGATCGAATTTGCTATAATGGAATCGAGAGCTTGGTTTCTTCAAAGGGCATTGTGGGAAGCTTACGCAATCTGCGTGAACAAACAACTTCCTAGGATCTTGCACGAAAGGAGTCTCAGCTGTCGTCTGGAGGATAGAGAATTTAATCACATTAATCATTCGTGTCTCACGATGGAATAGGAAGACATCGTCACCACGTATTTCTTGTCTGCATTGGAATGCATACAATGCGATGACATGATCGAATGTTGGCAGCAATTTGTGTTTTCTGTTGGAGAACCTGAGCCTACAAAATTGGAAGAATTGAAGTTAGACACATTTTGGAATATTTGTTGGAAAGGGGATATCACTACCACTACTAAAACAATGTTCCGACGGGAATCACGTTTTTATGGATCCCTTGTTGAAGGAAAGAAATCATTAAAAAAAAAATTTTGTTAATTAAATAAGGGGTGAAAAATAGAAATATACATAACATAATAATAATAGATATAAATAAATAAATAAAATAAAATGAAAATGGAACTTCGAAGTAAAAAATATATCCATCGTTAGAGAAATTGGACGTTGAACCCATGGTACCTCTTCTACCACCACCAGAATGTAGCGACGACGTGGAACAGAAGTATCAAATTGAACAAATCAATAGATTTCAATTGTATCTGATGCGAGGGAGAGATTCTCGTCATTCGCTCAACAAGAAATATTCGAGATTCGAGAAATTCGTGAGTGGTGTGGATTTGACTCTCATTATGATCTCTATGGGTTTGAACATTGCCGGAATAAGTCTATTGTCGACCACCATCATTGCTCTTCCATTCGTGTTGGATATAGAAGGATTGGCATTGTCTGCCGGATTCACCATACAATCAGAAAATTTATCGCTAAGAAATTATCTGTGAAGGCAAAGAAACACAAAAACATCAGCATTTTAGCCAATGCAAAGATCGACATGGTGTCAGATAAGATCTCTATGGCATTGAAAGACGGTAGGATTTCGGACGGCGAATATGTCAACATATTGAATGAAAAACAAAAATACTAACTCATGAAAGCTAAGATAAGATTCAAGAGTCGTCAGATCATCAAGGAACAATCGAAGGATTCTCTCATGGAAAAAGGTAGGGAAGAAGCGAGACAATCGTTTCGTAAATTGTTGGATCCCAAAAAGATTTCAGAAGCAATCGATTGAAAAAAAAAGTATTTATATAAAAGAAAAAAACAACTTATATACATTAAAAAAAATGCATAAATAATTGAAAAATATATATATGAAAAACAAAAAAAAACAAATGTATTGTGTCAAATGCAAGAGAGTTACCAGTATGATTAACATTTAAAAAGTACTGGCGAAAAATAAAAGTCCCATGCTTCGTGGAACGTGTAAAGTGTGCGGTTCGACCAAGACACAAATCGTCAAACGTGGTGCCGGTCTGACGAATAAATTGATTAATAATCTACCCATCAAAATGCGTCTGCCAGGACATCAATTCACGGGACCTGGCACGAAATTAAATAAGAAATTGAATCGAGATCTGACACCTGAATCTTGGAAGAAACCCATCAATAGGGTGGATTCAGCCGCTTACGCACACGATCTGTGTTGTGCTAAACATCCTGACATCGAGACTCGTAATTGAATCTATTATAAAGACATGTTGACGACGTTGAAAAATATATCGAATCCCACTAGGAGAGAGAGACTCGAACGTTCATTGGTCGGTAAAGTGATCGGTACCAAACGTCGATTCGGATGGCGACATAAAAAAAACGTCCAGAACATATTATTAACTAGAGAATTGTAATTTGTTGGACAAATTACGGGCTTTCCCAACTTTTTAATGTGAAAAGGCAAACTGTATTGTACACAAAACTATCGATCAGTTTAGAAAACAGAAAATTTAGTGGAAATCAAAGTTTTTGTGATGCTACTAGTTTTTATGCAGCCAAAACAGATATTTGAGATACAGCAGGACACCAAAACATTTAACACAAAATTGGCTCTTCAATAATTACAGAATATTTTCATAGAAAGCAAAACAAGCGATGTCCTTTGTGCTTTGGAAAAAATTAGTACATATGAATTATGGGCGTACGGGCCGGGGTTTCATGAAGGACTGTGCCCCAACCCACCCCTGAGTCAGGAAGAAGCCGATTTTTTGGCCAATATGCCAAAAAATTTCGGACAATTTAGTTGCCAGAAATGACCACAAAACATTTTGGGTTTCCACACAAAATGTCGTTTTCCTATCTCATCACTTAGAAGTTGCAAGTAAACTGACCATTATACTGTACAAGTTGATTCAGTGGAACCGTATCCACGTTAATATTATTCATTTATAATCACACAAGTACACATAAAGAGCTCTATTACTGCATATTACGGGAGCACGGTGGCTCAGAAGGTATAGATGATTGTTGCAATCCAAGAAGTCAACGGTTCGAATCCCGCCTGTGGCAACCACATTGTGTCCTTGAGCAAGACACTTCATCCCAATTTAATTTCCCACGCGGGGAAGGGGGGAGGGGGGCATGATGGCGATGTGTACTAAGGGTACTTTGAGGGTGCACTTGTCTTCAACCAATGCTAACCCTGCTTTTGTGGAGTTAGTATGTTGGGGAGTCTGAGTCGCTTGCCGTTGCTCGGTGGTTCTCTCCAAGTACTCAATGGGAGGGAGACCCCCCCCCCCTCCCTCCCATACCCGCATTTGGCATTTCCTCCTGAGATTCATTTTTTTCAGGCTAAAAGGGTTCATCCCCCCCCCTCCCTCCTGAAAAATAGCCCTGTACGCCTATGCAATGAATACCTATATTATGGTCATGATATAGCTGTAGATTCTGAAAGTGACCTTAAATATCAATAATTAATTTATTCTCTATCATTTTGTCTGTTTGTGAATATGTGGGATTTGTCAACAAACGAGGGTAAGCTTCCTACTCCATGAATTCACAATTTTTCCAACATATTTGTTTCAGATACAATGAAATACATGTAATATGAGTTACTGTCACACACAAATTAGTTGTTTATTTGATATGATTTAAACCATCTAGAGAGCTAGTATACACAGTGATGGGTACAGTTCAAGTCAAAACGAGTTGATTAAAGGGATGTTGAACAGCTTGTTAATATTTCTTGCATTACATTACTACTTTGCTATTTAGTGACAGAAGGATTTCACAGAGGGTTTCCCTGACGGTATTTATTTATTGGTGTTTATGGTCACATACTTATCTACAATGGCTAATCGTGACCGTGGCAGTTTTACGGGTGGGGGGAGTCGGAGGACCCAGAGAGAACCACCGAGCATTGACGAGCAACTGTCAGCTCAACATTCTAATTATTTTCAAGCTCCGTTGAAGCTGGGTACCAGCGGTTGAAGACATGTGCACCATTGACATGCAGTACGCCTTAGTACATGGCATCATCGTGCCCCCATGTTGGCAATCGGGATAAAGTGCCTTGCCCAAGGACATTACGTGGGTCGTCTCAGATAGGGATCAAACTCGGGACCTCTGTCAAAGAAGTCAAACAGTCTACACTGAGAAAATGAGCTTTTTTTCCTGGCGGTATTCATATTTGTACGGCCAAATTGGTGTTGGATAACACGGAACACCAAAACTTATAACACAAAATTTGTTCCTCATTGATTTTTGAAAGCAGTTATGAAAAGCTGGAAGAGCTCTTTCCTTTGTGTTTTTGGACAAGTGAGTATTCACTCAAAGTAATTTTTTGTAGACAGTGTTATTTTTAAGTGGCCAAAGCACATGTTTCATTAAGTCCCAGAACATAACTAAAACCGGATTTATTGATTAAACATCTCTGCATATAGCAAAGCAAAGTGTCTCAAATTAACCCATTCCAACATGATAGTAGAGAGTAACCAAAGTTGGATAATTTGGGTATTTCCAAATGGTACACTTATTCTCACTCTCATTGTGCTTGAGGGTTAAATCTGAGATTGAAAAGGTATACCAATCTTACTCAGGGAAGGTGAGTACAGAAAAGTACGAAATTAATCAGAAAATGAATTTTGTCTGACGGTACTAATATTTGTACGAGCAAAACTGGTACTGGATTTATTTATTTATTTATTAGGTTTTAACTACACATTAACAGCCAAGGTCATATTATGTCGGTGACAGATGTATGGGTGGAGGAAGCCGGAGTACCCAGAGAGAACCACCGAGCAATGACGAGCAGCTGCCAGCTCCCCAACATACTGCCTCCGCACTGTAGCACAGGCAGGGTTAGATTGGTTGAAGACATGCGCACCATCGACGTGCAGTATGCCTTAGTACATGGCGTCATGGTGCCCCAATGCGGACTGTCGGGGTGAAGTGATCGGGACATAATTGGAATATATCCGACAGATACAATGTCGGATATATTCCAATTATGTCCCGATCATGCAAGGCAGCAACTTGAAATTCTCAGAATGTTTCCTACTGTCCCTGCCCGACAGTTTAGTATTTTTTTCAAGTGCCGAGACCGTGTGGAAATACCGTGGATCAGGTGGAAACCGAGGGCAGGATTCGTCCCTACTTTATTCTCAAATCGACGACTTTTCCATTCATTATTTACCTGTCACAGGCTGAGTTAGGTATTATATTTGTCTATTTGATGAACTTTTCAACCTTAGCTATTTGCGGCTTCATGTAGCACCACTGAAAGGCCACTGCACTTTTACCAATATATTCAGGGACTGATTTTACGAAAATAACAATTATTCCGACCATACCTACATGGGAACTCCCAAATTTGCCAAGGGTTAAAGTTTTGATAATGACGTATAAAACAGAAGTTGTCATGCTATGCTTGCTGCATGCAGGCATAGAAACCATTCAGCGCTCAATGAATTAGGAATGGAGTAAATTGTCACTTAAACCTACGAAATTCTGAAAAAATGAGTCTTTTTCGACGGCATCTACCATTATGCATCTGAGACAGGGATTGCTTTAAACTTTACAGCAACCTTATAACAGAGAATATTCTTGGAATTGAACTGTGAATCCGAATTTCGAAAGTATTTTCGGATATTCTATTCCAAACTACCACTGCACGCTTATCAATATTCAGTGATTTTATGAAAATTAAAATTATTCCGACCATACCCATATGGGCAGTCTCGAATCTGCCAACGGTTAAACTTTTAATAGTGACATATAAAACAAAGGTTGTCATACTATGACTGCTGCATACAGCCATAGAAAACGTTCAACGCTCAATCAATTAGGAATGGAGTAAATCGTCACTTAAACTCACCAAATTCTGAAAACGAGAGTTTTTTTGGACTGCACCTATCTTTGTGCAAACAGAACGAGCATAGGGTTAAACTTTACAACCAAACTTACAATAGCAAATATGCTCGGTAGGCAATTGTAAATACGAACATGTAAATCATTTTTCGATATTCCTTTTGAAAATGGAAGAAAAGTGAGCTCCAAATTAGCCAATTTTATGAAGAATTTTATGGCACTCAAATTCAAGGCCCGAAAACTGGGTGAAGGTTAAAACTGTGAATAAAATATATAACAGCAAAATTGTTCTTGGATGAAGGCCCAATCCTCCCATGGAAAAGGTTTTGAGACAATATGGCTCCAGTGCTGAGAAAGTGCATGTAAACGTTGGCGAAAATAACAATTATTCTGACAGTACCCTTATGTGAAGTCTCAAATCTGCCAAGGGTTAAACTTTTAATAATAACATATAGAACAAAATTTGTCATACTTTGACTGCAGCAAGCAGCTATAGAAAACATTCAGAGCTCAAGCAATTAAAAATGGAGTAAATCGCCACCTAAATTTACCAAATTCTGAAAAAAATTGGAAATTTTTTGGACGGTACCTACTTTTATGCAACCAGAATGGGATAGGGTTAAACTTTACAACCAAACTAACAACAGCAAATATGCCCGATAGTCAATTCTGAATACGTACATGAAAAGTGTTTGAAATTAACCCTTTCCAAAATGATAGAAAAGGTAACCAAAAATGGCTAATTTGGGCATTTTCAATCGGTACGCTTATTCTCGCCCGCATTGTGCTAGAGGGTTAAATCTGAGATTAAGAAGCAAACAGTAACTTTCTTCCACAATCATTGTTGCATCTAGCCATACCAAAATAATTATTACAACTACCTTGTAATTAGAAAAATTTGCTCTTGAAGTTGGCAAAAATAACAAATATTCCGACAGTACCCTCATGGGAAGTCTCAAATCTGCCAAGGGTTAAACTTTTAATAATAACATATAGAACAAAATTTGTTTTACTTTGACTGCTGCAAGCATCTAAATAATAATAACACTTTGGCCAGCCGCTGATTTGTCGCGGTTCTCGGACGAGAAGGCCGTGGTTACCCCTGTACTCCCAACTGCCTCCCTATTCCCACGCTTCTCCTTTCCTCCCAACACTCGGAGACGAACTGCTTGATGATATCCCTTGTCCCATTCTTCCCAATCTCTCCGATTAGCATATTAACCCTCTCCTTTGAGTCTCCCCATAACCACATGTCCTTCATTCTCCCATCCCACTTCCCCATTATACTCCCAGTGAATCTCATTCTTTTAGGCTGATACTTTGGGCATTCTAGAAGAAAGTGTTCCAGGGTCTCCACCATGTCCAAGTTACACATCTGGCACTCCCTTTCACCGTCTTTCCCAATTTTTCCTCTCAGCTCCAGGGATCGCGACCTCAGCTTGAACAACAGTGACCCCCCAAAGGTGCCATCAAGGTACTCTTCAAAACCTGGCTTCTCTTTATCACGCAGGCCACCCAAAGACCTCTTTGATTTGACGCCCCCCCCCCCCCCCTCTCGCCAATTACGGTTACAATCCTCCATGACCCTTTCTCTGACGATTTTTTTACCCTGGTTTTCCCCAACGTCCAGGTCCGAGATCTCCAATGAGTAGTTCTCTACTAGCTCCCTCACTTGGACCATCCACCCCGTTTTGATATTTGAGTTGAAAATTCTCAGGAACATTGCTTTACACCATCGGCTGTCGGGGAGATTTACCAAATAATTAAGATAACCGAGCTTCAACAGGTCTATCCTGTCCTTGATCCTCATCCACCCAAGCTCACCCCTGATTGCTTCTAGCGCTGCGGCATTACTCGACCCCGTTATCCATCGGCCTGCATCGTTCTGCAGGATTTCCAAGCTCTTTACGACCGTCTGGTTTAGGGGTACCACTTCCGTACCGTATGTTATACTTGGCAGCCCCACCATTTCCCAAATGGTTTTCCCCACGAAAACCTTATTGAAACTGTTTCTCCCTATAAGTTTCATTTGGTTAAGGATTCGCTTCCCCTTTAGAATCAATTTATTTGTGTGGTTCCGGTAGATGCCTCTTCCTGTAATGTTTATATTTACCCACAAATACTCGTAATCACCTGTCTCTCCCACACTGAGAAGTTTGCTGCTCCCTTCCGGAATGCAGAACTCACCCACTCTCCACCTTCGAGTGGGGTCCACTTTGCGGCCCACAGGTATAACTTTGCTCTTGCTTTCATTAAGTTCGAGTCTCCATTTGCTCCCATATTTCCCAACAATTCCCAGCATTTTCGTTAGCCCCTCTTCGCTTTCTGACACTAGAACCATATCGTCTGCAAAAAATAGCCCTGGGATCTTCAAGTCCCCAACTGCTACCCCTCCTCGCTACGCAGGAGTTCATCTCCTAAACCTTTGATGTACAATGCAAACAGGATCGGCGAAAGGATACACCCCTGTTTTAGGCCTATCTCCATAGGCACACGTTTCGTTATAATGTTTCTCAGGCTAAGTTCACTCTGTACATCTTTATATAATGCTTTCATAATTCCAACAAACTCGCCTCCTAAGCCCATAGCCTCCAGCTTGCGCCACATACCTTCCCTCCATACTCTATCGTATGCCTTTTTGATATCCAAAAAGGCCATAAACATCTTTTTCTTTTTTGCTTTCGCGGATTCTATCATTTGGGATAGTGTGAAAAGATGATCAGTAACTCTCCTTCCCTTCCTGAAGCCATTCTGGATTTCTCCCAAAAACCCTTCTCCTCAATCACCTCCTCTAGTCTCCCATACAGGACTTTACAGAAAACCTTTCCAATGTTGCTACTGACAGAGATCCCTCGATAGTTATCCAAAACGTCTTTTTCCCCCTTTTTGTGAATAAATGTCACTTTACTTTCTCTCCACTCCTTTGGGACCTCTTGATTTTCTATGTCTAGATTGAATAGGGCAGTTAGGCTTTTCACGAGTTCCTCTCCCCCTTTTTTGATAAACTCGTTAGGAATTTCATCCACTCCTCCCGCTTTTCCATCCCTTAATTTTGATATCACCTTTCGCACCTCCTCCGTTTTAATTTCGCTGCACACGAAGCTCGATAGGTTTTCCTCGACCTGATTCGGACACTCTGGTGGGCTCCCCATGTCCCATCGCTTATCGTTTACCTTTTCCCAGTGCTTGACTAGTTCTGATGCGACTTGATCTTGCTCGTCTGTAACTCTGCCATCTACTTTAATACTCTGTGGGTTACTTCCTTTGTTACGTTCATTCACCCATTTCCAAAATACGTTCGAACTCGACCCCCCTGTCGTTCTTATCGTCCTAATAAGACTGCTATTTCGTACTCTCCGATTATCGTCTTTAATCTTATTTACTTTATTTCGTGCTTGGTGGTATTCTTCCTTAGCAACTGTGGCCTCATTGCTTTCCGCCCCCTTAAGTTTTCTACTTCTCCTGTATGCAGCACATTTAGCTTTTCTTCCCTTTATGGCCCTTTTCAGTTCTTCGCTCACTCTGTACCCAAGTTCCCGTGTTGGCACCCTGACCTTTCCTACACTTTCCTTTCCTGCCTCCACCAGGCTCGCAACTATGTCGTCGGCCATCTTCTGGACACTGCCCCTCTTGGGTACGGTTGCAAGCTTTGGTTTCAGTTTTTCATTGAACTTCGCCCAGTCAGCATCTTTTTTGAGTTCCCAAATCTCCTTAGAGCTTCCTTTGCTTTTTACTAGAGTTTTGGCCCTGATCGTCACTGTAATCAAATTGTGATCACCATCCACCTCCATTTTACCCTCGTCATCCACTTCTACCTCTATCACCTCCCTCCATAAATTAATATCTGTGAGGATGTAGTCGATTATTGATTTTCTGTCGTTCCTCCCCCAGGTCCATTTCCCCTTACACCTCGCGTCCCTGTTCAGAATCTTCAGACCGAGCTCGTTTGTGAAGTTCAACAGCTTCCTTCCATTCCTGTTGACTTTATTGTCCCCACCCTCTATGCCTTCTTCATCATTACCTATGTGGCCATTAAAGTCACCCATCAGAATTATACCGAGCCCCTTGTTTTGTAATTCGGTGATATGGACCTCAGTGTTGAGTATATCGAATCATTCCATTCGGGTTTGCTTCCCTGTAGAAAACATTCAGAGCTCAAGCAATTAAAAATGGAGTAAATTGTCACCTAAACTTACCAAATTCTGAAAAAATTGGAAATTTTTTGGACGGAACCGACTTTTATGCAACCAGAATGGGATAGGGTTACACTTTACAACCAAACTAACACCAGTAAAACTGCCCGATAGTCAATTGTGAATACGTACATGAAAAGTGTTTGAAATTAACCCGTTCCAAAATGATAGAAAAGGCAACCAAAAATGGCTAATTTTGGCATTTTCAATCGGTATTCTTATTCTCGCCCGCATTGTGCTAGAGGGTTAAATCTGAGATTAAGAAGTAAACAGTAACTTTCTTCCACAATCATTGTTGCATCTAGCCATACCAAAATAATTATTACAACTACTTTGTAATTAGAGAAATTTGCTCTTGAAGTTGGCGAAAATAACAAATATTCCGACAGTACCCTCATGGGAAGTCTCAAATCTGCCAAGGGTTAAACTTTTAATAATAACATATAGAACAAAATTTGTCATACTTTGACTGCTTCAAGCAGCTATAGAAAACATTCAGAGCTCAAGCAATTAAAAATGGAGTAAATCGTCACCTAAACTTACCAAATTCTGAAAAAAATGGAGTTTTGTTGGACGGGACCTACTTTTATGCAACCAGAATGGGATAGGGTTAAACTTTACAACCAAACTTACAACAGCAAATATGCTCGGTAGTCAATTGTGAATACGTACATGAAAAGTTTTTGAAATTAACCCTTTCCAAAATGATAGAAAAAGCAACCAAAGTTGGCTAATTTTGGTATTTTCAAACGGTACTCTTATCCTCGCCCTCATTTTGCTTGAGGGTTAAATCTGAGATTAAAAAGTAAACAGTAACTTTATTCCGCAATCATTATTGCATCTATCCAAACCAAAATAATTGTTACAACAACCTTGTTATTAGAGAAATTTGCCCTTGAAGTTGGTCAATTTTGAAGAAAAATTCTATATTCATGTCATTTTTGGCCAGTGGGGGTTAAAGTTGAAAGATCTGAGTGGTGATTGTGATGTATCATATTATGCTCTAAATGTGTGGCAAATTTGAGCTAAATAACTGTAAACAATTTTGAGACATTCGAAAAATGGTGAAATTTTGAAGGTTTTGGCAGAATATTTTGAAAATTCGCGTTTTCACAGATATGACGATACTGCATTTCACTAGATTTTATAACATTACATAAGTGTGCCAAATTTGGTAAAAATCGTACAACTTGTTTTCGAGCGGTTCAACAGGCAAAATTCAGGGAGGAAAAAAAAAAAAAATAGAGAAGAAAAATTTTGAAAAAGAAGAATAACAATAGTCTTTCCCAAACTGGGTTTGGGAAAGCCTAATGAGTGCATTGCCGAACGAACTATACAAACCCGTCACACATAAATTTTGAAGGAGAAGGGTGTTCGTGAAGGGTTTGGATCAGATCTGGTCTGCAGATCTGGTCACAATGAAAATGCATTCGAAACAGAACAAGGGCATTAAATACCAAATGACGGTCATTGACATGTTTTCCAAATACAGATGGATGAGACCTCTGAAGAATAAATCGGGAGCTTGTGTGGCAGAAGCTCTGAAGAGCATATTCGCATCGTCTTCTCGAAAACCAGATAAATTGTGGGTCGACAAGGGAAAGAAATTTTACAACAGTCAGGTTCGTCCGTTGGTAGACCTCTATTCCGTCGAAAATGAAAGGAAAGCTAACGTGATCGCACGTGGGAATAGAACCATGGAGGAGAAAATGTATAAGTATTTCACCGCCAATACGACCAAGAAATATATCAACGTCCTAGACAAAATGGTCAAACAACACGCGACGCAGATCGATCAAGATGACTCCCGCAGAAGCTAGTGATCCTCAAAACGAAAATGCGCCTTCGAGAATCTCTACTCCTGAAAGGATCAAGATCAAGAAGTCCAAAGCACCGAAATTTTCAGTCGGCGATCGAGTGAAAATCACTTCTTATAAGACACTCTTCGAGAAAGGTTACACTCCTCGATGGAGGAAATCTTTAAGATCGTTAGAATATTTTACACCAATCCGGTCACTTACAAAATAGAAGCATTAGAGGATGATGAAGATTACAGCAGAGAAATCATCAGAACATTTTACGAACAAGAATTGCAGAAGACAACATTTTGAAGAACAAACACTTCACTTTTTTTTTCCCCTTTACGCATATATATATAGTAAAAGGGAAAAAAATAAATAAAATAAAAAAATAATTTTTAAAAAACAATTAATAATGATAAAAAAAGCAAATGAATTAACACAAAAAACATGACGAATATATTAGATATAACCCAAGGTATATTGAGAGATAAAAGCATCGAATAATGCGAAGTTCACGAGTACGAATCCGTGACTGGAACTAGTTTGAACAATGCCGGTCTGAAAAGAATTAATGTCGAGATGCAAAATCTATTTGTTCATCCCAGCGAAAGTTACATAGTGATACAGGGATGTCTCACCAAGGAAGATGGAAACGATTACATGAACGACGATGTAGTCACTCTAGCCAATAATGGCATGATGCATCTGTTCAGTAATATAAAATACATGCTCTCGGGACAAGAGATAGAATCCGTCTTTCATCCCGAACAAGCCACCACTATGTATGGACTCTTGACGTATCCAGATGATTTTTTGAAATCTAAAGGACCCAATCAATTGTGGGTGAAAGACACCATCGCCGACATGAGTCCAGCCAATACCGGTGCCGCTCTGAGATTCGATTACATTGTCAAGACATCAACACTCAGAGGAATGTTTTCTTTCAGGATACCTCTGAAACACATATTCGGATTCGTGGAAGATTATGATAAGATTCTCGACGGATTCAAACACAATCTGACGTTGATGTAAAATGGAAACGACGAAGCCATCATGAGACCTGCCATGACAGATGCAGGTAAGATACATCTGAACAAGATATCTTGGTTCGTTCCACACGTGTGGATCCACACAAGATCATAGAATCGAAGAGTAAATTACCGGTGGGATTTAGAATGAGACAGTGTGACACGGCTACTATTCCACTGTCTAGCAATCACTTCCATTGGAGATAGACATTAAAATCTGCTTCGGAAAGACTGCGATTCATCGTAGTGGCATTTCAGATCGATAGGGATGGATCTCAAGAGAGAGAAAAATCCTTCTCTGTTCGATCATTGTAACTTGAGAAACATGCAGGTATTTCTAACGCCATGAGATATCCGGCAATTGATTACAACACCACTTTTAATAAGAACGATTTCTGCAGACTATAGGGCGACGCCACAGAAAGAAATATCATAGACTGGACGAATTGATGGACAATCCTAACATCACTCCCACCGAATACAAATTGATGTATCCCTTGTTCATATCCGACGTCGGCAAACGTAACGAGTGACTCAAGAGTAGCGTATTGGACATTCAAATCAGAATGCAATTCGACAAGAACATGCCGAGCTTTTGCCTATCGGATGGATAGAGCGTTAGAATTCGAATTGGATGGACAAAAAATGTCAATCATTTGATGAAAATAATAATTAATAATAAGTAAAAAAAAAAGAAGAAAAAATTATTATGAAAAGTTTAATAAAATCCTTAAAATCTCGCAATAGATCGTTTACAAAGCATCGTTGGTTTTTTTCATACTATATAAAAATGAAACATTTGAAAGAGTGGATTCGAATCAAATGTGAAGAACGTGGAACCGAGATGGGATGGAGATTTTAATAATTATTGTTTGAAGGAAAAGGAAGAGTTCAATCTCATAAAATCATCTAATGAAGAAATTATCAAAAATACGATTTTAATTTGTAAAAAGTGTAAGAATCGTCAGATATCGATTCAGTCTCAACAGGTTAGATCCGGTGATGAACCCACTATGGTATTTGCGAAATGTAATCATCAATGGGTGGACAATTAAATGTTTATTGAATAAAAAATACAAATATATATATATATAATTGGATTTTTGAGACATTGATGAATATTCAATCTCTTAAAAATCAAATTATGTATTTTTTTTTTTTTTTTTTTTTTGGAGTTGTCTCCTTAACACAATTTGAAAACGGTTTATAACTTCACGAAATATATCTTTCTCTTGCTGTTTGCTTAATTTTTTAAGCAAGATGTGAAACACGATATCAAACGCAATTTCTCTTTCTTGCTTCTCAGGTTTTTGAGAGTTAAGAATCGTTTGCATTTGAGATATTGTATTAATTTTTCATCGTCGTTAATTTTTTTGGTGTTTCTTTTTGTACTCACTGTTTGTTCATAAGATCAAGTTCGATCAACCGACAGACTACTGAACTGGCTGCTTCAGTATTATCGCTTTTCATCTTAAAATTAATCCTGTCTCCCATTTGCACCTTGAGAGGCATACTGAAGATGCTAGTGTTCGAGTGTTGTTCCTTCTTCTTTTCAACTCTGTACCTCTTGTCGCATTCCACACCCTTCACCATGAGATTGACAATTGCTTTTTCACTTGAGTCCCTAGAAGTCAGACTCATTTGAATGATATCGCCTCCCACCAGCATGGGATATCCTATCAGACCATGCAGCTGTCCGTTTCCACATCTAATGCACTGCTCTCCTCGGCCCAGACGGTGATCAATTGTCTGGCGTATTTTATCATTCCACAACAGAGATCAGAGTGAAGGCATCCGACATGTGGGTGGGATCTGGTAGATTCGTCAGTGTGCCTCCCATGTCCAGATTACATTCCATGATATCGCCCTTTCTCCAGACCGCATTTTCGTACTGACTGTGCTGGAATCGTATTCTCGTTCGTCGTCGAGACCGACTAGTTCATGACCGTTCATGTTGATGCCTGCCTCCATTTTTCCTCCGAATTGTTTGTTCAGATACAAGTCGTTGACTTGAGATTCCAGATAGGATTGAGAATCCAGTAGGACAAAATCAACGTAACCTTCATTTACCGCCGTCGAGTCTTCGTCATTATTGTCGATCACAGACAGATTCAATATCTTGTTCAACCCTGCATCCAGATTCAATTTTCGTCGTTATTCTTTCTCAATTCTAAGTCTACGTATTGTTTGGTTGCTGTATCATTAGGGTTTGTGGGAGCGGGTACGTTGATTATCTTGTTAGAATTCGTGTTCATTTCGGACTGCATCACTTTAGGAAAGTATCGACCTCTCAGATGTTTACTGAATCTCGCATGAGAGTCATCCACATATCTTTTAGTGGTGGCGTCGGTCGAATCTCTAGGATCCGATATGTTCACCACTTGTTTAAATTTCAAGTCGAGATCATCCGTCATATCTTTATTGATGTAATTATCTCTCATCATCTGCCAGAAGTTTTCGTCTCCATTATCGACGTATTTTTTAGTCGCAGCATCCAATGGATCGATTGGTTCGGGAACATTGTAGATTTTCTTATTGTTTAAGTTTAAAGGTTCTTGTCAAGATTCGTCTAATTTGGCAATGTCACCATCGATAACTTGAACTGTAACTCTTCTTTTCTTTCTAGAGGAGTAACCTTCATCATGGTCAGCATGACCAAATTTATTGACTGCCATGTTTTGTTTTTGTTTTCGTTTTTTTTTTTTTTAATTAGGAATATTATAAGTTTTCTTTTTTATTATTATTTAAATATAAACAACTAAAACAAATTTATTATAAAAATAATTTTATTATATCTCTCTCTATATATATATATATCAAAAACACATTTTTTAATGTAAATCATTGAGAATATCTTGAAAGTGATCTCCTTCCGACCATCTCTTAAGAACATAGAGGCACAAGTGACAAAACACTCAATCCAGCGCTTGCACTCATTCGGTATTGTAAATAATTGATGATAAATAGTATCTTATTTCCATCGGCGGTGAGATTCCGTGGCTATTGAAATAATAAATTTTATTGTTCGAAAACCACACCACCCAATGCGTGCCCTCACCTCCGATGTCGTCCAGATTTAAATTTTTTTTCTTGGCAAAGCATCTCTAGAAAACACACCTCGAAAATGTTTGATTTTTAAATCTTTTGCCGCTTTCAGCAGATTAATGTTAGATAGGGGTTCATTGGGTAAGACGACACCTTCAACAAATATACATTTTATTTTCTTCTTATTCATAAATATGTTTTGTTTTTGGGTTTTTTTTATTTTTGTTTTATTTATTATTTTTTTTCTCTATTCTTTTTTCTTTAATTTATTAACTCGTGAGTGTTTTTTAAGCTACGAGATTTTGTAGTAGCTCAGCCTCTCGATTTCGACAACAACAAAATATCTATAATACATGATAATATCCAAATGCAAAAGTGTGTATTTTATCATCCCATATAAATCTCTTATCGTCATCGGCAGTCAATGCAATCTTATTGATTTCTTTGGTGTACATCTCATGCTTTTCGATTTGAATCGCAATCATCCTTTTAAACACCGTCGAACCTTCGAAAAGACACTCTTTATACTCGTCGAAAGTGATGCTTTTATTTGTCACACATGCTTCAACACCTTTACAATCTGTTGATCTCTTTGCCATTGAGGAGATAAGCGTACAATTTTCTTCTCAAACCTATGAATTCGGTGATCTGTCTTCCACCGCTCTTGTCTTTAAATTTACCCAACACCTTTTTATTGATGCCAGTTGGAATCTTAGACAGATGATCATTGGGATAATTACTCGTGTCAAACCATTCATCCACATCTGGAGCTATGTTCTCGTAGATGTCTTCGGTCTGTATCTCGTAAGGTAGACTGTCCGTGTTGGTGAACAACAGTTTG
This sequence comes from Pictodentalium vernedei, assembly GCA_031216915.1. Classification (NCBI taxonomy): domain Eukaryota; kingdom Metazoa; phylum Mollusca; class Scaphopoda; order Dentaliida; family Dentaliidae; genus Pictodentalium; species Pictodentalium vernedei. The sequence continues at coordinate 270,112,114 of CM062295.1, forward strand.
GCTTTCGAACCTAATTTCGCCTTGACATAATCGTAGTGAAACTCGTAATCAACTGCTTGCTGATATCTAAGATGATTGCACTGCGATAACAGGGTTTATCGAACTTCAGATGTGACTTTTGCATGTGCACAGCCACTATATTTTTGTTGAATGTGATTCTATGTCGATAACTGGGTTTTGCGATTAATTTTCTAGACCTCTTTTCAGACCCGACGAGTCGAACATCGGTTCTATTCCTAATGTTTTCCAGAGATTCCCCGTACATGCAATTGTTCATGAGTTTGAAGAAATCTTTTTTGAAGTCGATCTCGGCATGCATTCTCAAATTCATGTTTAAATTGGTGTATTTTTTCATCCAAGGCTCCTCGTCGAATCGAATGATTCGATGTACGTCGAGCAATATCATTCCATGATCAAGGTAATGTTTCAGATTTTCACAATAGACCACATACTTGCATTTGTTATTTAAATTGGGAATGAGTTTTTCGATGCTGTTTACTGCTATTCGTCCAGGAGCCAGCGGATAATTGTTGTGTAGATCGTGTAACTCCATCGGATAGACCGAATCAACCTCTAAAAAACAAGGATAGTGTCTCCATTTATGTTTTTCTTTCAATGTTTCGATCCATTTGAAATTTCCAATCGGTGAAGGGTGACTCATGGCCAAACCATGCACATTATTAGCGTCCCAGTACTGTATATATTTACTCGGTTTTCCTGAATCGAAATTTTTTCCCATGTGAAGATTATTAGCTTTGGCATATCTGGTGGAAATCATAGAGACGCCACCCCTCGCAGCCTTTTCAAACATGAGCAACATGTCTACGTCAGCTAATAATTCCAATCAAACCTCCATCATTTTCAAGAGAGCATCCCAAGCGAGTCCGGGTGCAGTGAAATACCAAGCCGGATCTAGTTCGTAATGTCTAAGACATACCGATCGAAAATTTTCGAACACATCTGCTAAGAGAAGCACGTCATTTTTCAAATAGAGGTCATGATATTCTCTCATGGATTTCATGTTGAACAATCTCCACACTTTTTGCGCACATTCATAATCATCATCAGAAATGTGTGACTTGGTTAATTTCGAATAAAAATCTTCTTTAGGAAGTAGAGCGACGTGGTCGAATTTCTCGAGATCTCTCATGTAATCATAAGGGTAAACGCCTTTCCTCAACATGACGTCAACCAATTCTCGTTGATCATTAAAATGTTTACTCGTGATTTTAAATTGCTCCTTATTCAAACTCTCGACTAATTTTTCCAGACCACCGACATGAATTTATAACTGTGGACGAAACGTATCGCTCTAAGGATGGGAATCGATTCATTGTCGACCATCTTTTTATCGACAACCTTCCATTAGTGAATGAAATGTATTTTTTGTCTTTTTTCTGCGATGCAGCTCAACTCTCCCTCGCTGACACCCATATTTTTCACGAACAGGTGACTGTCATAGCCCGGGAGATTATGAAATATCACCGGATAGAATGCAGGATCTCGAAATCTCAAATTACATTTGTTGTGAGCAGTTCCACGAAACAGACTGGTGTAGTGATCATGATATCTAACTTTTTTTTTATTATTTTCACAATTATTATTGAACAGTTGTCTACAGATGTGACATTCCGTGGTTTCCTAGTATTCTTCCTGTTGCTCTGACAGGATGATCATGTCTTTGGATTTTTTAAATTTGTTGTATAATTCTTGTATTTTCGATTCTAACTCTTCCACAATTTTTTTAGCCACGTCGTCGTCTTCCGAACGTTTAGTGTAGATGAATGGACCTAACGATTCTCCATCGTTGAAAGAATATTTCACGTAATAACAATAGCCCAAAGGTACGTGCTTCTGAACTGAAGTTTTTCAACGTAACTTCCACGGTCGTCAGGCTGACAAGAATTTATTTTCGAGGTGAAACATTCGAAATCGGCATAGACGATAAATGGCGGCATCAATCTTCTTTTGTAGTTGCAAAAATTCATGTGACTGTTAGCTTTAGCCATTTCAATGGCAACGTTTGACTTTTCGTTGCAATATTCCTGATGATGCGTCAACGATTCTTGACGATGGAACGAATTCATGCAGTTGAGACAGAAAAATCTCTCCCCCTTATTTTTAGAAGTCTGCTTCGACAACAATCTACTCATGTCTTTAATCCAAATGTTGTTTGTCATCCTTTGAAATTAACAACAAATTAACAATATTTTCTCTCTTTTTGTGCGAAGTCAGTCTGAGAGGATAAACTATTCTTTCTGCATCGTCCCCATCGTATCCCAAGACGTTCATTGCCACGAAGAGATTTTACTTTTCGAAATGCTCAACATCTTTCAATCCCGTCGGGAAAAACATTCCCGTAAAATCGAGATTTTCACAAGTCTCAGCATACTTAGAAACTCTATCGGCATTCTTTTCCACAGGATACAAGGCCGATGCAATCGCCCATTTGAAACACTTGCCATCCTCTCTATTTTTCACTTTAACTACAGCTTTTTTATTATATAAGAAACGAAACAACTCTATATAGGAAGAAGTTGTCAAAGGATCATGACTGTCCACGTGAATCTCTAGATTCAATATCTTCTCGAACTCCAACCACTTCCCCTCTTATGATAAATAGCCATAGATTCCAACATCTTGTCTTTCATCACTTCGTAAACATCGCATTATTCATCGAATTCCAACACAGTTTCCATTTTGGAATGAAAATAAGCATCTTGCACCACGCTCTCATCCGTTTTCGCGTCAATCCTTTTCATCAGACAATGCAAGATCATCTTTACTTTTAAACCCCTATTTAGTTCTTTTTGAAACACGTACAACACTCCATTCTCCGTCCGTTCCATGAACGATTCGGGATCGAGATTTGGAAAACCGGAAATCACGTCGAAAGTTTTAAAATATTCTTTAATGGCTTCTTCACGTTCAATTGGAACCAACGATTTTTCACTGCCTTGCTCACGATTGCTCTTATCGCTTCGATTCCCTCATCTTTCTCCAACGATGCCAAGATTTTGTCAAGCGCTTTGTTTTCCGACGAATCAATTCACTTTTCATTTTTTTACTTTCAGTCCCTTCTGGAGCCTGCGGTTCAACTTTTCATTTGACAGTCTTGCTCTTCTTTTCAACTTTTCGTTTGACAGCCTTGTTCTTCTTTTCAACTTTTCGTTTGACAGTCTTGTTCTTAGTCTTAGTTTCCAAGCGTTGAGTTTGTTTTGTCTTCTCATCACAACTTCTTGTCACGATTCAAGTTTTCGCCTCCGTCGCAGGCCTTTCGTCCATCCCCTTTCCACAGAGTAAACAAACGATGCATTCTTCTTCTTTCTTCATGCATTTGACATCTTTCAAATTCGAAGACCGACGCACTTTGGTTTGTAAATTAACCAGTGGTTGTTCATAAGTCTCGGCAAACAGAAGGTTAATCAATTCTCCCTTGGTCTTTTTATCGACATCGCGATTTTTAATTCCTAAATTTCTACAGTACTGTTTCAGCTGAGGTATGGTAGAGAAACATAACTTTGCCACCTCGGAGGTTTTTGTTTTTGACATTTTGAATGTTAATAATTTCTTATTTCTTAATATATATTATTTTGAGTTTTGTGAATTTTTTTTTCAACTTCTTATTTAAATATGTGGATATAATTTTATTTTTTTTATTTTTAATAGACAAATTCAATTTTTTCTCAGAACACGAATTTGGTTTTTTTTTCAAGCGCGCAATTCAATTTTATGCAACACAAATACAAAACGACAGCGCACATTCAGTGGAAGAAAACCAAGTTGCCATTTTATTTTTCTCATGACGATAGCGAGAAAATTCATTCAACTTTCAAGTTCACTGAAGAATAACGCTTGACATGTGCCGATCACAATATACATTTCACAAAAACACCTGCCTAATGGTTTTATGTAAAGATTTCATTCGTGAGATTGATAGATAGATAGTTTATAGAAGCAATATTGCACCTACAGTGAGGCAGATTGCACAAATAACATGTAATGTGAATTATAATGTAAATTATAATTATAAAGATTGTGACAGTACATTATTCACACTCCGTTTTAATACAACTTTCAATTCAGTGTTAGTACAGTACTTCAACAGCGCGAATAAAATTGAAAACCTGTGTGAGAAATATTATTCGGCTACTAAAAAAAAATTGAACGAGTACTTAAGTTTTCTCTTTCAGTTTATGAATATCAACCCTTGACATCAAAAAACGAAAGACCGATAAAATTATTTTTCAGTCGAAAATTGAATATGTCTATTAACCCTAAAAAATAATATTTTGGTTTTCGAGAAAAAAAATTGAAGAAGTACAAAAGTTTTCTCTTTTAGTTTATGAATATTAACCCTTGACGTAAAAAAACCGAACGACCGACAAGGTTATTTTTCCATCGCCAATTCGTAAAATATCAACCTCTTTCTTTCTCGAGTTGCAATAAAAAAATCTTCATCTACAACGTATTTTCGTGCAATGTCGCATCCACGACGTGAACATTAATTTTGAAATCACTTCCCTTTTGATACATTCATCAAAACACAACATTCACAGTATCGATCGTAAGTTGTTGTTGTTTTCCAATGGTCAGATTCAGTCTGTGAACCAACATTTCAGAAACACTGGGAAATATCTTTCTTCCGTAGAACATGGTGGACACGCGGTCTGGATCGAACCCTTCAACATATACTGAGAGAAGGCTCAATAAATCGTCTTGAAATTCGTACATCAAATCCAGATCATTCTCGCTCAACTTCAAAGGCAGAACATGGTTGTCGAATTCGTCTGGCAAACTATCACATTCCACGTTTCTCAATCGAATGGGATCGTGAGATTCTAACTTGTAAATTTTACTTCCAAACTTCGGGTATCTTTCGACCCTCTTCAGTTTTAACGCAGATTTCTTTTTTCAAGTGCTGCTCTCGATTTCATGATTATTTTTATTTTATTGTGAAAATATTTAAATTTTGCGTTTTTTGTTTTTTGTTTAAATGATAATTATTCAGTGTAAAAAATATTTTTTGTTTTTTGTTTCTTCTACTTATATATATATGTAAAAAAAAATAAAACAACTTTAACAGTTTTTTTTTCTTTAATGACAAAAACAATCTTATCCATCGTTCGTCTCACAACACATAATTATATATATATACACACACAATCACACACGTGCATGCACGAACGCGCTTGCATTCTTCGATTGCCATCCTCCTCCCGATCGGATCGTTTTTTTCCCCTCGAGTTTCGCGACGAATTCCACAGTCTTTTCTGGCTCACCGGAAAAATTCACCTCGACCCAAACGTCGTCTCTTTCACGCGGAATCCACGTTCCGGATCGAATTCTCAATGAGCACTTTCCGCGTTTATTCCTCGCGGCAAAACATTCGCCCCTCTATGGGAAATCAGTTTTAAATTCGCGAAAAAAGTGGGCATTTTCCTCCAGGAATTTTTAAAATTCTCGAGCCAGAAAATCCTCATTTCCGAGAAAAATCTGGGGTTTTCCCGAAAAAGTTGAAGCACTCTGAAAAAACCCACGTTTTGGCGAGATGATCGATTCCTTTCCTGAAAAATGTTCCATTTTTTCTAAAAATAACTCAGTTTTATGACCGACCGGAATTTCTGGCTCAAAATATGCAAATGGGCCAGAATCCGCACACATCACCTACTCATGTATGTACATGTAGACAGTGCACGAAAATCGTGAAAATCAAGGGGTACATGCTTTGCATGACTGTCATGAAAAGTCTGCTTGTCAAGAGAGCTAATGAAAACAATGGGGACCATCTCAATACATACCTCAATCATATCCACCAAAAATATCGAAAATACGTCACAAGCAAATTTCACAATGATGTGTCAAATATTTGGTGCTTAGCAAACTTTCAGCAGGATATTAGCAAACATGATATTGTCTCACTCCACTAAATCGGTCGTACGGAACATTTACTGTTGCAATCAGTCATATCTCGGTAGGAAACCTTTCAACTAGATCCACCGACGCAACCAACATGTCAAGGCGAACCCAAACTTCGCTACTGCAGAAATAGAAGTTTTGACGGAAGGAGTTTCCGAAAATAAAGATGTATTTTTCTCAATGTTTAAGAGCAGGGTCACGAATGCTAAAAAGAAAAACATGTGAGGAAATAACAAGGAATGTGAATGCTGTGAATCAATCAGAGTCTCAGTTCACGGTGGAAGAAGTGAGGAAGAAGTGAACGAAACGTTTACTTTCTTGGCGAAGCTAGATAAGTTTATTTCTGTTATTGGAGAGAGCATCAGTCAGTCATTAGAATAATCTTTAGGGCAGAATGAACCAGTCACCCCATGGTAATGTATAAGAACTATTAACATTGTTTCAATAAAGTTATTATTTTATCTGAATCTTCCTTCCACCAGACGGGTCCTCAAAACAATCGCACAGGTTTGTCCTGCTCCGCCTTCGTACACAGCGCCCATGTCATCGGCCCCTGGAATTTCTTCATCCGGTAATGGCAGTACATTTGTTACACACATGTTGTACAAGATCGTTGCCGCAATCGTGATTTTGCACACCTTATCAGGTGAATATAGAAGAGCCCCTCTGGACGTATTAAGGCATCAGAGAGTGGTGGCCGAGTGGATAAGTGCGCTGGTCTCTCATGCCAGAGGTCCCGGGATCGATTCCCGGTCGGGGAAAGTTCTCGAGGTGTCCGAACACTCTCTGTCAGCATCAATTGTGGGGTTGATGCTGTCACAGCGTATCGTCCTATCGGGTGGGGACGTGAAATGGCTGTCCTCTGTGCGGAGAGAGACACACTCCGTGCAGGCTAAAGATCCCTTCGTAGTATTCGAGAAGAGCTAGGCCACGAAGTTGCCGCTTTGAAGGTCATCCCACACACCTACGCCATTAGGCCAAGGAGAGGCGTTAATATAAGTTGCATAACTTGTTCGCCAATCCTTGTAAAACAAATAAGATTAAATAAATCAAGGCATCGGAATCGCATTTTCAATCCACCGAATGCACGTTCAATAGGGTTTCTTGTATTTACGTGTGCTCTTGCGTAGCGTCTTTACACCTGGTTTGCTTCGTCATCTTTTGGTGTCATCAACTCAGGGCGTAAGGGGTATCCACTATCGCCGACAAGCCACCCGATCAGTATAGCTCGTGATTTAAAAAATCTACACAGTCCAGACATTGTGTAGATGAATGCGTCGTAAGTTGAACCCGGCCATTTAGCAACAATATTGGTGAACTTCAATGTCGAGTCGCAAACACCTTGTTGGTTGATGGAAAGGTATCTTTTCCTGTTAATGTGAGTGCAATCAATTGCATCTTCGACATTGTGGAAACCCGCTAGCGGATAGAACCCAATCATTATTTGTCGTCAACATTGCCTTCTCTCTAGGCATATAGATTTTCTGGTTTCTTTGGTCACAGAAAACCGTCGTTGTTGAATTAATGACGCGAGGCATCGCTGATTGACTCTCCTCGTGAATATCTCCTGCAACCGCTTGGAAACTGCCAGTTGCGTAAAAACGCAGTGTCGAAAGTGCCTGCTGTGATCGTGTTCTTCTTGTCGGGTGTTCTAGTCTATACCGCAATATGTCGCTTTGGTTGAGAATCATTTGTCTGTTCAAACGATACTTGGACATGATCTCTTCGCCACCCACATACTCCAAAGGGTTATTCCTGTCCTTGAACACCCTCTGTCGCCTTAGACTTCTTCGAGTTTGCAAAACCAAAAACACGGCAGCCATATTTATCAGCTTTCATCGATTAGTCGAGTTATAACGCCTTTCATGTCAACAAAAAACGTTAGTACTTAACTTTCAGACCGTCTTAAGTTCATCTTAACACCATCAAACCAAGTTAAGATACTCTTATGACATACACTAACCAGTCCCAGCATTTTTGTCTTAGCAAAGATCGATCTTAGCTAAGACGTTGTTCGTGTATCGCACTTTGAGACATGAGATGGTCTCAGGACCATCTCAAGTTGTAGCTATGAAATAAGAAGTTTTCATGAATACGACGCCAGGGTTTCCCGCCATAGTCAAATGACTGTTAAACTATAGGGCAGCAGCCCTTCTGAAGTCCCTGTCCTGTGACTTTCCGGGCAGGCAACGGGCCTGTACCGTCTGGCAGCAGTAGAGCAGAGCACTATTGCCTATAGTAGGCCTATTCTATTCAAGCGTCACGCTCATCTTAACTTGAAGAGCTGGACACAAATTAAAAATTTGACAGGTTATTATAAGGCAGAATTCAATGAAGGTGGAGTACGGCGGACTGGAATCAACAATCCGGAGGTCGAAGGCGCGCGTAAAATACAGTAAAACTCCACGTTGATTCCTGTACCATGTACTCCACTCGAGTTGTGTTCTGTATTTACACCGTGATTAAACTTGAGTGAGTGAAACCGATATTTTAAAAGAAAAACATCAACTGCTGTGGTCTGATAACTTTCTTGCTTGACACTGTTTTGTGCTGCACGCAGACTCGTTACATCCAATCAGATTATACGTTCTTAACCAAATTCTACTCGTGGTGTATCTCCACTTATGGAGTCCCTTCTTCAGAATCCCGTAGAATCCTTTTTTATGGAAATGTGCCGAAGGGCAGTATGAGGAGCCACTCGTTCAAGCAACTGCTCGATAACTCATTTGCTCGATAAAATTCGAGTCAATTGAGCAAGCAGCAGGGGAATACAGCTTTGACTGTGATATGGATTGGGACCATAGGTGAAGTGCACTAAGAGCCGTGGTAGTACCACAAGTTGGTAATGGTTGAGACAATCTAGCTCAGGACAGAATAGTGGTAGCCAATAGTAATGATATAAGGCAATAATGGTTCGAGGCCGCAAGGCTGGTAGAACACCATACTGAAGGTGCAAATGCAAACTGAATATGGAACAGATGATGGTGACTATGGACAGGTCGGCAGCTGTAGTCTTAAAGCTATTAAGGGTACGGGATTGGATTAGAAGGCAGGAGCTGAACAGGGTTAGGAGCCATAACTGTCTTCAGATAAATATCCTGCAGAAGGTGTTCTTCAAAAAGTATCCTTAACAGATATCCTCAAAAGGTATCCTCAAATATTTTATCACTATGTCATAAATATCCCAAAATACCTCTATATGCCTATGTACTGCATGTGATGTGCGCACACTGTGCACTAGGAAATCAAAACATATCGGCACATCCAGCATGTGCCAATGTGCTGCATGAAATGTGCACACATTGTGCACTAGCACTCAAACACATCAAGGAAAGTTAGAATAACTTCTAGAAAGATCGGAGGAGTCATAACATAGACAGGACAGATCAAAGAATGGAAAGAATAATAAGCTATGAAACAGACTATGATATGTAGAAAAGCAGGGGGTTCCGAAGGAATCTGAACTGTTAAAAATATGGTGGTGTTGTTTGTGGTAATTCTGGGTAATTAAGTTGACTCTTATTCACAGAAACACACCTTATATCACTGCCTGCTAGTTTTATAAGCATCTAGGTGATTTTATGAGCCTTTATGGTGCAAAAGCACTGTGTGCTCCCATTACAATTTGACAGATTGTCTGTGGTAATTCTAACAGAAGATTCTGTGTAATTAGATTGACTCTTATACAAAGGAACGTATACGTCATTGGAAAAAGAGGATTCTGTGGGAATCATTATCAAATAAAGTGATTTGGGGGTTGATTTTGGTAAATGGGAGGGATTGTCGGGTCTATTTTAATTAGATTTGCTCCTATTAAATTGAACACGACCTCTAAACACACCGCTTGCTATTAGAGGATTGGGGTCATAGAGTAACCATGTGCTACAATAGAACCTAAGATGGTGGCCTACGATATACAAACTGGACGATGGAAACACGTATCTCCAAAACAACACGCGCTGCACATACACACTGAAACTATGTATCACTATGATTGTTACGTCAGGGTGCTACCCAACATGGCGCCTTTGGGTGACGTGACTATGAATTCACATGAAATCCACCACACGAGATCCACAAGATAGGGTTGAAATAAAATTCCAATAGAGATGCGCCTATTATATGGAAAAGTAGTATATTATGTACCTGGACCCCACCCAACCCCCGTCATACGGTTCTCATCTGATAGATCTCATGTAACGTCATATTAACCCAGTGACACCATATTTTGTTGTCATGGTAAAAACACCCATAATTCTTATACAAACCAAGGTCAAATGTATTACTAAAACAGGTAAATTTCTTTACCCGAGGTCGTAGTATAAACATGCGCATTACTCAGTAACGTCCCAACCCATAATAACAAAAATTAGTGCAAATTATAGCATTTGCACTTATGTTTGTTATTAGGGATTGGGACGAATATAGGGAAAATATTTGAACGGTTTTCTTTAAAATTTGATTACAAGAAATGGTGAAGGATGGAAGGACGACCCAACGAACGCCTCGATGGAAGCATGGACGGAAACCATTCCTATACCCCTACCCCCTCACCCCTGCACTAGGTTCTATGGGATAATAAAATGTCACAATTGAAAGCGAAGGAAATAAGTAATCATTTTTATCGCATTACTCCCACCATGTCCAGTTTTTAACTTACCCTTCTCAGAACACTAAATTCTCTTCATAAGTATCAATCCCATACAGTATTGTCATCGTGGACTGACCATAATCCACACCTGGGCAGTGATGTCTACGCATGTGTTCACCGGGTAATAAAAATCAAAATCATCAAAATTTTAATTAATGAAGCACCGGGTTGTACCCGGTACTTTATTAATTAAATTTTTGATGATTATTCCTATAATTACTGTTTGGAATCTAATATTGCTGCGTGAGTGGAAATACTGCCCACCCATTGAAAGTGACCAGTCTATGGGGACCGTGCTGTGTGTGTATTTGATGCAGAAATCTTGTCACTCGGGCTCACCAAACGCAACCTATACGCGTGCATATGCACGATTCAGGAACCTTAGAGCACTACATATTAAAAACAGTCGAGTAGTATTCGGGCATCCGTTTCTTTATCTCAGACTTGAGAATAATTGGACCTTCTGATAAACACAGGCGCATGTTGCAATGTTATACTCTAGATGTTATGGCGATACACGCTGGAGTGCAACATGTGTATCACCTGCTTCTCTCGTCTGAATAAACAATACAGTTATAGTTGAAAAATAAATGCCATTTATCTGCATGGAGAGTATTGCTGTTACTGTGCAACTTGTGAATATTTTATCGTGTTGTGAGAAGCTCTGGATATCGTCCAAAGACTGCTACAAATTTCCAAGTTGCGTATGTTTTGCTGAAGGAGAGTTCTCAATATGTGATCGAAGCCCGGTTGTTTTTGTCTTTTGCTATTAATCCAGATTGAGGGGCATATCACAAAACAAGTCAAAAATGGCAAATGTCAATCAATTCTATGCAACGCAGATTCCTGATTAAGTATGGGCTAAACGAAGGTTCGTTGAAACAAGTGACTGACTATCCCCCTTCACTCTTGCGAAAATATGTTTGTTTTGCACTACATGGGTTGAGTTTCTAGGATAAATCCTAGAAAAAATGTATCTCATCCTGCAGCGGAAAAAGGTAGTCCCGAGGAAAGAGAGAAGAGGCCTACATTAGTTCTAATTTGAGGTGTAGTGGAATATAGTTCAGATTAGAAGAATTGTACCACCTCCCGACTCCTTGGATGATATCCGAAAATCTTCTGTATATATCAGGGCACGCTCCCAAAACCACCAGTCTAATTCTGCAAGAAATTCTACGCGGTTATGGCCTGGAACCAGTCTAGACTTAATACTCTATCGCTTATGTTTACATTCATTCGTCTGGAATATTTCAGTTGGTGGGAAAAACAAACCTATGGTTCGTTTCTTTCGACCAACTGATATATTTAGGATTTTTGATTGTAAAAAAATACCATGAACATACATTCATTTTGTGATACCAACACTACAAATGTTGCTCGGTAAAGACTTGATTTTACCGAATATTTGATGACATTACCATTTTAAATGAAGACTCACACAGTCGTAGTTTTATGATTACGCGGCGAAGTTTCACCAACTGTGTTAGTACCTTTTCAAGGCGAATACAATATACTCACTGGTTGGAATATTGAAAATTAAAATATGAAACAGAATCTGTGAGTCTTTGTAAATAAAGGGGAATTATATTTCATCAACGGCAGTGTGCGTACAAACTCCACAAAAGGTGGGTAAACAAGCAGTCCATTGTTTCAAGGATCAAACAAATTCAGAGACTTTCAAGAACTGCTTCAACCATTTTAAGCCATTTTCGCGGCCTTTTAAAATACGTTCCACGGTTTTCACAGCATTGGACCAATAACCCTGGTTTTCATCTTGATTTGCAATCAGTTAGTGTGGACATAGTTGGTTTAGAGAAAAGGTTGTTTTTTTTTATAAACATAAACTCAAGAAGCCAAACTGAGCACATACATGTATGCTGAAAGGTACGGTGACTTACTAACCGGGAAAGTTAATAGAAAGCATTCCGAATTCATTTGGAGGGCCGCAGTTATAGATGGACACCTTGTTTAATGAGAGGCTTTGCGGGCCGGGTTTGGCTGTTCAGGTTCCGGCTTGGGGTGTCTCTCTGTGTAGCGGTCGGTTGCCGTTCTTTGTTTTTGTATGTTTCGAATGTCATGTCAATAAACCACAATATATACGGTTGAGGAGAAATCTCTTGTAAATCTACATCCATCGATCCCAACAATTCTTGAAACACACCTGCACGCTGAAATGTATCAGTGGTAGGGCAGGGGAGAGAACATTCGGCCTTCAGGGTTAATTCTATAACGGCCCCACTTTCGAAAGGGTCCGGACGCTGATGCAGATGCCGAAGTTCTTGAACTGAAGAATTCTTGAAGTGATAACACCTGATCTTGTGCATTTGTATATAAGATAACAACAGTTGTTTACCCCTTTACCCAACGTAACAGCCCAAATTGACCAGCGCGATTCACAAAAACTGCCATTCAGTTTTCATTATGTTTTTCATTTTTTCTACAAAAAGATAGTATCTGGCCTGTCATTGGAACGAGCTCGTTGAATTCGTTCAATGAGGTTTTATAAGCTATGTTTTTTGATGCAAAAGTAAAAAAAAATTAGATATTCTGTAATTTTGTTTGAAAGTGTCGTCTGTTTTTCATGCTAAGTAAAGAGTTAGTTAACAGATTGAGCGTCTCTGCGAGACACTCCCATTCCTTCTTTACATGAATGGCAACTAGTAATCTAATACGACGGACAATTCATCTTACTGATTCTAGCTCGTGGGGGGGGGGGGGGCTGGGGGTGGGGGGCAGGTTTGGTACAGGACCAGAGCTTTGAGAACCCAGGCCTGACCTAAGAATCCTGTACTCCTGGGCCAATCTGGACCCCCAACGCCCCGGTGTTACTACCTCGGGCTCCCCATCCTCTCCCCGGCCCTGATCAGTAGAGACAATACACAAGGTTATTTTGGGACGAGCGGCTCTCTATACTGAGACATATACACATTTTGTGGCTCTTTAATTAACAAATTCTCCCATCGAGTCGAAACAGTTCATATTCTCTACTTTAAGGGCCGTAGAAGAGATTATTCATATACGAGGGAATCTAGGGTCACATCTAAAGAGAAATACAAGTGACTGTGTTTGAGTCATGACGACCCCTCCCCTCTCCCTCCCTCCCTCTCTCTCTCTCTCTCTCTCTCTCTCTCTCTCTCTCTCTCTCTCTCTCTCTCTCTCTCTCTCTCTCTCCTATCGGGGAGGGCACGTACCCACTCACTGCACCCTTCCGGATCCTACGTCCATGCGCGAAGTAACCACTCAGTGTCAATAATAATTTCACAGCACAAAACCATGACCCCGAAAATGTACATTTTTCCAGATTGTAGACAAAGGCTTCACCTATTTAAATAGTTTGACATTTACATTTGTTGATGACGTTCAATTTCAAAAAGGAGTAAATATGTGCCTTAAAATCTCTACCCATTTCCTTGACAGATCAGAACCGAAGTTGTACTTCGGATGCTGGCCTTCACGCAACACAGTCGGCACATTAAATTGATTGTGCGTCCCGAATGATCCATATAAGGAAAGTGCATTACTTTTTGGGGCCTATCTGGAGATCAAGGACTTTCAAGAACTCTTTCAAGGCCTTGAAAATAAATTTTCAAATTCTAGAGTAGTAAAGCACGTATGATTTGATCTAAATTACACGGACTTTTAGGGAAGCAGCTAGGTTTAAATTCCACAAGAATCGAACTTTTGAGGGAAAAGGTTTTCCTATGCAAACCTTCGGCTCCAGCCAGCTAGATCCGGCAAGTGGTCTACGTGCTGCATTTGCAGAATGCTATGTTATATATAGTGATACAGGTGCACACCTGGCTTTGGATATATAGATATATAGTATTGGTAAGTGATGGAAAACTGCGCACTCGACGTCACAGAAACGTTGACACCTCCACACCCCACACCCCCACCCCTCAGATTTTGTTACAACTTTGCATACCTCCATAATATTGCAAACACTGGTAACTTAATAGACGAAGTAAGATTACGATAAAGATAATTATTTCGGGCCCCAATATAGATTACATAAAACATTTAAGCCGTTGCTTATGGAGTACATTGGTTGCCATGGAGATTACGCGAGTCAGTTGTCATGAAGTTTATTTAGTTACCGTCTTGACCCAATGGTTAGCCCTTTGCTATGGAAGCTCTCTGGTTGCAGTGGTGATCACGTGATCTGGATATAAACCACTTAGTTTAGTTCCTGATTAACGAGTGGACCTATAAGTAAAATTGCATCAAGATTCGAAAAACTTCCGACGATAAAAAAGGCGAAAATAATATAAAGGACGATCCCCACAAGAAGTTGGCTTTCGCCGTCGTCTCACGCAGAAGCCTCCGGGCTTCATCGCTCTTCACAAAATCCGGCTTTAAATATCGTACAGCAATGTGACGTCAGCAACGTCAAGGGTACCACTTCCGATTTGTGACAAATCCTACACACCAACCTGCAACTAATAACGCCATAATACTTTATACACAGGTAAATGAATAGTTGAAGTGGTTTAACATTGTGGGGAGCGCGGTGGTTTAGTGGTTATGGCATTGAACTTCAACCCGAAACGTCCACGGTTGAATCCCAACAGGGTAACTGCGTTGTGTTCTTGGGCAAGGACCTTCATTGCGATTGCACCTGTGGGTGAACAGTCACGGGTGGCGCTGTATACTAAGACGTACTGCACGTCGATGATGCTCTAGTCTTCAACCAATGCTCACCCTGTCTGCGCCTAGTAAGTGCGTTGGGAAGTCTGACTGCTGCTCGCCTTTGCTCGGTGGTTCTCTCCGGATACTCCGGCTTCCTCCACCAGTAAAACTGTCCGACATGAGGTGCCCCTGGCCGTTGAAAGTGTCATTAAACCGCAATAAATAGATAAATAATAATGGAATTTACCTGAGATTGGTCCGGAACGCATCGGGCGTCGCGTTAACCCTTCAACTACAGCAGCATCGGGATATACTCCTACATTTTCAGAGATATCAAATTAGAAATTGGAATGGATGGAGAACTTTTTATCAGGAGTAGTATGGTCAAAGTGAATTTTACGTGCTACAACGTGTTAATCTTTCTGTCATTAATCCACCAACAAGAGCACCGTTTAACCATGCGGCGTCGTTTTAACACTTCAACTGAACAAAGTAATGCTAGGATGATCTCCTACTTTATCGCAGATATCGGTATGAAATTTGACAGTTTTCATTCTCAGCTATTTCTCGTCAACATCCCTAAAATATTCCAATGAATTAAACACGATCCACTCGACTTTCAACAACTGAAGATAACTAAGCAGGCGCAGTAACGGCTTCCCTCCAAGAGTGTCTTTATCATTGTAGCAGGTGTACACCTTTATACATATTGTGGCTCTCTATTACAGGAGACCTGCGTTCGGCCAGCTGGGAGAGGGTCACTGAATTACTATGACAATAAAATATAACCCATTTTACTCACAACAAACGAAGGACTGCGCGGCGATGGAGGGCATAATAATTAAACGCGACCTACTCGACTCTCAGCACATGGATGACTGAGCGGGAGATATTAGCCTGCCGTTGGTGGGGCTCAAGAGCCTTCCCCGGAGACAAATTTCAGAAAAATCAATAATCTCAGACTGAAACTGAAGCATTTGTTGCGTTGTAGACCTCGGGTCCTACAGAGGCTGTCTGGGAGGGTTGGTGTGAAAGCAGGCCAGCGAGAGTCCCTCCCCCACCCCCACCCCCTATCCGCGATTGAATGCAACCCACCCAACTTTTAACAAACGACACAAAAAAATTCCCACTAATGAAACGTGACTACTCTTGAGAGCACACTGGCCTTTATAGAGGCCATACTGGGGCTCCATATTAAAAGAACACTTTCCCAGTCGTGTACAAAGATGACTGGTGTAATCGGTTTGGCATTTAGGTCACTGCTCTTGGTCGATTTGAAAGAAAATTGTTGGTGGAAAAGAAAGTGTTCTGGAAACAACACCCGCGCAGCAGTACGTTTAGGGTGCTGAAAATTTAAAGAAGTATTGGCAATGGTTTCAGTAGTGTAGCTACTGGGGGCCTAGGTGTTTTCACCCACCCACCCCCCCCCCCAAAAAAAAAAAATTAATAAAAAAATAAAATCGACACAATGCAAGTTTCACACAACATAAGGCTATAAAATAATCTCCAATGTAGAGGCTACTACTATTACTAGAGCACTACATTTTGCAAAATTTTCTCAGAAGTAGGGGAGGGGGACTAGTCCTAATTAGGAACCTTCGATCGTCGGATATTCCTCCCACTTCCCTTCAGTTTCCGCTCCACAGATTTTCAGGCATTTCCCAGGATGACATTCTTTTCACTCTTCAAATACGAATATTCCTTAACTTATTTATCCAACCCATAACATGTATTACATTTTCCAAATCCACTAAAAAACATAAAACACCTCTCGGAGTAGAAATAAACAATCTGAATGTGGGTTAAATAATTTAGTGTCAAATTCAAGATTTCAGTCTGCAAAATTGCATACAAAATGCCGATACCAGTCCTTTTAGCCATCCAGCAGTCTCAAAAGCAGAATTTTCCCTCTATCCCTACCTACCTAATCCTGGAACATTAGACCTCCTAAAATGGGGAGAGAAAAAATTCTATGTTCCCGTCTCATTATTTTAGTAACATGCTTGGTAACAACTCCGTGTAAAAATGACATTTTAAAAAATGGTCAAATTTTCGAAGCCACTGTTTCCCATAATTCCCCTGGTAATTTACCCCAATGCATTAGACTCCAACTTTGTGACCAAAACTTTAAAATATCTTGTCCAACAATTAGCCTAATGCAATCATATATCTGCTACTAGATCTAGGGGGCACGAAACACCACACAACGACCTTTCAAATATCAACTTCGCCCCTCCCGACCCCCCGACCCCCTCAACCAAACAAAACCGGTCAGGGCACCCCTTATTCCCTTATTATGGAATCCTGGCCATATCGATGCGAAATATATATAATTAACTCGTCGGGCTTCTTCAAAGTGTTCCGAGTTAATTGTCTATGATCGGCATAGACACATTTTGCATGCTAGGGATGAGTATATTCTTATCGTAAAAAAGCTCCTCCTTCAATTTTTAGTTTTGGTAAAGGAAACTTTCTTGTTATGGTTTGTTAAAGGTGTCATGTTTGTCTAATTATAGGAGCAACAGTCGCCTTAGAATCTAGACATTGGGTCATATGATTTTAATTATTTTTTTATCACGATTCGTTACACTGGATGTTTAATTGTGAATAATCTCGGCGTAGTTGTGATCAGGTGATCGCCCCAGCTAATCTGGCAACTATATTTTGAACTTTTCAGTTTCTTTATAGTGTTGGAAATCTTTTGATAGATCCACTTTTCTCGTGTTGACTTCTGCAAATATGCTCCGTTTTTCATCTTTTTTGTCGTTCTTGGCGTTCCATCTTTCTTCAGTTACTGTTAGGTTCAGTGTTTTGCGGTCATGTAAGCATTGTATGATATATATGTATATGGAGAAAAGTGTTGTCACACACACTAACCCCAACCCACTATAATAGTTTTCCCAGTTGGGGAAGTGGACACCAATTTGTCGAGGGGACACTGGAAACCACACAATTGTAAAGATGAAATGTAGAAGTGAAATGTGTATTTTGTAACCAGAAACTAAAAAACTTAATTACGAATGATACCGAATGAGTAAGGTCAGATGTGGAGGCGATCATTTATTTTTATTTTTCGAATTCTTTGATTTCCTCCATCTATCAAAATCACAACACATGAAGCTACCATTTATAATAATAGATCCAATTTCTTGGACATCAGCATTTGTAAAATAAATCCCATGCCGACCACGACAATCTCATGTTAAGTTTCAAATTCCAATGTCCTCTACCTCAGTATCGCCTGGGCATGAGCTCTTTGACCCAATGTCAGTCAGTTGGCATTCAGCCGAAAGCTTCTTATAATATCTACAATATCAATAAATTATCAAGGATTGGTCTCCTCAAGAAAAATAACTCTTCAAAGCCTAGATACTATTATTGTTTTTAATAAATAAGCTGCTGCCCCCACTGTCGAATGTATTTCTGAGGTCCACCACTTTTTCTCATATGATCGAAAATATCTTCAGCTAATTGGCCTCTCCATGCTTTCTCTCTCTCTACTCTGATAAATTCTTCTTCTACTCGGCGATTCCAATCAGTGTCAGACATTTCCCCGGACCTCCACATTCTGTATTCGTTCATATCTAGAGAGTACCTCATGTTGTCTCAAAATGAATTGTTTGGAATGTGTGTTAGATTATATAGACAATTCGGGGATCGGAAATGCACCGAAGAATGCTCACGCGACAATTTTGATCGAGTGCGGGAAAAAATGCTGACGTCGGACGGCTGTGATAGTAAACGTCCGTTATCAACATTTTTTTCCCGCACTCGTCAAAATGGTCGCATGGGCGTTCTTCGGTGCATTTACCATCCTCGCATCGTCTATAAAACACTGCTGGAGATATCATAACGTCATTTTCTTATCATCAATCATGAGAATTGAGCTATCCATCGAGGTAAATATTCCATCACTAGAAGGTGAATGTGGGGGCGAGAAGTGAAGAAGGACAGAGAGGAGTGCAATACTATTCCACCACAAGAGGTGAAGATGGAGAGAGAGAAACACAATACTACTCCAATGGCAAGGGTGGATAATATCTCACCGTTGTCACTTGATGAAGCTGAAAAAGCCTTATGCTGTTTGTTCGAAAAATGATGAGAGATACCTATCATTATGCAACAATTAGGGGAAAAGGATCACAACATCTCGTTAATCAGAAGGATGTCAAGCGAGCCGAAAAATGATGAGAGATACCTATCATTCTGCAACAATTAGGGGAAAAGGATCACAACATCTCGTTAATCAGAAGGATGTCAAGAGAGCCGCAAAGAGAAATGGAATAAATTTGGTGAAGTAAATATTTTTTGTTTAGTAAAAACGGCCCTTATAAGGGCCACCATATTCTTAGAAAAGAGATATCACGTGTACACACTTGAATGGTACAGTTCAGTACTACCACAAGGGAATGAATAGAACTTTTGTTCAATTGTATTTTCATTACTCAATTCAAAAGAGGTCAACCTCATAGATCCCACACTAGATTTGTCCTAAAAAATATTTTTGTGTTTGCAAATTAATTTTGTTTTTACCTAAATGTTTTTGTCTGAAAACATTTAGGTAAAAAACAAAAATAATTTGCAAACATAAAAATATTTTTTGTTCTGCCAATTAATTTTCTGTCTTGCAAGTTTTTTATTTTATAAGAAAAATGTTTTTGTGTTTGCAAATTAATGTTATGAAAAAAAAATGTTTTCATAACATTAATTTGCAAACACAAAAAAATATTTTTGGTGTTTGCAAATTATTTTTTGTCTTGCAAGTTTTTTATTTTTTAAGAAAAAAGTTTTTGTGTTTGCAAATTAATGTTATGAAAAAAGTTTTTTTCATAACATTAATTTGCAAACACAAAAAATATTTTTTGTGTTTGCAAATTATTTTTTGTCTTGCAAGTTTTTTATTTTATAAGAAAAATATTTTTGTGTTTGCAAATTAATGTTATCAAAAAACTTTTTTCATAACATCAATTTGCAAACACAATTTTTTTTTTCTGTTTGCAAATTAATGTTATGAAATTTTTTTTTTATTTTTATAAATAAAAATCCTGTTTTGGAAAAAATCCCCCGTTTAAATAACAACAAAATATTATTACCTTTCTTCAATCCATAAATTTTATTCCATGAATATTTACAGTTTTGTAAATGTCTTTTATGAAAATGTCACTTTCAAAAACTGTTTTCAATGTTTCTTGGCAAGTTTTCCTATTTTAGAAGTATTGTCTTTAGCTTTTTGTTTTCTTGTAACTTTCTTTGGTGGTTCCTCTTTCTCTGGAAATAATACTTCTAACTCTTTATCAGTTTCCATTTTTGTTTCTTTAGGTTTATCCATATTATATAATAATGTATCATCAAACTCTGGTAACACAATTTCTGCTAAGTCAACTTTCTCATTTGTAAAGTTTGTTTTTGTTCATGTTGAGGTGGTAGTGATACCATGCTCATCCCCTGTAAAGTGTGGATGTTGATGTATTTTTCATCAAGTGGTGGGGGTAAGTTGAAACCTGTAATTGGTAATCCATCTATAAGATCTATGTATTCTGACCATGGATAAACATTAACCGGTTCTGGTTGAACAACAGCTGGTGACCCCCATTTTGGTTGAGGCACAGAGTAATCCGATAGCTTTTGCAATCTACATTCATTAATCCAATGTCCTTTCTGATTGCAGTAATAAAATGGCCCTTTGTCTCCAGATGTATTCGCCCAATGTCCTTTTGGATGACAAATGGAACAAAGCATCTCTGCAGGTGTTGATATCAACTAATAAAGTTCATTCACACGTCTTTTTACTTCGCCCCATTTAGATGGTTTATAGTAAATATTTTTAGCATCACTTGCTTTTTCTAATCTTGGATCTGTAACTTTATCCATCTTTAACTTTTGGAGCATTTCAAAAATATGTCTTGTCTTCTTAAAGTCAAAAGCAAGTGTGAAACATCCTAAGATTCTTCCTGCTTTTAAACTTTTTAATATACATTAAAAATGTACATTTAAATGTCCAATAACATGCATTTACACACAATTGTTTAAATACACATTCATTTGGTTACAAACAGTTATGCTATCTTTTGCCCCAACGACCTCTGGATACTATATACCTGTTGTTAAATGTGTTTAGTGATTTTAATGTTGATTGAAAGATACACTAGCAAATAAAAGCTATAAAATATTTACCATAGGAAGTTTCCCATAGAGTTAACGGATTGCATAATTGACAATGACTTTTCAAATGTGTATAAGAAACATTTATTTAGAGTATAAATGCACATTTAAATGTACATAAAAGGAAAGTATAAAAAGTGGGGTAATTTTAGGCTGATTCACACTTGGTTTTTTGACTTCAAGAAGACAAGACATATTTTCAAAGGTAGAAGAAGAAAGAAGAAAAAAGATGAAGAGAGCCATTGAAGAATACATTGAGACAGAGAGTGAAGAACATAACAAGAAACAGAGAGTAGAATCAGCAAGAGACTTATACACCATCCATCCTCTCCTACAAAAAACATCAAGAAAATTCCATTCTAAATCCCGTGTGTGTAGAATAACTTGTAAACAATTTAATCAAAAGAATCCATTTGACACCCTTGGAAAAGTCTTTGACAGTATGGTAGAAGATATTAAAGAAGAATGTGGTATAGAAGACAATGATCTGATGAGAATACCAGTTAATCACTCAGGATTAGAAATAGGTATATTTATCCCATTTACTAAGGCTTCAGGTATCACTGGTAACACAATATTAGATGAAATAGAAAAAGTTGTACAATCAAATGATAACTTTACTATCCATGATGGGCAATTATCTTTAGAAATAACACACACTTCTCTACCACAAGGGTCCGGACAACATGCTCCAATTTTATTTTCATCTGTTCATAAAATGGTTGGAAACAAGCGAAGTATTATTGAAATTAAAGAAGTTAATGATTCAATGTGTCTCACCCGAGCCATTGTAGTGGGAAAGTGTCATGTTGATAGAGATAATTCAGAACTTTGGCAAAAGAAATGAAAAAATATTAGATATTCTGATAGACCGACACAAGAGTTAGAAGCTAAGGCATTGATGGACAAAGCAGGTCTTGATTATAATATTCCTTGTGGATATGAAGAATATTATAAAATACAAGACCTGCTTTACCCAGAGTATGTCATCAAAATTCATCCACAGTATGCAAAAAGTGAATTTTTATTCAAACCTCCAATTACCACCACTGATAGTAAAGTTATTCATATTTACCACCATGACCAGCATTTTGATACCATCACTACAATTACAGGGTTTTTAGGATGTCACTACTATTGTGAACTTTGCAATAAAGGGAATAATAACAGAGAACGCCACATGTGCCCTTTTGGTTGTGTTTGCTATGCTCCAACAAAATGTATTCCCGAACATCCCATCACCTGTTACAGTTGTAATAGACAATTTAGAAGTCCATCATGCTATAATAACCATATCACTACAAAGCGGAAAGAAGAAAAAATAATTTGTAAATTAGTTCAGAAATGTAAACAGCACAATTCATTAATATATCCAACAAAAGGAAAACACACTTGTGAAGGATTCAAAAAAATGTAAATTATGTCAACAAGTAGTTAATTCTGATCACCAATGTTTCATTCCAAAATACACTTCACCCGAGGATGAAAAATTACCAAACATTCTATTTGTATTTTTTTTTATTTTGAAACCACACAAGACTCAGGAGTTCATATCTCAAATTTCTGTGTTGCTCATCGTGCATGTGGGAAATGTATTTGCAAATCTATAGATCAATAATTTATTTTCTGTGAAAAATTTGGACAACAGCAATCAATTTTTAAAGGGGAATCTACTTTATCAGATTTTTGTGATTGGCTTTTCAGTAAGGAACATAAAAGGACAACAGCTATTGCTCACACTTTAAGAGGTTTTGATGGTCAATTTATTTTAAGACACCTCATTGAAACTGGTACAACAACTCCTGATGTAATTATGAATGAAAACAAAAGCATTTCACTTAAAGCTTGTGGTATTAGACTTATAGATTCTTTAAATTTTATTTCAATGAGATTGGCACAATTCCCTAAAACATTTGGCTTGACAGAATTAGCAAAAGGTTATTTCCCCCATTTGGCAAACACACAAGCTTATCAAAATTAGATTGGCCCTTATTTAGATTCAACATTGTATATGCCAGATTCTATGTCTCCATCAGATTGGGAAGATTTTATCAAGTGGTACAAAATTTACTAGTAATGCCAGATTTGATTTTCAAAAAATGGAAATATACTGCAAATCAGTTGTAGATATCTTGCGTAGGGGGTGTGGGGAATTCAGATAAAAATTTATAGATAGTGATGCCATAGACCCCTTGAGAGAAGCATTTACCTCCTTAGCCGATGCATGTACAAAAGCTTGGAGAAAAAATTCACTTCCAGAAAACAAAATGGCAATCATTTCAGACATAGGTTGCCCAGCTAAAGTCAAATACTCCATTAAAGTCATTAGATTTTTACAGACACTTGCACAGGAAGAAAACATACATATTCAACATGCACTCAATAGTGGGAAGGTTAAAATAGGGGGATATTATGTTGATGGGTTTCACAAAGACACAAATACAATCTTTGAATTTTATGGATGTATGTGGCATGGGCGCATGACATATTAGAAAGACAATACACATGAGAAAAATCCAATCAATTTGCGAAGTTACCAAACTCTATACAACAATACACAGGAACGCATACACCATTTAAAACCATTAGGGTATAACATGAGAATAATATGGGAACATGAACTTGATCTTTTCTGGAAATCAAATCCTGAGGTAAAATCAACTTTAAATTCATTTTTTCCAAACATGGGTCCTATTAAACCATGTGAAACATTATTTGGTGGGAGAACACAAATTCCATTAAATTACATCATAAAATAGACCAAAACACAGACAATGAAATAAAATAGATATCTGTTCACTCTATCCTTATGTCAATAAAGACAGAGAATATCCAGTAGGTCATCCAAATATACTCACAAAAGAAAACATAGACATGAATAATATAAGAGAGTACAGGGGACTTATCAAATGTAAAATTTTACCACCACAATCCCTACACATGCCAATATTACCAATTCATTGCAACCAGAAAATGTTTTTTACACTTTGCAATACATGTGCAGACACGAATTAGACAAATGTGAACACACACCAGATCAATACAGTATTTCTGGTACATGGACATTTGTTGAACTTTTTAAAGCTTTTGGGATGGGGTACACATTACTTGATACTTATCAGATTTGGCATTGGGAAGAATGGTCTTCAGAAATTTACAAACATCATGTGAACAAATAAGCCAGTGGATACCCAGATTGGGTGAAAACAGAAACAGGCAAAGATACATTTAAGAAAGACTATGCACAAATTGAAAACATACAGTTGGAAAATATTGAAAAAATATGGGGGAAAGTGCACCAAACAATGTAAAAACTAAAACAGAATACATACAAGACCCATCAAATATTTTGACCTGATACAAGATAAAGACATCATTATTAAAAATGTTGAATTGTTTGATCATGATAAATGTATTTTAGTCAATTACACAAAGTCTGCAGATGTTTATGAACCTCAGAAATCAGCTAATGTTGCAGTTGCATCTTTTGTCACAGCTTATGCACGAATGGAATTATATAAAGTAATAGGACGTTTGGGTAGACGACTGTTATATTTAGACACAGACAGTTGTATTTACATCCATAACCCCCTCACTTTGGAATCCACAAATTGTAAACAGTACGTTAGGTCAATGGACAGATGAACATCCAGATGCAAAAATTATTGAATATGTAGGATTAAGTCCAAAAAATTATGGTTACAAATACATTAAGGATGGTCAAATATACACACATCATGTAAAGTTAAAGGAATTACATTAGATTACAATACATCACAGAAAGTCAATTTTGAATCCATGGTGCAAAACAGACACAATTACAAAATGAACATTGAATACACCCACAAAATTAAACGTAACAAGAACAGACAAGTCACAAGTGAAAGACAAACCAAAATATTCAGATCTGTGTACACAAATGGTTTTGTAGTGGATAAATATGATACAAGACCTTATGGGTTTAAGGTATAAATTACCCTTCAGATTTCTCATTTCAACTTTGAACACTGAACAAGCAAGATGTCTCTACCACTTAATCCTACTTATCCTATATACTTATCAGAGCTAAGAAGACTTTCGAGTTTTGGTATGACTACAAATCCTATTTTAAAATCCAAGAAGGAAGAATTAGCTAAAGCTGGGTTTTTCTAGGTGGAAGATGGTAAAGTAAAATGTTTTGTATGTGGACAAGGTTTGCATAATTGGGAAGAAAACGACATTCCTTTCCAAGAACACGTTAAGAGGTCACCAAATTGTTCTTATATTCAATTGATAAGAAATTGTCATTTATACAATCCACCAACATGTATGCAATCACTCCCGGATAAAATATTATCAGTGATGGATTATGGATTCACTTTAAATCAAATATTTGCAACAATGAAAAAATATGATAAAACTCTGGATGATTTTCCAGATTCTAATTCTTTATTTGCACTCATGGTACTAAATGATGAAAGTACATCATTTAGTACCATAATTGCAAGAAAAGCTGCACTTTCAAATAATTTCAAAACTATGTTAGACAAAATGTTTACAGATAATGTAGAAAATGATTTTCCTGGCTGTCCGGATGTACAAAATACATGGTGTAATGTGGTACCTGATGCACAAAATACATCAGAACAGACAAAAGAATCATCACTTTGATTTCAACCATGTAACCAGTAAGACGTAACTTAGACAACAAGATTGCATGTAAGGCATTATTATATGCATTTCAATTGATCACTCCTGGTTTTCTAACAATAACAAAATATTTTATTCATAATCAAATGGAAAAAGATGAAATGTATGGGGAATTTTGTAATGCATTACAAATCATGAATGCTTTTTACAAAGATGCGGTACAAAATATTTGGACAAGAGTTGTGTGGGGTAATTTAATTTGTGATAAAGAAATCATTAATTACATGTATAGACAATGTGTACCACAAATAGATAGAAGAATAGATTCTTCAGAAACTTTATTTGAGTTAAAAGCACACTTAAAACGAATACCTACTAAAAGACATGAAGAAATTATGGAAACAGAAAGTATATAAGTGAATGAATTGACAAAACTTTTTCACAAAAATACAATTATGGCATCGAGTGAATGTTTATTGTTTCAACACCCTTGTAATATCTTTATTTCGGGACCTAGTGGTTCAGGAAAAACAGAATTTGTCAAAAAGCTTATTGATATGAAACATGACTTATTTCAAATTCCCCCTCAAAAAATCATTTGGTGTTATGAAGAATGGCAAAATACATATACTTTACTTAAAGAAAGTGAAGATATTAAATTCATAGGAGGTATCCCTGATGATGAATGTGAGATGGTCAGTGATGTGACTATTCCACATCTTGTGGTTTTTGCTGAAATGTTAGGAGATAAAGATGAAGAAAAAATTAAATTATGGTTCACACGAAAAGGACATCATAGAAATGCAAGTGCCATTTACATCACACAAAATATGTTTCAACAATCTAAATCTAGTCGTACCATAATTTTAAATGCACATTATGTGATTTTATTTCAAAATACCAGAGATAAAGGACAAATTAAAGTATTGGCAAATCAAGTTCAATTACCACATTTAAATGCATGTTATCAAGATGCAACAAATATTGATCATGGTTATTTAATTGATTTTCATCCTAGAATTCCTGAATCTTTGAGATTAAGAACTGATATTTTTCATCCTTGGGTGACACAAAATGAACATGGCCCTATCATTTATACAAAACTATAAATTCCCCATGTTCTAATGAGTTGGTGTTAGTTAGTCAAAGCTTGTCAACGACTACACATCATCATGGTATCATTCATACATTCTTTGGAACAACATGGTCAAGAAACAAGTCCATTTGCAAGACAAAAATTACTTAAGAAAGGTTTTAAGAAAATTTTAAAATGGTTCACGTTAGCAAGTAGAATCATACTTAATAAGAAAATTAAATGTCAAAACAAACTTTAACCTATATGGATAAACATAAACAAGATCTTGAACAACTTGCAGATCGAAGAGTAGATCTTGCAACAAAATGAAACATTATTTTAAAACCAGGAGGTGGTGGATTTTTTGGTGGTGTTATCATTCGTAATTTAATTTGATGGGATGGTCATAAGACAAGTAGATCATTTTATTCACCATTCAAAAAAACAAAGAGTAAGAAACAAAAGTCACCTAAAAGGAAACGAAAATACCCTAAGAAAAAAGCTCATCAAGTTCTAGAGAGATAAAAAATCAACGAAATGTAGGACCTAAATACATGTACACAAATTTTGAAATTGCACCTCATAATTCCCCATCTACAAAGCGTACAAAAACAAAAGCATTACTTGCGAAAAATCTTCAAAAACAAAGAAAAGTATCACCACTTAAGTTAACACATGTAGTGTCAATAACAAAAGATGGTGTCAAAAATCCTGAACCAATGTATTCTGTTCAAAATACAGAGCATGTACCATTAAAAGGAAAGATTCCCACAATGGCACGTTTTACAGCTTTAAATACACCTAACCCTGTTAAAGGGATAAGGTCTTACTTTAAGTGAAGATGTCTTTAATAAAATAAAGTGTATTCTTCGCACATATATATAAATAACATTACATTTTTATTTGTTTCATTTAATCATTAGATTCTATAAGAGCAAGACGGTGAGACAAAATAAGAAACAAAAAATTCCTTTAGTTAAAAAATATGGTGGTATGTTAATAGGTTTAAGTCAAACTCCTCCAGCATTTCAAAAACAAATTATGAAAAATGCACCTAAAGAATTAATTAATTGTGTGTCAGAATGCTGCCATAATATTTTAAAAGGCAACATATATCTAACACAAAGTCAGAAATAAAAATTACATTCAAAGCATCAACAACTACGAACACTCGCTAGTAAAACAATAACTCTTAAAAAGAAAAAAACAAATTTTAAATCAAAAGGTGTTTTTTTACCATTACATAGTTTACTTGGAACTGCTATAGGAGTTACAATAAATCTTGCAAATAAATTAGTGAATAAAATATGGCTATTATACCTTATCAAATGTTAGAAGATATGCAATGTTTTAGAAATGAAAAATCTCAAAGACCAAGATTACCCCCAAATCCTCAAATTACAAATACAGCACAACTTCAAAATAATTTATCATCTGTGTTAGAAAATTCAGAGTTGTCTGAAAGTGAGAAAGAACAAAAGTATGGGGAAACTATACAAAAATTTCAAATGTCACATAAGAAGACATTACAGCCAACATTGGTTCCATTGCCTGAGTTAGGAGAAAAATCCTTATTTTTATGAGATCGCATTATAGAAAGTGTCTCTGTTACAAAGAGACATAAAGCAACTTCATTATTATCTGCTTTATCATCTCATCCACACATGAGTTGGGATGATCATGGTGTATTAAGTTACAATGGAGAAGTCATAAAAGGTTCAATTTTTTTTAGATTTAGTCAATGATGTTCATAGATACCGTAAGGGTTTTAAACCAAGTGGATGGGAAATGTTTAGTCGTGGATTAAAAGATATAAATATCCATCAAGATTTTGTTCGAAATCGTGAACGTTGGTTATGGATGAATAGACAATGTATACCCAAATGCAGTAAAGATCAAAGTCCTCCAGAAGATAGTCGGTTTGAAACTCCTCAGTCATCCCCTTCAAAACGTAAAGTTCATAGGTCATAGAGTGTAGTGGGGTGAAGACACACCAAAGTCAGCACTAAAGCGTAAATTGACAAAACGTAGAATCTCTGAAAAATGGGAGGCTTATTGAATGATTTATTAACTAAAATATATTACAATACAAAACATCCTGCTGGTTATGGAGGTATACAAAAAGTTTACAAAGCAGCTCACAGTAAAGATAATTCCATCACACTTGATCAAATGAAAAAATGGTTGAAAGGAGAAAGAACCTATACTTTACATAAACCCATCCATAAAAAGTTTTCAAGACGTAAGACTATAGTGGGTGGTATTGATCATCAATGGCAAACTTATTTAGCAGACATACAAAGTTTACAATCTTACAATGACCAATTTCGTTATTTAATTTGTTTTATTGATGTATTTTCAAAATATGCATGGGTATTACCCATCCACAATAAATCAGGAGAGACATTAACAAAATCTTTTCAGAGTATTTTGAAAACTTCTGAATGTAAACCATTATCATTACAATCTGATGAAGGTTCTGAATTTAAAAATGAAGATATACAAAGTTTTTTAAAGAAACAAAACATTCATTTCTTCACAACACAAAATCCTGAAACAAAAGCTAGTATTGTTGAACGTTTTCAGCGCATATTGAAAACACGAATGTGGAAATATTTTACACACAAACGTACATTAAGATACATTGATGTGTTGAAAAATTTAGTTGATGGATATAATAAAGTTTTCATCGAAGTATTCAGAGAACTACTGCTTCAGTATCATTAGAAAATAAAGTAGAAGTATCTCAACATTTGTATGGTAAAAAATATATATAAAAAAATACAATTTAAAGTTGGCGATATAGTACATATTAATAAAACCAAACGTACATTTGAAAAAGGGTATTTACCAAATTGGACAAAAGAGTTATTTAAAATTACTCATGTAAAACATAAAATACCACCCACTTAAAAACGTGAAGATACGGGTGGTGAAAATATACAAGGGACATTTTATCCACAAGGAATTCAAAGTATAAAAGATGATACAAAATATACAATTGAATCAATTCTTAATAGACAGGCAAAAACGTGTGGGAAAGAAAATTATTAAACAACTTAAAGTACTTTGGGAAGGTTGTCCAAAGAAATTTGATAGTTGGACAGCAGAATCAGATTTGGTATAAAGAGAAAATGACATCAGTTGAAACTTCATTACATAATGATACCACAAGTGTTGGTGTACAAACTCAACAAAGTCAACAATTTAAAATTTCTGGAAATCGTGTTGCAAAAAATCAAGTCACTTTTTCACACAGATTATTATCATTTATGGTATTATAATTACTGCCATTGCACATTTGAGTTTACAAAGCCCGGATAAAGAATTGTGGTTATGTTATTAAGTAGTTCTTTAGGATATATTCTTCCAAGTCCAGGTTTAAAATATTTGAAACAACCACAAGATAAGAAAAATGAATTCATTTTACGTAACACTTCTGAGTGATAGTTCTATGAATATGTTTCCAAATAATACCCAATGTTGTTTTCAAACACAATTATCTAAACCCATTCATCTTGATAAAGAACATTGGGAAGTGAGATTAGTTGGGGTAATTTTATCTACTGAGGCAACAAAAAACATTTCAGATGAAGAATCTGTTTTTAAAATCTTTGTGACAGATAGCAAAATATCAAATCGTATTAATAAAACGAATTTGAAACATACATTAATTTACTTGTTTTTGGAAGTTGGCAATTAATTCAATAATAATGGAATCTATATTTGTCTTCAGCTGTACTCCACCCAGTTCCACTCACTGGCTTTTATTTTCAGAATTGCTGGCAACTCACTAGATGTTTTATTCTGTTGTATTTGTTTTGTCAGAGCTTATTGAGATCTCTTGGAATGGATATAGTAGAGTAGATGCCAGTACATATAACTGAGGCCAAATAGATTCATAAACAAGGGGAATTAATTAACTGACTGTAAGGGTGATTCCTTGGCATATTACAAGATTTTAATAATTCAATTAAAATGGGTTTGCCTTTTAACCTATATTCAATTAGCAGGTGAAATTTGTACTGAAGGAATGGTAAATGGTCTTGTGTTTATACAGGGCCCAACTGTATACGGAATCCTTCTTTGCATACAACTGTATATCACCAACTGACAGTCACAGGTCCACATTATCAGAATGGACAGTAGTTCAATTTATTTAGTAATGTCCTTTAGTTAAAATATACACCATTGCATATTATATGATGATGTCCTTCTGTTAGTATGTGCTTTCCTTAATAATCTTCCCCTTCCAATTCTGAACAAATCATTTTTTGGCTTGTCTTCTTTATGATAAGTGTGCACCTCGTGTGGTGCCACAGTGACCCATAATACATGAGGATTTGTCTGTTGGGATGCTTGATTCAGTATTGTTTGTTGGATGATTCGTGTTACAACCAGTGCCTGATCGAGCATTCCAATTGACAGTAACATAGGAAATGTGTGCAAACAGAAGTTGAATTGGCCAGCAAAATAATTAACAAATACAGCCATGGCGAATACGGCGAACAACCATGAAACTATACATATATAAAAACATTCTTATCCCAGAGGCCAGCTAATAGCCTCAGATTTGTCACAACTTGACCACAGATTTGTCACAACTTGACCGTGACTCATCTTCGGCAGGCCAGCGCACTACTATTATTATTATTAACTATATTTAAATTTCAATCGCTCACAAATGAGCATTATGTATCAGACTAATGTCATTGGACTCATGATTGATTTATTCACTCCTGTACTGGTTAAGGCCAAACGTGATTCGTCGCCTGATTGCAAGAATGTTCTATGTTCCAGAGGGGACATAGGTCATTCTGGCACTCATTCGATGAATTACGAATGCCCCATTCGCCAGTATCTGCGATGCGATACTGAACCAAGTTCATACATGAATAACTTTTAATGAGACACCGAAGATTTTTTATACAGGTAAAATAGGACCTGGTAACCAAGTACATTGGGACCTCTGTGGGCAACATAGCATAAACCATCAGCAATACCTGACTTTATATGTATATTTATTATTTATGCTGTGACATTTTGCTGATAACGACGTTTGAAACCAATAAATAAAATACAAGCATAGTCCCCCCTCTCCCCCGTCAACAAATTCGTGCCTATTACGTCCTCATTCTTGTAGGGTGATTCATACCGGGGTGCAAAAGTGTTCTACATCCAATTATTCGTGCATATTACGACCTAACTATTGTAGGGAGAGTTTTACCAGAGTATGGGAGTGTTCTGCGCCCAATCATGGCAATCATGGCAATCATGGCAAACAAGTTCTATTCTACTGGTAAAATAGGACCTGGGAACCAATGCCATTAGGACTTCAGTATGCAACATAGCATAAACGATTGGCACTACTTGACTTTATATTTATGTTGCCCATGATATAATCCAAATGCTTACAACGACGTTACTCACCAATAAATAAATGATACATGCATATTTCTCATAGTCAAGCCACTGGTACTTATTCCATCGTCACATTTGCGGGATCAGTTTGTCCGAATTACAGGAATTATCTATATCCAATCATTCGCCTGCACAGAACTACAATGCTCGTTGACTGTTTAAAGATGATCAGTTGTCAGTCAACAAGGGGACCGCATTGTTGACTGACAACTAATCATCTTTGAGGACCATAATTTCTTAATACTTCTATGAGAAGGTTCTTTTCCAAAAACCTAACATACCCATTATGTATGAATATTATCCATCAGTTCCTGGTGTCAGAGTAAAACCTGTGGGATTTTGCTATGTAGTTCACCACTTTTTTGTACATATTCTTATAGTCCTCGAAAATCAAGATAAGTTTTTCCTCATGTTTGGACCATTGGTTGCTTTCTTTGTCTCTTTAATCAGTTATGGCTAATACAATTTCTCTTGATGAGATCCAAAATAATGTCAACTTTGATTTCATGACAAAACTGAATGATATTATTTCTAGCGAGGAAGAAGACCTCACCCTCCCATTCAATTCTCTTGACTCCGGTTGCCACTACTTTACACCCGAACACTTTAAAGATGAAATTTCAAGCAAAATGAAAACTCTCTCCCCACTCAACATCACCTGTCATAGTTTGAATGCAAACTTTGAAAATATGCACAACTTATTGGCTGACCTGCAGACAAATTATAACTTTTTTGATGTGACTGGAATGACAGAAATATTCAACTTGAAATCAGGCGTTGAGTACCGGCTTGATGGTTATCACCCACTAGTGTCCTGTACACGTCCTGACAACGATGATGGGAGGGGAGGTGTAGGAATGTTCATAAATGATATTATACCCTACAAAATACGAAATGATCTGTCAGTCTTC
The DNA here is from genome assembly GCA_031216915.1 of Pictodentalium vernedei. Classification (NCBI taxonomy): domain Eukaryota; kingdom Metazoa; phylum Mollusca; class Scaphopoda; order Dentaliida; family Dentaliidae; genus Pictodentalium; species Pictodentalium vernedei. The sequence continues at coordinate 270,145,511 of CM062295.1, forward strand.
ATACCACATGTCTTTGAATCCCTGTTTATAGAAATATCTCTGAAGAAAAAATGTAATGTAGGGACTATCTACAGGCCAAACACAGCACCTAAAGCAGACCTGGACTTGTTCCTCGTCAAACTAAATGAACTGCTAGACTCTTCAAGCAGGGATAACATTGTAGTCTACGTCATGGGTGATTTTAACATTGATCTGCTTAGTGTAAATACCCACAGTAAAATGAATACTTTTATTGACTCGTTATTTCCTGCTGGTTTTTTTGCCCGCCATTACAAAGCCTACTAGAGTTACGGAGTTTTCCGCTATCATAATTGATCATATATTCAGCAATAATACTACAAAGTTCACATCCGGAATTATAATTACTGACGTCAGCGATCATTTTGCCACGTTCTATGTAGATGAACTAGATAAACGTCCTCCAGTTGCAACGCCTATTTATAGACGGTCAAAGAAAACTGAGAATGCCATCCGTTTTAAAAAACTCTTAATGGCTTGTGATTTTTTCTGATGCTATCAACGATGTTTGTCCTAACTTGGCATACAATCGGATCCTGGATAAATTTCACATAGTGTTTGAACAAGCATTTCCTCTAAAAGCAACCCCCTCTCGAAAGAAACATATAAAACGAGAACCATGGATGACCTCTGGCTTATTGCTATCGTCCCAAACTAAAAGTAAATTGTATGTTAAAGAACTGAAATTTCCTACCACCCAAAACACATCGAATTACAAAACATTCCGCCAGGAATATAACCGCTTGAGGCGAAAATGCAAAGCAGATTATTATAATCAAGTACTACTTGAAAAGAAACATAAAATTAAAAAAAACGTGGGATATCTTGGGAGAGGCAGTATACAAGTCAAATAACAACCGACAACTACCGCCTTCCTTCATGGATGGGAATATTGAATTATCTGACCCTAGAATGATCGCGGACAGATTTAACACATTTTTTGCTAACATTGGTATGAATATAAGTGCCCAACATAACGTCACTTCTCAGAATTTCTCTGTAATTATAATAATGGGGATTCATGTTTTGTAACACCTACTAACACACAAGAAATAGTTACCTGTGTTAATAAATTAAAAGGCAAACCAAGTACCGATAGTATTGATATGTCTACCAAACTGCTGAAGAAGGTTATTCACGAGATAGCAGACCCCTTGTCTCATATTATCAATCTATCTGTCGCAGTAGGTAGAGTACCAGACAGAATGAAGTTAGCCAAAATCATTCCTGTCTTTAAATCTGGAAATCCTCAACTTTTCACCAGTTATCGCCCTATTAGTATTCTTCCAACATTTTCAAAAATACTCGAAAAATTAATGTACTCACGATTATACACTTTTCTTGAGCAGAACGCTATAGGTAAGTACCAGTTTGGGTTTAGGAAGGGTCATTCGACTGTGCATCCCATTTTGCATCTATTAAACAGTGTTGCAGAAGCAAATGATAAAACTTCAAATGATTTACACTATCAATTTTTCTAGATTTTTCAAAAGCATTTGATACCATAAATCACTCGATTCTTTTGAAGAAGCTTAAAAGCTACGGTATAAGAGGTTTAGCTAACTCCTGGTTCGAATATTATCTAACAAGCCGGTGTCAGTTTGTATCTTTCATGAACAGCACATCGGAAGTAATGGGTGTTTCCATTGGTGTACCACAAGATTCAGTTTTAGGCCCCCTTCTCTTTTTATTATACATTAACGACATCAGCCAATCCAACCTACTTAAGGTGTTGTCTTTTGCAGACGATACCACAGCCCATGTGTCGAGTGAGAACCTAGATACTCTGTTAGATGAGACCAATACTGAACTCGATAAAACCAGTGAATGGTGTTCACTGATCGCAAATGGATTATGTCTTAATGCTAGTAAAACCAAATGTATGTTGTTACACCCGCAGAACGACTCGTATAATGCCGTCAAGAAAAAGATATCTTTGAACGACATAGACATTCCATTTGTTATCAAAAGACTTGAGGAAAACTCTATCAAATTCCTAGGGGTCAACCTGGACGAAAATTTAAAGTTCAAACAACACACGTCTGCAGTTTGCATAAAGATGGCAAGGGCAATATTTGCCCTCAATAGGGCAAAACGAATCCTTCCTTTGAAAGCCCTGAAGGTATGGTATCAGTCATTGATACATAGCCATATGTTGTATGGTATACTTGTCTGGGGCCAACCAGGAGAATTTCAACACTCCAAACAAGGCTACCCGCATCATAACAAATCAAAAATATACCTCGCACACCGAACCTTTATTTAAAAACTGTGAAATACTGAAGTTTGAAGATTTGTATAAGCTACATATTGCATCTTTTTATGCATGACTGGTACCACAATAAACTTCCCATGTCATTTAACAATACTTTTGAAATATACACTAAACCTTCTGGAATGGAAACAAGACAGACAGGGAATGTGCGCTCCCTCAAACCAAGAACTCGCTTTTCTGCTGATCTCCCGATTCATTCTTTCCCGAAAATCTGGAATGATTTAAATCTCGAAGTAAGACAATATAGCAGGCCTCTGTTTAAAAATATAATAATTAATTCATTCTTGAATGGATATTCTTCTGACATTACTTGCACCAATCCATTCTGTCCTGATTGTGACCCAGCATAAAATGGCCTCATCCTACCAACTATCGCCATTTCTACAATTAATCCTAAATCTAAGACTTTTCAAATCACCACTTCTTTTTTCTGATTACCTCTGAACATGAGGAAAGCTTAAGGGTTCACTTACTGTGAATCGGGGAGGACAAAGAACTAAAAAACTCTGATGTTAGGACAAAATAAATCATGTCTGGGAATGGCAGGAAGACAGCCTGTCTGGCTATGCCATTTCCATGCAGTGTGCACTTTTTTATTGTTATTTTGTATTTATGTAAACTGTATATGAGTATGCTGCAAAATAAAGTTTCATTTCATTTACAGAAAGGTGTTGCTGCTGTTGAATTAAATATTTTATCAGGTGCATATGCAAATGGCACTCATGTCATAGATGTAATGCAAATAGAAATTCAAGAAAAACTTGGGGACATATTAAAACATTTGATGTATCATTTCATGTTGGATTTTTAAGTCTCCAGGGCCGTGTAAAAATAGTAGGAAATAGTATTGAGAAAGTGGGTATTAAAATGTCAGAAAGTTTATTACAAAAATTGGGATGTAAAGATGTTATGTATCCTATCATTTTCCCCACACATCAAAAGGTGCGTTTAAATATAATGTGGACTTGAATGTGGATTTCAATCAAATCTTTATTTGTGCTAACATAGCAGATTATACATTTTTAGGTGATATTGAAGCACCTATTTTACATGTGATTTCATTTCAATCACATGAAGAGTCTCTACACACTCATATAGAATTTGACAAAGTACATTATGTACCAGAATTAAAATCTTATTTTGATCAGATCACTATAAATATAAATGGGAACACTGGTAAACCCATTCAGTTTGCAAGTAGCAAGACACAGAGACATAATTTAAATTTGTAAAAATGATGCCAGTGTATCAAGGTGTACCACGGCAATTTGGATATGGATTAGGGTATATTTTACGCACAGCAATAAGTACAGCTGCACCATTTATAAAACCAATTGCAAAAAATGCATTTCAAACATTAAAGAGAGAAGGATTAAAACATGGTTTAGAAATAGCAAATGAATTGATAAAAAAACGTAAAGCACCTAAAGACATTTTATTAACTCATGGAAAAGATCTTTTGAAATCAGTTCGTGAATCTGCTTTAGGTATAAAAAGACAAAAACAAGAACGAAAACGTCATTTTATGGTTCGTTCTCGTAGAGGTAAGACACGTCAAAGACAAGCTTATTCAAAACGAAAATCAAGACAGTAATATAGCTCGCACGTTTGGGGCCCTATTTGGGGGACCCCGGAAGTGACGTCATGTCACGTGACGTAGTGACGCCATGTTGTGTTGTTATGGTAACCCGCGTGAGCGGCCATGTTGTGACGTCATCCCCATAGTGATACGTGGTGTGAGTGCGCATGCGCAGCGCGTGTTGTTAAGGTGATACGTATTTCCGTCGTCCATTTTGTATACTGGAGGCCGCCATCTTGGTTTCTATGGTAGCACGTGATTGCTATGTTACCCAATTTTTCTGCAATAAGGCGGGGTATGTTCGGAGGGTATGTTCAATTGAATCGGAGTAAATCTAATTACCACAAACAACCCGACAATCCTTCCAAATCACCAAAATCTATCCCAACTTTTACTCTTTCGAATTCTTACAGAATTCTCTGCTTCTATCTATATATGCAACAGTTTTCGACTATCTGGCCATGTTCTTTTGTTCTGGAGTATACTCCAGTAGCGTAGAAGAGCCTATTAGTTGGAACAGTTTACTTTATTATTACTATATTTAGCAGTTTCTGGTCTATTCCTGTTAGTTCTAACCCTATTCCAAGTACTCTTGTTGTTTCATTTATATAGATCATTTGTATAGATTATAACTAACCAATCAGATTGCTTGATTTCCCATAATCTGTATACAGAGTTATCTCCCTTCTGTATAATAAAAGACTATATCCAATGGCCATATCCCATGGAATACCATTTTTTTGCAAAACACCTGTGGCTATGGAATCCCTTTTTGTCGTATGAGGCCATGAGGGCTATGTAAAAGCACTCAATGAGTCCTCATTTATTATCCCTCATAGCCTCATTGAATTTTGAGGTTATGAGGACCATTAAAAATCCCTCAATGAGGCATAATTTACTACGACTTTTAGCCTCATCTCGGTATTTGAGGATACCTATCGAGGATACCTATCGAGGATACCTTTTTAGGATACTTATCTGAGGATACTATATAGGCTGTACATATCTCTATAGGTCTCTTGCTGGCCCTTAGTACTATTAATCCACCTGATGCTTTATGTTATCCTATGGCTGGTATAGGTAGTATGCAATGCTAGGCATAGGGGTATTGTGGGTAGGGGTACTGCCTGGTAGTTTAGAACGGTACTATAGTATGGTGGTATATACACCTATAGGCCCCTGTTAGTACTTGGTACTATTAACCAACCGATTGCTTTGTTTTATTATATGGCTGGTATATGTTACGTTATGGTAGACCTAGTGATTTTGTGGGGGTGGGGGTAATGCTTGGTAGTTTAGAATGGTAGTAAAGCATAGGCTAAACATATCCCTGTAGGTCTCTTGCTGGCCCTTGGTACTACTGATCCACCAGGTGCTTCATATTATTGAGCGGTATTCTGGGGTGGGGTCTATGCCTAGTAATACAGAACGGCAGCAGAGTATGGTTGGTATATTCCCCTATAGATCCCATCCTAACCGTTGATAGTATTAACCTACCAAATGCTCTGTATCATCCTGTTACTGGTAAGGTGGTACGTAATACCAGTAGATCCTACCTTATTCCAAGTGCTCTTGTTGTTTCATTTATCTAGATCATTTATATAAATTATAATTAACCAATTAGATTGCTTGATTTCCCATAACCTGTACTTAATCGTACAGAGTTATCTCCCTTCTGTATAATAAAAACCTATAATCAATGGCCATATTCACAGGCACCCCAATTTCAGCACCCCTTTTTTAAGAATCCCATTTGTGGAATCCCTTTTTTCTGAAATGAGGATAAGAGTCGTATTAAAAATCCCTCATTGAGAAATTTTTAATACGACTCTTCTCCTCATTTGACAAAATAAGGATTCCACAAATGGGATTCCTAAAAAAGGGGGTGCCGAAATTGGGGTGCCTTCTGGAGAATCCCATTTTTGTCAAATGAGGATAAAAGTCGTAGTAAATTAGACCTCATTGAGAGATTTTTAATACGACTCTTATTCTCATTTCAGAAAAAAGGGATTCTACAGAAGGCACCCCAATTTCGGCACCCCTTTTTTAGGAATCCCATTTGTGGAATCCCTTTTTTGTCAAATGAGGATAAGAGTCGTATTAAAAATCTCTGAATGAGGGATTTTTAATACGACTCTTATCCTCATTTCAGAAAAAAGGGATTCCACAAATGGGATTCTTAAAAAGGGGTGCCGAAATTGGGGTGCCTGTGAAAATGGCCATTGATATAGGTTTTTATTATACAGAAGGGAGATAACTCTGAGAGATTAAGTACAGGTTATGGGAAATCAAGCAATCTAATTGGTTAATTATAATTTATATAAATGATCTAGATAAATGAAACAACAACAGTACTCGGAATAAGGTAGGATCTACTGGTATTACATACCACCTTACCAGTAACAGGATGATACAAAGCATTTGGTAGTTAATACTATCAACGGTTCGGATGGGATCTATAGGGGAATATACCGACCACACTCTGCTGCCGTTCTGTAATACCAGGCATTGACCCCACCCCAGAATACCGCTCAATAATATGAAGCACCTGGTGGATCAGTAGTACCAAGGGCCAGCAAGAGACCTACAGGAATATGTACAGCCTATGCTATACTACCGTTCTAAACTACCAAGCATTACCCCCACCCCCACAAAATCACTAGGTCTACCATAACGTACTACATATACCAGCCATATAATAAAACAAAGCAACCAGTTGGTTAATAGTACCAAGTACTAACAGGGGCCTATAGGTGTATATACCGCCATACTATAGTACCGTTCTAAACTACCAGGCAGTACCCCTACTCACAATACCCCTATGCCTAGCATTGCATACTACCTATACCAGTCATAGGATAACATAAAGCATCAGGTGGATTAATAGTACTAAGGGCCAGCAAGAGACCTATAGAGATATGTACAGCCTATATAGTATCCTCAGATAAGTACCCTATAAAAGGTATCCTCGATAGGTATCCTCAAATACCGAGATGAGGCTAAGAGTCGTAGTAAATTATGCCTCATTGAGGGATTTTTAATGGTCCTCATAACCTCAAAATTCAATGAGGTTATGAGGGATAATAAATGAGGACTCAGTGAGGGCTTTTACATAGCCCTCATGGCCTCATACGACAAAAAGGGAGTCCACAGTCACAGGCGTTTTCCAAAATGGGATTCCATAGGATATACCTGTTAAATACTGAAATGAGGCTAAGAGTCGTAGTAAATTATACCTCATTGAGGGATTTTTCAAGGTCCTCATAACCTCAAAATTCAATGAGAGTATGAGGGATAATATATGAGGACTCATTGAGTGCTTTTACATAGCCCTCATGGCCTCATACGACAAAAAGGGATTCCATAGCCACAGGTGTTTTGCAAAAAATGGTATTCCATGGGATATGGCCATTGGATATAGTCTTTTATTATACAGAAGGGAGATAACTCTGTATACAGATTATGGGAAATCAAGCTTTTACATAGCCCTCATTGCCTCATACGACAAAAAGGGATTCCATAGCCACGGGTGTTTTGCAAAAAATGGGATTCCATGGGATATAGCCATTGGATATAGTCTTTTATTATACAGAAGGGAGATAACTCTGTATACAGATTATGGGAAATCAAGCAATCTGATTGGTTAGTTATAATCTATACAAATGATCTATATAAATGAAACAACAAGAGTACTTGGAATAGGGTTAGAACTAACAGGAATAGACCAGAAACTGCTAAATATAGTAATAATAAGGTAAACTGTTCCAACTAATAGGCTCTTCTACGCTACTGGAGTATACTCCAGAACAAAGGAACATGGCCAGATAGACGAACACTGTTGCATATATAGAAAGAAGCAGAGAATTCTGTAAGAATTCGAAAGAGTAAAAGTTGGGATAGATTTTGGTGATTTGGAAGGATTGTCGTGTTGTTTGTGGTAATTAGATTTACTCCGATTCCATCGAACATACCCTCCGAACATACCCCGTCTTATTGCGGAAAAATTGGGTAACATAGCAATCACGTGCTACCAAAGAAACCAAGATGACGGCCTCCAGTATACAAAATGGACGACGGAAATACGTATCAACCTAACAACACGCGCTGCGCATGCGCACTCACACCACGTATCACTATGGGGATGACGTCACAACATGGCCGCTCACGCGGGTTACCATGACAACACAACATGGCGTCACTACGTCACGTGACATGGCGTCACTTCCGGGATCCCCCACCGGGGTCCCCCAAATAGGGCCCCAAACGTGCGAGCTATACTACTCAAGACCACTTGATATATTTGATTAAAAATCATGATGTTACATGGATCTTGCGAACACTTTGGTACTAGTTTTGATCCAGATAATGTATCACCAACATCAAGTGGTATAGAAAATATCGGTGAAATTGAACAATTTCCTATTGCATCTTTAAATAATTCTTCACCAATATAATTTTTAATTCCAAGACAAACAACCAAGTGGTTAGATCTTGCAGCTTCTACACTTGAAGTTCAATTTAAAATTACAAAACAAGATGGGAGTGTTTTGCCTGGAGATACACAAATTGCTCTTATCAATAATTTTTTTCATAGCATGTTCAGTGAGATTGATGTTACACGGAATGGCAATCCAATAACCACCAATACAGATTTTCATCTTTGTAGGGCATTTTTGAGAATTTTCTTAGTTATTCAAGAGATGTGAAAAAACACATCTAGCTGCTAGTGAGATGTGGTATATAGATACTTCTGGACACCACACAGAAACAAGTAAACCTTCGTCTAACAAAGGTTTGAATGATTGAGCCAAATTAATTGGTGGTAGCAAAAATGTACAACTAAGAGAAAAATTACATTTAGATCTATTTGTGCAAGATAAGTATTTACCAAATGGAGCTGAGATGAGACTTAAATTGCATCGTGCTCCAACTAAATTTTGTTTGATTGGTAGTGAAAATGGAAAAGTAGAAATTGAAAAAGCCATATTCAGAATACCGGCATTGGATTTATTTCCAAACTTTGCGAACGGTCTAAATACACAAACAGATCGAACAAATTATAAAATCCCCATAAGACATAATGAAATTAAAACTTTTACTACTGGAAGTGGTCTTTGTTCAAAAATAGAAGACTATCTGTTTCATCATTACGTGTACGCTCCATTTAAAACCCCCTTTCGTCACACCCGGTGAACACATTGTCTTCACGGGTCCACAACCCCCTTTGCGAGGCTAATTAAAGACGACGGGAAAATCCAGACATCAAAGGCGGTTCGTTTCTTGATGAAACCGAATTACTGATATCCAGTCGCATATGAAAAACATTCTGTGTTTATGCAATTAATACATCGATTCGTTTTCAAACATAATAAAAATGAATGTAGACTAATTCATTATTTGTCCCTCAATAGGAATCAACTATTTATTTAAACAAAAATACAGCATAAATGATGGACAACAAATTTGTTGTGAATGCGAATTAATTTCAAGCACATTGATAACAAAAACGCCCTCATCTTAGCTTTAAGTGTACATTGCATACAAAACCGCACTTGTTAATTACCCCGTCGTTTGTGTAGAAACGACCGGGAAAATGAAAAGCTGTTTTAGTGCGGTCATGTGAGAAGGATTATATAACCAATTAATGTTTGGCGAGAAAAATCTTTCAGAGACTGTCCCTGATTAGCAATAATATTGTTCAGTCAGAAAATTTCTAAACCCTACATTTAATAAAATATTCAGATACAAATGCAATATCTTTCATTTCCAGAACTCTGTACTGCGGTTTAATATAGGAATTGAAAAAAATCCGTTTGTTAATTCGTGAGATTTTCGATTTGTTTTCATATTAAAATAAAATTTTCGCTGATATATGATTTAGATTCCCTGGAATAGAACGAGTATTTCAGTGAATAAAATATGTTCTTGGTGTACGGTGTTTTTGAAACAACAATGTGACAGTCTTGGCGAAACATCCTGGCGTTTCACTGCGGCAATAGCTTTTCCGATACGGGATTATGGATTCAATACTGTGCCGAGTGCCCGAACATTTCAAAGTTAAAACCCGGGATTTAATTTTATTATAGCATAAGCATTTTACCAAAATAGTTTAAAATTATTCATTAAAAAAATTAATCGTCCAATATGCGGGAAAAAGCATGAAAACCGCTAGCAAGCTTTCTGTTTTTACCCAACATCAACAGCCAAATTCGACAAGCACTATACACAAATATCTCCATTCAAATTTTATTATGTGTTAAATTTTTGTTAAAAAAAACATAGCTTATGACCTCTCATTGGAACGATCTCGATGATCGCGGTAAGAGAATGTCAACCAAGGTTTATGTTGTTTTGACCTGCGATTGAGCACTGAAAGGGAAAAAAATTCGCATTCCGATAAGGCAAGCACTTCGAAGGGGTTTCCCCGTCATGTCCTTCCATCACATCCTGGACTGCATTGACAGTAAAACTTGTTTACTAACAGAAAATTATCAGTTAAATTTACTGAAAAATGTGTCCATTTTAAAAGATACCACCCTTGAAAAAAAATATTTTGGCAGGACACGCAACATGATCAGTGACATGAAAAGAAATGAAGAAGAAAAAAATAAAAACACCGGTCAAACTTATCTCCCCTGGTCGAAACAGTTCTTTGTACTTTGTTTTCAAAAAAAGAAGTGAAATTCTAAAAAAAGGACCCCGATTATATTTTAAAGAGACTCGTGAGTATAACCAAATCACGTCTCCCAACCACAAAAAAATTGTTAAAAAACCCAGTTAAATTATTCTCGTGTGTTTAAACAAACACATGTTGAATGGATCACTACCTCGCTCAAGAGGTGTGCTGTCTGAAATATTTGGGGGAGGGGGAGGGGGGTTCAGTGCATTTCCACAGAATTTCTTAGACAATAATCATGTACACTGTGATAATATTTAATAGTGCTTCCTTCCCCGTGGCAACGGGAAGTGAAGCAGTCCTTATTTACTATGGTAAGAAAGTTCCGCTTTACTGGTGAAATAGGACCCAGTCACCAGTGCCTGGGATGGATGTCCACTAAAATGGGCACCAAAGGGGTAAACGATCGGCTAAACTTGACTTTAGACATTTGTTGTGGACACAATTTATTTATTTATTGGTGTTTAATATCACTTTTCTGCAACTATGGCCAATTGCGACCGATGGGCACAATTAGCCATAGCTGATGATAAGTGATCTTAAACACCAATAAAAAGGTAAATAAATAGCTAATGCTTCTTGCAAGGTGTCTAGTTTGTTCACACAATTTATTTCGTGTGTGTAGATAAGTGCAGGGTGGATTACAACTAAATCACACAGAGTGAATTATCCACTCAACTTCAACTTACAGGCGCCGATAAACAGCAGACAAGCAAGCAAATTGTCTCTTGATGGATGTGTAGATAAATCTGGTGGCCCTTAAAAAATCAGTTTGTGTAAAAAAATATGAGTTCTGTAAAACATTCACTTGACTAGTGATTTGGTAGTAGTCCACCTGTCACGTACTGTGTATTTTTACCCATTGGTATAGTTGAGTGCTAACTCCATGGAATACTAGTAGAGATTTTCTGTTCAAAAGTGCAAACAAAACCCGATCGATATTATAGTGCTTTGAAAGAGTGCTTGTGTATATATATTTTTTTAAAAGATAATATATTCTGTCATTCATGTGTGCAAATGTTTATAGATACAACATGTGTGCAAATGTTTATAGATACTTGTAAAGAATTAAAGTCAGATATCATTAATCACAAAACTCGATCGATATTATAGTGCTTTGAAAGAGTGCTTGCGTATATATTTTTTAAAAATATAATATGTTCTGTTATTCGTGTGTGCAAATGTTTGTAGATAAAGCATTAAAGTCAGATATCATTTATAAAAAAATTGCTTAATAAAGTATTGTTTGTTAAAATCATTTGTCCCAAAAATCAGTCAACACAGATGACTGTCCATAAGATCATCATTGACAACTGCACTTGTTATTATCGAAGTAATTACCATGGATACTAAAAAGTTCCCATCAAAGCCAATTAGCTTATCCTATTTTTAAACACTCTATTATGCAATCGACCAGTGGAGAGGAGAGAATATTTTAAATGGACTGTACAAGTAATGTAAACAGATGCCAAAACGAATTATTCTTGGTTTAGTTAGTAATCGAGATATAAATGGAGATATTGGCACTAATCCATGTAATTTTCAACATTTCGATTTGAATAAGTTGGAAATCACAATCGACGCGCATTCCATTAAAGCACGTTCCTTTGAACCGAATTTCGAAGGTGGACTTTATCTAAATTCATATTTATCATTGTACGACGCTATGGGCTATTTTGGACAAAATCAATCATTTAATTTATCTTTGCAGGATTATGCAAAAGGGTATACCCTTTGGGGTGTTGATTTGACACCTGATCACAGTAGTAGTGGGCCATTGGCTCACCCTATAAAGTCTGGCAATCTTAGGTTGGAACTTTGGTTTGCTCTAGCTCTTCCAGAGGTGATCAACGTTGTTGTCTATGCAGAATTTGATAGTGAGATAGAAATCAACAAATTCAAAGAAGTGATATTTGACTATTAAACAAGATGAGTCAGTGTGAACATTTCAAGATACGTAAAGAAAAAATACAAATATTATTTCAAGAATGTGTAGTCATAGTACTGAGAAAATCCATTAAACAGAAAATGAAAAATATATGTGAAAAATATCGAACCAACACAACAACATTAATAGATATATACATTGCAGAATGTTTACAGAAAGTGTATCCAGTGACTATAATATATAATCTACACAAGAGAGCAAGAAAATAAACTTATTAGAATATTGTGCTCATATGAACTTTGAAATCGACCACCAAAAAGACATTCAAAACTAGGCAGATTTAGTTAAAAGAGACTGATCATATTATACAGCATATCTTGATTAGTGGCTCTGTGCCAGCCTTTTTCAAGGCTAAGAAGACCCATACAATTACAAAATATATTTGACAGCTCTCAAAGGTTATCATCCTTAAATGGAAAAGTGTGTTCAAAAGACTTGTTACCAAAACGAAAACCTAATCACAGACAAGCATATATGTGAACACAGCAGATTCATCCAAAGAACCAGGAGAACATTGGATAGCAATATATTTTGAAGACAATCATTCTGCTATCTACTTTGATTCATATGGTTTACCACCAATAGATAGAGACATATACAATTTCATAGTGAAAAACACAGATTCCTTGACAATAAACACAATGAGACTACAAAGTGAATTTGCTGTTGTGTGTGGAATGTACTGTATATTTGCTTTAGATCATCTTGCAAGAGGATATGGTTTAGAGACAGTTCTTACTATCAAATTCGACCCAAGAAATGTCCAAGAAATGATAGAGATGTTCGATGGTTTGAGAAAACTTATAGACATTATTTGAAATAACTGTAATAATAATAAATATCAGGTGTCAAAACAATCCCACAGAGGTATTTTTTACATTTATGACTTTTTTAGTCTTTTCTAAATTTTATTAAAGTCATTCTTCTATTATATAATTTTCGCCAGACATTTGTGTAACAGAGAGATAGGTTTTTAGTTATTTTTTATATTTGTTTCAAAATCAGATCACTTGAGTGATATTATTTTTTTTATCTGACTCCCAAGATTTTTTTAAAGAAATGTTGGGTGTCAAATAAAACTTGCATAAAAAATCTTGATGTAAATAGGTTTTCTCATGGATAGGCAAACTCAGATCTCGGTGTATATCTGTTCAGTTCATTTCATTATAATGATTCAACTTTAAATAAATTTTTGTTTTTTGTTAAAACCCCTTTGATAGTTTAGTCAGTTTTGTAAGGTTAGTCCTTTACTCCCTTTTTATCACTGTTTCCCCATTATCTCCCAACAGTAAAAAAGAGTTAAGAGTCACTTCTCTTTTTCACTGAGTATTAGGTTTAATATTGTATGCATACTTATGAAACAAAAACTTTATAGTGTAACCTGATATACAGTTTATACTGTAGAGAAAATTTGATTGCTAAACAAAAAACAACTATCACCGAGAGTTCGACCACAAAGCGAATCACCAAGTTTTTTATTTTTTGTGTGTTCTTGTGTTTTGTTATAACCATATGGAATTTCCTTATGCTTACAACAAAACTCAAGAACACACACAAAATGCCATTCCCCCCATTTATAGACGTTGTATGCACAGAGTGGAGAGATGACAACCCCAAAAACCACATGGATACCCCTACCTTAAAAATAACTTAAATTAATATAGACATCGGGTCACACTCTAGGGAAGGAACTGGTTTTTTTTGTCTTTTTATAAGAAAGACTTGCTTGTGTATGTGAACATGACAAGATATACCTCTTTCTAAAATTGTAGTTGGCCCTGAAAAGGGCCGTTTTTAAATCTTCAGTTCCGTAGAGAGCTATTTGGTAAACCCATCTCTGCTTCAGTGAAGAATTCACTTTCCCACAAGTCTATGGTTGTTGCTATCATCTCTTCATCTGTAAAGCAATCTTGCTCCCAGGTGTAGCTTTTCCCCACAAGAGCTTCTTCCTGCCTATGTACGGGGAGATCAAACCAGTGCTTAAGTAGGTTTTTTATACTGGATCTCCCCGAACGGATGTGTGGCGGCTTTAACGAAAGGGTGGTCTTCAATCTTCTTATGTTGTTCTTTCATGGAAAGTGTTTCCGACCACCACTTTCTCAAAGCCAAGGCGAATTCTTCTTCAGCCCTCTGCTTCTTGGTTCTCTCATAACTCTCTATGGAACTGTAATTGAACTTCGTTGTCTTTTCTCAGTCAAAGATGATTCTTGAGTCAGATGATGAAATGTATCCAAATCCTCAACTCACCTTCTTTTTATTGACAATGCGAGGATCGAAAATGCACCGAAGAACGCTCACGCGACAATTCGACCGAATGCGGTAAAAAATGTTGACATCGGACGGCTGTGATAGTAAACGTCCGTTATCAACATTTTTTTTCCCGTACTCGATCGAATTGTCGCGTGAGTGTTCTTCGCTGCATTTTCGATCCTCGCATTGTCTATAAAAAGAAGGTGAGTTGAGGATTTGGATACATTTCATTTGATAAAAAGCAATCGCCTTTTCTTCATTCAATCATGGACGAATACAATATATTAGCTGATTTTAACGATTTAATTCGTATTGACAACTCCAGATATTTGGATAGGCATGCTCGGAAGTAGAGCCTAAAATTATTTCTCTTTTACTAATGTTTAGTTGAATTTGCGGTTCCGGACTAAGGTTAATCCTTTCCACTAGTGAAAGTAAAACTGTTTTTGAGAAAGAACAATCGTAAAATAGATGTGCAATCGTTTCTTTCGTATTTCCACAGAATGAGCACAGCTCTGTTTCCGAAAGCCCACATTTAAAGAGTCTAGATTTTGTGAGTAGGATTTTATGGTTAATCTTATATTGTAAACTCTGTAGATAAGTATCATCTGTTTCCCTAAAAGTTTGTTTGTAAATGTATTGCCAATCATTATGGTCAGGATTTTCGTCCAATGCGGTGTTCCATTTCTCTTGGGTATGTGTAGGTTTTTTTGATACTTTCTGAAGAAATATGGGATAGAAGTGGCGGTTTGCTTTAGTGCAAAATATGAGTTCATTCACCAAGGGATCTGAAACAGATTCAAGTTTTGTACTATTAGATATTATATATTTCCATAACCTTAGTATTGCATTGACCACACCGAGGTAGTTGGTGAATGGAATATCAAGGTCATATTTCAGCTTAAGTTCTTGAAAGTCAAAGATGGATCCTGAAGCGCTATGTATATCGTTTATAAAGAAAACACCCTTTGTACACCAACGTCTGTAAAGAAACGGTTCATTATTAATTTTTATATAATTATTATAAAATAGTGGTTGTGAGAGAATTTCTGTCGGGGTTGTGTGATTGCTATTTTTTAAGAGAGCCCATACTTTAAGCACGTTTTTCCAAAAAGGGTCCATATAATTTGAAACACTAAGTGTACCATGTTTATTCAAAGACCACATTTTGCTCCCCCCAATTTTTTCAAAATTATCGACTACGAGTGTTTTCCATTCGGCCATTGTTTCTGAATCTAGTAACTTTTTGATCCATATCATTTTTAAGGAGCAACACAGTGTTTTTACGTGGGGTAGTTTGAGCGCGCCATTTTCGATTAAGTTGATTATTACGTCACGTTTAATTTTGTCCCTTTTGTCCGACCATAGAAATTTAAAAATTATACTTTGAATATCATCTAATATCTTATCAGCTGGATCGGGGGAACAGTAAGAGAGTGTAATAAGATGGGGATCGCTAACGTTTTAATGACTGTAACTTTACCGACTAGTGTAAGATTTCTGAGGGACCAATCTGCTAAAAGTTTTCGCATTTTGTTTACTTTTTCTGAGAAGTGTTTATACAAGTAATTGGCCGAATTTAGTTCAAATTTTATGCCAAGTATGGTAAAAGTTCCGTTATGATTCCACTGTATATGTTTTTCTGTTTCCAGTTCAATCCCACAGCCACGCCGAGATCCTATCCAAACGATATGAGTTTTATCAAAGTTAACGCTTAATCCGGATATCGCAGCGAAGTTGTCGAGAGAATTTAAGGTCCCGTTTAGGGAATCTTGGTCGTCATCTAAGAATAGAGTACTGTCATCAGCGTATTGGTTGATTACATACTCCGAATCATTAATTTTGATTCCATTTATTTTGGGATTGAATTTAAGAAATGCGCCAAGTATTTCGACACACAAAATAAACAGGTAAGGAGACAATGGGTCCCCTTGACGGACTCCCCTCTGAATATTAAAATAATCTGAACAATGCCCATTGTTCATGATGCAGCTAGAAACCTTGCCGTAGAACGTGTTGAACCACTGAATTAAGGATTCGCCAAAATTTAAAAACATGAGAGTTTTTCTGATAAAAGACCATTCAAGTGAGTCAAATGCATTTTCGAAGTCAACTAGAACTAACATTCCTGGAATGTTCATAGATTCGCATTTTTCAATTAAGTCAGAGACCAATCGCGTTGATTCACCTATGAATCTTCCCTTCATGAATCCCAGCTGACTTTCAGAAATTACTTTAGGAAGAACTTTTTTAAGCCTGTTGGCAATTGCTGATGAGCCTATTTTTTGATCAACATTAAGGAGGGAGATCGGTCGCCAATTTTTTTATATATTCTTTTGATTTCCCTTCTTTTGGTATACAGGTAATAAGCCCCCGCCTCTGAGTGATAGATAATTTTCCTAAGTCATAGCCAAGGTTTAGAGAATTAACTACGTATTTGCCCAAGTCGCCCCAGAAATATTTATAAAATTCAATTGTAAATCCATCGGAACCCGGTGATTTGTTGTTACCCATGTCTTTTAGAGCCATAGCACATTCGTTTAAAGATAGTTTTCCTTCTAGTAGTAAACTTTCTTCTGTATCCAGTTTGCAAATGTGTGGATTTTCCGAGTCAAAAAACAAGCTTTCTAAAAGGTTAGTTTTGTGATTACTGTTAATTTTTGACTTGTACAGTAGTTCGTAAAAGTTACGTTGCTTGGTGAGTATATCGTTAATTTCTGTACACTCTGTACCGTCATCTCTTATTAATTTGGGTATTATTTTTTCTGTGTACTGTCTCTTTTCTAAGTTACAGAAGTATTTTGAGGGCCTCTCGCCTTCAACTTTCCATCTAGCCTTTGATCTGATGATCATGCCTTGCACCTTTTTATTTCTTATATTTTGCAGTTCATTAGTTAGGCAGCGGATATTTTCTAACATATTTTCACAACCATCTTCGAGTTTTTAAGTAAGAACTTTTATTTGTTTTTCGATATCTAATTCGGTGCATTGAAGTTTTCGTTTCAGGAAGGAGGAATATGAAATTGTTTTACCTCTGATCATTAGCTTTAGTGTTTCCCAAAATAACTGATTGTTTATTGTGAATCTAGAATTATTTTCATCATCATTATTATTATTAATTTTATTATCACTACTACTACTTCTCCTACTGCTATTGTTATACGAATACTTAAGGACAGTATCTGCAATAGTGTCCTTAACTATTTGTATGTATTTGGGGTCGCTTAGCAAACTATTATTAAATTTTCAAATACCGCGTCCTCTAGTTTGATTTATAAATTTTAGGGAAATTACAACGGGTGCATGGTCCGATCTGTACATGATACCAATATCTACTTTTTGAACAGCTGTCTGTAAGTCAGATGTGATTAAAAAGTAGTCTAATCGTGACAGTTTTTTATGTGGGCCTCTCCACGAATACATTTTTTTTGCCAGGATTTTCTAAACGCCACACATCGTGTAAGTCTAGTTTTTCCATTTATTTGTGGATGCATTCATTACATTTAACATTATTTTGTTTTTTTAAAATTTAGTGTGTCTAAACCCTGGTCCAATGCCACATTCCAATCCCCACCAATCAACACTGAGGTATTACCGATATTTTCAATAGTATTAAACAGATTTCTATAAAAACTAGGTTCATCATTATTAGGGCCGTATACCGTGGCGATGGTTAATCGTTGCGATTGGATCAAAATATCTAACACGACGAAGTTTCCAGCTGTATCAATTACCTTATTTTTGATTTCGTAGACAAAACTGTTTTTGAACAGAATGGCAGTACCCCTTTTGTTACTTTGGTACGATGAAAAGACTATTTCAAACCCCCACTCATGTTTCCAAATATTTTCAACTTCATTTGAGGAGGGTGTGTCAATCAGAAATGTTATATCGTATGCGTCTCTACATTTTGAGAAGATGTCCCTCCGCTTAATGGGGTCTGAGGATAGACCTCGGCAATTCAAACTTCCGAAAATTATACTATCCATGAGGATTCATTTGGTTTAGGCTGTCATAAACAATCAGCAAGGTCAATCGTATTACAGTATATTCATAATTAGAGTTAATATTTTGATTAAATATATATGCCAATTTCAAAACAATGTTTTGTAAAACAAAACAACAACAAGGGGAATCTGGCCGACATAGGTCCCCCATAAACTTCTGTCTGGGTGACATGATTTAACTCCAAGGGGTGCCAGAACTAACTGTGAATATAGAACCCTATATCACATGTATATGTTTTGAGCTTAAATTTATTAGAACCTGTTAATTTTGAAATGTACTAAGGCATCATTGTTTTTTTAAGAGAAATAGATAGTGAGAAGATGTGTATATGGTGTGTTTTTCGAATAACACAGTCATGTTTTGGAGGAATTTTGAATGTTGGTTTCTGATCCCCCGCCGGGATGCGAATACTCAGCAACACCTCCTGACAATCAGGAGTCCAGCGCCTAAACCACTAGACTACTGCACACCGTAAAAAAACATAAACAAAAAAAAAAAAAAAACAAAAAAAAAAAAAAAATTACACAATCGTGACACAATCGTGTTTTAGAGGAAGCCAAGAGTAACTGCCGGACAGACAGACGAATCAAACAGAAGAACAGGCAGAGAGACAGGCAGAGGAACAGACCAACAAACAGATAAACGGACGAGCGGCGGTAAAACAGTAAAACGTATTGACAACTCAATGATGACACAACAGAGAATACAAACCAAAAGGATACCATACGAAGTGAGAGGGTGAATAATATATCTTTTTCACAAGAGGAAAAAAATGAAACATTATTACAGAAAATCCTGGAGACTCTACAAGACATGAATTCCTCTCACCAAAAGATTGTTCTTTCAGCTGATAAGATTACAGTTCCTATAGAATTCAAAGTGTCGTTTCTTCCTTTAACAGTACCATATGTGTTGACAGAATCGATGCCCCAACCTACGAGAAAAAGGGGGCGTCAAGCACGAAAACAGTTAGTGACTACATCCAGACAAACAGATGAAGTCACTCAACAACCTATTCCACACAATGAGAGTGAGGAAGAACCTGGTGATATTGTTAAACCTAAAAAAAAGAAACGGGTACGATTCGATGGTCATGGGCGATACATGAAAAATATTGCTAACTGCTGAGTGACTCACACTACATTAAAAACAATCCTTATAAGGGCTACCCACAATATAAGAAAGAGATATATCTTGTCATGTTCACATACACATGCAAAGTCTTATAAAAAAGACAAAAAACAGTTCCCTTATCCTCCAGTGAAACTTATAAGCCAAAAAATGTACTATAGGAGCTGGTCATAAGCATGATGTGGGGGTCACTATAGACCAAAGCATTTTTAACACTGAGTTTTCCATCGGGTCCATAGGGTTAGTGTTAAATTGTGAAACTTATAGGCCAAAACTTATAGACCAAAAGTGTCTGTAAATTATAGTGGCAAACCTGAACGCACTGTGCCACCACGATGGTGTCCGATTGCACTGTTGCACAATTGCACGATGTTGGCAAAGAAGGTATCTTGAAGAGACTGCAGGGTTATTCACTGGACAGACTTTGCGATTACCGTGCAGACATGGACGCTATATTTGTGCTTGTAATGGTTATCCGGTTACTGAAATGACCGAAGCCAAGGTCAATGTCTGGACATCCAAAACAGCAAAGGCGCGATTTTTTGCCCCAAGCTAGCAAACCATCCACCCACAATTTGATCATTCCACGAGAATGTTAAAAGGGCCCACCTTAAAGAGATGCACTAGTACTCTTGTGACTCGAGCATTCCACCAAAACTTGATCCATCTGATTTTGGATGGTCCACGGATTACAAATCTAAGACTTTGAGGCCAATGGGTATTTTCGGCTCTGTACATGCTGCCCAGAACAGGTATCGGATTTTGTCAAGTGCGGTTGTATTTCGTCAAAGGAATGTTAATCCATGAGATGCACTTGTGTCTTCGCAAACATCCCATGCACCATTGTATGTCATTGCAAAGGTGATTCAGACACGTGGCATAGTGAGCTGACTTGGGGGAATGTCGAGTCACACGATTGCTTAGATGATGACGCTGCTGGCGAACATTTGAAATGAACTCGGAGCAAGATGGGTGGATTTTTGTGAAAGTAGTGGACATGTTAGACGCCATGTCTGAACTCAGTGGACTGGAATAATTTAGGTTTTGCACACAACCTATATCAGGAACGTGTTGCTACATTTTCTAATTTCATCTCATAATTTAGTCCTCAAAATATCTCAGCTGGATATGAAAAGGATTTCCTCGACAAACTGGTTGATTTTCCAGCCATTTTGCGGCCTTCTGTATACCTACAAAGGTCAAATATCTTGAATTCTTTGGATTTAGTGTAATCTTAAGTTGATTTCATTTTAGCACAATGAAATACCCTATAAATAACGGTACAATAGCACAGAAATGATTCATTCTTAATGTTTCGAAATTCGGTCGCCATTTCCTCTGCCTTTTTTTTTAACAAAGTTTACAAACTGGCGTCAAACGTCTTCGAATTTTGCACACAAAGTTACTCTAGAAACACCAAAACATTATGTCGACACCAAAATTTCCAGGTTCCACCCAAACTCCACTAATCTGTGCCGGACTATAGGAAAAACATGTAACATGTAACATATGTATGTATGAAAACTCTTTTTACTGTTTCGCAATTAATCTATTTAAATATCATAAGTGGATCTGAAACTATCGGACCTATAGGCATAGATGTCTTGAATTATATTACTCAAAGTTTGTTAAGCACCAAATATTTGACATATCATTGTGAAATTTGCTGGTGACATATTTGCAATATTTTTGGCGGATATGACTGAGAAATGCATTGATATGGTCCCCAGTGTTTACATTAGCTGTCTTTTACAGGCAGACGTTTCGTAACAGTCATGGAAAGCATGTACCCCTTGATTTTTATGATGTTTTCGTGTACTGTCTCCGTGGACATGTGTGGGGTATTCAGTCTTCATCTCAACACAAACCCTTGTGGTTTAATGATTGAATATGGCAATTGAAAGTGTAAGAAGACATTTGTCTGAAACAGAAATGCGGCGGGCTGTAGGGATGGTGGAGCAAGGGGCTACCCGTCGTCAGGTTGGTGAAGCCCTTGGTGTGAACTATACTGTGATCACCAGGGCCTGGGCAAGATTTCAGCAGTAAGACACACCAGTAAGACGGCATGGTGGTGGAAGAGACGGGCAACATCATTCAGACCAGTAGGAACCGCTTTGCCACAACAACCCAGCTTCGCAGTGACCTTCAGAATGCATCCGGGGTAAGTGTTTCGACGCGACTATCCAGGCAAGGTTGCACGACGATGGTGTCCGATCGAGAAGACCATGTATTCGCATTCCCAGAACCACCACCAGGCACGATATGAACGGGCCATGGACCGCGATGGATAGACCAGAGAAGATTGGCGACCTATCATTTTTACAGATGAACCAAGGTACTGCCCAGACCACGCAGATATGCGTTCTAGGGTATGGAGAAGACCAGGAGAGCGACTCCATGCGACCAACAATGCTGAGCATGACCGCTATGGTGGGTCAATCATGGTATGGGCGGCATCAGATGGGATGGACGTACGGAGCAATGTGTCCTTGAACGTAGAACATTGACTGCACAGCGGTATATTGATGAGATTCTGGATGTCCACGTCAGATTGTATGCAGGTGCAGTTGGCCATAGATTCATTCTGATGGACGATAATGGCCGTCCTCATGTTACCCATGATGTCGGGGAGTAATGACACAGGGAGGGGATTGAGAGTATGGACTGGCCAGCAAGATCCCCTGTCCTCAGTCCAATCGAACATGTCTGGAATGAGTTGCAGCTTGCAATTTCAGCCCGTCCAGTCCAGCCAAAAAGTGTCCAGGAGCTTGGTTCCGTGCTGGTCCAAGAATGGAACAACATCCTAGAAAGGACCACCAGGGACCTGATTAGGAGCATGGGAAGGCTTTGTCAAGCTGTAATTAACAGTAATGGGTCTCATACTAGATATTGAAGTCGTACCAGTTGGCTCCGTCAACTTTCTGGCAGATTGAAAAACTTCCTCTTTTACCAATAATATCCATTTTCCATGGTTATCGTATTTAAAAGCTAAAAAATAATGTCAAACACAAATAAAATCTTAATTTCTGTACTTAAATCATTAAAGATATAATTAAATAAAAATTATATATACTTTACATAACAGTATTTCAACGACAACATAAAACAGGTAGTTGGATATACTTGCTGCTTAGCAAACTTTGAGTAGTATAATATTGTCTTTATGTTGTTGTTTTTCCCTAAAGGCTGAAGGGGAGGGGTGTGCTTTCTATTATATAAAATTAGTTTTGAGTTTGAGTCTTTGAGTTTTGAGTCACAAAAGGGTCATTTCGATGTTTAACACTGTCCACCTTTCCTACTTGACTTGACCATTTATGATTTTTTAAAATTATTATTCCATGAGGGTAATGGCCCTTTAACCAACGAATGTTCGCCCTATATGCTTAAAACGTTAAATTAGCAGAAAAAATCAAATCATTGCAAATGTAATATTTCAAAAAGTTGAATGTGACTTCACTTTATTCGTTATTGTTATTACTATGTAATCCTAAAACCTTAGGCCAAAAGACAGTGATGTAAAAACCCGTACACCCATGCGTAAAATATTTTCAAACACTTTTTGGCAGCCAGTGTAACGTCCTCCGAATTGGCCGTCTTTGTGCAATGACATGTTGTTTACACCCCTTGGCGCTTTTCCAAAAAGTAATAAATAAAAAGTAACCAGTGAAAAAAACAGTTCAATTCAACGCAAATGCCTGTAGATTTTAGACCCATATAATTCTATATTCCCTCCATGGAAAGTTTCACTTGCATTCACTGCTTTGAAAGCACTCTTATGACAATTCAGCGCAGTCAGACAAACTGTCTGTAATAAAAAATAACTAACTGAAGGAAGGTCGTTGTTAAACAACCCAGTGCTGCGTTTTCGAGCTGAATACTCGCGAATGCTGTGTGAAAGGTAAGATAAGATAAGATTTATTCAGTAAATACCCCAGAACAAAGGCAGCTTGCTATGTACACACAAAATCAACATAAACAGAATAATATGTGAACTGAGTATCCTATTTTTTACTCCCTTTTAAGTACTGCCTTTTTCCAAAAAAAGTTACCCGACAAAGCGCAATCAAATTGAGGGGAAACAAAATACACATTGTCAAATATCGTATATGATCTGCTTCCCGAATTCATGGCACCAAAATGTCTGCTACGAAGAAGAAAATGCGTTTTTCAGTAACTGATGATCTAAGTAATTCGAATCCCACCTGCGGCAACCTCGTTGTGTCCTTTGGCAAGACACTTTACCCTCATTGCCCACGGTACTAAGGCGTACTGCACGTCGATGCTGCACTTTTCTTCATATTAACCATTTATAAGACACACAGTTTTATTGTCCTTAATTCAAATTTCAAAATTCCACTAACATTTATTTATTTATTTATTTATTTATTTATTTATTTATTTATTTATTTATTTATTTGAATTTAAGGACACTTCAGGCAGCCAAGGAGGGAGCACGGTGTCTCAATGGTAGACTGTTGGACTTCCATGCTAGAGGTTCCGAGTTCTATCTCACGGTTCGGGGCGACTCGTGTTGTGTCCTTGGACATGGAACTTTATCCCGGTTGCCTACATGGGGGCACTATGACGTTGTGTACTAAGGCGTACTGCACGTCGATGGTGCACGTGTCTTTAACCGCTGTAACCCTGCTTGAGCGAAACTTGAACAGATTTAGAATGTTGAGGAGTTGACAGTTGCTCGTCGATGCTCGGTGGTTCTCTCCGGGTACTCCGGCTTTCTCAACCTGTAAAACTGTCGCAGCCATGATTAGCCATTGTGCATAAGGATGTGACCTTAAACATAAATAAATAAATAAATAAATAAATTAATTAATTAATTAATTAATTAATTAATTAATTAATTAATTAATTAATTAATTAATTAATTAATTAATTAATTAATTAATTAGTGAAAGACGCGGAGTAACCGGAAAAAATCACCGAGCAATTCTTGAATAACTATTTTTTAATTTTTTTTTTTTCGTCAAAAACATAACTTGTGATTTGTGGGGAAAATAAACTAAGCACGCCCTAAACCAGCAATGCGACCGTTTGCTCAAAAACGAAAGTAGCTCAGTCTACGTGCCCTGTACGAATGAACATAAGAATGGTAACAACAATAGTTTCAATATATAGGCCTAACTAATAAGATTTTTTTCACAATAGGTCACTTGGATGTTTCACAGTTACCACATTTTCTAAAAAATCTTTGGACCCAGATAAATACACTGCCCACGTGAGTAATGGACATTAAGGGCCTCGCCCAACTAAAACACATCGCAGTTAGCGCTCGGCAGATCGGCACCGCACCTTTCGGTTTGATATTTAGTGCTCTAACCACACAGGCGATCGCGCTTCCATCAAAACGATATTAAGGAATTTCACTGTTGAAGTTCTCAACAATGAACAGACCCGGGTTTTTTTTTTTTTTTGGGGGGGGGGGAGGGGGGTGTTCCATGCTGGCAAAAGTTTCTAGCAGTATTGTTCGGAGGAGTCGCAACCCATTTCGCTCCACCCCCTCTCTTCTCTTTATGCGAACACTATTTACACAATGCAAAGAAATCAAATATGTCAATATACTTGCCTTATATTTCTCAGTGCGCATAAAACGTCAACTCTTTGGAATTCTTCAGGTTGCAAACCAGGAGTTTAAAATAGACTCCATACGTTCACCCAGGGAGTATGATACAAGGCCAATTTTAAAAAAATCATGACTGCGAAAAATATATTTCTCACTAAAGGCACATAAGAATATCAACTCTTTGAAAGTCTTCATTTTGTACACGTTCACCCATGGCGTTTGTTTCAAAGGCAAGTAAAAAAAATCACGACTGCGAAAAATCCAACGCTAGGTTCACACTTAGTCATTTCAGTGTGAGTTTACTGTAGTTCATTGAACTTGATCGAGGTCAGGACCAGACTGTAAGACCTATTAGGTATGGGGGAGGAGGGGCAAATGGTTCTTCATTCTTGGGTGCTAAGTATCGTTACGCTCTAGACCCATAGAACTACAAGAATGCATTAACGATCTGTGTTGGTTTGTTCCATGTCGACACACAAGACCAACGTGCCTACCTCACTCTCAGTGCGCAAAAAAGTGACGTAGGGCTGAACTTAGGAAGAAAAGAGACGCACTGTTGTGAAAAAGGGTACGTGATAACGTCCGCGTTGCAGCGCTCCAGATTGGAATGGGTATTCCGGAGCAGGCCGAAGTGGTAACGGAATTTACCGGGAGAAAACAGGGTTGACTTCGGCGAGAAGCTGTAACAGCCATTGGCACTTTGCTGAAGAACACCGGAGGCGAAGGACTTCATTACCCTGTGAAAGGAAACCTTTGACAGAAGTGAACGCACATTGAGAAACTATTACAAGCCATCACTAACTGGAGTGGTGAGTATTAATTACCTGGTCATTATAAGGTCATTGCAGCTTTAATACTCTTACCCAATGTTACTTTATTTGGCGACGATTTTGTTAGAACTTGCGTGACCTTTCTCGGTACGTTGATAAAAATAGAAATGGTGTGTTTAGTGTTGTTGCCGCTATTTTGAATTGTAATTTTGAAACTTGAGACATTTGTCTCCTTTGGATCTTCTTTTTCCTGAATTTAAGATAAAATTGCGCTTTCATTGAATTTAGGGAGAAGATAATGAATTTTTTCACCTTTTGAATTTTTTTTTCAATAGGTTGGTGCTTGTTGAGATAGATTTTCACAAATTGAAAACAAAAGGTTTTGTCTTCGATACAGTTGTAGTCGGAAAAATTCGGTTGTCGTTTGTAAATTGATTGAACAGTTTCTCCGTCGAAAATTTATAAACAGTTTGGAGTGTCAAAGCAATATTTTCATTTGAGCGTTACGTGATAATGAAAATGTTGCAGGTTTCTCAATAAAATTATTGCTTTAAATTTTCCTTGCAAGTTGATGTGAATCACTGGGTTTGCCTGAGCATTACGCGATAGTAAACAGTTTGTACAGACGTTGATGTTTTGTGGGAAGAAATTTAAAAGAAAAAAATTGTGTTTTTTTTATCGGTGATTTACGCCAATAAGCATGAACAAAATTAATGTTAGTCCATCTTCTTTTCATGAACTGTTACTGATTCCTCATGTAGGGGACAATTGCTGCTAGAATAATTGAGCGCAGAAAAAGTATGGAGTACTGAATTGGGAGAATTTAACTCAAATCCCAAATTTCAGGGGCACACAAGCACAGTGGCAGGTTACTGACTTGAGTCAGCCACTGCATCCAGTGTCAAACGACAACAGGATTATGCTTAGGCAAAGCTCAGGTGGGGGTTCCACCACCACCATCATTTATTGCCTCAACCTATGTTGGCCCAAAAAGTAGGGTAAGTCAACAGTATACAGGGGGAGACAATAAGTATACTCCGTTATCACCCGTATCAACAAGGTCATGTAGCACAAGCTCACACACTGCGTTACCACGTGTACACAGCCTAGGCCAGGGACAAATACAGGGTACACATCCAGCAACCTTAGCAGGCAGGGTACATGTAAGCACTGGTTCAGACGTGATGGGGGACGAGGAATGCCTGAATTCTCCTGAGCAGAACCAATCTGTCATGTTTATGGAAGCACAGCGGGGGGTACCTGCAGACACGTCACGCATACACTCAAGTAATCTAAGAGGGGTAGAGAGTATGTGTAGATTTTCACCCCAAGCTTTTGGCTCTCCAAATAGGGAGTACTGGGAGAGAAAAATGCGTGAATATGAAAGATTGAGTGTCGAATTGCTTTCAAAGATGAGGGAGACGGAGATGCAGTTGCAAATCCAGACGGCCACTCTCGAAACAAATCCCAATGTGCAACAATAAGTGGCTAGCACACATGACACCATGTACAGTTGTGCAGAAAATGGACAATCCAGGGTAGGATTAGGTCATGGTAGGGTTATCACACACTCGGGGTATGGCAACCACTTACACACAACACCGGGAAAACATTTGATGCAAACTTAGTGACAAATGAAAACATTTTAAATTCCCAGAATTTGGCAGGTTTTTTCTGCCAGTAATAGTAAAAAATTTGTACCGACAATAGCATGCTTGCCCAGTTATACACTGGCAGGGCATGGTTCTTTGGCGTGTAATAGTCCGACCGTAACGCACACTTCTTCGGCTATTAGGGGAAATATTATGAATACCAGAAGTTTGCACCATATGACAAGTAGCCCGAATGTTTGTACCTACAGTCATGGGCCAGGAATCACCCAGCATATGTGTAGTCGTGGATCACAAATCATAACGGCTACATCCCCGGTACACATTAGTGCGTCACAGCAGCAGGGTAATGGTATAGACACTCAGATTGATGACTTGCTGCAATTTGATCCAATTGTATGTATCAGTCGAACACAAAACCATTTACCACATCACACTTTTCATACAGAACAGACACGTGACCACTATCGTGAGGTATGCCACAAATGTTCAAAGGGCAACTCAGGGTGTGATTTATCAACATTTACAATATAACCAATCAAATGCTTCTCGAGGGATCTCCACTCAAGTATGTCAAAATGCAGTGAACTTAGATCGTGAACTCATAAATTCCCGAAGAATACCCAAGGAATTCAGTTCCACGATAATAGAAAAGCAGTTCTGGTTGAATCATCTTACGTAGATTCCCGAAGACGGCATGAGGGAATCAAAGACACGAATTGCCCAATTCCGGAAAGCCGAACACCATCTCATTTACGCCATGATACAAATTTGTAGCATGCAAGGGGCTCTGGTCCACTGCATGTCCAGAATCAAAACTTAGAGTTTTATTCTCATCCTGGCTACTCTGGGTAATCAAGCACTCTGTCAAGGGGAAGCCCGACCGATTCGGGACGACGAGTACCTTGCAGACATTCAGCCGAAAATGAATTATCAATGTTCGGAAATTCCTCAATTGGGTAACCAGGGTAGGTTTTATTCACCACAAGTGCGACTCCAAGGAGATGCACCCCAATTTAGTTTTCGAAATGCTCACCACACCGAAGAAGGTGGAAAGTGCGGATTGTAGACCATTTTTCAAAAAAAAACTGTACACGTACATGTACGTGTACCGCCATAGGGGTTCAGTGTTAAATCGTGTACAGAGTGTAAAAAATGTCGCTTTTGCATGGTGGTCTAGAATCTGCAATTGTTTTTGAGGCTCTCGGATCGCACTTTTGACCGTTCAAACATCCGTTGGTGAACGAGTACATTCGACATGTCGCTCAAAAGTGAAAAAATGTATGAAATTTGAAGAAAATGTAAATTTAAAAATTTTTGTCGACGTTCCCATCGCGGATCAGACCTTCGATTTATCGTTGGTGAACGCAGGCAAAAAACTTTTTGCAGCTTCTAGACCAGCATCAAAAATGTGGTTTGATGCTTCTGGACCACCGACATTCGCCAACGGCTGTTTGAACGGTCTAGGGTGCGATCTGATCGGTGAAACGATTTGCAGATTCTAGACCACGAAAAATCGACCTCAAAACCTTTTTCTCGACGTTCGCCAACGGTGAAAAGTGAGTGTAAAGTGTAGTTAGTCATAGAGGATTTTTTTATGTTTTTTTTTAAACCGATTTCGGCTTCCGGTACATCGAAAAATGCGTTTTGCGGCTTCTGGACCACCACCACGTTCGCGATCGCGTCCCGGATGGTCGAGGGTGCGATCAGATCGGCGAAACCGATTTGTCGATTCACCTCTCGAGTTTTAAGCTAAATCGTAATAGATTAGTTTGAGGAGTTTTCAATTTTGTACTCAGTGTAAATAAAATAGTTTTCTTCATTTAATAGAGTCGACTATAAAATTGCATTCCACTTAGATGGGTTTTAAGTGAGAAAATTTGTGTTTAATTGACACTATGAAATCTTTGCAAAATCCTTTCATTTTTTGTTCTTTTATAAATGAAAAGGTTTTCGTTCAATGAATGAAACTGTAAAAACTTGAGTTTGGAAAATTAGAACCGATGGAAATCGTCCGTTCACGTTTTGTCATAGCGAGTTTTAAGCTAAATCGTAATAGATCAGTTTTGTTGAGTTTTCAAATATTACAATCGCGTAACTAAAATAGTTTTTCATTCAAATAAAAATTCAACTATTAAGCGTTCCACTTAGATGGGTTTTAAGAGATAAAAATTGTGCTTAATTGTCACTATGAAATCTTTGCAAAAATCCTTTCATGTTTTGTTCTGGTGTGAATGAAAGGTTTTTCGTTTTAATAAATGGACAATAAAATCGCATTCCACTCAGTTAGGTTTTTAAGAGGTAAATTGAATTTTAATTGACTCGTGATAATGTTTTGGAGATATGAATGAACCCTTTTAACGGATATATAATTATTCTCAAACACGTTAAATCAGAAACCGGGTTTTCATTTTTCGTTCGTACAGTGGTTTTAAATCAGAAACCGGTTTTTCATTTTTTCGCTCGTAAAGTGGTTTTAGAAACAGAATTCTTCACTTTCATCTAAAATGCTGTTTTGAGGATTACGATAAAAACGTGCCATTCTTATGCGCTAAACTTTCAAACTTTTTCAAAGTCCTTCTGTTCGTCACAGAGTGAATAATCGGTGATGTGATCTTTAACACGTTCGAGGGCAAAACACATTTATCAAGGTTTCATTTTGTAAAATGTTTTTCCTCAACTGGTTTTAGTTATTATATATTAAAGACAGAAGATTTTCATTTACTTAAAACATAAAACGAAAGAAAATATACATTTAATTTCGAGAATAATAAAATAATTCACGTTAGCATACTCTAAAGGAAATATTAATAATTTTAGAAAACGAAAAAGAATGTTTTTACACATCACAGATTCCAAGCGGAGAGATCAGCTTCTCAATGAATATCAACGACTCAAGAAAAGCATCCAATCCAATGACAGAAGCAGGCGACTTGGAGGAATGGAATTAAGACGTGAAACCACAAAATTATTTAAACCCGTGACAGAGGTTCAGGGACAAAGTAAGAAGGAGATCGTTGACAAATTGAAGCCTATAAAAGAAAGTTCTTTGAGAACGGGTTCGTTGTCCGGCAGTTTTACGAGAGGGTTTTTCTTTCAAAGATCATCGCCGGATTACGTTCCTATGAGAATCGAAACCGACGTGAGCAAAAGCGATGATGTTGCTTCGACTATCACCACTGATAGAGTCGCGACATCCGAGTATGGTGGTAAGAGAGATCTGTTGTATGGAATTTATAAGGATTCTGACAGTAGAACTTTCGTAGGCGACCGAGAAGTGCAAGAGGATGATGATAATTTAATTGTCGGTTCGAATAGGAATGAATTAACTCCTGGACTGCACAACTTGCTCCTTTTTGACAAGCCTGGAGATTACACGGATCAGGATTTCGACAATTAAGGCGACTTTCTGGTTCAGACCCACGCCATGAAGAGAAATAACGATGCCAGAGAAACGAGACCCAAAGCCAATAGAGGTTACAAGTGGACGAAGGTGGTGAAACCCATATGGGATATGAATAAGAAATTCGTCGAATCGCTGACTGGGAAAGTGGTGAGAACCACTTTTCTTCAGAGCGATTCTGATGCTCTGTTTCAGAGATTGAGATGGTTGATGGCTAGTCGACGCACTGGTAATACTGGATTAGATAATGAGATAGTGAGCATATGCGACGAATTGTTGAGGCAGGAGGTTTTGAATAAACGCGATTATAAAAGGCTGATGAACGAATTGAAGGATTGATATATATAATAAGTAGAGAGAACAAACAAACAAAAAATATATAAAATAAAAACAGTAAATTTTACACTAGAAAATAATAAAAAGTATTTAAACAACAAACGAGTTACCAGTGAAAAAACAAAATATATATTATTAAATAAAAATATGTTGGTGATAAAGAACAGCGGATACGTTAGAACTTACGTTCAAGGCGGTTCTGGCATCGTCGATTCTATAATGCGAGCGTTAACGAACAATGCAGGTAGAAAACTCGCATCAACTGCGTTTGAGGTTGGTAAGAAGACGGCTTTTGGTGCTGGTAAGAAAGCCGCTTCCGAAGCTAGTGGTAGGATAGCTTCTGCGGCTGGCAAGAGGGCAGCCAATGCATTGATCGACAAGTTGATCAGTCTGCTGGCGAAGCAAGCTACGTTAGAGTGATCACCAAAAAGTTGGAAAGATTTTAAGGATGCTGTGGTACCCATACAAGATTTAGCTAAAATGACGAATGGATCTGGATTGAAGAGAACTTGCGATGGTGTAATATAAATAAATAATAATATTTATAAAAAACTGAGTTTGAAAAAAACATAAAAATTGTGTTTGAAAATCTAAAAATGACAAAAAATAAAAAAGATGAACATTAAAGATATGTCTTGGAACGACGCCGCGACCAAGAGGTTGAATAACGAGTTATTTCCCAAAAGCATAAGAGTCTTGATAGTAGGAAAATCAAATTGTGGACAGACCAATCTGTTGATGAATCTGCTGTCGCAACCCGGCTGGTTGGATTATGACAGATTATTCGTGTTTGGCAAGAGATTGTTTCAACCTGAATACAGATTGCTTCGAGAGTGTATGGATCATAGATTGCCCAAGGACGTCATAGCCAGAATCTTTGACAGTAGGGAGGAATTCGACAAAAGTGAAGCTTCTCTTTCAACCATTTTGGACGGTGCGGCGATGGAATTGATGAAGAGAAATGCATCTTCGAACGTCGAGTGTCGATTTTATCAGAACGCTAGCGACGTTCTGGATCCTAGAGAATTGAAATCGGAAAATAAGAATCTCATGATTTTCGACGATCTGCTTTTGGAGAGACAGAACTGATGCAAATTGTATTACGTTAGGGGTCGTCGCAGCAACGTGGACTGTTTCTACCTATCGCAGAATTATTTTCGATCGCCCAGACAGACGATAAGAGAGAACGCTAATTTACTGTGTCTCTGTCGCCAGGATCTCAAGAATCTCAATCACATCTACAGTGATCATGTCGCAAACGACATGAGCGTGGCAGAATTCAGGAGATTCTGCAAGAGAGTTTGGGATGGAGGATTTACAATTTCATCGTGATCAATTTGACTAACGAATTTAATCGCAGAAAATATCGGTGCGGATTTGACAAGTTTTATGTTTCTGATGATAATAAGATAGAGCGCGAAAACAAAAATTAGAAAATAATAAATCAATAATTTAGTTTTGAAAAAATAAATCTAGAGACTTATTATTCCTTTCCCAACGTCACTGAAAAGAATAACTCGTTGAAGTATTCCGACGGAGTGGATTGGTTGGAGATTCGAATTCCCAAAGGAAGTTACAACATAGACGATTTGAACAATTACATTCAGACGCAAATGAAGGCAGATGGAAAGGGAAACAACAAGATCAGACTAGCTCCCAACCCTAATACCCTACAGACTATGTTGAATTTGGAAGATAATTTTCGAGTGGATTTCAACACGGATGATTCTATAGGCAAGCTGCTGGGATTCGATCGAAAGATGTATCGAGGCCATGCAGCATCTGAAAATACGGTTGACATTCTCGCAGTCAATAGCATTCTGGTGAACGTGGATGTGATTGCTGGAAGCGACGTGAATTGTAGCGCTCAACAGACGATCTATTCATTCTTTCTAATCGTGTTGCCGGGTTATAAAATCGTGGAACGACCTCGAAATTTAGTTTATCTACCAGTAATTTTAGACATGTTGTATAGTCTCAAAACCACGTTGACAGATCAAAATGGTGAACTGTTAGATCTTCGTGGAGAGAGGGTGACGATATGATTTCACATAAGAGAAATATAAAAAAGCAAAAAAAATTGCTTATATATAAATAAGAAAATAAAATAAACGCAATATTAATTTTATAAAAATTATTTAATATATATAATTATCATTAAAACAAAAAAAACAATTGAACAAAATATATTAAAAAAAAGAAATATGACTGAATACATGGTTAAAAACATGAACATATCCTAAGGACAGAGGGAGAAACTTAAGAGAGCGTTCAATTGAGATGAGCCGGTGAGATTCAAATTCACTTACAAAGATCTGACGAGTGACGGTAACGATCGAATCGCCTGGGCCAGAACTCAAATCAAAAGGATGGAGAAACAATTTGTGATAGAGGAGGGTTGAGGGTGAGATTGAGTACCGCCCAATTGAAATACAATTTTTCCTACCGCTATTGACAGGAATTGCCGCAAAAGCATTACCCTTTCTTGGAAAGACTTTCGGCTTCGGAGCTCTCACGGGACTCGCGAGTTCAGGATGTGTGGCAGCAGACTGTGTTTGAAGAAGGGAGGAGCCGAGTGTTGCGTCCACATAGATGACAGTGGTGAAGGATTGTATCTAGAACCTGTTAGAGGTGGCAACTCTTTCAGTGGAAACGGTCTCTATCTGAAGAGTGGACGGAACGTTGAGCGACTCGGTGAGGGTTTGCTGTTTGGTGAGAATTCGCCATTTAAGAATATACCGATTTTGAATATGTTATTATAATGTAAAAATTATATAATTATATAAAATATAAAAATATAAATCATAGAAAGTATAAAAAAAATAATATAAAATGGATAAAAAGTGGAAAAACAATTAGATGATAATGATGAATATCATGGGATAGAGTGTGAATAAGATGTGGAAAAACGATTAGATGCTAATGATGAATATTGCGGGATAGTGTGGGAAAAAGATGTAGAAAAACAATTAGATGCTAATGATGGATATCTTAGGAAAGAACTGAAAAAAGAGTGGGATAGATGGTTGAAATTTAAAAGAATTAGACGTTTTCCACCATCACCACTACCTTCTGAAGAGAATGATAATAATGTGAGTGTTTCCAAGAGATGCACCACCTTCTTTCATAATTATAATGCAGAAAAACAAATGTGTTCCTATAAAAAAACGTAACATATCACAAAAAAAGAAAAGAAGAAACGACATCGAAATTCGAGAAAAAAGGAAACGTTACTATAATGTATATGGGCGATAGTGAAGAAGAAGAAGAAGAAGAAGAAGAAGAAGAAGAAGAAGAAGAAGAAGAAGAAGAAGAAGAAGAAGGAAAACAAAAAAAAAGTAATGAGATCTAGAGATGTTCAACCTCTCTAGATCTCATTACTTTTTTTTCCTTCTTCTTCGCTAAAAATCAGTCTCTCTATTGTTTTATATTTTCAAGTCCGTTATTAGCATGTTGGCGGTCGTGTCTTCTCCTTTTTTAAAAATGTGTTGAATGTTTATCTTTACTTTTGCAAGTTTTTTTACATCTGTGAACGCGCTCTCACCACCCAATTTGTTCACGAATTCGTGAGAGATTTTTGGATATATGTAACTTCTGCAGGGTAACGACAAATCATCCTTGTCGAATTCACTGTCTTCAGCGACGTCGATGTTCTGTAGATCGCTTTGGTACTCATAAAACAAATCGAGCGTGGCTTCGTCCAATTTCAAAGGCATGCTATATTTGTCGTATTTGTGCTCTAAACCCTTCGTCTCGACATCGTTCAATTCGATGGCGTCATGTCATTGTAATCTATAGATTTTACAACCAATTTTCTTACACGTTTCGACTCGTTTCAATTTCAGTTTACATCTTTTAGGTGTTGTTGTCATGATCGATTATTTGTTTTTTTGTTTTATGAATTATTGCAAATAATATATATTTTTGAATTTTGTATTTAAATAATAATTTGTTAAAAAGTTTGTTTTTGTTTTTTTTCACTCTCTATATATATATAAAAAGTTTTTTTTAATTTTTAATTTTCTTTAATGTGAAAAATTTTTTTTTTTCGTAAAAGTTTTTTTTCTCTTTATATATAGATAAAAAGTTTAAATTTAACATCCCTTTTTTTCTTGTATTAATTAAGGAACATAAAAAGTCGATTAATTTTTTTTGTTTTTTGAATTTTATGTTTAAATAATAATTTATTAAAAAAAAAAGTTTTGTTTTTTTTTCTCTTTATATATATACAAAAAAGTTTTTAATTTTAATTTTCTTTAATGTGAATTTTTTTTTTACATATATATAAAGACTATTTTAAAACTTTTTAACAAATTATTATTTAAAAACAAAATTCAAAAAAAAATATTCTTACAAATGAAGCAAACGAATAAAAAAATGGAAAATTTAAATGAAAAAAACGTACATCAGTTAAATGAGATGTGTAGAGAATTAAACATTCCACATTTCAGAAATCATAGAACCAAATCAAAAAAAATGAAGTCATATAGGAATATCATTTGCGAAGCGATGGAAAGAAAAAAAATCGAAAGATCGGAAGTGGATAAACTTAAACAGACTTGAATTGTGGAAAAAAATAAGCCGATGACAGTAACGCCTGATGATAGAAAACAAAACGTGGTGCATGATGAAATTAGAAAGATCATGCATGAGGAGATACATAGTTTGCTTGATGAAAAGGCAAACAAAATGTCGATAGCAATGACGTCAAAAAATGCTTCGGTTGTGAAAAATGAGAAGAAGAAAAAGATAGTAAAAGGAATCAAAATGCCGACATCATAAAAAAAAATGTTTTGGTTGTGAAAAATAAGAAGATGACTAAATGAAAAGCCATTGAAGAACTTCAAGTTTCAAAAGAAAAAAAAAACTAAAATGAAAACGAGTGATGCAGTTCAGAATCTAGACAAACGAGATATATCGAATGAAATTCAATGAGCAATCAATGAAGGGAAAGGAGAAGAACATGTAGCACGAGTCATCATGGTAGCATTCCAATCGAATCACATAGAACAGGAGAGTGGGATCAAAGGCATTTTTAAAACTTTTGACGTGGTTCCCTCGTTCAAGAGAGTCGACCCGAAATTTTTCATGGAACGGGTGAAGAAAAAAGTATTGGATTTGTTTCGCAAACACATGAATGAGGGACAAAAAATTAAGATGATACTCCATTGTGTGAAGAATAAAATCAATGTGAATTCCGGCAAGAGCATCGTCAAAAATGCATATTTCAGATCTAATGTCGAACCCGTATTTCGAGGTTCAGATTTATCAGACATTTTCGAAACGATGAAAGACAAGATGTTGATGTCTCTCACGAATTATCAACATGAAGGTAGTAATTGGACGTTCGATGAGGTGTTGAAACTCGAAATTCATATAACTAAAAACGATTCGTTGAAAGCATCTTCCTACGTGGAATTACCATATTTCATAGCTAAAAAAAAGCTGTGATCAACGTGAGAAATAAAGATGATCAGTGTTTTAAATGGGCAGTCACCTCTGCTTTATACCCTGTCAAAATGCACTCTGATAGAGTTTCTCGTTACGAGGAGACTTCTAAAAATCTCGATTGGACTGGAGTGACTTTTCCAATGCAGTTAAAACACATTGAACGTTTTGAAGTTCAACATCCCACTGTAGCGGTGACCGTCTTGGGATATGACGGTGAAAAACGAATGATCTATCCTCTCAGACAGACTTTGTACCTCGAAAGAGAAAAGACGATTATTTTATTAGTGATTTCGAATGGTGACAATCATCATTATTGTTGGGTTAAAGATTCAAGCGGATTATTGTCGAGATAAAATAATAAACATAAACGAAAGATATGTTTATGTTGCAACTGCATGAATGCGTTTCACAGCAAAAAATCGTTAGCGAAACATCAGGAATATTGCAATGAAAATCAAGGAGTCACAGTCGAAATGCCTAAACCCAAAACCATAGTGAACTTTAAAAATCATAATAGAAGGTTAAAAGTACCATTCATCTTGTATGCCGATTTTGAATGCTTCACCGTGAAAATGAGTTCCTGCCAACCCGACGCTCTTCAAAGTTACACCGAAAGATATCAAAAACACACACCTTCAGGCTATTGCATTTACGTGAAATGCACTTTTGACTCACAACACATGGGTCCATTCACCTACACGAAACAGTGCGAAGACGACGACGTGGCTCAAAGGTTCGTGGAAGAGTTAGAATCGAAAATTCAAATTTTATACAACAAATTCAAAACTCCGGCAAAAATTATCATCACGAGAGCAGCAGGACGGAAATAACAAAGCCACCGAATGTCACATATGCAGACAATCGTTCGAAGAGAATTCAAAGGAAAATAAGAAGGTCAGAGACCATGATCACTACACGGGTCTGAATCATGGTCCGGCTCACAGCAAGTGTAATTTGAAATATCGAGGCTCCATTATCTATCCAGTGATTTTTCACAATCTCTCGGGTTATGACAGTCATCTGTTCGTGAAAAATCTTGGCACCACCGACGAAGAATTAAACTGCATCATGAACAACGAAGAAAGATACATTTCCTTCACGAAATGGAAGCTCATGGAGAAGAAAAGAGTAATCAATGGAGAGACGTTAGAAGAAAAAACGAAACCCATTCATAGAGGCATATGTTTCATCAACAGTTTTAAATTCATGTTGACTGCTCTGGAAAAATTAGTCGATAACATGAGCAAGGATAAATTTAAAATCACGAGCGAACACTTCGGAGAATGAGTAGACATCATGTTGAGGAAAGGAGTCTATCCTTACGATTACATGAATGATCTAAAGAGATTCGATGACACCGCACTACCTTCGAAAGAAGATTTTTATTTGAAATTATAAGAATCCAACATTTCCGATGAGAATTACGAACACGCCAAAAACGTGTGGAAATCATTTGATATGAAAACGATGAGAGATTATCACGATCTCTATTTGAAGACTGACGTTCTGCTCCTGGCAGACGTGTTCAAAAATTTTTGAGATGTCTGTCGTCGAAATTACGATCTGGGTCTGGCTTGCTATTTCACCACACCTGGTCTGGCGTGGGACGCTCTGTTTAAGACCACTGAAATCCAATTGGAATTATTATCCAACATGGACATGTTGCTCATGTTCGAAAAGGCTGCGATTAGTGGCATCTCGATGATCTCTCACAGATATTCTGAAGCTAACAATCCCTACATGAAAGAAGGTTTCAATTCGGAACGATCAAATAAATACATACAGTTTTGGGATGCTAATAATCTCTATGGTTGGGCCATGAGTTGTCCTTTACCAATTGGAAATTTCGAATGGGTGACGGAACCAGAAGAGATGCAAAAATGGAGGGACTATCCTTGCATTTTAGAAGTCGATTTGAACTATCTAGAAAAATTACACGATCTACACAACGATTATCCGCTGGCTCCCGAATGAATGGAACTGATCGAAGGAGACGAGGAAAAACTCATTCCTAATTGATTTAACAAACGTAAGTACATCGTCTACAGTGAGAATTTGAAACAATACATCGATTACGGAATGAAATTAGTCAACATACGTCGCATCATTCGATTCGATGAAGAGCCTTGGATGAAAAAATTCATCGATCTCAACACGAATCTCAGAATTCCAGCGGAGAATGATTTCAAAAAAGATTTCTTCAAACTCATGAACAACTGCGTGTATGGTAAATCGATGGAAAACATCAGGAAGAGAACCAACATTCGACTCGTCACGTCTGAGAAAAAAGCTAAAAAATTGGTAGCAAAACCCAATTACAAACACCGAACCATATTCGATGAAAATCTAGTGGCTATTCAAATGGAAAAGATGCACCTGAAGTTTGACAAACCCTATTATCTTGGACCGATCATCTTAGATATCAGCAAGCAATTGATGTATGAGTTTCACTATGATTACGTCAAATGGAAATTTGGTGAGAAAGCTAAACTACTGTTCACCAACACGGACAGTTTAGTTTATGAGATAGAGACGAAAGGCGTCTACCGAGATATATCTCCGGACGTGACCACGTGGTCCAACATGAGCAATTATCCCGTTGATCACCCTTCCAACATTCAATCGAACGATAACAAGAAGGTGTTGGGTAAATTTAAGGATGAGAGCGGTGGTAAACAAATTGTCGAATACATGGGTTTGAGACTCAAACTGTATGCTTATCATCTAGAAGATGAAGAGATTAAGAAGTGCAAAGGGGTTAAAGCATGCGTGGTGAAGAAAAACATCTCTTTTTGAGAGTATAAAGATTGTCTGTTAGGAAGTGATCCAGTGTATAAGACTATGAAATCGATTCGAAGTGACAATCACGACTTGTATACAGAAATAGTCAACAAGATTTTGCTAATGGCGGACGACGATAAGAGATTCGTGTTAGACGATAAAATAAGCACTTTGGCACTCGGACATTGGACTTTGGATATGATTATGGACGATAGGATTCCAGATAGGATTCCAGATGTGATTAAGGATGATAGGATTCCAGATAGGATTCCAGACATGATTAAGGATGATAGGATTCCAGAAAATCAAGAGAAATTAGATGGATTCAAGATTATGGAAGTCGATAGAGACATCGAGAGAGTTAGTTTAAAAAAGAAAAAGAAAAAAAATATAAAAAATAACGTCATTTTAGTGAATTATAATAAAATAAATAAATAAAAAAAAATATACACATTTATGAATAAGAAAATAGAGATATCCATAGAAGGTGTCATCTTACCTAATGAACCCATATCCAACATCGATCTGTTGAATGCAGTGAAGGATTTGAAAATCAAAGATTTTCTAGGTGTGTTTTCCAGAGATGCCTTCCCGAAGAGAAGACCTCGACAATCGGAATGCAGAATTTTAAATCTAGATGATTTATCAGGTGAAGGCACTCACTGGGTGGCGGAGTTCAAGAACGGGAAGAAGAATTATTATTTCAACAGCTACAGAATCTCACCGCCAAAAGAAATAAAGAATTATTTCGACGAATCGATGGTTCATTACAACCCGGAACAAGTGCAATCGCCAGATCAAGTGTTTTGCGGTCACCTGTGTCTCTGTGTTCTCAAGAGATGGTCGGAAGGAGATCGGTTTCAAGACATTCTCAAGACATTAGAGAGAGATTTTTTTTATAGTATATATAAAGGTAAAAAATTATTTTAAAAAATTTAATCGAATAAAACAAAAAATAAAAAAAATAAGTGAAATAATTCATTTTTAATAAACTGCGTTTGAAACCTATTTTTTTAAAACAAAAAAAACCTCAAACAACATGTCAGTCGATAAGTTTGGTAGAAGTAACGATGAAAATCAACCCAAAAAGAAGAGGAAGACACTCGAAGTTGGCGATGGTTATGACGTTGTCAACTTGGAAGAATGTTACGTTCGGAGATACGAACCTCGAGAGGAACCTTTGAACATGAGCGATAAGAAGCTCTAGAATCTTCCCGAGCCGATAGATCTCTCAGATGTGGTGACTAAAAAATATGTCGACAGGGGAAATGTGGATTTCGAATGAATCATGCTAGATAATTACGTGGATAAAGCCATGACCGACGATCTCGATCTGAAATCCAAACGTTTGGTGAACGTTGCAAATCCCATAGATTCCACCAATGCTGCAACCAAGAAATACGCAGACGACTCTCACGTGCGATTCAGCGAACATCTGAGAAGTAGATACGTTCAGAAAACGATGCAATCGGAATTCAACGCCAATTCTAACAAGATAACGAACGTGGCCACTCCCACGAATCCCAAGGACGTGGCGATCTGGAACAGAGAAAGTCTGACAGTCGAGAAATGAAATAGAATCTGAATGTGGGATTCAACAAGATATTGAATCTGTCCAAAGTCGATGACACAGATGTGGACTCCACCGCGGTCAACAAGGGCTACGTGCATTCCACCGTGATACAATCTCAAGAATATGTAGAATCGCAAGTGGACGATCTCTACCTGAACAAACAATCAGGCGGAACCATGGAGGGTGGTATCAACATGAACGGTCAGAATTTATTCGGTCTCGATCACGATCCTGAATCCGATTCCAGCACGGTCAGCAGGAAGTATGTGGACGGCAACTCGGTCTGGAGAAAGGGCGACATCATGGAAGGTAAACTAGACACGGGCGGACACACGCTCACGAATCTACCGGATCCTGTGCACATGTCGGATGCTGGCACCCTGATTTTGGTGGTGGAGAAAGTCAAATGCGCTAGACAATTGATCACCGTGTGGGCTCAGGAGACCAGCACGTTAGAGGAGGGAAAAGCCGAGTGGTCTTTCGGAAACGGAGGTAGTGGATCGCAACATGGTCAGGTGGGATATCCCATTCTGTTCAGAGGCGAAATCATTCGAATGGGTCTGGCTTCCACGGATTTGAATAACAGAGCGCGTCAATCTCATGGTGAACGGAGTAGAAAGCGATAAGAGATACAGTGTCAAAAAGACTGAGAATCAACACTCAAATGTTAGCACGTTTGGCACGCCTCTCAAAGTGAATGCCGGAGACAGGATTAATTTCATTATGAAAACCAATAATCCCGAAGCCGCCACTTCCGTGGTGAGCCTACTGATCGAACTAGATCCTCTGAACAAACAGTGAACGTGTGGAAATAATTCATTAAAAATAATGAGTGATTATTAAAAACAAAAAAACAAAAAAAAAGTAATGAGATTTAGAAAGATGTTCAATCTCTCTAGATCTCATTACATTTTTCTTTTTTTTTCGTTTTAATACGTTATTTCTCATAATGTTTCATCTCGTGAAATTGGATCACCTATCTTGAAACATGCATCAACATCTATTTTAGCATTTCGAAGAGCTTTTATAAATTCTTAAAAAGCAGTCGGTCCTGTATACATCAATGTGTCTAAAAGTTTTCTAGTCTTATCTTCTATCAAGATTTTACTTTCGATTTCACGTCTCATATAATCAGTCAATATCAAAGTTTCTGTTTCGACTAAAGTGTCTAGAATTATTGCTACCGTATCTTGCGAAATATTTTTAATCAAAACACGTCTGTTTCTTCTCAAGTATTCTCTTTCTTTATCATTCATTTTTATAACTATTTTTTTTTAATTGTTATTTATATATATATTTTTTCTTTTTTTCACACACACACCTCTCATCGAATGATTGACATCTTATGTCCATCTGATTCAAATTGTAATTCTCTATCCGACAGGACCAGGGTGAAGGCTTCGTTTTTTCTCGGCACATTCCTATCGAATTGCATCTTGATCTGAATGTCCAAGACGCTACTCTTGAGTCGTTCGCTCTGTTTACTAACATCGAATACGAACATGGGATACATCGACTTGTATTCGCCTGGAGATATATTAGGGTTGCTCATCAATTCATCTAGACCATGATACTTCTTTCTAAAATCCGCGGTGTCGCCGTACAGTCTGCAGAAATCGTTCTAGTCGAACGACGCATTGTAATCGATTGCTGGATTGCATGTTTCTCAAATTGCAGTGATCGAATAGCGATGCATTCTTTTCCTGAGACCCGTCCCTATCAATCTGAAACGCGACCACGATGAAACGCGGCCTCTCGGAAGTGGATTTCACGGTCAATTCAATCGAAGTGATTTGTGGAGAGTGGAATGCTAGCCGTGTCGCACTGTCTCATTCTAAATCCCACGGATAATTTAATAATCTTGTAGAGACGCGTTTTTTCCTCGATTGAAGACTGCACATGCGGAACGAACCACGATATCTTGTGTAGAGTTATCTTACCCGCATCGGTCTCGGAGAGTCTCACTATAGTGTCGTCGTTTCCCTTTCGAATCAACGTCAGATTGTGTTTGAATCCGTACATGATCTTGTTATAATCGTCGGCGAATCCGAAGATGTGGTTCAAAG
Organism: Pictodentalium vernedei; assembly: GCA_031216915.1. Lineage (NCBI taxonomy): Eukaryota > Metazoa > Mollusca > Scaphopoda > Dentaliida > Dentaliidae > Pictodentalium > Pictodentalium vernedei. The sequence continues at coordinate 270,188,964 of CM062295.1, forward strand.
GTATCCTGAATGAAAACGTTCCTTTAGGTCTGGACGTCTTGGCGACGTAGTCGAATATTGTGGCGACGCCGGCGCTAGCAGGACCAACAGTGTCATTCACCTACAACTGATTAAGTCCTCTGGATTTCGAAAAATCATCAAGATACGTCAAGAGTCTGAACATCGTGGTGGCCTCACTGGGATGAAACACAGATTCTTTCTCTTGTCCGGATAGCAAGTATTTTATATTACTGAATGGATGCATGATGCCATTACTGGCTAGAGTAACCGTGTCGTCGTCGGCGTAGTCGGTCCCATCTTCCTTGGTGAGACGTCCATGCACCACTATGTAACTCTCACTAGGATGAACAAATAGATCTTGGGTTTCGATGTTGATTCTTATCTCTCCCGCATTGTTCAAACTCATTCCGGTTATCGGTTCGTATTCGTGAGCCTCGTATTCTTGAATACTTTCATCTTTCACTATTCCTTGGGCGATATCTAGTATATTTGCCATTTTTTTAAGTTTTTTTTTTTGTTTTTTGTTTATTAATTAGCTTGCTTTTTTAGCTCACCTGACTGAAAGTCAGGGTGAGCTTTTCTTATCACTCTTCGTCCGTCATCCGTTGTCCTGCGTGAAGGTGGTGTTTGAGCCTCTTTCTCCTAAACCACTGGCCACATTTTAATTAAATTTCATGTAAGTAGTGGTTATATAGGGGCATTTTGATTTTTATCCAAATTAGGTTTCGGCTCATATTGAGCAGAGGTGTGGGGGAAAAAATGGCCAAATTTTTTGAAAATCTTCTTCTCAATGAACCACCAGTAGCAGAGACTTGATATGTGGTATACAGAGTCCTTTTGAGGTTTAGAATCAAATTTGTTCAAGAAAAGTTTGTCTGGCATTATTTACCTTCGTTATGGGAGGGGCAGAAATTTTGGCCACGCCTAAAATTTCTATTTTCTGAACTGTGAGGTCGATTTGAACCAAATTTGACATGAGATGATAATAGGGCATAAGTAGTTGATTGATGCCAAAAATTTTTTTTTCATTGCCGCGTGGGAACCTGGGGAGCTAAAAATAAGAAAAACCTTAAAATTGCCATATCTCCAAAACTACACGGCACAGAGAATTCTTATTTTGTATAACGCTTACTTTTATCCGGTAGAAAAGAATATTTAAAAAAAAATCCCTATTGGTTTCATCACAAGGTACTTTTTTCAGGACTTTGAAAAAGTGCTGAGTCAGCACTTTTTAACACTGTAGGCAATGGGAAAAACATTAAAAAATCTTCTTCTCCAGATCCAGCAGGCAGAATCTTTTGATATTTGGTATGTAACATTGTAGAGTGGATCTGATTCAAGTTTGTTCAAATCGACCCCCTGGGTTCATATTTGGGCTCAGTATAGGAGCCGATTTCGAACTTAGTGCATTTCAGGCAAATTTCTTAAAAAATCTTCTTCTTCAGATCCAGCAGGCAGAATCTTTTGATATTTGGTATGCAACATTGTGGGGTGGATCTGATTCAAGTTTGTTCAAATTGGCCCCCTGGATTCATATTTGGGCTGACTATTGAAGCCCAAATTCGAACTTAGTGCATTTCAGGCAAATTTCTTAAAAAATCTTCTTCTCCAGCTCCAGCAGGCAGAATCTTTTGATATTTGGTATGCAACATTGTGGGGTAGATCTGATTCAAGTTTGTTCAAATCAGCTCCAAAGATTCATATTTGGGCTCACTATAGAAGCTCGAAGTCGAACTTAGTGCATTTCAGGCAAATTTCTTTGAAAATCTTCTTTTCCAAATCCAGCAGGCAGAATCTTTTGATATTTGGTATGCAACATTGTGGGGTGGATCTGATTCAAGTTTGTTCAAATCGGCTCCCTGGATTCATATTTGGGCTCACTTTAGAAGCCCGACTTTAAACTTGGTGCATTTCAGGCAAATTTCTTAAAAAATCTTCTTCTCCAGATCCAGCGAGCAGAATCTTTTGATATTTGGTATGCAACATTGTGGGGTGGATCTGATTCAAATTTGTTCAAATCGGCTCCCTAGATTCATATTTGGGCTCACTATAGAAGCTCGAATTCGAACTTAGTGCATTTCAGGCAAATTTCTTAAACAATCTTCTTCTCCAGATCCAGCAGGCAGAATCTTTTGATATTTGGTACGCAACATTGTGGGGTGGATCTGATTCAAATTTGTTCAAATTGGCCCCCTAGATTTATATTTGGGCTCAGTATAGAAGCTCGAATTCAAACTTAGTGCATTTCAGGCAAATTTCTTAAAAAATCTTCTTCTCCAGATCCAGCAGGCACAATCTTTTCATATTTGGTATGCAACATTGTGGGGTGGATCTGATTCAAGTTTGTTCAAATCGGCTCCCTAGATTCATATTTGGGCTCACTATAGAAGCTTGAATTCGAACTTGGTGCATTTCAGGCAAATTTCTTCAAAAATCTTCTTCTCCAGATCCAGCAGGCACAATCTTTTCATATATGGTATGCAACATTATGGGGTGGATCTGATTCAAGTTTGTTCAAATCGGCCCCCTGGATTTATATTTCGGCTCACTATAGAAGCCCGAATTCGAACTTAGTGCGTTTCAGGCAAATTTCTTCAAAAATCTTCTGCTCCAGATCCAGCAGGCAGAATCTTTTGATATTGGGTATGCAACACTGTGGGGTGGATCTGATTCAAGTTTGTTCAAATCGGCTCCCTAGATTCATATTTGGGCTCACTATAGAAGCTCGAATTCGAACTTAGTGCATTTCAGGCAAATTTCTTCAAAAATCTTCTTCTCCAGATCCAGCAGGCACAATCTTTTCATATATGGTATGCAACATTATGGGGTGGATCTGATTCAAGTTTGTTCAAATCGGCCCCCTGGGTTTATATTTGGGCTCAGTATAGGAGCCTGAATTTGAACTTAGTGCATTTCAGGCTAATTTCTTTGAAAATCTTCTTCTCAAGATCCAGCAGGCAGAATCTTTTGATATTGGGTATGCACCATGCTTAGGGGGGTGAGATTCAAATTTGTTCAAGCCAAATCCCTGGGTTCATATTTGGGCTCACTGTGGTAGCCCGAATATAACTTAGTTCAAAATGAGAAATTTTCTTTAAAAATCTTCTTCAGAATGCTTCGATATTTGGTATGCAGCATCCTTAGGGGGTGAGATCCAAGTTTGCTCAAGCCATGTCCCTAGGTCCACATTTGGACTCACTGTGGGAGCTCGAATTGTAACTTAGTCCAAAATGAGGAATTTTCTTTAAAAAATCTTCTTCTTCAGATCCAGCAGTCGGAATGTTTTGATATTTGGTGTGCAGAATCCTTGGGGGGGGGGGGGAGGGGGGAGATTCAAGTTTGTTGAAGCCAAGTCCCTGAGTTCATATATGGGCTCCCTGTGGGAGCCTGAATTATAACTTAGTTCAATATGAGGAATATTCTTTAAAAATCTTTTTTTCAGATCCACTGATAAGAATCTTTGGATATTTGGTATAAGCTTTTCTTAGGAGGAGCAGATGCAACTTGTTGAAATCAATTCTCTGGGTTGATATTTAGGCTACCATGTCAGGTGAGCGTCCTCAGGCCCCTCGGGGCCTCTTGTTTATCTAAAAATAGTTTTAATTATTTTTTATTATTATTATTTTTTCTCTCCTTTATGTATATGTGTAAACAAGAAAATGTTAAAGAGAGTAAATAAAAAAAAATTGTTTTCTTTATTAAAACTTCGTCTTCTGCAATTGTTGTTCGTAAAACTTTCTGATGATCTCTTCGCTATTTAAAGCTTCGATTTCGTAAGTCACCGGATTGGTGTGAAATATTCTGATTATCACGAAGATTTCCGAGGTCCATCGAGGAGTGTAACCCTTTTCGAAGTGCTTCTTATAAGCGTAGATTTTCACTCGATCACCAACTGCAAATTTCGGCGTTCTTGATTTCTCCCTGATCTTAGATCTCTCGGGATATAGATTCGCATAGACCCGTTTTTCGTTTCGAGGATCGCTAGCTTCCGCGGGAGTCATCTTGATCGATCTGTGTTGCGTGTTGTAATCTTTGACCAGACCGTTCAGAGCTTATATGTATTTCTTGGTCGAATTCGCCGTGAAGTACCTGTGCATCTTTTCCTTCATCGTTCGATTTCAACGTTCCACAACGCTGGCTTTCTCTTCATTTTCGATTGAGTAGTGGTCGACCAATCGACGAACGTCCTTGTTGTAGAATTCCTTCCCCTTATCCACCCACAATTTATTCGGTTTTCGAGAAGACGAGTCGAACACGCTCTTCAGGGCTTCGGCGATACAAGGTCCCGATTTATTCTTCAAAGCTCTAATCCAACCGTATTTGGAAAACACGTCAATGACCGTCAATAGATATTTAACACCCTCGTTCCACCTTGAAAACGATCTCATGTCGACCAAGTCGGCAGACCAAATGTCATCCAAACCCTTCACGAACACCCTTCTCTTACGAAATTTACGCACGATGGGTTTGTGTAACTCCTCAGTCAATTCGCTTTTTCAATAATCGTTTCTTCTTCTTTTCCAAAGCACTTTTTTTTGAACGCCCCATCCGAATCGACGTTTTGCACCAATCAGATTGCTGACCAGCGAACGTTCTATCTTCTCTCTCCTGGTTGGATTCGATATGCCTCTCAGTTTCGCCAACATGTTTTTATCGCAGACGTCGTTGCGAGTCTTGGTGTCGGGTTGTCAGGCGTAGCATAGATCATGATCATACATGGCCGCATCCACCCTATTCACGGGTTTGCTCCAAGATTTAGGAGTCAGATCGGCATTGAGTCTCTTGTTCAATTTCGTTCCGTGTCCCGTGAAACTGTGACCTGGTTGATGCATTTCGAAAGGTAGATTATTGATCATTTTATTCACGACGCCTTTGCCTCTGCTCGGTTTTTTTTTACGAATCGAGTCTTGATCGAACCACACACATTGAAAATTCCGCTTTGCATCTGTTTGTCATTTTTAGTTCGTACTTCTCGAGAATTCCCCGTCTCAGTAACTCTTTTACACTTTACGCAATACATTTTTTTGAGAGTTATTTAAATTAATTTTGTATTTATGTTTTATTTTATATATAAATTTAATATTTTCTTTTTTAAAAATTCTGTTCTTATTATATATAGTTTTTTCAGTCGCTGCTCTTGAGTTCTATCAACTTACCAAATTCCTCCCTGGCCTCTTTCCTCCCCATTTCCACGAGAGAATCCTTCATCTCTTCCTTGATGATCTGACGGGTCTTGATTCTCACTGCTTCTTTCATAGCATCGTATTTCGTTTTCTCGCCTAATATCGTGAAGTATTTTCCATCCGATATCCTACCGTCTTTCAACGCCATCGAGATCATTTCAGATATCGTGTCGATCTTGGAGTCGGCCAAGACGCGAATGTTTCCTGGCCTTCAGATATAATTTCCAACTCAAAAAGTTTCTGAGCGTGCTAAACAATCCGGCGGCGAGAGCCACTCCTTCTATGGTCAAAATGATCGGAACGCCGACCGCAGTCGGCAACAATCCGATGCCGCGTGACGAATTTCACGAGACGCGAATACTTCTTCTTGAGAGAACGACGAGGATCTCTCTCTCTCGAGTCAGATACAATTGGATTCTGCTGATTTGATCAATGCGATACCTCTCTCCTCTTTCTTTTTCTTCTGGCAACGGCGCCGTTGGCAAAACGCCGTTCGGCTTCTCATCCTCATACTCATCTAACGTCGGATACAATTTATTTCTGGTTCTCATTTTTTTATGTTTTTATTCTTTCTAATATTGGATAAAAAAAATTTATGTGTGTATTTATTTTTTTTGTTTTCTATTCTCCTTATTTATATCAGCGAGAAAACTTAGACGTATGCTTCCTCCAGCAATAACTTCAAGACGCATCCCTTGTCTTCTAAAGTCAGACTTCTACGCGCCAATTTCATTTCTTCCGAATTGGTGGGCTTGTCTCGCCCCTTACAGAAAACTAATCTCCTCCAAAACCTGATCACGTCGTCGATTTGAACGCATTCGAACGCCGGTTCGAAATACTTGAGGACCATATCTTCCCTTTCCATCGTCAGACACGAATGATCCTCGTGATCGAAAGAGTATGTTCGTGATTTGAATTCTGAAATAAAAAGGGCTCATGAAGTTGCACATAAGCAGTTAAAATCCGAATGTAAGAAAATGAAACGAAATTATGAGCTCACTCTGAATAATAAAACTTATAAATTGGGTGACGTGGTTTACATGTTAGACGATGCTACAAAAAAGGGTAGATGTAGAAAATTGGCTTCTTGTTTGGAAAGGACAAGCCATTATTGGTGAACTTTATGCCCCACACTTATTTAAGGTTATTTTAAAAAATTCTATTTGTGTGGCGAACCATGATAGGTTAGTTAAAAAGTTGTCATGATAGGGTTCTGCCACCAGGGTTAACAAAATGCCTTAGGAATTTTGAAGAAACTGGGGAAGTCACAGTACTTAGAGCATCTAAGGTTTTCTGCCTCTGTCGTAAACCATATAGTGGACAATTCCTGATACAGTGTGATCACTATCTAGAATGGTTCCACGGAAAATGCGTTAACATCACCCAAGAGGAAGGAGAGGAGATCAATGAATACAAATGTCATAATTGTTAATTCGTTTCATTTTAGAAAATGTCTGACAATAACTCTGATATAGAGCTGGATATGGGTCTGGATGTGGATTCAGAAATTATGCTGGCAACCGAAGCGGCTCAGTAAGTACCATATCCGTGGCAGATACCCTTGAGGAACTCCTGATCAAATCAGACAGAGATTTTACTAACGGTGGAACCTGAAGACAACCTGATGGCAACACAAGAGTTGGAAATTCCTGAGATGGTAAGGACCACACCTTTACCTGATCCTACTCCTGAGGAATGCCTGATGAGTTGGTAGGGTTTGCAGATCTCCTAAAGGAGAGACAATGGAGACACATGACGAATTCCGGAGAGTGCTTCCACTTACTGGGTTAAGGGTATAGAAGACACCGGAGGGAGACTGTACTGCTGTACTGTGCTGGAATCCGGTGGTGTGGAAAAACGGAGATTCAATACGAAGCCATTCCCACACCCGGCTCAGTAAAACAGGGACCAATTGGAAAGATAGAGAAAGATACGGCTGCCCAAGAAAGAAAATTAACAGACATGACAGAAAACGTATTGCTCTCTCAGCAGTTGGAGCTAAAACTCAGCAACAGGAACTGAGTGAGCTCTATCAAAAATTAAATAGGTACGTTAAAGAAAATATATTAATAAAACCTGCATCAAGGTTCATGGCCCTATTATTAGGAGCACATTGGTCCCTGATGGAAACTTTAAACGCGCTTAAAAGTCAATATCTCATAGCCAAAGCACAAAAAATAGAATCTGGCAAAATGATATATCGGCTCTTGCTCTGGACCAGCTGTCATGTCATTGGTGGGTCAAAGAAAATTTGGGACCATTTCCTAAAATTCAAACTCGAAAAGTCAGGACAAGAACGGTGTCTGCTGCTCCCTTCGCCGGGGACATTCGGTTCTTGGAGAAGTCTAGTACCATAACTAATGCCGCTGAGGCAGAAGCTAGGGTGGAGTAAGTAGACATGGGTTCTTGAGGAAAGGGGTGTTTTTGCACCCAAAGTGAAAACCCACCTAGGCAATCAGATGTCTGTGGTCAAAGGTTCCCTGACGAATTCCGGAGTTAAACCGACCGGACTGATGTCTGCTCAGCTGATTCAGAGTAGGATTAAGTCGAAGGACACCTCGAGGACTGGCCTAGAGGGTCCAAAAGCCGGAAGCCAGAAAAAATGTCCCATGAAAATGAGGAAAGCCCAAAAGTTAGCAAAGGACAAGAAGACCAAAGAGGCACAAAAAGGCGCGGAACCCTTGACGGAGGCCCAAAATGGTCACAAACCTAAGGTGGCGAGAGTTTGTCCCCTGGAAACATGTGCTATGGAATTTAAAACTGATATACAAAGGCACTTTTCAGGGGCTCACTTCCCACCAACGTGGTGGTTTGAATATGGAATTACAACTCCAAAACCTCTTAGGGTTAAAATGGTGCGTAACTTGGTTCTGCTGGCTAGAACCATGTTAGGGCTAGAGGAGAAATTATCTGACTTGGTGATTCTGACAAAATTTTTGAAAAATTTAAGAGTCATAGAATCGTCTTCCAAGTCAGAGCTTTTAATGGTACGAAGAAAAATGGACCCGGTGACCTTAAAAATTACTGGAGAGAAACAGGGGGCTCCACAACTGAAGCAGAAGCGGCCGACCGATTCGGGAAGCTCTTCTGTGGTGGATTCCCCGGGTCCCTTCGAATTTCAAAGGAAAATGGTCCCAGTGACTCTGGAGGTGACAGCCGCTGGTAAAGTGAGAAACCCCGTAGCCATAGACTCTCACTTTCATCTGAAGAGAGTTCGGAAAAACTTCCGCTTGTTGGGCTTGACACTGAGTCAGGTGCTGGCAAGGACTCGGGATCAGACGAACCCCCAGATTCCTGTTCGATTAGAAGTTGCTGTCGACGTCTTGTGTGATCCCGAGGAATTCCCGAAGGATCCACAGGCGTTGAGTGGTATTGTAGCGGTAGGTTGCCACCCCTCGAAATACAGTTTGTTAACTGAGGAGGTGAAGCAGCAGCTTAAGGAGTTGGGTTAAGTCCCCCAAGTAGCCGTCTTTGGGGAAATCGGTTTGGACCGAACCTATGTAAAGGGTCCAGTTTGCGTGCATTGGATCAAATACGCATATCCAAAAATAAATTCGTGATTTTTTAAAAATGTTCAGTTGAAATGTTACGACCCAAGCCTTAACTCAAGTAAATGCAGACCAATTAGAACCGATTTTAATAAAAAAAAAAAGTATGCATTTCTGTAGTAGGTCGTGATGATTTCTCCCCAATTTAGAAAAATCTCACAGTGAATGATCCCTTGGAAAAAAAAAGCAACCACATATTGTAGAGCGCGGGGCCCTTTGGGGGCCCCGCAATGAATTCTCTTTACGCTTTCACGACTGTCAACTGAGTGTTTAAGAATAGTGTGACGTGAGAATATATTGAGAAGCCTCTGAGTTTAATGTATTGCCATGCAAAAAATCATTCTTGAATGCTTCTCAATAACCCTGTTTAATTTTAAATAATTTGCTTCTAAAATAAATATTGTTTAAACTGATTTATGTTCATTAAAATAGTTCGAAATACAGAAGAGTCAATAAGTCTGCATGTTGTAATTAAGGAAGCTCTGTTCACACAATAACTCAAACAGTCTTTGTGTTGATTGCGCTCCCCAGATTAAAGCATGTTTGGCATCTGTCTCAACAAGTCTTGACGGCCCATTGTCAAACAATGTGGCAAGATAGTTTAATTAGCACCTCTCACAGTAAATTTGAGATAAACCACTAGTCAGTTTTCATTTCCAATAGAAACAACGAATTTGGTTTAGTATATAAGACCCAATATAGATATTTGAGGGGGAATCGCAGAGAGCTCAAGAGATACATAATGAAGCTATAGTGTTAATATTTGTTTTGCGTGGCAGCGGTCGGTTTCAGTGCTATAATTTGGATAACAGGATATCAAGGTCATATGGACTTGAGGAACCCGGACAATTGACGCTAAGTAGTATTAGTATTAGTATATTATAATGCTATTTGTAACGACTATGCGAGATAGTAAAAATAGTTAACTATTCGTTATTGTGGTTTAAAAACACTTTCAGCATCTGAAGGTCGAATACCCTAGACAGCGGCACATGTATTGTTAAGCGAGTGAAGCGCAGGCTGTGGTCCACGAAGGACTCGATGGTTTGAATAGTTTCATTTAATAACTAATTGGTGAGCGCGAATAGGAATAACTAAGTATAATAATAAATTGACAGAAGTTTAAATGAAGTTCCGATATTTCTCTACGAAGTCGAGTTTGGGAAGCAATTCAAATATAGTTATATTATTGGGCATTTTATCGGGTTGAGTGATCGATCACATGTTTGTAGGTGAATAATGTTAAAGGGATAATTCATAGAAATAATTGATCATGGATATGTAGATAGTAATTGTTGGTGTGTAATAAATTTGTTAATCTTTATCGGCTTTTCTTTCCACACTAAAGAAGCTCTGCCCAGCCCAGAAATGCAGCCAATCCCCAGCTTTTCCTTATCGCGACCCAGCGCGTATTAGTTCTCTTCCGCTGTTGACCATTGATTATAACTACGACGCTATGTGATGTCTAGCAAATAATTAATCGTAACCTGCTGGAGAGAGCTGTTGGTAAATTAGTTGTCAAGTCGATATAATCAAGTGTGAGAATTCCTGAGTGTATCAAGGGTTCTCAACCAACCAGTCACTCCCATTATTTCTGTTTATCTTCATAGGCCCACCCTTCAGTCGGCGCTTTTTCCGTCAATAATTATCTAATCCTCTCGTGACACGATCATCAGGTCACGGGAGTTGTGATCGTTATTCACTGGAGAGAGCGTTCACTTCTAACCCCAGGTTTACATCAATTTGAGCCCTCACCCCTGGTTGAAGTCACTGCCGGTAGCCCTGGCCGATATCCCCCGGTAATATTTGGTGGAGAATCCGGGTTTACGAGTTGGTGGTTAACTTCTCCGAAGTTTCTCACTCGCTCGTGCTTGGATACTGCATTTGAAGAGTGGAAAATTGCAGCAAATTACTTCTTTTTCACAATAATGGAGCACGAACCAGTTTCAGAAATTCTTAAATGATATACATCATACAAGGAATCTTTGCATACATGCATAAGTTTGCTCGGTGAACGTGAAACGTTTCACTGAATTCAATGCGAGTTGTCACAAAATGGCGACCTTATGGTAGGATATGGCATTAGTATATTAGCCAGTACAGAAAACCAATTTCTAACTTTTTCAGGTATATGCTCTGCATTCAAGTCGATATGTTTACACCGCAGCGATGACTTCATTTGTTATTTACAGACTTATTACACATTGTCATTACCATAACGCCTAATGAAAATAATTCTCGTCAGTTTGAGCAATATGATAACGTGTGTCAAGAATGGTGCAACAGGGATTATCGGCAGAAAAAAATGCTGTTGACACCGGACACCGGCCCATGAGTAATGTGAAAGGCTAGACGCTGAAATTAATTTCAGACGGTCAAAGCACCGTCCATATCGAGGTAGAAGGCGTCGATTCCCTTTATGTCACAGGTGTGGAATAAATTTTCATGATGTCTCAAAATGTCACGTCAGAAGTTACAGGTGCAATACTTGTAAAATAATCCGTCACATTAGTGCCACATGTAAGTTCAACAGGGTATCGGTCCTGACAACTTCTGTAAGTGCTAAATTAAATGAAAATAAGGTAGATATTAGGCTAGAGAACGTGTACGCACGAATTTCTGCATTGATCGACACAGGAGCCAGTCGATCGTGTATATCCAAAAATACTCCCTGCATTAAGCAATTGTCAGGTGTAAATGGAAACTTACTCAGAGTTTTAGGGGAAACAACTTTGCATCTCACCCCGGGTAGTTTAGATTTAATTCAAGATTTTCTGATTTTGGAGAAAATGCCTGCAATCATTATTCTAGGTATGGATTTTCTTACACAAAACAAAGCCAATATTGATATTCCTTACAACACTATCATACTGCAAGATGGTATGACACATGCTCCAGTAAACAATCTCGAAGAACAAACTAATTGTACATATAACGTCAGAGTGCCAGAGGACATCACTTTGGCACCTCGTAATGAAACAATTGTGCCAGTGTGTGTAGGTCCAGACAGCATTGCAACTTCATTAGGTATTATAGAGCCCGATGTGAATCTGGTGAACAACTTGCATGTCATGGCCGCACGAACACTTGTTGAAGTGATTAATAATAAGGCTGTTTCCAAGGTGCTTAACCCAACTAATTCCCATGTTAAGATGAAGTCTTCATTTGTTCTCGGTTGTTTTCAGCACGTCAGCCCCGAGGATATTTTACACACTGTTGATGAAAGTGATGTCAGTTCTGAAGCTTCGGTGAATTATATAGGTCAAAATGGCCCTGGTAATTGTGAAAAAATACTTTGCTGAGGCTGAGTGTCTGGGTATCGACTTGTCACACTTTGCTTTATCAAGCCTTCAGAAACAGGAACTTTTGGTGCTAATAGGTCAGAATAGGGATCTTCGCTAAGGATTTGTCCGAACTTGGAACGTCTAGCATATATAGCCATAAAATAGATACAGGTGAAGCGGCCCCGGCCAGACGTCGGTTTTAAAGGGCTTCACCAGCAATGGAGGAAGAGATTAGCTGACAACTCGAACGACGAACTCGGAGAACATAGCATTATTGAGCCTTCAGTCTCGGAATGGATGTCCCCAGTTGTTATGGTTAGGAAAAGGGACAATTTTTTTTTGGTTCACTGTAGATTACAGGCAACAGAATGCCTTGACAAAGCCCATTTCATTTCCTTTGCCCAGGTTGGAGGACGTTTTCGACACCCTTGGAAAATCAAGGTCTACGATATTCTCTTGTCTTGATATGTTCTCAGGATATTTCCAAATTCATTTAGACCAGTATTCCAGAAACAAAACCGCTTTTGTCACCCACAGGGGAGTTCGTCAATTTAAAAGACTTACCATGGGCTTGATGGATAGCGCTCCAAGTTTCCAGTCGGTCATGGCTGAAGTCCTTCGAAATTTACAATGGCACTCATGTTTGTGTTATGTAGACGACCTCCTCGTGTTCTAGGTCTTTCGAGGAACACCCCCAGCACTTGTCACAATTGTTTGAGGCCTTGCGTAAAGCAAATCTAAAGTTAAAGCCTTCTAAGAGCGATTTCGCCGCAAAGGAAATACGCTATTTGGGAAACGTTTTTTCCAAGGATGGCATTTCAGTTGATACCTTAAAAACGGACGCTGTGTCCTCGTTTTCTAGGCCAAAAAATGTCAAAGATGTCCGTGGTTTTCTTGGTTTGTGTAATTACTACAGGCGATTAGATAGATATATATATTTTATTTCACCAGTATACCGAAAATAAAACACAATTTACATATAATGTACAAATCACAATACAGAAATCAAACCATAAGTTTGAGACCAACAAGTTACTTAAGCATACCGGTAGGAAGAGGCATAGCCAGATTGGCTGTCTTCCTGCCTTCCCCTAGGTGAGGGAGGAAGAGAGTAAGAGGTAGGTAGAGAGGAACAGGTATGTAGAAGAAAGTACAGAAAGAAAATAATGTAATATCTAGATTGAAAAGGGAAAAAATAAAATAAAGTTGTGATGCAACATCATGAAGTGCCAGTATTTTTTTTTAAAGAATAGATAAACAATTGCATTTGTAAATGGTGCGGTTCGTATTTAATTTTGCTAAAAAAGCAGCACCCCTAACTAATCTTCTCAAAAGGTCAGTATCATTTCAATGGACTGCAGAATGTGAAAAGGCCTTCAACGCCATGAAAGAATCCTTGACTACACCACCCATTTTGGCTTTTCCAAATTTTGATAAAGAATTTTTCCTCCATACAGATGCATCAGGTTTTTTCAATTGGTTACATACTCGGTCTGTTGGACGAAAATGGTAAGGAAGTAGTAGTTTCATATGGAGGTAGATCTCTCTCCGAGGCAGAACAAAAATTTAGTATTTCAGAGCGCGAATGTCTCGCTATAGTTGAAGGTATTAAACATTATCATGTTTATTTAGCAAACGGCAAATTTACTGTGATAACGGATCATGTCGCAAATTCATACTTAAAACACCTTAAACAATGTAACGGCAGGTTAGGTCGGTGGTCTCTAAAAATACAAGGATATAACTTCAAGATCATTCATAAGGCAGGTAGAAAGCATTTGAACGCCGATGCACTTTCGCGCCTCGAATATTCTAAAACTAAAAATACGCAAATGGACGAAAATCCCCAGCCACCCATAATGACCGCAAGTACCGTCAACAAACAAACAACGTCACAGACTCAAACGGAAGAGGTAATTCAGCAGTGTGACATATGCGGGTTGTATACTGACCCTTTAGAATCCATATTACGCGTCGAGGCCGACATCAGGCTCGCGCAGACAACGGACGCGGACGTTACTGTTTTTATCGAATATTTGGAAGTTAGAAAATTGCCAGAAGACAACAAAGAAGCCAGAAGAATAATATTAGATGCAAATGACTATATTCTAGAAGATGGGATATTATACCTCTATTATCTATCAGGTAAGGGACATCGCATTGATCGTTTAATAAAACAATTAGTGGTACCACTCAGTTTGAGGAATGACATCATATTATCATATCATGACTCCATGCTGGGTGGACACCAAGGTATTGACCGAACTTATCAATCGATCAAATACAAATATTTTTGGGTAGGCATGTACAGCGACATTCAATTTTATGTAAAATCTTGCATTCAATGTCAGAAAAACAAAAATGTAATTCACAAGCACCCAGCACCACTAAATCCATTGCCAGTGGACAGATCATTCAGTCGGCTACACATAGATATTTTAGGGCCTCTTGAAACATCGCCAGAGGGATATAAGTATGTTTTGTTAATTGTGGATGCTTTTTCAAAATGGCCCGAAGCTTTTTCTCTTAAGACAATGGAAGCATATTTTATATTCGGAAATAATTTGTAGATATGGAGCCCCCAAAACACGGACAGGGGACAAAATTTTCTCTCCAAATTAATTAAAGAACTTTGCAATCTTTTTCAGATCACAAAAGTCGTGACCAGCAGTTACCATCCACAAACGAATGCCGCGTGCGAGAGGGTGAACTCAACAATCACGAAAACACTGCGGATGTACTGCGATGAAAAACATTTAAATTGGCCGGACCTACTTCCCAGCGTAATGTTCACGCAAAGAGCGTCGCCGTGTACAGAATCCACCTAATGCAGTCCTTTTCGCGTGCTATTCGGGCAAGAATGCACGCTACCGATCGATAATGAGTTAATTCCATCAAAAGATGTCGGCGCCGAGACAAATAAGCACTTAGGTGCCATATTAAAAAAAATCGAGATAACAAGGGAAATTGTCAAGCAGAATATTGGTGACGCGCAGCAAAAATACAAACAGCAGCACGTCAAGAAAGCAAAAACTCCAAAATTCTTCGTTGGTGATAAGGTTTAGCTGTACAACAACAAGACACCACTGGGATTATTACCCAAGCTATGCCAGCGCTGGAACGGGCCATATTATATCACCTACGACAGTAATCCGACATATACCATCCGCCGATGTTCTGATGATATACAAATGAAGTCACCAGTGCATGCTGACAAATTAAAACCATTTGTAACCCCAAAAGATCGCCCAACGAATACTCTAGAGGAAACGCCGCAGCAAAATGGTCAAAACCAGCCGGTAGATAGCACCCCGGAAGCATCATCTAGATACAGCAACGCGAGTTCAACCGAAAACGAGACAACGCGAAAAAGGAAGATGAAAAAACATATTTGGTAGACAAAATTTTGGCTTGCAAACAGATAAACGGTAGGAAACATTATAAAATCAAATGGCGTGAATCAAAAGAGACCACGTGGGAACCAAAAGAGAACATGCCCGAAGAATTAATCCAGGCGTTCCACATTTCCAAAACGGCAAAAGGCCGAAAACGAAAAAGAAAACTCCGCACAAACCTGGCAGCAATATCTGATTCTTTCAGTATTCCAGACTTGGATGAATGGGAAATTTTATGAAAGTGAATAACATCACCCAAGACGAAGGAGAGGAGATCGATGAATACAAATGTCCTAATTGTTAATTCGTTTCATTTCAGAAAATGTCTGACAATAACTCTGATATAGATCTGAATATGGGTCTGGATGTTGATTCAGAAATGATGCTGGCACGTGACGGCAACCGGGGCTGCTAAGTAAGTACCATATCTGTGACAGATACCCTTGAAGAACTCCTGATAGGGTCAAATCAAACAGAGATTTTACCAACGGTAGAACCTGAGGACAACCTGATGGCAACACAACAGTTGAAAACTCCTGAGATGGTAAGGACCACACCTTTACCTGATCCTACTCCCGAGGAATGCCTGATGGTGTTGGTCAAGGCAGATCTCATAAAGGGGAGACAATGGAGGCACATGGCGAATTCCGGAGTGTGCTTCCACTTACTGGGTTAAGGGTAGAGAAGGCACGGGGGAGACCGTGCTGTGTTGGAATCCGGTGGTGTGGAAAAAATGGAAATTCAATACGAAGCCATTCCCACTCCCGGCTCAGTAAAACAGGAATCGATTGGAAAATTAGAGAAAGATACGTCTGTCCAAGAAAGGAAATTAACAGGCATGGCAGAACATATTGGTCTATCATCAGTTGGAGCTAAAACTCAGCAACAGGAACTGAGTGAGCTCCATCAAAAATTAAATGGGCACGTTAAAGAAAATATATTAATAAACCTGCATCAAAGTTCATGGCCCTATTATTAGGAGCACATTGGTCCCTGATGGAAACTTTAAACGCGCTTAAAAGTCAATATCTCACAGCCAAAGCTCAAAAAATAGAATCTGGCAAAAAGATATATCGGCTCTTGCTCTGGACCAGCTGTCCTGTCATTGGTGGGTCAAAGAAAATTTGGGACCATTTCCTAAAATTCAAACTCAAAAAGTTAGGACAAGAACAGTGTCTGCTGCTCCCTTCACCAGGGACATTCGGTTCTTGGAGAAGTCTAGTACCATAGCTAGTGTCGCTGAGGCAGAAGCTAGGGTGGAGCAAGTAGACAGGGTTCTTGAGGACAGGGGTGTTTTTGCACCCAAAGTGAAAACCCATCTAGGCAATCAGAAGTCTGTGGTCAAAGGCTCCCTGACGAATTCCGGAGTTGAACCGACCGGACTGGTGTCTGCTCAGCTGACCCAGAGTAGGATTAAGTCGAAGGACACCTCGAGGACTGGCCTAGAGGGTCCAAAAGCCGGAAGCCAGAAAAAATATGTCTCATGAAAATGAGGAAAGCCCAAAAGTTAGCAAAGGGCAAGAAGACCAAAGAGGCACAAAACACGGCGCGGAACCCTTGACGGAGGCCCAAAAGGTCCCAAACCTAAGGTGACGAGAGTTTGTCCCCTGGAAACATGTGATATGGAATTTAAAACTGATATACAAAGGCACATTTCAGGGGCTCACTTCCCACCAACGTGGTGGTTTGAATATGGAATTACAACTCCAAAACCTCTTAGGGTTAAAATGGTGCATGACATGGTTCTGCTGGCTAGAACCATGTTAGGGCTAGAAGAGAAATCGTCTGACTTGGTGATTCTGACAAAATTATTGAAAAATTTAAGGGTCGTAGAATCGTCTTCCTAGTCAGAGCTTTTAAAAGACCTGGTCCCTAGCAGTGGTTAGGAGATAACCATGAAGGCCATATCTAAGGACCTAGGTGTCGTCCTTCCTCCTGAAGGTATCCAAATGGGACAACTGAATACAGTTTCTTGTTTGTTCCATTGGAAGGTGGTATGCCTTGTTCTGAACCAGGCCAGTCTCATGGTTCAGAGCACCTTCATGGAGACAAAGGTGTCCACTTGGCAGATGAAGATGCTTCTGAATAAGGCTCGTAACGATGAGTTTGGGGCAGAAGAGTGGTTGACTTCTCAGGTTAGGGCGGCACAGCTGGATTATCCTCATGAAACCGAGGATGGTCTAGTTGCTGCTGCCTTAATAATCTCGGCAGTCGAAGCTGAGGCGGTGGCGCTGACGGCAACCGGAAGTGCAACACCTCCTGCTCCTAAAGCCTGTATGGATCTCATCACAGAAGTTGCATCAAGGGGAACCCCAGGTGCAGCTACAAGCGTCTAAACCTAAAATTTCCAAGTTGAAGTCACCTGAGAAGAGGGGCGCAAAGAAACAAGGGGGTCCACCGTCAAAACAGAAGCGGCTGACCGATTCGGGACGCCCTTCTGTCATGGAACCCCAAGGTCCCAGAGTACAAAGAAAAATAGGGGGCTCCACAATTGAAGCAGAAGCGGCCGACCGATGATTCGGGAAGCTCTTCTGTGGTGGATTCCCCGGGTCCCTTCGAACTTCAAAGGAAATGGACCCAGTGATTTTGAAGGTGACAGCCGCTGGTAAAGTGAGAGACCCCGTAGCCATAGACTCTCACTTTCATCTGAACAGAGTTCGGAAAAACTTCTGCTTGCTGGCCTTGACACTGAATCAGGTGCTGGCAAGGACTCGGGATCAGACGAACCCCCAGATTCCTGTTCGACTAGAAGCTACTGTCGACGTCTTGTGTGATCCCGAGGTATTCTCGAAGGATCCACAGACGTTGAGTGGTATTGTATCGGTAGGTTGCCACCCTCGAAATACAGTTTGTTAACTGAGGAGGTGAAGCAGCAGCTTAAGGGGTTGGTTAAGCATCCCCAAGTAGCCGCCTTTGGGGAAATCGGTTTGGACCGAACCTATGTAAAGGGTCCAGCTGAAATTGAGGAACAGGACCGAATTTTCGTGGAACTGTTGGAAATGGCGCCAAAAAATGAGCCACTGGTGCTGCATGTTCGTGGGGCGGAGGCATCTCTGATGTCCCATGATGTGTTCAACACGGCACTAATCCAAATCCTGCAGACGACACATGCAACTCAGGTTATCCACCGTCATTGTTTCACGGGCTTGGATGTGGACGTTAAGCCCGGCTTCGTCATAGGCCCAATACATTTTTTGGTTTAACTGGTGTCTGCAGGAGTTTTCCCCGTAAATGAAGAAAACAGTGGCTGCAATCCCTCAAATCGTCTGTTACTGGAAACAGACGCCCCATATTTTCCCATGGGGACCAGGAGGCGCTGGCCAACTCCTGCTATTATAGGGGAGGTTGCCCAAGCGGTGGCTGCAATTAGAGGTAAAGGCCTTCATGAACTGCTGGAGGTCACTGTGGCCAATACCAAGACAGTTTATGGTATTCCGTGAATCCGTCTGTGTATGTGTCAAAATCTCCAGGTTGGTGTAGTTTTGAAGTAAAAGTGAATAGTTTTGTGTTTATCCCTATACTTGTTTTTTTTTCTTTTTGTGACTGGGGTAGAGGCTTGGGTAGTTAGTCCAGAATTAGTTTCAAAATTACCCTCGGGGGAAGAAATAAACTATTTCCAGACTGAGGTGGGTGATTTGGGTAGTTGTCAGGAGTGTCCTGACGGTTACCGGGGGTGCACGACGCTCCCTGTATAAGTCACATGGGTGCCTCAAGGAAAGGTTTATAAAGAATTATTTTACCTAAGTATTACTTTATAGTAAATTGCGTGGGGTCATTATTTAAATTTTTCCAGTATTTGAGGTGGGGCGTTTGGGCGGTTGTCCAGACTTGAGTTGACCCGGAATTGCCTCAAGTGAATAATTTAATTATGGATCCACTAAAGTATAACTGCAGTTTTGTCAGTTTGTCCGATTATGAGGTGGGAGGCTTGGGCAGTTGTGGACGCTGAGAGATGCCTGAGGCGCTGAAACACTACCCAGGATAAGTCTCACGGGTGCCTCAAGGGAAATTTGCATGAATGAGGAGGGGAGTTTGGACAAATACTCTGACCCGAGGAAGCCTGAAGGGAAGAGAAATTGTCCAGTAGGAGACTCCAGGGTGCGTCACTGCATGGTCAAAATCGGTTAGGTGGTTGAGGTTGAGGACTGGGATGTGTACAGGTAGTCATTCGCCCAAGTAGAGCCTCAAGGATGCATGCCTCAACGGTTAATAGCGTGCTAGTGCTATCATTTGGATAACAGGATATCAATGTCATATGGACTTGAGGGACCCGGACAATGGACGCTAAGTAGTAATAGTATTAGTATATTATAATATTTGTAACGACTGTGCGAGATAGTAAAAATAGTTCTATTCGTTATTGTGGTTTAAGAGCACTTTCAGCATCTGAGGGTCGAATACCCTAGACAGCGGCATATGCATTATTAAGCGAGTGAAGCGCAGGGTATGGTCCACGAAGGACTCGAGGGTTTGAATAGTTTCATTTAATTACTAATTGGTGAGCGCGGATAGGAATAACTGAGTAAAATAATAAATTGGTAGAAGTTTAAATGTAGTTCCAATATTTCTCTACGAAGTCGAGTTTGTGAAGCAATTCAAATATAGTTATATTATTGGGCATTTTATCGGGTTGAGTGATCGATCACATGTTTGTAGGTGAATAATGTTAAAGGGATAATTCATAGAAATAATTGATCATGGATATGTAGATAGTAATTGTTGGTGTGTAATAAATTTGTTAATCTTTATCGGCTTTTCGTTCCACACTAAAGAAGCTCTGCCCAGCCCAGAAATGCAGCCAATCCCCCAGCTTTTCCTTATCGTGACCCAGCGCGTATTAGTTCTCTTCCGCTGTTGACCATTGATTATAACAACGACGCTATGTGGTGTCTAGCAAATAATTAATCGCAACCTGCTGGAGAGAGCTGTTGGTAAATTAATTGTCAAGTCGATATAATCAAGTGAGAGAATTCCTGAGTGTATCAAGGGTTCTCAACCAACCAGTCACCCCCATTATTTCTGTTTATCCTCATAGGCCCACCCTCCAGTCGGAGCTTTTCCGTCAATAATTATCTAATCTTCTCGTGACACGATCAACAGGTCACGGGAGTTGTGATCGTTATTTGCTGGAGAGAGCTTTCTCTTCTAATCCCAGGTTTACATCACGTTCAGCCCTCACCCCTGGTAGAAGTCACTGCCAGTCGCCCTGGCCGATATCCCACGGTAATATTTGGTGGAGAATCCGGGTTTACGAGTTAGTGGTTAACTTCTCCGAAGTTTCTCACTCGCTCGTGCTTGGATACTACTTTAGAAGAGTGGAAAATTGCAGCAAATTACTTCTTTTTCACAATAATGGAGCACGAACCAGTTTCAGAAATTCTTAAATAGTATACATCATACAAAGAATCTTTGTATACATGCATAAGTTTGCTCGGTATCACCGTATTCAATACGAGTTGTCACAAAATAGCGACCCGACCCTACGGTAGTATATGGCATTGGTATATTAGCCAGTATAGAAAACCAGTTTCAAACTTTTTCACGTATATACTCTGCATTTAAGACGATATGGTTACACCGCAGCGATGACTTCATTTGTTATTTACAGCACTTATTGCACATTGTCATTACCATAACGCCTAATGAAAATAATTCTCGTCAGTTTGAGCAATATGATAATGTGTGTCAAGAATGGTGCAACAGGGATTATCGACAGAAAAATGCTGTTGACACCGGAAACCGGCCAATGAGTAACCGTGAACGACTAGACGCTGAATTGAATTTCAGACCGCCAAAGCACCGTCCATATCGAGGTAGAAGGCATCGATTCCCTTTATGTCAACAGGTGTGGAATAAATTTTCATGCTGCCTCAAAATGTCATGTCAGAAGTTACAGGTGCAATACTTGTAAAAGAATCCGTCACATTAGTGCCACATGTAAGTTTTACAGGGTACCGGTCCTGACTACTTCTGAGAGTGCTGAATTAACTGGAAATACGGTAGATATTAGGCTGGCGAACGTGTACACACGGAAAGTGGAAATTCACCCTCATAGCATTAAGCTATTGTCAGGTTAAATGGAAGATTACTCGGTGTTTTAGGGGAAACAACTTTGCATCTCTCCCTGGGTAGATTAGATTTAATTCAAGATTTTCTGATTTTAGAGAAAATGCCTGCAAACATTATTCTAGGTATGGATTTTCTTACACAAAACAAAGCCAATATTGTAATTCCTCACAACACTATCATACTACAGGATGGTATGACACACGCTCCATTAAACAATCTCGAAGATCAAACTAATTGTACATATAACGTCAGGGTGCTAGAGGACATCACGTTGGCACCCCGCAGTGAAACAATTGTGCCAGTGTGTGTAGGTCCAGAGAGCATTGCAACTTCATTAGGTATTGTAGAGCCCGATGCCAATCTTGTGAAAACTTGCATGTCACGGCCACACGAACTCTCGTTGAAGTGATTAATAATAAGGCTGTTTCCAGGGTGCTTAACCCAACTCCCATGTTAAGTTGCAGTCTTCACATGTTCTCGGTTGTTTTCGCACGTCGGCCCTGAGGATATCTTACACACTGTTGATGAAAGTAATGTCAGATCTGAAGCTTCGGTGAATTATGTAGGTCGAAATGGGCCGGGTAATTGTGAAACATATTTGGTGAGGCTGGGTGTCTTGGTATCGACTTATCACACTCTGATTTATCAATCCTTCGGAAACAGGAACTTTTGGTGCTAATAGATCAGAATAGGGATTGATTCGCTAAGGATTTGTCCGCACTTGGAATGTCTAACATATATAGCCATACAATAGATACAGGAGAAGCGGCCCCAGTCAGACGTCGGTTTTATAGGGCTTCACCAGCAATGAAGGAAGAGATTAGCTGACAAACTGACGAACTCGACGAGCATGGCATTATTGAGCCTTCAGTCTCGGAATGGATGTCCCCAGTTGTTATGGTTAGGAAAAAGGACAATTCTTTTTGGTTCACTGTAGATTACGGGTAACTGAATGCCTTGACAAAGCCCATTTCATTTCCTTTGCCCAGGTTGGAGGACGTTTTCGACACCCTTGGAAAATCAAGATCTACTATATTCTCTTGTCGTGATATGTTCTCAGGATATTTCCAAATTCATTTAGACCAGGATTCCAGAAACAGAATCGATTTTGTCACCCACAGGGGAGTTCATCAATTTAAAAGACTTCCCATGGGCTTGATGAATAGCGCTTCAAGTTTCCAGTTGGTCATGACTGAAGTCTTTCGAGATTTACAATGGCACTCATGTTTGTGATACGTAGACGAGCTCCTCGTGTTGTCTATGTCTTTCGAGGAACACTTCCAGCACTTGTCACAATTGTTTGAGGCCTTGAGTAAAGCAAATCTAAAGTTGAAGCCTTCTAAGTGCGATTTCGCCGCAAAGGAAATACGCTATTTGGGACACGTTCTTTCCAAGGATGGTATTTCAGTTGATACCTTAAAAACGGACGCTATGTCCTCGTTTCCTATGCCAAAAATGTCAAAGATGTCCGTGGTTTTCTTGGTTTGTGTAATTACTACAGGCGGTTGGTATTTAATTTTGCTAAAAAAGCAGCATCCCTAACTAATCTTCTCAAAAAGTCAGTATCATTTCAATGGACTGCAGAATGTGAAAAGGCCTTCAACGCCATGAAAGAATCCTTCACTACATGTACACCACCCATTTTGGCTTTTCCAAATTTTGATAAAGAATTTTTCGACTATACAGATGCATCAGGTTTTTCAATTGGTTACATACTCGGTCATTTGGACGAAAATAGTAAGAAAGTAGTAATTTCATATGGAGGTAGATCTCTCTCCGAGGCAGAACAAAAATTTGGTATTTCAGAGCGCGAATGTCTCGCCAGAGGGATATAAGTATGTTTTGTTAATTGTGGATGCTTTTTTCAAAATGGCCCGACACTTTTCCTCTTAAGACAACGGAGGCATATTTTATATTCGGAAATAATTTGTAGATATGGAGCCCCCAAAACACTTTTATCGGACAAAGGACAAAATTTACTCTCCAAATTAATTAAAGAACTTTGCAGTCTTTTTCAGATCACAAACGTCGCGACCAGAAGTTACCATCCACAAACGAATGCCGCGTGCGAGAGGGTGAACTCAACAATTACGAAAACACTGCGGATATACTGCGATGAAAAACATTCAAATTGGCCAGAACAACTTCCCAGCGTTATGTTCGCGTACAGAGCGTCGCCATGTACAGAATCCACCTAATGCAGTCCTTTTTGCAAGCTATTCGGGCAAGAATGCCAGCTCGATCGATAATGAGTTAATTCCATCGAAAGATGTCGGCGCCGATGCAAATAAGCATTTAGATGCCATATCAAAAAAAATCGAGATAACAAGGGAAATTGTCAAGCAGAATATTAACAGCAACACGTCAAGAAAGCAAAAACTTCAAAATTCTCCGTTGGTGATAAGGTTTGCTGTACAACAACAAGACACCAGTGGGATTATCACCCAGGCTATGCCATCGCTGGAACGACAGCCAACATATACCACCCGCCGATGTTCTGATGATATGCAAATGAAGTCAGAAACCATTTGTAAGCTCAAAAGATCGCCCAATGAATACTCTAGAGGAGGAAACGCCGTAGCAAAATAGTCAAACCAGCCGGTAGAAAGCACCCCGGAAGCATCATCTAGAGACAGCAACGCGAGTTCAACAGAAAACGACAACACGAAAAACGAAGATGAAAAAACATATTTGGAAGACAAAATTTTGGCATGCAAACAGATAAACGGTAGGAAACATTATAAAATCAAATGGCGTGAATCGAAAGAGACCACGTGGGAACCAAAAGAGAACGTGCCCGAAGAATTATTCCAGGCGTTCCTCATTTCCAAAACGGCAAAAGGCAGAAAACGAAAAAGAAAACTCCGCACAAACATGGCAGCAATATCTGATTCTTTCAGTATTCCAGACTTAGATGAATGGGAAATTTTATGAAAGTGAATAATAATAATAATATTAACAATGAAAATAAAGTATAAGTTTATGTCTGAACTAAACAATTTTAGCTTTATGTTGCAGCGCTACTGGCCTGCACACGCGTGAGTGCGCATGGCGCAATCACGTACTTAGTACTTTATAGACCCGTGTCGCTCGCATTTGCAATTGTTATTATTTTGTGTTCATGGCTTTATATTTTATGTGTGCGTTATCTTCCGTATCCGAAACGTGAACTAATAACCGCGCAGCAGGCCCGTCACCTGCTACACAATTGCGTATGTTCGCATATATAAGAAAAATGCGCCTGTCAGGTGGATGGTAACATCTGACACAATTACTGTTGATAGCGAGATAATAATAATAATAATAATAATAATAATAATAATAATAATAATAATAATAATAATAATAATAATAATAAAATACAACTGAATAATAATTGTTAATAAATAATAATTAGCGATATTACTGATATTTCTTTCTTCAATGCAGAAATCTGTGTAGCCTGAATGCAATCTTGCCACTTGCATTCAAGCTACACATGATATCTCTTCGAAGTGTCATGGCAAGGCTCTAAGAAGGGATAATTACTTACTAACATAACATTCTTTTTTTTCATATAATTGCAGCGCAGCGCCTAATGTTTTCCCTTTCCGGACAAAAACAAATCCTATAATCAGCTTCTGGTGTATTCACCCAATGCTATAATCTTCTACGTTCCTTATAGCCTTACATTACCACTTCATGCTTGCTAGCTATCGCTGACCCCATCCAAGCCGTTCACACTTGGGTCAATAATATTGCTTTACTGCCACCTATTAACCAATGAGATGACCTTATTTATCTAAACTAGCCCTACATATTGTGCCTAGACCTAGATATGTCAGTTCCTGTTTCATCATATGAGGCCATGAGGTTATCCCTCAAGGAGGCTAGACATACCTTAAGTTCCTCATATCATCATCTGAGACTGAAAGGCCGTTGGACACACTAGTGAAGCCTACCAGTATTAGACCAGTCTTATAGTTTGTCGTATGAGAGTCACAAGGAAATCCCCCAGTGAGATCTACTTTCAAGTCCCTCATATTCTTATCCAAGTATTTGAGGATATTTACATGTTGATCTACTTATCAGAGGGTACTGACCTGTGGGCTGTACACGTTTGCCGTAAGAGGCCACGAGGACTACGAAGAAATCCCTCAATGAGGTGTGTATCAATCTATCATAATCTACCAGCCCTTCAATCTTCATCTTGGTATGTGAGGATACCTACGACATGGTGATCTACTTTTCAAAGATACTGACCTACTGTGACCTCGCGTTTGTCGTATGAGGCAATGAAGACCACTCCCCGTGAGAACCCCGGGAAATGGAGCAGTGCCTGTTCACTGCGGGAAACAGGCTCTGTTTTACTGGTAAAATAAGACCCAGTCACCAATGCTTGGGAGGTGCAAACCCTCTCTAAAATGGGCAACCTGGCCTATTAACGCTCACCCCTGGTCTTGAGTTGATACGCATGTTGTGGTCATGCTTCGCCATTGTAAAAAAATATGTGACCTTAAACACCAATAAATGAATTTGATTAATAAATAAATGAAGACCATGTGGACATCCTAGAATGGGGTATAATCCATCATCCCTGGGTTTTTGAGGATACCGACAACATTGTGATGTACTTTTGGAGGGTGCCTTTTGAAGGATAGCTGTATGAGGATAGTTATCAGAGCATTTTATATTCAACAGGAAGTGATGTCATATTCACCGTGCATATTGGTTGTCAAAGTCAACTTAGTAAGAAGCCAAATTGTTATGTCATACGGGCTGTGATCCATATTTGATGTCAAGTTACAATGCATTATTGGGATAAGTATGTTGTCAAAGTAGTTATAGTTCAAGGTCGTTGCTGTGGGTCGTTTACATGGTAATACACTATACAGAGGCAAAAAACGCTCCCCTCCCTAACGATTTTGCCTCAACATTTAATAGAGCATAAAATCTTAGGGATTAGCTGATTGGGCCAATATCTGCAGAGTTTGGAGCCCTCAATAAAAATGTTAAAGGGTCTGTTTTGGGACGTAAAATATTTACACTGACTTTGGTTTCCAAAATGTTAGAGTTAAAAAATAGACTGAGGGACAAGCAAAATATGTCTTGTCAATTTGACCGGTAGTTGAGGAAACCCAAAATTTAAATACAGAAATCACTCGGTAACATATATTTTTCTACAGTGCTTTTTTAAGGATATGATATACTAAATGGATTGAGGGTTGTTAAGCACCAAATTGGCTTGGTAAGCCCAGGAGAGGTGAAAAAGGTTAGCACTGTCGTCAATGCAAATATTTTAGTGACCTGTAACTTGAAGTGTTTTTTTTCTGTTTTTACATGAAATAACAATTTCTATGACCATTCCTGATTTTGAGTTCTCCTAAAAGAATATGTGCAATAATGGAAGCCTTCTGGCATTGTCTTTTTCTAAGATTAAGAGCGAAGACTGATTTTCACCTGGGGGTGACTGTGTTCTATGGAGTGGGGGCAGAGGGTATGAAAAAAGTACAACGAATGTCCTATTTAGTGCACCACCATTGGGCCAGGAAATAACTAACAGGGGTGAACAGGGCCTTGAATGTAGTCATATCTGTGCAGTGAAAAAGTGCATTAACCCACTCCATTTGGTGTTTGAAACACATGAGACTAATCAGGAAAGGATTCACTGTTTCATGCAAGGAAGCTGCACTAAAGCACATGTACTTCATTGCATAATACATTGATTGTTCTGTTGCGGGTGAGAATTTATCATATTCGAACTTCAACCCTTTTCGCTTTTGATTCTCCATTGTGGGCGTGTTCTTTAATTTTAGGATTCAAACGGTGAGGGAAAACTATATCTTTTTTATATTTTAGTTCTTCTTCATATTTGTCATACAGTGCATAAAGCTTTCTTTTAGTAATTCGACCTCTTCTTTCTTTATCTTATAAGATCTGAGCAGTTTTTCCTTACTTTGAAGATGTTCCAAAGCTCTGTCAGGTTTTCTGTTTGAATGGATTGTACTTGCCAGTTGATCACACAGATTTTTGGTAGAGTTACCTGTCCCTTATTAACAGTGGGACACATTGAGTGTGCTTTTCCAGAAACGTTCCTTCAAAAGGTAACATTTTTGGGATGCGATGTTCTTAGAGCTCTATTAAATGCTTCTACTTTTTGGGTGTTGAAATTTAACTTGTTTTTTTTTCAGCATCGCAGAACCAAGCCTATAATTTACACAAGTCCTCAGAATTTCAGATATGCCTTCTACATTTTTCAAACAAAACTCATTTCACCCCAAATAGCTTGATTTATATAACCAATCGGGCTTTTTCTCTACCTTTACATACAAATGAATGTATTTTTACAAAGGGAGTGACATTTCTGGTAGCAGTTTACTCTTGCATCCGCTGCATATGATATTTTGTTTTTTATTGTGTGGGGGCGCGGTGGCTCAGTTGGTAGAGGTACAGGCTGCAAGCCGAGAGGTCCTCGGTTCGAATCCCACCTGCGGCAACCGCGTTGTGTCCTTGGGCAAGACACTTCACCCCAATTGCCTACGTGAGGGCACGGTGACGTTGTGTACTAAGGCGTACTGCACGTCGATGGTGCACATGTCTTCAACCAATGCTAACCCTACTTGTGTGGAGTTGGTGTTGGTATGTTGGGGAGCTTCTCAGCTGCTCGGTGGTTCTCTCCGGGTACTCCGGCTTCCTCAACCCGTAAAACTGTCACGGTCATGGTTAGCCATTGTGCAGGAAATGTGACCATAAACACCAATAAATAAATAAATAATTTTTTATTGTGTGAATATCACCTCGGTACAGGTCTGATGCCCTTTTTATTTCACATTTGCATCTCAGCTCTATCAAATGCTAGATTATTTTTTTCTCATAGCTGCCGTACGACCTTCAGTTAGATCTGATAATTTTTATGGTTCTTTAAAAACTTATTGTTGCGAGAATCACGTGGAGTGTCAAACTGGTTAACTGGGCGAGTCTGAGTAACTTTTTTTATCAAACAAACCTTCCGCGGCCAAATAAGCTGCACTCTACTTCTTTATTACTTTCACCCTTCAAGTCTAACAGTGCCTTTCTTGTCCATGTTCGCTCGTCGCCTATGTTTTTTCTGAAATAGAATGGTTGCAAAATACTTCTCAGAGCTGCACTGATGACCCGCCTTTAGATGCTTGCCTTCACTGCAGAGTTTATTATGTACCACTTAGTCAATCACATCATGATTTGAAGTCACATTTTCAGCTACTGTATATATAACCTGCGTTGCTGAAACGGAGTTTTTCATGCCCCAGAGTAGAGATTATTGTTATAAAGGTCATGTGCTTGTAAATTTATATTATTTGGATTGTTGCTTCCTGCAATTTTCAGTTTTTCAATTAACTCTGATCGTCGCGTTTTCATATTGCTTTTATTCAATTTTACAATTTTGGATAGAACCTTATTTGAACTTTTTTGTACACCAGAAGTTGAGGGTGCAGGCATATTGGCACTTAAACAGAGTCGTCTCAGTGATGCAGCAGCTATTGGTGTATCTAAGTCCCAAAGCGTAGCCGATATTGGGTTTTCCTGCTGATCGCTCTCGTTTCCCTGTTCTTACTTCATCATAAAGAGAGAAAAAATTTTGATTTGTAGTTGCAGCATGTGCAGATCATTTTTTCTCTGCAGTCAAAACCCCGAATTTGCTCTGCCGACATATCCCAGTGAAGGAAGACACAGCAGTTTGGGGAAGATGCCCTGTGGTCTTCAAATACAGCATTCCACATTACAGCGTTTTGTTCAACATGTACGGTTCTGTAAGACTGTGCCTCCCGTTTCATTGTCGCATTTGCCCTCGCACCGTAATTTGGGTCTATCTAAGGGTCAGATATGAACACTGAGTCCATTGTTCATGCCAATTCATTATGGTCAGTAAACTCCTTGCTACCCCCCCCCCCCCCACCCCCACCCCCTCCAATTCACTGCTCAGAAGGAAAGAATTCTGTTTATCTTTTTCTACATTTACTACTTCTTCTCTAACATTATTAACTTCTTCTTTTTTTCACATTGCATGGATGTTAAGTATGGACATGCTGGTTGTGAATGGGAAGAGCTGTGTTGATGAACAATTAATGCATTGAGTAGTCACTATTCACCAGACACGCGTGTGTAATGAATGTGAAATGATGGCTATCATTAAAATTGATATCGATGTTTGCTTGCGAGATAGTGCTCTTTACAGCAGTTTATAAATTACAGCAGCCTGAATACAAAGCTTTTCACCTTTCACAGCCAGTATTATCGATATCTCGTGGGAAACATGTACTGGAGAAATGTTTTCAAAAAGAAAGAACCCGCCACTTTTCAAACATTTTTAATTAGCAAATGACCCACTAGTTCTCCTAGGTTTTACAAAATCAACAGTTTAGTGTCTAAGGAATCTTTTTAAGCTGCATATGAAAAATTCTGTGTTGAATAGGCTGTTGAATCTTGCTGAAACCAGTGCAGTGGGCTGGTTGAAGTAAAATCGAACATCCTACTTTTTGGGGGGTGGATGGGTGCGGGCGTGGGGTGGGGGTGGGCTCCTTTGAAAAGACATGGGCGGAGTTGTGGATTTGAGGGGGGATTGAACAAGTATGGTTAAGAAAGAATATAAATGTTTTATGCCTCCACTCATGGAGGTTGTCTATCACTTGGCTATAACCCAAAGGGACCCCCTCGGTACTATAACACCACGTGCTACTCTACTACAAAATATTCTGGGGGGAATCTGTAGTAAATAAAGTCAATTCCGGTAGTTTGAGGTGGATTTTGGTGATTTGGAGGGTTTTTCAGGTTAATGTGGGTAATTCTACGAATTGGGAAATTACTCCTGTACAAAGGAACATACCCTCTGAACATGCCCCTATTCGATAAGAAGCATTTGGGTAACATAGCAACCACGTGCTATCATAGAAACCAAGATGGCTGCCCCAGTATACAAAATGGACGACGGAAACATGTGTCCCCATAACAATTCGCGTTGCGCATGCGCACCAACACCACGTATCACTATGGGGATGACGTCACAAGATGGCCACTCACGCGGGTTACCATGGTAGCACAACATGGCACCGAAGGGTCACTTGACTATGGCGTCACATTAGATCCTACATGAGATCATGCTACCTAGAGGTGAAACATACGAGACATACCACTGTCCTCGATCGTAAGTTTTTAGTGATTTCCCGACTGGACACACCCTTCCTAATATTCAGACATACTGCTTGTTTGCTTGCAGAAAACTCGAGTGTATTCTTTTTCTTGAACATCCCCACTGCTGAACATTTGACAGAACAATCTTTTGGTAGTAGTTTTCAAAACAGAATCTGCTCACTTCATTTGACTCGCACTGTATTCATATATTAAAATTTCAAAAAGTGTTTGTCTCTTTCCATTTAATGACTAAAGCCAAAGTCTGCAATGCTTGTACTGATCTCAAAAAGCCTGCTCATAATTGTAAGGAACATGAAAAAATATGGAGACCACTCATGATGATGAAGAAACAAAGGGAATTTTCTTCAATTCTTGTCTCTACCTGACAATGACTGATCTACAAATGTTTAATTTATCACCACTGAGAGGGTTCCCAGCACCTCTTCATTTCATTCCAAATATGATCTTTGACCTGTTGCAGTCAAAACAGACTTCCAATGCACCTAAAAAGAAGCTGTCTGTTTTTTTGTTTTTTTTTACAGTTGGGTAATTCCTCAACCCCCGGTGGTATTCTTGTTGCCACTGGCAACAAGTCTGTTTGCTCAAATTTGCTAAAAATGAATTGTCTTTATCTTTTTACAATTCAATCTGCACAAATATCATGAACGGGTATTTTTTAAGAAAAGGCTTGCATAGCAGCCAAAAATATGGGGAAGTTACACTGGTTTAACAACTTTGCGAATATATTTTCACTTTAGAATGATCGATTTCACAAAGCCAATTGTCATCATTATATTTAGAAGTGTGTGTACGGTATTGGGAAATTTCAACTAAATTTGTTGAAAACGAATGCTCTGAGAGGGTAAGATTATATTATATTTTTTTAAAAAATGCATGTTTCTATCCATTATATTTGTGGGGGCACGGTAGGTTAACGTTAATGACGACATGTCAAACCACAGACAAAAAAATACAAAAAATATTTAATTCAATAAAAATGTACAGTATGTTTCATTCAAGTCCATAAACAAGAGCATTTTCAGTAATTTGGCCATAACTTTAGGTTACAATACACTATATAGAGGCAAAGAAACGCCCCCTCAACATTTAATAGAGCATAAAATCTTTGGGATTAGCTGATTGGGCCACTATCTAAAGAGTTTGGAACCCTCACTAAAAATGTTAAAGGGTCTGTTTTGGAAAAGACTTAAGATGTTTCCACTGGTTTTAGTCTCCAAAATGTGAGAGTTGAAACATAGACTGGGGGGAGGGGGGGGGGGGGGGCAGGTAAAAATATGTCTTGTCAATTCATTGCGAATCTGGACGGTAGAAGAGGAAGCCCCAAATTTAAATACAGAAATCACAGGATAACACATATTTTTCTCCAGGGCATTTTTTTTAATGAGATGATATACTAAATGGATTGAGGATTGTTTCGTTCCAAATGTGCTTGATGAGCTGAGGAGAGAGAAAACGGTTAGCACTGTCGCCCGTGGAAATCTTTTAGTGTATTATAACCACGGCATCTGCGATGTCGTTCAATAAAGGTACAATACACTAAATAGAGGCAAAAGCGCACTCTAAAGGATATTACCTCAACATTTAACAGAGCATAAAATGAAGGAGATCAGCTGATTGGGGCTATATTTGTTGATTTTGAAACCCTCAATAAAAATGCAACAGTGTCTATTTTCGAAAAGACTGAAAATATTGGCACTGGCTGCCCTTTCAAAATTGTGAGAGTTGAAATATAAGGTGGGGGGGGGGGGGGGCAAGTAAAATTTGCCTTTTCAATTGAGCGTGAAACTGGACAGTAGATGGGAAATCGTCAAATTTGAACAAAGAAAACACACGGTAACATATTCTTTTTTCCTGTTCATTTTTTTTAATGAGATGATATACTAAGTGGATTCTGGACTCCCCCCCCCCCCCCCTCCCAATGACCTTGATAAGCTTAGGAGACAGGAAATTGTTAACACTGTCGCCAATGCAAATGTTTCAGTGTATTGCAACCTAACCTGAAGATGTTACGTTGCAATACACTTCCGACAAGTAATTTCTCATGCGGATCTTCAATTCATGCAATGACGTCATAAATGAATTTGACCATTGAACCTGTGAAGAGTTACTTGCCATTTCACCCACTTCACTGTTCCGACCCTTTATCCAGTGAACATTGTTTGTTTGTTGGGGTTCAGTGACACTTTCAACAACGAGGGTCTAGGGATTCAATGACACTGAACAGCCAGGATTAGGTCGTATCAGACAGTTTTGCGTGTGGAGGAAGCAGATTATCCCAAACCACCCAGCAGCGGCGAGTAACTATTAGGCGCCTCAAATTATTAATCCGGCAGGCCGACACAAGTAGAGTTAGCAGCTGCTGCAGACAAGTGCACCGTCGACGAGTGGTACTCCGTATTACATATTGCCGCTGAACCAGTCCCACGAGGGCAATCGAGGTTAAATGTCTTGCCCAAAGACACAGCGGAGACTGCGTGGGAAGGATCGAACACACACCGGTCGGCCTTTTTTATTTGAAGTACAATGCTCTAATCAATGAGCCGCCAGGCTCCCATCCAGTGAAGTGGTAGATGCAAGACGCTGGTATCATTACCTATAGATAAATGAAAGTGAGGCCAAATATAAAGAAACTATGTTGTTTTAACAAATTTTAACTTTTGACATATTTTTCGGATTTACGGTTAATTCTTAGGTTATCCAATATTTTTATTCAAGATAATGTTATATTATACATTACATAACAGTATAATAGATTAATGAAAAGGTTTGACTAGCAGTACACAAAATAACAGATAATTAATAAATGTTAACTCTTGACTTTGGGGAAAAGGATGTCAGAAACAAAAACAGCCATCAAGATTGGGATTTGCGGTCCAAGGGAAATAACTCTCCATCCATTACGTCTTTCATTCTTTTTAAAATTCAAATGAAAAGCTGAAACTGCAAGAAGATCCTAAAGTAAAAATATTTGGTGCAGTTCTGATGAAACATGGTAAAGCCACAGCATATGCTTAGGGTTTGGAATAAAACTGACCCGAACTGTCCTCAAACTGAAAAAGAGACATTGACTATTGTTTTGGATTAAAAAATATCACCGTTAAAGATGATATACGGATTCGAAGAATCAGAACAACCTCGAGTTCAAAGATTTAAAAAAACCCAGGGTAAAAATAAATTCATATCAAATATGTTATTATGGTGACGATTTACGTGAGACTAAACGGACATTGTCAAAAGACATTACTGTTAATCAAATTTAAATGCACGTTCGCCTGTATCTCCCGGAAATATATTCAGTTTTAACTGAAACTGGTAATGATTCAAAAATTGGTTGTTTGTTAACATCGGCGTATTAGTCAATGTGCCCTAAAATGGAGAAACTTAACAACCTATCTTCAAAAGCTACATAAGGTTCATACCAAACATCAAAGCATCTTCTTTGGTGGTTCACGAAAAGAACATTTAAAAATGTTTTTTCGGCTTTTGGGGTATTAAGGGGAGTAACAACTTTTTGGGAAAAAACTTCAAGAGTATACTCCACCAAGACGTTTTGTACCAAATTACTTAAAACTTATTCATGGCATTTGGTTACATTGACGAGTTATTAACCCTTTACCTAATGAATCGCCCGCATCCGCCCGCGTAATAAGCAAATTCAGCAGTTAAAAAAAAAAACAATTTTTCAAACAATTTCAACAAAACCATATCATGTGACCCCTCGTTGGAACGAGCTCGTCGAGAGCTTGTTCCAACGATGGGTCACATGATATAGTTTTGTCGAAATGTTTTGAAAAATTTTAAAAAATGATATTTAAAATAATAAATTTGGATATCGTCTGCGTTGGGTAAAAGGTTAACTGACAATGGTCTACAAGTTCAAAGAGATAATTCTAAACAGTTCGTAAAAACGTTTGACTGCACACAGAAACCTACACTAAAGCCAGGAAAACTGTCGAGCAGAACGATATGTTCAGACAGTAACACATTTATACCATAGGCAGCCTAAAACTCTCACCTGGTTCAAGTTGTCAAAAGAGATGATTGTCAGTAAGTGATGGACAGCAAGAGCATTTTTTTTTATTTGCTATGACACAACCAAAGGCAATTTTTTCGGTCATTCATTTCTGCTTGTCCTAGGAAGGCTTCTTAGACAAAAACGAAGCTCTGTTCTGTAAAGTCTCAAAAACTGACCGTACGAAATTTCGTTTTCGTTTTAACTTCTGTGGTTCTCTCTATCCCACCCACAAAAAAAGCTTTCAGGCAGTAACATGAATAAATCAAGTAACTATGGCCTAGTTATACTACATAACAAATTTGGTGGAAATCAGCCCATTGGTTCTGGAATTACAAATTTTGAGTGAAGCCAAAATGGACTTCCTCCCATAGGGAGCCCAGATTTTGACATACTTAATTCATTTGAAGAAACTTTAATCTTCATCACTAAAGTAAGTTCCATACCAGAAATGTAAGCATTATTGCGAGTATCTCATGAGAAGACGGTTTTCAAAGCTTTTTAGGCTTACGAGGCATTAACCCCATCCAAAGGGGCGTAGTAACTTTTGGGGAAAAAATAAGAAGTGTAACCTCCACCAAGATGCTTTGTAACAAATCAGTTTCGACTTGGCCCAAAGTTTCTAAAGAAGAATACTTAGTTGGTGGAGCATAAGAAAGATAATGACTCGGCATTTTCTCATTGCCAACAGTGTTAAAATCGGGCATCCTCATACGGTACCCAATAACAATATCGAGACGACCAAAATAAGCACTTTCTGTCGAATCCCTTCACTATAGGGCTTATCTTATTCACTGTACACTGCCGACCAAGTTCTATGTATCCACAATTATGTTTTTTTATTTTTGATTTCTATAAAATGATGTATGCGTGTATACAGATATTTTCAATAAATATTGTTTAAACTAAAATCGATAGCAGTTTTTAGACCCTCCCCTCTGATTTCTCTAGTCCCGAGAAAGCTTCATTCTAAAAACAATATTCTGGTCCATGAATTTTTTTTTTTAAATATAGGCATTTGATTTTTTTCCACTTTCAGCTCTTGGTGAGGTAGACGCTCTCGCCCTTCTCCTGGATAGTCCAGGTAATGGGAAAAGAGACGCCCCGAGCTGATATGGTGTTGATGAGTGAAAAGTTTCTGCGCGAAGGCGCACATGGACAATGTGGGATTGAAATCCCTTGCGACCCTAATAACTTTACTTGCTTTATAGCTTTATTTGCTTGTAAATCCACGAGAGTCGGGAGCGAGAGCCAATAATCTTATTAAGTTTGAGTGGGCGACTGGCAGTAGGATAGTGGGTTGAGATCCCCGAGAATCTCGAGCTGGAAAATGGCTAGGAATTTGCATAATTACAAGAGTTCTGCTCCGTGTTTGCTAAGAGAAGTGGGCAACGATTACAAAAAGGAAAAAAATCCAACAATATGTGTTTTTTGAAAGCTGGGAGTCATTCATCATCCTATAAGGGAGACCGGATGCTGGGTATTGGCCATCTGGTCTGCCTTCAGAGGGAACAGATGACGGGGCGATTGGAGGGAAAAAAAGAACCCCCCCCCCCCCACACACACACACACACTCACCCTCTCACAGACACACACCCGAAAGCCCTTAAAAGGACTGTTAAATCTTTATTCAAATATTTATTTATATAAAATGTTCACTCGTCCCCAGCCATACAAGCTTGTTTCAATCCTTGCTTGGTGTCTGGTGGTTTCTTGCGTGTGTTAACAGAGAGGTAGGTTGCACCAATTCCTCCTACGCTTTGTCTACCATTTCCATGCGTCTTCTTGATAAGAATGTTGCAAGAAAATTTGAGAATGTTCAGTTAGAAAAGTTATAGGTAGAGAGAAAAGATAGGTACCCGCTATTGTATATTGTGCCTGCTGTGTGATTGTTGCTATGGGTGGGGTGAAGAGTGGATTTCTTCGGAGCCCACTCCCCACACGCAGAGTTACGTGGCAGTCCTGCCAGACTCAATCCTAAAGATCTCAATGAGTAGAGAGCCAATCCTCACTGACTCCACGCAGTTTAATTCTGTTGAGTACTTTTAATTTACTGTGGCTTATTTTGTTTTTCTGTTAAGGGTTCGGTGTTCGTTCAGCTTCACCATTTATTCACTATCATGGAGTATGTGGAGGGTTTTGTTATATAGGTCTTATCAAACGCATTTCAATCGCGCTTCAGCAGAGTTGTGAGGCAGTCCTCACAGACTCTATCCTAAAGTTCTCAATGAGTAGCGAGGCAATCCTCACTGACTCCACGCAATTTAGTTACATTGTTTTAATTTTTTTTTTATTTTCTGGAAACTTATTTTGTTTTTCTGTTAAAGGATCGGTGTTCGTTCAGCTCAACCATTAATTCACTATCTTGGAGTCTGTTGAGGGTTTTGTTGTGTAGGTCTTTTAATCGCTTATCAATAGTTTTCTATTTTTGCTAGCTCGTGAAGTTCCTTTATTGGTGCCCATTTGGGTTTGCATAGTGCCAAACGCAGGGCATAATTTTGAACCCATTGTAGCTTCTGAATGTTGGTTTTGCTCAGGTCACTTGTTATTATGGCACCGTATTCTAGTACCGGTTCTATAAATGTTTTGTAAAACTTGAGAAGCACATCTTTGTTCCCTCCCCAATTTCTACCTCTGATCATCTTCAGGAAATTGATACGTTTAGTAGCTCTAACCCTAATGGACATTACGTGACTGTTTAGACTGAGATTATAATCTAGGATAAATCCCCAAAATTTGGCTTCTTTGCTTCTTCTTTTCTTCCTGTGCTTCTTGAAGAATGTAACTTTTTTTTTAGTTTTGTCGGCATTGAGTTTGATGTGCCACAGGGCGCACCAGCTCTCAAGATCGCGAATGTTATCACGTAGAAGATTTTTAATTATGTTTCGGGACATGCTGGCCGTCCAAATGAATGAATACTTTATTTCGCAGCATAATAATATAATAGTATACATGTATTAACAAAATATTAACTCTGTTATACTGCGTGGAGACAGCATAGTCACAAGGACAGTCTTTCTGCCGTCCCCACATGAAGGTTAAATGTAATCTTCACAGCACATTTCACCTAAATTTTGATTCACTGAAAAAGACTAATATTGACCAGCATCTAGCAAGAAAAAACAAAATAAGACAGATTTCCATCCATTCAGAGCCCACAGTCCATCGCGGTGCCGCTCCGCTGTACGTGGTGAAGACATAGTACCTCGGGGCAGCACTATGGTCCACCGTGTTACCCAATATTGAGGCATCTCAATTTAACAATGGGCGAGGTAACAGAACATTAATTACAAGCATGACGATACATCAGCCATTACTACAATCTGGGCATGCAGGATTACTACAGGCAACATTAATGGAGTATGAGCTGAGCATCCTGTCCGTTAGAGTTCGAGTTTTTCTGAATTCAGATCTATTGAGATTTTGAACTAATGGTTCAATTTCATTCCACATTCTTGGAAAAGAGTGGAATGGGAGATTAGCTGAAAACTGAGTACGAGTTTTGAGAACGTATATCTTTCCCGATTGCCTTGTATTCATTCTTGATGGATTTGTATAAAGCTTGAAGGTACTTTCGAAACTCACGGGCAGTCTATTATGGAACCAGTCGTACATAAAAAGAAGGACGTTAAGTTTGTATAGATCTTTGAATTTCAGAATTTTAAGTTTTCTGAACAGGGAGTCGGTATGTGAATTGTATGTTTTGGTGTCTATTATGCGTATTGCCTTTGTCGTCTGAGAACTACGATAGTTCAACACAGTATTTCCCTACTTTTTCTATGTCATTCACATATATTATGAAAAGAAGCGGGCTTAGAATCGACCCTTGTGGTGTTTCCGCTTCGAGTATTACTTCCTCTGACATCTCGCAATTAACCCTCACCTTGACTTTTTGG
Source organism: Pictodentalium vernedei (assembly GCA_031216915.1). Lineage (NCBI taxonomy): Eukaryota > Metazoa > Mollusca > Scaphopoda > Dentaliida > Dentaliidae > Pictodentalium > Pictodentalium vernedei. The sequence goes on from CM062295.1 coordinate 270,227,519, forward strand.
TTAGTTAGAAATGATGATATGATCCTCAGAATTTTAGTGGGTAATCCCATTTTCGCTAGTTTATATTTCACGCCATTGTGCCATACCGAGTCGAACGCTTTTTCTACATCCAAGAAAAGCGCTGTTCAGATTTCTTTTTGACTAAATGCTGTTTTCATATAATCGACCAGTCTATATACGTGTACGTATATGGTGTTCTGTAATCTTGTCCAGTGCTCCATGTTGTCTTAACTCACGTGTTCAGACTCTGAAGTCAGAGGTGCGAATGATATGAGATGAGATGAGATGGATGCACAAATGCCTGAGAGCACGTCTGCAGTATATATTAGCCCTTGTTGTTTTAATCAATGTCAGTAACAGAATATCATTTAATGTGATTATTGGCCGATAGGAACTGTTTATCCGTCATTGTCTGAATGACTCGTTTGAAACAACAGCACATCGGCGATGACTCACAAAGGCACCAAGCTTCCTATCAAATCCCTCCTTCAATTGGCAATTTGTTTATTGTTAAAGACATGTTATATTGTGAGCTGTGGTGCCTAGTGCTGATACTTTTATGTTGCTGTGAACTTTTGTATCGTATAGCATTTTCTTTGAATAATATTGCTTAAACTAACAGTACATGGTTTCGTATTATCCATTTTACATGTTATTAAGTACTGTTCTATAAAATACAAGTTTGTGCACTATTAGAGAGTCATGATTGTAGTATATTTGACCGCCGTTATGTAAAATTATTTGGTATTGTTATGAATGAAGTACAAGTACACTGTAACATGTTCTACACAGGTTGGGCGGGCCTATCAGGGTTAAACATAACGCTCCCACCTACAGGTCGCGAGTGTAATATTGCGTCAGCAAATGCCATCAGGGTTATGTTGTAAGGCCGGTTATGGGGTGGATTTTTTTTTCTTTGATAACTCTTCAAGATACCTTAAAATAAAGCAAAAATATTTTTATTTACATGCAGTTCTCGAGCTATTTGATGTTCGTAAAAACATATTTGACAGTTTACAACAATTTGTATTGCACTAAGGATCTGTGTGTTGTAGCCTTAGGGTGGGTGTTACATAACCAGATAAACACAACACAAACATCTGACAACAAGCAACTCGATAATCCATCAACTATCGTTAAGAACAAAAGCTTAGATCTTCCCTGAACCAGGGTAGACAGAACATTTACACACCCAACTGGTAAAGGTTACGCGTGTAAATGTGGTTACCATCTTAACCCACCTAGATCAAACTTTCTGCATATAAAAATAGATATTTAACCCTCTTTATCATATCGTTATTCATCGGTTTGTTTCCAGGCATATGAAGGAATAAGAGCCAAAGACTCTTGGGAACAAGACAGAAATATTATAAGCTCTTTAAAAACAATTCATTTTAAGGCAATTAGTTTATGTCCACAACGAGCTCTTTGCGCTACCATTTCCAAGCAGATGAACGAAACAGGACCAAAGGCTCTGCTTGCCTCACTTGATTATGAGAAAGGAAAGTTACCATTATATACAACTATAAGCTCCGTGATTTAAACTGAACTAATAAAATCTTTTCAACTCTATGCTGACTCTCTTTATAGAACCATTTCATGTAGTAAACGCATTGGGCTACTAATAATAATAACACTTTGACCGCCCACTGATTTGTGGCGGTTCTCGGATTAAAAGGCCTTGGTTATTCCTGTACGCCCATCTGCCTCTCTATTCCCACGCTTCTTCTCTCCTCCCAACACTCAGAGACGAACTTCTTGGTGACATCCCTTACCCCCATCTTCCCAATCTCTCCGATTAGCATATTAGCCCTCTCCTTTGAGTCTCCCACTAACCACATGTCCTTCATTCTCCCATCCCACTTCCCCATGATACTCCCAGTGAGTCTTGAGTAAGTCAAATATACCTCCCTTTAGTTCAACCAAGGCCAAATCAAAAGATGAAGTAACATTGATTTGCTTTATTATCATATCGGTAGTAACCTGATGTACATATTCGAGATGTTCCAATTGTTTGAGAAGTTTTGTGGATAAATTGTTAACTTCCTCAAAATTTTCTTTAATGGGGTTGACAACATTTTGAAATCTTTTATCTACTGTAGAAATAAACGAGGCCAACTTATTTGAGTGTGTTTGTAGAACATGAGCAATTTTCTCAGTTCTTTTTCAAACGACATTTATATGGGATGAAAGAGCATTCAGATCCTCAGTAATAGCAGTACCAAACAATGTTTTTGCGACATCACCTACAAATCCCAAAGTGCGCGTTTTCCATATTTTCTTTTAAATACAACCTGAGGCTTTTCTGGGACTAAGCTCTTTAAATACTTGACAATTTTGAGAACTTATGGACAGATGACAACCAAAATTAATGACCTTGTGTTACCATCGGTGTAATAGAATGGCAAATTTTTTGATCAGCATAAAATATTGAAAACTTGGGTTTCTTATGCTCTTGTGGAAGGAATATATGAAATGTGTGGAGCCAGTAGACAGAGGAAAAGTGAATGTTACCTTGATGTAGGAAAGAAACTCTGTAATTTACAGGCTGTATCTTCACTGGTGATCTGCCCAAACACCACAGGAAGAACTACTACAAAGACAAGAGAACCTACATGAAATAAAAGAAAAGAAAATGTATAAATTATTTGACGAGCAGAAAGAGGCATTTTCTATTTTTTCCACTCAGAGTTTTGTGAATCAGAAACTCCCTTGTCAGTCGTGGGAGTATATTCTTTTTAGGTTGCCAAGACCTTTAAGAAAACTTCCTTCTTAATAAGAAAATGTGTTTCTCTCTTTATAAATTTCCCCTTAATAAGCTTTTCTATCGGAAAGTACTTTTGCTGGGAACCCTGACTGCCTGTTGGGGTATTAGGTTTTTCGTCATTTACCTTGGTATCACTTCCAGTTGCCTGGGGAGACATGTTTTTAATTTTGCAATCCTCTTGATCATGATATTTTTTTATTCTAAAAACTGAACATGGACGTTTTTCCAGTTTATTTGTTTCCATATTCCTGAGCTTTATGTACAATTTGGTCCTTTATCCACAATAAAGTATGGCCCCTCCCAATGAATCATAAGTTTTGGAGATTTGGCCTTGTGTAAGAGAACCAAATCACCAACTTCAAACATAGGTTCATGTGCTTTTTCATCATAATATTTTTTACTTTTCTCCTGGGCTGTTTGGAATTAGTTTTGGCGATTCCCTAACAACTTTAAGATGCTCGGTTATGGTCTCTATAAATCTTTGAACATTATAAGGTAATGTATCCTTCAGAACAACAGCCATGTCGAAAGGTAAAATCATTTCTCTCCCAAAGAGCAAGCAGAAAGGGGAGAACCTACTGCTGTGTGTAGATGGGCTCCTGTGAAAACTTATGATACTGGTTAGTAATGTGTCCCAGTCGTCTTGCTGTTCATTAACATATATTTGTAATGGCTGAGCCAAAACACTATTCCATCTGTTACAAGCCGAGTTTGTTTGAGGATGGTAAGCACTTGGGTGGTGCCTAATAACCTGAAACAATTAGTATAAAGCAGAAACAAGTTTGCTCGTAAAGATTTGACCTCTGTCTGATATGAGAGTGTAGGGAGCACCAAATATGCAAAAAAAATTCTAATTTCTGAGTATAAAATTTTTGCTATTTCACCAGCTTCTTGTTTTTCTAAGGGAAAAGCTTCACACCACTTAGAAAAACTTGACAAAGTTGTGTGGAAAAGGACCCAATAAATCGATATGCCATCGATTGAAGACTTCCTCAACTGATAGTGGGTTGAGAGGTGCATTTTTAGCATGGAAATTGCGTTTACCTTTTTTGACATTGGTCACGTGAGTTAATATAATCTGCCACATTCTGGTACATCATAGGCCAATAATATTTGAGTCTTAATGCATGGTGAGTTTTCTCTACCTCTAAATGACCACCACCATGATATGCCAAATGGCCCCCTAGTCTGAAGCTTTCTGGTAAAGCAATTTGTCATGTAATACTCAAATGTTTTGAGAGATTTTTCACTCTTTGCTGATACAAATGATACAAATCATCATTAAGAAATACATATTGGTCAGATTCAATCACAATTCTTTTGGCATCTTTCTTATTATCAGGCAGCTCTTTATTATTTAAATATTTAATTATCGGTGCGAAATCATTGGATTCTTTTTGTAACTGTGACAGATTTGAAGATGTGAATTGTGTATCATCAGAGTGAGCATCAGGATGATTTGAATTACCATCTTCAAATACAGACACGTCTGCCAAAAGTAACTAACTTTGATAGAAGAATGTTACCTGAGTTGGCTCAGGAGGATCAGAAGTTTTTGATACACTATTTATGGAGAATAAAGGGACTGGGGACATACTTTCAAAATAGTGTGATTCAGCATCTTTTTGGTGGCTTTCTGGATAGTCCCTTCTGTCAAGTGAATCAGCGTTTCCATTCCTTTTCCCACTACAGTGAATGGGATCAAATTGATAACCCTGCAACATAATGATCAACTTGGTCAGCCTACATGTGGGGTGACTTTTGGTTTTTAAATAGGAGATAGCTCTGTTGTCAATATAAATTTTGAATTTTCTGTTGGCTAAATAGACATGATAGGTTTTTATTCCTTCTAATACTGCAAGGCATTCCAACTCTGTTGTAGGCCATTTTTATCACATGGTTTCAAACTACTTCTGCCACCATATGCAATTACTCTTTCCCTACCCTGTTCATCTAGCTGACTAAGAATAAACTCCAGATCTGTAGTGAGTATGAATTCTTTTTCCATATCTGGATATTCCAAAATTGGAGCTGACAAAAATGATGACTTCACTTTATTGACGGTTTTGTAACAACCATCACTCCAAACAAATGGGTATCTTTCTGAAGTAGTTTTGTTAAAGGGCATGTTATTTTAGAAAACCCTTTGACAAACCTACGATAGTAATTACAAAGGCCAAGGAAACTCCGAACTTATTTTTGACTCTTTGGCACGGGATATGTTTCTACATCTGCAATTTTTGTTCTGTCAGCCTGGATGCCTTCTTGACTGAAATTATGACCCTAATATGTTACTTCTTTAGCTGTAAAGGTGCATTTTGAGGGCTTCAAGGTTAAATTTGCCTTGTGAAGCTGACTAAAAATAGATTTTCAGATGCTGAATGTGTTCCTTCACATTTGTGCTAAACACCAAGATATCATCAATGTAGACAGGGGCATATATGTAGTTAACCCCCTCCCCTCCCCCTCTCAGAACATGGGTATTTAACCTTTGAAAGCTGGTTTTGGCATAACCCAAATGGCATTCGCTTCCATTAGTAAACCCCATTGTGAGTAATAAAAGCAGATTTTGTGCAGAATGTTGATCCATTGGATTAAGCCAAAACCTACCAGCAAGGTCAAGAATGGAAAACAATGAAATGTGATTTTCTCCCAAAGTATCACAGTCTCACCTGGGTAGAGGGAATGAAACAGGCTTAGTGACTTTATTAAGCTTTCTATAATTGATTGCAAATCGGTATTCTCTACTCTTCTTGTGGACTATGATGATGGGGGCTTTGCCACTGAGAGTTGCTTGGCTCGATAATGTTTGCCTGTAACATCGCATCTTCTTGTTTTTCAATTTCCTTTTTCACAGCTGGGGACTGCCTATAGAATCTTTGGCAAACAAGCGATGCATCAGCAGTGTCAATATAATGATGTGACAAAGTTGTTTTGCCAAGATTTTCCAAACTATTTGCAAAAACATCTTTGTTCTAATTTAAAAATTGGGTTAGCAAGAATTTGTCATTATGGCGTAATTCTGGGTTATTAATTTCAAATGCCAAAGGTGTATTAGAAGATGTTTCTGAATTTTTAACTGGTTTCTGAGAAGCATCAAATGAGTACACTTCTGGTGAATAAATATTTGAAAACATTCCTAACACTTTCCCTTTTCATTGGCGCTTGTCCATTCTGAGGGCAAACTACACGTCAACCTCCAATTACTTTCTAGATTTAACAAGATTGTTTATTGGTTCCGAAATGCTTAGATCATTATTTGTGGAACCAGATAAACAAACATTTACAGTAGTCTGTGAACCAGCTGGTAATGTAATTTTGCATTTAGTTCTTGCTGATGATACATTTGTAGGGATAAGGTGAGCACTGTGACCATCATCAATTTAGACGGTGTCAGTTTCCAAACTGACAACCATATTATATTTTTGCATGAAGTCCATTCCAATTACAAGTGAATAATGAAGATTATTAAAAACATAAAAGGTACGATTGTAAATAGCACTGATATAAAAGGACACAGGTAATTCTACCATTCCAACAATATTATGAATTTCCCCTCCAACACCAACAACTCTTTTAACATTAGAATTTAACAATTGAATACTTCTAGTTTGGGATTTCTCCAACGTTGCTTTTGGGATGCGACAATTAGAGGCCCTCGTGTCTATCAGAGCACTAGTTTTCACTTTGTTAACTTCAAGAAGAACTAAACTGGTATCAATGGGCATCCACAATGACAAAAATGGCCATTGTTTTGTTCCCGCTGTTCTTTCCTAGGCCTATCCAGAAACTGCTGTTTATGGATAGGCACTGGATCCTAGTATAATCTACACAATCATTTAAAATGCCCATAATTATTGCAGCGATGGCAAATAATGTCTCTTGCTGGGCATTTGTCTGCAGACACACAGTGTCCACCACAACCTGTACACTTTGAAATGTTATTGGAAAAATTTGTCTGTTCACCCCTGGCTCCTTGGAAAGGCTGTTTATGCTTGTCTTCCCAAGTGTCTCTTGAAAAGTGTGGACTTTGTGGTCGTTATGGAAAACTAACTTGTCTGGGATCATTTTGCCTCCTTGAATGAACCTCTAAATTATTAAATAGCACTGTCTCACATAGATCTTTTATTTCCTTGAAGATTTCATTCGTGGATAGTGCCTCAGTAGGACCACATGAATCTGTGGCCTGTTTTGCCAGTATTGTGTGGCATCTCAGTTCCTGAATTTTTTTAGAATCCATTGATAGTGCAATTTTTCTTATACTGGGATGCAATCCTTTAAATGCAATACTTAAGAGAATTTGATTGTCTTTCTTTCCATGAGGTGCACCTTGTTGAAACCGGGTGAGGTAATAGGAAACTTTTTCACCTACGTATTGTGTAATGTTCAATAGCTGGAAATCCAAGGAATATTTCTGGTCCATGAATGCAGACTTAAGTTTATTTAAAATGAGAACAATGTTAGCTTTTGTGCTCGTGGGTAAATCTTGATACCATAGGCTGGCATTGCTTCCTAATTTAAAACATAATGCTGCTAGCTTCTCGTTCTTTATTCATATCATAAACCTTCATGCAGTTTTGGAACATTTGGATCCATTGTTCGAGATTCTGTGAACCATCTCCTTTAAACTTTAGTAAATCAAGTGACATCGACATGGTTACTTTAGAGGTTGGTATTGATGTATCTTTTCAGCTGTTTTAGAACTGCATAAATTATAGTTTTGAGGTGTAAACATGGACCTTTGAATTCTCCACCAACTTTTGTAAGGCCGGTTATGGGTGGATTTTTTTCCTTTAATAATTCTTTGAGACACTTTAAAATGGCAAAAATATAATTTCATTTACATGCAGTTCTCGAGCTATTTGATGTTCTTAAAAATATATTTGACAATATACAACCATTTTCTTGAACTAAGGGATCTGTGTGTTGTACCCTTAGGGCGAGTGTTACAGATAAAAACAACACAAATATCTCAGAACAAGCAACTCGATAATCCACCAACTAATGTTACGAACAAAAGCTTCCATCTTCCCAAGACCATGGGAAGCCAGAACACTTACATACCCAACTGGTAAAGATCACGAAAGTAAATGTGGTTACTTTCTTAACCCACCTAGATCACACTTATTGCATATAAAAATAGATATGTAACCCTTTTTAACATATCGTTATTCATAAGCTTGTTTCCAGACAAAGGCTCTTTCCTTCAGATGCATGGAAACAAGACAGAAATATTATAAGCCCTTTAAAAGCAATTCATTTTAAAGCAGTTAGTTTATGCACAAAATGAGTTCTTTGAGCGACCATTTCCAGCAGTCCATCTCCAAGCAAATGAAAGAAACAGGGCCACAGACTCTGCTTGCCTCATTTGCTAATACAAAAGGACTTAGTTACCATTATTTACAACTATAAACTTGGTGATTTAAACTAAACTAATAAAATCTTTTGAACTGTATGCTGGCTCTCTTTATAGAACCATTTCATGTAGTAAGCACATTGGACTACTTAGTTCATATCTGTACCTAAAAACAAGCTCTCGGAGCTATAGCTCTGTAAAATACCTTTGAATACTTTAAATAACATTCACGACATAAATACTAATTTATAACCAATCAGTACTAGATTTTGCATCAATCCACATGCAGTTTCAGCAAATATTTCTGAAGCCTGTAATTCACTAAGACAGACAAACTTTCAGCTTCTAAATTAATGACACTGTTAATTATGGAACCCACACTCATAAAAATGAAACACTATAAAAATAACTTCTCTTATTACAACTTACAAGGGTCTACTGAATCGTGGGGGAAGCGCAATTTGCAATTAAAATTTAATTTCAACAAACATATTCGATCTGTATGAATTTGCCTTGTTGCAATTTATCAATCGCTTCCAATAAATTACAACAAAACAAATCACTATGATTAAAACTACTTATAGAGCAATCCTGCACTAGCCAACCAGCAATTTAATATTAATTTGCCCTGTTGCCGTTTGCTGGAAGGTGCCCCTTGTACATTCTCCAACAAGCTACAACAAAACATTATAAAACTAGCTTTGGATCAGCTTGGCACTATGCGAGCAATTTATATTTAACTTTCCCCTACAAACAAAATTTATTTAACTTATAACAGTTCGAGCTTCGAGTGGTTGTTAGGACTTCTGAAATGGATGGATGGCTGTGTTACCCAAACTAGACCAGGTTCTATACATCACTAACTCTGAAATGGAATCTATAACAGTTTATTTTGTGAAATTTGTACAATTGTTTGTTTTGTCAGATTTACTTTATGGAAAAAAATGTAACTGTTCCAGAAGAAATGTTTTTAAGAAAAAAACAAAAAAAAGCCTTTATAAACATTTACTAAATCTGTTTACACTGTAGATACTTTTAATCTGTCTTAATTTACTGGGGCATTATTTTAGTAAAATTTAGAAACTTTAATTTACTTTTACAGACCTTAAATCATTTTTTATCTACATTTATTTATTTAACTTTGAAATTTTTTTTTGAAGTTAAATTGTTTAAAATTAAATAAATCATTTTGTTGTACATTTATTTAAAGTACTGGAGTTAAATTATTCTAAAGAGGCATGGCTCAAAAGGCTGACCTTTCAGAAGGGCTAGTAATTGCCCAGGAAAAAATCACCAACTGAACACTGAAGTGAGAAAAAACTACGAATTTATAGCCACAATTCAACATGAAAAGTCTGTGACTAGTTTCATTTGCTGACTGATAGTTTGACCAACACTCTGGGCCTATCAGTAGAAAGATTATTCCAGATCTAAAATTATTTCCCCTTACAAATGTCTAAACCAATCAAAATGCTTGTTTCAACTACTTTTGGTGACCATGAAGAAGGCAAAATGGCGATTTGTAACCTTTGCCAAGTACAAGAAATTTGACCAAAAATTCTGTAACTTTTAGATTGCCAAAGAGTTATAGGTAAAACTTATCCAAATGAATGTGAAAAATATGTAAATTTGATGGATATTATTGCCCATCCACAAAATAATGATTTTAGATTGACTTTTGAACATTACTGTGGAAAACATGGTGAAAATAGGAGAGTTGGCAAAAGCAAGCATTTCAAAATGCCAAACAGTTGTATGTAAAAAAAATCGAAATAACTGCAGAGATTATGTGAACTGGATGGACATTACTGCCCATTGATGAAATAATACTTTTGGATAGAATTTTCAAATTTTCCTATGAAAAATCAGGACGAAAATAGGTAAGTTACAAAAAAACGTGACTCTGTCACATTCCTCCCTGCTTTTTTAAAAAAAAAAACCAAAATCATAGGTTTTTTTTCACTAATCTGACACATAACCATCAAAGTTCTTAATTTCTCCTACACTTTGCTTCTCTCCTTCTCTGAGGCAGTTCTGTTTTCTTTCTTTTTTTTTACAATACATCCATCACACTCAATGACCTCATCCCGACACACAACTTCTCTACCTGAGGCATAATTATTTACAATGTCCTCTCCTCTCTTCCGTTTCTCACTAGCTAAAACTTTCAACTGGTCCCTTATCAACAGTTTATCGGAAGCTGATGGCACACATGGTGGTAAAACATCTCCTGAACTAAGATAACCTAGGTTATTTGCTTCAATAGTTTCTAAATTTGTATGGTTAAAAATCCTGTGATGATGGTTAATGTCACATTTTCTTTTAAACTTCTTCCCACATGAGGAACACTTAAATAACTTTTTAGCTTTTTATGTACATTGTTCCAGTGTTCATATAAATTGGCAGGTTTATGAAATACTGTATCCACACAATTTGGTACAGGGCAGGTCTGTCCAAGTAAGTTGAATACTCCTCGATTCTCTTCTCTAAATTCCTTTAATTCTTCATCAATTCCTTCTAGGAGCTCCATTTTCTTTCTACCAAATGTATTATGGACTATAGACCTCTGGTTTCTTTATGAGCCTGCCTCTCCTAGTTTTAATTTTAGGACTCAATAATTCAGAAGCACTATCATTATCTGTTTCAGTGTCACTACCAGAAGTTATCTTTAAATCAGAAAGAAGGCCAGTATCTGTTTTGTTTAAGTTAATTTCAGTACTAATTATTGGAGGATTGTTATCTGAAGCCTGCATCCATTTATCTGGAAGATTTGTACCTACATAAGGTTTTAATTGATCAACGTGTACATTTTTATTACTGCATCAGGTCCACCCTGAATACTGACTGTTACATCTGAGCAGAGATGTACCACCAAATAAGGCCCAGTCCAACATAGTCCTAATTTTTCCGTACCTCTAGGCGGATATCAGTGCCAAACCCAATCCCCAATTTGATAGCACTGATTTTTTAAGTTTTTATCATAATTTGTTTTCTGTCTTTTTGCAGATGTTGGTAACTGTTTATTTGCAAACTCAAATGAAGACACCATTGTTTTCTGGAGCTATTCTGCATAAGCAATTGGACATTCAGGAGATGAGTTGGGCGGGGATCCAGCCATCAAATCAAGTAGCAACTGAATCTTGCACCCAAGCATTAATAAATGTGGTGTACAATGTGTAGAACTATGCTGACTGGCCCTGTATGCCATCATCAGATATGGTAGATGAATATCCAAATCAGTGTGATTTTCATTCACAAACAGTGAAAGCATTTGTAACAATGTTCTGTTAAATCTCTCGACCATACCATCGGATTAAGGTCTGTATGGCGTGGTTCGAGATTTTTCAACATTTAACATATGACAAATTTCAGTGAACAGAGCAGACTCAAATTCCCTTCCCTGATCTGCGTGAATACTTTCAGGGCATCCAAAACTGCATATGAACTGTGTAACTAATGCATTAGCTACAGTTTGAGCAGTGTGATTTCTTAGGGGAAAATCTTCCTTCCACTTCGTGAGATATTCTCCCACTACCATAATGTACTCATTATCATTGTCAGTGAATGGTAGAGGTCCTAAAATATCAATAGCAATACACTTCATTGGCTTTTTATTTTAGACCTGACTCAGAGGATTGTGCCCTAAACCGGGTCCTGGTTTCCTTTGAGCACATTCCTCACAATCAGCACACCATCTTTGGATATTTTCATTCATTCCTGGCCAATAGAACCTACTTTTTACCGAACTTATCATTTCATCACAACCTAAATGTCCACCTGTTCGATCTGCATGTATCTTTTTGAAAAGAAACTCTCTAATTTCTACAGGGGCAATTAATTGATTTACATCCTGATTTGAAGACCTTCCTTTCCTATACAACAATCCATTTTCAATAAACAATTGTTCCATTGATTACAGAAACAACAGGGGCCGGAGACTGCTTTGTCTGATCAGGTTTTACATTTGATTTTTGTTTTGCACTAATTATCCAAGCAATATCTTCATCTCTTCCCTGCATGTCAGCTAACTCTTCAACTGTCCAACAATCTACCCAATTACTACAGGAAGGTGCCAGAGATTCAATTCCTGCTGTTAAATCAGATAGTGCATACTAGTGTTTAAAGGACAAATTTGTTGAGTTTAATTTACTTCGTTTGATATAATATTTATTTTATCATTAACAGCAACTTTGCAACTTGGACAATAAGAACATTTTCCCCGACACAGTTTCCAAGGAATTCGGGATAAAGAATCAGCATTTTTATGTTTATTTCCTGCTCTATGTTCAATTTGAAAATCAAAAGTTTCTATAATACTTAACCACCGAGCAAGTATCCCATCCGGTTCTTTGAAATTTTTCAACCAGACTAATGATGTATGATCTGTTTGCAACAAAAATGGATGACCCAACAAGTAATGCTTGAAGTGTTTTAGGAAGAGAACTACAGCCAACAGTTCCTTTCTAGTTGTGCAATACTGTTGTTGTGTTTTTAGAAGTGTTCTACTCAGATATGCAATCACACGCTCTTCTCCCTCCTGAATTTGGGAAAGGACTGCACCAAGTCCAAAACCACTCAAATCAGTGTCCAAAATTAACTTACCATCCCCTTTGGGTAGGGCAAGAATAGGAGGTGATGACAAAAGTTCCTTCACGGGGTCAAAGGAATCTTGACATTTTGTGTCCCAGATAAATTTAGTATTTTTATGAGTCAGTTGAGACAGGACAGTGGGTGAGTTAAATCGGAAAAATTCTGTATAAATCTCCGATAATACCCACAAAATCCCCCAAAAAACTTCTAACTTATTTCTGAGTTGTAGGGACTGGCCATTCCTGAACGGTAGATGTCTTGTTTGGGTCACACTGAACGCCCTCCTTTGAGACCACATGACCCAAATAAGTGACTGTTCCTTGAAATAATGCACATTTAGAATGTTTTACTTTTAAATTTGCCTGGCGTAATCTATGAAAAATGAGTGCCAAGTTTTCCAAAGCTTTATCAATTTTTTTTACCAAATATAACAACATCATCTAAGTAACACAAACATTTTTTTCCATCGCAATCCATGAAGAACATGTTCCATAAGTCTTTCAAATGAAGCCAAGACGTTTGACATACCAAATGGCATAACAGTAAACCTGTGTAGACCTCGGTGTGAACTAAAAGCAGTAAGGTCACGTGACTTGGGATCTAATGGAATTTGCCATTAATAATAACCACTTGCCAAATCCAAAATGGAAAACCATTTTTGCCCTGCCAAATTATCCAATGTGTCATCAATGCAAGGAAGAGGAAAAGCATATTTTGAAACCTTTGAATTCAACCTTCTAAAATCCACACATATCCTAAGGGAACTATCCTTCTTAGTCACAATACATAGGGGTGAGGACCAAGCACACCAACAAGGTTCAATAATTCTATCTTGTAACATGGCATCCAGTTCCATATCAACCTTTTCTTTGTGAACCAATGGTATACACCTTGGTGGAATTTTATGAGGTTTATTTTCACCCACATCAATGGAATGAGAAACAAAATGTGTCTTTCCCACTGTATCACCTGTGCTAACAAAAATATCCCTAAAATGCAACAGCAAAGCAGCAACCCTGGAGTTTTGTTCATCATTTAATTCGTCCATCAATTCGCAAACCATTCTTTTTAAAAGTTCTGGTAGTTCGACCTTCCCTGCAGGCAAACTCTCCATATCAAAATTATCGTGTAAGACTTGATCTGTACTAGAAACATTGCCAACCTTACAACCCAATGAAAGTTCAACTGGCTTTTTGTTTAAATTCAAAGCTGATATAGCAACAGTATTGGAGCTGGCCAAAACCAGGGACTTTGCAATCAAAATTCCCCTTTCCATCAAATCATTAGAACATTCCACTAACCCACTTTCTTCATCCAAGGCCTATCTAAATGGCCTTCTGAAAACATTTCAGACAATGCTGGAATCTTAACTGATTTCCTCAATTGCAAGTGAGACTGGTTATAACTTTGCCTTGAAAATAATTCATTGAGACCCTTAGAAGTGGATAATGTTTTCATTTTCACATCAAGAATGACCTTATTTACTTTCAGGAAGTTGTATTCCAGAATACCACACATACCATCTAACTCTGCCACACAAAATAACTGGGTAACTATCAAGGACCTGAATTTCAACTCCAATTCCATTTCACCCTTTACTTGTATTTTACTTCTATTAGCTGTAACCAGATGCCTATCCATTCCGTTCAACATAGAATTCACAAAGCCTAATTGGTGAAATGTTTCAATATCCACAATTGAACAAGGAGATCCAGTATCCACTAAAAACACACAAACTGTGTCATTCACAAAAGCTCTGACAAACAAACAAGAAAAATCACAGTTTTTTGATAAAAATGGCGACTGCGTTTCCAACTCTTTGCTCGGATCTAATAACAATTCAACTGATTGTATATCCCCATTATCATTTATGACTTTCCTTTCAGGTAATTCACAATGCTTCTTACTCATCAAGTCAGTTGGTGAGACTACAGAAAGCGAGCTAGAGTCAGCAACTCTAGTTAAACCTAAAGCAGATGTACTCTTTTCCAAGATTTTTTCATCTAAAACCACATCTCCCTGCTGCTTATTAAACAATTCAGAAGAATCATCTTCCTTGGGGAAACTGGCATTATCTGGAATGTGTTCAAAACTCTCTACTACCTTTGTTTGCTTATGTACATGTTCAGAGAAATGGCAAAATTTTTGTGGTTGCATTTCAAATTCAGTGGCTGTGTTTGCAACCCTAAACCCAGCCCATTGCTGTTTCCCAAATGTTGGTAATCTTGTTGTTGTAACTGTTTTTGTTGATCATGGGCATGTTCATCATACATTTTTTTCTACAACAGGCCTCCAGATGTCCACTTTTCTGGCAGTAATTACAACTGATCGTAGGAACCCTGGGCTCTCTTTGAAGTTGAGAAATTGTTTGTTCTAATAGTTGTAATCTCTGAACCAAATCACATTCAATACCAGGCTCATTTGGGGGATAACGATTACGACTACTAGGACCTTCAATAACTTCATATTCAGTGGCTAAAGCAATAGCCTGTTCCAGTGTCTCTGGACGACCCAGCTGCACATGCCATTTGAACTTGTTATCAACCAAACCCCAAACAAATTGCTCCACTGCTATGGGCTCAATATCTAAGATTGTAGGAAATGACTCTCTTGCTAACATCCCAATTCCATATCCAAACTCTTTCACACTTTGCCCCTCATTCCGATGACTTTGGCGAAAAATTGCCATATTTGCAAACAAAAGTTCATTGGGGTTATGTCTACTTAACAGAACCTGTGTAAGTAATTCATAACTTTGCATCTGCCGAGAATTCAACCCACTCAAGAGTGACTGTGCATTTCCTCTAAAGCTAATCAAGAGATGAGCAGCTCGTTCACTATCACCCCATCTATTTATTTTGGCAACAGTCTCAAAATGTACCAAATAATCTTTAATATTCCAAACAGAGTCATCAAATGTTTCTGGCTCAACAGTTTTATGTAACATCATTCTATGTACGATTCTAGGATTTTCCCAGGTTGGTTCAAAATTAATGTCTTCATGAGAACTAAATCCTAAATTTGCTGAGAAGGTGAAAAATTCGCCATAGGAGATGATACAAAATCACTTGGCACATTCTGCATAAACCGATTCCTTACTCTCGAGTCTCTTTGAACTGTGCCTTCAGAACAAGGCATTTGTACATCCCTTGACAAAGTTCCCCTACCATGAATAAACATTGAAGGAGTTTCTGGTATAAAAATGTGCGAATTTGCAGGTAAATTTGAAGCTTTGTTTGGATAGTGAAAGTTTATTCTCCCAGACGAACCCCCTCCTGTGAATTCTTGGGAAGTATGAGAAATTCTATTTTGGGGGCCATCAAAAGCCATGGATTTTTTATCACTAGATGAAGGAAATTGATTTACTCTAGGATTATAGATTTCTCGACTTTGGCATCTTATCCTTTGAAAATCAGGCGTAGCAGGCACTGTTTGCATATGACCTTCATTATGCATAATAGATGCATCCCTAGACAAATGCTGAAAACCAGACTCAATGGAATTATCCCGATCAGAATAATCTGAAAACATTACTTGATTTTGAGAAAAATTTGTCTGAGGACATCTGGGGTAGTTAGAGAAGCTCTCGCTAGGACTAGACAGAGGAGAATTTCCCCCTTCCACTGGGTTTGACAGCTGATTTCCCGATGGAGGCAATGAATTCCCACCAGAACAATTTAGCAACAGATTATTTTTCCTTAAATCTGATTTCAAAATACTGGATGGAATAGGTGAATGTTCACCAGAAAAACCCAATTGATCCCGTTCAGAACTTTGGGAACTTATCTCCCCTGCACTGGGTGGAACCCACTCACTCCCATGTGACCGACTTTTTGGCCTAACACCTGTATAGACCCTTAGTTCTTGCAACTCACGGCCTAGTGTATCAAATTTTTTTTAGACTTGGGGTCCTCTCTAATTGATCACTGAAAGAAACTTTTGGTTTTGAGAGACTGGACCTATTTACTTTCCTCACTCCTGTGTCAATAGATGTCAATACATCATCACTGTCAGAAAATACATTTGATTTAGAAGATAAATAAGCACTAGAACCTTCTGAAACATACAAGTTACCATACATATCATGACCTTCACATGTTTTTTAGAGGGGACTGTCTACCTACACTGCTTGCAGAACCTCTAAGTTTATTATCTTCAACCTCTATGGAACGAATCCAAACATCTGTTTCAGTGTTGGTAGAAGGTGTAGGTGTGTAAAATGACAACACTGGGAAATGCCGAGGGTGAAAACTTTGATCACCTTTTGTGGCAGAAGGGGAGATAATTACTTGTGTTCTACTTAAATCTAGAGGAGAATAGTCTGTACAAGCTTCCAAATTCATTTCATTTTTCCCCCATCTTTTATTTACATCCCTGGAGGGTGAGTACCTAACTTCTAGCTCCCCCCCCCCTCCCCTCTGGTGCTCTTGGTTCAGTTGGTTCCCATTCTATGGGCCTGTCATAACCCTTTTCTGAATCAAGCATTTCAGCCCAGCCCGTTAAAAAAACAAAACCCAGAAAAACAGAATAATTTTGAAAACTGTCTAACAAATAACTATTTTATACCCAATTTCACCAAAAAACCCATCCAGGTCACGGCACCAAATGTAGCAGTTCGGGCTCCAAGTGGTTGTTAGGACTTCATGAAATGGATGGATGGCTGTGTTACCCAAACTAGACAAGGTTGTATAAATCACTAACTCTGAAATGGAATCTATAACAGTTTGTTTTGTGAAATTTGTACAATTGTTTGTTTTGTCAGATTTACTCTATGGAAAAAAATGTAACTATTCAAGAAGAAATGTTTTTTCAAAAAAAACAAAAAAAACCTTTATAAACATTGACGAAATCTGTTTACACTGTAGATACTTTTAATCTGTCATAATTTACTGGAGCATTATTTTAGTAAAATTTAGAAACTTTAATTTACTTTTACAGACCTTAAATCATTTTTTATCTACATTTATTTATTTAACTTTGAAAATTTTTTTTGAAGTTAAATTGTTTAAAATTAATTAAATCATTTTGTTTTACATTTATTTAAAGTACTGGAATTAAATTTTTCTAAAGAGGCATGGCTCAAAAGGCTGGCCTTTCAGAGGGGCTAGTAATTGGCCAGGAAAAAATCACCAACTGAACTCTGAAGTGAGAAAAAACTACGAATTGATAGCCAAAATTCAACATGAAAAGTCCGTGACTAGTTTCATTTGCTCACTGATAGTTTGACCAACACTCTGGGCCTATCAGAGGAAAGATTATTCCAGAGCTAAAATTATTTCACCTTACAAATGTCTAAGCCAATCAAAATGTTTGTTTCAACTACTTTGGTGACCATGAAGAAGGCAAAATGGCGTTTTTCAACCTTTGCCAAGTACAGGAAATTTTTTCTTTGACCAAAAATTCTGTAACTTTTAGATTGCCAAAGAGTTATAGGTAAAACTTAAGCCAAATGAATGTGAAAAATACATAAATTTGATGGATGTTATTGCCCATCCATAAAATAATGATTTTAGATTGACTTTTGAACATTACTGTGGAAAACATGGCGAAAATAGGAGAGTTGCCAAAAGCAAGCATGTCAAAACGCCAAACAGTTGTATGTAAAAAAATCGAAATAACTTCAGAAATTATGTGAATTGGATGGACATTACTGCCCATTGATGAAATAATACTTTTGGAATTTTCAAATTTTTCTATGAAAAATCAGGACGAAAAGAGGTAAGTTACAAAAAAATGTGACCCTGTCACAAACTATTACCATTCAATATCTTTTATTTTGCAACCAGACTTCATGAAATTACAAATGACAAGTGTTATGTTATTTTACTCAAAACAATTATTTTACAAATAAAGACTAGAATTGAAAGCTGTCTGTGCAGTTAAATATCAAATAATATTTAGAACCATCTTATAAATAATGACCAGGTCAAGTAAAGCTCTGTTTATATTGTTTACCACATAAACGATTCTTTGAAATGACGCCAGTTGCTACTTAACTCTCAAACCATGGATACCAACAACAAAATTATAAAGAAAATGGACTCACCTAAAAATGAAGAAAATATATTTTTTATTTACATGCAGTTCTCGAGCTATTTAATGTTAGCTCGAATGAATGAATGAAACGTTTCTGTTAGCTGATGTTATCTCGATGAATGAAATGGTTTCACGTGTCAAAGGCACGCAGGGACGCTGTGGGGCAAACCTCTTTCGACCCTCTTTAACTGTTAAGATCTTGTAGTTACACGTCTAGGCATGATGAAGGAGGAGGAGAGTTGGGTATTCAGCAGATTCCACGATTAGATGATCTAAGGAGTGTTGGTTTGTCTGTATGATGGTTGTTTATCTGAACCCTTCAGGTGAGGACCAGAGCGAGAGGGGGCCTCTCCCAATGGTGCTGTGGTGGTGTTTTTAGGTATAGTTTGCCTCATAGGAGGTTATTCAAGTTGTGGTGGAGGGCCATCATAGTGGTTATTGAATTCCGTATTGGTTAGAGTTTTTCCACACTGAGGTTATTGGGGAGCTGGGGATCTAACAGAAAGCATTTGTGTGTACATGCTAAAAGAGAAAAGGCAGAATTGGTCAGTTTTCAAAATTAACAAAAATATGTAGTTACATTGTAGTTGGTAATCAATCTCTGGGAGCAGCTTGTAATTTTCTTGTGGCCTTATAAATAATGACCAGGTCGAGTAAAACACTGTTTTTATTGTTTACCATTTAAGGGGTCGTCCAGCATAACTTTGGTCAATTTGTTGACATTTTTCCTAATGCCTCAGAAATAAGAGAAGTAAGGAAAGGCGAATTATATATCAAAATAATGAGTAAAGTGCATAGAAAAGGTACTTATAAATTTTTTCAGGAAAAAAGTGAATTTTATGATTTTGATGAAGATTAATTTGCCATTGGCTTAATTAACGAACCGGTAAACCCTCAAAATGATAGGTAATTCGAAAGCCTTGTCTTCAGTGTAATGATAACACACTACAGGCTCGGAGAAAGCATATTTATGACACACACTCTGGTGTTGGAATACTATACAACCAACACAAATTTTGGATTTTCCGGATGTGGCCATGTTTCAATTATGTTTATTCTGGTCATGTGATTGCAATGTGGTTCTTGCCGGAACACTCATTTTGGGCGATCGTCAGAATTAAAGGACGTAATCACGTCCTTTATTTGCTCAAGACAATGTATGAGAGGATTTGCAAACAGGTACCAGCAAATACTTGAGATGTTAATGTCATAACTGCAAAATATGGTTCGAAATTCCCTCCCATGTTTACAATGCGTCTGAACATTTTTGCTGACAAAAAATCTGAATTTATGTGCACTAAAAAGACAACATGAACCACTTGCAAAAAAATAACCGAGTGTATGAAATCGGGATGATACACATAAAATAAAGCAATATTCATAACAAAGTAAGCAGAATGCTTCAGAAATCATTTTTTCTTGAAGTATATTCCAAGTGACCTGGAACTATATTGAGCGTGTTGATATCCCCCATGTTGTGAAGTTATTTATTTCCTAGTAACTTTGGAATTTGTCGCAATTGTGTTTGATGTCTGCAAAGGACCGATTGAAGTTAGGTTGAAAATGATGCATTCGCGCTTTTAGATAAGGTGCGATTGGACGATGCTGTGAATTTAGTTTTTTCTTGCAACCAACTATACCAACACAAGTGTCGATCAGTGTCTTTTGTCATCGTTTTACACTGACAAATGTGACAACTTTCCTTCACCGGAAAATATCATAATAAACATAACCGCTGTCAGCGTGACCGTGTGGTCAAAACACAAACGAATTATCGAATCCTCGGTCAAAATTAGCCGCAAGTGGCATTTAAACAAATGAAATGCACGAAATATTCGCAATTTCTTTATTATCCATGCAGAGATAATTTTTAACCAGACCAAATGCGTTCAGTTTCGTTTGTCGGCATCAAACTGATATTCTTTGTGGTAATAGTAGTACGAGAAGGCGAAAGAAGCCAAATATTTTCCCATCATTTATAAATTAAAAATGCTAATTCCTTTTAATTCACTGAAATTATGAATTGATAGTTGGGTGTGTTGCGATTATTATGCCCCGGACCTGGAAATTGGAAAGGCAAAGGCGCATTTAGGGCCATGGAGACCTCTGTCCTCTAAGTTTAACCCATACCAACATTCTCCCTTGTATCTCAACCACTGCTACTCCAATTTGAAGGATATTTGGTGTTGGGATCGAACATCACGGGGAACGATGCCTACGTAGCTGCTGTAGCATGTGTTTTTTCCACACATTTTTTCTAGAGTGATGGTACTTTTTCACTTTTTTGAGTTAGAAAATTTTGTTTATAACTAGTTGATTTGTTACAATTTGTTGGAAAGTGCCTGGCCCCGCTGACACCTCAAATTTATTGCTACAAAATATTTTTTGTGAATATTTTGTTCCTATTACTTATCAAGCAACAAGCTGATGAATATTCTGTATAAAGCCACCAATCTGATGTTTAACATTTTTATCGGAGCTGTTATGGAGGCTTTTGGAACTCAACATGTTGATTATGGCAGGGTTTTGCTATTCACCCATTAATCAATAAATTAAGTGTTATAGTTGGAAGTTAGAAGCATGAAAGGCCCAGAGCTTGAAGTCTAAAAATAATGTTTTGCAAAGTAACATGATTTTTGCAGATACACTTATCTGGAGGGTTACCTGTCTGATAGTGTTTGGAACATGTGTGTCACCAGGATCTTCAAAAAGAAAAAGGAGTTACACTTTGAGAAAAAAGGCATATGCCATGAGTGCGGAAGGAGAGTCATACAAGGAAGAGAGCAACCCCCACGGGAAATTTTTTGGCAAATGGAGCTCACTTGTCACCACATGGGGATTGCTTTGCGTACTGTGTTCTTGCAAAAAATATGTGAGACCCCCTGGATGTGCCCTCCTGATATCGATATGCCAATAAGCCTCCTTAGGAAAAGTACATGCAATAATGGTTATGTAAGGTTGATTTGATGTGTTTTCATTAACAATGTACTTTTATGTACATTAGAGGGTTTATTGCAGTGACAGGTTACAGTTACCCTTTTTCTTCTCCAACAGATATCATGAGTGTATTGGTGTCCAAGAGTAAACGAAGCTATGATACTTATTGATAAACCAGACAAAGTTAACAACTTAATCACTATCAAATTGATGCATGGGATAAAGGGGATTACATTGCAAGAGGTTTGTAAATATATTTATTCCCCTACAATGTATGACTTATCATAGTTTCCTCCCAGACCACCACAGTGACACATACATCTTTATATTGGGAGACACTCTTTTGTCCTTCCGTACTTCTTCTAGTGGATTCCTTTAAGTTGATCTTTGTTGAACTCCCCAAATCAAAGCATAAACAAAAGAAAATGTCTGCCTTCAATCATTGAGCACTCCACTTATAAAATTTGGTCTCAATCTTTATTACTTTCATGAATTAGGAAAAGATTTCTTCGAGTATGTACTTCAATGTTTATAGACTACAGCTGTTATTTTATTTTGAGGTATTTTATTGTAAAACTTTTGTTTTCTTATTATGGCCATAGTAGACATTCAGGTGGTGCTATTTACACATGGCAGCAGTTCCATGGCAAATTCCAGTTTCCACATGTTCTATGTTTCATTGCAAGCACTTTGGTATTTAATTTATTGGGGTTATTGGGGTTATTCATTTTGAGTCTTTTTTAGACTTGGAAGAAAATTGCATAAAAGACCAAAGTTTGGTTGGACGTCCCCTTAAATGATTCTTTGAAATGATGCCAGTTGTTACTTAACTGTCAAAACCATGGATACCAACAACAAAATTATAAAGAAACTGGACTCACCTTAAAATGAAGAAAATATCTTTTTATTTACATGCAGCACTCGAGCTATTTGATGTTATCTCGAAACGAAATGGTTTTAGCGTGCCGAAGGCTCTGGGACACTGTAGGGCAAGCCCCTTTCGACTCTCAGTGACTGTTTAGGATCTGGTAGCTTCATATCAAGGCGTGTTGAAGGAGGAAAAGTTGCCCTTGGCTAGAGTATCAGCGGTGTTGGGTTGACTTCGTTGACTGTCCCCTCGGGTGAGGACCAATGTGAGAGGTGGGGGGTCCTCTCAGAAAGGTACTACCTCTCCCGAGGGTGCTGTAGTGTTTTATATTTCGGGCAAGTATAGTCTGCCACTTCGATGAATCAGGCAGCGATGGCGGGCCATCATTGGCAAGTATAGTCTGCCTCAGGCAGGTTTTGCAGTAGGACGTATTTTTGGGATAGATGACAACAACGACCCCTTTCGGGGACCACCAGTAAAAAGACCCGACCTTCCCTGGTTTGGGAGCAGGCCTGCATTGTAACCTATTTGGCTGGGTCAAAAATGCACTCTACAGACGCTTACAAAAAGGGCCGAGGTGGGACACAAGACCAACGCTCGCCTCCCTTGAAGTGGGTGACCACTTCTAGGAATGGAACGGAGGATGTTCAGGATCCATATGGTTACTGTTTCCAAAACGGTTATAGTTTCCATAGCGGTTATTGGGGCTCTGGTCATTAAAAAGAAAGCATCTCTGTGTACCTGCTAAAAGAAGACTGCAGAATTAGTTTGATATATAGAGAGTAATGAAAAAGGTTTGAGATTTACCATTTACCTCTTACCATTTTTGATTATTTTTAGGCGGTCAGTTATTAGTGGTTTTAGCTGAGTTGGTGAGGACAGCCCTTCCTGGTAGAAGGTCACAGCTTTCGCCATTATCATTCCCTGTTAATTCACCTTCCCTTTACCAATATTGTCGGTTCACCGGTACTGGATCTTGCTGACTTTCATATTTTAAGATGTTTGATTTTTAGTATTTTAGTTGAGTTGGTGAATACAGCCCTTCCTGGTAAAAGGACATAGCATTCACCGTTTTCACTGTCTGTTAGTTCACCTTCCCTTTACCAATATTGTCGGTCGCAGGTGTTGGAGCTTGCTGAATTTCATATTTAGGACGTTTGATCTTTAGTGTTTTAATTGAGTTGGTGAAGACAGCCCTTCCTGGTAGAAGGTCACAGCTTTCGCCGTTTTCACTGCCTGTTAGTTCACCTTTTCATTCCTGGTTAGCTTTTTAGTCTTCAATTTCTGAAGATTTGAGCTGCATCGTTGAATTTTGGTGATAGGTCTTTGTAGAGTTTTTTGGTTTTTGATGACTGTTGCAAGTGACATTGAGATCGGACATTAGCTGGCTGTCGTCTAGCCTGATGTGGGATTCAGCAGCTGCAGAGTAGAGGCGCTCTTCAATCATTGGAATATCCGCTCTTTCATGGCGTGTTTTGATAGGAATGTCCCACGGGGCACGGAGAGCGACCCTAAGCGCGGGATTTTGGACGTTTTGGAGTTTTCCCATATGAGTTTGATTAATGTCAGTTACAATTATGGCCCCCATATTCGAGTACAGAGCACATAAAGGATTTGTATAAATTAAGTAGGATAGTCTGGCTGGCTCCCCAGGATGTTCCTCGTATCATTTTTATTAGGTTAATGCATTTTGTCGCCTTGTTGGCAATGTCGTTGGTGTGTTTATTAAAAGCTAGGTTTTGGTCGATAGTAATGCCGAGGATTTTCGCCTCTGTGCATTCGGGGAGGACTTTGTCCTTTAGTTTTAGGTCGAAGTCGCGATTCTTTCTCTTACGGGTGAACGTTATTCTTTGGGTTTCGCTGGCGTTCAGCTTGATTTTCAGTAGGTATAAAATGCGGATACCAGGACACTTTTTTTGTGTACATGTACATGTACACGTACATGTACCCATAGAGTTCAGTGTTAAAATGTACACGAAATGTACAAACGTGTTTTGCACATTTTGTCCTGGAATCCGCACAAGTTGGTTATCGTGTCCTAGATAGTTCAATCAGCCATTGGTGAACGAGTGCGGATTCCTGCACAATTCGTGCGAAAGAAAAATGTACAAAAATATGCGAAAATCAACCTAAAATTTCTCAACGTTCGCCATCGTGGGTTAGACGTTTCGATTGATCATTGGCGAACGCCGGCAAATGCTTTGCAGATTCCAGGACAGCATCAAAATGCGTTTGCAGATTCCGACGTTCGTGATTGCATTCTAGACGGTGGTGAGTTCGATCCGGTCGGCAAAAACGATTGCAGATTCCAGGACAGGAAAATCGATCCTAGAATTTTTCACCAACGTTCGCCAACGATCGATCGCACCATCTAGGACGCTATAACCAACTAGCGCGGATTCCAGGACAGCAAAATATAAAAAATTGAGAAATGTTGAAAAATTAGAGTGGACGAAAATTTTCTCTCAACGTTTGTAATCGTGGTCTAGACGGCAGTACGATCGATCGTGGATGAAAACAGTGAGGATTTTCTAGCGGAGGGAACAGATGAAAAATAAAATCGTTATGAGTTTTGAGGTAAATTGCGAGAGGAAATAAAAAAAGTGATTGTTATAATATATAGGAGAAAAAAATATATAAAAATAAATAGTTATTTAAAAAATTTTAAAAATAAATAAAATATCAAATCGAATAGATAATAAAATATATGTAAATCATGAACGATTCCCAGATTATAAGAGCATCGTTTCTTATAAAGGTGCTGATGAGAGCCTACGCATTCTGCGTGAACAAACAACTAGGTCGCCTCTTGTTAGAATGATGCGTCGTGAGTCGGGATCATCTAGACTTCGATCACAAGGATCATTGGTGTCTGAGGATGGAAAGAGAAGATATGGTCATCAAGTATTTCGAACCGGCTTTCGAATGCGTTCAAATCGACGACGTGATCAAGTTTTGGAGAATAGCCTTCTGTAGCAGGCGAGACAAGCCCACCGGTTTGGAAGATATGAAATTGGCACGTAGAAGTCTGACTTTAGAAGACAAGGGATACATCTTGAAATTATTGTTGAAGGCAGCATACAACACGACTAAGTTTTCTTGTTGATATAAATAAGGGAGAATAGAAAATAAAAATAAATACACGCATAAATAATATTAGATAAAAATTAGAAAGAAAAAGACACACAGACTGCGGCCGGCCTTCCGATTGTGTTGACCATAGAAGGAGTGGCTCTCGTAGCTGCATTGTTTAGCACGGTCGGAAACTTTTTGAGTAAGAAATTATATCTGAAGGCTAGGAAACACAAAAACATTCGCGTCTTGGCCGACTACAAAATCGACACGATATCCAAAATGATCTCGATGGCGTTGAAAGATGGTAGGATATCGGATGGAGAATACTTCACGATATTGGGCAAGAAAATGAAATACAACGCCATGAAAGAAGCCATGAGAATCAAGACTCATCAGATCATCAGGGAAGAGATGAAGGTTTCTCTCGTGGAAAGGAGGAGGAAAGAGGCAAGGGAGGAATTTGGTAAGTTGATAGAACTCAAGAGCAATGACTGAAATAATATATATATATATATATATATATATTATAAAGAACGCGACATACCGAGACCATCGGTCGTCCTATTGCATAAAAATATACAACTTGGCGCATTATCGCGACCGAATTCGGTCACGGTAAGTTTAAGCGCACGAAACAGATGGAAGGGCACGTGGCATCGTGTAAATCAAATTACAAACCATTAAGCATATCCAATTCTTCCAACCCGTGACCTCACATTCCGCGCTTTTCTTAATCACCAGTGAGAAAATAGCTTGCAATCTTGTGGGGAGAAAAATATTTAACCGCAATAGCGCGACCGATGGAAAATCTTTAATAATTTCATGAAACGGGGATATATTTTGAAACAAAGTGACCTGTACTAATTGTCATGAATTCTACATCTATTCGAGGAAGCGTTTTAGTGTAAGGTTAATTAATGTAAGATATATCGGTTCTGGTAGATTTTCTTACACCATCCGCGAAATATATAGTAAACCGGTAGGCCTAAGCATGAACTTCCGCGCAGTCACGACAAGAGTGGGAATTTGCTTCACTCGCTGTGTAGATATGAATTAAGGACTCAGACTAAAGGATATTTTGTTTTTTGTTTGTTTGTTTATTGCCAATGATGTGCAACGTTTTACGTATCTTTGTTCATTACCTTGTGGAAAACATAAAAATGCAAACCACCGTGAGGTAAACAAAAACCGTCTAACTGTTAAACTGCCGTGGCATGTTGGCAATGGTCATCGTATTTATGGGGGTGTTCCCCGAGATTCTGTTTGCTAGTAAGGATACGAACTATCTATCTATCGACTCCTTTCAACCAGCGCGGTTTCATTTAACCTTTTGTTTGTGCTATCTGCCAACTCATCCATTTACTGTAAGCTTCGAAATTCTGTCAAATCGCCTAACTGAACGACCAGTATTTTAATCCTCAAGAATCTTTTCGGATTGTGCACTTCAGTTTAGCTAGCCCAAAGTAAGCGAGAGTTTGTGTGTGTGTGTGGGGGGGGGGGGGGGGGGGGACTTGGGCACATCGGCATTCCGACAGGGCTGCTTAATCGCTGTTATTTATTTGGGGGTGAACCCTTGCCAATGTTATGCAAAGGTTTCGCAGTTGTTGATTTTGTGTTGTTTATTTTTCGGATATTTCACTTTATTTAACTCTATGAGGCGGGTTGGGGAGGGCGTTTGCTTTACAGGCAAACTACACCACTGGCAGTGGGGAATGTTGATGCCACTGATGGAATTTCAGTTGAGTCACCGGTCCGTGCCCAGCCAACTCGGTTCAATATAATGAGTCGCTCTGACCCAAGGAGGCTGAGGCATGTGGGCCGTTTATCGATAGCGGTGTGCTCTGTTCAGGAGCTTGGCGGCGCAACACGTTCAAACAGTTCATCAAGATGGCGGATGAATGGTTTTAGCGCGCCGTAGGAGCGCAGGAACGATGTGGGATTTCTAAATCGCCCGTGACCCGGCTTACTTTATTCATTTTACTTGGATCACACAGAAAAACCTCACATATTGCCTCTCTAACTTTTTTCTTTATTTCTCTTGTTGAGCAAATTGTCTTTCACTGTATGCTCATGTAATTAATGCAAAGGTAAAATCCGAATCAGCGACCTTACTGAAACTGAACTGGGATCCGACCACCACATACACACCACCCGCACCTGCTATATTCAACAGTGGCGGCTCACCCAGAGTGGTTGGGTGGTGTAAGTCCAGGGGTATTGGACTCCGGGGAGAGGGGGGGTAATTTTAGACATTAAATGAAAAAAAAATAAAATTCTACATTATTCAGAATGCTAATCTTGCAGTATCGACGAGTTAAGGGCCCCTCGGTTGCTGAATTCAAATTCAAGTGTAAAGGGATCACAGAAACGGATTTGCTTTTTGAATAAGAGATCCCGAGCAGACGTGTTTGTGTTTTGAAAATGGAACCTAAAAATTATTTTGATTATCAAATTGGAGCCCCCACACTAACACGTTTGTTTTTTCTAATAAGAGGATCCAAATGAGCGTTGTGCTTTATACGTGGGGGCCCAAAACAAACGCATGATTAAGGGGCGCCCCGAAACAAAGGGTTTCAAAGAGTTTTCGAAATTGGTGCCGCGAATCAACTAGTTTTGAAATTTGGGGCCGCAAATTAAATTGTTATTCATTAAAATGGTTTATGTTTTGAATAAGGGGTCCCAAATAAGCCTATGTTTCAAATAAGGGGCCCTGAAGGGGCCCAAGTGCCCCAAGAGGATTCAGAGTGAAGGACCTTAAAGGTCAAAATACACCGGACGCGACCGACCGACACATAGACGACCGAGTTTGTCAAGGCGCCACGACAGACTAAACGCTGTGCGACTTTGGCGTACACACCGTTTGCGACCGACCGAAACGCCATGTTTCTGTAGCATTCAACAGCAGCGACTGGCGACAAGACGGCAAAAATACAACAGAATTGTTTTTTCTGCGACCAGCACGGAACTTTCGTTGTGAGTGTGCGCAAGAGGATTGAATTGCATTTGTTCTAATTTATCGGTCACATCATGCCCTGTCGTTAGCGATTTTGCAACCGATAAAATAGGTTGGTCGCACCCGGTGTGTAACGGCCTTTAGGCAATATAACAGGCGACCAGACTGTCGTCGCATGGTTGTCGGGGTTGTCGCCTGTATTGTTAGGAAATAGTCTCCCCAGCAGCCAAAGAGTCATAGCGTCCTTCTCGCCGTGAATGGTTTTCAGCATGTTGACAACTTTACGGCGACACGGTGCTTGGCGCCAATGAGCGTAACTTGACTTCTATTGACGGCCGTAGGTTATCGCCAGGCACCCCAGGTTGTCGTAGGTGATGACCCAGGTGAATTCCAAATGGAGACAACCAAAACTGGTTCTTTAATAATAAATGTACTATTTTTAGTTCCATATAGAACCTAAACTGGTTCCATCTCGGGGACAAGGTTCGAACCATTCTTGGTTCTAAAAAGAACTAATATTTTGCAGTGTAGTCGATGAGAAGCCAAGTAGCGACAGGCATTGAAGAAACAGCAGTCCACGAAAATATTCTGTTGTCTTAACTTGTCAGTTGTCGCCTACAGGGTTGTATTTTGTCGCGGATGGATGGACTTCGGTTGTCGTAGGTTGTCGCCTGTTTGGTCGTGGGTTGTAGATTGGCACCTTTGTGGCTGTTCGTTGTCGTAGATGTGAACGTAGGTAGCCGTCCTTCGTTGCGACAGTTGGGTCGCTGGTTGTCGGTAGCTTGCCGTAGCTTGACATAGCTTGACGTCGCCTAAGTGGTAGGTTGTTGTAGCTTTCATAGATATTGTGGGAGGGGGTCAAATCACCGTTTTTGCGACCTGCTACTACTATGATGGTCGCCATGCAGCAGTCGCTTAAAAAGTGGCCAAAGTTGGATAAGCCTTTAACGATTTCGAACCTGGCGTATATATCGAAGTGTCTATGCACGTCTCGTCGATGCTTCTTTTACGGGGTTAATTCCACAGTCACTCTGGCTCATTTTACCCAAAAGTTCTTCTTCAATGTGCCCTCATCGGTGTCCTTGCATGCTTGCTAGCTTCTTTGGCACAGTTCATTTACCGATAACTTATATCGTGCCTGGCGGTGGTTCTGGGAGAGCGGAATGCGAATACATGGTCTTCTCGATCGGAGACCACCTTCGTGCAACCTTGCCCGGAGAGTCGTTGACACATTAACCTCAGATGCATTATGAAGGTCACTGCGAAGCTGGGTTGCTGTGGCAAAGCGGTTCCTCCCGGCCTGAATGATCACAAACCACCATGCCGTCTTACTGGTGTGCCATACTGCTGAAATCTTTCCCAGGCTTTGGTGATCACCGTGTGGTCCACAGCAAGGGCTTCACCAACCTGACGATGGGTAGCCCTTCCTTCACCATCCATACAGTCCGTCATATTTCTGCTTCAGACAAATATCTTCTTCCATTCGCATTTGCCATATTCAATCATTAAATCAAAAGGGTTTGTGTTGAAATGAAGATTGAATACCCTACACATGGCATGTACATGTAGACAGTACGCGAAAACATCATGAAAATTAAGGGGTACATGCTTTCCATGACTGTCACGAAAGGTCTGCCTATCAAGAGAGCTAGTGTAAACACTGGGGGCCATCTCAATACATTCCTCAATCGTATCCACCACAAATATCGCAAATATGTCACAAGCAAATTTCACAATGATGTGTCAAATACTTGGTGCTTAGCAAACGTTGAGTAGTATATTTCTTTGAAGCGTGCTTTTCACAAATCCCAGTTTTTATAATACATTTTAGCAAAAGATGATTTTATAACAAAAAATAACAATGTGATAATCCATTCCCTGGACTTATTACCTACCCCAGCATTAAAGTCTATGTGGACATTTTTAAAGAACAATTATTGTCAAAAAAAGCTTTCAAAACTATTTGCTTTCGGCATCTGATCGAAAAACATCATTTTGCTGTAATTAATTAAATTGTAGTGTGATTATTTTTGGCTTCCATTTTTAATTTAAATTTGGTTGTAAATTTTGTCTACAGCCCAAATAAAATTGTGCCAAATTCTCTACCCCTGTGATTTAAAACCATTTTCTGACCCTATGAAATATACTTTTTTTATTTCTTTGCTGCGTGAGACGAGAAACTGGAGAGATGAAATGTAACATATTTCCAATTTGTATGTGAATGTCATAATATCTTTTTGCTTCCAAACGTCATTGAAAACATACATTTTCACATTTTCCAAATAAAACTGACCCTCTCTCCTACTGTTTCGAAGATAATTGCAGCCTTGGCTGCCCATCGAATGACAATCTTATTGGTAATCAAACAAATTACTGGCAACGATGGGTTATCTGATTTTCCTTCTGAATTTCCAGTACTTTAAGAGATGGATGAACGAACGGATTAAAATGTTGGCATAATTTTTTTAGTTTGTAGATTGGGAAGTGCTTGTGTGTTTAATCACTGTTCCACTTTTCTGGGAATTGTTGAGGTGGGGGCAAAGGATATAGGTTAGTTATTACGAACTATTTGTTCATTTATACGACATACATGTTTTTACTTGGATGCTCGCGAAACACAGCCCTGCAAAACTATAAAACAAGCTGCTACACAACTCTGCAATATGCGCTGGCCCACAAGTGCCATGCACAAATTCGGCACGGCACAATTTCAATGCGGCACAAAGTTTACCCCCGGCACATAGTTTCTCGCAGCACAATTTCACCGCGTCTCAAAATTGATCAACAGCAAAAATTCACCACAACAAAACAAAAAGTTGACCCATGAATGGCACAAAGTTGTTACGGAACAATTTAAATGCGTCACAGAGTTGACCCACGGCACAAAGTTGACCTTGGCACAAATTTAATGCGACATAAAGTGATAAATGTGACATAACCTACCAAGAACACAACAACAAACCACATGCAACACGAAATGGCGGAGCTGTAAAAGATCGCAATGGGTTAAGAAGTAAATTCAAAAATTGTAAATAGTAAATACATTTTAACCTAACATTCATTAATCCCAGATGGAACTTTTGACTTATCTCTGAACAACAGCGACCAACACTCCCACACACCTATTAAATTTTATCAGCGGAAAATTCACATTTCCAACTTTGTCAACCAGACGTTGATATTGTTGACTGTTCAGAAATGCTATTAATAGCCTCTAGTGCCTGATAGAGAAATTATTCTAGTTGATGTCCCAGACAGAGGGTGAATGTTTGTAACGTTCTTGCGGGGGGAGGGGGGGGGGAGGGGAGGTGTATTAATTTATATTTTAAAATACCTAAAATTTGGTCATACTGATTCAGAGAATAACTGGCACACTTTCAAGTGCATGCAGTTGGTTTCTCAAAGTCCATCGACTACTCAAACATTATACTGCAAAATGTTTTTGAATGTTAAAGACAACGTGGAAAAGATCCTGGTGTCCATCGATTTGTTGAACACTGTTTTAGAGTCAAAAGCGCAAAGCCATTTTCCCGGTGCAATGGGGCTCAGAAAAACAGGAAACAAAATGACACAACACGTACATATATCTTCACCCCCAAACACCGCCCGACCCAACTCATTAAATAAGAAAAAACACCAAAACACTTTCTTTAGCAATGAAACAACACACGCTCTCATTGCATTGTTGCATCAGTTAGAGATGTACCTTCGAGAGCGTTCCCCGTGTGTGAGGAGCGGCAGGCTGTGTGAGGGTGGTGAATGTCACTACATAGGCACAACTCCAACACACACACACTTCACATGTAGTTTGACAAACACGCGCATAACAAACGCCTCCCCCACACACCCTATCACACACACACCCTCTCCCTCCCCCCCCCCCCCCCCCCACACACACTTACACATAAACTTCTTTTGCTGTCGTTGTGGGGATTTGGTGTTATCCCTATTGTTCTCGATGACAAACAAGTCCCCACAAAATTAGGAAGACAAACCCTAACCCTTTGTTTTCTTTGTGAGGACAAGGAGGAAACAAAACAAATCCTTGTGGAGAACCAAACTCTATTGTCTAGATTCTCAAAAAATCGGAAGGCACACACACAAAACACACACACACAATCATATCGTAATCCAATTTTTAAACATCAATGATCTTTTAAAATCACTTGTATTATATTTGATCAGCTTGACATAAATATCCCGTAATAGGGATGGGAGGGGAAGATAAACTGTGTTCTGGGTATCTCCCCAGCTACACCCAACGCTCTATTCCACCGACCCAACCTCACAAATTTAAAATTACAGTTACTCCTTAGGCGTTGGCTACCGGGTACTATAATACATGTGGAGGAGAACAAATGTACCTGAGCAGATTGGCTGTTCTCCAGATTTCTGCAAAATTATTTTACGAGTATCGCATATAATTTTATGTCCTATCCCACGCCCAAATTGCTGGGGTGTGGGGGGGGGGAGTAAAACGATACGCATTACAAGAAATAATATCATTGTCAGTTATTTCGGAGAAATTGCGCCGCGTTGAAATTGTGCCGTGATAACTTTGTGCCATGGGTCAACTCTGTGTCGCGTTGAAATTGTGCCGTGGTGAATTTGTGCCGTGTGTCAACTTTGTGCCGCGTTGAATTTGCGCCTGATGACTTTGAGCCGGGATAACAACTTTCTCCACAAAACTCGTGAGCTACTTCAAAAGTCGTCGATTTCTACTTGTGTCGTGTGTCAACTTTGTGCCGCGTTGAAATTTTGCCGTGGGTCAACTTTCACACGCGTTGAAATTGTGCTGAGGTAATAACTTTGTGTCGTTGGTCAACTTTGAGACGCGTTGAAATTGTGCCTTGATAACTTTGTGCAGCGGGTCAACTTTGTCCGGCGTCGCAATTGTGCCGTGATAACTGTGTGCAGTGGATCATCTTTGTCCGGCATTGCAATTGTGCCATGATAACTTTGTGCCGTGGGTCCAGGGCCGTCGAGAGCAGGTGGGGTTGTAACACCGGGGCCTGGCGTTAATTGGGGGCCCGCTCACTTCCCTGCTGTTGTACAAGCTCAAGCTCTCCTATGCTATTGAAACCATGCTTTCTGAAGGCTATCTCAATGTTACGTGAATTCGTCGGGCCCCCACTCATATGAATTCATGGTTATGTGTCAAAATCAATAAAACCTCATCCTTTGACATCCCAAAAAACGAAATTTCCCCCTGTACTCCCACCTATGAGAAGGCGAGACCCCTCTGGTGCTCCCCACAGCTCACTGTTGCGCATACCACTTTACGGCCAGACAGTGACCTTTGGGACATACCACACCAAAAAATTATATTACAGACTTTAGGTCCACCTTTGTACTAACCGGGGCCTGTATATTCTCTCTACCGGGGCCCGGATATACTCTCGACGGCCCTGCGTGGGTCAACTTTGTGCCGCGTTGAAATTGTGCCGAGGTGATAACTTTGTGTGGTGGGTCAAGTTTGTGCAGCGTTGAAATTGTGCAATGGTGAACCTTTTTAATGAAAGAGGATTTCTAGGGACATTTTGAACAATGCGTTGGGAGGCTTTTACCAATATATGGGAAGGGAGAATGTGTTTTGAACAATGAAAGGGGATGTTTTGAAGAGCCGATGGTACATTTTGACAATGCAAATTTGTTCTCACAAAGTTTATCATCGAACTGACCTTAGACCGACATCCATTTACAAAAATATACAATAGACTAACTGTCTGTGTAGACAGTTTAGCAGTTAAAGGTACATTATTTCTCTTCTCTGCAGTTATATGATGGTGTTTCGAAGCCAAGCCAAACTCAGTGCAATAACATGCAGGATATCTTTTTTCTGTAGTTCCGGACAAAAATAAAATGCTTTCCCACCCCAGCATAAGTGTCTAAAAAAACAAATTTCGGCAACCCCCTCCCCACTGACGCAACTCGACCTTTTTGGTTTTACCCAAATTTCTGGCCCACCCACCCCTCCATCCAATTTTTTCCACAAAATATTTGACACCCACTGCCTCCCGGTCACTAGAACCAGCTTTCGAAAGCATTGCCCGCCGCGAAATGGGAATGGAAACCTTTATCGAGTACATGCAGTTTGTGGATTCCTAAGTTAATCGCAAGCCCGATGCACTAAGAATAATTGAAGATTGAAATATTATCCTCTTCCTCCAACATTCAACAAACAGAAGTCTGACACCACACACTCATGTCACACACATCGAGGAAAGTACTTTACATATGGTGGTAAAAAAGTGGCACCTGTAGTGACATGTTCACAGGCTGCTCTCGGAAACCGGGGCTTTGTTGTTGATGGGGGAAATATATTCACGCCGCGTATTCAGCCAAAACTTGAGGAGTGTTGCCTGAATCCGTGCGTGACGTATGTCTCACCGTGACGAATCCGCCCGTTTCACTTTTGTCGGGGTGGTTCTTATTCTGAAGAGGTTAATAACTTGTCCTCAAAAAGCATAAATCTACAGGGGTTCACTATAAACAACAATTTTAATACATATATAAAAAAAATAAATATGATAATTTGTGACTTACATGGAATCACAAGAATAAGAATAAGAATGCAAAACGTCAATCACCCCCTACCCACAGTTTTTGAGTCCCTTGCGGGCCCGCATTCTCCGTTGTCGCTGGTTTTTCCTCCTTTTCGCTGGTGTTCGTTCCTTGGTCACAACTTCACTTCTTTCACTGCCGTCGCATGACCACTAACGTATTGTCACTTTACTTGACGCTTTTCACACAAGCAGTCGCCACAAATGGAGTTAAATTCTCCCTTACGTTTGTCTCAGAACAATGTTCATACAGGCAAAGTCTTATCTTCCAACATATGGCTTGCTTTCTAATACAGGTAATACCGTTTACCTAAATGCGAATAGCTCCCTGAGCTCGTACTTCGTGTTTCTGATCCTATTCTCATATATGGCCACCGACTTGGCCCGCTACTGCTCCTATTCTAAATAGGACCTCTGTTGTTCCCCGACTTCACGACGTGCCTATACTTTCGCGCCGATGCGGCACCTCCTCTAGCCCATAGCATGGGACCTCCCCATCTACACGCAACGATCCACAGCCTTACACACCTTCAGACTGGAGTTGGCTGGAATCAATTTTTTGAGAAATCCCCCGATTTTTATTTAGATAGCAAGAACATTAATTCTCAGTTTAATCGCTTCTCGTGAACTTGGCCGCTAAGATCTATCTTAATTTAATACTCGCTTTAAAGTTCCTTTGAAAGACTCGAATTTTGGTATCTCTGTGACATTCGGTGATAGGATAGATGCGTAATATTGGTGTGTGTCCAGAACATGTGTGATACACTGTTTCCCAATAATTAGCTATTAACTGGCCATAATTACATAGAAAATGATTTGCAGGAGGATGTTCCTCTGATCAGTTATCAGATAGTCCATGTGGCTTTCAACAAATGCACCATAATGGACATTACATTTCAAGCTTAATTATCAGAGTTTGAGTTATTGCTGGCCTGTTTTAAATGACAAATCGGTTTTCGGGGTCCGTCATATACCTATCTTTACGTTTTATATTTAACCCAGTCAAAAATATTATCGAAAATATTTACACTTTTAAACAAGAAAATTGCTACTTTAAGCTGTCACCTTGACAGCTGCCGAGGAGAAACAACGAATAAAGCCCGGTGAGCCGGTGCCCAGTGGGCTGGGTAAAACATGGACTGGAGCCTGGTTCAAGCAGTTACAGAGCGTGAGGGCTTTTATCAGGCCCCAGCCCATTTATGGAGTTAACGTTAAAGATCTGTCTGTGGTAGCCTAGAGAGGAGCGGCAGAAATTCATTCCACAACACAGCGCTATGTTACCAAGGAGAGGCGTTAATATAAGCAGCAGAACTTGTTCGCCAATCCTTGTGAAAAAAATAAGCTTAATAATAAGGATTTAACGTACGGGATTTAGCTTCTGTTTTAATATAACGAGCTAGGCAACATTGGCGCACTAAATATTTTATAACTTGTATTTGGCATTGGGTAATTTTTTTCAATTTTCGGATATCTAAAAAATTAATTATTTTTTGGTGTCCGAAAACTTAGATTAAATACAGTCGCTGAGGTGCTCAGATGCAAGTAAATAGGGTTTTTGGACTCTGGGATCCAACAGTTTCCTACCACGGGCTGAACCATGGTCGGCTCAACGTACCGACGACCATTGGTCACTCCATAACGGCCTCATTTATTTTCCCCTTGCGGGAAACCTGTTATTCATCAACAATGAAAATGGCCCAACCAAGCTTAAGGATGCTCGGACCGGTTTTAGGGCCCCCGCTCCTGGTCCCAGTATTACAACACATTAAGTTAAAAATCACTTGAAGCGTCTATGGCTATATATTCGTACCACAATACTACAAGTGTATAAATTCAACATTAACCAATCATTTATACATATACCTTTGCTTCCCATTTTAGATGAATTGTACCCCAGGCATTGAGTCCTATTAAGCAGAACATATTTACAGCAGTAAACAGAAAACATAAACTGCTCCACATCCGGATGTCCACACTGGCTGGAGTTCAGGAACATTTCGCACTTGAGGCGTTTTCAGTCTTTGGACTGAGTGCCTCCCAACCCCAACCCTTCCAAACACTCATCCACTTAAACTTGAAACAGTTCTAATCAGACCAACCCTTCTAAACAGTAGCTCAGCGCCTAGATAAAGTGATTGCTATGTACATAGACAATGATTATAATTCCTGGGAATAGGTGTTGAGAAGGGGTAGTTATGTTTGCTGCAAAGGGGAAGCTTTTTCCTGGGTTTCCCATCCCACGCAACACTGCATTCACGATTTTAGGTGAGTTGCGTTTTAGACTTTAGTCTTAAATGTGCAGTGATACTACGGTCAGTTAGGGGTTCTCCTAAATACCAGAAACCCTCAGAACCGAGGAAATTCGATGGGTGTTACGGGGGTTCTGTGCAGGATAACCAGCAGCTTGAGTGGTTAGGTCCCTTTATTCCGAAGACCCTGTCAGTGGTCGAGTTTACACTTCTCATTCAGGCACCCAGTTCACTTAGAACACTTCTGTACTACACTACAAGAGACTACTTTTATTCAACCTAACCACATACAATATACATTAAACTATATGTATGTGTGTATCTCACAGTTCCAGCAAATCTTTCCCTCCAAGTTTAACAGGAACACATTTGTCATTCTCTCTCTACAACACCAGTTGTATGTAATTCTAATCACCCACAGTGCAAGTTATTCAAGTTAATTTAATTACTATGATATCGGTGACTCAAGTCAGGCAATAAACATTCTTGTGAAATGTCATACTGACTGGAATGTTAGCCTGTAACAGATCCAATACTCCGAATGTCCGCTATTTCGAAGGTCCACTACTCCGAAGGTCAGATATTCCGAAGACCCAATACT
Organism: Pictodentalium vernedei; assembly: GCA_031216915.1. Lineage (NCBI taxonomy): Eukaryota > Metazoa > Mollusca > Scaphopoda > Dentaliida > Dentaliidae > Pictodentalium > Pictodentalium vernedei. The sequence goes on from CM062295.1 coordinate 270,265,514, forward strand.
CCGAAGGCCCAAAATCCGAAGAATTAATACTTCGAATGCGCAATATTTCGAAGGTCCAATACTCCTAAGATCTAATACTGCGAATGTTCTATATTCCGAACACTTATTACTGTGAAGGTCTGATACTCCGAAGATCCACTACCCCGAAAGTGTTCAAAAAAGGTAACGGCCGTTTTTTACCGCACCGCATGTAGTTACGTTAAAAAAATTTTTTACGGCAGCGTAGAGGTGCTAGTAGTCGGGCAGCTAGGTACATCCCCTATGGGACCACCCCCCCCCCCCCCCAGAACAGAACGGGGTCGGCTTTTTCATGTAGCTGGACATCTCTAGAGTAGATTTTTAGATGTTAACAAGAAATCATCCTGGCCGGATATGACGTAATTCAAGCTGGCGTCCAAGGGTGTGTTTCAATTTCGCGATTTTACGCCATCTCTCCCTAAATTATCCCGATTACGGAAAAACTATATAAGATTGGGAACGGGAATTAACTGATTCGTATTTCTGACACACTTCACCATATAATAATATCAATCAAGTAAGTGAAAATCCAAGATGGCCGCCAGAATATGCTTCAAAGTGAAGAAAATTGATTTTTTTGCGACACTTCTTTCGCAAAAAAACTAAAGAGAATCATCATTAAAATTAGAAACCTGTAAACCTTTAGATGTTAAATTGATAGCAAATGATTCTCTGATAATACCCAGCGTGAACGTGCACCATCGATAGCCCAAGAGGAAAATAAGATGGCAACCAGTGCGATCACCCGTTCGCAATTATCCCGCTGATGAAATGGACGAGTTTCTCAAGTTGTATGTGGATTCCGAAAAAAGGTTTGAGAAAATGTTTGAGACTGGGTACAGGAATCAACTGTTTGGTTTTTCTGATACTATTTTGTGTATAAATATACAAATGTAGTCAGTCAAAATCCAAGATGGCCACCAAAGTATGCCTCAAAATAAAAATAAAAACAGACTTTCGCGTGTTTCCGTCGTCTATTTTGTATATATGAAGCCGCCATCTTACGTTCTATGTTGGCACGTGGTTGTTATGGGACACAATGGCCTACAATGGGGTAAAGGCATGTTCTGGGGGTATGTTCGAGTGAATGGGAGTATAACGAATTGCCGCAATAAGCCCGTGAATGACCGAAAATCACCAAAAAGGACTTTTTTGGTACGGATGTTTCGAGAATCCTCGTTTCTACCCGCAACCATCATGTGCAGATTAGCATGTAGTGCTATAAAGCACTCAAAATGGTTCGATTGAATTTACTGGCAATGATTCTCTTAGAATCCTGTAATGTCATTTTTTGCACACGACATCATGAATACGTTAGACGCTGTTGATGTCAGCTGTACAATCCGATAGTACGTTGTTCGGATCAAGGTGTGTCGATCTTCTCCTGCAGGAGTGGCATGGTAGTATAGTGTAGGCTGTTTATTCCCCTGTCAGTCTACTATTATCCTAAGCCATGTAAATTCTGCATTACATGGTTTAAGTATCATGAAGGAAGAGAGTGCCAAACATGATATTTTTTTCTCAGGGACGTCTTCGCAGGTGTGTATGTGGGTGGAGAGGTGGGAGTCACATTCTATTTGCGTCTTCTTTCCGTGATGTTTTCGCCATCGTTTTACTAGAGTATCACGATATGTTTGCAATAATAGAATGCCAGTTTTTTGTACTTTCGCCCTTCGAATGCATCAGTCGGTCGAACTCCACCTACCAAACTCGTTAATGATACGATTGTCACAAACATATTAACTGATTGGGTGTTAGATTATTAGCTTAACTTGACAAAGTCAAGATAAGCTATTGCCATCACGCGTACGGAAGTCTGTTAGTCTGTGAGTCTGTTAGTCTATGAGTCTGTGTGCTGTTGGTATGTGAGTCTGTTAGTCTGTGAGTCTGTTCACATTTTCCTTTAGCACAGGCTACACCCCGTGGATCTTATCTGATCATCACGAAATTTCATATGCAGGTGTTTGGGGTCATGTCTAGATGAGAACGTCCCCTTTTGGTCGAGATCGGTCAACCGGTATGGCTGCCAGAGCCCCAAACCCCAAAACCATTAGCACAGTCTACAGGTAGTATTTATGAAGGAATTTCCTTGTAACTTGGTAGGATGCCGCTGTATAATGCCTAGATGAGAACGTCCCTCCCCTTTTGGTCATGATCTGTCAACCGTGATGGCTGCCCAAGCCCAAAACCCCAAAACTTTTAGCACAGTCTGCAGGTCATATTTAATATGGAGGAATTTCATTGTACTTGGTAGGATGACTCCGTATGATGTCTAGATGAGAACCTCCCCATATGGTCGCGACCGTAACGACTTCCCGAGCCCCAAACCCGAAAATCGTTAGCACAGTCTACAGGTCACATTTAATATGACAATACGCAAGGCGTAAGAAGGAACCCCAAAGTATCCAACATATTGAAATATTTCATTCCGCAACCATTACTCCAAAAACATTTTGGTTTATTCAGTCGAATTCCTGCAATTGTTTAATTTCAGCCAAACATGAATACGTTTCACAGTACTAAATATTTTCCCATAAACGACCATTATAACGTTCAGGAGAAAAAATATGGTCGTATCATTTTAAATTTAACATTCAAATATTTTTTGTCAAGTATAGCCCTTCAGACAACCTGTTTCTGATCCTTAAACATGGGTCATGCAACAAATAAAAGAAAAACTAACAGAAAGGGAAGTGCTGGTCACATGTTCATATTTCTCAGGGAATTCCCAAACAAAACACACCAATAGTCAAACAAATTTTTAGGTTCTAAAAGTCCTCAAATCATCCTCTTTGTTCATTTTGAACATTCAACAGTAGACTTCTTCAAATGTTTATTGAAACAATATATTTTCCCAAGACTGCTTAGTTTTGGGAATTACATAATTTCCGAGCGCAACTTTTAGAGGCAGGTACATCTAATTAAAATATTTACAACAGTTATACCTATGAGCAAACCCAACCCTACCAAAGATACATTTACCTCTTTCATGTGATGAAAGAGTCATTTCTGCAATAGAATTCAACTTTTGGCTTCTGTCTAGTAAAAAGCATGGGAAATTTGTTCTTTTGAAGAGAACTGTCCAATCTGTGTCAAATAGGCTTAAAAACTGTTATTGCCTCCGACAGAATTTCTACTCTGTTACCTAATAAGTTAGGAGGGATAAGAATTCACAGCTTTCTTTGAAACTACCCACAAAACCTTTTCACAAAATCTGTTTTAATTAATCATTCAGCAAGATAAATAGTGCCCCACCACCATGAAACAATATGACAATTTTGTTTCAAAATTGGGGTTGTGCAGGACTTATCCTCTAAATTTGGGAGAATCCATTTGCATTCTTGGGGAAATCGTTCCGAGAATTCAGACCTGCTATGGGCCAGGATCCTATTAGGTCAGTATGATTGAACCCCTGTTGCATACTGATAATACATGTTAACCCTTTACCCAATACAGCTTTTTAATTTTTACAACACCAACTACTGATTTTTACCCCCACCCCCCACCCCCTCCCCCCAGGGGCCTTAATCGCTCAACTGACAAGGTGGTTCAGAGAAGTGTTTTGGGTCAGATTCAGTTAGTCAAGGTTCATGGACACTACATAGGAATAATGTTATGAAATTATTCATAATTCTAGTGTCCATGTCAGATGATTATTTAGCATAGGTCTTCCTGATTGCTTCCAATTCTGACAGCTGTAGACAAGTACTGCCAAACTTCCAAGGGTTGTTGTGTCACTGCAGCCTGAAAGGCAAATTTTATGGAAAAGCTCTAAGGAATGGGTTTGAACATTTATGAACAACCTCGAACCTAACCCACCCCTGCCCAAATATTAAGCCACAGACCTGAAATGGACGAACTCAAATCTGCACCCCCCCCCCCCCCCCCCCATTCCTGCGATACCAAATATGAAAGGGTTCTGTACCAAATATTAAAGCATTAAACTAGTGGGTCTGAAGAAAAAGATTTTTAAAGAAATTTTCTCATGTTGCTTTGAGTTAATTTGCACTCCCATAATGAGCCCAAATATTAACCCATAGATTTGGCTTGAACAAACATGAATCTGACCCCCTTAGAGATGTTGTAAGCCAAATATGAAAGGATTCTGACAGGTGGATCTGAAAAAATAGAGTTTTAAAGAAATGTCCTCATACTGCACTAAGTTAAACTTTGGGCTTCAATAGATAGACCAAATATTAAGCCAGAGACCATTGAGCCCAAATATGGACCTAGGGACATGGCTTGAACAAACTTGAATCTCACCCCCCTAAGGATGCTGCATACCAAATATCGAAACATTCCGGCTGCTGGATCTGAAGAAGATTTTTAAAGAAAATTCCTCATTTTGAACTAAGTTATAATTCGGGTTACCACAGTGAGCCCAAATATGAACCCGGGGACTTGGCTTGAACAACTTGAATCTCACCCCCCTAAGCATGCTGCATACCCAATATCAAAAGATTCTGCTGTTGGATCTTGAGAAGAAGATTTTCAAAGACATTTGCCTGAAATGCACTAAGTTCAAATTTGGGCTCCTATACTGAGCCCAAATATGAACCCAGTGGGCCGATTTGAACAAACTTGAATCAGATCCACCCCACAATGTTGCATATCAAATATCAAAAGATTCTGCCTGCTGGATCTGGAGAAGAAGATTTTTAAAGAAATTTGCCTGAAATGCTTCTATAGTGAGCCCAAATATGAATCCAGGGGACCGATTTGAACAAATTTGAATCAGATCCACCCTACAATGTTGCATACCAAATATCAAAAGATTCTGCCAGCTGAATCTGGTGAAGAAGATTTTTTAAGAAATTTGCCTGAAATGCACTAAGTTTGAATTTGGGCTCCTATACTGAGCCCAAATAAAAACCCAGGGGGCGGATTTGAACAAACTCGAATCAGATCCACCCCACAATGTTGCATATCAAATATCAAAAGATTCTGCCTGCTGGATCTGGAGAAGAAGATTTTTAAAGAAATTTGCCTGAAATGCTTCTATAGTGAGCCCAAATATGAATCCAGGGGACCGATTTGAACAAATTTGAATCAGATCCACCCTACAATGTTGCATACCAAATATCAAAAGATTCTGCCAGCTGAATCTGGTGAAGAAGATTTTTTAAGAAATTTGCCTGAAATGCACTAAGTTTGAATTTGGGCTCCTATACTGAGCCCAAATATAAACCCAGGGGGCGGATTTGAACAAACTCGAATCAGATCCACCCTACAATGTTGCATACCAAATATCAAAAGATTCTGCCTGCTGAATCTAGAGAAGATTTTTTAATGTTTTTCCCATTGCCTACAGTGTTAAAAAGTGTTTTCAAAGTCCCAAAACTGTACCCTATGATAAAACCGACCGCAATTTTTTTGGACCAATCCTTTCTGTTGGTCCTAAGGAAGCTTCACACCAATAAAAATTCTCAGTGCCGTGCAGTTTTGGAGATATGGCGTTTTACTTTTTTCTATTTTTAGCTCCTGCGGTTCCCACGGGGCTACAGAAAAAGAAAATTCGGCATAAATTAGGTACTTATGACCCAATAAGCCCTCACATAAAATTTGATTCAAACCAGCCTCTCGGTTTGGAAAATAGAAATTTTTGGCGGGCCAACAATTTTGTCCCTCCCATAACGACGCCAAATTTAGCCCATCAAACTTCTCTTAAAGAAATCCAAGTCTACACCTTAAAAGGAAGCTGCATACCATATATCAAGTCTCTGCTACTGCTGGTTGATGAGAAGAAGATTTTGGTGCCCCTTGGGGGCATGGCACCACCCAGGAGAAGGGGGCAACTTCATTTGAACAAATCTGAATTGGCATTAGGTAATAAACATTTACCCAACATTTGAATAATGTAAAGTTAACACCGGACGGACGGCGGACAGAATGTGATCAGTAAAGCTCCCACTGAGCTTCGCTCAGGTGAGCTAAAAAACTATATTAATTTTTTAATAAATTGATGGTGACATGAATTTCCCAGTATTTTTTAATCACATTCTTTCTTCTGAACACATTTCACATTGTGTTTGGTATTTTGCAATCTTTGTAAGAAAAAGCCTAAGTTTTCTCGGTTAAGGCACCTCAAGTCATAAAACAGTGAATTTTTCCAACAGAATGATCAGTACCTGCTACTGTGGTGTCTCATGACACTGTTAAAATTCCTAAAATCATCAAATATTGATTCATTAGTGCTGTGCTTGTGCTGCAAATATCCACAAGTGCACTTTCACTATTTTGGTTTTAATCCCCACAGGCATGCATTCTGTCAAAGGGAGTGAAATTGTAGAAAATATGTTCACAAAGAGGACAAGTTGCAATACAGTCGCTGTGGACGGGTTGTAATACACGCGTGGACAGTGATGTCCACTCGTGCATTTACCAGTCAATAAAAATCATCATCTACAAAATTTTAATTGAAGCACGGGGTTGTACCTGGTGCTTCATTATTTATTAAATTGATGATGATTATACCTATAGTTAGTGTTTGGCATCAAATATTATTGTATCCGTGGAAATACTGCCCATCCATGGAAAGTGAGCAGTACACAGCCACTGTACTGTATTTGTTTCAAGTATATAATATACTCTTTGATGTTTAATATATTTGTGATAGGCTGGGTCCAAAGTACTCAGTACTTGTAGTACTCGAGTACCACTTTTTTGATAAAGTACTCAATACTTGCCAGCCCAGATTTTTGTATGTGTGTGTGGGGGCGGGGGGAAGGGGGGGGGGGGGGCAAATGAAAAGCAAAGAAACATTTCATCTGAAGGACAGACAGACATGCAGTAACAAATTTGGGAAGCCTACATAAAAGTAGTGACTAACTTAAAATGAAAAATATAGATAGAAGAGCCAGGGCAATGTTGTCAAACAGAAAACAAACAAGAGCCCCCAGAGGGCCTGATGGCATTCACCTGACGTGGTAGCCTAAATATCAACCCAGGGAATTTATTTGAACATTTAGTTGCATCTGCCCCTCATAAGAAAAGCTTATACAAAATATCAAAAGATTCTGACCGGTGGATCTCAAAAAAAAAAGGATTTTTAAAGAATATTCCTCATACTGAACTAAGTTATAATTCAGGCTCCCACAGAGAGCTCAAATATGAACCCAAGGACTTGGCTTGAACAAATTTGAATCTCACATCCCTACGGATGCTACTATATACCAATATCAAAAGATTCTGACTACTGGATTTTAAAGAATATTCCTCTTATTGAACTAAGTTGTAATTTGGACTCCCACAGGGAGCCCAAATATGAACCTGAGGACTTGGCTCGAACAAACTTGAATCTCTCCCCTCTAAGGATGCAGCATCCCAAATATCAAAATATTCTGAAGAGTGGATCAAAAGAAGATTTTTAAAAAATATTCCTCATATTGCACTAATCTAATCATAGAGAGTCCAAATATGGACCCAGGGATTTGATTTCAACAAACCTGTGAATAAATCTTCCAAAGATGTTATATGCAAAATATGAAAGCCTTTGGAGCAGTGGTATGTGAGAAGAAGATTCTTTAATGTTTTTCCCATTACTAAAATAATGACTCCGCATAAGTCCTGGAAAACTTCCCTATGATAAAACTGATGGCAATTTTTTTTTACCATTCTTTTCGGCTGTTCGTAAGGAAGCGACACACAAAATAAAAATTCTCAGTGCCGTGTAGTTTTGAAGACATGGACGTTTTAAATTTTTTCTATATTTAGATCCTGCAGTTCCCACAAGGGCAACCGGAAAATGTTTTGGCATAAATTAGGTACTTACATGTACAACCCAATAAGCCCATCATATCAAATTTGCTTCAAATCAGCCTCTCAATTTGGAAAATAGAAATTTTGGTACAATTCGGGCTCCTACAGGAAGCCCAAATATGAACCCTCCGACTTGGCTTTAACAAACTTATATCTCACCTCCCTGAGGATACTGTATATATCAAAATATTCTGACTGCTGAATGTGAAGAATACTTTTGAAGAATATTCCTCATTTTGAACTAAGTTATAATTCAGGCTCCCACAGTGAGCCCAAATATGAACCCAGGGACTTGGCGTAAACAAATTTGAATCCCCCCCCCCCCCTGTAAGGATGCTGCACACCAAACATCAAAACAGTCCGACTACTGGATCTGAAAAAGTCTTTTAAAGCAAATTCCTCATTTTGAACTAAATTATAACCGATTAATTGACTAACCAATGATCAATATCTTGAATGATAAAAAAAAATAGGCCGATGAAATCGTCAGATGTGTACCCATACGCGCAACTAGTAGAAAGCTGTATGACGGAGGGCCACCATGGATGCCGACATTATGTACACCATACAAGGTATGGGTACATATATATAGAAATGGATTGGAGGAGTGTCTAATTTGATGGATAAAGGGTTAATATCTCCGGATCAAATTATCAGATTTACATAAAAAACTATACAGCACAGCACACCAGTAACCTCAATAAATATATAAAGTAACATGACAATCGGATTGATATTTTTTTAGTTATCTCATGCCAAAGGGGTTGGAGGAATTTTCAATTTGAAGGATAAAGGGTTAATATCTTGGGATCAAATTATCAGATTAACACCAAAAACTATACAGCTCAGCACATCAGTAACCTGAACACAATTGTAAAGTAACTTGACAATCCAAGCAATATTTTTCATGTTATCAAATGCCAAAGGGACTGGAGGAATTTTCAATTTGAAGGATAAAGGGTTAATATCTCAGGATTAAAATAACAGATTAACACCAAAAACTATACAGCTTGGTACATCAGTAACCCGAACACAAATATAAAGTAACTTGACAATCCAAGCAATATTTTTCAAGTTATTGAATGCCAAAGGGATTGGAGGAATTTTCAATTTGAAGGATAAAGGGTTAATATCTTGGAATCAAATTATCAGATTAACACCAAAATCTATACAGCTCAGCACATCAGTAACCTGAACACAATTGTAAAGTAACTTGACAATCCAAGCAATATTTTTCAAGTTATCAAATCCCAAAGGGATTGGAGGAATTTTCAATTTGAAGGATAAAGGGTTAATATCTCAGGATTAAAATAACAGATTAACACTAAAAACTAGACAGCTCGGTACATCAGTAACCTGAACACAAATATAAAGTAACTTGACAATCCAAGCAATATTTTTCAAGTTATCGAATGCCAAAGGGATTGGAGGAATTTTCAATTTGAAGGATAGTAACTAGACAATCCAAGCAATAATTTTCAAGTTATCGAATGCCAAAGGGATTGGAGGAATTCCCAATTTGAAGGATAAAGGGTTAATATCTCAGGATCAAATTATCCGATTTACACCAAAAACTATACAGCTCGGCACATCAGTAACCTGAACACAAATATAAAGTAACTTGACAATCCAAGTAATATTTTTCAAGTTATCGAATGCCAAATGGATTGGAGAAATTTTCAATTTGAAGGATAAAGGGTTAATATCTCAGGATCAAATTATCAGATTTACACCAAAAACTATACAGCTCGGCAAATCAGTAACCTGAACACAAATATAAAGTAACTAGACAATCCAAGCAATAATTTTCAAGTTATCGAATGCCAAAGGGATTGGAGGAATTTTCAATTTGAAGGATAATGGGTTAATATCTCAGGATCAAATTATCCGATTTACACCAAAAACTATACAGCTCGGCAAATCAGTAACCTGAACACAAATACAAAGTAACTAGACAATCCAAGCAATAATTTTCAAGTTATCGAATGCCAAAGGGATTGGAGGAATTTTCAATTTGAAGGATAATGGGTTAATATCTCAGGATCAAATTATCCGATTTACACCAAAAACTATACAGCTCGGCACATCAGTAACCTGAACACAAATATAAAGTAACTTGACAATCCAAGCAATATTTTTCAAGTTATCGAATGCCAAAGAAATGGATACGGACGCCGGATGGACAGACGGACGGACATTCTAATGGGTACTTAGGTGACTATTTTTACGGGACTACAATAAAATGCATGTCCATTATACTAAAACAAGTGATTTTGGGAAAAATTTTTGGGGTGGTAGCAAACCCTGACCCTACCCTTTACTGACCCTAACCCTACACCCTCTATTCTAAACCCCACCCTAGACTAATGAAAATGGCTATTTTTTTTAGGGTACCTTATCATAAAATGCATGTCCATTCTATTAAAACAACTTTTTGGGAAAAATGTTTTTGGGGTAGTAGCAAACCCTAACCCTACCCTTTACTGACCCTAAACCCACCCCACCCCAACTCTAAACCCCACCCTAGAAAATTGGGATTTACTTGTGGGACTAGCCACCTAAATCGCGGTAGTCACCTAACCCCTGTTTATAACGAAAATTAGCCCCCTAAGTAGTCATTTATGAGTGCGGATGGACGGACAGACGGACGGACGGACAAAGGATGGACGAATGACGGATGGTCACCCCGGATGCCGGCATTCTGTGTACCATACATAGTATGGGTACACATAAAAAGTAATTGATCGGTTAACCGTTACTTTTGAAGTACGGTACTATATGGCTGGATTCACATCGCAAAATGCTATACAAAAATGTCCAATTGCTAACCATTTTTCTTTCATATTGGGTAAGCTAAAATTCACTATTTATCATCACTTTTTGAAACCAAGATGGAAACTGCTAATCAAATTTTTAAAAACAAAAAATAACCTGTATGGGTTAAGTATGGAACAAACTTGCTCCAAAACAGGCAAACATTGTTACACTGGCTCACATCAATTGCATGAGATAAAGAAATGCATGCCAGTTACGTGCCAAAATACTTGTTCACTTGCATGATCATTATACTGTATCAGCTAAAAACAGTCATTCTCAACCCTTCACCAAATGCAGGTAGCAGATGATACTTGCACAAGAAATTCTTGAATTACTAAAGATTTTCAATGTTTGTCTCAAAAACATAGCTTATGACCCCCCCCCCCCCCTTATTGAAACAAGCTCAATAAGCTTGTTCCAATGAGGGGTCATAAGCTATGTTTTAAGACAAAAATTGAAAATATAAAATTTGAATGGACATGTTTGTATATGGCGCTGCCCGGTTTTGTCCATTATGCTGAGTAAAGTTTTAATTATATAAATGGTCAATGGTACAGCAATTATTCAGCTACCTATTGGGGCAAGTGATTAATCAGTTAACCAAGGTTAACCCATGCGATTAATCAATCACGAAAACCCTTTAATCGTTTCAGCTCTAAAATTAATTTAATTTTATTAAATTTTATCTGATGAAAAAATGCTTATATTTTGGGGGGAATGGTAAATATGGATCTTCTTAACAAGCATTTGCAAGAACATCACAGGAATGAAATCACCGTTCTCGCAATTTGCGAAACACTGGTGAGCAAAAATATAGGCTTGGCTTGAAGATCTCACCCGCCTAATGATGGTGCATAGCAAATATCAAAAGATTCTGATTGGTGGGTCTGAAGAAAAAGATTTTTAAAGAATATTCCTCATACTGCACTAATTTCAACATTTGAACTCCCATAGAGAGCCCAAATATGGACACAGGGATCTGATTTCAATAAACGTGTAAAAAAATCTTCCAAAGATGGTATATGTGAAATTTGAAAGGTTTTGGAGGAGTGAATTGGGTGAAGAAGAGTCTTAAATGCTTTCTCCATTACCCACAGTGTTACAGAATGCTGACTAAGCATTTTTTCAAAGTCCCGAAAAAGTACCCCATGACAGACCTGACAGAAATTTGCTTAGACCATTCCATTCTGTTGGTCCCAAGGAAGCTTCACACCAAATAAGAATTCTCAGTTACATGTAGTTTTGGAGATATGTGTGTTTTGAATTTTGTTCTATTTTTAGCTCCTGCGGTTCCCATGGGGGGGATGGGAAAATATTTGGGGGCATAAATTAATTACTTATGATCAAATAAACCCACAAATTAAATTTGGTTCAAATCAGCCTCTTGGTTCGAAAAACAGAAATTTTGGGCGGGGCGAAAATACTTGCCCTCCAATAATGAAGGCAAATAAAGACCCACAAACTTCTCTTGAACACAACTGAGTCTACACCTCAAAAGGAAGCAGCACACCACATATCAAATCTCTGCTACTCCTGGTTCACGAGAAGATTTTTTAAGATTTAGGCAAAATTTTTGGGCATGGCCCTACTGAGGGCCAGGGCAACTTGATTTAAACAAAATCAAAATGCAATGTCATAACAAACAAGCATCTCAAATTTCACCTAATGATTAATCGGTTCAGCAGTTTTGGAGAAGACGCAAACACCAAGTTCACGGACGGCGGACGGCGAGTGATCAATACACCTCACCCTGACTGAAAGTCAGGTGAGCTAAAAACTCAGTGGACCATGAGTGCTGCAGTTGGGCGGGACGCTTGGTTCAAGGAGAGAAGAAACTTGTAGCTGCTGGCTTTCGAAGGTGTTGTTAAAACCCAATAAATAAATAAACAAGAGGCCCCACAGGGCCTGAAGCGCTCACCTTGAACAGAACATGATATAAACAGAGAACAGAACACGATATAAGAGTCCAAGAATGAATCTACATTAAGCAATCCATCTCCATAGGATACACTGCATATCTTTGAGCCCCTCAGGAGTGACAAAAACAGTCCAAGCATCATGCCTTTTCTTTAGTTGATCATGATGTAAAATGTGGAGCTCCCCTCTCAAGCCCCTTGATACAACCTATGTAGATTACTCTTCACCTCTAGAGGGTACTGAATAAATATTGTCTAATTCTTCAGCTACTTGGCCAATTCTGGCTCCTATAGGGAGCTCAAATATCAACCCAGGCACTCGATTTGAACAAAGTTGAATCGGATCTCCTTAGAGATGCTGTATACCAAATATGAAAGCATTCTGTCTGGTGGATCTGAAGAACAAAATTTTAAAGAAATTTCCTCATATTGCTCTGAGTTCAAATTTGGGCTACCATAGCGAGCCCAAAATGTGAATCCCCCCCCCCCCCTCCCCCCTTAGAGATGTTGTATACCAAATACGAAAGCATTCTGACTGGTGGATCTGGGGAAAAAGATTTTTAAAAAAACTTCCCCATATAGCCCTAAGTTAAAATTTGGACTACCAAAGGAAGCCCAAATATTAACATATGGACTTGGTTTGAACAATCTTGAATCTGACCATCATAACAATGAGGGTACCAAACATAAAAAAATTCTGACTCATGGTTCTGAAGAAGATTTTTAAAGAAAATTCCCCATAAAATTTGGGCTCCTGCATTGAGTCCAAATATGAATGTATGGGCTTCATTTTAACAAACTTGTATCTGACCCCTCTGTGGATGCTGTACACCAAATATCAAAAGATTCTGAACACTGGTTCTTGAGAAAAGATTTTCTAAAATGTTTGCAAAAATGCTGCGCCAACATTATTCTGATGCCCTCTGCAGAACTCTCTAACAACAACAGAGGGCATTTTTTTACCATTCAATTCTACTGGTCCTAAAGATGCTTCATACCATAACTGTTCTCTGTTCCAAGGGGTTTGGGAAACATGGGAGTTTGAAAACATTTCTATTTTTCACTCCTGGGGTTCCCATGGGGATGCAGGGGGTTTTTTTTGCATGAGGCAAGTATTTATGACCCAATATTACCACATACTGAATTTCATTCAAATCGGACCATCGGTTCGGAAAATGGAAATTTTGGGTAGTACCAAAAATCTAACCACTGCCATTTATAAAGCCAAATAATGCTTCACAAAGTACGTTTGAACACACGTGATTCTACTTCTCAAAAGGCAGTTCCATAACGAATATCAAGTCACTGTACCCACTGGTTCATAAGATTTTAAAAATATTTTGGGAGCATTTTACCCCACCCCCTCCCTATGGGGCTGGGCATGTATTACAAAAATGTAATACCCCTTTGGTACCATTACTCACTCAAACTTTAACTTGAATTGACCAAAACATGGTGTTGATGGATGACAGACGGATGGACAATGGATGGAGAGTGATTAGATATGCCCTGCTTGACTTTGTCGAAGTGAGTTAAAAAAAAAAAAATTAAATGGTTCATGTCCGATATTTTACCCACGTTATTAAAATTGATAAATTTGTCACTGGAGTGCAACAAGGTTTATGCTATATATAGCATTGTAAAGCCTTCTTGCACTCAAGCGATGGAATACTCCGAATACACCGCCACCCATGCTATTCTGTAGATTATCAGGCCTAAAACAAACCAAAAACATGAACTTATGCATGAATATTATTACAATGAATACACTGTCTTATACAATGGAATACAGTAAAACCTGTCTTGAGAGACCACTGTCTTGAGAGACCACCTGTCTTGAGAGACCACATCTGCCAGGCACCGATTGGTTTTACTCTATAATGGACCTGCTATGGGAGACCACCTGTCTTGAGAGACCACCTGTCTTGAGAGACCACTGTGACCTGGTACCAACTTGTATTTTTGTGCCATAATGGACCTGTCTTGAAAGACCGCCCCTTTAAAGACTGAAACCATGGCAAAAACTTTTTACCTGTTCTGGAATTGGAAAATCCATTGTAGTTATACTAACATAATTAAAAGTATTAAAAGCTCTTAATTGGGTTTCAATTGCTAACTCATTAAAGATTGAGATGTTTTTATAAGACTCCTGTGAAAAGATTAGGATTATTGCTGAATAAACAATTTCATACAAACCTGAAATATGACAGATAGGAATAAAAATAAATTTGTGTTGAAAATCTTTTTGTAACAAATTGAAATGGACTGTTATAAAAATTATAAAAATAAATTAGTGTTGAAAATCTTCAATGAAGATTTTCAACACTAATTTATTTTTATAATTTTTATAACAGTCCATTTCAATTTGTTACAAAAACTTCATAAAAAAGAACAACTACAAAGTAATTACAAAAATCTATTCTTCTCCATTTCTGAATATTGTGGTTGGTTATTCACTGACTTGAGAAAACCTGAAACCTGTTATGAGAGACCACCTGTCTTGAGAGACCACTTTTGTGTGGCCCAAAAGGCGGTCTCTCAAGACAGGTTCTACTGTACCACACAATCCAGTGTAGACTGATTTCAAAAAGTCCTCCGTAGTGGAAGGGCAATTTTAACAAACATACAGGCCCAAATACGCTCCATACACAGTGTAAAAATTCCACAAAATTAATAAACATTCCCGTATGTTTAATAGGAATTAGGAGTATTGTAATTAAAAGTCAATTGTGTGGTTGTTTATAAACTTATATTACTTTGTTATCAGGTGTTAAAAAATATTAATATTTGTAAACACACCCACCCATTTAGATTAGTCCCTGCTCATAGCAGTAACACAGACATACAGTACAGTTGCTGGTCATAATCATTGCATGGGCAGTGCATGATGTCCATGCATGTTTTTTTCCAGATAATAGAAAATCATCATCAATAAAATTTTAATTAATGAAGCACTGAATTGTACCCTGTGGTTCATTAATTAAATTTTTGCTGATTATTGCTGTAAACAATGTTTGAAAACTAATATCATTGCATCCGCAGAAATATTGCCCATCCACGGAAAGTGACCAGTCCAAGGCAGCACAGAGTCAAGGTAATTGTGTTTTACTGTCTTTAATTTCAAATTTTGTTTGTTTTTTTGTTTGTTTGCTTTTTGTTTTTTTGTTTTTTTTTGGGGGGGGGAGTGCACCAGACCCCCTCCACTGATGAGAGGGTCACACACCCTCTTGTCCTCACTCCTATCTCACTGCTATGTGGCTCAGGTGATTCTGTGCATCATATTCTTTTTGACTCCCACTAGATACATGTATTACTCTTGCCCCTACATGTAACTTAGATATCCTGGCAAATCACCAGTATAAACTAACATCAAATTGTGTGCTTATGTACATGTACAGTAGCTAACATATTGGAATAGTATAATGTGCTTTGTCAGAAACTTGATCAAGTATTGATGACAAACAACAATTTATCTTATCTTATCCTGGTGCCAGTAATAAACAGTGTAAAAATTCCACAAATTTTTACACTGTTTATTACTGGCACCAGGTTTTTTCAGCTATATTCTGTTATTTGTTTGTCGTTGTTCTTTGTAAATTTTACTTGATCTGAAATAAATATTGTTTAAACTAAAAACACTCATTCTCACCCCATGGTGATAACAAAGGTACCCAAGAAATTTCGTAAAGATTGATTCATAAATATGGCCTCTAGCCCAAGTTGTATAGACGTTCTGTACAAAAAACTGATTGTACCTAATTTCAGTACAAAATGGCCACTGGTAGCCATCTTGAATTTTGGACTGCACCCAAAAACACTCATTCTCATTCCAAGGTGATAACAAAGGTACCCTAGAAGTTTCATGAAGATCAGTTCATAAATACAGCCTAGCCCAAGCCGTATTGACATGTGCACTTACTGGGTATACATGTAAGTAGCACTGAATAAATTAAAGTTCATCTAATTTGCATAATTTCAGCACGAGAAAAAAAACGGTATTATATGTGATGTACTCCATGTTACTAAACATTCATAGAAAAATTTATTCAAATCAGAACTTTCATACAGAAGTTCTGTACAAAAATGGCGATTGCACTAATTTCTGTACAAAATGGCTGCTGGAGGCCATCTTGAATTTTGGACCGCACCCAAAAACACCTGTTCTCTCCCCACGTGATAACAAAGGTACTCAAGAAGTTTCGTAAAGATCGGTTCACCAATACACCCTCTAGCCCGAACCGTATTGAATTGCTGTTCCCGAACAGACGGACAATGGGCCATAATAATAATAACTCTTTGGCCAGCCGCTGATTTGTCGCGGTCCTCATAAGAGAAGGCCATCATTCCCCCTGCACCCCACCCCCTCTTCCCCTCCTCTCCTCCCAGCATTCAGATATAAACTGCTTAATAGTGTCCCTCACTTCCTCTTTTTCAATTTCTTCAATAAGCATTCCTACCCTCTCCCTCGTGTCCCCCTTCAGCCATCTATCCTTTGTTTCTTCACCCCACTTCTGCATTATTCTTCCAGTAAATTTTATTCTATGAGGTATATACTGTGGGCATTCCAAGATAAAATGTTCCAGGGTCTCCACTACTCCGGAGTGGCACATTTGGCATGACATAACCTTAAATTTGACTTTGTCAAAGTTGAGCTAAAAATGGGGAGTATCCAGAGTATCACAAAACAAAAACCTATTTGTAAAGGATTCCCCCTTTCAAGGACAATGGGACAGCGTTGGCATTCACCACCATGCTGCCTTGAGGCTGCATTTTGAATTCCTGTGTTTGTTGTTCTTATGAAATATTATTTTATTATTATCAGTTATGGTACAAATACGGTACCGAGAGCACACTTTCAGGAACTGCTGATGTCTGATGGCGACTGTGTGTCAGTGCGTGAGGTGCACACATACTTTTGGGGTTCTATACACCACATCCTTCATTTTGCAATATAATTTGTGTAAATTTATTTGGAATTTATAGAATTTCAGACTTGTAAATTTCATAGTATTGTTTTTGCCTTAGTTATGGTGCTTTATAAGTAATGGGCAATTTAGTTAAAAATGAAAGTGTCAATGACACTGTAGCTCAACTTGTCAAGACAAAGACATGTACATGTATAGTATGTGACAAAGCAATGAGAAACATCTAGGTAATGACCTGATAACAAAGGTACATATAAAGTATTGTAACGGTCTGTACATAAATACTGGCCGTTGCCTGTAACAAATGTATAGGTAAAGTATTGTAAAGGTGGGTGACAGTCAGATGCTAAACTAGAAAAAAATCTTTGAGTCCCAGAGTGGGTCTGACTGAACCCCAAAATATTTGTTCTCATAGCACAGTGATAACAAAGGCACCCCAAAACACACTCATTCCTGTCCCAAGGTGAAAACAAAGGTACCCAAGAAGTTTCGTGAAGATCAGTTCACAAATATGAGCTGTGTAGAAGTTGTGACAAAAAACTGATTGGACCTAATTTCGGTACAAAATGGCCACACCCAGAAACACTCGTTCTCGTCCCAAGGAGATAACAAAGGTACCCAAGAAGTTTTGTGAAGATCGGTTCATAAATACAGCCTCTAGTCCGAGCCGTATTGACATGTGCATTTACAGTGTATAAGTAGCACTGAATAAATCAAAGTTCATCTAATTTGCATAATTTCTGCACGAGAAAAAAACCTGTACTATATGTGATGTATTCCATGTTACTAAACATTCATACAAAAATATATTCAAATCAGAACTTTCATACAGAAGTTCTGTACAAAAGACTGATTGCATTAATTTTGGTACAAAATGGCTGCTGGTGGCCATCTTGAATTTTGGACCACACCCAAAAACACTCGTTCTCATCCCATGGTGATAACAAAGGTACCCAAGAAGTTTCGTAAAGATCGGTTCATAAATACGGCCTCTAGCCTGAGCCGTATATAGAAGTTGTGTACAAAAAACTGATTAGACCTAATTTCGGTACAAAATGGCCACTGGCAGCCATCTTGAATTTTGGACTGCACCCAGAAACACTCGTTCTTGTCCCAAGGTGATAACAAAGGTACCCAAGACGTTTCGTGAAGATCGGTTCATAAATACAGACTCTAGTCTGAGCCATATTGACATGTGTACTTACTGTGTGCAAGTAGCACTGAAGAAATCAAAGTTCATTTAATTTGCATAATTTCTGCACGAGAAAAAAACCCGTATTATATGTGATGTATCCCATGGTACTAAACATTCACACAAAAAATTATTCAAATCAGCGCTTTCATATGGAAGTTCTGTGCAAAAATCTGATTGCACCAAATTTTGTACAAAATGGCTGCCATCGGCCATCTTGAATTTCGGACCGGACCCAAAAACACTCGTTCTCGTCCCACGGTGATAACAAAGGTACCCAAGGAATTTCATAAAGATCGGTTCATAAATACGGCCTCTAGCCCGAGCCGTATTGGCATTTGCACTTACAGTGCTGAAAGTAACACCAAAAAACATCAAAGTTAGTCTAATTTCCATAATTTACGCACGAGAAAAAAACCCGTATTATATGTGATGTATCCCATGGTACTGAACATTCATACAAAACATTATTCAAATCATAGCTTTCATATGGAAGTTCTGTACAAAAAACAGATTTCTGCATCGTCGGTACAAAATGGCGGCTGGCTGCCATCTTGAATTTCGGACCAAACCCAAGAACACTCGTTCTCGTCCCACGGTCATAACAAAGGTACCCAAGAAGTTTCGTAAAGATCGGTTCATAAATACGGCCTCTAGCCCAAGCCGTATCCAATTGTTGACGGACAGACGGACGACGGGCCATGGCATAAGCTCAAATTTGGCTTCGCCAAAGTTGAGCTAAAAAAGGGGTTCATGAAGATTCAGTCACAGGAAGATTCAGCCCTCATACTTTTTCAGAGAATATTCGGTCCCCAATTTCATTCATGCCGCCACCCCTCTCTCCTGTTAACCCATATAATGAACATCCCAAAAGACATTTTAATATCTAGATATTTATGCTTGTTCGCAACTTATTATGGACACAAAAGGACACAGATTCAAGGTAATTGTGTTTTACTGTCTTGAATTTTTTTATTTTTTTTTGGGGGGGGGGGGTGGGGGGTGGGGGGGAGAGGTGCACCCGACCCCTCCACTGATGAGAGGGTCACACACCCTCTTGTCCTCACCCCTATCTCACTGCTATGTGGCTCAGATGATTCTGTGCATCATATTCTTTATTACCCGGCCCCACTCCCACTAGATATTACTCTTGCCCCTACATGTAACTTAGATATCCGGGCTAAGCACCAGTATTATGGTAAACCAACATCAAATTGTGTGCTTATGTCCAGTAGCTGACATATTGGAATAGTATAATGTGCTTTGTCAGAAACTTGATCAAGTATTGATGACAAACAATTTTCATTACCAGTACCTGGTGCCAGTAATAAAATAAGATTTGCAAATATCACCCTGCGTTTTTTCAGCTATTAACTAACATAAAATTGTGCGCTTCATGAAAATTATTTCGTTACTACCTGTTAAAAATTACTGTCTCTTGTTTTGCTCTTTTAGAAAAAGAAATCACTCCTTTTCTGGCAGGCATACTAAACACCGAGGCAAACCGAGGAATACCAAGGTGAATAAAAACAGGAGAGAAACGGGTATGAGGTGGTGTGTTCTTTTTATTATTTATTTATTGGTGTTTAAGGTCACATTTATCTGCACAACAGCTTATTGCGACCATGGCAGTTTTATGGATGGAGGAAACTAGAGTACCCCAGGAGAACCACTGAGCAATGGCAAGCAACTGTGAGCTCCCCAACATACTACACAAGCAGGGTTAGCCTTGTTCGAAGACAGGTGCACCAAGAACATGCAGTATGCCTTAGTACACAGCATACCTTGCCCCCACATGGGTAGTGGGGGTGAAGTGTCTTGCCCAAGGACACAAAGCTGTTGCCGCAGGTGGGATTCGAACCGAGGATTTCTCGGCTTGCAGTCTGCACCTCTACCTACTGAGCTAATGCATCCCTGATGGTGTATTCTGATTATGTAAATAGATTTAAGCAGTACTAGTATGTGATTGGTTTTAATGCCATATTTGAGAATTATGGGTGCTGAAGTAATACATGTAAGAGTGCACTGAAAAATCTTCCCTTTGGTATTTAGTAGGTAGCTTGGTAATGGTAAAGTGACTTCACCTCAGTAAGCAACAGTGTGAAAGCCGGCAGCCATCTTTAATATCGGGCCGCACCCGAAAACACTTGTTCTCATCCCAAGGTGATAACAAAGGTACCCAAGAAGTTTCATGAAGATTGGTTCATAAATACAGCCTCCGGCCTTAGCGTATTGACATGTGCACTTACAGTGTATAAGTAGCACTGAATAAATCAAAGGTCATCTAATTTGCATAATTTCTGCAGGAGAAAAAAACCGGTATTATACAGTATTTTTTGTGATGTATTCCATGTTACTAAACATTCATACAAAAATGTATTCAAATCGGAACTTTCATGCATAAGTTCTGTACTAAAAACTGATTGCACTAATTTTGGTACAAAATGGCTGCTAGTGGCCATCTTGAATTTCGAACTGCACCCAAAAACACTCGCTCTCATCCCACGGTGATAACAAAGGTACCCAAGATGTTTCGTCCGGTTCATAAATACGGCCTCTAGCCTGAGCCGTATAGAAGTTGTGTACAAAAAACTGATTGTACCTAATTTTGGTACAAAATGGCCACTGGCAGCCATCTTGAATTTTGGATCGCACCCCAAAACACTCGTTCTCGTCCCTAGGTGATAACAAAGATACCCAAGAAGCTTGGTGAAGATCGGTTCATAAATACAGCCCCTAGCTCGAGCCGTATTGACATGTGAACTTACTGTGTATAAGTAGCACTGGATAAATCAAAGTTCGTCTAATTTGCATAATTTCTGTACAAGAAAAAAACCTGTATTTTTGTGATGTATTCCATGTTACTAAACAATCATACACAAATTTATTCAAATCAGAACTTTCATACAGAAGTTCTGTACAAAAGACTGATTGCAGTAATTTCAGTACAAAACAGCTGCCGGCGGTCATCGAGAATTTTGGACTCCCCCCCAAAACACTCATTCTAACCCCATGGTGATAACAAAGGTACCCAAGAAATTTTGTAAAATTGGTACATAAATACGGCCTCTAGCCCAAGTTGTATAGAAGTTCTGTACAAAAAACTGATTGTACCTAATTTCGGTACAAAATGGCCACTGGTAGCCATCTTGAATTTTGGGCTGCACCCAAAAACACTCATTCTCATCCCAAGGTGATAACAAAGGTACTCAAGAAGATTCATTAAGATCAGTTCATAAATACAGCCTAGCCGAGCCGTATTGACATGTGCACATACTGGGTATACATGTAAGTAGCACTGAATAAATTAAAGTTCATCTAATTTCCATAATTTCAGCATGAGAAAAAGCCCTTTATCATATGTGATGTACTCCATGTTACTAAACATTCATACAAAAATTTATTCAAATCAGAACTTTCATACATAAGTTCTGAACAAAAAACTGATTGCACTAATTTCTGTACAAAATGACCGCTGGAGGCCATCTTGCATTTTGGACCGCACCCAAAAACACTCATCCCACGGTGATAACAAAGGTACCCAAGAAGTTTCGTAAAGTTCGGTTCATAAATAAAGCCTCTATCCCGAGCTGTATTGAATTGTTGTTCCCAAACAGACGGACAATGGGCTATGACATAACCTTAAATATGACTATGTCAAAGCTGAGCTAAAAATGGGGAGTATCCAGAGTATCACAAAACAAAAACCTATTTGTAAAGGACTCCCCCTTTCAAGGACAATCTGACAGCGTTGGCATTCACCACCATGCTGCCCTGAGGCTGCATTTTGAATTCCTGTGTTTGTTGTTCTTATGAAATATTATTTTATTATTATCAGCTATGGTACAAATATGGTACCGATAGCACACTTTCAGGAACCGTTGATGTCTGATAGTGACTGTGTGTCAGTGTGTGAGGTGCACACATACTTTTGGGGTTCTATACACCACATCCTTTATTTTGCTATATAATTTGTGTAAATTTATTTGCAATTTATAGAATTTCAGACTTGGAAATTTCATAGTATTGTTTTTGCCTTAGTTATGGTGCTTTATAAGTAATGGGCAATTTAGTTTGAAAAAAGGGGTTCATGAAGATTCAGTCACAGAAAGATTCAGCCCTCATACTTTTTCTGAGAATATTCGGTCTCAGTGGTGGTCGCATGTCATCACCTCTGGGTCAAATCCTCACAGAAATTTTTTTTTTAAATATTCTACGCATTTTTTCTATTGTTTTATTTTAAGGATTTATGATTACTAATTATGACAAAATTACAAGTGGGATATGAGACAAACCTTAATGAAGCTAGAACTAAAAAAAAAATAGGGATCTGCGAATCACAAATTTCTTTTCGAATTGAATCTCGAATCGAATCATGCCTCTGATATCGACATCGAATTGAATCCCAAATCAAATCTTAAAAGACAAGTTATTTCATATTGCATCAAACGGAAGTTACGGAACACTGTGATGACCTTATGCGACGGAGTGAACACCTTAAACACCAATAACTAAATATTCTCTGTAGCACCGTCGCTGAAACAGCTAGGCCTATTGTCCATAGTTTTAGTTTTTGAAGGCCTAACTTGTTACTATTCACGTTCTTAAGAACGTGAATAGTAACAAGTTAAGCCTTCAAAAACCAAAACTATGGATAATGTTCTGGGCCAAATTCACACCTTATCTAACAATTAAACATTATCAATTACTCAAATAAATAGGAATTGAGCCTACATGAATGAATTTTCTAATGACAGTTTTATCCTATTTTTGTTGGAAATGTAACAAATTGAAGTTAGTATGAGAGATTCGAAAAAATCGAATCCTGAAACTGATTTGGGATCGATCTCGAAGCATACGTATGGTATCGATATCAAATCGAATCTCGAATATTCGCAGGACCCTAAAAAAAAACCTTCCCAAAACAAGCTGAGAGGTTCTCAGCTCGAATCCCAATTGCGGCAACTGAAATAAGGCGTACTGCACATCGATGATGCACTTGTCTTCAACCAATGCTAACCCTGCTTGCTTGGAGTAACAATGTTGAGAAGCCTGACAGTTGCTTGTCACTGTTGCTCGGTGGTTCTCTCCGGGTGCTCTGGCTGGGTTCCTCCCCCAGTAAAACTGTTGGGTGGCCCTGGCTGTAAAAACTGTTGTTAAACCCAATAAATAAAGAAATCAAATTTGCTGAATCCAAGACCTTTGAATGATGATTTTGATTGGGGTGTGTGTGGGGGGCATGGGGGGGGGGTGGTTATACAGTGGTGCCCACTTAATTGGATATATCTTAATTGCATATCCCTGTTAATAGAATGTAATTTCCCAACACAAAACCATTTACCATGCCTCCAGTGCAAATTTGACCTGGTAATTGAATATAGGTTATAGAGTAATCTCCTGTTAATTGAATAAAAAATCTTGTAACATGTTGAGAAATTGCCCTGACTCTTCCCAGCTTTCCTTTGTTATAGACCAATTTGGCCTCAGTACATTCAATACAGGCATTTAATCTATTATATCTTGTTTGACAGAGCTCATGGAGCTCTGTCAAACAAAATATAATAGAATAAATGCTAAGTTTATCTCTGGAATACAGGAAAGTGACACAATCCCTGTTAATTGAATACTCCTGCTAATTGAATAATGTTATTGGCAAAGTGGCTCTTCAATTAACAGGGTTCCACTGTACAGCAAACTGAGCAAAAACAAATATCACAAACTAATAATGAAACTATGTACTTGTGAAATTTTCATGTGGTCATTCTACAACATGTTTTAGCTGGTACTATACAGTTTTGAAGGTTAAAGGGCTCAGTAGTTAGAGGTGTAGGCTGCAAGCCAAAGGGTCCTCTATCAAATCCCACCTGCGGCAACCAGTTTGTTTCCTTGGGCAATACTCTTCATTCCCATTGCCCACGTAGTGCCATTGCGTACCAAGGCATACTGCAAGTGAATCGTACACTTGTCTTCAACCAATGCTAACCCAGCTTGTGTGCTGTTTGTACGTTAGATATTTGTAATTGCTCAATGGTTCTCTCTGGCTTTTCCCATCTGTAAAACTGTCCGACATGAAGTGACCCTGGCTATCGAAGTGTCATTAAACCCCAATAAATAAATCAATAAGAATCATGTGTCCCTATTCTGGAGAACAGTTCGGGGCAAATTGCCAAAGGATGGTTTGGGTTGGTTTAGTATCCCCTTTGGGTCAAATTGTTGGAGGACAGTTTGGATGCAATTCTCATGAATTCCAGTCACTTTGGCCCCAAGTCATTTCGGTCCCAGTCATTACGGCCGCAGGTCAATTCAGCCCCAATATACCAGGTCATTTTGGCCTCTTTAAATATTTTCAAATATTGTTTGAATTTTAACATTTTTCTATTTAATTTTTTTTCAACATTTATATCTCTCAATTAGATATTCAGGTATACATATGATATATGTCTAGTAGATTTTCTTTCATGATGAATAAATAAAAGAAAAGTTTCAGCACGTCGAAGGTGCACATGGACAATGTGGGATTTGAAATCCCTTGCGACCTGAATAATTGTATTTGCTTATGAATCTACGGCAGCCAGAAGCGAGGGTCAGTAATGTTATTTGGTTTGAGTGTATGCCTTGGAAGTGGGGTACTGGGGTCAGACCCCCGTGGACAGCGAACTGGAAGGGGACTAGGAATTGTGCATAACTACAAGGATTCTGCTCTGTGTTTTAGAAAATGTGGACATATTTATGGTAGTATCAAAATCGCAGTTTGGTGGTTGTTTCACAAAAAAGAAAAGAAAAAGAAACCCTGTGAACCTCAAACTGGAAGGTGACTAGGAATTGTGCATAACAATATGAATGAATGACTGCATATACTTTGCAAAATTTCAAAGTAAAATAATTTCTCTTACTTATACAGATAGCATCTTAAATGTATGTAAAATTGAACACATGGATAATTTTTAATGTTGTGTATAACTTTTCTGTACACTGTGTAAATACAAATAACTGAACATTACTTAATAAAGGTAATTACCCATTATTTCTAAACATGAACTATGCACTGATCTTTATACATGTAGATCTCTACACTTAAAATGGTGCCGAAATGACCAAGGGACCGAAGTGACTAGGGCAGAGATGACTTTGAGGTCAAATTGACCAGAGGATGAAATGACTTGGAGCCGAAGTGATTGGATACCATTCGAACAGATGAGAGACCTTAATAAAAGGCTTAATTATTACAGAACACATTGAATGTGAATTTACTGCAGAGATAATTGCTCGACGATATACATTGTATTAATATTTTTCAATAAATATCGAACAATCTATTAATATTTTTGTTAAGAATTATTTTCAGGAGTTAAAACGAATATCGTAGCGTATCTAAAATATCCTAACAGATGTGTACTGCTTTTCTTTTGGATGAATCTTCCTTGGGCCTAGTTCTCCCCAGGCCGAACATTCCCCCAGTTCCCGAAAAAAGATGACATGCCATTTTCAATGGCGGTAAATATCCAAAAGGGTTATTATTTTCCATTTTTTAGTGTTTGAAACTACGAAGCACTGTTCAGAAATACAGATGCACCAAAAAGTAACACATTATTACTTTGTTTTGGTTTCTAACAGGACTGAAAGCAACCTGTCAGTATCACTTTTTCGAATTACACCCATTTCGTCTGCTAACCAAATCGTCCGCTGCAATTTTAACCAAGTCGTCCTCTACAATTATACCCAACACGTCCGAAACTCGTTCGCTGGGGGAAAGTATTCATGTATTGTATTTTGAATCATTTTTTATTTATTTATATAATAATTTTATTGTATACTTTATTGTATATTACCTATTGTAATATATCTTAATGTACCTCCATTGTAATATATCTTAATGTACCTCCTTGCATTAAATTTCATATACGTGTGAAATTCTGAAAACAGAAATGTCAGAACAAAATAAACTATCCAGCCATTAAATAAATTTTAATTACTGTTTATTCAATGGATTATAGAGCTGGGAGGTTAACCGAAAAACAACTCAGTTTCGGTTATGAAAAAATAACCAACAACCGAGACCGACGATACACTGAAAAACCGACTTTCTCGGTTATTTGAATGTCACGTGAGAATAACGTTTTTACGTGGTTTTTTTCTGAAACAATGGCGGCAATTACAGTCGAGAAGAGCCCTATATGGGAACACTTTATCAAAACTGATAAAACTTCAAAGTCGGCTGAGTGTAAATATTGTCATAAATATATTTCTTGTGAGCATGGAAAGTTATTAACCCAATTTCCGGTAGTGACTCATTGTGTTAGCTACAAATTATTTTTAATTAACTTCGAGTCTTCGGCAGAGACCACGAGAGTTCGTCCTTAAAGTTTGTTTATATTATTTCCAAGTGTCAACGACTCGACAAAGTTTTTACACACTCGGGGAGAGTTTATTCAATCATTATTTAGTTCATACAACTTAATTTTTTTCTGTTATTTTGGTTCAGAATCTGTTTAATAAAAAAAACAAAACCGAAACCGTAACCCGACTCTTTTATTAAAAACCGAGTTGTAACCGAAACCAACCCAAAATTCAATAACCTCCCAGCTCTAATGGATTACCTATAATAATTATATTATTACAGTAAAAGTTCTTAAAGTATATGTACGTTATATTAAGTTCCACAACATAATCTTATAATTTTGCAATTTTTCATTGAAGAGCTCCACCGGCACCTTACAGTGAATGACTGCAAAATTATTAGCAGAAGTATTATAAGAATTAATTATATTAAGAAATGCAACAAAATTTGTTATATTAAGTTCTGCAACATAATCTTATAATTTTGCAATTATTCATCGAGGCGCACCGTCGCTTTACAATGAATAATAGCAAAATTATTAGCAAATGTATTATAAGAATTAATTATATTAAGAAACGCATCAAAATTTATGGTTTATTAAATTCTGCAACATAATCTTATAATTTTGCAATTATTCTTGGAAGAGCACCGGCACTTTACAATGAATAATCACAAAATTATTAGCAAATGTATTATAGGAATTAATAATATTAAGAAACGCATCAAAACGTGTTATAATTATATTAAGAAATGCATCAAAACTTGTTATATTAAGTTCTGTAACATAATCTTATAATTTTGCAATTATTCCAGGGGGAGGGGGATCCTGGGGGCACCAAAAATTTGCAAGACGTGGTGTGGGGGTGGGTGAGTCTCTTGAGTGCACCAAAAATGTGCATTTCCAACTTGTGCAATGTTTTGCATTTTTTAAAAACATATCATATCAGCCAATATACGACATCATTTGTGTTTCAAACCTTAAAGATGATGTACATCACACTCTTAACATAAATACAACATCAGGAGGCTTTATATGTTGGGGAAATGTCACACGTTAGTATGGGGTGGGTGTCTTGTTCGAAATGTAAAAAATGTACAGACAATATTTTCCTTAACATTATGACAAGCGGACGACTCGGCTTG
Organism: Pictodentalium vernedei; assembly: GCA_031216915.1. Lineage (NCBI taxonomy): Eukaryota > Metazoa > Mollusca > Scaphopoda > Dentaliida > Dentaliidae > Pictodentalium > Pictodentalium vernedei. The sequence goes on from CM062295.1 coordinate 270,293,621, forward strand.
GGGACGAAACGTCCGTATACCCTTTTTTCAAGCAAACTTTTCCTTTACAACACCTTCACATTTGGATAATTCAAAAACTGAGTTTCTGTTCATCTTGATATTTCATGAGATACAATGTCATGTCAATGCATGTCTGTATACAATAGCACCAATATAACAACAATTATCCGTTATAAACTTATATTATCGGTTATATGTACGTTTTTTTGATTGAGGTTGTCACTGGCAGACAAGCTGTAACGAAATCAAGACTGAGAGTTCGATCTGAAATGACGAGATCATCAGCTGAGCATATTGACAAACCTCCAGAAGGACAGAACTCGAGTAATAATAATAACACTTTGGCCGGCCGCTGATTTGTCGCGGTTCTCGGGTGAGAAGGCCTGGCAACCCATGAAGTGTAGATATGTCGGCCAATGTATCACGCAAATCTTTGAGGCGAATAAAGTTGCAACAGAGTACATTTGATTCCTAGAGGGGGGCAGGCCAATTGCAATTGCATGGGCAATTCGACAGCGGAAGTTACGTAGTTTTTTCACTGAAATTTGCTGTCCACTTCAAAAATCACATTGACGGCTATAGAGAATTCTGTTCTGGAACACATTTATCTGACTGGGTATGTGGAACCCTTTGCGGGCCTACGGCCCGCTTGGGGTTCCTATGAAGGGATTTCATTGCAACTTGGTAGGCTGACTCCATATTTTGGACGCAATTGGGCAACTGTGACGGCTACAGTGGCCCGAAGCCCAAAAACCTTTAGCACAGTCTACAGCGCATATTTATGAAGGGATTTCATTGTAACTTCGTAGGATCACTCCGGATGATGCCCAGATGAGAATGTCCCCTTTTGGCTGCGATCCTTGTAACTTGGTAGGATGACTCCAAATAATGTCTAGATGAGAACGTCCTCTTTTTGTCGCGATCATTCAGCCTTGATGGCTGCCCAAGCCTAAAAACCTTTAGCATAGTCTGTAGGTCGTATTTATGGAAGGATTTCATTGTAACTTGTTTGGTTGACTCCAAGTATTGCCTAGATGATGACCTCCCCTTTTGGTCTTGATTGGTCAACTGTGACGGCTACAGGTGCCCGAAGCCCGAAAACCTTGAGCACAGTCTACAGGTCATATTTATGAAGATATTTCATTGTAATTTCGTAGGATCACTCCAGATGGTGCCCAGATGAGAATGTCCCCTTTTGGATGCGATCATTCAACCATGATGGCTGCCCGAGCCCAAAGCCCGGAAACATTTAGCACAGTCTACTGGTCATATTTATGAAGGGATTTTATTGTAACCTGGGTGGCTGACTTCGTATAATGTCTAGATGAGTACGTCCCTTTTTGGACGTGATTGGGCAAGTGTGACGGCTACAGGGGCCCGAAGCCCGAAAACCTTTAGCACAGTCTACAGGTCATATTTATGAAGGGATTTCATTGTAACTTGGTAGGATGACTCCAAATAATGACTAGATGAGAATGTCCCCTTCTGGTCTCTATCATTCAGCCTTGATTGCTGCCCGAGCCCAAAAACCTTTAGCATAGTCGATAGGTCGTATTTGTGGAAGGATTGCATTGTAACTCGTTAGGTTGACTCCAAATAATGCCTAGATGATGACATCCCCTTTTGGTCGTGATTGGTCAACTGTGACGGCTACAGGTGCCCGAAACCCGAAAACCGTGAGCACAGTCTACAGGTCATATTTATGAAGGGATTTCATTGTAACTTCGTGGGATCACTCCAGATGATGCGCAGATGAGAATGTCCCTTTTTTGTTGCGATCATTCAACCATGATGGCTGCCCTAGCCCGAAGCCCGAAAACCTTTAGCACAGTCTTCAGATCATATTGATGAAGGGATTTCATTGTAACTTGTTAGGTTGACATCATATAATGTCTAAATGAGAACGTCCCCTTTTGGACACGATTGGGCAACTGAGGCGGCTACAGGGGCCCGAAGCCCGAAAACCTTTAGCACAGACTACAGGTAATAGTTATGAAGGGATTTTATTGTAACATGGTAGGATGACTCCAAATAATGTCTAGATGAGAACGTCCCGTTTTGGTCGCGCTCTTTCAGCCTTGATGGCTGCCCAAGCCCAGAAACATTTAGCAGAGACCACAGATCGTATTTATGGAAGGATTTCGTTGTAACTTGTTAGGATGACTTCATATAATGCGTAGATGATGACATCCCCTTTTGGTCTTGATCGGTCAACTGTGACAGCTACAGGGGCCCAAAGCCCGAAAACCTTGAGCACAGTTTACAGGTCATATTTATGAAGGGATTTCATTGTAACTTCGTAGGATCACTCCCGATGATGCCCAGATGAGAATGTCCCCTTTTGATTGCGACCATTCAACTATAACGGCTGCCCGAACCCAAAGCCCAAAAACCTTTAGCACAGTCTAAGGTCAAATTTATGAAGGGATTTTATTGTAACTTGGTAGGTTGACTCCATATATGTAACTTGGTAGGTTGACTCCATATAATGTCTAGATGAGACCGTCCCCTTTTGGACGCAATTGAGCAACTGTGGTGTCTACAGGGTCTCGAAGCCCGAAAACCTTTAGCACGGTCTACAGGTAAAATTTATGAAGGGATTTCATTGTAACTTGGTAGGATCACTCCAAATAATGTCTAGATGAGAACATCCCCTTTGGTCGTGAGCATTCAGCCTTGATGGCTGCCCAAACCCAAAACCCCAAAAAACTTTAGCATAGTCTACAGGTCATATTTATGGAAGGATTTCATTGTAGCTTATTGGGTTGACTCCATATAATGCCTAGATTATGAAATCCCCTTTTGGTCATGTTTGGTCAACTGTGACGGCTTTAGGGGCCCGAAACCCGAAAACCTTGAGCACAGTCTACAGGTCATATATATGAAGGGATTTCATTGTAACTTCACAGGATCACTCCAGAATATGCACAGGTGTCAACGCCTCCTTTTGGTCGCGATCATTCAACCATGATGGCTTTCCGAGCCCAAAACCCAAAAAACTTTAGTACAGACTGCAGGTCGTATTTGTGAAGGGATTTCATTGTAACTTTATAGAATGACTCAGTATAATGTAGAGATGAGGATGTCCCCTTTTGGGTGCAATTGGGCAACTCTGATGGCTACAGTGTCCCGAAGCCCGAAAACCTTTAGCACGGTCTGCAGGTCACATTTATGAAGGAATTTCATCGTAACTTGGTAAGATCACTCCAAATAATGTCTAGATGAGAACATCCCCTTTTGGTCGTGATCATTCAGACTTGATGGCTGTCCAAACCCAAAACCCCAAAACATTTAGCATAGTCTACAGGTCGTGTTTATGGAAGGATTTCATGGTAACTTGTTACGTTGACTCCATACAATGCCTAGATGATGACATCCCTTTTTGGTCGTGATTGGTCAACTGTGACAGCCTCAGGGTCCCCAATCCCGAAAACCTTGAGCACAGTCTACAGTTCATATATTAAGGGATTTCATTGTAACTTCATAGGATCACTCCAGATTATGCCCAGGTGACAACGCCCGAAAACCTTTAGCACAGTCTACTGGTCACATTCATGAAGGGATTTCATTGTAACTTAGTAGGTTGACTTCATTTTATGCCTAGATGAGAACTTCCCCTTTTGGACGCAATTAGGCAACTGTGATGGCTACAGGGTCCCGAAGCCAGAAAACCTTTAGCACAGTCTACAGGTCATATTTATGAAGGGATTTCATTGTAACTTGGTAGGATCACTCCAAATAATGTCTAGATGAGAACATCCCCTTTGGTCGTGATCATTCAGCCTTTATGGCTGCCCACACCCAAAACCCAAAAACTTTTAGCATAGTCTACAGGTCGTATTTATTGATGGATTTCATTGTAACTTATTAGGTTGACTCCATATAATGCCTAGATGACGACACCCCCTTTTGGTCGTGATTGGTCAACTGTGACGGCTTCAGGGTGCCGAATCCCGAAAACCTTGAGCACAGTCTACAGTTCATATATTAAGGGATTTCATTGTAACTTCATAGGATAACTCCAGATTATGCCCAGGTGACAACGCCCCCTTTTGGTCGCGATCATTCAAACATGATGGCTTCCCGATCCCAAAACCCGGAAAACTTTAGTACAGACTACAGGTCGTATTTGTGAAGGGATTTCATTGTAACTTTAGAGAATGATTCAGTATAATGTCGAAATGAGGATGTCCCCTTTTAATTGTAATCGGTATACCGTCATGACTACACAGGTCTGAAGCCCGTAAACCTTTAGCACAGTCTGCAGATCATATTTATGAAGGGATTTCAATGTAACTTGACAGGATGACTCGTTTTGGAATAATTTCACTGTAACTTGGTAACTTTGGTTGAGATACGTTAACTGTGAGGGCCACATACAATAACTGTGAGGTCATATTAACCCACCCCTCAGCTCTTTAGTACCGTGTACACCTCATATTATTTTTATTAAAAACATAACATGAAGGGAACAGAAATTAACCACAATTCTTGTCTTATTTTATAATCCTTTCATAGACATTGAACATTATCCTCTTCATCAAACACAACACACGAGTTAAGCTACAGTGTTATTGACACTTTCATTTTTGATGGTCAACATTTGTTTTCTCAAACTTTGTTTTATTGTCAATTATTGGAGAGTGTCTTTAGGCACACTGTTAATTTTCAATAAAGCAAATCTTCATTGATGAAACGTTAATTGCTTTTGGTTCACCACGAAACATGAACCATGACTATGAAGACAACAGCGTGGCGTACTCACTTTCTGTAGACAGGGGCAGAAGTTTTTAAATTTTTGCGAGAATCAAAGTGGCATGATGTTCATACTACTATACTCTGATTCTCGTAAGAGTCTACCCCTTCTTCAAGCCATATGATAATGGCTCCCAGAACTCAACCAGTTAACATCCAAAATGTCGTGCAGGCCAGTGGTACGATGGATGCGCGACTTACAAGCCGGTGTTGGAAGAAATTTGATTCCTTCTCCTATAAGGTAATTGTAAAACCGTTGGTCTCTACAAGTACATACACGTAGACCACAGTATGCAAAAACAGTCTCACTATGGTATGGCTTATATCACAAGACGAAGGCACTCGTGACACGATATTTCCACAATTGTTCGTAAATTAAAGGAACTGTTTCCTTAAATTTCGACTACCAACACCATATTGTAGGTTGTATAGCTATCATATCCAAGGCCTACATGACATTTTACAAGGTCCTTATACCTGGCATATTACGACTTAGGTACTTAGAGAGACCAACAAACTGCAAGGTCCTTATACCTGTAGGAGAGAAAATCATAATTTTATAACTTTTCAAAAATATATATGCTGATTAAGTGTCACTCAGTGGGACTGTTTCTGCATATTGTGACGTAGGTACTTTGAGAGACCAACACACTTACAAGGTCCTTATACATGTAGGAGAGGAAATCAAATTTCTATAAATTTTTCAAGATATACATGCTGATTAAGTGCTATATAGTGAGACTGATTTTGCATGATGTGACTTAAGTTCTTAGAGAAACCAACAAACTTGCAAGGTCCTTATACATGTAGGAGAGGAAATCAAATTTCTATAAATTTTTCAAGATATACATGCTGATTAAGTGCCATATAGTGAGACTGATTTTGCATATTGTGACTTAAGTTCTTAGAGAGACCAACAGACTTACAAGGCCGTATACATGTAGGAGAGAAAATTAAATTTTTAGAACTTTTCAAAAATATATATGCTAATTAAGGGTCACTTAGTGAGACCATACTTGCGTCTTATTAATGGCGTTGGTTTACAGTATTACTGCGATATTATCAAATAGGTGTGGCTTAAATCACAAGACGAAGGCACCCGTGAAACAATATTTTCATAATCTTTGTTCGTAAATTAAATGAACTTTTTCCTTCAATATCGACTACAAACACCAGCTTGTAAGTTGGCCTGCACAGGCCTGCATGACCTTTTGGCTGCTAACTGGTTAAATTCGGGAAGCCACAACCACATGGCTTCAAGTAGTGTTAGAAATATAAAACAAATTTAGGGCAATAATAAGACGCAAACATATATATAGTGATTAATTGTCACTTAGTGAGATCATTTTCGCATATTGCGACCTATGCATTTAGAGAGACCAACAAACTTACATCAACCTCATAAGAACCTCATAAGAAAGGAATTAAAATTTCTAAAAAATTTCGGTGTACTCTATAAACGCTGATATGTGTGTGTAATAAGTGTCAATTGAAGGGTTATTTCGTTGAACTGCATCTCTAAATTAGCACCTTTACTAAATAGTCATACCAGAGTTATGGAGGTCGGGGTAAGTTTCAATTTATTCACGATATGCATATACAGGCTTTGCTTTATGTGAGGGTTGATCGATCAAGGTCCGTGTTCAGTCCCGTGTGTGACTTTCAATTTTAATAAATTCACCTGGGTACTCAGAGAGATCAACAAACTTACAAGGTCTTTATACATGTAGAAGACTTAATCAAATTTCTAGAATTTTCAAAGATATATATGCTGACTAGCAGGGTTACCCGGCGTTGCTTGGGAAAATGTAGGTATCTTATGAAAAGTACCCCCCCCCCCCCCCAGAAAAAAAAAAAAACAAAAACAAAATAGGGGCTGCGTATTTTTCGACCCAGCCCGCCCTACGGGCGGCACACTCGGCCCCGCACTCCGGGCGGGCCTTCGATCCCGTCACTTTTAACCCCCCACAATTAGATTCCTGGTAAAAAGTTACCCCTAGTAGACCCCTTTGAGGACCTATATCGCTGAAATCCATACTTGCAAGTGTGTTGGTCTCCCTAAGCACTTAAGTCACAATATGCAAAAACGGTCTCACTAAGTGGCACTTAATCAGGATATATATGTTTGAACAGTTCTAAAAATGTGATTTCCTCTCCTACATGCATAAGGACCTTGTAAATTTGCTGATCTCTTTAAGTACCTAAGTCACAATATGCAAAAACGGTCTCACTGAGTGGCACTTTATCAGCATAATTATATATCTTTGAAAATTCTAGAAATTTGATTTCGTCTTCTACATGTATAAGGACCTTGTAAGTTTGTTGGTCTCCCAAAGTACCTAGGTGAATTTATTAAAATCGAAAGTCAGACACGGGACTGAACAGGCGCCTTGATCGATCAATCCTCACATTATGCAAAGCCTGTATATGCATACCATGAAAAATTGTAACTTACCGCGACCGCCATTACTCTGTTATGATTATTTCGTGAAGGTGCTAATTTAGGGATACAGTACAACGAAATAACGCTTCAATTGACACTTATTACACACACATATCAGCATTTCTCGTGTACACAGAGAATATTTAGAAATTTGAATTCCTTTCTTATAAGGTCGATGTAAGTTTGTTGGTCTCTCTAAGTACATAGGTCGCAATATGCGAAAATGGTCTCACTAAGTGCCAATTAATCACTATATATATTTTTTTCTTATTATTGCCCTAATATCACAGTAATACTGTAAAACATCGCCATTAATAAGACGAAAGTATGGTCTCACTAAGTGACCCTTAATTAGCATATATATATATATTTTTGAAAAGTTATAAAAATATGATTTCCTCTCCTACATGTTTTAGGGCCTTGTAAGTTTGTTGGTCTCTCCAAGTATCTAAGTCACAATATGCAAAATCGATCTCACTATATGGTACTTAATCAGCATACATATCATGAAAATTTTCTAGAAATTGTATTTCCTCTCCTTCATGCATAATGACCTTGTAAGTTTGTTGGTCTCTTTAAGTATACCCAAGTCACAATATGCAAAAACGGTCTCACTAAATAACACTTTATCAGCATAATTATATATCTTTGAAAATTCTAGAAATTTGATTTCGTCTTCTACATGTATAAGGACCTTGGAAGTTTGTTGGTCTCCCAAAGTACCTAGGTGAATATATTAAAATCGAAAGTCAGACACGGGACTGAACAGGAGCCTTGATCGATCAATCCTCACATAATGCAAAGCCTGTATATGCATATCATGAATAAATTGTGACTTACCGCGACCTCCATTACTCTGGTATGACTATTTCGTAAATGTGCTAATTTAGAGATTCAGTTCAACGAAATAACGCTTCAATTGACACTTATTACACACACATATCAACATTTCTGGTGCACACAGAAAATTTCTAGAAATTTGAATTCCTTGCAAATAAGGTCGTTGTAAGTTTGTTGATCTCTCTTTGTACATAGGTCGCAATATGCGAAAACGGTCTCATTAAGTGACAATTAATCACTATATATATTTTTGCGTCTTATTATTACCCTAAATTTGTTAGCTTAACTTGACAAAGTCAAGATAAGCTATTGCTATCACGCGTGCGGAAGTCTGTTAGTCTGTGAGTTTGTGAGTCTGTTAGACTGTGAGTCTGTTCACATTTTCCTTTAGCACAGGCTACACCCCGTAGTTCTTATCTGATCGTCACGAAATTCCATATGCAGATTTGGGGTCATGTCGAGATGAGAACGTCCCGTTTCGGTCGGGATCGGTCAACCGGTATGGCTGCCCGAGCCCAAAACCCGAAAACCATTAGCACAGTCTACAGGACATATTTAGTATGGAGGGATTTCATTGAAACTTGTTAGGATGACTCCGTATGATGTCTAGATTAGAACTGCCGCATTTGGTCGCGATCTGTCAAGCGTGACGACTGACCGAGCCCAAAACCCGAAAACATTTAGCACAGTCTACGGGTCATATTTATGGAGGGAATTCATTGTAACTGGGTAGGTTGACTTCATATAATGTCTAGATGAGAACGTCCCCTTTTGGAGGTGATTGGGCAACTGTGACGGCTACAGGGGCCCGAAGCCCGAAAACCTTTAGCACAGTCTACAGGACATATTTAGTATGGAGGGATTTCATTGTAACTTGGTAGGATGACTCCGTATGATGTCTAGATTAGAACTTCCCCATTTGGTCGCGATCTGTCAAGCGTGACGACTGACCGAGCCCAAAACCCGAAAACATTTAGCACAGTCTACAGGTCATATTTATGGAGGGAGTTCATTGTAACTGGGTAGGTTGACTTCATATAATGTCTAGATGAGAACGTCCCCTTTTGGAGGTGATTGGGCAACTGTGACGGCTACAGGGGCCCGAAGCCCGAAAACCTTTAGCACAGTCTACAGGTCATATTTATGAAGGGATTTCATTGTAACTTGGTAGGATCACCCCAAATAATGTCTAGATGAGAACGTTTCCTTTTGGTCGCGATCATTCAGCCTTGATGGGTGCCCATGTCCAAAAACCTTTAGCATAGTTTATAGATCGTATTTATGGAAGGATTTCATTGTATCTTGTTAGGTTGACTCCATATAATGCCTAGATGATGACAACCCCTTTGGGTGGTGATTGGTCAACTGTGATGGCTACTGGAGCCCGAAGCTCGAAAAATTTGAGCACAGTCTAGAGGTCATATGTATGAAGAGATTTCATTGTAACTTCATAGGATCATTCCAGATGATGCCCAGGTGAGAATGTCCCCCTTTTGTTGTGATCATTCAACCATGATAGTTACCCGAGCCAGAAAACCTTTAGCACAGTCTACAGGTCATATGTATGAAGGGATTTCATTGTAACTTGGTAGGTTGACTTCATATAATATCTAGATGGGGATGTCCCATTTTGGACACGATTGGGCAACTGTGACGGCTACAGGGGCCTGAAGCCCGAAAACCTTTAGCACAGTCTACAGAATCATATTTATGAAGGGGTTTCATTGTAGCCTGGTAGGATGACTCCAAATAATGTCTACATGAGAACGTCCCCTTCTTGTTGCGATAATTCACCCTTGATGGCTGCCCGTGCCCAAATACCTTTAACATAGTCTATAGGTCGTATTTATGGAAGAATTTCATAGTAACTTGTTAGGTTGACTCCATATAATGCCTAGATGATGACATCCCCGTTTGGTCAACCGTGAGGGCTACAGGGGCTCATAGCCCGAAAAACCTTGAGCACAGTCCAGAGGTCATATTTATGAAAGGATTTCATTGTAACTTCGTAGGATCACTCCAAATGATGCCCGGATGGTAATGTCTTGGTTGCGATCATTCAATCTTGGTGGCTGCCCGAGCCCGAAGCACAGTCTACAGGTCATATGTATGAGGGGAGTTCATTGTAACCTAGTAGGTTGACTTCATATCATGTCTAAATGAGAACGTCTCCTTTTGGACGTGATTGAGCAACTGTGACGGCTACATGGGCCCGAAGACCAACAACCTTTAGTACAGTCTACAGGTCATATTTATGAAGGGAATTCATTGTAGCCTAGTAGGTTGACTTCATATAATGTCTAAATGAGAACGTCTCCTTTTGGACGTGATTGAGCAACTGTGACGGCTACAGGGGCCCGAAGCCCGGAAACCTTTAGCACAGTCTACAGGTCATATTTATGAAGGGATTTCATTGTAACTTGGTTGTATGACTCCAAATAATGTCTAAATGGAAAACGCCCCCTTTGGGTCGCGATTCTTCAGCGTTTATGGCTGCCCGAGCCCAAAAAACTTTAGCACAGTCTATAGGTCGTATTTATGGAACGATTCATTGTAACTTGTTAGGTTGACTCCATATAATGCCGAGATGATGACATCCCCTTTTGGTCGTGATTGGACAACTGTGACGGCTACAGGTGCCCGAAACCCGAAAACCTTGAGCGCAGTCTACAGGTCATATTTATGAATGGATTTCATTGTAACTTCGTAGGATCACTCCAGATGATGCGCAGATGAGAATGTCCCTTTTTTGTTGCGATCATTCAACCATGATTTATGCCCGAGCCCGAAGCCCGAAAACTTTTAGCACAGTCTTCAGATCATATTGATGAAGGGATTTCATTATAACTTGGTAGGTTGACATCATATAATGTCTAGATGAGAACGTCCCCTTTTGGACACTATTGGGCAACTGAGACGGCTACAGGGGCCCGAAGCCCGAAAACCTTTAGCACTATCTACAGGTAATATTTATGAAGGGATTTTATTGTAGCTTGGTAGGATGACTCCAAATAATGTCTAGATGAGAACGTCCCGTTTTGGTCGCGATCATTCAGCCATGATGGCTGCCCAAGCCCAAAAACATTTAGCAGAGTCCACAGATCGTATTTATGGAAGGATTTCGTTGTAACTTGTTAGGAAGACTTCATATAATGCGTAGATGATAACATCCCCTTTTGGTCTTGATCGGTCAACTGTGACAGCTACAGGGGCCCAAAGCCTGAAAACCTTGAGCACAGTCTACATGTCATATTTATGAAGGGATTTCATTGTAACTTCGTGGGATCACTCCCGATGATGCCTAGATGAGAATGTCCCCTTTTGATTGCGATCATTCAACTATGACGGCTGCCCGAACCCAAAGCCCGAAAACCTTTAGCACAGTCTAAGGTCAAATTTATGAAGGGATTTCATTGTAACTTGGTAGGTTGACTCCATATAATGTCTAAATGAGACCGTCCCCTTTTGGACGCAATTGAGCAACAGTGATGGCTACAGGGTCCCGAAGCCCGAAAACCTTTAGCAAGGTCTACAGGTCAAATTTATGAAGGGATTTCATTGTAACTTGGTAGGATCACTCCAAATAATGTCTAAATGAGAACATCCCCTTTGGTCGTGAGCATTCAGCCTTGATGGCTGCCCAAACCCAAAACCCCAAAAAACTTTAGCATAGTCTCCAAGTCATATTTATGGAAGGATTTCATTGTAGCTTATTGGGTTGACTCCATATAATGCCTAGATTATGAAATCCCCTTTTGGTCGTGTTTGGTCAACTGTGACGGCTTCAGGGGCCCGAAACCCGAAAACCTTGAGCACAGTCTACAGGTCATATATATGAAGGGATTTCATTGTAACTTCATAGGATCACTCCAGAATATGCACAGGTGACAACGCCCCCTTTTGGTCGCGATCACTCAACCATGATAGCTTTCCGCGCCCAAAACCCGAAAAACTTTAGTACAGACTGCAGGTCGTATTTGTGAAGGGATTTCATTGTAACTTTCTGGAATGACTCAGTATAATGTAGAGATGAGGATGTCCCCTTTTGGTCGCAATTGGGCAACTCTGATGGCTACAGTGTCCCGAAGCACGAAAACCTTTAGCACGGTCTGCAGGTCCCATTTATGAAGGGATTTCATCGTAACTTGGTAAGACCACTCCAAATAATGTTTAGATGAGAACATCCCCTTTTGGTCGTGATCATTCAGCCTTGATGGCTGTCCAAACCCAAAACCCCAAAACCTTTAGCATAGTATACAGGTCGTATTTATGGAAGGATTTCATGGTAACTTGTTACGTTGACTCCATACAATGCCTAGATGATGACATCCCCTTTTGGTCGTGATTGGTTAACTGTGACGGCCTCAGGGTCCCGAATCCCGAAAACCTTGAGCACAGTCTACAGTTCATATATTAAGGGATTTCATTTTAACTTCATAGGATCACTCCAGATTATGCCCAGGTGACAACGCCCGAAAACCTTTAGCACAGTCTAATAGTCACATCCATGAAGGGATTTTATTGTAACTTAGTAGGTTGACTTCATATAATGTCTAGATGAGAACGTCCCCTTTTGGACGCAATTAGGCAACTGTGATGGCTACAGGGTTCCGAAGCCAGAAAACCTTTAGCTCAGTCTACAGGTCATATTTATGAAGGGATTTCATTGTAACTTGGTAGGATCACTCCAAATAATGTCTAGATGGGAACGTCCCCTTTTGGTTGCGATTTTTCATCCTTGATGGCTGCCCGAGTTCAAAACCCAGAAGACCTTTAGCATGGTCTATAGGTCGTATTCATGGAAGGATTTCATTGTAACTTCATAGGTTGACTCCATATAATGCCGAGACGATGACATCCCCTTTTGGTCGTGATTGGTCAACTGTGACGGCTTCAGGGACCCGAAGCCCGAAAACCTTCAGCACAGTGTACAGGTCATATTTAAGAAGGGATTTTCATTGTAACTTCGTAGGATCACTCCAAATGATGCCCAGATGAGAATGTCCCCGTTTGATGTCGATCATTCAACTATGATGGCTGCCCGAGCCCAAAGCCTGAAAACCGATAGCACAGTCTACAGGTCATATTTATGAAGGGATTTCAATGTAATGGCTACAGGGTTCCGAAGCCAGAAAACCTTTAGCTCAGTCTACAGGTCATATTTATGAAGGGATTTCATTGTAACTTGGTAGGATCACTCCAAATAATGTCTAGATAAGAACATCCCTTTTTGATCGTGATCATTCAGCCTTGATGGCTGCCCACACCCAAAACCCAAAAACTTTTAGCATAGACTACAGGTTGTATTTATTGAAGGATTTCATTGTAACTTATTAGGTTGACTCCATATAATGCCTGGATGATGACATCCCCTTTTGGTCGTGATTGGTCAACTGTGACGGCTTCAGGGTCCCGAATCCCGAAAACCTTGAGCACAGTATACAGTTCATATATTAAGGGATTTCATTGTAATTTCATTGGATCACTCCAGATTATGCCCAGGTGACAACGCCCCCTTTTGGTCGCGATCATTCAAACATGATGGCTTCCCGATCCCAAAACTCGAAAAACTTTAGTACAGACTAAAGGTCGTATTTGTGAAGGGATTTCATTGTAACTTTATAGAATGATTCAGTATAATGTCGAAATGAGGATGTCCCCTTTTAATTGTAATCGGTCTACCGTCATGACTACACAGGTCTGAAGCCCGTAAACATTTAGCACAGTCTACAGGCCATATTTATGAAGGGATTTCAATGTAACTTGACAGGACGAATCGTTTTGGAATAATTTCACTGTAACTTGGTAACTTTGGTTGACATACGTTAACCTTGAGGGCCACATACAATAACTGTGAGGTCATATTAACCCACCCCTCAGCTCTTTAGTACCGTGTACACCTCATATTATTTTTATTAAAAACATAGCATGAAGGGAACAGAAATTAACCACAATTCTTGTCTTATTTTATAATCCTTTCATAGACATTGAACATTATCCTCTTCATCAAACACAACACACAAGTTAAGCTACAGTGTCATTGACACTTTCATTTTTGATGGTCAACATTTTTTTTCTCAAAATTTGTTTTATTGTCAATTATTGTCAATTATTGGAGAGTGTCTTTAGGCACACTGTTAATTTTCAATAAAGCAAATCTTCATTGATGAAACGTTAATTGCTTTTGGTTCACCACGAAACATGAACCACGACTATGAAGACAACAGCGTGGCGTACTCACTTTCTGTAGACAGGGGCAGAAGTTTTTAAATTTTTGCGAGAATCAAAGGGGCATGATGTTCATACTATTATACTGTGGACGGGTAGGTTTGCAAGAATCTTTACGAGAATCAGATACTCTGATTCTCGTAAGAGTCTACCCCTTCTTAAAGCCATATGATAATGGCTCCCAGAACTCAACCAGTTAACATCCAAAATGTCGTGCAGGCCAGTGGTACGATGGATGCGCGACTTATAAGCCGGTGTTGGAAGAAATTTGATTCCTTCTCCTATAAGGTAATTGTAAAACCGTTGGTCTCTACAAGTACATACACGTAGACCACAGTATGCAAAAACAGTCTCACTATGGTATGGCTTATATCACAAGACGAAGGCACTCGTGACACGATATTTCCACAATCGTTGTTCGTAAATTAAAGGAACAGTTTCCTTAAATTTCGACTACCAACACCATCTTGTAAGTTGTATAGCTATCATATCCCAGGCCTACATGACATTTTACAAGGCCCTTATACCTGTAGAGGATAAAAGCAAGTTTCTAGAATTTTTCAAAGATATATAATTATGCTGATTGAGTTCCACTTAGTGAGACCGTTTTTGGCATATTGTGACTTAGGTACTTAGAGAGACCAACAAACTTGCAAGGTCCTTATACATGTAGGAGAGGAAATCAAATTTCTATAAATTTTTCAAGATATACATGCTGATTAAGTGCCATATACTGAGACTGATTTTGCATATTGTGACTTAAGTTCTTAGAGAAACCAACAAACTTACAAGGCCGTATACATGTAGGAGAGGAAATTAAATTTTTAGAACTTTTCAAAAATATATATGCTAATTAAGGGTCACTTAGTGAGACCATACTTGCGTCTTATTAATGGCGTTGGTTTACAGTATTACTGCGATATTATCAAATAGGTGTGGCTTAAATCACAAGACGAAGGCACTCGTGACACAATATTTTCATAATCTTTGTTCGTAAATTAAATGAACTTTTTCCTTCAATATCGACTACAAACACCAGCTTGTAAGTTGGCCTGCACAGGCCTGCATGACCTTTTGGCTGCTAACTGGTTAAATTCGGGAAGCCACAACCACATGGCTTCAAGTAGTGTTAGAAATATAAAACAAATTTAGGGCAATAATAAGACGCAAACATATATATAGTGATTAATTGTCACTTAGTGAGATCATTTTCGCATATTGCGACCTATGCATTTAGAGAGACCAACAAACTTACATCAACCTCATAAGAAAGGAATTGAAATTTCTAAAAAAATTCGGTGTACTCTATAAACGCTGATATGTGTGTGTAATAAGTGTCAACTGAAGGGTTATTTCGTTGAACTGCATCTCTAAATTAGCACCTTTACGAAATAGTCATACCAGAGTTATGGAGGTCGGGGTAAGTTTCAATTTATTCATGATATACATACACAAGCTTTGCTTTATGTGAGGGTTGATCGATCAAGGCCCGTGTTCAGTCCCGTGTGTGACTTTCAATTTTAATAAATTCACCTAGGTACTCAGAGAGATCAACAAACTTACAAGGTCCTTATACATGTAGAAGACGTAATCAAATTTCTAGAATTTTCAAAGATATATATGCTGACTAGCAGGGTTACTCGGCGTTGCTTGGGAAAATATAGGTATCTTATGAAAAGTACCCCCCCCCCCCCCCCAAAAAAAAAAAAAACCAAAACAAAACGAAATAGGGGCTGCGTATTTTTCGACCCAGCCCACCCTACGGGTGGCACACTCGGCCCCGCCCTCCGGGCGGGCCTTCGATCCCGTCACTTTTAACCCCCCACAATTAGATTCCCGGTAAAAAGTTACCCCTAGTAGACCCCTTTGAGGACCTATATCGCTGAAATCCATACTTGCAAGTGTGTTGGTCTCCCTAAGCACTTACGTCACAATATGCAAAAACGGTCTCACTAAGTGGCACTTAATCAGGATATATATGTTTGAACAGTTCTAAAAATGAGATTTCCTCTCCTGCATGCATAAGGACCTTGTAAGTTTGTTGATCTCTCTAAGTACCTAAGTCACAATATGCAAAAACGGTCTCACTAAGTGGCACTTTATCAGCATAATTATATATCTTTGAAAATTCTAGAAATTTGATTTCGTCTTCTACATGTATAAGGACCTTGTAAGTTTGTTGGTCTCCCAAAGTACCTAGGTGAATTTATTAAAATCGAAAGTCAGACACGGGACTGAACAGGCGCCTTGATCGATCAATCCTCACATTATGCAAAGCCTGTATATGCATATCATGAAAAATTGTAACTCACCGCGACCGCCATTACTCTGTTATGATTATTTCGTGAAGGTGCTAATTTAGGGATGCAGTTCAACCAAATAACGCTTCAACTGACACTTATTACACACACATATCAGCATTTCTCGTGTACACAGAAAATTTCTAGAAATTTGAATTCCTTTCTTATAAGGTCGATGTAAGTTTGTTGATCTCTCTAAGAACGTTGGTCGCAATATGCGAAAACGGTCTCATTAATTGACAATTAATCATTATATATATTTTTGGGTCTTATTATTACCCTAAATTTCTTTTATATTTCTACCACTACTTGAAGCCATGTGATAGTGGCTTCCCGAATATAACCAGTTAATATCCAAAAGATCAAGCAAGCCTGTGATACGATAGCTATACAACTTACAAGCTGGTGTTTGTAGTCGATATTTAAGGAAAATGTTCCTTTAATTTACGGACAAGGGTTATGAAAATATTCTGTCACGAGTGCTTTCGTCTTGTGATATAAGCCATACCTATTTGATAATATCGCGGCAATACTGTAAAAACATCGCCATTAATAGGACGCAAATATGGTCTCACTAAGTGACACCTATTCAGCATATGTATTTTTGAAAAGTTCTAAAAATTTGATTTCCTCTTCTACATGTATAAGGACCTCGTAAGTGTGTTGGTCTCTCAAAATACCTAAGTCACAATATGCAAAAACGGTCTCACCAAGACTTAGTGCCACTCAATCAGCATAATTATAATGCAAAGCCTGCATATGCATATCATGAATAAATTGTAACTTACCGCGACCTCCATTACTCTGGTATGACTATTTCGTAAAGGTGCTAATTCAAAGATGCAGTTCAACGAAATAACGCTTCAATTGACACTTATTACGCACACATGTCAGCATTTCTCGTGTACACAGAGAATATTTAGAAATTTGAATTCCTTTCTTATAAGGTCGATGTAAGTTTGTTGGTCTCTCTAAGTACATAGGTCGCAATATGCGAAAATGGTCTCACGAAGTGCCAATTAATCACTATATATATTTTGGCGTCTTATTATTGCCCTAATATCACAGTAATACTGTAAAACATCGCCATTAATAAGACGCAAGTATGGTCTCACTAAGTGACCCTTAATTAGCATATATATATTTTTGAAAAGTTCTAAAAATATGATTTCCTCTCTTACATGTTTTAGGGCCTTGTAAGTTTGTTGGTCTCTCCAAGTATATAAGTCACAATTTGCAAGATCGATCTCACTATATGGTACTTAATCAGCATATATATCTTGAAAAATTTCAAGAAATTTTATTTCCTCTCCTTCATGCATAATGACCTTGTAAGTTTGTTGGTCTCTTTTAGTATACCCATGTCACAATATGCAAAAACGGTCTCACTAAGTAGCACTTCATCAGCATAATTATACATCATTGAAAATTCTAGAAATTTGATTTCGTCTTCTACATGTATAAGGACCTTGTAAGTTTGTTGGTCTCCCAAAGTACCTAGGTGAATTTATTAAAATCGAAAGTCAGACATGGGACTGAACAGGCGCCTTGATCGATCAATCCTCACATAATGCAAAGCCTGTATATGCATATCATGAATAAATTATGACTTACCGCGACCTCTATTACTCTGGTATGACTATTTCGTAAATGCGCTAATTTAGAGATTCAGTTCAACGAAATAACGCTTCAATTGACACTTATTACGCACACATATCAGCATTTCTGGTGCACATAGAAAATTTCTAGAAATTTGAATTCCTTGCATATAAGGTCGTTGTAAGTTTGTTGATCTCTCTTTGTACATAGGTCGCAATATGCGAAAACGGTCTCATTAAGTGACAATTAATCACTATATATATTTTTGCGTCTTATTATTACCCTAAATTTGTTAGCTTAACTTGACAAAGTCAAGATAAGCTATTGCTATCACGCGTGCGGATGTCTGTTAGTCTGTGAGTTTGTGAGTCTGTTAGACTGTGAGTCTGTTCACATTTTCCTTTAGCACAGGCTACACCCCGTAGTTCTTATCTGATCGTCACGAAATTCCATTTGCAGATTTGGGGTCATGTCGAGATGAGAACGTCCCGTTTCGGTCGGAATAGGCCAACCGGTATGGCTGCCCGAGCCCAAAACCTGAAAACCATTAGCACAGTCTACAGGACATATTTAGTATGGAGGGATTTCATTGTAACTTGGTAGGATGACTCCGTATGATGTCTAGATTAGAACTTCCCCATTTGGTCGCGATCTGTCAAGCGTGACGACTGACCGAGCCCAAAACCCGAAAACATTTAGCACAGTCTACAGGTCATATTTATGGAGGGAGTTCATTGTAACTGGGTAGGTTGACTTCATATAATGTCTAGATGAGAACGTCCCCTTTTGGAGGTGATTGGGCAACTGTGACGGCTACAGGGGCCCGAAGCCCGAAAACCTTTAGCACAGTCTACAGGTCATATTTATGAAGGGATTTCATTGTAACTTGGTAGGATCACCCCAAATAATGTCTAGATGAGAACGTTTCCTTTTGGTCGCGATCATTCAGCCTTGATGGGTGCCCATGCCCAAAAACCTTTAGCATAGTTTATAGGTCGTATTTATGGAAGGATTTCATTGTAACTTGTTAGGTTGACTCCATATAATGCCTAGATGATGACAACCCTTTTTGGTGGTGATTGGTCAACTGTGATGGCTACTGGTGCCCGAAGCCCGAAAACTTTGAGCACAGTCTAGAGGTCATATGTATGAAGGGATTTCATTGTAACTGCGTAGGATCACTCCAGATGATGCCCAGGTGAGAATGTTCCCCTTTGGTTGTGATCATTCAACCATGATGGTTGTCCGAGCCAGAAAACCTTTAGCACTGTCTGCAGGTCATATGTATGAAGGGATTTCATTGTAACTTGGTAGGTTGACTTCATATAATATCTAGATGGGAATGTCCCATTTTGGGCACGATTGGGCAACAGTGACGGCTACAGGGGCCCGAAG
The DNA here is from genome assembly GCA_031216915.1 of Pictodentalium vernedei. Taxonomy (NCBI): domain Eukaryota; kingdom Metazoa; phylum Mollusca; class Scaphopoda; order Dentaliida; family Dentaliidae; genus Pictodentalium; species Pictodentalium vernedei. The sequence goes on from CM062295.1 coordinate 270,313,181, forward strand.
CCCGAAAACCTTTAGCACAGTCTACAGAATCATATTTATGAAGGGGTTTCATTGTAGCCTGGTAGGATGACTCCAAATAATGTCTACATGAGAACGTCCCCTTTTTGTTGCGATAATTCACCCTTGATGGCTGCCCGTGCCCAAAAACCTTTAGCATAGTCTATAGGTCGTATTTATGGAAGAATTTCATAGTAACTTGTTAGGTTGACTCCATATAATGCCTAGATGATGACATCCCCGTTTGGTCAACCGTGAGGGCTTCAGGGGCTCATAGCCCGAAAAACCTTGAGCACTGTCCACAGGTCATAGTTATGAAGGGATTTCATTGTAACTTCGTAGGATCACTCCAAATGATGCCCAGATGAGAATGTCCCCTTTTGGTTGCGATCATTCAATCTTGGTGGCTGCCCGAGCCCGAAGCACGAACACCTTTAGCACAGTGTACAGGTCATATGTATGAGGGGAGTTCATTGTAACCTAGTAGGTTGACTTCATATCATGTCTAAATGAGAACGTCTCCTTTTGGACGTGATTGAGCAACTGTGACGGCTACATGGGCCCGAGGCCCGAATACCTTTAGTACAGTCTACAGGTCATATTTATGAAGGGATTTCATTGCAACTTGGTTGGATGACTCCAAATAATGTTTAAATGGAAAACGTCCCCTTTTGGTCGCGATTCTTCAGCGTTTATGGCTGCCCGAGCCCTAAAAACTTTAGCACAGTCTATAGGTCGTATTTATTGAACGATTCATTGTAACTTGTTAGGTTGACTCCATATAATGCCTAGATGATGACGTCCCCTTTTGGCCGTGATAGGTCAACTCTGACGGCTACGGTTGCCCGAAGCCCGAAAACCTTGAGCACAGTCTACAGGTCATATTTCTGAAGGGATTTCATTGTAATTTCGTAGGATCGCTCCAGATGATGCCCAGATGAGAATTTCCCTTTTGGTTGTGATCATTCAACCATGATGGCTGCCCGAGCCCGAAGCCTGAAAACATTTAGAACAGTCTCCAGGTCATATTTATGAAGGGATTTCATTGTAACTTGGTAGGCTGACTTCATACAATGTCTAGATGAGAACGTCCCCTTTTGGACACGACTGTGCTACTTTGACGGCTACAAGGGCCGGGAGACCGAAAACCTTTAGCACAGTCTTCAGGTCATATTTATGATGGGATTTCATTGTAGCTTGGTAGGATGATTCCAAATAATGTCTAGATGAGAACGTCCCCCTTTGGTCGCGGTAATTCAGCCTTAATGGCTGCCCGAGCCCAAAAACCTTTAGAATAGTTTATTGGTCATATCAATGGAAGGATTTCATTGTAACTTGTTCTTGTAAGGGTGACTCAATATAATGCCAAGATGATGATATCCACTTTTGGTCGTGATTGGTCAAATGTGACGTCTACTGCGGCCCGAAGCCCGAAAACATTGAGCACAGTCTACAGGTCATATTAATGAAGGGATTTCATTGTAACTTGGTAGGTTGACTTCATATAATGTTGAGATGAGAACGTCCCCTCTTGGGTGCGATTGAGCAACTGTGACGGCTACAGGGGCCGAAGCCCGAAAACCTTTGGCACAATCTACAGATCATATTTATGAAGGGATTTCATTGTGACTTGGTACGATGACTCCAAATAATGTCTAAATGAGAACGACCCCTTTTGGTAGCAATCATTCAGCCTTGATGGCTGTCCGTGCACAAAATCCAAAAACCTTTAGCATAGTCTGCAGGTCGTATTTATGGAAAGATTTCATTGTAACTTGTTAGGTTGACTCCATGTAATGCCTAGATGATGACGTCCCCTTTTGGTCATGATTGGTCATCTGTGACGGCTTCAGGGTCCCGAAGCCCGAAAACCTTGAGCACAATCCACGGGTCATGTTTATGAAGGGATTTCATTGTAACTTCGTAGGATCACTCCAGATGATGCCCAGACGAGAATGTCACCTTTTGATTTCGATCATTCAACCGTGATGGCTGCCCGAGCCCAAAGCCTGAAAACCTTTAGCACAGTCTACAGGTCATATTTATGAAAGGATTTCAATGTAACTTGGTTGGTTGACTTCATATAATGTCGAGATGAGACCGTCCCCTTTTGGTCGCGACCATTCGGCCTTGATGGCGGCCCGAGCTCAAAACCCAGAAAACATTTAGCATGGCCTATACGTCGTATTTATGGAAGGATTTCATTGTAACTTGTTAGGTTGACTCCATATAATGCCGAGATGATGACATCCCCTTTTGGTCGTGATTGGTCAACTGTGACGGCTTCAGGGACCCGAAGCCCGAAAACCTTCAGCACAGTGTACAGGTCATATTTATAAAGGTATTTCATTGTAACTTCGTAGGATCACTCCAGATGAAGCCCAGATGACAACGTCCCATTTTGGTCGCGATTGGACAATTGTGACGGCTACAGGGGCCGAAACTCTTTAGCACAGTCTACAGGTCATATTTATGAAGGGATTTCATTGTAACTTGGTAGGATGACTCCAAATAATGTCTAGATGGGAACGTCCCCTTTTGGTTGCGATTTTTCATCCTTGATGGCTGCCCGAGTTCAAAACCCAGAAAACCTTTTGCATGGTCTATAGGTCGTATTCATGGAAGGATTTCATTGTAACTTCATAGGTTGACTCCATATAATGCCGAGACGATGACATCCCCTTTTGGTCGTGATTGGTCAACAGTAACGGCTTCAGGGACCCGAAGCCCGAAAACCTTCAGCACAGTGTACAGGTCATATTTATGAAGGTATTTCATTGTAACTTCGTAGGATCACTCCAGATGAAGCCCAAATGGCAACGTCCCCTTTTGGTCGCGATTGGGAAACTGTGACGGCTACAGGGGTCGAAACTCTTTAGCACAGTCTACAGATCAAATTTATGAAGGGATTTCATTGTAACTTGGTAGGATGACTCCAAATAATGTCTAGATGAGATCGACCCCTTTTGGTCGCAATCATTCAGCTTTGATGGCTGCCCGAGCTCAAAATCCAAAAGCCTTTAGCATTGTCTATAGGTCGTATTTATGGAAGGATTTCATTGTAACTTGTTAGGTTGACTCCATATAATGCCTAGGTGATGACGTCCCCTTTTGTCATGATTGGTCAACTGTGACGGTTTCAGGGGCCCGAAGCCCAAAAACCTTGAGCACAGTTCTCAGGTCATATTTAAGAAGGGATTTCATTGTAACTTCGTAGGATCACTCCAAATGATGCCCAGATGAGAATGTCCCCGTTTGATGTCGATCATTCAACTATGATGGCTGCCCGAGCCCAAAGCCTGAAAACCGATAGCACAGTCTACAGGTCATATTTATGAAGGGATTTCAATGTAACTTGGTAGGCTGACTTCATATAATGACTAGATGAGAACGTCCCCTTTTGGTCGCGATCATTCAGCCTTGATGGCTGCCCGAGCTCAAAACCCAGAAAACCTTTAGCATGGTCTATAGGTCGTATTTATGGGAGGATTTCATTGTAACTTGATTAATATCAACCATGATGACTTCCCGAGCCCAACCACTGAACAACTTTAGTATAGATTACAGGTTGTATTAGTGAAGGGATTTCAGTGTAACTTAGTAGAATGACTCAGTATAATGTTGAGATGAGGACGTCTCCTTTTAGTTGCAATCGGTCAACCGTCATGGCTACACAGGCCTGAAGCCCGAAAACCTTTAGCACAGTCTACAGGCCATATTTATAAAGATGTTTCAATGTAACTTGACAGGATGACTCGTTTTGGAATACTTTCACTGTAACTTGGTAACTTCCGTTGACATACGTTAACTGTGTGGGCCGCATACATTAACTGTGAGGTCATATTAACTCACCCCTCAGCTCTTTAGTACAGTGTACACTTAATATTATTTTTATTAAAAACATAGCATGTAGGGAACAGAAATTAACATATTCTCAATTATCACAATTCTTGTCTTAATTCCTAATCCTTTCATAAACATTGAACATTATCCTTTTCATCAAACACAACAGACAGACAAGTTAAGCTACAGTGTAATTAACACATTCCTTTTATATTAATTTCTACCACTACTTGAAGCCATGTGATAGTGGCTTCCCGAATATAACAAGTTAATATCCAAAAGGTCAAGCAGGCCTGTGATACGATAGCTATACAACTTACAAGCTGGTGTTTGTAGTCGATATTTAAGGAAAATGTTCCTTTAATTTACGAACAAAGATTACGAAAATATCGTGTCAAGAGTGCTTTCGTCTTATGATATAAGCCATACCTATCTATACTATATTTTAGAATGTCTGTCTGCCTGTCTGTCCGCTATAGAAATGAATATGGGGTCATCCAGAGTGCCCAAAATGGGTCTACTGGGGGTACTTTTTATGGCGGAGGTCCTCGTTAGGTTTAAAAAAGTGTGCGGGGTGGGGTGGGGGGCAGGGAGGGGCTTCAAAGGGGTCTACTTGTGGTAACTTATTATCAGGAATCTAATGGTGGTGTTTAAAAAAGTGGTGGGGGTGGGGTGGGGTGGAGTGGGGAGGGGCAAAATTGATGGATTTCGGCGATATAAGTCCGGTCTACTGGGGGTAACGTTTTATCAGAAATCTATCAGAAATCTAATGGTGGTATTTAAAAAAGTGGCAGGGATGGGAGTGGGGGTGTTGAGGGGCAAAATTGATGGATTTCACCGATATAGGTTCCCAAAGGGGTCTACTAGGGGTAACTTTTTTACCAGGAATCTAATGGTGGGGGGTTTAAAAGTGACGGGATCGAAGGCCTGCCTGCCTGCCTGCCTGCCTGCCTGCCTGCCTGCCTGCCTGCCTGCCTGCCATATAAATTAATATGGTCCCATACAGAGTGCCCAAAATGGGTCTACAAGGGTATTCTTTATGGCGGAGGTCCTCGTCAGGTTTAAAAAAGTGTGTGGGGTGGGGGTGGGGCGAGGAAGGGCACAGAAAGGGCAAAATTGACGGATTTCACCGATATAGGTCCTCAAATGGGTCTACTAGAGGTAACTTTTTTATCAGGAATCTAATGGTGGTGTTTAAAAAAGTGGCGGGGTGCGGAGGGGCAAAATTGATGGGTTTCACCGCCATAGGTCCTCAAAGGTGTCTACTAGGGGTAACTTTTTACCAGGAATCAAATCGTGGGGGTTTAAAAAGTGACGGGATCGAAGACGGGGCCGAGTTTGCCGCAGGTAGGGCAGGCTGGGTCGACAAATACGCGGCCCCTATTTTTTGTTTTATTTTGGGGTACTTTTCATATGACCCCTAAATTTTCCCGTGCAACGCAGCGTAACCCTGCTAGTTTAATAATATCGCGGCAATACTGTAAAAACATCGTCATTAATAAGACGCAAATATGGTCTCACTTAGTGACACCTATTTAGAATATATATTTTTGAAAAGTTCTAAAAATCTGATTTCTTGTCCTACATGTATAAGGACCTTGTAAGTGTGTTGGTCCTTCTAAGTATCTATGTCACAATATGCAAAATCGGTCTCACTATATGGTACTTAATCAGCATATATATCTTGAAAAATTTCTAGAAATTTGATTTCCTCTCCTACATGTATAAGGAACTTGTAAGTGTGTTGGTCTCTCAAAGTACCTAAGTCACAATATGCAAAAACGATCTCACCAAGACTGAGTGGCGCTCAGTCAGCATAATTATATTTCTTTGAAACATTCTAGAAACTTGCTTTCTTCTTCTACATGTATAAGGGCCTTGTAAAATGTCATGTATGTATGTGATACGATAGCTATACAAATTATAAGATGGTGTTCGCAGTCGAAATTTAAGTAAACTGTTCCTTTAATTTACGAACATCGATTATGAAAATATCGTGTCACGAGTGCCTTCGTCTTGTGATAATAGCCATAACATTTTGGAAATATTGCGGTAATGCTGTCAAAACATCGCCATAAATAAGGCGCATATATGGCATTATCAACAAAAGAACATTGACTAACGGCGTACTTTGTTGTAGGCTGTACTGTACATCTTTATCATTCCGATGCAGTGCAGTAGCAGATTTTCAAGAAATTTGACTTCGTCGTCTATATAAATAACATTGTAGGTTTGTTGGTATCCCAAAGTACCTTAATCACAATATGCTAAAACCGTCTCGCTAAGTGGCAATAGTAGCGTGGTGGTCCGTATGGCATCATTTCGGAAATGTTCGAGCCCTGAACCCTTCATTTTAAGGGGTCCAAAATGGCCGATCCTGACGTCACATGGCACGGGGAAGCTTATTTACCACGCGTTGTCGGGTTACCTCGTTCAGTATAGGAGTCTCCGGTTGGGGGAAAATTGGGCATGCCGCGGATCTATGGCATCGCTAGGGCAGGGGTGCTCGTTTTGTGTGTTCCTCCTTCTGGGGAGGAACTTGTCTGTAACCATCTGAACATTCTCCGACATTGGGCCTACTCTTTCACTCTATGTGGTTACCAGACCCCCCCCCCCCCCCCCCCGAACATCTATGGAGGATGTTTGTACAAGGATATTCTTTGACAGCACGTCCGCTTTTCGTTCCGGGGCAACCGTCAGGGTGCAATTGGGCTTCTATTTTATGCAGAGAGGCTGGTACCACCCCAGGTATATGATCATTCAGGGCAACGACCATCACTGTGACGAATCTTGGATTCTAGGTGTATGCGCTCGGCTATCATACCACTTGGGCGCCAGCGAAGATTTACTTTCTGCCCACAACTAAACGGGCCCCAATGTGGGCCACCCCAGCGAGCTATAAGGGACGGTTCACACCCTTGCCGACCCAGGTCATGGTGATAAGCCCCTTCCGGTGTTGAAGCCTATTAGACATATCCGTGACAATGGATATACCCGATCAGGTGCACAATGCGGATAGGTAAAAAGAACATGTCAGTGGCTTACTTTGAGCCCTACGGATTTCTGTGGCTGGCGCTGTGTGGGGGAGTACTGTGGGGTAAATATGGTCAAACTGCGAAATGGATCGTGTACAAAACCTTGCCGTGTTTGTGGTGGGGTGGGGGTGGGTAACGAATCAATTATCGCTCTGCCTGAGGTGTGGTTATAACAACGAACATATGAAATTACTGCACCGAGAGCAGAGGACCACGGCAAAGGAATTTACCCGGCTAGCGGCCGTCGAAATTTCCATTTAGAGATGTGATGGCAATAGGCATAGTGATTTAACATGGTAAATATGGACGAATACATCGCCCAGCTGCTGGCTGAAATGCAAACACCGGAGCTAGTTCAGAGTGTTGTACAGAACATCCTGGATGAACCCATTCCAGAAGCATCAAAGAGGCGATTACTGAGGCTGCTGCTTCGGGATGCTGCACGTCCTCTCCCTCCATATCGAAAGGCGCGTGAAAGAAAAAGGAAGGCAATTGTTGAGGAGTTTGATCCAGCCAAACAACAGCGACAATTCGACTTGAATATCGAAGCCCCTCATCCGGTGAGGCTGCCAGATGATAAACCATGGGTTGAGCTTTTGAACGAGATCAAAGACTAGTTTGAAGCTGATGAAGCCGCCACGGTCTTCTCAACATGGAGGGTTGATGTAGAGGACCCCTTGACATCGGCGACGTTGAGATCGCTGATGGTATGCATGCAAGGGCCGGCCGACTGGCCCTGGATGTCCGCATGAGGGACGAGAGGGCCGCACGACTCCTAGCAGGCCTTCCAGAGGGCGCGTTCACCCTGAAAACCAAGTTCCTACACGAGCATGACAAAGGAGACTGGGTCGTCGAAAATAAATTCGATCCTCTCCTGCTGAGAGGAAGAAGGGGCAGGGTATCATTGAGATCCCTCAAGAAACTAAGTCGGGCTCGCTGACCGGGATCGACCAGGTGTTTTACCAGAATGCTTACCCTGTCACCGCAGTCGTTTACGGGCTTTACCCTCTCAGAGACCCAGACCCAGCAAACCTAGTACCAATGAAAGAAGGTGATCTCAACTGTGTCGCGCAGAGAGTGATGGAGCACTTTGATGGCGCTCTCAGAGGACAGGGCCTAACCCCCACCAGGAGACAGAAAATCGAGTAGTGGGAGAAGAGAGTTCATGGCGCTGGTGCAACGGTCGACGATGTGGCCGAGCTCGATAAAATCCTCAAACCTGCGATCATTCCCAAAAGACATTGCCGACGAAGATATGTACAACGGTGGCAAATATGGGAGTGGCTTCCATCGCCTCATAGAGCTCATCTGTCATAACGCTCATGCCTAGTGTAAAGACTTGCACTTTCCCCAGACCAGGCAGGTCCAGATATACGAGTGTGACGTCTGGGAAGCCATCAGACAGGCCACTCAAAATGGGCCAATCACTGTCTGGCTACTCGGGGGTGGCCAGAATAGACAGCTCAGCGTCAATCAGCACAAACACCAAAACCGGCCGCACCTACAGGACACGGGAGACCCATCAAATCCTCCAAGAAGCCTGCACCCATCTAGACGATGAGTCCCTCGCTGATAGGGTTTTACGGGTGAACCAGCCGGACAGCATTATGGCGAAAGAGCACAACGGTTGAAAGCCGATCCCAGTCGGCCTCATCGACGACAACCAAAAGGTCTGCGTGGAGCACGGCCACGGCGGTCTCTGGAACTCCATGACCTTCGACACGAGAGAGGTCGTCTCCATCGAAATGAAGGCATACTACCCGGCCAGCTTCCTGGGGAGATGCGAAGCCAAATCCTATTTCGAGAGATTCGCACACCCCACCCACCGGATGACCAGAGTGGCCATCAACGGGGGCCTCCCTAAAGACATCGGCACATTCTTCGCCGAGGTCCAGGAGTGGGAGTTCAAATAAGGGGTTCACCAAGTCAACCCAGCCTGGTTTGGGAAGCATTTCGCCGAGCAGTGCCGGGCCCCCAGACCTCACCTTCCTCATGGTGTCTGGTCTCCTCACCCGTCTAAGGGTCCGCGAAGCCACCATTGAGTGGTCTTCGGCCAAGCAAGCCGAGGTCTAGCTCAGATGACCGATACCAGGGCTGCAACATTATCGAGAAGTTCACACAGGGCACAAAAGCCGATGGTAAACGGTTGACTCGTCGCCTTGTCACGTATCAGGTGAACTAGATTGTCTTGGGAGAGACACTCACCAAAGAGGCACCCTGGTTGGCGCACCCCAACGGTGCCCTCTGGGCCACATCCTTACATATTATGATGCTCCATAGCCCCAGTACGCCCACTTAAGGGCCCCTATGCTAGCCTATGCCCATATTAACCTCCTCTCTGTGTTGTAACATTTCGATGAAAAAGAGGCGGTTCGAGTGGCAACAGACCACGCGACTGCGGAGAGGGGTTGTGTGCAAGCTGCTTCACTGGAGAGCCTTATCTCACACCAGCAGCCCCAGCTCAGTGGCACGACAAGGGCGAGCAGCTGTACATGCCACAGGAACACGCCGACTACCTTCAAAACCCCGCGTATGTCGGCCAGGCCAAACAGCTGGCCAATCTTACTGCTCAACGGTGGAGGCGGTAGCGGCAAGACAACGAGAGCGATCGAGCTCTTCAAGGTGAGAGACCCACTTGTCTTTAACCCAACTCACCGCCTTGCCAAACAGATGCGAGGTGTGGGAGGTCAAGGCCAGACCTACCATTTTTTCTTCCGGGGGAGCGGCCAGAACGCCTTGACACCAGGCCGCATGGGCCAGACGTTCATCCCCCGTGTCATCATCTGGGATAAGGTCTGCACTGCGCCCGGCCTATCCTGGAAATGTTCTTGGACTGGCTGAACCATCGTAAGGTCCAGGTTATGTAGAGGACTATTACTGAGAGTTCAAGGCAGATCACCGGGAAAAAGATGATGCGGTCAAGGCCCTGAAAAGGCACATCCGCCTCCAGCCGACAAGGTCTAGTATCGGGAGATGCGGAAGGCTCTCCTCAGTTGTCTCGTGTGGGAGCACTTCATGGAGCAATGGAGGCCAAATGACCTGATCCTCACTAGCCGGCAGAAGGTTCGCGGCCGAGCTCAAGAGCTGTTGCTCCAAAGACACAAGTAGTACTTTCCAGACACACCCGGTTCCGCTGCTATACCATCTCAAGGACAGCCGAAAACAGAACATTATGGTTCCCATCCCGCGCACAGACCGCGAAGAAGAGCTCGTCCTCAATGACATCGCTGAAGGCACCATTGAGGCCGCTGAACAGGCTATCAAGACCGATGACTGGCGCCTCGTGGGTGCCCTCACAGTCCACTCAAGCCAGGGTCTCACTATCCACGACCCACAGAATGTTTGGATCATAGACGACTTCCTACAATGGTCCAACCTCGCCAACCTCGCCGTTTCCCATGTGGAGTATATACAGCACCTCGAGCGGGTGACCAGTCCACCAGATGAGGGTACTGAGGTCAAGCAGCTGACAGAGCCGTCGGAACGACTGCTCCGCAAACACATTGCGAGCTTGTCGCCTACAAGTGCCAGGACCAGGTCAAAAGACTCCCGGGGTTCAATCTCAAGGTCAACCACATCCTGCGTCTCAAGGAGGACCAACATAACCACTGTGCGACATGCAACGTCCGAGATGCTGTGGGCCTACCAGCCCAAAGATACACAGCAGTTCAGTGTCAACCGGCTGGACAATAGCAGGGGGCACTTCGGGGGAACGTACGATTGACCTGTTTAGAGTGTAACCGAAAAAGAGGGTTTGCGGCAGTGCCAGAGGCGCAATACACCTAGTGTCTTGTCTGAAGGACTATTCCACCGGGAGGCAGCTGGGTGTCGGGAGACACCACAGGCAGCTCTTTCCGGACGAAGCCACGAGTTGGTCCTTCCAACAAATAGTAGAGGACAGGTTCGCCGGGCTTGGTGACCAAGCGTCCAAGCCGATACCCCTGGAGGGACGACACAGGGTCGGTTGCGCGACGGCGACCCCCCCCCCCCCAACTCGCCCTCCCAGTAGAGATAGCGAACACCTACATTGGAGAAGAACTTCTGTTCCTTGAGGCCAACAGGGCGGCCAGAAACCATAGAGCATCGCAGATCTGTATTCAAAGGATGTTGCCGATGGTCAGATATACGAGGAGGAATTCAGTCGTTTCTCACGGAGGGGCAGAAATTGAACCAACTCCGGCTTGCTATCCACAAGGCATCTCGCCGAGAGAGCCCACAGAGCACAAAAAAACGAGATGCTGCTGCTGATACGCCAAGAACTCTCCAGGCAGAGTCAGGGCCCCCCTGCGCCCGCTGTTGTTCCTTCGGAACGGGAAAAATGGGAACAACGGGAACGGCTGAGACCAGAGACTACTGCACCCGCCGATCCGTAGTTGCTGTACAACTCTCATGGGCTTTTAGGATTACTTTACAACATAGCTATGCGGCCTTCTGTTCCGAAGGAACAGACCAACTTCCGTCACCCCCCCCCCCCCCCCCCAGCGAATCACTGGACGAGTTTGTTGCTAACAAGACCTACCTCACCCAACCCTAGTATGATGAAGGCAATCGCACGGTCCTTCTGCCTATCTGATGATTTGTAAAAGTCTTCTAGTTGCGGTTCTGGGCTAAGACTGTTTAAAATGTTCCCAATTACCTGAGCATACTCGCGAGTCCCAGCATCGACATCCTGGAATGTGCGCAAGTCATGGCCTTGGCGACGTAGTTCTTCGTTGATCCAATCCGAGGCGTTCTGTTCGCTTACGAGACCATGCTGCCTGGGCGGCCTGAAGCTTTTCTACGGCTTTGTCATGACGCACATGTTCCGCACCAGCATTATTATCCCGAAACTTGGAGAGGAGGTAGTTGCTGCCAGAGAAGGCCATTGCATTAACAAAGGTGCCCAGAACTAGAATTGCGATCGAGGCCATCCTGTTATTTCATAATATCTGCTAGAATGATTCCTTGTTCAATTAGCATGTCCTTGGTTGCCTTCGCCAGCCCCACGTCAAAGACTACCTTTTGATGTGATAGCCGGTGATGTCAAGTTTAGGGGTGGCTCCCTTCACTGCCATCTTATCCAAGCGGGCATACCCAATTTTATTGTTTCTCCTACATGTATAAGGGCGTTATATGTTTGTTTGTCTCTCCAAGTACCTAGATGAATTTATGAAAATTGAAAGTCAGACACGTGTTTGAACAATGTCCTTGATCGATCAACCATCAAATAATGCAAAGCCTGTATATGCATATCATGAATAAATTTTAAATTACCGCGACCTCCATAACTCTGGTATGGCTATTTCGTAAATGTGCTAATTTGGAGATGCATTTCAACGAAATAACGCTTCAATGGGCACTTTTTACGCAAACATATCAAAATTTCTGGTGTAGACGGAAAATTTCCATAAAATTAACTTCCTCTCTTATAAGGTCGTTGTAAGTTTGTTGATCTCTCTAACTACAAAGGTCGCAATATGCGAAGACGGTCTCACAAAGTGCCAATTAATCACTATATATATTTTTACGTCTTATTATTACCCTAAGATTGTTTTATATTTCTACTACCTCTTGAAGCCATTTGATAGTGGATCCCCCAATTTAATCAATTAATATCCAAAAGGTCATGCAGACCTGTCATACGATAGCTATACAACTTACTAGCTGGACGATGCGGCAGCTTGTTTCCTTAAATATCGACTAACTAGCAGGATTACCCGGCGTTGCTTGGGAAAATGTAGGGGTCATATGAAAAGTGCCCCCCCCCCCCAAAAAAAAAAAATAAAACAAAAAATAGGGGCTCCATATTTTTCAACCCAGCCCGTTCTACGGGCGGCAGACTCGGCCCCGCCCTCCGAGCGGGGCCTTCGTACCGTCACTTTTTTAAACCCCCACCATTAGATTCCTGGTAAAAAGTTACCCCTAGTAGACCCCTTTGAGGACCTATATCGGTGAAATCCATCAATTTTGCCCCTCTCCACCCCAACCCCCGCCAATGTTTTAAACACCACCATTAGATTCCTGATAAAAAGTTACCCTAAGTAGACCTCTTTGAAGACCGATATCGGTGAAAAAAAATTTGATCATAACTTTCGGTGCCCCTCCATGCCCCCCACCCCCACTCCACACACTTTTTTAAACCTGACGAGGACCTCTGCCATAAAAAGTACCCCTAGTAGACCCATTTTGGGAACTCTGGATGGCCCCCATATTCATTTCTTTTGCGGACAGACAGACAGAGAGAGAGATAGACAGGGAGAGAGAGAGACAGACAGACATTCTAAAATATAGTATAGATGGGTTTATTACATTATAACGACAAGTTACCATAATGTAGATATATTGCAAATAAATCATGATTGTTACTGCCAGATTGATGTATTGCATAATAACTACAAGTCACCAAAATGTAGATATATAGCCAATCATTACTGCTGGTTACTGTAAGGCAGATTTAAGGCATTGTAATAACAACAGTCACCAAAATGTAGATATATTGCAAATCAGTCATGTTGGTTATTGAAAGTTGATTGTTTGCATTGAAACATGACATCATTATGTAAAGATAAAACAAATCAATCATGCTGATTACCCATAAGGTTGCTTTTAGGCATTTTAACCATAAGGGTCACCATAATGTAGATGTATTGTGAATTAGCCATGCTGGTTATTTTAAGCTGATTCATTGCATTATAACTGCAAGCCACAACAATTTAGAATATAATTCATCAATCATGCTGGTTACCTAAAAGGTTGATTCTAGGCATTGTAGTCGCAATGGTCACCATAATGTAGATATATTGCAAGTCAACCATGCTGGTCACGGTAAGGTTGATTTATTGCATTATAACTTCAAATCACTGTAATGTGGATACGTTGCAAATTAGGCATGCTGATTGTTGTAAGTTGATTTTTTTGCCTCATAACTACATGACACAATTTTGTTGATATTTTCCAAATCAATCATGCTATTTTACCTATAAGGTTGATTTGAGGTATTTTAATAATAAGAGTCACCATAATGTAATAATGAATAATGTAGATATATTGCAAATCAGCAATGCTGACCACTGTAAGGTTGATTTATTGCATTATAACATATCACCATACTGAAAAAAATAGCACATCAATCATGCTGGTTACCTATTAGGTTGATTTAAGGCATTGTAATCACAATGGTCACCATAATGTAGAAATATGGCAAATCAATCATGCTGGTCACTATAAGGTTGATTTTTGCATTATAACTTCAAGTCACCATAATGTGGATATATTGCAAATCAATCATGCTGGTTATTGTAAGTTGATTTATTGCTTAATAAATGTACCTGCAAGTCACCAAAATGTAGATACACTGCAAATAAATCATGTTGGTTACCTATAAGGTTGATGTACTGCATTTTAATCGTAATGGTTACCATAATACAGTTATATTACAAATCAATCATGCTGGTCACTATAAGGTTGATTTATTGCATTAAAACTGCAAGTCGCCATAATGTAGATATACTGCAATGTAAAAATGCTGGTCACTGTAATGTAGTTTTAATGCAATGTAAGCATTAGTGCGACCGGTAAAATTCGTATATCCCATAAGGAAAAAGATTGAAAACTGATGGCTCATTGTGTGTAATAAAAACCTGTAAGAAAGAGTTCTTCGTCATTGCCTCAATAACAACTATCAAGAGTACAGAGAAATGACAAAGTCGCCATAAGAGTGGTATGCCACGAAATATATATCGGTCGCACTATAATAGGAAAAATAGTTTTATATATATATATATATATATACTTCATCAAATATTTTATATAACTTCGTCAAATTGCCGTCATGCTCGGAAGTTTACTTCCTTCTAAGCGGCTTTCATTTTTGACTAATACTTATTCCGTTACGTTAAGTGCCGTACCAATGTGTATCGCGTCATGGGAACGTAAAATTTAGCGTCACGCTGATCCTAAATGTTGAATGGGAATTATAAAATTGATCGTGATACGCGTACGTCTTACAGATCGATTTATTATTTGGCAAGTGGCTGCCTAGCTCCTAATCACGAACCCGTCTATAAAATCGCCGATGCATGTCTTCCTTGGGTGGCAACAAGTAAAGATATGTTCCGCATTACACGTTGTTCACCTTCTTTAATTGTAAATTATGGACAAACAAGACCGTATCATATCTTCCTAAGGTGGTAACGAGTGGAGATATATTCCGCGTTATCTCGCGCATTTTTTTGTTCTCAGCCTTAGAATTAGAAACATTCAATCATTTATCTCAACCTCGCCCTGGTAACAGAGGCAGAAGCGAGTTCGCATGCAGTATTCACACATTCAGCCATTCCTTGACCCGAATTGTTTACACGCGTCGTTCTCCATATTCAAGTGTATTGCTTATAAAACCACTGTATCATATCTCCGTTGGGTGGTAAAGATATGTTCCCCGTTTCATGTTGTTCCCCGTATCCGAGTCTATTACGCGCAAAATAACCGTATCATATCTTCCTTGGGTGGCAACAAGTAAAGATATGTTCCGCGTTATTACGTAAAAAGCAAATATGAATTAGACACTATTTCTAAAACCTCGCCCTGGTAACAGAGGCAGAGGCAAGTAACTTCGTATACCGTATTCACACATCCAACCACTCCGCGCGCCTCCATATCTCCGCCCCAGTACCCAAACCGCGTCAATCAGACATCAATACCGCTGATGGAAAATATAATTTTTTATACCCTTCTTGCGTAGTAATACCCCCCCCCCCACCCCGCCCGATCCTTCCAGGGTGTGTAAATGTCTTGTCCCAACCCACTACTGCAGCATATATATGCCCTCCACCACTGATCTAAGTGCAGTCCCTCCTATAATGTCTACACTGACAATCGTAGGCTAGGGTTCCATACCCCCCCCCCCACACACACACACCACATACACCCCCCTTACATATCGAAGTTACACCCCCTTGAACAGGTACGGTACGTTGATGATATCTGGGGAGTATGGACGCATGGGTTGGAGTCTCTGAAACAATATCATTCTTTGGCAAATACGATACACCCAAGAATACAGGTCGATTTAAGGTGGTCTGAAAATGAGATAGAATTCTTAGACACGGTAGTCAAAATTGAAGACGGATTTCTTAAAACCGGTTTATATACAAAACCCACGGACACGCATCAATACCTACACGCAAAGTCAGATCACCCAATCAACACTAAAAGAGCGATACCATATGGAATAGCTTCAAGAGTAAAAAGAATATGTTCCGATAATGCTGAATATGAATGCCACAAAAATAATATAAAACAGCACCTGCATGCCAGAGGTTACGACGAAACGTTTGTAAGCGAACAACTAGAAAAGGTCGATCAAATCGAGCGCAAACAGTTACTTGAAAAACGATCCAACAATTCAACCGGCGAAAGAGTCCCGTTTGTGGTCACATACTCGCGGCGCCTCCCCGACATCGGGAAAATAACGCGGGAACGGATGCCCATTTTACACCGCTCAAAACGCATGAAGTTGGCATTCGAAAAACCTCCCCTGATTTCGTACAAAAGACTGAAAAATTTGGGAGATATCATAGTCCACAGCAAGCATAATAAAATGTTCAACAATCAAGGGACGGGATCTGATAGATGCGAGAGAAAATGTGCAATCTGTGGGTTTATGCTCAAAACAAAACAATTCGCAGACAAGAACGGGACGGCCTACCACATAGGCAAAAAAATCACCTGCATGTCCAGGAATGTGATATATGGGATTTTCTGCGACAAGTGCAATGAAGTCGTGTACGTGGGAGAGACGGGGACAAAATTGTATGAGAGAATGCAAAACCACCTGAGTAGAATAAAACTTGAGGTTATGGATGAACCGATACCACATCATTTTCTGACCAAAAACCATAGTATAAACGATTTTAAGATTATTGGGATTGAACAAATTAATAAACAAAATACAGCTTACAGGAGGGGTCGTGAAGCATTTTGGATTAACAAACTTCAAACACTAGAACCCAATGGGCTCAATAGACAAGAATAATTCCAAATATTCTCATTTATAAACTTGCTGAACGGGGGGGGGGGGGGGGGGGGGGGGGGGCAAAAATTAGTGTACAGAGCAATTACACCTAAACACGCACGCATTGGTGTTGGACATAGCGTGTATATGTTGCGAGATTATGATCATTTTGTACATGTCAGTGCGTACATCATGTGTATGTGGTGTGTGTGTGTGTGTGGGGGGGGGGGGGGGGGTATGGAACCCTAGCCTACGATTGTCAGTGTAGACATTATAGGAGGGACTGCACTTAGATCAGTGGTGGAGGGCATATATATGCTGCAATAGTGGGTTGGGACAAGACATTTACACACCCTGGAAGGATCGGGCGGGGTGGGGGGGGGGGGTATTACTACGCAAGAAGGGTATAAAAAATTATATTTTCCATCAGCGGTATTGATGTCTGATTGACGCGGTTTGGGTACTGGGGCGGAGATATGGAGGCGCGCGGAGTGGTTGGATGTGTGAATACGGTATACGAAGTTACTTGCCTCTGCCTCTGTTACCAGGGCGAGGTTTTAGAAATAGTGTCTAATTCATATTTGCTTTTTACGTAATAACGCGGAACATATCTTTACTTGTTGCCACCCAAGGAAGATATGATACGGTTATTTTGCGCGTAATAGACTCGGATACGGGGAACAACATGAAACGGGGAACATATCTTTACCACCCAACGGAGATATGATACAGTGGTTTTATAAGCAATACACTTGAATATGGAGAACAACGCGTGTAAACAATTCGGGTCAAGGAATGGCTGAATGTGTGAATACTGCATGCGAACTCGCTTCTGCCTCTGTTACCAGGGCGAGGTTGAGAAAAATGATTGAATGTTTCTAATTCTAAGGCTGAGAACAAAAAAATGCGCGAGATAACGCGGAATATATCTCCACTCGTTACCACCTTAGGAAGATATGATACGGTCTTGTTTGTCCATAATTTACAATTAAAGAAGGTGAACAACGTGTAATGCGGAACATATCTTTACTTGTTGCCACCCAAGGAAGACATGCATCGGCGATTTTATAGACGGGTTCGTGATTAGGAGCTAGGCAGCCACTTGCCAAATAATAAATCGATCTGTAAGACGTACGCGTATCACGATCAATTTTATAATTCCCATTCAACAATTAGGATCAGCGTGACGCTAAATTTTACGTTCCCATGACGCGATACACATTGGTACGGCACTTAACGTAACGGAATAAGTATTAGTCAAAAATGAAAGCCGCTTAGAAGGAAGTAAACTTCCGAGCATGACGGCAATTTGACGAAGTTATATATATATATATATAATAAGAATAGAATTTTTTAAAGAAAAAAAAAATTAAATTTATATATAAAAGAAATAAATACGAATTATTTAAATAACCCTAAAAAATGTATTGCGTAAAGTGTAAGAGAGTTTACTGAGACGGGTAATTCTCGAGAAGTAGAAACTAAAAACAACAGACGAATGCTTTGCGGAATTTGCAAGGTGTGTGGTTCGATCAAGACTCAATTCGTCAAGGGTCACAGTTTCACAGGACCCGGAACGAAATTGAACAAGAGACTCAATGCCGATCTGACTCCTATATCTTGGAGCAAACCCGTGAATAGGGTGAACGCGGCTG
The DNA here is from genome assembly GCA_031216915.1 of Pictodentalium vernedei. Lineage (NCBI taxonomy): Eukaryota > Metazoa > Mollusca > Scaphopoda > Dentaliida > Dentaliidae > Pictodentalium > Pictodentalium vernedei. The sequence goes on from CM062295.1 coordinate 270,331,702, forward strand.
TGTACTATCACGATCTGATCTACAACAGACATCCCGACAACAAAATTCGCAATGACGTCTGTGATAAAAACATGTTGGCGAAATTGAGAGACATATCGAATCCAACCAGGAGAGAGAAGTTCAAACATTCGCCGGTCGGCAAAGTGATCTGTACGAAACGTCGATTCGGATGGGGCATTCAAAAAGCATCTCGGAAAAGAAGAAGCGAATTATTGACGAGCGAATTGGCCAAGGAGCTACACATGCCCATCATGCGTAAATTTCGAAAGAGAAGGGTGTTTGTGAAGGGTGTGGACGACATTTGGTCCACCAATTAAGTCGACATGAGATCGTTTTCGAGGTGGAACGAGGGCGTCAAATATCTATTGACGGCCATAGACATGTTTTTCAAATACGGTTGGATCAGAGCCTTGAAGAATAAATTGGGACCTTCCATCGCCGAGGCTCTGAAGAGCGTGTTCGACTCATCTTCTTGAAAATTGAATAAATTGTGGGTGGACAAGGGGAAGGAATTCTACAGCAAGGACATTCGTTGGTTGGTCGACCTCTACTCGATCGAAAATGAAGAAAAAGCCAGCATCATGGAACATTGGAATCGAACGATGAAAGAAAAGATGCACAGGTACTTCACGGCGAATTCAACCAAGAAATACATATATGCTCCGAACGGTCTGGTCAAAGATTATAACAACACGCGACACAGATCGACCAAGATGACCCCTGCGGAAGCTAGCACTCAAAACGAAAAACTGGTCTATGCGAATCTATATCCTGAGAGATCTAAGATCAGGAAGGAGTCTAGACCGCCGAAATTTGCGGTCAGCGATCGAGTGAGAATCTATATTTATAAGAATCACTTCAAAAAGGGCTACACTCCTCGATGGACCACGGAAATCTTCGTGATAATCAGAATAATTCACACCGATCCGGTGACTTACGGAATCGAAGCTTTGGATGGCAAAGATATCATCAGAAAGTTTTACGAACAACAATTGCAGAAGACGAAGTTTTAATAAAAAAAATATATATATATATTTACTCTCTTTAACATTTTCTTGTTTAGACACATATATATAAAAGAAAGAAAAATAATAATAAAAAATAATTAAAAACTATTTTTAGAAAAAAGCAAATGAATTAATAAACATAAAAAACAAAAACCTTCAAAAATGGTAAATATACTAGATATTGCACAAGGCATACCGAAAGATAAAAGTATTGAGGAATACGAGGTTCACGAATATGAACTGATAACGGGAATGAGTTTGACCTATGCCGGAGAGATAAGAATCAACGTTGAAACCCAAGATCTATTCATTCATCCTAGCGAGAGTTACATAGTTGTGCAGGGACATCTCACCAAGGAAGATGGGAGTGAATACGCCGACGACGATACGGTCACTCTAGCCAATATTGGCATCATGCATCTATTCAGTAATATAAAATACTTGCTATCCAGACAAGAGATAGGATCCATGTTTCATCTCGGTCAGGCCACCACGATGTTCGGACTCTTGATGTATCCGGATGATTTTTCAAAATCCGAGATATCCCACAATCGATTGCATGTCATTTGACAAGAACGATTTCTGCAGATTGTACATCGACACCGCGGATTTTAGAAAGAAGTATTATGGTCTGAATGAATTGATGAGCAACCCAAATATATCTCCCGCCGAATACAAGTCGATGTATCCCATGTTCGTATTCGACGTCAGTAAACAGAGGGAACAACTCAAGAGTAGCGTCTTAGACATTCAGATCAAGATGCAGTTTGATGACAACATGCCGAGAAAAACCAATGCCTATGCCTTGGTCCTGCTGGATAGAGAATTACAATTCGAATTGGATGGAAATAAGATGTCGATCGTTCGATGAGAGATGTGTGTGTGTGAAGAAAAGAAAAAAAAAGAATATACAAAGAAAAATTTTTAAAAAAATAATTACAAAAAATGAATGATAAAGAAAGAGAATACTTGAGAAGAAACAGACGTGGTTTGATTACCATTAAAAATATTTTGCAAGACGAAATTAATCCTGTCTCCAGCGTTCATTTTGAGAGGCGTGTCGAATGTGCTGACATTCCAGTGTTGATTCTCGGTCTTTTCAACACTGTATCTCTTATCGCTCTCTACTCCATTCACCGTGAGACTGATGACCGCTCTTTTATTCAAATCTGTAGAAACCATACCCATTCAAATGATTTCACCTCCCAACGGCATGGGATATCCCACCTGACCGTGCTTCTACTTCCGTTTCTGAAAGACCATTTGGTTTTCCCCTCATCTAATGCACAGCTCTCTTCGGCCTACACAGTGATCATTTGTCTGGCGTATTTGACTTTCTCCACTACCGAAATCAGGGTGCAAGCATCTGACATGTGCATGTGCAAGTGTTTGGCGAACTTCAGGTGCGTCTTTTGCATATGAACGGCCACTCGATTTTCATGGAATATGGTTCGGTGTCTGTAATTGGGTTTCGCCACTAATTTTTTAGCTCTTTTCTCGGACGTGACGAGTTGAATGTCAGTTCTCTTCCTGATGTTTTCCATTGATTTACCATACATGCAGTTTTTCATGAATTTGAAGAAATCTTTTTCGAAATTGTTCTCGGCTCGAATTCTGAGATTCGTGTTGAGATTGGTATATTTTATCATCCAAGGCTCTTCATCGAATCGAATGATGCAATTATGTCGACTAATTTCATTCCGTGATCTACATATTGTTTCAAATTCTCACTGTAGACGACATACTTATGTTTGTTAAATAAATTGGGAATGAGTTTTTCATCGTCTCCTTCGACTGGTTCCATTCGTTCGGGAGCCAGCGGATAATCGTTGTGCAGGTCATGTAACTCTTCTGGACAGTTCAAATCGACTTCTAAAATGCAAGGATAGTCTCTCCATTTTTGCATCTGTTCTGGTTCCGTCACCCATTTGAAATTTCCAATCGGTAAAGGATGACTCATGGCCCAACTGTACAGATTATTAGCGTCCCAATACTTTATGTATTTATTCAATCATTCTGAATCAAAGCCTTCTTTCATGTAGGGATTGTTGGCTTCAGAATATCTGTGGGAGATCATTGAGACACCACCTCTCATGGCCTTTTCAAATATGAGCAACATGTCCATGTCAGATAATAATTCCAATTGGACTTCGGTGGTCTTCAACAGAGCGTCACATGCCAGGCCGGGTGTGGTGAAATATCAAGCCGGATCCAGATTATAATTTCGACGACAGACGTCTCGAAAATTTTTGAACATGTCTGCCAGGTGCAGAACGCCAGTCTTCAGATAGAGATCGTGATAATCTCTCATGGTTTTCATATCGAACAATTTCCACACGTTTTCAGTGTGTTCATAATACTTGTCAGAACTGTCAGATTCGTATAATTTTGAATAAAAATCTTCTTTCGAAGGTAGTGCGTTGTTGTTGAATCTCTTTAGATCATTCATGTAATCATAAGGATAGACTCCTTTCCTCAACATGACATCTACATGTTCTCCAAAGTGTTTGCTCGTGATTTTAAATTTATCCTCACTCATGTTATCGACTAATTTTTCCAGACCGATCGACATGAATTTAAAACTGTCAATCAAACGTATGTCTCTATGAATGGATTTCGTTTCTTCTTCCAACATCTCTCCATCGATTACTCTTTTCTTCTCCATGACCTTCCATTTCATGAAGAAAATGTATCTTTCTTCGCTGTTCGCGATCAGTTTAATTCTTTGAGGGAGGTGCTGAGATTATTCATGAACAGATGACTGTCATAACCCAAGAGATTGTGAAATATCATCGGATAGAAAGTGGCGTCTCGATATCTTAAATTACACTTGCTGTGGGCTGGACCATGATGCAGACCCGTGTAATGATCGTGGTCTCTGACCTTCTTATTTTCTTGTGAATTCTCTTCGAACGATTGTCTGCATATATGACATTTGATGGCTCTGTTATTTTCGTCCTACTGCTCTCACGTGATGATCATTTTCGCTGGAGTTTTGAATTTTTCATATAAAATCTGAATTTTTGATTCTAACTCTTCCACAGAACTTTGAGCCACGTCATCGTCTTTGCACCGTTTTGTGTAGGTGAAGGGACCCATGTCATGTTGTGAGCCGAAATCGCATTTCACATAAATGTAATAGCCCGAAGGCTTGTGTTTTTGATATCTTTCGACATAACTTCAAAGAGCGTCGGGTTGGCAGGAACTCATTTTCATGGTGAAGCATTTGAAATCAGCGTACACGATGAATGGTACTTTTAACCTTCTATTGTGATTGCGATAGTTAACGATGGTGTTGGGTTTGGGCATTTTGATAGTGACACCTTGATTTTTGTTGCAATATTCCTGATGTTTCGCTAATGATTTTTTGTTGTGAAATGCATTTATGCAGTTGCAACATAAATATATCATACTTTTATGTTTATTATTCTGTCTCGACAATAATTGGCTCGGTTGTTTAACCCAACAATAATGACGATTGTCACCATTCGAAATCAATAATAAAATAATTGTCTTTTCTCTTCCAAGTTACAAAGTCTGTCTGAGAGGATAGATCATTCATTTTTCCTCATTGTATCCCAAGACGGTCACCACTACGGTGGGATTTTGAGCCTCGAACATCTGATGTCTTTTGCCGGCTTTGGAAAAGTCACTCCGGTCCAATCGAGATTTTTACAAGTCTCCTCATAACAAGAAACTCTCTCGGAGTGGACTTTGACAGGGTATAAAGCGGAGGTTACTGCCCATTTAAAACACTGATCATCTTTATTTTTCACATTGACCACGGCATTATTTCTAGCTAGGAAATACGGTAATTCCATGTAGGAAGACGCTTTCAATGAATCATTTTTGGTCACGTGAATTTTGAGATTCAACACCTCTTCGAATGTCCAATTACTACCTCTATGTTGATAATTCCAAACATCTTGTCTTTCATTATTTGGAAATTGTCCGATAAATCTGAACCTCGAAATACGGGTTGGACATCAGATCTGAAATATGCATCTCTCACGATGCTCTCGCTGGAGTTTACGTCGATTTTATTCATTATGCAATGAGTATCATCGCAATTTTTAGTCCTACGTCCATGTGTTCACAAAACAAATCCAATACTTTTTTCTTCACCAATTCCATGAACAATTTCGGATCGATTTTCTTGAATGAGGGAACCACGCTGAAAGTTTTAAAAATGCCATTGATTGCACTCTCCCATTGATCCTACACATTCATCTCCTTTCCCATCGTTGATTGTTCATTGAATTTCATTCAATATATATCGTTCGTCTCGATTCTGAACCACATCACTCGTTTTCGGTTTTTTTTATTTATTTATTTTTTTTTTTTGAAACATGCAGTTCTTTGATGGCTTTTCGTTTGGTCGTCTTCTTATTTTTCGCAACCAGAATGTTTTTTTTTTACATTCGTATTTCGATTCCCTTTGCCACCTTTTTCTTCTCATTTTTTGCAACCAGAATATCATCGTCGGTGAAGACAAAGAATTTGACAAGAGCGATTTGTCGTTACCCCACGGAAGTTACATATATCCAAATATCTCTCTCAAACTTGTAAACAAAGCGGGTGGTGAGAGCGCGTTGACCGAAGTAAAAAACTCACAAAAGTAAAGATAAACATTCAACACATATGTGAAAAAGGAGAAGACATGACCGTTAACATGCTAATAATGGACTTGGAATTATTACAAAACAATAGAGAGAGCGATTAGTGAAGAAGAAGGGAAGAAAACTTTCTAGATCTCATTACTTTTTCTCTTTTTTTTTTTGTTTCCTCCTTCTTCTTCTTCTTCTTCTTGTTCTTCTTCTTCACTATTACTCATATCTATTGTAATAACGTTTCCCTTTTCTCCACTTTCTTTATTGATTCTTCTTTTCTTTTTTTGATATATTACATTTTTTATAATAACACATTTCATTCACTCTATCATATTTATGAACAAATGTGGTGCATGTCTTGGCAACACTCGCATCATTATTATTCTCTTCAAAAGGTGATGGCGGTGGAAAAAAACTCACTCTTCTTCCTCTATTTTTTCAATTCTTTTTACAGTTCATTCCTGAAATATCCATCATTATCATTCAAAAACATCTCGTAATCCTTTTTATCCATTTTTTATATTATATTTTTTATACTTTGTATAATTTATATTTTATACTTTATATAATTATATATTTTTTTTACTTTATAATAACATACTGAAAAGTGGTATACCCTTAAACGGCAAATTCGTACCAAACAGCAAACTCTTACCGAGTCACTTCACGTCCTCTCCTTTCTTCAGATAGAGACTGTTTCCACTGGAAAAAAGGTTGCCACCCCTCACGGGTTTTAGATACAATCCTTTACCGCCGTCTGTGTCGACGCGACACACGACTCCTCCCTTCTTCAAAAACAGTCCACTACCACCCATTAATTTCTGAACTCCCGAAGTCGCGAGTCCCGAGGCAGCTCCCACGCCGAGAGCCGGCAACAGGGTCTTCCCGAGAAAGGGCAATACTTTTCCACTGAGTCCTGCCAATAGCGGTAGGAAACCGCCTTTCATTCTCAAATTGTATTTCAATTGAGCAGGACTCAATCTCACCGTCAACCCTCTTCCATCACGAATCGCTTTATCCATCCTTTTTCTTTGAGCTCTGGTCCAGGCGATCGAATTGTGACCGCCATTCGTCAGATCTTCGTGAGTCCTTTTGAATCTCACCACCTCACCTCATGTTTTTAACGCTCTCAGAAATTTCTTCCTCTGTCCTTTGGATATGTTCACGTTTTTAACCACGTCACCCATATTTCTTATTCTTTTAAATATATTTAAATATATTTGTTCAATTGTTGTTTTTTTTGTTTAATGATAATTATATATTAAATAATTTTTGTAAATTAATATTTCGTTTATTTTATTTTCTTATTTATATATATATACACAATATTTTTTTTTTTTTTTTTTTTTTTTTGCTTTTTTATTTCTCTTATGTGAAATCGTATTGTCACCCTCTCTCCACGAAGATCTAATAGCTCACCATCTTGATCCGTCAACATAGTTTTGAGACTATAGAACGTGTCTAAAATCACGGGTAAACTAAATTTCGTGGTCGTTCCACGATCTTATAACCCGGCGGCATGTTTAGAAAAAAGGATGCCACCATTCACATAGTTTTCAGCAAGCACGTCCATGTTCACCAGAATACTATTGACGGCGAGAAGGTCGACTGTATGGGAGATCTTAGTTTTTTTGTGGAAAAGTTTGCTTTTATTATTGGCAGAGATAAGAAGTCCTTTTGTCATCCAAGGCTTTTGCTTAATAAATTGTTTGTTTGGCCTATGTTTTTGCATCGGAAATGCTGTTTCGAAGGCATTCATATAAGTATTGATGGAGATTTCGTAGTTTTCGTCGGGACAATCTGATTCAAATACTCCAGAAAAATCACATTGGAACAACAACAGTTTAAAGTATTCAATAGTAGTAGAATTTATTTTCCTAGTCAAAGCCGGTTTTATCCTATTCTGCTTGGTGTTTGTTGATTCGATATAAAAGTGCCAAAAGTGGTCAGATACATCTGTAAGGATTATTTCATATGTAAAAGGATTTGCGATATTACTGGAGAAAATATGATCTATGAGTGTAGCGGACTGATGTGTTAATCTAGTGGGTTTGGTAATAACAAGCACAAATCCTCCTTCACTAAACATCTGCTCTATAAACAAACCAGTCTTGGAATGAGAAGCTGATTTTAAAAGGTCAATATTAAGGTCGCCCATGATTAATGATGATTTCCTTTCTTTATTTAGTGCATCAGTTAAGTAGTTGATTTTTGATATGAATAAGCCCATGTCTGCTTTTGGGGCAGTATTTGGTCTATAGATTACACCAACTATTCCCGCTGAATTCTTATACTTAGTTCGACAAACAATGACTCAAAAACATGTGGTATGAAGATGGAAAAGTCATGCCGAACACTAAATGTTATATCAGCTTTAATAAACAGCCCAACACCCCCACGTCCATCGTCGACACGGGGTCTAGTATTTTTTGTATCTGGTGGTAACCTTCTAGACAATAAGATATATTGTCAGGGATTTGAAATACTTCTGTGAGACCGATGATGTCGAATGAATTCTGGGGGGGGGGGGGGGCTATTCGTTTCAACGAGTAGATGATGTAGGAAGTCCCTGTGGGCTTGTAGGCTTTGGCAGTTGATATGGAATGCAGAGAATGATCTATTAGTACCATTAAGCTCAGCACGCACCTCACAAGGAGTGAAATATTTACTATTTATAGTGTTGTATACCGGCAGAGAGTTATTATCTTCAGTCAACGTATCAGTTATGTCATTTAATATGTAACTAAGTTCATATTCAGGTTTTGTCTGGATCTCGTCCAATCTTGCACTACCCGCCATGACTAACAGTCCAACCATCAGTAGCAGCATCGCATATGCATGTGAAAGGAGTTGCCGTTCTTGTACATTTTGGGTTATCAGTTGTTACATTGTTGTTGATGAATTTTGCTGAGAAGTTAGAAGCTAGTTGTATAGTGACACATAAGTTATTTAGTGGTGAATCCAAGAACAATGTTGTACAATAAAAACAGAGATTTAAAATACAAAATAATATGTGAAATATAATTTCCAATACACTGCCTTGGCGGGAGGAGAAAAGTTGTCTCTGGTTCTGCAGACTAGTGTCTACAGTATATCATTAGGATCATTCCAATTTCAGTTATTTTCCACTTCGATTTAGGTAAATGACATTTTTTCTCTCACAGACACAAATAGTTACTGTTCATTTACTCTTAATGATTTGAAATTTCATTCATAGTAGACAACAGAGAGGATGTTGATAACCCCTGACCAATTGGGGAGGGAGCAAAGTAAAACCCATGTAATTTGGGACACAGTAGCTAGGAGATGGGAGGGGTTCTTATTGGTTCCTGGGCTTATTTATTGATAAGTGATTTTAGTCATATAGTATTCGTTATTGAACTTGAGCATTCTCAGTCATCTACTTATACAATCAGTTGACAAGTATGCCATTGCCTGGACACATATGCAAAGATTACACCACAACTTCATTCATCCAATGACACATTAGCTAGATGGAGATTGGGAGAGGGTTCTTATGCATTATTGGGTAATCGTGCTTGGAGTAAGTTAGGAATAGGAGGATTAATACCAAAATTAATACGGCTCGTTATTGGGCTTGTTCATTGCTGAGTATTCTCAGTCATCTACTTAGTACTCAGTTGATAAATATGCCATTGCCTGGACACATCTGCAAAGACTCCACTACAACTTATCTATACAATGACACATCAACTAGAGGGAGATTGGGAGGGGGTTCTTATGCGTTATTGGGTAATGATATTTGGTACTGGGAGTAAATTGGGAATGTAAGGATTGATACCAGGACCAATGATCAATGGGAGTGGTGGTGGTGGTGGGGGTCCTATATATTTTTCAGTGATGTTACTGTTTACTAGGCATACACTGGGCATATATAGATGCATACCAGAATCAATCCCTTCCTGAGTTCTCAGGATACCTATTTTCATAATTACATAAATATATAGTTTACCTGGACACAACCAGCAATGAATCCATTACAGTTGATTTCAAACAATGGCGTAGGTAATGATAAATTCATGTATTTTCTACGTTTTGGGCACAGCAGCTAGGATATGGTAAAGGGGGGGGGGGTCTTAATCATTATTAGCCTTATTCATTAGTAAGTAAGCTTATCAGTCAGTTAATCAGTATGATCTAGTGCCCGGTTAGAGCTGCATGATTCCACGACAAAATACTAGGATTTATTATTGCTCACAACAATGCCTGTATATACATACAAGCATTGTTATAAGCAATAACAAATTCCAGTATTTTCCGAAAAGTCTAGCATTAGAAATTGGGTGGGGTTCTTATCTTATCTGTAACCGAGTAATGTTGCCTACACTGAGAAGGTCATTTAATGGTAAATACCAGGATTACTGACGTCCATGTGTCTCAGTCATATAAGAATACACCCAGTTAAATAAATATACACATGCGACGTGCAACACCATTCAACAGTAGAGATATATCTCTATACCTCCACTGTTGGATAATGTTACACGTCACATGTGAGTTCAATACCAGCTTCCAAGTCCATCCATGCAATAATATTTGTTTCAATAGAGTATATATTTTGTTCTACTCTGTATCTCTTCATCTATATCACTTTGTCACTATGTCTTTTTTTCTGAGGCATGAGGGAGGTTACTCAATTTACTCTTTCCAGGCACCAAGATTACTTTTACCCCAATTACCCTGATTCTTGTTTTAGACCTTTTTTCAACTCTAAGTTTATACGCTACATTGGCCAATCTTTCCCTTTCCTGCTTAAGTGTAGGTGGTAAATCTGTTCGAATGCTCATTTTGCTTTTTGCCAGTTTGGGTGCTGCCCTCAGAATACTCTGTTTATCTCTATCATTCGCCAACCTGACAATAATTGGTTTCGGGGGTGCTGACTGTGAGTTTCTGTGGTAACTTGATGGGATTCTGTGTATGTTAATTGCTCTGTCAGTTATACTCTGTGCGACCGCCCTGTCAAAGTCCAACTTTTGGTACAGGAAGTCTTTGACTTTATCATATGGGGTTTCGTCCACTTCAGACGGTAGCCCGTAAAAAAAGTAAATTATATTTACGATCATGAATTTCTGACAAAAGGCGCTTCTCTTCGTGCTCTTGTAACTTAGCTTAGCTTGTATCTTTCTTTCTAGATCAGGAATAATATTGCCCTCCATTACCTCCACTCTTTCTACAGTGAATTCAATGTCTCTCACCAGATCATTATGATCATTTTTAATTTCATTTAAAATGCTATTTATTCTAGACATTTCAGACTTAATCTCTTTTGATTCGCTATTCAGTTCACTTCGAAGATCATCAAAATTATCAGTAAACTGCTTTCTCAGGCCCTCAATCAGTTGTTTCAATTCTTTGTTCGAAACTGCCTCAACATCAGATATTGAACCTCCAGATGGTACAGCTGAACATCTGTGTGATGACATTTTAAGTTAGTTTTCGATTTCTGTCAACTATACTAAGACAGATCCAAATCGAAGACAAATAAAGGACCAGTGTTTTCACCTGAGACACGTTAACAGATATTTATTAGAAAAGTAATGACACGACAATAGGTGATAAGAATGCCTTCACACGGCAAACATCATAACACATCAAATGTCAAATCAATCAGTACCACAGTTATCAGGAAACATACCTCAACATCCTCCTGTATTTGTCACACAGTCACTAATGAGACATTAAATGAGAAAAAGGTTAACTGAAGGAATTTCCCGTTGGAGACCTTTTACTACTCTCCGTCCACCATTTTTTTTTTTTTTTTTTTGTCCCTCTACTCCAACGCGAAAAGCAAAATAAGAAAAGATCAAGGCAAAGTACTTCTCCCCCTTCTTTTCCTTCTACTTCTACTGCTTTCTCTCAGAGTAAGCGACTCAGTTTGCAAACATCTCCGGTCCATATTGTGTCTAAAGATGCTCCCAAATTGAGTAAGTCTTTCTCGCCTCGTCTTCCTCCTCCCCCTCCTACTCCTCCTCGGCCTTTCTTCTCCGGTTCTCCAAGTGCTCTCACTATAACGCCTCCAGCTTCCTCTGCTTCTTCTGTTTCTCTCCTGCTTCTGTTTCTTCTCCTCCTTCTCCTGCCTCTAGTGTGGTTCAACCAGGTATATCGTACTCAGAGACTGTCAAATCGGCGCGCCGCAACTCGCGCCGCTGATTTCATTATGAATTCTCTCAGTTTCGGCATAAGAGCGCAGTTAATTTTGACAAAAGGAATTGTCGCCTCCCCGATGTTTGTAAAAAACATCCTTATGATTGGAAGTTCAAATTTAGGACGCATTGATCGAACACCCCATCCGGACATCCAAATTCAATCATTTTCGTTCTATGTTTAAAGGGCACAGGGGCCCGTCCAGTCCCCGAAAAATATTATTAAATATAGGCGTGAATTTTCGAAATGATAATTCTGATATCGTAGTTAAGCAGTTGCGAAATATGCTTAGCGATATCAGGGTCAAGTTTAGATCAGCAAAAATTTATTTCGCTGAACTAACTTTTCGCAACAACACTCTCGAGCTGAGAGAAGAACCTTGAGCATCATCAATAAAACCATTCGGAAAGTGAAGGCCGTTAACATGATGCCAAAAATTGATGGGACGAAATTTGATGTTGCTCAGGATTTAATCCATTGGGCCACGAGAACCGCCAATATTATGTACGATCACTGGTTGAAGCATCTAGATTTAAACTAAGTAAAGGCAAAGGTAACAACCGCCTAACAGATGTGGGATTAGGAATTAATGTGGTTAACCCGTCTGGCACCAATGACCTAACAACCCAAGAGAAGTCTCTTTTAGATCACGGTTTAACGTTTGTACCAGTACCGAAGCCTAAAACTGGTAATTAAACAAGTATACCATTATATAACTGTAATTGCCTTGGGCAAATGAAATTAGCAGACCGCTTTAGAAACTCCAGCGGTCGGAAACTTCCTTTTACAGAATCATCTGGTTGGTCACCTCCAGATAGTGAAGTAGATCCCGAAATTATTGAGGCTAGCAAACGAATCATCGAAAGGTGTTCAGCTCGAATATACTCTCCGATAAAGACAATTTAGCAGCTGGCCAATGGAGAGCCCTCACGAAACTTCGAAAAAATAAGAAATTAGTAATTAAACCAGCCGAAAAAGGTGGGTCGGTAGATGTTTTATCTCTGGATAATTATATAAAGGAAGCCATGAGACAACTGAGCAATACTAAACATTCTAAGAAAATAGATTCACTTATTTGGCCTAGTAATGTCGAAAAATTCAATAAGATCCGCACAAATGTTATCAGCGTGTAGAGAAGTTGGTATAAACATGTCACAATTTAATCAAACCACCCTGTAAGTAGGAATCAAACCAAGGATGTAAGGGCAGGAAGCAGTACCCTCGGTTGTGGCATTTTGTGAAAGCCTGCTCCTCTCCCTCTACTGTTGACCGTAACATAACTAAGACGACCCATACCGACTGCAATAAGCACCATTAATAACAGGTAACTGGGAACTTAGGGAAGGTGAATTAACAGGCAGTAAAATCAGCTCGGCTGAGACCATTTGCCAGATTGGGCATTGGGCTGCCTTCACCAATGTAGCTATCATAATTACTTAACCATTAATATGGGGGCAACTAGGAACTGAGGAAGGTGAACAAATGCAGTAAAAACTGCTCTGTTGAGACCATTTACCAGAACAGGCTGCCTTCATATCTATTTAACTTAACCATTAGAAGCAGGTAATTAGGAGCGTAGGGAAGGTGAATAAACATGCAGTGAAATCAGCTCAGTAGAGACCACTTACCAGAATGGGATGCCTTCATCTATTTAGCTTTCATAATCACTCAACCATTAATAACAAAGTATCTAGGAACATAAAAAATAGTATTCTGAATTCTCGAAAAATAATCCGTTTTAGACATTCTGAGATTAGTCGTGTTCCATTTAGCGCGGTATTTTGCCCATACGTTAGGATATTTAAAATTTAAAAAAAAAACGTGAAGGTTGAAACTTGTCATACATAGCGGATTAAATTATGGGCAAGTATCAATGGGCTTCGGTTTCAAATTATATACCGAAGCAAATATAAGCGCTATATTAAAGTTAGCTCTCTTTCACCACGAGCTTAAAGCTCAAAGAGCTAACAAGGGACAAAATGCATTGCTCATTTGCCTTCAGTCCAACGACCATAATTCTTTAGTGTCGACAGTTATTTACTTAGACAATAGTCCAAGCCTAAAGATTAAAACGGGCATACCTCAAACGATGCAGCATGCAATTATCGATAAGCCTTTTAATATATTTTTTGCAGACGATATGGTGCTAGTGTCAGAAAGCGAAGAGGGGCTAGCGAAAATACTTGGAATTGTTGGGAATTATGGGATCAAATGGAGACTCGAACTTAATGAAAGCAAGAGCAAAGTTATACCTGTGGGTCGCAAAGTGGACCCCACTCGAAGGTGGAGAGTGGGGGGAGTTCTGTATTCCGGAAGGTAGCAACAAACGTCTTAGCGTTGGAGATTCAGGTGACTACGAGTATCTGGAGTAAATATAAACATCACAGGAAGAGGCACCTACAGAAACCACACAAATAACACTTATAAGGAGAAGCAGTTTCAACAAGGTTTACGTGCGAAAACCATTTGGGAAATGGTGGGTCTGCCAAGTATAAAATATGGTACAGAAGTGGTGCCCCTAAACCAGACTGCTGTAAATAGCTTAGAAATCCCGCAGAACGGCGCAGGCCGATGGGTAACGGGATCGAGTAATGCCGTAGCACTAGAAGCAATCAGGGGTGAGTTTGGTTGGATGGGGATCAAGGACAGGATAGACTTATTGAAACTCGGCTATCTTAATTATTTAGTAAATCTCCTCCACAGCCGATGGTGTAAAGTAATGATCCAGAGAATTTTCTCAAATACCAAGACGGGGTGGAGCTAATAAAGAACTACTCATTGAAGATCTCGGACCTAGACGTCGTATCAGACCAGGGTAAAACAAATCGTCAGAAAAAGGGCCATGGGGGATGGTAACCTTATTTGGCAAGAGGGGGTGAAATTAAAAAAGTCTTTGGGTGGCCTGCGTGATAAAGAAAAGCCTGGTTTTGAAGAGTACCTTGATGGCACATTTGGGGATCACGATTGTTGATGCTCAGATCGCGGACCCTGGAGCTGAGGGGAAAACTTGGGGGAAACAGTGAAAAGAAGTGCCAGATGTGTACTTTAGGCGTGGTAGAGACCCTGCAACACCTTCTTTTAGAATGCCCAAAATACCAGTCTAAAAGAATAAAATTCACTGGGAGTAAAATGGGGAAGTGGGACGGAAGAATGAAAGACATGTGGTTAGTGAGAAACTCAAAAGAGAGGGTTAATATGCTAATGGATAGATAGATAGATAGAGAGAGAGAGAGAGAGAGAGAGAGAGAGAGAGACAGAGAGAGAGAGACAGAGAGAGAGAGAGAGATAGATAGATAGATAGATAGATAGATAGATAGATAGATAGATAGATAGATAGATAGATAGATAGATAGATAGATAGATAGATAGATAGATAGATAGATAGATAGATATTTTTCAAAACAAAGAAGCCCGGGCGCAGGTCGGTAAATCGATTTCTGTTGTAAATTATTTCTATGGAATTCAATGTTGTTTTAATATTTTTGAAGTTATATGACTTTATGACAAAATGAACTCAGTTCAGAAGTGCTTTCACAAGAATGTTTCGAAGACTAGGATTTTTCTTATAAGCTATGATGCATCGTTTGTTAATGGCTTCTGGCAGTTTTGTGTTTAATTCCGTAAAGTTGTTTTTGAAAATTTTTGCAATTTCGACATTGCGTCGATTATAAACCAAAGGAAAACAAATAATTTTATTTGGCAACCCAGAGTACTCTCTATTGAGTCCGTATGGGAGATAGGTCCTGAGCTTACCAATCCAATAGTTTTCACGCTCAAGTCGTTTGTCTGTTGTGGTTTCATCATCGTCTAAAAACGGAATTTGCTCAATGGGTTGGAAACTAAAATGTGACTTAATGTCATGACCCGGGAGGTTAAAGTGGTCTGAGACTGCCTTTCCTGAATCTAAACGGATATTTGATAAATGGTTTTGCATTCTGACGCGCAGAGGGTTTTTCGTCTGGCCGACATATTGGATATGGCATAATTTACATGTGATTAAATAAATGATGTTTTCAGAATCACAGTTGAAGCTGTTTCTAACTTGGTAAAACATACGGGTTTGTTCGCTAAAGAATGTTTTACCGGTATTCACGTAGTTCATACGATGTATGTAACAAATTTTGCGTTGACATAGATTTACTGATCCATTTCCCAGAACAGGGCGGTTATGCCGAATTTTCGTGGGGTGCGTTGGCTCAGAGTCCCGAGTGGGTGTCTCTATCTCACGGATTGTATCAGATTTAATTTTTCGCAAAAGTCGTTTTGAGTAACCGCGTTTAACAAGTGTTTTGAAAAGAATTGAACATGCGTGATTGAGGTCGCTTCTGTTCGTACAATTTCTATGGAATCGAATGATTTGAGATTTTACCAACCCATTGAATAGTTTGGGTGGGTGGTAAGAATCTCTATGGAGAAGTTGGTGAGAATCGGTCGGTTTAAAAAAGACTTTTGTGTCTAGTACGTTGCTATGCCGGAACTGAGGGCCCTTGAATACAGTCACATCAGAAAATCAATGGTATTTTCTGAAATGCAGGGCTGTAATTTAATGGATTCATCGTGGTTGTTCAGGATTTCCAAGAATTCGTTGAAGTCATCACGGCCATGGGGCCATATGATGAAAATGTCGTCTTGGAACCTGTGATAACATAATGGCTGTTTTCTTGCTTTAGCAAGAGCACCTCTCTCCCATTCTGCAACAAAAATATTAGCAAAATTTGGACTGAATTTTTTACCCATACTACATCCACTTATTTGGAGGTAAAATTTATTGTTAAATTCAAAGTCGTTACCTTTCAATGATAATTCTAACAACTGCAGGATTTCTTCCGATGGCCTGTTTGGGTCATCGTACCTTTTGAATGATTTTTTTATTGCCTCACACATTACCGAGTCTAGTAACAGTATGTATGCCTAAGGACACAACTCATGTCGCCCCGGCCGAGATTCGAGCCGTTATCAACGGGAACCTTCGAATTACGAGTTCCATTTCCTCCCAACTGAACAACCCAGTTTATACTTATTATAAGTATATTTTCATTTCACATGACCCGAGCTGGGTAGCTCATGCAGTTGGTAGGAAATGGGACCCGAGGATAACTGTTCAAACCCCAGCCGGGGCGACATGTGTTGTGTCCTTAGGCAAGGCACGTCCTCCACATCGCCCAAATAGGGGTACAACGGCGCCGTGTGCTAAGACGTATCACACGTTGATGGCACACATGCTTTCAACCAATGCTAATCTGGTGGGATTAGTACGTTGGGCGTCTGGTGGTGATTCGCCGCTACTCGGTGGTTCTCTCCGGTTACGCTGGCTTCCTCCACCCGTAACACTGTCCGACACGATACGACCTGCCTGATAAAGTGTCGTAAACACCAAGCAAATATTTTACATGACCATTCTCTCACATTTCTATAAATAACACATACTTGTCCTTTTCAGTACACAGTTTTATCTCCGCTCGAGCATTCCTTCCACGAGCTGTTGGAATATATTGGGGAACCATGTGGTACAGCAGCATTGCCTACATCCCCACGATGCGAAGATCATGAGACAGGAGCTGAAGCAACTGTGGCAATACAAAGTAGAAGCAGTGAAACAGCTACGTCGTCAGGGGGAATGACAAATCCCACCAAATCAAAATGCAAGAAACTTGAGAAACAGCTCACATGCAAGTCTTGTGCATTTGGAACCAAATTTAGAAGCAGTTTGCACCGCCACAAGAAAATTATGCATTCCTCTGGAGAAAAAAACGTGCAGCACGCCCTACTGGCAGAGTATTCGTTTGTGATCAATGTGCAAAGGTGTATAGTACAAGCGAAGGGTTAAAAGAACATGTTCAATTTGTGCACGACAAATCAACAAAGTTCATTTGTACAGTGTGCAGGAAGAGGTTCATTTGTAAAACGGGATTGACCGCGCATATGGGTCAACATTCGGGGGCCTCGTATAAATGCACGAAGTGTGGCTCTACATTCTCGTACAAATATTCACTTAGCCGTCGTATGAAAACCTGCAGCCGTGTATTCAAGCAAGTGTGTTTTGGACGACCACATAAAATACAGAAGATAAAAATCGATGAGTTTTAATTTTGTGCACATTGAATAACCGTCAACCACAATTATGTATATACACCTAAAAACTGTATCCGTATACACAAAACAACCGTACACGATCATCTTGATACCACCTAACTTAACCCATTTATAGTGCATTAATTCCATGACAAAAATTACTGAAACTCTTCACTTATATGAACAAGGTATTCTTGTATATCTAAACGTTGTCATTTTGCGACTTAGAAATAAAAAAAAAAATTAGGAACGAATAAGTGCATTTGTCGTGAAAATGAAGAATTATCGACCTATTATAAGAAATACTGAACACAATTATTACCTTGAAAATGAAAAAAAAAATCGAAGATATCTGTTCTGTTGAAGGAAATGGAATCACGTTTTGAATAAATACATCGTTTGTAAGCTTCCAGGATCGACAGTTATGGTTTATATTGATATTGTTAACACCACATGCGTGACAATGAAAGCAAAATAACCGCAAGCTATACACAAAAACACCAAAATCCGCTGGACACCGTTTATACAGTGTGATAGAGAGATGCATTTTCAAGAGTTTCATTCTTCATCTTTTAACCCTTTGCTCAAAAGGGCCCGACCGCATAGATATCGAAGTTCGTGATTTGAAGCAGATTTTTTTCATTTCCAGCATACAATAAAACCATATGAAATATTAACATCCTTGAAACCAGCTCGTAGATCTGGCCTCAATCATATCAACATCTGCTTGGTGTTATTAGATATGTGCCACAACATGCGAGGCCGAGAAAGCCACACTTAGGCTAAAAATCTGTGCGGTTGTAGTCGTTTTGTTAGGTAAATGATTAGTATAGTTGATTATACAAAGTAAATAGCTTTTTGGAGGAAAATTTGTCGTCTGGCTAATTACCAAGCCCTTAAAAATGGCGATTAGCCATCTTACTCTATTCAACATCCTGGCTAGGAAGTAAATTAAGGGAAAAACAGCCGCAAAATGCCACACATCTTTGGGGGTATGTCCAACACTGAGCACGCTCAACCATCTGGGAGAATCATCTATGCTTTATTTGGGATACCTGGTATTTGTCTGCGCATGCTTATAATCAATATGGTTTAAAATAAACTGGGATTTTTATTTCTTGTCAATATGTGCAGTCTGGACAGTAAGGGTTATTACAGTAAATCTCACTTGAATATGACGACAATATAGTGTTAGCGTCTTCTTGAAGATGTGTCCACTTCTTATATCACGGATCGAGCTGTCAAGCGCGTTCCAGATTCTAGGAAATGCATACAATGGAAGAGTTTCTAGTGATTTGGTTCGAGTTTTTTCTACCTTTAAGAGACCTTTTTGCCTTGTCGCCATCCCTGATGGGTGTATACGCTGCTGAATGTATTGTTGAAGGACGTTGGTAGTGTACCATTGTGCCAGTCTAAAACAAATAAGGACGCGTGAAGTTTGTACAAGTCCTCAACTTTAAGTATTTTGCCTTTTTTAAAAAGGGGTTCGGTGTGAGCATTGTGTCGCTTGTTATTGATTATGCACACCGAACGTTTTTATAATCCCAAGTCTTTTGACTGCCTTAGACCGCCCCAAATCTGGGTACCATATGTCAAGTGGCTGTGAATTAAGGCATAATAGAGGGTTTTCGTGGCATCGTGGGGAAGAATGTGTTTAACTTTGTTCAGGCTATATTTAGCACGGGGTATTTTAAGGTAGATCTGTGATATGTGGGCATTGTAGGACAAGTTGTCATCGATATTTATTCCGAGAAATTTCAATGATTTTTCAGGCTTGGTGGACCCCACTTTGGTAATGGGTTGGTTATTAATCAAAATGTCATCTTGCAGATTACTAACCAGGTTGCGTTTATTACTTGGGTTTATTAAAATACTTTTTGTTTTGTTAGTATTTAACTTTAATTGATTGCTAGAACACCACTCAAGTAGTTTTGAAATTCTTCGTTGAGGTACCTGATTTGGGGAGTAATGTCAGATTCTGTGTACTGTGTTATCGTCTGCAAAAGCTAGAAGGTTTAGTGTTGTTGCATTGCTAATGCCGTTAACGTATAAAAGGAACAGAATGGGTCCCAATATAGAACCTTGGGGAACTCCACAGTTCATTTGAGCTAAATGAGATAGGTGTTCACGGTACGAGACATACTGGGTTCTACTGAAGAGATAGCTCACAAACCAGTCCTTCGCTATTCCCCGTATGCCATATGTTTCAATTTTACTCAATAGGATATCATGTTTGATGGTATCAAAGACTTTGGATAGGTCCAAAAACACCGCCAAGGTGTTATTTTTTGCGAGTTTATTATTTTCCAGTGTTATATTGTTCAGTAGCTGAAGGACGGGGTGTATAGTGCTGTGGTTCTGCCTAAAACCGCACTGATGAGGATGAAGAATATTAAATTTGTCCAAGAAATCTGTTAGTCTGTTGGACATAAGTTTTTCTAGAATCTTTGAAAAAGTAGGCAAGAGACTAATAGGTCTATAGTTGGTGAAGCAATGCTCATCACCTGCTTTGAATATTGGTACCACTTTTGCAATTTTCATTCTCTCTGGCACAATGCCATTCCTAAATGAACTATTGATAATATGTGCAAGAGACTCTGCAATTTCGTCTACCGTTGTTTTCAAAAGCCGAGTTGAGATGCCATCGCCATCTTTTGTCGATTTAGATTTTAGTTTGTTTAGAACAGAAATTACTTCCAGAGGACTGGTTGGTCTAATATAGAAATTATTTGTAAAATTGCTATCCATGTAATTTGAATAGGATTTATTTGTTTTTTTTTTTAATTTGCTCTGATGTTACTTTACCTACGTTTGCAAAGAAATTATTGAACCCATTGGCTATGTCGCTAGGAGCTTTTGTTTCTTCATTGTTAAGGATGAATGAAGATGGTAGTGTGGATGTACGTTTTGCTTTACTAATTGCTTCATTTAGGATTTGCCATGTTTTTCGCATGTCATTTCTATTTTCTTGTATGATATTTCTGTAATAATTAGCTTTACATTGTTTTTCAGTTTTTGTTGAAGATTCGGCAATAATTTTTATAGTTCAGGATGTTTTGAGATGTCGGGTGTTTAAGTTTTTTGTTGTAGAATTTCAATTTATTATTAGATGATACGACAAGCCCTTTGGTTATCCATGGTTCTTTCTTAATGAATTTCTTTTTAATGGGGACATTGGGACATTTTTCAATGGAAATGCTCTTTCATAAGCTTCTAAATAAATTTTTTAAAATGTTTCGTATGCCACGTTTGGACAGTCTGACTGCGTTACAGGACTGAAGTCGCTTTGAGAGAGAAAACATTTGAAGACCAAAATACTTTCAGCGTTTATCATTCTTTTCGCAGTGAACTTTTTCGCATTGATTCCCTTTGAGCTCGTTTCAACATGGAATATTCCAAAGTGTTCGGACACGTCGGATATGATTATGCCAGAATGAGTTGACGGTGCAAGATGATTCGAAAAAATGTGATCGATCAAAGTGGCTGAATGACTCGTAACTCTTGTTGGTTTTGTTATATGAGGTAGAAATCCGTCACTAAACATAAAATTAACGAATTCTTCTGTTTTGGAATGAGCTGAGACTTTTAACAAGTTGAGGTTGAGATCCCCCATAATATATGCTCGTTTATTTTCCGCATTCAAAATACCAGTTATTTCGTTCAACTTGGAAAGAAAAATATTTAAGTCCGCTTTGGGGGCTGTATTAGGTCTGTATATTACCCCAATAATTCTGGGGATATTTCTAGTTTCAATCTCAATAAAAAGCGATTCGAAGACATGGGGGATGAAGATGGAAAGGTCTTTGCGAATGTTATATGAGGTACCCTCTTTAATATAAATTCCAACTCCACCTCTACCATCATTATTTTCAGCCCTAGAATGTTTAATAAGAGATTCGTAGCCCTCAAGTGCGTATGAAATATTAGGGGGGATCTGAAAGATTTCGGTTAGACCGATTATATCAAATGTTTTGCCGCCCTGTTGTAGATCATACAAGTCTTTCGAAAGATGCCAGTGCGCTTTCAAACTCTGACAATTGACATGAAACAATGAGAATTCCATTTTCAGTTCACTTGTAGTCGACCGAAAATCACTGGGTGAGAAATAATTACAGTCTTCTAATAAATCACAAACAAGGGACTCATCGGTTTCAAGAGTTGTACGTAGCTTTTCGTTGTACAAATGTCTGAAATCGTATTCATCGCAAGTCTGGACCTCGTCGAAAGTTAAACTACCCGCCATTGAATCCCTGTAAACTACCCAGAATTCTCTCCGGACATAAGTAGAGAGTGGACATAAATGGAGAAGAAGAAGCCTCATTTCCCTCAAATTGTAACAAGGTTGTACCTACGTTTGCTCTCATAGAATTCTGCAGAGAAAGAGATGGAAGGCTGGAATATATATAGAACAGAAAGATAAGTTTAATAAGCAACATATACAACAAAGAATGGGTTGGTGCTTTTCTCGAGGCTGATCTATGGAATAATATGTACCTGATGGGTATTTGTTTTATTCATTTTCCCAATGATTGATTTTAAGCCACATATGGAAAAGTGCTACAGGACCAGCATCCTCTCGTATATACCTCCAAATAATACTCCCGCCGTGCGGAACACTGCCCAGATCCAAATGGTTGGACTAGACAGTGGCCCGCATCTACGAGGCCATCATTAACTGGTTGAGAGCTAGATTTTTTTTGGTGGTCTGAATTTGTTATTGAAACTTTGTTTTATTTCAAATTATTGGAGAGTGCCTACAGACATTCTCCAATAATTTGCAACAGAACATATTTATACAAACAAAATATTATTTGCATTTGAATGAATATGAAACAGGAGCAAGGAAAACATTGGCTTTTGCTCTGATCTCCCTCATTCTTTTGAAAGCCCTGATAGTGGGTTCTAGCACTCCACCAGTTAAGAGGCATATTTCGGGTTGACACGGAACAGATTTTGGAGAGGGGGTTCGCTGACAGGTAATAACCATAAAATAGCATGTGAGAAATTGATGGTGACTAAGAAGATGAAATGACGCAAGCCTCCTTTCACGAAAAAGTACGCGAGAGTTGAAAGGAGATGCGCCGTGGGTTGGGGGGGGGGGGAGGGGGTGGGGATCCGACTCCTATCAATAACGGCATGGTTCATATGTGAACAACCTCCAAGGGGGAAAAAACTTCCCTCCTTTCTCAATATAAGTCTCTTCAATTGACGAGCAGTTGACAGTAGGAGGGACTCTAAGGGCGACACAGTTGAGGCTGCACGGTGAAAGTAGCACAACATTTTGAGAGCAATCGCGTAAATGTGTGAAGGGGGGGGGGTGGGGTGGGGGGGGGGGGCTCATATGCCGAATCGTATTCCTAGTGTCTTGGATCTCACAGCATCACACATATTAAAAAGTCCCTACTAGCTGGATCTATGCCATTACCCAATAAAAGTGTCAACGGATATGAACTACCCCCAAGTTGATTCTACAAATTGTCGCCACAGTATGTGTACAAGTATTGGCCCATATATATATTTATATACGTCGGCAGTGTGACCCGGGGGGGGGGGGATAAAATAATATTAACGGTCCTTATCATCGTGTAGAAAGGGTAGACTGTGAGAGGGCGCCAACATATCGAATTATCAAGACGGTCGGCGGGAGATATCAGTCAATATCAGTACATGACGTATGGTAAGACAATAATATGCTTTCAATCAATGTATGTAAAACATACATATGTAAAACATTTTATAATGGAACCACATTTTGAACCTCCCGAAGGTTTCAACTCATTCGGTGTAGGTCCCATGTCTATAGGTCATTCTAAACCAGAAGTATAAGCGTATCCCACTTTAAAAATATTGGCTCCACCAACTCCGGATATGCCGTGTTTATAGATGATAGCAAATATTCAGAGTACCAAGAAAAAGTTAAGGTACATGATACCTCTGGAAAATATATTGCGAGTAAAAGAATTCAGTAATGCTGTAATATAGAGGTAAGCGATCCCCAAGAGCCCATGCGTGTTTAGAACATCATTATAAGAACAAAAAGTGTTATCATTATACAAGCATTGCAAAAATAAATGTTTGGGGATCCATATTAGGATATTGAGAGGGTTAAAAATAATCCCTTTAAATACTCCATTTTAACCCTTTAAAAAGGAGCTCATTCCAATGAGAGGTCATCAGCAACGTTTTTCAAGCAAGAACGAAATGGAAATTGTGTGGAAATGCCAGTGAATAAGGCTGGCTGGGTTTCGACATTATGTTAGGGAAAGGGTTAAGAATGCCTTACTTTGGAAGGTAAACCTAAAATTAAATGTTACAGAAAGGAAAGAGTAAAAACATTCTGTAGCAATGAGTTATATGAAGGTTTGTACTCACACTGAAGTATCAAGAGGGTTCAAAACAAACCATTCAAACATTCCAACTTTATAACTATAACTGTGATAGGTGTTTTGAGAAAGCCACACACCACTCCACACTGAAACCTGTTGAGTTATGATTGAGAATAAATAAATCTTAAAAAACCTTTGAAATGTGAAGAGTTCTATTTTCAACATGGTTAATTTTGTAACATGATATTAAATAAATATACAGTGCTATTCGATGTAAAATTTACAGCATTCTCTCTGACCTCTTGTTTATAAAGTTTAAATAATGGATATTAACTTCAGTGAACTCATTTGCAAGTACAGTCTATCAGTATAACAAAAAATTAAGATTGGCTTTGGGTTGACAGTCGTTGGCGGTACAGCATGAATTGCTTCTTTACCAAGTTATTTTTATCTGCTCTTTTCATCCATGGCTTGATTTGATACCAGACCCGCGTAGGGCCTGAATTATTTGGTCTCAGACAGTCGTGGGGTTATAAAAATCCGCCTGAAGTACCTAGTTGTCACTACCCCCTCCCCCTCCCCACCCCTCCCCCTTCAGGAGGGCCGTCTGCCTTCGAACCTTGAAATATCATAAATCCCAAATCCTTCCAAGGCAAATCATGGTCGTTTTAACCACTTGCTCCTCATTCTTACTATATGTACATGTCACTAACTCCTACCAATGCAAATTGTTGTGAGTAATGATGCACGAAGCTGACCATTATGCCGGGAGGGGGATTAATTGTGTATAACTTGGAACTTCTACCCGCACAAAGCAGCAATAACACAACTATCATTTTAGTAAATGTTATAGCTTTATGTCCTCACTTTTGGTTTGTTGTGCTCGCTTCACAATACATCCACTCCAGAATTATTCTACGTGTGATATCCACTATTATTTTGTTATTCAGTTTGATATTTGACTTTGAATAAGCGGTTCATTCCTTCGGAATATGAATTGCTTTCTTAGCCTGTTTTCGTTATTTTTCTTTACTATTTTCTTTTGCCTGTTTCTTCGAGGTTGCCCTCTCCATTTTCCTCCAAACTCTCGTATAACTCAACCTGAATTCAATTCGTACCACTGCGAAATGATCTCGTTATTGAAAGTTACCAATTTCTGGGCGCCATGCATACGTGTGTATTACCACCCACAAGTTACATAATTTATAGTCTTGAGTCTTACCGTGCCCGAATTGGTACATTCAATACTGTAGTTTATGCTTGCGGCCTGAAAAGAAGACTAACAAAACATCAGTCCCTTTGTGCTCTAGCGTATCTTTACATGTGGTGTATGCGTATTGAGGTTCAGGTCAGCCTTACTGTGACATCAACCTTGTTTCATCTCTTATTCAACAAATTTATCATACGCTGCCAATGCAGTATTGATCTTTGTACGAATGTTGAAAGACCCAATCTCCGACCGACATCAAATATACCAGCTGCAACGCCATCTACTTCAGCCATCTGTTATCTTGTAAATTTTTTCACATTGTATTGGCTGTGGTTTTGTTATTGTCTGGAGACATTGAATCAAACCCTGGACCAGGGTCTGTGAATACAGAAAATATCCCCGATGCATTAATGATCTTTCATCTGAACATCCAAAGCCTGAAGCCTAAAGTAGACATAATTGAGTATGAATCATTTTCCTATGACATCTTAGCATTCACTGATACCTGGCTTCAGTGCTCGGACCTAACATCAGATATTATGAGCCATGGCTTCCAAGAACCCTTACGGTTTAACCGTTTGTCGAGGGGAGGGGCGTGCAGTCTACGTGAAGGACGGCTTGTGCTTTCGGCAAAGAACTGATCTTGAGGTGAATGACATTGAGTGCATCTGGGCTGAAGTGTTCATGACCCATGGTAAGTCACTGCTACTAGGAGTATTTTACCCCCCACCCAATAGTCCCTCAGATGCTTGGGATAAAATTACGGCATTTATTAACAAAGCCAAAGATACCTTAATTTCAGACATAATTATTACTGGTGACTTCAACGACAACCAATATGGTTCTACCAAGGGTCGCTTCCAGGAACTAAGTAATTATTTTAATCTTAGACAGCTTGTGGAAGGGTCAACATGCTTTACCGAATCATCTGCAACTCTGATTGACCTATTTGCTGTTAGTAATACTGTACATGTACTGGAATGTGAAGTCCTAGAACCACTTGTACCTGACGTGACTCTGTCTAATTTATATTGCCATTGAATTCAAGAAAGAAAAGCCTAAAAACTTTAAGAGACGCATATGGTTGTATACAGAGGGAAACTTTGACGATCTAAACACTGCATACAATAGTATCCACCTTCACCGATCAAATACTTGAAACAGCATCAAAATTTATTCCCAACAAACTGATAACCTCTAGGGCTGACCAGCCTAAATGGATGCATAATCAAATTCGGTTATTGATTAGGCAAAGAACACGATTATATCGTAGAGCAAAGCGCACTGGTCAACTACACAACTGGGCGAGATATAAGCATAAACGAAATGAAGTCGTATCAGCTGTTAGGAAAGCCAAATCTACATACATATCGAAAGTCCAATCAGAACTAAGCTGTCCTGAAACACCCTCGTCAGTATGGTGGAAAACATTAAAAACATTTATCTGTAAAAATATTTCCGGAATTCCGACTATAAGTCACCTTAACATACTCTATCAACCAATCCCGAAAAGGCGGAAGTGTTCAATGATTACTTCTGTTCCATTTCGACATTGGATGACACTAATGCATCCTTGCCAGATTCACCCCTGCGTCCCCTACAATCGCTTGACAAGATAACACTTGAAAGCAAGGAAGTGTACGAAGCAATCAAGAGTATTAAAGTATCGAAAGCGTCTTGTCCTGATCTTATAAGTCCCAGGCTTTTAAAAGAATGTAGACACTCATTGGGTGACCCACTTACGGCCCTCTTCAATAGATTAATAGACAACTGTTACTTTCCGACTTTATGGAAAAAAAGCCAATGTGACACCGGTGTTGAAAAAAAATCCGTCTAACGTAGTTAATAACTATCGGCCAATATCTTTGCTTAGCTGTGCCGGCAAAGTACTTGAAAAATGTGTCATCAAACGATTATGGCTTTTTTATGTTATAACAATATACTGAGCCAGTTTCAGCCTGGTTTTACTCCAGGTGACTCTGCGGTCCTACAACTGACAGACCTCTATGATGAATTCTGTCATGCTCTTGACGAAGAAAAAGAGGTAAGAGTTGTCTTTTGTGATGTTAGCAAAGCATTTGATAAAATTTGGCATGTTGGTCTTATTCACAAGCTCGAGAGAATAGTCATATCTGGCGACTTGCTTTGTTTCCTAAAATCTTACCTTTCTGATCGGTACGAGCGCGTCCTTGTAGCCTCTGAGGCATCTCCTTGGAAACCAATAACGTCTGGTGTCCCGCAGGGTTCGATCCATGGTCCCCTGTTATTCCTGATTTACATCAACGATATTACTGAAAACCTACTTAGCAGTATACGTTTATTTGCAGATGATACATCCCTTTATCTTATAACTGAGAATCCTGACCAAGGTGCTATCATACTCAACCGTGATTTAGCCACAACTGAACACTGGGCTAAAACCTGGCTCGTTCAGTTCCACCCCCTTAAAACGGAAACCATGATTAGATCGCGTAAAAGTAACGTTCCGGTGCACCCACCTATATATTTAGGCGGAACTCAAATTTCCGAGATGAGTAGCCACAAGCATCTGTGTGTAATCTTGAATAAAGGTTGTACATGGAACGACCATATCGATCATGTGTGCGCTAAAGCCTGAACACGTGCTCAGGGCCCATAAGTTTACACTTGACCGGAAAGTCCTTGAAAAGATATACCTTGCGTTTGTCCGACCTCTTTTAGAATACGCTGACTCTGTCTGGGATAACTGCTCAGCAACTCAAGCTGCTGACCTGGAGAAAATACAAGTAGCTGCAGCAAGAATAGTTACTGGCGCCACTGTGAGCTGCAGTAAAGACCTTCTCTACACAGAAACTCAATGGGATCCACTGGAAGAAAGACACCGAAAGCACAAGCTTATCCAGTTTTTTAAGATGTATCATAAATTAACACCTCTATATATTTCCAATAAGGTGCCACCAATTATTTCATCTATTACCCAAAGCCGCAATCTCCGATCAGAAAATAACCATCGTGTTCCCTTTTGTCACACCAATTTATATAAGTCCTCGTTTATCCCGGAAGTTACCGACCAGAGGAATAGATTACCCCTCATAAACTTCAAGACGTTTTTAAATAGTGCAAACCTACGACCATCAATCTTTTACTATGGAGCCAAATCCCGTGCTGCACAAATTTATCATTGGAGGTTACGCCTGAACTGCACTAATATCAACGCCCACTTACACGATAACCATCTCTCAACATCCCCACGTTGCCTGTGTGGGGGGTCATGAAACTACTGAGAACTTTCTTGTGCACTGCCCAATCTATGACGATGCTCATGATTCCAGAATCAATGCTTTGCCATTTGCTATTGAGCTCTCGACACTCCTATTTGGATCCGAACAACTGAATAATAACGAAAACCTTCTTGTCTTCAGAGCCGTGCAGGACTATATCATACTGAGTGGACGCTTTTAGAAGTAGCAGTGCACTCTTGAACTTTTCCAGTATTTCTTGCCACACAAATGGGCCACCGTTACCGATACACCCATTGAGGCTGCCCTGCTGAATATTCTTTGGTAGCGAACATTGAATTCAGGTTGTTCCCCCTGTTTCCTAGTTAACCCTTTGCCCAATGTAACGGCCAGTGTTACCCATGAAAATCGTCACTTAAATCCATTTATATTTTCAATCGTTGTCTCGAGAACATGGCTTGTGGCCCCTCATTGAAATGAGCTCGACGAACTCGTTCCAGTGAGGGGTCGTGAGCTGTGTTTTCGAGACTGAGATTGGAAACTTCCAGTTATTCGAAAACTTATTCTTCAAGTGTCGCCTGCTACACGTGTTGGATAAGGAGTTAAGTTTCCTTTTTCTTTTCATTCTCTCATTCTCCCTATTGCTCTCCTTACTCTCTCTGTTTTCTATGTTTAAACAATATTTTACTTAGTGTCTGCAGCTACTATTAAACTTCGTCAGTGATCCAAAGGAGACAGCTCATACAAGCTAAAAGCTTACTGTTGAATCCTTTCAACAAATCTCGTTCTTGACTCATAACTTTAATGCATACCATTGTATTGCGCACTCTGTATGACAATCATGTTGTAGTTTATTATATGTATGCATCATATTTTTTTCATGAATAAATATTGTTTAAACTAAAAAAAATAAGATAGGATTGGTTGTATTAGGTTATCGTGTTGACAAACAGTGCATATTGGACACAAATATTACAACTACACGATCAAGGCATGCCTTCTATGAATGTTATTTATTTATTGGGCTTAACGACACTATTGACAGCTAATGTCACTCTGTACCGAACAGTTTTATGGGAGGGGGAAGCTGGAGTACCCTGAAAGAACCACTGAGCATATGCGAGCAACTGTCAGGTTCCCCAACAGACTGACTCCACACAAGCAGGTTTACATTTGGTTTAAACAATATTTTATTCTTTAAAAATGTCATATCTAACAGAATGTTTACAAAAAGTAAAGAAGTAGGATGAAATATCTTATATAATATTTGTTCAACAATGTAGAGTAACAGAATAATGAAGGGATTTGACAAAAAGCTGAGAGCTTATGTGCGTCATCTCCCTAAACCATGAAATATATCAGTTATCTGAGGTGGTAAAAACACTACTTAAATTTGTCCAAAGCTACCTAAGATCATGACCCATATTCGAAATTATGATATAGTCTGGACTGATGCCCAGCTAACTGGGTGGGGCCTCGCATCCATGAACACAACAGTGCATGGGTGCGATTTCCCGGCCAGTGAAAGGCTAATAGCCCGATCAAAGTTAGCTTGAAGCAAAGGAAATTAAGCGTGAGTTGTCAGACCATATGGCGACTATACCTGATATTGCTTAAACCATGAATGTGAGAAAAGTAAGAAAGATGGAAAAAAGAGTAAAGGGAAGTGAGACAAGAAAGGACAGAAAATCCAGCTTGAAGACAATGTCTATTGCCTATATATTAATAACAGTTATTATTACATGCGGCCTATGCAACTTACTTGGAAATGGGGCGGGGTAGAGGTGTTTAAAAGTGCGATCGACACAGAGAACGACTTAAAAGAGATCAGAGAAAGATTCATCTTTGAAGAAATGCGATTTTCACAGTTAGCGAAAACGTCCACTTGATAAAATAAAGTCACGAACCACTTCAAAAACAAGCTGGTTCTCCTGGTTAATCAAAAATTCAGATCCAAAAAGAAGCGTTGGTACGTCAATTGGGAATGATAGTAGCTTAATGGAATTATCACGAGCATTTGTGAAGACTGGGCAGTGGAGAAGATAGTGTTCCACGGTCTCACACATCCCACACTGACATAAAGAGGTAGGCAACAGGTGATTTGAATAAAGATGGAAATTGAGGCTACTGCAACCCAGACGTAACCTGGTGTGGTAAATTTGAGCCTTGCGGGACTTTTCACCACTATAAAACTTAGGAGGCCTTTGGTTCCCACCACTTAAAATATCTTGAAGTTGGGCAATGAAGAGTTTTCACACACAGACATGGGCAGGCTGTTCCATTGCTTCGTAACGCTGGGGATGAAGGAAAACTGATATAATTGTGTCTGACAGAAAGGAATTCTGTGGTTGTTACATGACCGGAGATTTTGCGATAAATTTGATGATGAGATGATTGGAGGGACCTTATTGGCAATATATGGGGGCGACATTCGATGGTACACTTTGAAATATTGTCACAATTTGTGTTTACGACGTCTTTCTTGTAAAGAGTCCCAGTGTCTTTCAGTATTAAGTAGATGCTTACTGCAACTAACTGTTGCCCCGGTTATGATTCTCGCAGCTGCAATCTGTATTTTCTCTAATTTTTCAGCTTCTGTTGCAGAACAGTTGTCCCAGACAATATCACCATATTCGAGTAATAGCCTGATGAAGGCAAAGTAAATTTTTTCTAGGACGTCCCGATCGAGGTTAAATTTCTGCTTTCTTAATAAGTCTAAACGAACCGAAGCTTTCGAGCAGATGTGGTCAGTAGGTATAAGTGGCCGATTCCGTATCACTTTTCCAAAAAAGAGTACAAGTACACGTACATGTACGTGTACCGCCATAAGGATTCAGTGTTAAATCGTGTACATAGTGCAAAAAATGTCGTTTTTTCATGGTGATACAGAATCGGCAATTGTTTTGAGGCTCACAGATCGCACTTTTAACATTCAAACACCCGTTGTCGAACGTGTAGATTCGACACATCGCTCAAAAGTGAAAAAATGTATGAAATTTGAAGAAAATGTAAATTTAAAAAATTTTCTCGACGTTCCCATCGCAGATCAGACCATCGATCTATCATTGGTGAACGCGAGCAAAAAACGTTTTGCCGGTTCCAGATCAGCATCAAAAAAGCGGTTTGCCGATTCTGTATCACCTACGTCCGCCAACGGTTGTTTGAACAGTTAAAGTGCGATCCAATCGGCGAAACCCATTTGCCGATTCTAGACCAGGGAAAATTGACCTCAAAACGTTTTTTTGACGTTCGCCAACAGTGAAAAGTGAGCGTAAAGCGCAGTTATTCATCGAGGATTTTTTTTAAAAACCGATTTGGGCCTCCAGTACATCGAAAAAATGCGGTTTGCTGGTTCTGTACCACCTACGCTTGCGATCGCGTTTCGGACGGTCTAGGGTGCGATCCGATCGGTGAAAAACGATTTGTCGATTCACCTCGCGAGTTTTGTGAGGTGAATCGTGATAGAATCGGTTTTGTCGAGAGGAAATAAAAAAGTGATTGATATATATAGGAGAGAAAAAATATATAAATAAATAGTTATTTAAAAAAATAAATATCGAATCGAATAGATAATAAAAATACGTAAATCATGAACGCTTCCCAGACTATTAGAGCAAGGTTTCTTTTAAACATGCTGATGAGACCATACGCAATCTGTGTGAACGAAGAACTACGTCGCCTCTTGTTAGAACGATGCGTCGGATGTCGGGATCATCTAAACTTCGATCACGAAGATCATTCGTGTCTGACGATGGAAAGGGAAGATATGGTCGTCAAGTATTTCGAACCAGCGTTCGAATCGACGAAGTGATCACGCTTTGGAGGAGATTAGTCTTCTGTAAGGATCGAGACAAGCCCACAGTTTTGGAAGAACTGACATTGGCGCGTAGCAGTCTGACTTTAGAAGACAAGGGATGCATCATGAAATTATTGCTGAAGGAAGCATATGTCTAAGTTTTCTCGTTGATATAAATAAGGGAGAATAGAAAATAAAAATAAATACACACATAAATTTTTTATCTAATATTAGAAAGAAAAAAACATAAAATTAGAACTAGAAATAAATTGTATCTGACGTTAGATGACGACGAGGATGAGAAGCCGAACGGCGTTTTGCCAACGGCACCATCGCTAGAAGAGAAAGAAAGAGGAGGGAGGTATCGCATCGATCAAATCAGTAGAATCCAATTGTATCTGACTCGAGAGAGAGATTCTCGCCATTCTCTCAAGAGGAAGTATTCGCGTTTCCTGAAATTCGTCAACGCGGTCGACACGACACTCATCACGATTTCCATGGGTTTATACACGGCTGGCATCAGATTGCTGTCGACCGCGGTCGGCATTCCGATCGTGTTGACCATAGAAGGAGTGGCTCTCGCTGCCGGATTGTTTAGCATGCTCAGAAACCTTTTGAGTAGGAAATTATATCTGAAAGCTAGGAAACACGAAAAGATTCGCGTCTTGGCCGACTCCAAGATCGACACGATATCTGAAATGATCTCAATGGCGTTGAAAGATGGTAGGATATCGGATGGAGAATACTTCACGATATTGTGCGAGAAAACGAAATACGATGCCATGAAAGAAGCCGTGAGAATCAAGACTCATCAGATCATCAAGGAAGAGATGAAGGATTCTCTTGTGGAAAGGGGGAGGAAAGAGGCCAGGGAGGAATTCAGTAAGATGATAGAACTCAAGAGCAGCGATTGAAAAAAATATATATATAATAAGAACAGAATTTTTAAAAAAGAAATATTAAATTTATATATAAAATGAAAACGAAATTAATTTAAATAACTCACAAAAAATGTATTGCGTAAAGTGTAAGAGAGTTACCGAGATGAGTAATTCTCGAGAAGTACGAACTAAAAACGACAGACAGATGCTTCGCGGAATTTGCGACGTGTGTGGTTCGATCAAGAGTCGATTCGTCAAAAAAAAAGAACACGAGCAAAGGTAAAGGCATCGTGAATAAAATGATCAATAATCTACCTTTCGAAATGCATCTGCTGGGTCAAAGCTTCATGGGACCCGGAACGAAATTGAACAAGTGTCTCAACCCTGATCTGACTCCTAAATCTTGGAGCAAACCCGTGAATAGGGTGAACGCAGCCACGTATGATCACGATCCCGACACCAAGACTCGCAACAACGTCTGCGATAAAAACATGTTGGCGAAATTGAGAGGTATATCGAATCCGACCAGTAGAGAGATGATAGAACGTTCGCTGGTCGGTAATCTGATTGGTGCGAAATGTCGAATCGGATGGGGAGTTTAAAAAAAAAGCACATCGGAAAAGAAGAAGAAATGATTATTGATGAGCGAATTGGCCGAGGA
Organism: Pictodentalium vernedei; assembly: GCA_031216915.1. Classification (NCBI taxonomy): domain Eukaryota; kingdom Metazoa; phylum Mollusca; class Scaphopoda; order Dentaliida; family Dentaliidae; genus Pictodentalium; species Pictodentalium vernedei. Next base: position 270,365,648 of record CM062295.1, read on the forward strand.
GCCATCATGCGTACATTTCGAAAGAGAAGGGTGTTTGTGAAGGGTTTGGATGACATTTGGTCCGCCGACTTGGTCGACATGAGATCGTTTTCGAGGTGGAATGAGGGCATCAAAGATCTATTGACGGTCATCGATGTTTTTTTCCAAATATGGTTGGATCAGAGCGTTGAAGAATAAATCGGGACCTTGCATTGCCGTGGCTCTGAAGAGCGTGTTCGACTCGTCTTCTCAAAAACCGAATAAATTGTGGGTGGACAAGGAAAAGGAATTCTACAACAAGCACGTTCGTCGATTAGTCAAACTCTACTCGATCAAAAACGAAGAGAAAGCCAGTGTGGTGGAACATTGGAATCGAACGATGAAGGAAAAGATGCACAGATACTTCACGGCGAATTCGACTAAGAAATGCATATATGCTCTGAACAGTCTGGTCAAAAATTACAACAACACGCAACACAGATCGATTAAGATGACTCCCGCGGAAGCTAGCAATCCTCGAAACGAAAAATGGGTCTACGCAAATCTATATCCTGAGAGATCTAAGATCAGGAAGAAGTCTAGAACGCCGAAATTTGCAGTCGGCGATCGAGTGAGAATCTACGCTTATAAGAAGCAATTCGAAAAGGGTTATACTCCTCGATGGACCTCGGAAATCTTCGTGATAATCAAAATATTTCACACCGATCCGGTGACTTATGAAATCGAAGCTTTGGATGGAGAAAAGATCATTGGGAAGTTTTATAAACAACAATTGCAGAAGACGAAGTTTTAATAAGAAAACATTTTTTTTTTACTTACTCTCTTTAACATTTTCTTGTTTACATATATATATAGGAGAGAAAAATAATAATAAAAAATAATTAAAACTATTTTTAGATAAAAAAGCAAGCTAATTAAATAAACAAAAAACAAAAACCCTTCAAGAGATCGAGACCGAATAGATTGTGACCGTTCATGTTGATGCCACCCTCCATGGTTCCGCCAGATTGTTTGTTCAGGTAGAGATCATCCACTTGTGATTCTACATATTGTTGTGATCGTATCACGGCAGAATCTACGTAGCCTTTGTTGACTGTGGTTGAGTCCGCATCCGCGTTGTCGACCTTCGACAGATTCAATATCTTGTTGAATCCAGCATTCAGATCTGATTTCATTTCTCGTCTGTCAGACTTTCTCTGTTCCAGATCTACGTAGTGTTTGGTCGCCACGTCCTTGGGATTCGTGGGAGTGGCCACGTTCGTTATCTTGTTAGAATTGGCGTTCAATTCCGAGTGCATCATTTTCTGAACGTATCTACTTCTCAGATGTTCGCTGAATCTCGTGTGAGAGTCGTCCACGTATTTCTTGGTCGTGACCTCAGTGGAATCTATGGGATTCGCGACGTTCACCAAACGTTTAGATTTCAGATCGAGATCATCGGTCATGGCTTTATCCAAGTAATTATCTAGCATGATTCGTTCGAAATCTGTGTTCCCCCTGTCGACGTATTTTTTAGTCGCAGCATCTGAGAGATCTATTGGCTCGGGAAGATTGTAGAGCTTCTTATCATTCATGTTCAAAGGTTCCTCACGAGGTTCGTATCTCCGAACGTAACGTTTGTCCAAGTTGGCAACGTCGTAACCATCACCGACTTTGAGCGTCTTCCTCTTCTTTTTGGGTCGACTTTCCTCGTCACTTCTGCCAAATTTATCGACTGGCATGTTGTTTTGAGGTTTTTGTTTTAAAATATATTTCAAACGCAGTTTAGTAAAAATGAATTATTTCACTTATTTTTATTTTTCGTTTTTATTCGATTAAAATTTTTTGAAATAATTTTTTTACCTTTATATATACTATAAAAAAAATTTCTCTCTAATGTAAATCATTGAGAATGTCTTGAAACCGATCTCCTTCAGACCATCTCTTGAGAATGTAGAGACATAGGTGACCGCAAAACACTTGACCTGGCGATTGCACTCGTTCCATGTTGTAACGAACCATCGATTTGTTGAAATAGTTCTTTATTTCTTTCGGCGGCAAGATTCCGTAGCTGTCGAAATAATAATTCTTCTTCTGCCCATTCTTGAACCACGCCACCCAGTGAGTGCCTTCACCCGATAAATCATCTAAATTTAAAATTCTGCATTCCGATTGTCGAGGTCTTCTCTTCGGCAAGGCATCTCTGGAAAACACACCTAGAAAATCCTTTGCTGCATTCGACAGATCAATGTTGGATAGGGGTTCATTAGGTAAGATGACACCTTCTACGGATATCTCTTTTTTTTATTCATAAATGTGTATATTTTTTTAAAATTTATTTATTTTATTATAATTCACTAAAATGACGTTATTTTTTTTAATTTTTCTTTTTCTTTTTAAACTAACTCTCTCGATATCTCTATCGACTTTCATAATATTGAATCCATCTAATTCCTCTTGATTTTCTGGAATCCTATCATCCTTAATCATATCTGAAATCCTATCATCTAAAATTATATCCAAAGTCCAATGTCCGAGTGCCAAAGTGCTTATTTTATCATCTAACACGAATCTCTTATCATCGTCGGCCGTCAGCGAAATTTTGTTGACAATTTTGGTATACAAGTCGTGATTTTCGCTTCGAATCGATTTTATAGTCTTATACACCGGACCACTTCCTAACAGACAATCTTTATACTCTCGGAAAGAGATGTTTTTCTTCACCACGCACGCTTTAACCTCTTTGCACTACTTGAAAGTAGATGATAAGCATACAGTTTGGGTCTCAAGCCCACGAATTCGACGATTTGTTTACCGCCACTCTCGTCCTTAAATTTACCCAACACCTTGTTCTTGTTGTTCGATTGAATGTTGGATGGGTGATCAACGGGATAATTGCTCGTGTCGAACCATGCTGCCACATCCGGAGATATATCTCAGTAGACATCTCTTGTCTCTATCTTGTAAACTAAACTGTCTGTGTCGGTGAACAGTAGTTTGGCTTTATCACCAAATTTTCGTTTGACGTAATCATAGTGAAACTCGTACATCAATCGCTTGCTGATATCTAAGATGATCGGTCTGAGATAATTCGGTTTGTCGAACTTCAGGTGCGTCTTTTGCATGTGAACGGCCACTAGATTTTCGTCGAATATGGTTCGGCGTTTGTAATTGGGTTTCGCCACTAATTTTTTAGCTTTTTTCTCAGACGTGATGAGTCAAACGTCGCGGTTCTCTTCCTGATGTTTTCCATCGATTTACCGTACACACAGTTGTTCATAAGTTTGAAGAAATCTTTTTCAAAATCGTTCTTGGCTCGAATTCTGAGATTCGTGTTGAGATCGATTAATTTTTTCATCCAAGGCTCTTCGTCGAATCGAATGATGCGATGTATGTCGCCTAATTTCATCCCATTATCGACATATTGTTTCAAATTCTCGCTGTAGACGACGTAATTACGTTTGTTAAATAAATTGGGAACGAGTTTTTCCTCGTCTCCTTCGATCAGTTCCATTCATTCAGGAGCCAGCGGATAATCGTTGTGTAGATCATGTAATTCTTCCAGATAGTTCAAATCGACTTCTAAAATGCAAGGATAGTCTCTCCATTTTTGCATCTCTTCCGGTTCCGTCACCCATTCGAAATTTCCAATCGGTAAAGGATGACTCATAGCCCAACCATACAGATTATTAGTGTCCCAATACTGTATGTATTTATTCGATCATTTTGAATTGAAACCTTCTTTCATGTAGGGTTGTTAGCTTCAGAATATCTGTGGAAGATCATCGAGATGCCACCTCTCGCAGTCCTGTCGAACATGAGCAACATGTCCACGTCAGATAATAATTCCAATTGGACTTCAATGGTCTTCAACAGAGTGTCCCACGCCAGACTGGGTGCGGCGAAATACCAAGCCGGGTCCAGATTGTAATTTCGACAACAGACGTCTCGAAAATTTTTGAACACGTCTGCCAAGAGCAGGACATCGTCTTCAGATAGAGATCGTGATAATCTCTCATGGTTTTCATATCGAATGATTTCCACACGTTTTTGACGTGTTCGTAATTCTCGTCAGAAATGTCGGATGCGTATAATTTCAAATAAAAATCTTCTTTCGAAGGTAGTGCGGTGTCATCGAATCTCTTTAGATCGTTCAAGTAATCGTAAGGATAGACTCCTTTCCTCAACATGACATCTACTCATTCTCTGAAATGTTCGCTCGTGATTTTAAATTTATCCTTGCTCATGTTATTGACTAATTTTTCCAGAGCGGTCGACATGAATTTAAAACTGTTGATGAAACATATGCTTCTATGATTTCATTTTTTCTTCCAACGTCTCTCCGTCGATTACTCTTTTCTTCTCCATGCACTTCCATTTCATAAAGGAAATGTATCTTTCTTCGCTGTTCGCGATGCAATTTAATTCTCCATCTGAGGTGCCGAGATTTTTCATGAACAGATGACTGTCGTAACCTGAGAGATTGTGAAATATCACCGGATAGAAAACGGCGTCTCGATATTTTAAATTACACTTGCTGTGAGCCGGACCACGATACAGACCCGTGTAATGATCATGGTCTCTGACCTTCTTATTTTCCTCCGAATTCTCGTCGAATGATTGTCTGCATATGTGACATTCGGTGGCTCTGTTATTTTCGTCCTGCTGCTCTCGCGTGATGATCATTTTCGCCGGAGTTTCGAATTTGTCGTATAACATTTGAATTTTCGATTTTAACTCTTCCACGAACCTTTGAGCCACGTCGTCATCTTCGCACTGTTTCGTGTAGGTGAAGGGACCCATGTTGTGTTGCGAGTCGAAAGCACATTTCCCATAAATGCAATAGCCCAAAGGCATGTGTGTTTGATATCTTTTGACGTAACTTCGAAGAGTGTCGGGTTGGCAGGAACTCATTTTCATGGTGAAGCATTCAAAATCAGCGTACACGACGAATGGTACTTTTAACCTTCTATTATGATTTCCAAACTTCACGATGGTGTTGGGTTTGGGCATTTTGACGGTGACACCTTGATTTCCGTTGCAACATTCTTGATGTTTCGCTAACGATTTTTCGCTGTGAAATGTGTTCATGCAGTTGCAACATAAACATATCTTATGTTCATGTTTATTATTTTGTCTCGATAGTAATCGGCTTGGATGTTTAACCCAACAATAATGACAATTGTCACCATTCAAAATCAATAATAAATTAATCGTCTTTTCTCTTTCGAGATAAGAAGTCTGTCTGAGAGGATAGATCGTTCGCTTTTCATCATCTAATCCCAAGACGTTCACCGCTACGTTGGGATTTTGAGCCTCGAAACGTTTGATGTGTTTTAACTCCACTGGAAAAGTCACTCCAGTCCAATCGAGATTTTTAGAAGTCTCCTCATAACGAGAAACTCTATCGGAGTTCATTTTGACAGGGTATAAAGCGGAGGTGACTGCCCATTTAAAACACTGATCATCTTTATTTCTCACATTGATCACAGTATTTTTTTAACTAAGAAATACGGTAATTCCATGTAGGAAGACGCTTTCAACGAATCGTTTTTAGTTATATGAATTTCGAGTTTCAACACCTCATCGAACATCCAATTACTACCTTCACGTTGATAATTTGCAAGAGACGTCAACATCTTGTCTTTCATCTTTTCGAAAACGTCTGATAAATCTGAACCTCGAAGTATGGGTTCGACATTAGGTCTGAAAAATGCATTTGTCACGATGCTCTCGCCGGACTTCACATCGATTTTATTCATCACGCACTGGAGTATCATCTTAATTTTTTGTTCCATGTTCATGTGTTCGCGAAACAAATCCAATACTTTTTTCTTCACCTGTTCCATGAACAATTTCGGATCGACTTTCTTGAACGAGGGAACCACGTCAAAAGTTTTAAAAATGCCTTTGATCGCACTCTCCCATTCTACGGGATTCGATTGGAATGCTTCTGTGATGAGTCATGCTACATATTCTTCTCCTTTCCCTTCATCGATTGCTCATCGAATTTCATTCAATATATCTCGTTTGTCTAGATTCTGAACTGCATCACTCATTTTCGTTTTAGTTTGTTTCAAACTTGAAGTTCTTCAACGGCTTTTCGTTTAGTCATCTTCTTATTTTTCACAACCGAAACGTTCTTGTTTCTTTTCGATGTTGGCATTTCGATTCCTTTTACTATCTTTTTCTTCTTCTCATTTTTCACAACCGATGCATTTTTTGACGTCATTGCTATTGACATTTCGTTTGCCTTTTCATCGCGCAAACTATGTATCTCCTCACATATGATCTTTCTAATTTCATCACGCTCCACTTTTCCTTTTCTATCGTCAGGTGTTACTGTCATCGGCTTATTTTTTTTGCAATTCGAGTCTGTTTAAGTTTGTTCACTTCCGATCTTTCAATTTTTTTCTTTCCATCGTTTCGCAAATGATATTCCTGTATGACTTCAATTTTTTTTGATTTGGTTCTATGATTTCTGAAATGTGGAATTTTTAATTTTTTACAAATCTCGTTTAACTGAGGTACGGTTTTCTCATTTAAATTTTCCATTTTTTTATTTGTTTGCTTCATTTGTAAGAATATTTTTTTTTCGAATTTTGTATTTAAATAATAATTTGTTAAATAGTTTGTTTTTTTTACTTTCTATATATATGTTTTAATTCCTTCAAAAAAAATTTTTTGGATGAAATTAATAAATTTGTTATGTTCCTTACCGTGAAAAAATTGAATTAATATGAGACTTTTTCACATTAAAGAAAATTAAAATTAAAAAATATTTTTTTATATATATAGAGAGAGTAAAAAAAATCAAACTTTTTTAATAAATTATTATTTAAATACAAAATTTAAAAATATACATTATTTGCAATAATTCATAAAACAAATAAAACCCAAATAATCGATCATGACAACAACACCTAAAAGATGCGAATTGAAATTGAAACGAGTCGAAACGTGTAAGAAATTCGGTTATAAAATCTATAGATTACAACGACACGACTCCATCGAATTGAACAAGGTCGAGACGAAGGGCTTAGAGCACAAACACGACAAATATAACATGCCTTTGAAATTGGACGAAGCCACGCTCGATTTGTTTTACGAGTACCAAAGCGATCTACAGAAAATCGTCATCACCAAAGATAGAGAATTCGACAAGGACGATTTGTCGTTGCCCTACGGAAGTTACATATATCCAAAAATATCTCTCGAACTCATGAACAAATCGGGTGGTGAGAGTGCATTCACCGATGTAAAAAAACTCAAAAAAGTAAAGATAAACATTCAACACATTTTCGAAAAAGGAGAAGAAACGACCATCAACATGCTAATAACAGACTTGTAGATATAAACAATAGAGAGACTGATTTTTAGCGAAGAAGAAAAAAAAAAGTAATGAGATCTAGAGAGGTTGATCATCTCTAGATCTCATTACTTTTTTGTTTTTTTGGTTTTTTGTTTTCCTTCTTCTTCTTCTTCTTCACTATCACCCATATAGATTATAATAACGTTTCCTTTTTTCTCAATTTCGGCGTCGATTCTTCTTTTCTTTTCTTTTTTGTGATATATTACGTTTTTATAAGAACACATTTGTTTATCTGAATCATAATTATGAACGAATGTGGTACATCTCTTGGTAACACTCACATCATTACCATTCTCTTCAGAAGATAGTGGTGACGGTGGAAAGTGTCTCATTCTTTTCAATTTCAACCATCCATCCCGCTCTTTTTTCAGTTCTTTCCTAAGATATCCATCATTAGCATCTAATTGTTTTTCCTCATCTTTTTCCCACACTATCCTGCAATATTCATCATTAGCATCTAATCGTTTTTCCACATCTTTTTCGCACTCTATCTCGCGATATTCATCATTATTGTCTAATTGTTTTTCCACCTTTTTATCCATTTTATATTATTTTATACTTTCTATGATTTATATTTTATATAATTATATAATTTTTTACATTATAATAACATACTCAAAATCGGTATATTCTTAAACAGCGAATTCTCACCAAACAACAAACCCTTACCGAGTCGCTCAACGTTCTGTCCACTCTTCAGATAGAGACCGTTTCCACCTCTAACGGGATCTAGATACAATCCTTCACCACTGTTGTCTACGTGGATGCGACACACGACTCCTCCCTTCGCTGCCACCCATTAATTTCTCAACTGCCGAACTCGCGAGTCCCGAGAGAGCTCCCACGCCGAGAGTCTTTCTGAGAAAGGGAAATGCTTTTGCGGCAAAGGGTAATGCTTTTGTGGCGATTCCTGCCAATAGCGGTAAGAAACTGCCTTTCATTCTCAAATTGTATCTCAATTGAGCAGGACTCAATCTCACCGTCAACCCTCTTCCATCACGAATCGCTTTCTCCATCCTTTTGATTTGACTTCTGGTCCAGGCAATCGAATCCTGACCGCCACTCGTCATATCTTCGTGAATGAATTTGAATCTCACCACCTCGCCTCGAGTTGTTAACGCTCTCTTAAGTTTCTTCCTCTGTCCTGCGGATATGTTCACGTTTTTAACCACGTATTGTGTCATAATTCTTTTTTTAAAATATATTTTGTTCAATTGTTTTTTTTTGTTTTAATGATAATTATATATATATTAAATAATTTTTGTAAATTAATATTGCGTTTATTTTATTTCTTATTTGCTTTTATATTTCTCTTATGTGAAATCGTATCGTCACCCTCTCTCCACGAAAATCTAACAGTTCACCATTTTGATCTGTCAACGTGGTTTTGAGACTATACAACGTGTCTAAAATCACTGGTAGATAAACTAAATTTCGAGGTCGTTCCACGGTCTCATAACCCGGCGACACGTTTGGAAAAAAGGAATAGATCATCGGTTGAGCGCTACCATTCACGTAGCTTCCAGCAATCACATCCACGTTCACCAGAATGCTATTGACTGCGAGAATGTCGACCGTATTTTCAGATGCTGCGTGACCTCGATACATCTTTCGATCGAATCCCAGCATATCGCCTATAGAATCGTCCATGTTGAAATCCACTCGAAAATTATCTTCCAAATTCAACATCGTCTGTAAGGTATTAGGGTTGGGAGCGAGTCTGATCTTGTTGCTTCCCTTTCCATCCGTCTTCATTTGCGTCTGAATGTAATTGTTCAAATCGTCTATGTCATAACTTCCTTTGGGAATTCGAATCTCCAACCAATCCACTCCGTCGGAATACTTGAACGAGTTATTCTTTTCGGTGACGTTGGGAAAGGAATAATAAGTCTCCAGATTCACCAACGCCATCTTGTATCTTTTCTCTCTATTCAATTTGATGGAAGGTTCGAATTTCGTCGCGAATCGAGTCGAATCGCCACGCACCACGATTTGAATGGATTGTTTTGCAGACGTATTCTCGGCTATCCCTTCTAACAATTCTCCTTGTTCGAACATTATATTTTAATTTTTATTTTATTTTTCAAAACTAAATTATTTGATGATTTATTATTTTCTATTTTTATTTTCAACTCTGTCTTATTATCATCAGAAACATAAAACTTGTCGAATCCGCACTGATATTTTCCACGATTAAATTCGCTAGCCAAATCGATCACAACGAAATTGTAAAGTCCTCCATCCCAAACCCTCTTGCAGAATCTCCTGAATTCCGCCATGCTCATGTCGTTTGCGACGTGATCACCGTAGATGTGATTGAGATTCTTGAGATCCTGACGAAAGAGACACAGTAAATTAGCGTTCTCCATTATCGTCTGTCTGGGCAATCGAAAATAATTCTGTGACTGGTAGAAACAGTCCACGTTGCTGTGACGACCCCTAACGTAATACGATTTGCATCGGCTCTGTCTCTCCAAAAGCAGATCGTCGAAAATCGTGAGATTCTTATCTTCGATTTCAATTCTCTAGGATCCGGAACATCGCTAGCGTTCTCATAAAATCGACACTCGACGTTCGAAGACGCATTTCTTTTCATCAATTCCATCGCCGCACCGTCCAAAATGTTGGAAAGAGAAGCTTCACTTTTGTCGAATTCCTCCCTACTGTCAAAGATTCTGGCTATGACGTTCTTGGGCAATCTACGATCCATGCACTCTCGAAGCAATCTGTATTTGGGTTGAAACAAGCTCTTGCCAAACATGAACAATCTGTCATAATCCAACCAGTCGGGTTGCGACAACAGATTCATCAACAGATTGGTCTTTCCACAATTCGATTTTCCCACTATCAAGCCTCTTATGCTTTTGGGAAAAACTCGTTATTCGACCTCTTGGTCGCGGCGTCATTCCAAGACATATCTTTAATGTTCATCTTTGTTTATTTTTTTGTTATTTTAGATTTTTTCAAACACAATTTTTATGTTTTTTCAAACTCAGTTTTATAAATATTATTATTTATTTATATTACACCGTCGCGAGTTTTGTTCAATCCAGATCCACTCGTCATTTTGGCTAAATCTTGTATGGGTACCACAGCATCCTTAAAATCTTTCCAACTTTTCGGCGATCACTCTAACGTAGCTCGCTTCGCCGGTGGACTGATCAACTTGTCGATCAATGCGTCGGCTGCCCTCTTGCCAGCCACAGAAGCTATCCTACCACTGGCTTCGGAAGCGGCTTTCTTACCAGCATCCAAAGCCATCTTCTTACCGACCTCAAACGCGGTCGATGCGAGTTTTCTACCTGCATCGCTCGTGAACGTTCGCATTATAGAATCGACGATGCCAGAACCGCCTTGAACGTAAGTTCTGACGTATCCCCTGTTCTTTACCACCAACATATTTTTATTTTATAATATATATTTGGTTTTTTCACAGGTAAATCGTTTGTTGTTTAAATTACTTTGATTATTTTGTAGTGTAAAATTTACTCTTTCTATTTTATATATTTTTGTTTCTTTGTTTGTTTCTCTCTACTTATTATATATCAATCCTTCAATTCGTTCATCAGTCTTTTATAATCGCGTTTATTCAAAACCTTCTGCCTCAACAATTCGTTGCATATGCTCACTATCTCATTATCTAATCCAGTGTTACCAGCGCGTCTACTTGTCATCAACAAACTCAATCTCTGAGACAGAACGTCAGAATCGCTCGGAAAAAAGTGGTTTTCACCCCTTTGCCAGTCACCGACTCGACGAACTTCTTATTCATATCCCATATGGGTTTCACCACCTTCGTCCACTTGTAACCTCTATTGACTTTGGGTCTCGTTTCTCTGGCATCGTTATTTCTCTTCATGGCGTGGGTCTGAACCAGAATGTCACCGTAATTGTCGAAATTCCGATCCGTGTAATCTCCAGGCTTGTTGAAAAGGAACAATCTCTGCAGTCCGGGAGTTAATTCGTATCTATTCGAACCGACGATTAAATTATCATCATCCTGTTGCACTTCTGTGTCACCCACAAAAGTTCTACCGTCCGAATCCTCGCGAACTCCATACAACAGATCTCTCTTACCACCATCCTCGGACGACGCGACGCTATCAGTGGTGATAGTCGAAGCTGTATCATCGCTCTCACTCACGTCCATTTCGATTCTCATGGGAACGTAATCCGGTGTAGATTGAAAGGAATACTGTTTTGTAAAACTACCGGGCAACGAAACCCATTCTCAAAGAACTCTCTTTTATGGGTCTCAGTTCTTCAACTATCTCCTTCTTGCTTCGTTCCTGAACCTCCGTCACAGGTTTAAATATTTTTTTGGTTTCGCATCTTAATTCCATTTCTCCAAGTCGTCTGCTTCTGTCAGCTGATTGAATACTATTCTTAGCACGTTCATATTCGTTTAAAAGTTGATCTCTATGCTTGGAATCTGTGATGTGTAAAAACATTTTTTTCGTTTTTAAATTATTAATGTTTCCTTTAGAGTATGCTAACGTGAGTTATTTTATTATTTTCAAAATCAAATGTATAATTATTTTTATATTTTAAGTAAATAAAAATCTTCTGTCTTTAATATATAATAACTAAAACCAGTTGAGGAAAAACATTTTACACGATAAATGCGTTTTTGCCCTCGAACGTGTTAAAGATCACATCACCAGTTATTTCCAACAATGAGAATCTTAGAGTTAGTCTCAAATAAACATCTATAAATACAACGTTTTAAAGTGTTAAATCATACAGGTAGTTATTTTCCTCACGCTTGAAGTCATTCTCAAAATAATACTCTTAGAAGATCTCATAATATTTTGGTTAAAACCGCGTTAGTACTCACACGTTGAACAACGGTATTTCTTCTATATTTTTACATGGAAATCGTTTCAGTCAAAAAACAAGAGTTGAAAAATCTTTTAAAAATATTCTCTGGCGAGAATTTTTTTGCCAAAAAAAAAAATGGAAAAAATAACAATCCATGAATATCTCGTAATATTTTGGTTAAAACCGCGTTAGTACTCGCACGTTGAACATCGGTATTTCTTCTATATTTTTACATGGAAATCGTTTCAGTCAAAAAACAAGAGTTGAAAAATCTTTTAAAAATATTATCTGGCGAGAATTTTTTTGCAAAAGAAAAAAATTGAAAAAATAACACTCCATGAATATCTCATAATATTTTGGGTTAAAACTGCGTTAGTACTCGCATGTTGAACAATGGTATTTCTTCTATATTTTTACATGGAAATCGTTTCAGTCAAAAACCAAGAGTTGAAAAATCTTTTTAAAAAAATTCTCGCCAAAAAAATAATATGGGGAAAATAACACTCCATAAATATCTTGTAATATTTTGGGTTAAAACCGCGTTAGTACTCGCACGTTGAACAACGGAATTTTTTTTGCCAAAAAAAATATGGGAAAAATAATACTCCATGAATATCTCGTAATATTTTTGGTTAAACCGCATTAGTACTCGCACCACGTTGAGCAATGGTATTTCTTCAAAAATTTTTACATGGGAATCGTTTCAGTCGAAAAAGCCATAGTTAAACAGCACATTGAAAACACAATTTCTGATTTAATACGTAATATACTTAAAGTCATTCACAAATAAAACCATTGATAAAATGCAACGCCCTCGGCGATTATTCTCACCTCCATATCACCAAAGAGCAAAATACTGTTTGAAGTAAACAAAAACAATTATCATCAAAAGAACAAAATACCGTTTGAGGTAAACAGATGAACTTTTGTGAATAGGAACAATTTAGAAGTGTGTCTCGTCAAAATGTGTTTTTATTGATGTCTCTTGAACCGAGACATGAGTCAATTAAAATTCAATTACCTCTTAAAATCCATTTAAGTGGAATGCAATTTTACCCTTTGATTCTATCACGATTCACCTCACAAAACTCGCGAGGTGAATCGGCATGATGGGTTTTCACCGATTGGATCGCACCCTAGACCGTCCGAAACGCAATCGCGAACGTAGGTGATACAGAACCGGCAAACCGCATTTTTTTGATGTACCGGAGGCCCAAATCGGTTCTTTAAAAAAATCCTCGATGAGTAACTGCACTTTACGCTCACTTTTCACCGTTGGCGAACGTCGAAAAAACGTTTTGAGGTCGATTTTCCCTGGTCTAGAATCGGCAAATGGGTTTAGCCGATCGGATCGCACTTTAACCGTTCAAACAACCGTTGGCGAACGTAGGTGATACAGAATCGGCAAACCGCTTTTTTGATGCTGATCTGGAACCAGCAAAACGTTTTTTGCTCGCATTCACCAACGATAGATCGATGGTCTGATCAGCGATAGGAACGTCGAGAAAATTTTTTAAATTTACATTTTCTTCAAATTTTGTAAATTTTTTCACTTTTGAGCGATGTGTCGAATCTACACATTCACCAACGGGTGTTTGAACGTTAAAAGTGCGATCTGTGAGCCTCAAAACAATTGCCGATTCTGTATCACCATGAAAAAACGACATTTTTTGCACTCTGTACACGATTTAACACTGAATCCTTATGGCGGTACACGTACATGTACGTGTACTTGTACACTTTTTTGGAAAAGTGATACGGAATCGGCCACTTATACCTACTGTGGTCAATGTGATCGTCCCGCGTATAATAACTGTTTAATATGACTCCTAAGTGTTTGTGTTTTTTTACTTCAGACATCGTCGTTTTACTAAGGAATAGCGATGCGTGGGCAACAGGGTTGTCTTTGATATCAACATACTCTCTGTTTTAAGGGGATTAAACTCTACCAGCCATGTCTTGCCCCAATGTTCAATTGTGGCCAAGTCTTGGTTGATTAAAGTTGAGACTTGCTCGGGATTCTCTACTATTAAATACAGGGAAGTATCGTCAGCAAATAGACGTATATTACTGAATAAGTTTTCGCAGTATTGGACCGAGTATCGAGACCTGCAGAACACCAGCATTGACGGGTCTCCATGCTGAGGCATCGGATCCTATTACTACCCGTTGTGACCTATCTGAAAAATACGATTTTAGGAATGACAGTAGTTCACCCGCGACACCGATTCTCTCCAGCTTGTGAATAAGACCAACGTGCCATACCTTGTTGAAAGCCTTACTGACGTCGCAGAAAACTACCCTAACCTCCTTGCCGTCATCCAGAGCTCGACAGAATTCGTCATATAGGTCGGTCAACTGGAGGACAGTCGAGTCACCCGGCGTAAAACCTGATTGGAATTGACTAAGTACACTATTATCGACCAAAAACTGACACAACCGTTTGAAAACACATTTTTCAAATATTTTACCCACGCAGCTAAGCAACGATATCGGACGATAATTAGTAATTGAGTTTGAGGGTTGTTTCTTATGATTGAGGATGCATTTGCCTTTTTCCACAGTTGAGGGGAGAACGAGTTATTCAATAGCACATCGAATAAGATTGTGAGAGGCTCACATAAGGATGATTTGCACTCTTTGAGAAGACGAGGACTGACAAGATCGGGACCGGACGCCTTTGATACCCTTAATGATTTCATGGCTTCGTATATCTCACTACATTGTTAAGTGATACTATCAATAACTTGTGGGGCGTTAGATGAAGAGCTGGGTAGGGAAGCGTTCTTGTCATCAACTGTTGAGATTGAGCTGAAGTTCTCATTTAAGATCTCAGCTTTCTCAGTATTAGAGAAGTAAATTTTATTTAGGTGAACAAGAGAGACAGTTGCTGCTTTATTTGTGCAAATGAGCGTTTTGGGTGTCTACCACCACAGTGAAGATGACGTGCTGCTGCTTCTTAATGTAGTTTCGACTTTGGAAATATACGATGAGTTTGCCTTCCTGACAGCTGATACGACTTCATTTCGTTTACGTTTATATTTGTCCCATGCAGCCGGAAGGCCATTGCGTTTCGCTATTCGATATAATCGCTTTCTCTGTCTTATCAGAAGTCTGGTTTCGTTGTGGTACCATTTCGGCTGCTCCGGCCGCGAAGTAATTATTTTGTTCGGAATATGTTTAGATGCTACGTCGAGTAATTTATTGGTGAAGTCAGAGGTGATAGTATCAAGGCATCTATTATCAAAAAGAGAATTCTAGTCGATGTCGGCGAGGGCAACATTAAGTGCTTCATAGTCACCCCGAGAGTACAGCCATATCCTTCTCCTAAATGACAAAGAGATAGATTTAGAAAAATCAATCTCAATCGACACCGGACAGTGGTAGCGTATCATTTCCGGGATGATTGGTTCTAAGACTTCGCAATCTTTTACCCTGACCGAGTCGCTTACAGCAAAGAGATCTATCAGAGAGACTGACGACTCCGTAAAGCAGGTTGGCTCACTCACAAGTTGTGTCAAGTTAAAAACATTTCTTATGTCAGCAAAACCTCCTTTTCAGGACACTAGTTGGTTATCATTAAAATCGCCGGTAACAATCAAATCGGCAATTGACGTGTCACGAGCTTTTTCGATCGATGCAGATATGGCATCCCATATTTCTGGGGGACTATTTGGTGGGGGGTAGAAGACCCCTAACAATAAAGACTTCTTGTGTTTATTGAATATTTCAGCCCATAGACACTCGGTGTTCTGTATCTCGAGATCGGGTCGCCGTCGAAAGGAGATAGTATTCTTTAAGTAGATGGCAACCCCGCCTCCCCTTGACGACCGGTCTTGTCTCAATGGCTCATGAAACCCGTGGAATAATATATCGGATGTGGGATCGGTGTTCTGCAGCCATGTTTCAGTAAACGCCAAAATATCATTAGGATGAGGTCTCGCTTTCGATAATATCTAACTTAGGCTTTAAACTTTGAATATTAAGGTGAAAAACTTTCAAGTTATTTTCATCAATGAGCGACCTTGTGGAGCAAGGACCGGGATTCGGTTCAATATCACCAGATTGTAATAAAATTATACTCAGATAAAGGGCTGCCAAAACAGTGACAACTAGATTTAATATTCTCACAACTGTTGAGATATTTATGGCGTGAATAACTTTTTGGGGATACTTGTATTGTGCATCAAATTTTTTAACATGCATGATGATTGATTTTGTATAGTACCCAAAGAACAGTGTCGTGGCAACAAAACTGTCATGACCTTTTGCACCTCCGAGACGTAGGAACAGGTAATGTAAAATACAATTAGACTGATCCTTTGATAGCTTGTCCCTTAGACTGCGAACATGAACTACGATGTTGAAGGTACCTAACCGGGCACGGTGTAGATCAATGTGGCCCGTTATGTGGCTGATGACATAATCTGATACGTAGAACACAAGCTCACTGCTCGGATAACAATACCAATCAACATTACTGGTAACAAGGCAATATCTTTTCTTGGGCAAAATGTATTCAAGCTGGTGGGGAGAGTAAGAGTACATTAAAGAGAAATAGGAGTAAAGCAAATAGACATGGGAGAAGAAGAAATAGACAGCACAAGACAAAGATAAATATAGGTAGTGTATACAGAAAGTCTGTAAAACATTTTCGTCTTAAGAAAAGTACGGTCTGCTTCATCGAAGTCATAAGTACACAGTTATAGTGATGTGGATTGGCAGCTCAGCAGTTCAACTAAAAAAGTAGGGAAACAAAAGATTCATACGAACAAGCCGAGAGTGGCAGGAACATTAGTGGGAGATACATAGGCTACTGATTTATTTACTATTTGTAACCTTCCAGTAACATTTTCCTGATGACCTGCAGGCAAAATTCAATTAAATTGTGTGCTCACCTACATCATATACTAAAACTGATTATTGCTTCATAACAAGGTTTCGAGGAGGTCAATAAGTCTTCACCTATTCATGCAAAACTTGAGCTGGATACCATTACTAGAAGAGTACCACCAAGACACGACTACAATCGAGCGTACATAGAGAAAGAGAGAGCCCCCCCCCCCCTTCCCCTTGTCTCGAAACAATCGAAAGCTGACCAGGAGGGTATGGCGTTGGTTCTGAATACAATGGTAGTACAGAGCAAGATGGGCTCACCCCTGTTTATGTTCCGATCTTGCCACAAATAAATTAACATATATATTTTGTTATCTATGTCTGTATAGACGCAATTTATTTCCGCAAGAGAGAACCAAGGGCGTCCCAGCTGCTAGTGATTGATGGGTCCGATAGAAGCACTGACCCTTTGAGCTCGTGGAGGCCCTAAGACTGCACTGATAATATTGACCGGTAATCTGTCCTGCAAGCAAAAAAAAAAGACAATTGTTTTCAAATTTACGGTCCTCAAAGGACGTAGAAGTCAGCAATCAGCTCAAAGGGCCAGTAAGGCCTGTTATCTACGTCACTACTGTTTTTGGTAATTTCATGTGCGTTGTCAATGGAAGATCAAACAATGATCAAGCCATGGACCCCATTCATTATTGGAATTGGATATCAACGTTTCAGCAGCAAATCCAAAAGTACAGGTCACATCTAATTATGCATTATGTCAAACCATTTTTGTCGTTGAGTCGCGTGGGAACTACAAGGTTCTGTTATCCAATGGAAAACCTGAGTCCTGTGGTACCACCGCGACGATTTGTCAACTTTATACAGAGCCAAGATGCATTGTTTTTGGGGTTTTTTTGTCGAATTTGAGAGCCTAGATTTGGATGAGCGTACAAACACGTGGCGAAAAAAAAACTCAACTACAACAGTGTAAATCTATTTACAATATATACAGAGTTTCGCAGTGGGGACATGATGTATATATATACCACAGATACTTAATTATCAAGAGAGGTTGACCATCGGATCGCGATTGCGATACGAGGGACTTGCGCAGGCTGTCAAGCATCTCATAGCTGGGGGAAGTTGAACAGGCAACCGACACTCATCTATCTAAACAGTTTGTCACATATCCGTTGGAACATTTTGGGCTAGTTTGTTCAGGGGCGTCGAGAGGGAGAGGGAGGTAGAGCCGGGCCAGTAACCACGGGGCCCGGCGGTCCGGGGAGGGGGGGCCTGCGAGGACGAAGCCGCGCCACCCGAGATAGCTAATTTGTGAGCTTTATCAATATCCGGTGTGTGTGAGTCGACAGGTGGGCCGCGGGCACCCGAATTCACTAGTAAGCATATATTCCTTTCATGAACTGTGTTAATTTATTAGATATATTGCGGGTCAAAAAGGATAAAAATAACTGCAAGATGCAGTCGTGCGGCTGCAGCTTGCAGTTATCCCCATCCTCAGTGTACCATCTGTATGCACTGAAGTATGTCCGCATGCTTTATCATATGCCAGTAAAAGTGACGTGAACAATAAGTTCGGTTGATTCAATATGTATATATATATATCTTACCTCCTATCTGGGAATTTCAAAGACGTCACATGCAGGCTGCCTGTCAACATCAAAATACGCTGACAGCCATAGGTAATCTCTTTGTTCATTGATTATTCAAAACGGCGGCAGCCGATAAACGCTTTAAGTTGAAAGATTGCGTGTTGGAAGCCCCTTTGATCTGAAGTGCAGGTTAGGCAACTTAAAAGGCTTCTTATTCTGTGGATGTGTGTCATGTTACCTTCGAAACGAAACTGTTTGGTGGGTATGAATCTGCCTTGTTACAACCTATGGGAGAGTGCTGTGGGCACTCTCCTACAAATTGCAACAAGTCAAAGACACGTGAACACATTGTGAGAATACTTTCATTTAATTTTGATCGCTGTTGTTATTAGTTCTGTTCATCGATGCAGCAGTCAGTAAGATATATTCGTTACTCAGTCCGTCGGCGGCCCAACATGGCACACATGGCGTCAGCTAACTCCACACTGGACACGAGCTTCGATCGAGTCCAATATGCGATCAACCGACGCCACACACACCACACCACGCCACCAACCTGTGCAACCAACAATATCCCTTCTTACCATTCTCTTGTGTAACCCAATCTAGTCTTTGAGAGGCAATTGATTCATAATAGATATCCGTCGGGGGAAGGGTGAATACTTGGTAAGTTGGGTTTGATACAAGGGGCCCAGGTGGTACCATCTAATTGATCTCCCCGGGGCCCATATTTTCTCTCGGTGGCACTGGGTTTGTTCTCCGTGTGATCCTAACCGTTTGCACCAGTCAGGAAGAGAACGGCATTTGCAAGCCAATTTACCAGGTCGTAGTTGTACCTTCATATTTACACCAAGAGCCTAATTATTAAACATGTACCGTGACATTACAGAGGATCAAGCTTAGCGAACTCTCATCTGCATATATTACTGGTCGCCAGTCTCAGTTAGAGGGCAAGCATTTATCTATGACTGATTAAGTAATCGTTTATGTTATCTTACCCGTTGTAGATACCTAAGTGAGTGACAAAATATCGTTGGAGAAAAACACAAATACGGACATCAAACTAAAGGAAACTGTGTTTCAGGCGTTTGAATCTGCAAAACGCAAGCATAGCTTAAAAACTGGGTATTACCCTATTTTAAATACATGTTCCAGGCGTTTGAATCTGCAAAACGCAAGCATAACTTAAAAACCGGGTATTACCCTATTTTAAATACATTCGTACATTTTTTGCACAATGTAGATGTATATATATATACAGCGAGGGCGGGGAGGGGGGGGGCACTGAATGCTGGGTCCCTGTCTCCTCGCGCAACCCTCCAAATCGACACTCCATAGGGCGCCACGGTGTGCCATATTGATAGGCAGCTAGGAGAGATGAGAGACCCACCACTCCCACACACACACTTACTGTGCCCTTTCTAGTTGGAGATTATTTGTGACCACATCCTGACCACGCAGGGATGTCAAAAAAATGCGGGGGAGGGGGCTGGGGGTATAGAGAGGGGGTTCATGGTTAACGTTTTCTCAACTTAACGTACGGATTACGGTAACGTTTGTAACATAATTGGGTAAGGAACTTGCTGCAGGGGCACTGGATGATCAGCTTGTGTCTCCTTTCGAATTTTTCCAATACAACACCCCGTAGGAAGCCACGGGGTGCCATATTGGAAGACCACGAGGAGAGACCCCTTAGTATGCGCTTTCTTTTTGCTTATTGCTTTTTATGCTTGCTGACCCTGCATGGCTGTCGGAAGTGGAGATCAGCATGATAATTTGCGAGGTGTATGTGTTTGGGGGGGGGGGGGTAATTGTTCTATTCGCAGATTGTTTGAGGCTATGGGGGGCGTGGGGTCATAATTCGCAAGATTCTTTCCCCGGTATTGGGGGGAAATCCATTGCGTTTCTGCATTTCTGAAGTTTACTTGGTTGAGGTTGTACTCGCAGGACGGTAAGATAAAATTTATACCAGAAATACAGCACAGTTGCCGCGGAAGGAGCAGAGCCCACGCGGGAGCAGTCATGCACACGGGCACTTTTGTCGAAGAATAATCGGTGTTTCTATGAAAATATTCAATGGAAGAAGCATCGGGCTGTACCCTGTGATTCCTCCATTGAACATTTAGAGGTGAAGACATTACCTTATGTCGAAGAGTTAAGGTTAATGCATGTGTGGAAATCCAACCCACGCGCCACCACCCACCGCCACCCCAACCCTACATGGCTAACGCACTGTGTCTAAATGGGTACGATAACTAAGGAGCGCGCGTCACACCCGCAATCCTCCACTACGGCATCCCAGACAGTCACGTATTGCCACACTTTATTGAAGGCCTCGTGCAGGAACAACGCTCCCACCAGCCTCCCCCCTCCCCCTCTCCCATAGTCACGTATTGCCACACTTTATAGAAGGCCGAGTGTAGAGACAACGCTCCCACCAGCCCCTCCCCCCTCTCCCACAGGAGCGCGATGATCAAGGATAATAAAGTGAGCGTTCCCAAAGAACTACAATCCCCACCCGAGATTAGAGTTTATCGTTACGCATGAGGGCATTTAAGCTCCTTGAACCAAACCCGAGTCCGACAAATATTCAAGCAAGAAAACTGGCATACATACATACTGCACGAGTCAAAACAAGCCGCAACTCAACCGCTACAAACCAAGCACCACACCAGTAACATAAGAGCGACTCGTGCTCCCCTGGGAAGCTCTCACTGAAAGCCCCCCAGAAAAGTACACATAGATCCTGCGTCAGCGGCGTAGCCAAAGTAAGATGCGCAGCCTACAGAGGCCATGCCACAACCTATCTCGGCTCGTGCTATATATCAAAGTATTGTTTAGCTGATATTGGTTAACGAGCTGAGAGAGATAAATTTATGAAATGAAATGGGATCGGTTGTAATCGACTTTTTGGATTTTTTGAACGATTCTAAACTTTTTTTCCAGTTCAGTCATCTGTAAGGGTGAAGTGATTCTTTGGACGGAGCCATCTCTGAGCCTAATAAAGATAAGATAAGTATCCTGAAAGAACCACTGAGCAAATGCGAGCAACTGTCAGGCTCCCCAACAGACTGACTCCACACAAGCAGGTTTGCATTTGTGGAAGACAAGTACACCATAGAACCATCGACGTGCAGTTAGCGTTAATGCACAATGCCCCCATGCACCCAAGAGGGCAATGGGGGTGATGTATGTCAAGGACACAGTAGAGTTACCGCAGCTGTGATTTGAACCGAGGACTTCTCGACTTGTAGCTTTCGCCTCTACCTACTGAGCCACGGAGTCCCTTCTATAAATGTAATTGAAATATTTTGGAGGCTTATTTTTGGAGATAAAGTAGTTTTAAAGAAATCAGAAATATGTTTTCTTTAACAGTATTTAAAGATATTCATTCAGAAAAGGCATATATGTACACAGCAGAAAAAAGGGTTCGATTAAGGGAATGCATTAGGGGGCAAAAAATGTGTTTTCAGCAATTCTGAAGAGTGCACTGAATGACCCCAAGGTGACCTCAGCAGCCTTGATCCATGTTTTAACCTCCCCAGGTCGACTCATTTGTTGTTGCACCCAGGTCCATTCATCACACCATGCTGGAGTGAGTGTTCCAAAATTCTTGGCCACGCCCACTTTTTTCATGTAAAAATGCATGTATGGGTTTTGGGAATGCATTAGAAGGTTCAAATTGTGGTTTCCAGCAGATCTGAGAAACGCACTCTCAGACCTCTGGGTGACCTCAGTGACCTTGACCCATATTGTGAATCTCCATCACATGTCGACTCATTCGGTGTTGGTCCCAGGCCCATCCATCACACCATGCTTGAGATATGAGCGTGACCCACTTTCAAAATTTTTGGCCACGCCCACTTTTTTGTGTAAAATGCATGTACGAACTTCGGGAAAGCATTTTGGAGTCAAAAAATGTGATTTTCAGCAGTTCTAAAAAAATGCACTCAATGACCCATAGGTGACCTACGTGACCTTGACCCATATTTTGAACCTCTATCGCGTGTCGACTCATTTGTTGTGAGTCACAGGTCTATGCATCACACCATGCTTGAGTTATGAGTGTGTCCCACTTTCAAAAATGTTGACCAGGCCTATTTTTTGTGTAAAACATGCATGTATAAACTTTTGGAATGCATTGGGGGTCCAAAAATGTAACTTTCTGCAATTCTGAAAAAATGCACGCAATGACCCCATGTGACCTCCGTGACCTTGAGCCATATTGTGAATCTCCATCAAATGTCGACTTATTTGGTGTTAGTCCCAGGTCCAGCCATCATACTATGCAAGAGAAATGAGCAGACCCACTTTCAAAATTTTGGCCACGCCCACTTTTTTACGTAAAAATGCATGGATGTATGTCAGGAATGCTTTGGGGGGGGGGGGGGGGGCGGTTAAAAATGTGATTTCTAGCAACATTGAAAAATGCACTCAATGATCCCTAGGTGTCCTCCGTGACCTTGACCCATATTTTGAATCTCCATCGAATGTCAGTTCATGGGGTGTTGGTCCCAGGTCTATACGTCATACCACGCCTGAGATATGAGTGTGACCCAGTTCCAAAATTTTTGGCCACGCCCACTTTTTAACGTAAAAATACATGTATGAACCTCAGGAATACTTTGTGGGTCAAAAAATGTGATTTCCAGCAATTATGAAAAATGCACTCAATGACCCCTAGGTGACCTCCGTGACCTTGGGCCATATTTGGAATTTCCATCAAATGTCTACTTATTTGGTGTTAGTCCCATGTCCATGCGTCATACCACACCCGAGATATGGCCGTGACCCATTTTCGAAACACCCCTATGGACACCCCTAAAGCCCCAGGAATCTGAAAAACATAGGTGACCGAGAACTTGTGACTGTCTATCAGAATGCCAAAAAACAGCGAGATACGGCAATTCGTTTTTGAGTTATCGTGCAGACACTGAAGCGCATAGAAGACAGAAGACAGGAGAATAAGAAGAACATTAGAGAAACAGAATTTACTCTCACTAGTAAATTCAAGTCTGTGTGAAAAGGGTTAAAGTATCAGAAAAGACTATATAGAAAGAGAATGTATGGAGGCTTATTTTCAGGACAAAAATAGTTTTTAACAAATCAGAAATGGGTTTTCGTTAACAGTATTTACAGATATCCATACAGGAATCAGAACAATTTTCCTAAGAAAACAGAAAAGGCATATATGTGCACAGCATTTAAAGGGTTCGATCAAGGAATCAGATATTGACATTACTGGCTCTGCCATTTATTTGAATGGAGAGATACTCTGGAAAATATACTGCGTGCAAAAGAGTTCAGTAATGTTGGAATATAGAAAAAGCCTTAAATGCCCCCAAAAGCCTATTTGACGCCTTACTGGCATTGGCAAAATACCTGGGCCCCATCTATACCCATGTGAGTTTAGAACAACATTGTGAGAATGGAAAGGGATTTCATTATTCTCAATTTCGCAGAAAATAAAATTTTGTGGGCACAGATCTCGAGAGGGTTAAAATACTCACTTCAAATACTCCATTTTAAAACTTTAAAAGATGGCACGGTGGCGCAGTTGGTAGAGGTGCAAGCTGCAAGTCGAGAGGTCCTCAGTTCGAATCCCACCTGCAGCAACGGTGTCCTTGGACAAGACACTTCACTCCACGTGGGGGTACGGTGGCGCTGTGTACTAAGGTGCACTGCACGTCGATGGTCAGCCTGTCCTCAACCAATGCTAACCTTGCTTGCGTGTGTGGAGTAAGTGGGGAGCTGACGTTTGCTCACTGTTGCCTGGTGGTTCTCTACGGGTACTCTGGTTTCCTCCACCCGTAAAACTGTCATGGTCAGGATTAGCCATTAAGCAGAAATATGTGACCTTAAACACCAATATGAGCATGACCCACTTTCAAAACATTTTGCTATGCCAACTTTTTTCACGTAAAAATGGATGTATGGACTTTAGGAATGCTTTAGAGAGTCAAAAAATGTGATTTCCAGCAATTATGAAAAATGCACCCAAATGACCCCAGGTGACCTCCATGACATTGACCCACATTTTGAACCTCCATCAAGTGTTGACTCATTTAGTATTGGTCCCAGGTCCATGCATTATACCATGCTTGAGATACGAGCGTGACCCTCTTTCAAAATTTTTGACCACGCCCACTTTTTGATGTAAAAATGCGTGTATGGACCTCAGGAATGCTTTAGGGGTCAAAAAATGTGATTTCCAGCAATTCTGAAAAATGCACTCAATGACCCCTGGGTGACCTCAGTGACCCTGACCCACATTTTGAATCCCCATCGAGTGTCGACTCATTTGGTGTTGGTCCCAGGTCCATATGTCATACCACGACTGAGATATTAGCGTGACCCACTTTCAAAACACCCCTACGGACACCCATAGAAGCCCCATGCATCTGAAAAACATAGGTGGCCGAGAACTTGTGACTGTCTATAAGGATGCCAAAAATCAACGAAATAGGACAAATCGTTTTCGAGTTATCATGCAGACAAGGAAACGCATAGAAGACAGAAGACAGGAAAACTAGAGAAACAGAATTTACTGCCACCAGTAAATTCAAGTCTGCGTGAATAGGGTTAAAGAATCAGGAATAAACGATAAAGAAAGAGAATTCATGGAGGCTTACTTTTGGGAGCAAAATATGTTTTAACAAATCAAAAATGGGTTTTTGTTAGCAGTATTTACAGATATTCAAACAGGAATCAGAACAATTTTATAAGAAACCAGAAATGGCATATGTGTGACCAGCATTTAAAGGGTTTGAGCACGAATCAGAAATGGACATTTTTGGCTCTGCCCACTAATGTGAGTGATGAAATACATTCATAAACTTTAGAAATGCATTAAGGTGTAATAAAATGCATTTCCTAGTCTTTCTGAATAATGTCCCCATATTAAGATCTCCAGAGGGTTAAAATATTCCCTTTAAATACTCCATTTTAATCCTTTAAATGGGGGCGCGGTGGCTCAGTTGGCAGAGGTGCAGGCTGCAAGGCAATAGGTCCTCACTCTGTCCTTGGGCAAGACACTTCACCCCATTGTCCACGTGGGTGTGTGGTGGCGCTGTGTACTAAAGGGTACTGCACATCGATGTGCACCCGTCTTCAACCAATGCTAACCCTGCTTGTGTGGAGTTAGTATGTGGGTAATCTGACAGTTGCTCGTCGTTTTCTGGTGGTTCTTCCCGGGTACTCCGACTTCCTCCACCCGAAAAACTGTCAGAGTCATGATTAGCCACTGTGCAAAAATATGTGACATTAAACACCAATAAACTAATAATCCTTTAAAAATAAGCTCAATCCAATAAAGGGTCATAAGCTATGTTTTTCAAGCAAAAATGAAAAAGTAATTAAAACTGAATAGACATTTCTGTGAATAATGTTGACCGATTTTCTTTGTTATGTTGGGTAAAGGGTTATTAATCCCTTACTTTGGAAGGCACACTGAAAAGGTGTCCCATTCCACATAGAATTAAATGTTACAGAAAATAAAGCGAAAAACATTAAGTTTCTCAGCTGACAGTACCTGCTTTTGCACTCCGGAGGGATGGAACGGCACAAATCAGAGACATTTTCTTAATGGCACTTTGGCATCAAAGGTTTCTGCACTCTCGGCGAGACCAAGCTGAGAGCATTGAAAGACTCTAGAACTCCTCTAACAAATGAGTTTTAAACAGTCATAGCACTAACACAGTTAACAGTACAGTCGACTATGTCAGTATTGCATTGTTTCCGGCATCCTGACAGTTTGTGATAGGTTTCAACAATTATTCAGTGCAGTTTTATGGAAAGGGTTAACTTTTATTCTGCCTGAAATAAAATATGTGCAATCCACATTGAAGTCTTGAGAGGGCTAAAACCATTGAACTGAATAATTTATAATTTATTTCCTTGCAAGGCAAAGGGTTTCTCTCAGCTTAGTTCGAGGAAATTACATCCCATTATCTTGATAAGATTACATTTCATTTTTTTTGACAGTTGACTCCACTGATGTTTACATTATCTCCAGTGTGAATAACATAGCATCGTATTGCTTGGAGAGAATTTACTGTATCAGGAAATTGGAGACTGTGAAAATCCTGTGGCCGACTAGGCCATACTCGGTGGCCCTAGCGATCTGAAAAACATAGTTGGCCGAGAACTTTTGACTGTCCACCAGTATGCCAAAAATCAGCGAGATAGGACGATTCATTTTCGAGTTATCGTGAGGACAAGGAAGTGCATAGAAGACAAGAGAATAATAAGAAGAAGAGGATGAAGAAGAAGAAAAAGAAGAAAAAGAAAAGAAAAAGAAACCATACAAAAACCATAGTCTGTGTGTTTCACAGACTAATAAGAAAAAGAAGAAAACTAGAGAAACAGAATTTACTGCACCCAGTAAATTTAAGTCTGTGTGAAAAGGATTAAAGTATCAGGAATAAACTACACAGAAAGTGAATTTATGGAGGCTTATTTTCAGGAGTAAAATATTTTTAAACAAATCAGAAATGGATTTTCCTTAATAGTACTTACAGATATTCATACTGAAATCAGAACAATTTTTTATAAGAAACCAGAAAAGGCATATATGTGACCAGCATTCAAGTTCGATACATGAATCAGAAATGGACATTTTTTGCTCTGCCCACTAATTTGAGTGTTGAAATACGTTCATAAACTTTAGAAATGCTAAGGTGTAATAAAATGCATTTCCCCGTCTTTCTGAATAATGTGCACTTGATGACTTTGGTGACCTCTTTCAGTCGGACCTCTAGATGACCTCTGTGACCATGACACATATTTTGAATCTCCATTAAGTTTCGACTCATTTGGTGTTAGCCCCAGGTCCATTCATCATATCACGATTGAGATATCAGCGCGACCCACTTTCAAATTTTTGGCCACGCCCACTTTTTAACGTAAAAATACATGTATGGACCTCAGGAATGCTTGGGGGTGGGTGACAAAAAATGTGATTTCCAACAATTATGAAAAAAGCACCTAATGACCCCAGGTGACCTCCGTGGCCTTGACCCATATTTTAAATCTCCATCGAGTGTTGACTCATTTGGTGTTGGTTCCAGGTCCATACATCATACCACACCAGAGATATGGGCGTGACCCACTTTCAAAAGTTTTGGCCACGCCCACTTTTTTAATGTAAAAATGCATGTATGAATCTCAGGAATGCTTTGGGGGATCAAAAAATGTGATTTCCAGCAATTATGAGAAATGCACTCAATGACCCTAGGTGACCTCTGTGACCCAGACCCATATTTTGAATCTCCATCAAGTGTCGACTCATTAGGTGTTAGTCCAAGGTTCATTCATCATACCATGCTTGAAATATGAGAGTGACCCACTTTCAAACATTTTGGCCACGCCCACTTTTTTAACGTAAAAATACATGTGTGTGCGTCAGAAATGCTTTAGGTGTCAAAATGTGATTTCCAGCCATTATGAAAAATGCACTCAATGACCCATAGGTTACCTCCGTGATCTTGACCATATTTTGAATCTCCATCAAGTGTCGACTCATTTGGTGTTAGTCCCAGGTCCATTCATCATACCATGCTTGAGATGAGCATGACCCACTTTCAAACATTTTGGCCATGCCCACTTTTTTAACGTAATGAAAGTGTTAATGACACTGTAGCTCAACTTGTCAAGACATGTACATGTATAGTAGGTGACACAGCAATGACAAACATCTAGGTAATGACCTCATAACAAAGGTACATATAAAGTATTGTAACGGTCTGTACATAAATATTGGCCGTAGCCTGTAACAAATATATAGGTAAAGTATTGTAAAAGTGGGTGACAGTCAGATGCTAAACTAGAAAAGAAATCTTTGAGTCCCAGAGTGGGTCTGACTGAACCCCAAAATATTTGTTCTCATAGCACAGTGATAACAAAGGCACCCCAAAACACACTCGTTCCTGTCCCAAGGTGAAAACAAAGGTACCCAAGAAGTTGAGTTCATAAATACGAGCTGTATAGAAGTTGTGACAAAAAGCTGATTGGACCTAATTTCGGTACAAAATGGCCACTGGCAGCCATCTTGAATTTTGGACCGCACTCAGAAACACTCGTTCTCGTCCCAAGGTGATAACAAAAGTACCCAAGAAGATTTGTGAAGATCGCTTGATAAATACAGCCTCTAGCCCGAGCCGTATTGACATGTGCACTTACAGTGTATAAGTAGCACCAAATAAATCAAAATTCATCTAATTTGCATAATTTCTGCACGAGAAAAAATCCGTACTGTATATGATGTATTCCATTTTACTAAACATTCATACCAAAATTTATTCAAGTCAGAACTTTCATACTGTACTTCTGTGCAAAAGACTGATTGCACTAATTTGGGTACAAAATGGCTGCTTGTGGCCATCTTGAATTTCGGACCACACCCAAAAACACTCGTTCTTATCCCACGGTGATAACAAAGGTACCCAAGAAGTTTCGTAAAGATCGGTTCATAAATACAGCCTCTAGCCTGAGCCGTATAGAAGTTGTTTACCAAAAACTGATTAGACCTAATTTCGGTACAAAACGGCCACTGACAGCCATCTTGAATTTTGGACCACACTCAGAAACACTCGTTCTCATCCCAAGGTGATAATAGAGGTACCCAAGAAGTTTCGTGAAGATCGGTTGATAAATACAGCCTCTAGCCGGAGCCGTATTGACATGTGTACTTACTGTGCGTAAGTAGCACTGAAAAAAATCTAATTCATCTAATTTGCATAATTTCTGCACGAGAAAAAAACCCGTATTATATGTGATGTATCCCATGATACCAAACATTCACACAAAAAAAAAATTCAAATCAGCGCTTTCATATGGACGTTCTGTGCAAAAATCTGATTGCACCTAATTTTGCACAAAATTGCTGCCATTGGCCATCTTGAATTTCGGACTGCACCCAAAAACACTCGTTCTCGTCCCACGGTGATACCAAAGGTACCCAAGAAGTTTTGTAAAGATCGGTTTATAAATACGGCCTCTAGCCCGAGCCGATTTGGTATTTGCACTTACAGTGCTGAAAGTAACACTAAATACATCAAAGTTAGTCTAATATGCATAATTTACGTATGAGAAAAAAAAACGTATTATATGTGATGTATCCCATGGTACTAAACATTCATACAAAAAATTATTCAAATCAGCGCTTTCATATGGAAGTTCTGCGCAAAAATCTGATTTCACCTAAGTCTGTACAAAATGGCCGCCAGCGGCCAACTTGAATTTCGGATCGGACCCCAAAACACTCGTTCTCGTCCCACGGTCGTAACAAAGGTACCCAAGAAGTTTCGTAAAGATCGGTTCATAAATATGGCCTCTAGCCCGAGCCGTATTGGATTGTTGACGGACAGACGGACGACTGGCCATGGCATAAGCTCAAATTTGGCTTCGCCAAAGTTGAGCTAAAAATGCATGTATGAATCTCAGAAATGCTTTGGGGGGGTCAAAAAATGTGATTTCCAGCAATTATGAGAAATGCACTCAATGACCCTAGGTGACCTCCGTGACCCTGACCCATATTTTGAATCTCCATCAAGTGTCGACTCATTTGGTGTTAGTCCCAGGTCCATTCATCATACCCTGCTTGAGATATGAGTGTGACCCACTTGCAAAAATTTTGGCCACGCCCACTTTTGTAACGTAAAAGTACATGTATGAACCTCAGGAATGCTTTGGGGGTCAAAAAATGTGATTTCCAGCAATTAGGAATGAAAGTGTCAGTGGCACTGTAGTTTAACTTGTGTGTTGTGTTTGATGAAAAGGATAATGTTCAATGTTTATGAAAGGATTATGAAATAAGACAAGAATTGTGATAATTTGGAATATGCTCATTTCTGTTCCCTGTATGCTATGTTTAGATAGAAAATAATATGGGGTGTACATAGTACTAAAGAGCGGATGGGTGGGTTAATATGACCTCACAGTTAATGTATGTGGCCCTCGCAGTTAACGTATATCAACGAAAGTTACCAAGTTACAGTGAAATTATTCCAAAACGAGTCACCCTATCAAGTTACATTGAAATCCCTTCATAAATATGGCCTGCAGACTGTGCTAAAGTTTTCGGGCTTCGGGCCTCTGGAGCCGTCAGTTTCCCAAATTGTGCCCAAAGTGTACGTTCTCATCTAGACATTATATGAAGTCAACCTACCAAGTTACAATGAAATTTAGACTGTGCTAAAGGTTTTCGGGCTTTAGACTTGGGCAGCCATCATGGTTGAATGGTCGCAACCAAAAGGGGACATTCTCATCTGGGCATCATCTGGAGTGATCCTACGAAGTTACAATGAAATCCCTTCATAAATATGACCTGTAGACTGTACTCGAGGTTTTCGAGGTTTGGGCCCCTGAAGCCGTCACAGATGACCAATCACGACCAAAAGGGGATGTCATCATATGAAGTCAACCTAACAAGTTATAATGAAATCCTTCCATAAATATGACCTATAGATTATGCTAAAGGTTTGGGGGTTTTGAGCTCGGGCAGCCATTAAGGCTGAATGACCAAAAGGGGACGTGCTCATCTAGCCATTATTTGGAGTCATCCTACCAAGGTACAATGAAATCCCTTCATAAATGTCACTTGTAGACTGTGCTAAAGGTTTTGACTTGAGGCCCCTGTATCTGTCACAATTGCCCAATCGTGTCCAAAAGGGGACGTTCTCGTCTAGACATTATATAAAGTCAAACCTACCAAGTTACAATGAAATCCCTTCATAAATGTGACCTGTGGACTGTGCTAAAGGTATTCGGGCTTCGGGCTCGGGCAGCCATCATAGTTGAATGATCGCAACCAAAAGGGGACATTCTCACCTGGGTATCATCTGGAGCGATCCTACGAAGTTACAATAAAATCCCTTCATAAATATGACCTGTAGACTGTGCTCATAATTTTTGGGCTTTGAGCACCTGTAGCCATCACAGTTGACCAATCATGACCAAAAGGGGATGCCATCATCTAGGCATTATATGGGGTCAACCTAACAAGTTACAATGAAATCCTTCTATAAATACGACCTGTAGAATATGCTAAAGGTCTTTGGGCTCGGGCAGCCATAAAGGCTGAATGATCGCGACCAAAATGAGATGTTCTCATCTAGACATTATTTGGAGTCATCCTACCAAGCTACAATAAAATCCCTTCATAATTATGACCTGTAGACTGTGCTCGAGGTTTTCGGGCTTCGGGTCCTTGTAGCCATCACAGTTGCTCAATCAGGGCCAAAAGGTGACTTTCTCATCTAGACATTGTATGAAGGCAACCCACCAAGTTACAATGAAATTCCTCAATAAATATAACCTGTAGACTGTGCTAAAGGTTTTCGGGTTTTGGGCTCGGGCAGTCGTCACAGTTGGCAGATCACGCCCAAATGGGGATATTCTCATTTAGAGATCATAAGGTGTCATCCGTCAGTTTCCCAATTGCGTCCAAAGGGGACGTTCTCATCTAGACATTATATAAAGTCAAACCTACCAAGTTACAATAAAATCCCTTCATAAATATGACCTGTAGACTGTGCTAAAGGTTTTCGGGCTTCAGACTCGGGCAGCCATCATGGTTAAATGATCGCAACCAAAGGGAACAATCTCATTTGGGTATCATCTGGAATTATCCTACAAAGGTACACTGAAATCCCTTTGTAAATATGACCTGTAGACTGTGCTCAAGGTTTTCGGGCTTCGGGCACCTGTAGTCATCACAGCTGACCAATCAATGCCAAAAGAAGATGTCATCATCTAGGCGTTATATGGAGTCAACCTAACAGGTTACAATGAAATCCTTCCATAAATATGATCTTTGCCTATGCTAAAGGTTTTTGGGCTCGGGCACCCATCAAGGCTGAATGATCACGATCAAAATGGGAGTTCTCATCTAGACATTATTTGGAGTCATCCTACCAAGTTACAATGAAATCCCTTCAACAATATGACCTGTAGACTGTGCTAAAGGTTTTCGGGCTTCAGGCCCCTGTAGCCGTCACAGTTGTCCAATCAGGACCAAAAGGTGACGTTCTCATCTAGACATTGTATGAAGTCAACCCACCAAGTTACAATGAAATTCCTCAATAAATAGCACCTGTAGACTGTGATAAAGGTTTTCGGGTTTTGGGCTCGGGCAGTCGTCACGGTTGGTAGATCACGCCCAAATGGGCAATTTCTCATCTAAAGATCATAAGGAGTCATCCTACCAAGTTATAATGAAATCCTTCCATATTAAACATGACCTGCAGACTGTGCTAAAAGTTTTTGGGTTTCGGGCTTGGGCAGCCATCACGGTTGATAGATCATGCCCAAAAGGGGATGTTCTCATTTAGACATTATACAGAGGCATCCTACCAAGTTACACTGAAATCCCTTCATAAATACGACCTGTAGACTGTGCTAATTGTTTTCGGGTTTTGGGCTCGGGCAGCCATACTGATTGCCCGATCGCGACGAAAAGGGGACGTTCTCATCTAGACATGACTCCAAACCTGCATATGAAATTTCGTGACGATCATACAAGAACTGCAGGGTGTAGCCCGTGCTAAAGGAAAATCTGAACAGACTCACAGACTTCCGCACGCGTGATGGCAATAGCTTATCTTGACTATGTCAATGTGTCATATCATGCTTGAGATATGTGTGTGACCCACTCAAAAAAGTTTGCTCACACCCACTTTTTTCGTGTAAAAATGCGTGTATGAATTTCTGGAATGCTCTAAGAGAGTCAGAAAAATGTGATTTCCAAGGATTCTGAAAATGCACTCAATGACCCGTAGGTGACCTCCGTGACCTTGACCCATATTTTGAATCTCCACCAAGTGTCGACTCATTTGGTGTTAATCCAAGGTCCATTCATCACACCATGCTTGAGATATGAGAGTGATTCAAAAATTTGGGCCACGCCCACTTTTTAAACGTAAAAATGCATGTGTGTGCGTTAGGAATGCTTTAGGGGGTCAAAAATGTGATTTCCAGCAATTATGAAAAATACACTCCATGACCCCTAGGTGACCTCCGTGACCTTGACCCGTATTTTGAATCTCCATGAAGTGTCGACTCATTTGGTGTTGTTCCAAGGTCCATAGGTCATACCACGCCTAAGATATGGGCGTGGCCCACTTTCAAAACACCCCTACAGACACCAATAATACCCCAGGAATCTGAAAAACATAGGTGGCGAGAACTTGTGACTGTCTATCATAATGCCAAAAATCGCCGAGGTAGGGCAATTCGTTTTCGAGTTATCTTGCGGACAAAAAGTGATGAGAAGACAGAAGACAGGAGAAAAAAAAGAAAACGTACAAAAACAACAGTCAGTGTGTTCCACACAGCCTAAAAAAAGACAAAAGAACATACAAAAACAATAGTCTGTGTGTTTCACACAGACTTAAAAAGAAAAAAGAAAGAAGAAGAATCCGTACAAAAACAATAGTCTGTGTGTTTCACACAGACTAGATATACCACCACTGTCGGTCATACGCCTCCAGACTGCTGAAGGCAGTTACATGAAATCTTCCGAATTTGTTCTATTAGCCCCGCTCAACACTTTATTGTCTTTTTCGAGTGGCGAGGTCCTGAGGGAACATCCTGGATCGCGTGGAAACCGAGGCGAAGATTCGTCCCTAATCCATTCTCAATGCAATAACATTTCTATTCATTATTTACGTGTCATCAGTCGACTTTGGCATTATTTCCTTCTAAGTGATGAACTGTTCAACGTAAACTACTCGCGCCTTTATGTAGGACCGACACTTTGAACTTAAACTGTTTATTTTAGGTCGTCCCGACAGAAACTAACAACTCGACCCTGTGACGAAAAAGCTGTCATTTCGCCAAGTTTACTTTAAAAGTTAACAGACACCAGCGTCGGATATATGTCAATTGTAATCAGTCCGCTGAAAGCAGCGACTTGTAATTATCAGAACCTGTTCTACGAAGCATGGCCGACATTTTGGTATGGAATCGTGTGTTCTAACGGCGTGGAAAACACCACGCCTCGCGTGGAATCCGTGGGAACGGTTCGTTCTCACTTTATTTTCAATGCAATGAAATTTCCATTCATTATTTACGTGTCAACGGTCGAGTGTGGCATTATTTCTGTCTATTTGATGAACTGTTCAACTTTAACTATTTGCACCATTATATAGGATCGAAAGATCACGGCATACTTACCAATATTCAGGGATTGATTTTCGAAAATAACAGTTATTCTAACAGTACCCACTTGGGAACTCTCAAATCTGCCAAGGATTAAACTTTAAAACAAAAGTTCAAGTGTCATACTTTGCTAGCCGCATGCATCCACAGACAACATTCAGCACTCAATCAATTAGAAATGGAGTAAATTGCGACTTAAACCTACGAATTTCTAAAAAAAATGAAAGCTTTTCTTTCGGCGGCACCTATCTGTATGCAACCGAAACAGGGATTGGGTTAATCTTTACAGCAACCTTATAACAGAAAATATTATTGGAATTGAACTGTGAATCTGAATACTGAAACGCTTTTTTAGATATTCTATTCCAAACTACCACTGAACGCTTACCAATATTCAGTGATTTTACGAAAATAACAATTATTTCGACTGTACCCATAAGGGAAGTCTCAAATCTGCCAAAGGTGAAACTTTTATAATAACATATAAAACGGCTACCGGTCAGAATGCCAGTGACCTCGACCCATGACGATCTCGTCCCAAAGTGACTTCGACCCGATTCGGTGACTTCGACCCACTTTTGGTGATCTCGACCCAGAGTGACTTCGACCCACTTTTAGTGATCTCGACCCACTATTTTTCCCGTTCAGAACTGCGGTAATGGCCAGGGGGTGATCGCGACCCACTTTGGATATTATAATCACAGGCGCACGTTACAAACGATTTTTATGTAAAAAATATTATTTGTTAAAAAATCGTAACTGACTACCCCGATTATAGTATGATGGGGGTATCCAGTTGTGATTTTGTTATTTTAAATATTATTTTGTTCTTAGACATCGTTTGTAGCGTGTTCCTGTGACTAGATATGGTAAAGTCGCTAGTAACTAGATATATATATGGTAATGTTGGGAGTTTGGACGAAATATAACCTGAATTATCTTTGAAGAAAATCAAGGCTTTATTCACGTTGATACATGCGATGTTCATAAATATAGATGATTACAAACGTGCCACTCTGCAAATATTTTTTTTTTTTTTTACACAAATATAGTTTGTAATGTCAATGTTTTACATTGTAGGTCCGTTTAAGTTCGAACAAACTTTTAACAATTGTTTTGTGTTCACCTCACCATGAATGTTCCATACCTCGAAGAGCTTACTTTGTATTTGTCTATATTGCTTTCTTTGGCGCTTTTGCAGTTTCCTTTCCGATAACAATGTGGTGTTCAATGGCACCAGAAGACTGTCTGTGTTAAGAGTATTCACGAGAGTATAAAATGGTGCATTGCAATCTGATCGACCATTCAGTCTATTGTGCCACCCCTCAGTGTCATTGTTAGTTCTTACACTTTGGTTGAAAACACTCCAGTTCTGTGGAGGCCAAACTCTGCTCTTGATCCAATTTCTTTCAACATATTCCACAAACTGCTGAAACTTAGGGGATGAGTTACACTTGCTTTCTAACTCTCTGAACATTGGTTCAATTTTTTCCTGTGGTAGGAAACACAGAGCCATGAATTTACGTAAGTACTTATTAACCGACCTACTGTCCTTATATTCACAGGACAAACCTATCTGCTGAATATTTGTCCACAGAGCCTGGGTGAAATGAAAAGCACATCCACGTATTTCGGCACCAGGATACACATTTCGGAACGCATTCCAGATAGCTGCTTCAAAGTCAATGATGAGCTCTTTGACTACTATGTCGTATATTTATCAAAGGAGACAAGAATGAAAGCGTGATACAAACTGGTTGACCATTCGCAATCAACGAAAGTGATTGGCCTGTTCAAGTTCGATCTTTTTTTTTTCTTTTTTTTTCTTATTCTCGTTTTTTCTTTTTCTTTTCTCGTCCCATGCGTTCCAATGAGTTCTATGCGCCATGTGACACTTGGAGCACATTGGTGGGTAGGGGCGAGATGGAGCCTGATAGCAGGTTGATAGATCTTCACCGACATTGTGCCTATAACACCTCGTCTTATAATTGCATTCGTCAAGTTCACAACCCCCTCCCGCGTTCACACTCCACCACTCCCACAGTAGTAAATGCAGTAAAGTGCTTATGGTTAATTTGACTCCAAAACTAATTTATTGTGTTATCCGCTCATTAAAACAGTGAGACCTGCTTAGATCCCTTGATAATTTATTTGATTGATTTGTCTCCTATCTCACCTCTTTGCTAATTCCGATTCTCGTAATTTTTATGAACAGTTTCCTTGCGTTGGTTCTAAAATCTGTGAAAAATTTACTACCACTTTTCCCCTCTGTTGGGCATTTCTCATTGATGATGAAGTGAGATAAGTGAAAAAGACTGAATAATAGGGATGAAATAGAGTGATGGGGTAGGATGGGGAGGGTGGAGTGAAACAGTCAAAAGATGATATCCGACTCACACAGGCGTTGTTTGGTGCATCACTCTCAGCTGGATCATTTCAAATGAAATGTAACTCTTATGTACATTTGTTACACAATATTTCATTTTTATCGTGTTTTTCCCAGTATTTGTTGATCATCGCTACGTGTGTCAGAAGAGAAGTTGGTGGAGAACATAATGATTTTAATGTAGATTACATAATTATAGGTAACATTCCTAGACCGATCAGTCTCATTTCCAATACGTTGATACTAAAATATGTTATTAAAAATGGCGGGCCAAGATAGTATTTCCTTTGATGAGATACAGACTGATAGAAAATACGATCTTGCAGCATTGTTCAATTTAAATCAAAGTTCGAGTGAGGATGATCATGACAGCCTATTACTTTCAACCGAGGAGTGTAGATACTATTTCCTTGATCAGTATAGAGAACTAATTGCTAACAAACACAATCAGCTGTCACTCTTTCATATTAACTGTCAGGGTCTAAATGCGCATTGGGACTCATTGGTCAGTCTACTCGGCAGTTTGCAAAATAATGGTGGAACTTTTGATATTATTGGGCTTACTGAAATTTTCAAGGTACCAGAACACGTGACGTTTGAACTTAATGGGTATCACCCAGTCATAACCAACACGCGTCTCGTCCCGGATGATGGACGAGGAGGCGTCGGCTTGTTTATTAAGAACACCCTAAAGTATAAAATACGAAAGGACCTCTCTATATTCATTCCCAACGTTTTCGAGTCTCTGTTCGTCCAAATTGCACACGATCATCGACCATTTATTGTTGGTGTAATATATCGGCCAAACACCCCTCCCAAGGCCGACCTTGATACGTTCATTTCCACATTGTCATTAATCATCGAAACAATGAACCAGGAACATAAAACATCCTACATTATGGGCGATATGAATATTGACTTGTTGAAGTTTCAAACACACAAGAAAACAAATGAATATATAAACACTATTATTAGTCAAGGATTTCTCCCGCTCACTAGCAAACCAACTCGAATAACGGACCATTCTGCAACTCTAATAGATCACATTCTCACTAATAGTTCCTCAGCCAATTACAAGTCTGGAATAGTAATCACAGATCTTTCTGATCACTTTGGTACATTTTATTGCGAAACGACTCCAGTAAAGATAGAAACTAAAAATCATATCATGAAAAGAAATTTTAATGAGATCAATGTAAGAACATTTAAAGACCTGTTGACCTTAACAGATTTTTCACCAGAAGTAGAATCAACTTGTGCGAATGAAGCGTACAATATCTTTATAGACTTATATTTCACTGCATTCGATACTGCCTTCCCATTTAAGAAAATAGTACCTGACAATAAATATATAAAACGCCAGCCCTGGATAACTCAAGGCCTTTTACAGTCCACAATTAATAAAGAAAAACTTTTCAGAAAAAAGCTAAAATCTCCCACTGATCAAAATAAGAAGAATTATAAAATGTATAGTGATATTTTGAATAAAGTAAACAGTACGGTCATATACTATGAAAACATCTTGAATATGAATAAAAACAACATGAAGAAAACATGGGAAATTCTGAGGAGCGCTATTCATAAGTCCTCCAATCGAAGGTTATCCACAACCAACTTCTTGATAGATGACATTGAGATTAGTGATCCTAATGAGATTGCCCATCATTTTAATACCCACTTTTCCACAGTCGGCCAAAAAGCTTCTGAACAAATTCCAAACACAAATGCGCAACACACTCAATATATGACCAGGCCAAATTCTAATAGTTTTTTCATGGCACCGACGTCCTCAGAGGAAATTATTTCAATAACAAATTCAATGAAATCCAAAACCAGTGAAGACTGTGATGGGCTATCTACTAAACTTTTAAAACACTCAATTACTGAAATAGCAGAAGTACTCACCCATGTAATAAACATGTCGTTATCCAGTGGAATAGTCCCAGAAAAAATGAAGATCGAAAAAGTTGTACCTGTTTTTAAATCGGGAAACCCCCAATTATTCAATAATTACAGACCTATTAGCCTATTACCCACATTCTCAAAATTACTGGAGAGAATAACACTAGAGCGATTAACCAGTTTCTTAACAAAACACAATCTTCTATATCAACACCAGTATGGTTTCAGGACAAAACACACAACGATACACCCCATATTGCAACTTCTGAACAGTATAGCAAACAACAACGACAAGGTGACAAAAGATTACACCTTATCTGTATTTTTAGACTTATCAAAAGCCTTCGACACAATTAGCCACGGTATTTTGCTTAAAAAGCTAGAGTTTTATGGTATCAGGGGTATTACCAACGACTGGTTTAAGAGCTATCT
Source organism: Pictodentalium vernedei (assembly GCA_031216915.1). Classification (NCBI taxonomy): domain Eukaryota; kingdom Metazoa; phylum Mollusca; class Scaphopoda; order Dentaliida; family Dentaliidae; genus Pictodentalium; species Pictodentalium vernedei. Next base: position 270,405,117 of record CM062295.1, read on the forward strand.
TGGAGGACGTGTTCAATACGTCACATATGATGGGAGAAGTTCTGGCATTGCTACAATCACATGTGGTGTCCCCCAAGAATCCATTCTTGGTCCACTTCTTATTCTAATTTATGTGAATGACTTTAGCTCCTCTACACAGTTGGGCCTTTTATCTTTTGCTGATGATACTTCCAGTCCACACTTCGAACCATAGCCTTGATGCTGGCTTCGACCTAGTTAACTCCGAAGTTTCAAAGATAACAGATTGGTGCGCAGCCAATAATTTGGTTTTGAATGCCCAAAAAACTAAATATATGCTATTCAGTCCGCCTAATAAAACATATGATATTAACAATCGACAGTTGAGTGTCAACAGTCAAGATATTTCGTTAGCGAGAAACTCCAATGATGAGAATGTAATAAAATTTCTGGGCTTATACCTGGACAAAAACCTAAAATATAAGTTTCACGTGTCAGCCATAAATTCCAAAGTATCGAGGGGGCTTTACGCAATAAATAAAGCTAAAAATTTCTACCTCTCTCTGCCCTCAAAATTGTCACAAAGATCCGCTATTTAGAAGGAGTAAAATATTAAAATTAAATGACTTGTATAAAATGAATGTATCTCTTTTCATGTTTGATTGGCATCACTCCAACCTTCCCCATACTTTTGGTGACTTCTTTCAAGTCAATACATGTCCAGCAGGCATGATGACAAGACAACTAGGTCAATTGCAATGTGGTAAACCACGGACCCAATTCTCTGCTCAATTACCCAAATATGCATTTCCCAGAATATGGAACAACATCGAAAAACAGGTAAGAGAGGTTCCTTCTAAAGGCGTATTCAAGAGAGCACTCCTCGAAAAATCCATAAATTCGTATTCAGCCCGCGTTACGTGCAATAATCCACATTGTAGTGATTGTGCACACTCCTAAATTACAGTTACAAAACGCCAAAAGAAAGGTCGTAGGTTCGATAGGGTTCACTTACTTACTATGGTACCATGGTACAGAAGCCCACAATAAATCCCCGCTTCGTGGTCTAGCCAAAATAAATCCCCCTTCCGTCGCAACAATGGCTCGCTTACTATGGCGCTATGGGTCCGCTTCAATGGCAAAATAGCACCTGCTCATTAATTCCTGAGATACAGTCCATTAAAAAAGACCGACTTAATTTGACTTTAATCCTTGTTGCGGCCACTATACTTCACAGCTGCATAAAGAGACATTAAACGTAGACAATAAAGAAATAAATAAATCACACACTACGTGAGACAAAGCATCGGTTATTAATTAACGCCATAAAAAACAACTGTTATGAAACTTAGGAAGGCTTACTCTCAATATTAATGTCTGTTATCTCATCACATTTGAGCATATCTCATCTCATTAAATCTTTTCATCTTTTTGTCATTATCTTCCCTTCTCAACCTACCTCTCGCTTAGTCTAGCTATTATAAGATAGTTGTCGGTGGTATAGCAACAGGATGGAGAAACGCATGTTGTGGTCACTGTAAGGTGCTCGGGAGGTGAGGTACTCGTGACGTAACCACTTCCTCATTATATCCTTTTTAACATTAATAACCTCAACTTCAACCTCACTATCCCCAACTTTATCATCAGTACGTTCAACACACTTTACATATCAATAAACAATAAAATTAACTTAACATCTTCGTAAAGTGTGACATGATCCATTCCCAGATTGTGTTTCCTTTTCAATTTCACTTTACGTTAGTTTCCATTCTGTTGCCATATCAGTGGTTAGGAGTTCAATTGTTTCTGTTGTTGTGTTGAGTGGGGTGGAATTGCTCGGTCTCGGAAGAAATTTTGAAGTTAAAGACGTAGATCCATATAAAAACAAGACAAGCCTCAGATCATATTTTTTTCCTCTGAGAACTATACGTTGATGACATAACTTCTCTCCTGACATCCATGTTTCATGCTTTATGTTTATACTAATGGGGTCAGCAGGAAGACGGCCAATCTGGCCATGCTGTATCCCAACAGAATATAATTACTTTCACAAACAATTAATGTAAAACATTTTGAACCATAATGATTGTATTCTGTTGAATAAAATTTACTTACTTACTTACAAATTCACCATATAAAGTCTTTATACTGTCTAGAACTGCTACATAGTCTTCGGTTCGTTTGCCGGACATTAATGAAAATAGTAGTGGCAATTGCTTTGTATCTTCTCCTTGACGAATGAAAGCATGGACGCTGAATAATTGCGTGAAAGGCTTGCGTACAACCTTAAAAGTTGAATCAATATACCAGCGTTTAGCATTTCTGAGGAGATGAAGTTGAGTGTCTGTTGCGAAGATAATATGACGTTTGTTGTCAACTGATAAGTCTTTTCTGAAGAAGTTGTCTGGTATAATTATGTTGTAACTGTAGTTCAAAATTCAAGTCATTTGGATCTACTGGACGTAGCATCTGGCGGAGGTAGTTTGCATTTCTGGCTATATATGATGGATTTTGGATTGCTGCAATTGGTTGACTACCTATTTCTCTTCGAAGAACCTCGTTAACAATTTCTCGGGCCGATGTGCACACATTATCTTTCGCAATTCTCTTAACATCTCTGGAGACTTTTGCACTCTGCAATTTCTTTTGGCTAATCGCGCCATCAAAATTACGTAATTAAATACACACGTGACTAATAATGATCGTTCTTGAACAAAAAACCCTTTAATATATTATCAAAGTAGCGGATATTCTATTATAAATATTAACGAAACTTACTGTTTTGTCTCTTTTTGGTGTATGAATACCCAAGCTTGTCGAATAGTTTGTCAGCTCCTCTAATTGATGAAGTTGTGACAATCTGATACTCGTTTGTTGGACTATCAATGACTTCAGATAGGGCAAGCGACGGTTCATTAAGTGATTTCTCGTCATGGCGAATTTGCTCAGCCAGACTGGAAGAATCGGCAGTACTGTGCGACAAAGGATCGGCTGTTGCAGCAAATGACCCAATTAGAGTTGTTTAAACATTGAAATTGGCAATGTCACTCGAAAGATTTTTTGTTGAAGTGTCCTCCAATTCATTTGCCTCTTGCCGTGGTGCGACAATGAAAGTGACATTTGATGGCCCGGCCTCGGTTGGTGTTTCTCTGCATCTGATACATGTAAATGCAATGTCTGTGCGACTATGGACAGCTAACCTGTAGCTTTCCCGTGATATACCTGAAATCATAAATTAACGTCCGTTATAAATTGATCTAACCATCCATATTTGCGTGGTTTATAAATTTAAAAAAATTCGTAATATATTTCCGATCTAACCAACTTTTCTTGTATAGACTGTATAAAATGTTCATTTATGACAAAGATTTATAAGTATGCCATTCAAACTGATGTGTCTTGACATCCATATTTGCGTGGTTTTATTATAAATTTAAAACTAATTTCCTTCTTGTCTCGGACGGACAATAAAGTTGCACTGCCTGCAGCTGTTGTCTTCAGACATGTTGGAAGCTGTTGATGTCCTGGTGAATGAATGAAAGGTTTTAGCGCGCCGAAGGCGCGCAGGGACGATGTGGGATTTACAAATCCCTTGCGACCCGGTTAGCCTTATTTTATTTCACTTGGATCTTGGATCACACAGGCCTAGCTTTCCTATTGCCTCAAATGGGGTCTGAAGGGGTATGCACGCGGTTAGAATTCCCGGCAGTTTGCATTGGAGTGATAGATTGTCAAAGACCAAACCCTCAACGCCATTAAGACTGTTAGAGAGTGGGCTCTAATCGGTTCCAGCTTGGCGATGGTAGAGGTTTGAGTCCCACCATGGTGGCGAGCCAGAATATAATGTTGTGCGATGGCAATTTTAAGGGAAAAAGAAAAAAGAAAACCAAACAGCAACGCCGGTTTGGTAGCGGCCCCGGTATATGACCATAGCGGTTACAATAAAGGAATGGAGAAAGCTCCAACAGTTTAGTTTGAAAAAACTGGGAGTCATCCATCAAGCCTTCTGGGAGATAGGATGCCGTATGTGATTTTGAGGTATCTGGTTATCCTTCGGGAATTCCAAATGACCTCCAACCCCCCCCCCCCCCAACCCCCACCCACAAAAAAAAAACCCTTAAAAGGGCTGTTTGCTGGCAAGATTGTTTCAATCCTTGCCTTGGTCTTGTTAGGTTTTCTGCACATCTTTGCTTGAGGATTGTTTCAATCCCTCATAGTTTGTCATTCAGTTTGGTCGTGTGTCTGATGAGATAGAGGAGGTAGAAAAGATAGAGAGCTGGAAATTAGAGCAATTCGGTTTTTAATTTACAACTTTTCCGTCCTTTTGGATGGGGGAGCCAGCATTTTTTCCCCGAGATTTATATCTCAGGGAGGGGAGACCCGGCAGCAGGTGGAGATTTTCCTCGCTGTTTGCAACTCCCACTGGTAACAGAGGCAAGCTTTCGTGCGTATCGTGTCACCCGCAGCCAGTTCTAAATTTAGGTCACAGAATGCCTGGCTGATGTCCTGGTATTCTGGAAGCATCAATATATACCTTAGCTAAAACTACTCTTGTTTATTTAGGATATAAGTATAGTTCATCAGTTAAGAAGACATAAGCCGCTCGCTGGTTTTGATCTACAGGTTGAAAGTGTGAAACCGATTAGGTACCATTTGTTGTTTTTATTCATCAATGAATGAACCATACAATTCGAAAATCAAAACATGATAAAACTAATTAAATCAAAAGAGTAGTCCATGATTAGATACTCAGTAGGTATTTCTTTAGACGCATTGAACTCATTGACATGCAATTGATATGTCAGTGCCGATGTTTGTTTTAAATACAATGCAATTGATATGTCAGTGCCGATGTTTGTTTTAAATTATGTTTTTTTTAATAAACATCATGGACTATTTGACTTTTATAAAAAAGGACAGCTTCCACCCGGCATTTCCGCGAGTACCCAAAGTGGGTCGAGATCACCCCCTGGCCATTACCGCACTTCTGAACGAGAAAAATAGTGGGTCGAGATCACTAAAAGTGGGTCGAAGTCACTCTAGGTCGAGATCACCAAAAGTGGGTCGAAGTCACCAAATCGGGTCGAGGTTAATTTGGGACGAGATCGTCATGGGTCGAGGTCACTGGCCACCTACCGGTCATATCGACCGCCAGCCAAATCGGCCGCTGCAATTTCGGACGAATCGGCCGCAACAATTTGGGTCAAATCGGCCGCTGAAAAAAAATATTTTAATAGGGAAAAATAAACAAAAATTAAGTATTTTTTTACAGACTCACCCAAAAAGTAAGAATATTATGCACTGAATCCCAAAATCCAAATGTGTTAAAAGTAACATTTTTTCTTGTCTGAGTGAATGCAATCCCATTAGTGCCCTGATTGGAGAAACAACGGAAAATGATTGACATCTTCAGGGGCGTTACACATGTCACTGACTGGTCTGTTTCACTGTTTGACATCACTCACCCAACTGTCTCTAAGAAAAGATTGTTTGGACAGTAATTTAACCACAATGCAAATTTTTTGATGCACTGTTTGTGTTTGTTTGTACAGTAATGATCATTTTGGCATTGCAAATGGGCATGTATATTGTTTTTGAATACCAGTTAACTTACTAATCTGCTTTATTGTTCCGAAGAGAGTTTGTGATTAATAGATTACCTTTTGAACATTGTTATTGAAAAGATATCAATCGGGTTTTGATCTCGAGCATTGTTTTCAATATCAAAGAATCCCCAAGCTACTTAAATTATGATAAATCAGCCCCAATATCGTGTTGGGTTCGACTCGGTATGGCACAATGGCGTGAGATACAAACTAGCGAAAATGGGATTACCCTCTAAAATTCTGAGGATCATATCATCATTTCTAACTGACCGAAAAATCAAGATAAGGGCTAATCGCGATGTGTCAGAGGAAGTAATACTCGAAGCGGGAACACCACAAGGGTGGGTTCTAAGTCCGCTTCTTTTCATAATGTATGTGAATGATATAGAAAAAGTAGGGAAAAACTTTGTTGAACTATCGCAGTTCTCAGACGACAAAGGCATTTGGACGGCCAGCAAGTCCAGAAACATAATTAAAAATCGTCTACAGGATACCATTCGCGATCTTTAGAGCTGGTGCGCCCTGTGGTGCATCAAACTCAATGCCGCCAAAACTCAAAAAGTTACGTTCTTCAAAAAGCAAAGGAAAAAACCAGTCCCCAGTATCGATCTCCAGTTATACGATCACAAACTAGAAGCAATCAAAGAGGCCATTTTTTTGGAATTTATCCTAGATAGCAATCTCAGTCTAAACAGTCACATAAACTCCATTAGAGCTACTAAACGTATCAATTTTCTGAAAATGATCAGGGGTAGAAATTGGGGAGCAATCAAAGATGTGCTTCTCAAGCTCTACAAAACATTTATACGTCCGGTACTAGAATACGGTGCCATAATAACAAGTGACCTGAGCAAAACCAACATTCAGAAGCTACAGAGGGTTCAAAATTATGCCCTGCGGGTGGCACTATGCAAACCGAAATGGACAACGATAGAGGAACTTCACGAGCTAGCAAAAATAGAAACTATTGATACGCGATTAAAAGACCTACAAAACAAAACCCTCAACAGACTCCAAGATAGTGAATTAATGGTTGAGCTGAACGAACACCGATCCCTTAACAGAAAAACAAAATAAGTTTCCGGAAAAAAAAAATAAAATAAAAATTATATAATATAACTAAATCGCGTGGAGTCAGTGAGGATTGCCTCGCTACTCATTGAGAACTTTAGGATAGAGTCTGTGAGGACTGCCTCGCAACTCTGCTGAAGCGCGATTGAAATGCGTTTAATAAGATCTATATAATAAAACCCTCCACATACTCCAGGATAGTGAATCAATGGTGAAGCTGAACGAACACCGAACCCTTAACAGAAAAACAAAATAATCCACAGTAAATTAAAATTACTCAATAGAATTAAACTGCATGGAGTCAGTGAGGATTGCCTCGCTACTCATTGAGATCTTTCGGATTGAGTCTGTGAGGATTGCCTCGCAACTCTGCGTGTGGGGAGTGGGAAGTGGGCTTCGAAGAAGCACACCCCTTACCCCATCCATAGCAACAATCACATAGCAGGCACAATATACAATAGCGGATACCTATCTTTCTCTCTACCTATAACTTTTCTAATTGAACATTCTCAAATTTTCTAGCAACACTCTTATAAAGAAGACGCATGGAAATGGTAGACAAAGCATAGGAGGAATTGGTGCAACCTACCTTTCTGCAACAAACACAAGAAACCACCAAACACTAGGCAGGGATTGAAACAAGCTTGTCTGGCTGGGGACGAGTGTACATTTTATATAAATAAACATTTGAATAAAGATTTAACAGCCCTTGTAAGAGCTTGAGGGTGTGTGTCAGTGAGAGGGTTTTTTTTTGTTTTTTTGTTGTTGTTTTTTTTGGGGGGGGGATGGAGGAGGTCATTTGGAATTCCCGAAGGATAACAAGATACCTCATAATCACATACGGCATCCTATCTCCCAGAAGGCTTGATGGATGACTCTATGGAAGTAGGAATGAAAGAAGGCAAAAGGTTTGTCAAAGAGAGAGTCATGGAAGATTGCAATCGAAACTGGCGAGCAGGGGTTAGCATGAAAAGATCACTGCACGGGTTACAATATAAAGAAAAGCCAGCTTTTGAGAAGTACCTAGATGGCACCTTTGGAGGGTCACTGCTGTTCAAACTGAGATCAAGATCACTGGAGCTTCAGGGAAAAATTGGGAGAGATGGGGAAAAGGGATGCCAAATGTGCCACTCTGGAGTAGTGGTGACCCTGGAACATTTTCTCTTGGAATGCCCACAGTATATACCTCATAGAATAAAATTTACTGGAAGAATAATGCAGAAGTGGGGTGAAGAAACAAAGGATAGATGGCTGAAGGGGGATACGAGGGAGAGAGTAGGAATGCTTATTGAAGAAATTGAAAAAGAGGAAGTGAGGGACACTATTAAACAGTTTATATCTGAATGCTGGGAGGAGAGGAGGGGAAGAGGGGGTGGGGTGCAGGGGGAATGATGGCCTTCTCTTATGAGGACCGCGACAAATCAGCGGCTGGCCAAAGAGTTATTATTATTATTATTATTATGGTCATATACTGGGGCCGCTACCAAACCGGCATTGCTGTTTGGTTTTCTTTTCTCTTCTTCCCTTAAACTTGCCATCGCACAACATTACATTAGTAGTAAGGGGTGTCACTATAGGGACAAGCATTTAACACTGAATTCCCCATACCCCAGGGCTGTCACTATAGGGACAAAATTAACATAGAGAATCCTATGTTAATTTTGTCCCTATAGTGACAGTCCTGGGGTATGGGGAATTCAGTGTTAAATGCTTGTCCCTATAGTGACACCCCCTGGGTAAAAAAGCCTATGGAGAAGCCTATGTTGATTTTGTGTCTATAGTGCCAGTTCTGGGGTATGGGGAATTCAGTGTTGAGTATATCGAGTCATGGGGTAGAGGCCTCCCAATTACTTTATGCTGGCAAAATATATGTTTATTAATCAATCTCTCCATACTTTAAATCATATAACACTTTACTGTATGGACGGAGTGGTTGATAAGCATACAATCTCTTACCCACAGTGGAAAAGAGAAGTATCTCTTAACTCTTTTTCACTTATGGGATGGAATGGTGAATGAAGTATCTGTTAAATGCTGATCCCTATAGTGTAAGTCACGGGGTAGAGGGCTCCCAATTACTTTATGCTGGCAAATATGTGGATTTTGCTTATTAATCAATCTCTCCATACTTTAAACCGTATAACACTTTACTGTACAGAAGGATTGGTTGATGAGGATACAATCTCTTACCCACAGTGGAAAAGAGAAGTATCTCTTAACTCTTTTTCACTTATGGGATGGAATGGTGAAAGAAGTATCTCTTAAATGCTGGCCCCTATAGTGTCAGTCATGGGGTAGAGTCCTCCCAATTACTTTATGCTGGCAAAATATATGTTTATTAATCAATCTCTCCATACTTTAAACTGTATGACACTTTACTACATGGAAGGATTGATTGAAAAACATACAGTCTCTTACCCACAGTGGAAAAGAGAAGTATCTCTTAACTCTTTTTCACTTATGGGATAGAATGGTGAAAAAAGAGAAGTATCTCTTCTCTTTTTTACTGCTATGGAGAACTAGTGGCCACTGCTACATTTTTAAACAGACAATAAGAAGTAGGTTAGGTACCAATGTTTAATATATGAAGTGAGAAGCGTATATACACCGAGATCTGAGTTTGTCTATCTATACAAACCCTTTTACATCGAGAGATTTTTTGTGTGATACCACTTTATTTCAAGATTCCATTTTGCTGAGAAAATATTTATAGCCAGAATTGTGTCTTGAAATAAAGCATTATCGCTTAAGATTTTTTGGAAAAAATGCTAAAATATCCTATCTGTGATACAAAATAGTGATTGGCAAAAAATATGCAATAGAAAAAATGTTTTTATAAAAAAAACTCTGTGGGTTGTTTTGACACCTAATCGTGATTACATAAAATAATGTCTATAGTTTTGTTCAAACCATTGACCAACTTCTCTTTGAAATTTCTTGGGTCGAAATTGATAGTAAGAACTGTCTCTAAATCATATCCTTTAGCAAGATGATCCAAAGCAAATATACAGTACATTCCACACACCTCAATATGAACACTCAGTACTCTCATTGTGTTAATAGTCCACGAATCTGCGTTTTTCACTATGAATTTGTAAATGTCTTTATCTAATGGTGGTAAGCCATAGGAATCAAAGTAGATGCATGAGTGATTGTTTTTGAAATATATTGCCACCCAATGTTCTCCTGGTTCTCTTGATGAATCTGTGTTCACAATATTATAAGCTTTTCTATGTTTAGGTTTTTGTTTTGGTAATAAGTCTTTTGAACATACTTTTCCATTCAATAATGATAACCTTGGAGAATTGTCCAGAATATATTGTAGTTGAGTGGTTTCTATCTCTTCTTAGCCCTGAAAAGGGTTGTTATAAAGTTGTACTTTTCAATCAATTTCTTCTTCTTTATTAAGTGGTGTATAGTAGACCCATTCTTTCTCTACTAAATCCGCCCACTTCTTAATGTCTTCATCAGTGTTAATTTTAAAGTTCACATTCACATTTGCAAAACATCCTTCAGTATTCAGCTTCTTTGCTTGTATGTGCAGTTTATTAGTACACTTGATGGACACACGTTTTCTATACACTCTTCCATATACATTTCAATCCATATTCTTATATCTTTTTTATACAAAAGTCATGTTCTTGTCCAGGTATTTCTTAACATGCACCACATAGATTGTTCACTTTTTGTTTTATCAGAGGTGTCACTTCACCCACAACAATTTCTTTAAATAATCTAAGGAACAGTCTTTCATTGCGAGTTTTCTCTTTCCTTATTATGTTTATTCTTTTTCTCATCTCCATGTATATCTTGCAATGTTCACCTTTACTCATTGTTAATAGTCAATTATCACTTCTCTGAATTTGTTGATTTCTATCTCACTATCAAATTCTGCAGAGACAACAACGTTGATTACCTCTGTAAGAGCTTAAGCAAACTGAAGATCAAGTCGAAGGTTGCCAGACTTTATAGGGTGAGCTAATGGCCCACTACCTGACTGATCGGGTGTCAAATCAACTCCCCAGAGGGTATATCCTTTTGCATAATCCTGCATTGATATATTAAATGTTTGATTTTGTCCAAAATACCACATTGCTTCAAATAATGATAAATATGAATTTAGATAAAGTCCACCTTCGAAATTTGGTTCAAAGGGACGTGCTTTAATGGAATGTCCATCTATTGTGATTTCCAACTTGTTCAAATTGAAATGTTGAAAATTAAATGGACATGTGACAATATCTCTATTTATATCTTTATTCGAAACTAAATCAAGAATTAATCGTTTTGGCATCTGCTTATGAAACAGATGGTCTTCTATTTTTGACCAAAGAACATTTCCAATGGTAAATGTTTTCATTTCAGTACATCTTATGGGCATTTTATAATTTGTTCGATCTATTTGAGCATTAAGATCATTCGCAAATTTAGGAATTAAATCCTAGGCCAGTATTCTGAATATGGCTTTTTGAATTTCTATTTTTCCATCTACACCACCAATCAGACAAAATTTAGTTGGGGAACGATGAATTTTAATTCTCATCTCTACGCCATTTGGCTCATGGCTTCCTTTATATAATTATCCCGAGATAGAACAACTACCGACCCACCTTTGTCGGCTGGTTTAATTACTAATTTCTTATTTTTTCGAAGTTTCGTGAGGGCTCTCCGTTCACCAGCTGTTAAATTGTCTTTATCGGAGAGTATGTTCATGCTGAACACCTTTTGGATGATTCGTTTGCTAGCCTCAATAATTTTGGGATCTACTTCACTATCTGGAGGTGACCAACCAGATGATTCTGTAAAAGGAAGTTTCCGACCGCTGGAGTTTCTAAAGCGGTCTGCTAGTTTCATTTGCCTAAGAAAATTACAGTTGTATGATGGTAAATTTGTTTGGTTATCAGTTTTAGGCTTTGGTGCTGGTACAAAAGTTAAACCGCGATCTAAAAGAGATTTCTCTTGGGTTGTTAGGTCATTGGTGCCAGACAGGTTAACCACATTAGTTCCTAATCCCACATCTGTTAGGCGGCTGTTACCTTTGCCTTTACTTAGTTTAAATTTAGGTGGTTCAACCAGTGATCGTACATAATATTGGCGGTTCTCGTGGTCCAATGGATTAAATCCTGAGCAACATCAAACTTTGCGTCATCAATTTTTGGTATCACGTTAACGTCCTTCACTTTCCGAATGGTTTCGTTGATGATGCTCAGGGTGTGGGGTGGGAAGAGCCGGCTTTAGAAAGCTTTTTTGTTTGGACAAAAATTAATTTTCATTTTGCAAAAATAAAATGGCACAGACGTGTGTGTGTGTGTGTTTGAGGTTAAAAAATCGCACTGGCACAGACATTTTATACTGAAACGTTTTTTTCTTTTTAATATGCCGCCGAAAAATTGTTTTCATTTACTGAACCCTGATGGGTTTCAAACATGACACAAAATTGATTTAAACTAAGTGATGAGCTTAGGAACTGGTTAAACTGACTGGCAATAATTGATGTTATTCATTGATGGGCTCTAATTTAGTCCTTACAAGGATGTTACGCAAGCTTTTGTTTTTCTTATAGGCGATGACAGGTCGAAGATTCAAAGGTTCATTTAATTTAGCATTGGTAAAATTGAATTCATCTTTTAACATTTTTGCTATTTCGATATTCATTCTGTTGTACGTTAAAGTGAAAGGAATGATGGACCTCCTTTCGCATTCGCCCTCTGATATGTTCATACCAAATGGCCAGAGGGTTTGAAGCGTATTGATCCAAAAAGCTTCACGTTTTTTTCTAAATTCATCCGTTTCTTCTAATGTGTCTTTAATTGGTGGTTGTTCAATAGGATGGATTTCGAAATCGTCCAAAGAATGGCCAGGAAGGTTAAAATGTTGTGCTACTGGGGCATCAGCATTATGTTTTATATCCTGTTTGTGTCTAGTAGCACGCTCTCGAAAAGGATTTTGACTTTGACCAACATACTGTTTCCGACATCGCTTACAAGTGATAAGGTAAATAATGTTTGGTGAATCACAATGGAGGGGGTTACGGATCTGATAATGATTTTTCGTTTGTTCGGAGGAAAATTCCTCTTTCTGGTCAGGCATAAAAGTATGCAGTCTACAACGAGGCTTTTTGCAATTAAATACCGCGCCACTACCATTCTGCAACGGTCTGTTGTGTTCAATCTTCAGTGGTTCGAAATCGGTAGTTTCAGCTGGACTTTCGAGCTTTTTCAGGGTTTGGGATTTCAGGCTACGCAAGAGGCGCAGCGAGTACCCTCTCGATCTGAGGGCGCCAAATAGAGTAGAACAAGCCTCATTGAAATTTACCTTATCACTTGAATTGCGGTGGAAACGAATGAGTTGTGATTTGATGATACCTTTAAATGTATGTTGAGGATGAAATGATTTTGTGTGCAACAATTGATGTGAATCAGTTGGTTTAAAATACACTTTATAATCTAAATGACCGGACGCCTGAAATTGCTTGCCTTTATGCACGGTCACATCGAGAAAATCAACAGAAGTTTCACTGATAGTAGCTTTCAATTTAATATTTGGATCGTGATTGTTCAAAATTTCTAAAAATTCATCAAAATCTTCTTTTGAATGTTCCCAAATAATAAAAATGTCATCTAAATACCTGAGATATACGAGAGGATGCTTTGCACATTTGCTTAAGGCATTTTCCTCCCATTCCGCTATATAAATGCTTGCAAAATTAGGACTGAATCTTTTGCCCATAGGACAACCCATTATTTGTAGAAAATATTCTCCATTGAATTGAAAGTCATTACCTTTTAAGCTCAGCTCTAAAAGATCCAAAATTTGTTCATCCGGGCGTTTCGCATCCGGATATTTTTCAAATGCATTTTTAACTGATTTAACACCTTTATCAATATCAATGTTCGTATACATACTGTCGATATCCAAAGTAGCCAGAATTGCATTTTTTGATATTTTCAATTTCGAAATTTGTGACAGGAAATCCTGTGTGTTTTTTAGATAGCTCGGATGTCTATTTGCTATAGGTTTAAGATGATAATCAATTAATTCCGAGATCGCATAAGATTCCGAATTACAATCTGATACAATTGGCCTCCCGGGTGGAGTTAAGTCATCCGTCCATGAAGAACGGTCCTTGTGGATCTTTGGTAGGATATAAAATTGTCTTGTTTGAGCACTGAGCTTAGCTGTTAAATATTTCAATTGTTTTTTGGTAATGTGACCTTCGTCGAGGAGAAATTTTAAGATCTTATTGAATTTTTCGATATTACTAGGCCAAATAAGTGAATCTATTTTCTTATAATGTTTAGTATTGCTGAGTTGTCTCATGGCTTCCTTTATATAATTATCCCGAGATAGAACAACTACCGACCCACCTTTGTCGGCTGGTTTAATTACTAATTTCTTATTTTTTCGAAGTTTCGTGAGGGCTCTCCGTTCACCAGCTGTTAAATTGTCTTTATCGGAGAGTATGTTCATGCTGAACACCTTTTTGATGATTCGTTTGCTAGCCTCAATAATTTCGGGATCTACTTCACTATCTGGAGGTGACCAACCAGATGATTCTGTAAAAGGAAGTTTCCGACCGCTGGAGTTTCTAAAGCGGTCGGCTAATTTCATTTGCCTAAGAAAATTACAGTTGTATGATGGTAAATTTGTTTGGTTATCAGTTTTAGGCTTTGGTGCTGGTACAAAAGTTAAACCGCGATCTAAAAGAGATTTCTCTTGGGTTGTTAGGTCATTGGTGCCAGACAGGTTAACCACATTAGTTCCTAATCCCACATCTGTTAGGCGGCTGCTACCTTTGCCTTTACTTAGTTTAAATTTAGGTGGTTCAACCAGTGATCGTACATAATATTGGCGGTTCTCGTGGTCCAATGGATTAAATCCTGAGCAACATCAAACGTTGCGTCATCAATTTTTGGTATCACGTTAACGTCCTTCACTTTCCGAATGGTTTCGTTGATGATGCTCAGGGTGTGGGGTGGGAAGAGCCGGCTTTAGAAAGCTTTTTTGTTTGGACAAAAATTAATTTTCATTTTGCAAAAATAAAATGGCACAGACGTGTGTGTGTGTGTGTGTGTGTGTGTGTGTGTGTGTGTGTGTGTGTGTGTGTGTGTGTGTGTGTGTGTTGTGTGTGTGTGTGTGTGTGTGTGTGTGTGTGTGTGTGTGTGTGTGTGTGTGTGTGTGTGTGTGTGTGTGTGTGTGTGTGTGTGTGTGTGTGTGTGTGTGTGTGTGTGTGTGTGCGTTTGTCTTACCAACTTGACGAGGTAACTAGACAAAAGAGTTTGCGTGTTTCGCCTTACCGAGGTACAAAAGACAAAAGAAACCCTTTACCTCGGTTGTTTTCCCAGAACTGTACCGGCAAAACGAGGTTGAAACCGTTAGTCCACACAAAGGACAGACAATGGGGTACCTCGGTATGTAGGGAAAACAAGACTCTGTGTGTGTGTGTGTGTGTGTGTGTGTGTGTTTGAGGTTAAAAAATCGCACTGGCACAGACATTTCATACTGAAACGTTTTTTTCTTTTAATATGCCGCCGAAAAATTGTTTTCATTTACTGAACCCTGATTGGTTTCAAACATGACAAAAAAGTACACAAAATTGATTTAAACTAAGTGATGAGCTTAGGAACTGGTTAAACTGACTGGCAGAAATTGGTGTTATTCATTGATGGGCTCTAATTTAGTCCTTACAAGGATGTTACGCAAGCTTTTGTTTTTCTTATAGGCGATGACAGGTCGAAGATTCAAAGGTTCATTTAATTTAGCATTGGTAAAATTGAATTCATCTTTTAACATTTTTGCTATTTCGATATTCATTCTGTTGTACGTTAAAGTGAAAGGAATGATGGACCTCCTTTCGCATTCGCCCTCTGATATGTTCATACCAAATGGCCAGAGAGTTTGAAGCGTATTGATCCAAAAAGCTTCACGTTTTTTTCTAAATTCATCCGTTTCTTCTAATGTGTCTTTAATTGGTGGTTGTTCAATAGGATGGATTTCGAAATCGTCCAAAGAATGGCCAGGAAGGTTAAAATGTTGTGCTACTGGGGCATCAGCATTATGTTTTATATCCTGTTTGTGTCTAGTAGCACGTTCTCGAAAAGGATTTTGACTTTGACCAACATACTGTTTCCGACATCGCTTACAAGTGATAAGGTAAATAATGTTTGGTGAATCACAATGGAGGGGGTTACGGATCTGATAATGATTTTTCGTTTGTTCGGAGGAAAATTCCTCTTTCTGATCAGGCATAAAAGTATGCAGTCTACAACGAGGCTTTTTGCAATTAAATACGCGCCACTACCATTTTGCAACGGTCTGTTGTGTTCAATCTTCAGTGGTTCGAAATCGGTAGTTTCAGCTGGACTTTCGACCTTTTTCAGGGTTTGGGATTTCAGGCTACGCAAGAGACGCAGCGAGTACCCTCTCGATCTGAGGGCGCCAAATAGAGTAGAACAAGCCTCATTGAAATTTACCTTATCACTTGAATTGCGGTGGAAACGAATGAGTTGTGATTTGATGATACCTTTAAATGTATGTTGAGGATGAAATGATTTTGTGTGCAACAATTGATGTGAATCAGTTGGTTTAAAATACACTTTATAATCTAAATGACCGGACGCCTGAAATTGCTTGCCTTTATACACGGTCACATCGAGAAAATCAACAGAATTTTCACTGATAGTAGCTTTCAATTTAATATTTGGATCGTGATTGTTCAAAATTTCTAAAAATTCATCAAAATCTTCTTTTGAATGTTCCCAAATAATAAAAATGTCATCTAAATACCTGAGATATACGAGAGGATGCTTTGCACATTTGCTTAAGGCATTTTCCTCCCATTCCGCTACATAAATGCTTGCAAAATTAGGACTGAATCTTTTGCCCATAGGACAACCCATTATTTGTAGAAAATATTCTCCATTGAATTGAAAGTCATTACCTTTTAAGCTCAGCTCTAAAAGATCCAAAATTTGTTCATCCGGGCGTTTCGCATCCGGATATTTTTCAAATGCATTTTTAACTGATTTAACACCTTTATCAATATCAATGTTCGTATACATACTGTCGATATCCAAAGTAGCCAGAATTGCATTTTTCGATATTTTCAATTTCGAAATTTTTGACAGGAAATCCTGTGTATTTTTTAGATAGCTCGGATGTCTATTTGCTATAGGTTTCAGATGATAATCTATTAATTCCGAGATCGCATAAGATTCCGAATTACAATCTGATACAATTGGCCTCCCGGGTGGAGTTAAGTCATCCGTCCATGAAGAACGGTCCTTGTGGATCTTTGGTAGGATATAAAATTGTCTTGTTTGAGCACTGAGCTTAGCTGTTAAATATTTCAATTGTTTTTTGGTAATGTGACCTTCGTCGAGGAGAAATTTTAAGATCTTATTGAATTTTTCGATATTACTAGGCCAAATAAGTGAATCTATTTTCTTATAATGTTTAGTATTGCTGAGTTGTCTCATGGCTTCCTTTATATAATTATCCCGAGATAGAACAACTACCGACCCACCTTTGTCGGCTGGTTTAATTACTAATTTCTTATTTTTTCGAAGTTTCGTGAGGGCTCTCCGTTCACCAGCTGTTAAATTGTCTTTATCGGAGAGTATGTTCATGCTGAACACCTTTTTGATGATTCGTTTGCTAGCCTCAATAATTTCGGGATCTACTTCACTATCTGGAGGTGACCAACCAGATGATTCTGTGAAAGGAAGTTTCCGACCGCTGGAGTTTCTAAAGCGGTCTGCTAATTTCATTTGCCTAAGAAAATTACAGTTGTATGATGGTAAATTTGTTTGGTTATCAGTTTTAGGCTTTGGTGCTGGTACAAAAGTTAAACCGCGATCTAAAAGAGATTTCTCTTGGGTTGTTAGGTCATTGGTGCCAGACAGGTTAACCACATTAGTTCCTAATCACATTAGTTCCTAATCCCACATCTGTTAGGCGGCTGTTACCTTTGCCTTTACTTAGTTTAAATTTAGGTACCTCGGTATGTAGGGTAGACAAGACTCTGTGTGTGTGTGTGTGTGTGTGTGTGTGTGTGTGTGTGTGTGTGTGTGTGTGTGTGTGTGTGTGTGTGTGTGTGTGTGTGTGTGTGTGTGTGTGTGTGTGTGTGTCTGATTGTCTTCTTCACTGTCTACCCATCAGGCTGAATGGTGGCCTGCCTTCCCGCCTTCCTCTGTCTTCCTGACTACCCACCATCCAGCCTATCTGTCTGTCTAGCTAGCAGTTTTGGCTGTCTGCTTACCAGTCAGACTGGCTGCCAGATAGTCCACCTACCTTTCTGCCTGCTTTGTGGGTGTCTATTGGGTACCATCTTGTCTGTCAGCTCACCTGCCTGACAGGAGGCCTACCTGCTATACAGTCTTCCTGTCTGTCACCCCGTCTTTTGCCATTGTCTGACTGCATGTCAGTCTGTGCATGCTTTCCATACTACCTACCACTCTGCTAGTCCGTCTTAAAAAACTGATCTGACCTTGTCTCCCCGCCTTCTTTCCGACATTGCTACCTAATTAAGCACCTACTGCTCAACTACAACCATTCCTTATTTGCCATTTGCCTACTAACCTACATGGCATCCTACATGCACCTCTTGTCTGCCCTTCCAGCCATACTACCCACTCGCACACCGATCAGCCGATCTTCTTGTCTGCCTGACAGTGTTAGACATTCTGCACTGTTTGCCTGTCTGTCTGTTTTGGCTTTCACCCCATCTGCCAGCCGGCATACCTGGTATGCTGATCTTGGCATGTCACCCTGCCCCTCCCTCTCACTATCTAGCAACCCACGTGGCTACCAGCCTGACTGCCTCCCTCCTAGCCTTCCCACTTTCTTGAGTGTATCCTTGCATGCCAACCAGCTTGCATGACTGTCTATCATCCTCACTCCCTGTCCACCTACCTACCAGGTCGCCTGGCGACCTGCCTTCCATGAATCCGGACTGATTGCTTCTCCATCTACATCCCTTATTACCTATCAGACTATGAGCTTCCCACAGATATTTTTTTACTAGGGCCTTTCGTACCATTGGATACATACAGAGGCGTACAGACAAGGTGATATGAGGTATGGTGGTGGTCGGCCATTGGATGGTAGTGGGTATGTGTGAATTGCAGGGGTATTTTACAGTTGTTAGAGACGTGTGTTGGATTCCCTCCCCAATGTACTTTAAGTTCCTTGATGAGTTTCTTACCAACACGTCTAGGACGTTGTACGAGAACCGAATCAATGATATATTTTTTATCATCTTTTACACTTTGAATTTCTTGTGGATAAAATGTCCCCTGTATATTTTCACCACCCATATCTTCAAGTGTATAAGTGGTTGGGTGTGTATGTTTTACATGGGTGATTTTAAATAATTCTTTTGTCCAGTCTGGTAAATACCCCTTTTTCAAATGTATGTTTGCTTTTGTTAATACGTACTGTATCGCTAACTTTAATTTTTTTTCTTTTTAGGAGTTATTCTGAACCACTAGGCCCTGAAATAAAGATATTACAAGGGTGTTGAAACAATAAACATTCACTTGATCCCATTATTTTCTGTGAGGAAGTGTTGTCAAAACACTAACTTATATACTTTCTGTTTCCATAGCTTCTTCATTTCTATGAGTGGGTTTTCTTTTTAAGGGCGCTTTTAATTCAAATAAAGTTTCTGAAGAACTCAGATCTATTTGTGGCATACATTGTCTATATAAATAATTCATGACTTGTTCATCATAAATAATAAAATCCCACATAACTCTTGTCCAAATATTTTCTACATTATCTTTGTAAAAAGCATTCATGATTTGTAATGCATTACAAAATTCCCCATACATTCCATCTTTTTCTAATTGATTTTGAATGAAATCTTTTGTTATTGTTAGATAACCAGGAGTGATCATTTGAAATGCATATAATAATGCCTTACGTGTGATCTTGTTTTCTAAGATGTGTCTTACTGGTCCCATGGTTGAAATCAAACCGATGATTCTTTTGTCTGCTCTGATGTACTTTGTGCATCAGATATTACATTACACCATGCACTCTGTTCATCGGGACAGTCAGGAAAATCATTTTCTACATTATCTGTAAACATTTTGTCTAACTTAGTTTTGATTTGTCCTGAAGCTTTTCTTGCAAATATGGTACTAAATGTTGTTCTTTGATCTTCTAGTGCCATGAGTGCAAATAAAGATTTAGAATCTGGAAAATCATCTAGACACTTGTCATATTTTTTCATTGTTGAAAATATTTGATTTAAAGTGAATCCGTAATCCATTACTGATAATATTTTATCTGGAGGTGTTTGCATTCATGTGGGTGGTTTATATAATTGACAATTTCTTATCAATTGAATATAAGAACAATTTGGTGACCACTTAACATGTTCTTGTAAAGGAATATCCTTTTCTTCCCAATTATGTAAACCTTGTCCACATACAAAACATTTTACTTTACCATCTCCTACATAGAAAAAACCAGCTTTAGCTAAATCTTCTTTCTTGGATTGTAAAATAGGATTTGTAGTCATACTAAAACTCGAAAGTCTTCTTAACTCTGATAAGTATATAGGATATGTAGGATTAAGTGGTAGAGACATCTTCCCTGCTCCCTGTTCAAAGTCGAAATAAGTTTTTATGACGAATATTTATATCTTATACCCATAGGGGAGTGTGTCATATTTACCGACAACAAAACGTTTTGTGTAAACAGATATGAATGTTTTGCTTTGTGCTTCACTTGTGACTTGTCTATCTTTGTTACGTTTAATTCTATGTGTATGTTCAATGTTTAATTTGTAATTCTCTCTGTCTCGTGCACAATCATGCTTTCAAAATTGACTTTTTGTGATGTCATGTAATCTAATGTGATACCCTTAACTTTACACGTGGTATGTATTTCTCCATCTTTAATATTTTTGTATCCATAATTTTTCGGACCTAAACCTACAAACTCTGTGATTTTTGCCCCTGGGTGTTCATCTGTCCACTGCCCTAATCTACTATTTACAATTTCTGGATTCCAAAGTGATGGTTTATGTATGTAGATACAACTGTCTGTGTCAAAATATAAAACTCGCATTCCTAATTGTTCTAAAACTTTGTATAATTCCATACGCGCATAGGCTGTGACAAATGAAGCTACGACAACATTGGCTGAATTGTGTGGATTGTTAACATCTGTAGTATCAATGTAGTTTACTAAAACAAACTGATCATGGTCAAAAAAAATCCACATTCTTCACAATTTTGTTTTTGTTCTGTATTATTTCAAAATATTCTGATGGTTCATTTATGTATTTTGTTTTAGTTTTTATATTGTTTTGTGCTTTTTTTCCCCAGAGACAATTTAACATGGTTTTGGCAAATGATCTTTTTCCTGTTTTTTTTTTCAACTTTTTCTAAATAGATACTTTCAATCTGTGCATAATCGTTTTTAAATTTTTTTTTGTCTGTTTCTGTTTTCACCCAATCTGGAAACCCACTAGCTTCTTGTTTCATTTTTAAATATTTGTTCACATAATATTTGTAAATCTCTGAAGACCATTCATCCCAATGCCAAATCTGATAAGTGTCAAGAAGAGTGTACCCCAAATCCAATGCTTTGCAAAGTTCAACAGATGTCCATGTACCTACAAGTGCACGTTGTTCTGGTGTGTGTTTACACTGATCTGATTCGTGTTCTGCACACATTTTACAAAGTGTGAATGTCATTTTCTTAATACAATGAATAGGTAAAACTGGCAAAAAAGATTTTGAGGTGGTAAATCTTTACATTTAAGGGCCTATATAAGTAATGGAATTTTGTTTATTTTGAAATTCTCACCTCTCATATTCCTTAAATTCAGATTAAATATACACAAATTATACATCAAAATGAAGGCTGGGATGTATAGAACACGAAACACATATGTAATCAACTCATAGAGTCGACTGTAGGCACCACTGGTTCCTGGAAGTCTGCTACCGTATTCGCACCAGAACTGATAATAAAATAATATTTCATCTGAACAACTTGTGGCCAAATGTGCTTCATAAATCCAAGAACAAAGCTAGGCATTCAAAACACTTTCGAATACACCGATAGGACTGCATTTTGTAAAAGGACAACGCTGTCTGCATTTTTTATTGAAGATGGTTTCCATGCTCGACAGACATGCGCAAATCACTCGTTACCACGAATTTCCATCGAAAAACAAAATCGTAATTCTAAGAAATTTCAACAAGTATCGTGATACCTTGCACTGAATATGACAACTGTGCAATCTCTATCCAATAACAGTATACTGTATGAAGGCGATCTTTTTCATTATTTGATTTTAGACGGCGTTGTTTTTACATGCTTTTTCTGTCCGATGACGTCGACCGGAAATCGAAAGTAGACTCATACGTAAACAAAAGCAAAGGCTTTGGAATTTTCCCCAATGCAGCTCTGTCGCCGTGTTTTGAAGAATTGTTATCCCCTAGCTTTGTTCTTGCATATGTAAAGCACATTTGGCCACATGTTGTTTTCGTGAAATATTGTTAAATTATCAGTTCTGGTGCGAATACGGCAGCAGACTTCCAGGAACCAGTGGTGCCTGCAGTCGACTCTATGAGTTGATCGCACATGTGTTTCCTGTTCTATACATCCCAATCTTCATTTTGATGTACATTTTGTGTATATTTAATTTGAATTGAAGGAATATCAGAGGTGAGAATTTTCAAAATAAACAAAATTTCATTACTTATATAGGCCCTTAAGGAGTCCTCTGTATTGTCTTATTTTGCCAGTGTCTATGTTTTCCTTTGTAAGTATATCTGGATGTCCCACTGGATATTCCCTGTGTTTGTTCACATATGGGTAAAGTGAACAGATATCTATATATTTAATTTCTGTGTCTGTGTTTTCGTCAATTTCGTAGTGTAATTCAATGGCATTTGTTCTCCCCCCCCCCCCCCCCCCCCCCCAAATAATGCTTCTCGTGGTTTAATTGGGTCCATGTGTGGGAAAAATGTATCTTAAGAGGCTTGCACTTCAGGATCTGATTTACATAGATGATCCAAATCGTGCTCCCAGACTACATGTATATTATACCCCAATGATTTGAAATGTTTTATGCGTGATTGGGTTTCGTTGTACAGAGATTGATAGAATTGTGACTTGATTGGATTTTTCTCAAATCTGTCAGGATAGCAAGTTTCACTTCCACATGTTTTTTACACGCGAATGTCTTATAAATCCGATGTGAACATGTGTCTTGCAGTCAATTTGTAATACAACACTCCGCTACTCAGAGAAAAACATATCTCTCAGTACGGCTGAAAATATTCTACAAATAGCTAATGTAAGAAATACATTTTTTTTCAAACACATGTTTAAAATAATTCACTAAATGCAACTGTGGAGAAACTCCTTCACGGACTGATTGTTTTTTATCGACAGGAAGTGTTGTGTTTTCAATACTTTTTTCAAAACTGCTTTAAGCTGATTTCAACAATTCATTAGATATTACAGTGACATTAACCGCGAGAAACAATTTCATTTTTACACTACAAAACATACAGTGAATGTTTTGCAGTGTAAACTGTTTTAGAGCCCAAAAAAGAAAAGGAAAAGCTATTCTCTTTTATGCCTGTATTAAATTAACAGCTGTTCATACGAATTCAGCAAAAGAAGACGCAATTCTGAGATATCGTTCTGAAACAAACCTTAACCACATTTAAAATCATGCTTGGCAGAATCATTTCACTCCTCAGATGTTTTTGCTACGCATTGTCAGTCTTTTCCTCCAAATTATTTTGGAGGGGGGAGAGTGACATTCTGGCGGTGAAAACTAATACATTGAGTATTTCATCCGCCTAAATCTAACCAATGGGGACAAGGCGCGTGAATTACTCATTGCATTATTTTCTGCCGCCTTTTGCTCTCCCCTAAATGACTGTAAATACACTTTGGCGGGCTCAAAACCACAATTTTCTTATCGCTATGAAACTTGAAATATCTGTCGAAATAGAATTTCCACCACAAGATTATAGGTGTAAGGGGAAAACAATGATCACGCTGTTATCCCAAGAAAATAATCTGTGGCAAATAAGCAAGACGGTCCGAGGCTAGAGATGTCTTTGAATTATTTCTCAAAAGCTTAATATTTAGTAGTTGCTGTTATACCGTTTCCAGATGTGGTGAATTACAAAATACCCCCTATTCAGACACACCATGGTGTTAAACTTTTGTTATACAATGCACATCACTATATTCATTCATTCATTTTTAAAAAAGTGGCTAGTCTCATATTTTAGTTATTTTCTATGTGTTTTAATATAGAATCAAGGACAAATAATTGGATTTTTTTCCCAATTATTTGTACGCCGTGTTTTGGTGGTTCACGATCGGTGATTGTATAATCCGCCGACCTCCCCCCAAGGAAAATGAAAAAATTATTTGATTTTTGAGGGAAATTTAGTGATATATCCTGTTACCTGAAATGACGCTCTGAGTAAAAAAATCTATGGCGTCTGTAAATTTTTTTCAAGTGGAGTGACAGTTATGGATAAGACTTTCCTCTTTTGGGGACCACGTCGCCGCTGATTGCCACGTTAGAGGGAAGGAATATCACTGAAGAAGTCTTTCACATGCTTTTTTTCCCCACTGGTTAGATGCAGGTGGGAGAAAAATTGAAATGAAAAAAGTTAAACAAGTTTTGGTTTGAATACATTTTCTGAATGTTGTTTCTGAATACGAAAATGATTTTCAGCGAAAGTATAAATAGGCGGGGTGGGGGAGGGATGGTTCACACATGCTTTGGAGCTAACAAGACTGAAAGACGTGATTTTGATCTCCTCTGACAAATAAAAAAAAGATGCAGCGGTCATTAGTAGACTACAGTGATTCAGATGATAGCGATATAGAAGATTTTGTAAGCAGCAAAAAACAGAGGTTGACTGCTAAGAATACAAACTCCATATGGAGATTGTATTCTATTCACCCTAGGTTATTGCGGCAATCCAGAACATTTCACTCAGAATCCCATATGTGTGAAGTGACTTTGAATCAATTCGATGTCAATAATCCATTTGAGTTTCTAAGTAAAATGTTTCAATCAATGGTGGAAGATGTAAAAAAGGAATGTGGTATACAAGACAACGACCCCATGAGGATATCCATCCACCATCCAGGTCTTGAGGTAGGTATTTTTATTCCTTTTACAAAGGCTATGGGGGTAAATGGTAAAACAGTGTTAGATGAAAGTAATTCAATCAAATGAGAATTTTACTATCCATGATGGTAAGTTATCTTTAGAAATAACACACACTTCGCTACCACATGTGTTGGGGCGAAATGCGCCCATTTCATTTGCATCTGTTGGTAAAATGATTGGAAATAAGAAAAGTATTATTGAAATTAAAAATGTCAATGATTCTATGTGTTTTGCACGTGCCATTGTAGTGGGAAAATGCCATGTTGATAAACATAATTCAGAACTTTGGGAGAAAAAATGGGACAAAATAAAAAGATCCAACAGACCGTCACAAGAAAATGAGGCAAAGGCGTTAATGGAGAAAGCAGGTGTTGATTATAATAAACCTTGTGGATATGAAGAATATTGTAAAATTCAAGGGGTGCTCTCCCCAGAGTATGTAATTAAAATCCACCCACAATTTGCAAAAGAAACGTTCCTATTTGAACCACCACAAACTACGAAAGAGAGTAAAGTTATTCATATCTATCACCATGACCTTCATTTCGACACCATCACAAAATTCGCAGGGTTTTTAGGGTGTCTCTACTATTGTGAATATTGCAATGTAGGCTATAATAACAGAGAACGTCATAGATGCCCGAAAGGATGTGTTTGCTATTCTCCACTGCCATGTACACCTGAACATTCTGTTCATTGTTACACTTGTAATAGAGATTTTGTAAGTTCATCTTGTTATAAAAATCACACAACTCTATTACAGAACCAAGAAAAAACCATTTGTCAATTAGTTAAGAAATGTAAAAGGTGCAATTCACTAATATATCTAACAAAAGGAGATCACATCTGCAGTGGCTTCAAGAAATGCAAATATTGCCATCAATTAGTCAAAAGCGAACATTATTGTTTCATTCCAAAATACAAACCACCCAAGAAAGACAAAATGCCGAAAGTACCCTTTGTGTTTTATGATTTTGAAACAACTCAAGACTCAGGTCTCCACACCAAAAATTACTGTGTTGCACACCGTGTATGTGGGGAGTGTATGTGCAAGCCTATAGATCAAGAATGTATTTTCTGTGACAAAGATGGAAGAAGGGAATATATTTTTAAAGGAGAATCTACTTTGAGTGATTTTTGCAATTGGCTTTTCAGTAAGGAACATTTAGATACAACAGCTATTGCTCATAATTCAAGAGGGTTTGATGCACAGTTTATCTTAAGACATCTCATTGAAACTGCTACATCAAAACCCGATGTCATCATGAATGGAAACAAAATTATTTCTCTGAAAGCTTGTGGTATTAGACTCATTGATTCATTGAGTTTCCTTTCTATGAGATTGGCACAATTCTCTAAAACATTTGGTTTAAGTGAACTAGCAAAAGGTTATTTTCCTCATCTGGCAAACACAAAATCATATCAAAATTACATTGGACCTTATTTAGATGCAACATTGTACATGCCTGAGTCTATGTCTCCCCCAGTCAGGAAAGATTTTATTAAATGGTACAATCAAAAATTTACTAGTAATGCTACTTTCAATTTTGCCAAAGAAATGGACATGTACTGTAAGTCTGATGTGGATATATTACGTAGAGGGGGTGGCGAATTCAGAAAACAATTTATCGAATGTGATGGGATAGATCCTTTCAGGGAGGCTGTAACTTTAGCTGATGCTTGTAATAAAGCTTGGCGGAAAAATTCAATGCCAGAAAACAAAGTTGGTCTCATTTCAGACATAGGGTATCCTACTACCGTTAGATATTCCATGAAAGCCATTAGATTCTTACAGCTACTAGCACTAGAAGAAGGCATACACATACGACATGCACTAAGCGGTGGAGAAATAAAAATTGGAAATTATTATGTAGATGGTTTTCACAAAGAGACAAATACAATCTATGGATTTTTTTTCTGCCTCCAATGTTGACACTATAGGTACAAAAATGACACTATAGGTACAACTCCCCTATGGAGATTCCTATGTTAATTTTGTACCTATAGTGTCAGCATTGGGGTATGGGGAAATCAGTGTTAAGTGCTTGTACCCATAGTGTCAGCCTTCACTACTTACATTCTGGCTCGCCATCTTGGTGGGACTCAAACCTCTACCATCGCCGAACTGGAACCGAATAGAGCTCACTCTCTAATAGTTTTAAAGGTGTTGAGGGATTGAGTATTGACCATCTAACACTCCAACGTAAACTGCCGGGTATTCTAACCGCGTGCATACCCCCCCCCCCCCCTCAGACTTCATTTTGGGCAATAGGAAAGCTAGGCCTGTGTGATCCAAGTGAAATAAAATAAGGTTAACCAGGTCGCAAGGGATTTGTAAATCCCACATCGTCCCTGCTCGCCTTCGGCGAGCTAAACCTTTCATTCATTCATTCATTCGTGTTGGGATCAGTCATCCTGGAACCTGCACTTTGCGTATATTGTGCAAGGTTGTGCAGAGAGAGACAAGAAGGCCTACAATGCGACTTTTGTCATAGACGGCAACATAGAACTTGCCAAACCAATATCTCCCAGACTTTTTACCGTCGGATGAAAAAAAGGCTTAGATGTTTTAAATGATTGGCGGTGCCATGACTGCAGTTCATCGTCTACCAGTAATGCTACAGCCATTTTGGAAGAAGAAACTGATGAAAACAACCTCTATGAAGCAGATACCTATTTTAGTCGATACTGATCCTGATACATTATATGATGTCGACACTATTTTAGCCAACGAAACAGAGCCAACTTTAAATGAATTCACAAGACCGTCTCCTCTCAATGAAAGTTACCAACAAGCAGAGCCACTTAGTGATGTTCAAATAAATGATAGCAATTTCATCCCACGGTCAGACATTTACAGACTTGTTAAAAACCTCATGGCCATTCCTTATTTACACCACTCCCACATTCAAGAACAGTTTATGGATTTGAAAGAGGAAGCTAGGGAATCTTCTCTGAAAGAACTTTTTATTTATGCAGAAAATCAGTGGGTGTGTTCCAATGTGTGGCCTGCACATACATGGTCAGTCTTTGGACTTACCTTGCGGACCAACAGTGACTGTGAAGCTTGGCACAAAAGCATTAATGGGGCCGCAGGCCGACGTAACTTGCAGTTTTTCTTGTTGGTAGATTTGCTCTATGAGGAAGCTACCTCATCCAGTGTTCGGGAATTTGTGAACTTAGGGCAGTTGAGTCGTCATGTCTCAGTAAAAACTAGGAAATTCAATGCAGATTTAGAAGCTATATGGGGAGAGTATCAAAATAATGTAAAAGCTCCAAGACAAACTCTCTCTGCTGTTGCCTCTCTAATTGGCAAGTCTTGATAATGCACTCGGTAATTTAAGTTAAATTGAAGTGATGTAAATAGTTGAAGTCAAAAGTAATTTTTCCGGTAATTCGCTTTATTAACAGACCTTCAATAATGATGATCAGTTCGGCATTAATTGCTAGGCCAGTAGTCATTATTGAACGGCACTTAATAAAGCGAATTGTCTGAAGAAAAAAAATCAATGCTGTAAGTAATTTATACCAGTAACTGTGAAGTAAATAGATAAAGTCGAAGTAATTTTTCCGCCAATTCGCTTTATTAACAGCCCTTCAATAATGATAATCAGTCCATTATTAACTGCCTTTCAAAGAATGTCTTTAAAAAAATGCTGCAAATGTTTAAAGGTAACAACATTTATGTAAATGTGCATGTACATGTCTTAAGGTTTTTGTATTTTTTGAAAATATACTGCTAAAATATTGAATGTAAATATCTCAAAGTTTCTTTTATTCTGTAGTCTGTATGAAAATATTCTGATAAAATAATGGAATAAAAAAATATTTTCACTGATAATCTTCTTCATTTGTTATATCATCAGAGTCCGATTCAACTGAAAATGCTAGCAGCCTATTCGTACTGACTGGCGGCCGATTCGTCCAAAATTGTCAGCGGCCGATTTGGCTGGCGGCCGATTTGACCGTTTCCCTATAAAACAAGAGATGCCATACTTTGCTTGCTGCATGCAGCCATAGAAAACATTCAACACTCAATCAATTAGAAATAGAGTAAATTGTCACTTGAACTTACCAAATTCTGAAAAATGGAGTTATTTTCGACGGCACCTATCTTTATGCAACCGAAACAGGGACTTTCCAGCTACCTTATAACAGAAAATCTTCTTGGACTTGAATTATGAATCTGAATGTCAACAGAATTTTCAGAAGTTGGTGGAGATTGAGAGTTCTAGGACATTTTTTCAAAAAACTGTACACGTACACATACATGTACGTCTACCCCATAGGGATTCAGAGACCACCAAACTATTTAAACCTGTGACGGAGCTGCAGGAACGAAGCAAGAAGGAGATCGTTGAAGAACTGAGGCCTATAAAAAGAATTCTTTGAGAACGGGTTCGTTGCCTGGTAGTTTTACAATGGAGTTTTCCTTTCAAAGATCACCACCGGATTACGTTCCTATGGGAATCGAAACCGATGTGAGTGAGAGGGATGATGCAGCTTCGACTATCACCACTGATAGTGTCGCGTAGTCCGAGGATGGTGGTAAGAGAGATCTGTTGTATGGAATTTACAGGGATTCTAGCGGTAGGACTTTCATGGGCGACACTGAAGTGCGAGAGGATGATGAGAATTTAATTGTCGATTTGAATAGGTATGAATTAACTCCTGACCTGCGCAAATTGCTCCTTTTTGACAAGCCTGTAGATTACACGGATCAAGATTTCGACAATTATGGCGACATTCTGGTTCAGATCCACGCCATGAAGAGAAATAACGATGCCAGAGAAACGAGACCTAAGGCTAACAAAGGTTACAAATGGACGAAGGTGGTGAAACCCATATGGGATATGAATAAGAAATTCATCGAATCGGTGACTGGAAAAGGAGTGAGAACCACTTTTCTTCCGAGCGATTCTGACGCTCTGTCTGAGAGATTGAAATTGTTGATGGCTAGTCAGTGCGATGGTAATACTGGAGTGGATAATGAGATAGTGAGCATATGCGACGAATTGTTGAGGCAGAAGGTCTTGAATAGATGAGATTATAAAAGGCTGATGAACGAATTGAAGGATTGATATATATATAATAAGTAGAGAGAACAAACAAAAAATAGATAAATAAAAAACAGTAAATCTACACTAAAAATAATAAAAGTATTTAAACAACAAACGATTTACGAGCGAAAAAAACAAAATATATATTATAAAATAAAAATATGTTGGTGATAAAGAACAGGAGATACGTTAGAACTTACATTCTGGCATCGTTGATTCTATAATGCGAGCGTTCACGAGCAATGCAGGTAGAAAACTTGCATCAACCGTGTTTGAGATTGGTAAGAAGACAGCTTTGGATGCTGGTAAGAAAGCTGCTTCCGAAGCTAGTGGTAGGATCGCTTCTGTGGCTGGCAAGAGGGCAGCCGATGCATTGATCGACAAGTTGATCAGTCCGCCGGCGAAGCGAGCTATGTTAGAGCGATCGCCAAAAAGTTGGAAATATGTTAAGGATGCTGTGGTACCCATACAAGATTTAACCAAAATGACAAATGTATCTGGATTGAACAAAACTCGCGACGGTGTAATATAAATAAATAACAATATTTATAAAACTGAGTTTGAAAAAACATAAAAATTGTGTTTGAAAATCTAAAAAAATAACAAAAAAATAAGAAAGATGAACATTAAAAATATGTCTTGGAACAACATTGCAACCAAGAGATCGAATAACGAGTTCTTTCCCAAAAGCATAACAGGCTTGATAGTGGAAAATCGAATTGTGGAAAGACCAGTCTGTTGATGAATCTGTTGTTGCAACCCGACTGGTTGGATTACGACAGATTATTCGTATTTGGCAAGAGTTTGTTTCAACTCAAATATATATTGCTTCGAAAGTGCATGGATCGTAGATAGCCCACGGACGTCATAGCCAGAATTTTTGACAGTATGGAGGAATTCAACAAAAGTGAAGCTTCTCTTTCAACCATTTTGGACGGTGTGGCAATGGAATTGATGAAGAGAAATGCATCTTCGAACGTCGAGTGTCGATTTTATGAGAATGCTCGCGACGTTCCGGATCCTAGAGAATTGAAATCAGATGATAAGAATCTCATGATATTCGACGATCTGCTTTTGGAGAGACAGAACCGATGCGAATCGTATTACATTAGGGGGTCGTCACAACAACGTGGACTGTTTCTATCTGTCTCCGAATTATGTTCGATTGCCCAGACAGATGATAAGGGAGAACGCTAATTTCCTGTGTCTCTTTTGCCAGGATCTCAGGAATCTCAATCATATCTACGGAGATCACGTCGCAAACGACATGAGCATAGCAGAATTCAGGAGATTCTGCAAGAGGGTTTGGATGGAGGACTTTACAATTTCGTCGTGATTGATTTGACTAGCGAATTTAATCGTGGAAAATATCAGAGCAGATTCGACAAGTTTTATGTTTCTGATGATAATAAAATAGAGAGCGAAAACAAAAATTAGAAAATAATAATAAATCATCAATAATTTAGTTTTGGAAAAATAAATAAAAATTAAAAATATAATGTTCGAACAAGGAGAATTGTCAGAACGGATAGCCGAGAATACGGCTGCAAAACAATCCATTCAAATCGTGGTGAGTGACGATTCTACTCAATTCACGACGAAATTCGAACCTTCCATCGAATTGAATAGAGAGAAAAGATACGAGATGGCATTGGTGAATTTTCAGACTTATTATCCCTTTCCCAACGTCACCGAAAAGAATAACTCGTTCAAGTATTCCAACGGAGTGTATTGGTTGGAGATTCGAATTCCCAAAGGAAGTTACGACATAGATGATTTGAACAATTACATTCAGACGTGAATGAAGACGGATGGAAAGGGAAGCAACACGATCAGACTCGCTCCCACCCCTAATACCCTACAGACGATGATGGATTTAGAAGATAATTTTCGAGTGGATTTCAACACGGACGATTCTATAGGCAAGATGCTGGGATTTGATCGAAAGATGTATCGAGGCCATGTGGCATCTGAAAATTCGGTTGACATTCTCGCAGTCAATAGCATTCTGGTGAAAGTGAATGTGATTGCTGAAAGCTACGTGAATGGTAGCGCTCAACCGATGGTCTATTCCTTCTTTCCAAACGTGTCGCCGCATTATAAAATCGTGGAACAACCTTGAAATTTAGTTTATTTACCCGTGATTTTAGACACATTGTATAGTCTCAAAACCACGTTGACGGATCAAAATGGTGAACTGTTAGATTTTTGTGGAGAGAGGGTGACGATACGATTTCACAAAAGAGAAATATAAAAAGGCAAAAAAAATATTGTGTTTATATATAAATAAGAAAATAAAATAAACGCAATATTAATTTACAAAAATTATTTAATATATATAATTATCATTAAAACAAAAAAACAAGTGAACAAAACATATATAAAAAAAGAAATATGACTGAATACGTGGTTAAAAACATGAAGATATCCAAAGGACAGAGGGAGAAACTTGAGAGAGCATTCAATCGAGGTGAGCCGGTGAGATTCAAATTCACTTACAAAGATCTGACAAGTGATGGTAACGATCGAATCGCCTGGACCAGAACTCAAATCAAAAGGATGGAGAAAGCGATTCATGATAGAAGAGGGTTGAGGTTGAGATTGAGTCCCGCTCAATTAAAATACAATTTGAGAATGAAAGGCAGTTTCCTACCGCTATTGGCAGGAATTGCCGCAAAGCATTGCCCTTTGCCACAAAAGCATTGCCCTTTGCCACAAAAGCGTTGCCCTTTCTCAGGCAGACTCTCGGCGTGGGAGCTCTCAAGGGGACTCGCGAGTTCGGCAGTTGAGAAATTAATGGGTGACAGTGGACTGTTTTTGAAGATGGGAGGAGCCATGTGTTGCATCCACAAAGACGACAGCAGTGAAGGATTGTATCTAGAGCCTGTTAGAGGTGGCGATTCTTTCAGTGGAAATGGTCTCTATCTGAAGAGTGGACGGAACATTGAGCGACTCGGTAAGGGTCTGCTGTTTGGTGAGAATTCGCCATTAAGAATATACCAATTTTGAGTATGTTATTATAAAGTAAAAAATTATATAATTATATAAAATATAAAAATATAAATTATAGAAAGTATAAAAAATAATATAAAAAAATGGATAAAAAGGTAGACTTTTTTTTAACGATAATGATGAATATCACGGGATAGAATGGGAAAAAGATGTGGAAAAACAATTCGATGCTAATGATGGATATCTTAGGAAAGAACTGAAAAAAGATTGGGATAGATGGTGGAAATTAAAAGGAAGAAGAAGAATGAGTTGTTTTCCACCACCACCACTACCTTCTGAAGAGAATGGTAATGATGTGAGTGTTGCCAAGAGATCACCACATTCGTTCATAATTATGATAGAGAGAAACAAATGTGTTGTTATAAAAAATGGAATATATCACAAAAAAGGAAAAGAAGAATCGATGCTGAAATTTGAGAAAAAAGGAGACATTATTATGATATATATGGGCGATAGTGAAGAAGAAGAAGAAGAAGAAGAAGAAGAAGAAGAAGAAGAAGAAAGAAGGAGGAGGAAAACAAAGTAATGAGATCTAGAGATGTTCAACCTCTCTAGAGCTCATTACTTTTTTTTTTCTTCTTCTTCACTAAAAATCAGTCTCTCTATTGTTTTTTTATATTTCCAAGTCTGTTATTAGCATGCTGACGGTCGTGTCTTCTCCTTTTTCGCAAAGTGTTGAATGTTTATCTTTACTTTTGTGTGTTTTTTTACTTCGGTCAACACGCACTCACCACCTGATGCGTTCACGAGTTCGAGAGAGATTTTTGGATATATGTAACTTCCATAGGGCAACGACAAATCGCTCTTGTCGAATTCTCTGTCTTTAGCAATGACGATATTCTGCAGATTGCTTTCATACTCGTAAAACAAATTGAGCGTGTCTTCGTCCAATTTCAAAGGCATCCTATATTTGTCGGATTTGTGCTGTAAGCCCTTCGTCTTGACCTCGTTCAATTCGATGGCATCTTGTCGTTGTTATCTGTAGATTTTACAACCGAGTTTCTTACACGTTTCGACTCGTTTCAATTTCAATTCACATCTTTTAGGTGTTGTTGTCATGATCGATTATTTGTTTTTTGTTTTATGAATTATTGTAAATAATATATATTTTTTTAATTTTGTGTTTGAATAATTTGTTAAAAAAGTTTTGGTTTTTTTTTCTCTCTATATATATAAAAAAGTTTTTAATTTTAATTTTCTTTAATGTGAAAATTTTTTTTTTGTGAAAGTGTTTTTTTCTCTTTATATATAAATAAAAAGTTTAAATTTTAACCTCCTTTTTTCTCATATTAATTCAATTTTTTCTCACATTAAGGAACATAAAAATCGATTAATCTTTTTTTTTTCTTTTTTTAATTTTATGTTTTAAATAATAATTTGTTAAAAAGTTTGGTTTTTTTTCTCTCTATATATATATACAAAAAAGTTTTAATTTTAATTTTCTTTAATGTGAAATTTTTTGTAAAAGTATTTTTTTCTCTTTATATATAAATAAACAGTTTAAATTTCAATGTCCTTTTTTTCTCATATTAATTCAATTTTTCTCACGTTAAGGAACATAAAATATTGATTAATTTCACCAAAAAAAAATTTCACATTAAAGAAAATTAAAATTAAAAACGTTTTTGTATATATAAAGAGAAAAACTTTTTTAACAAATTATTATTTAAATACAAAATTCAAAAAAAAAATATATTCTTACAAATGAAGCAAACAAATAAAAAAATGGAAAATTTAGATGAGTATACCATACTTCAGTTAAACGAGATTTGTAAATAATTAAAAATTCCAAATTTCAGAAATCATAGAACCAAATCAAAAAAAATGAAAGTCATACAGGAGTATCGTTCACGAGGCGATGGAAAGAAAAAATCGAAAGATCGAAAGTGAACAAACTTAAACAGATTCGAATTGCGAAAAAAAATAAGCCGATTGCAGTAACACCTGACGATAGAAAATGAAACACGGAGCAGGATGAAAAGCTTAGAGAGATACTTGAGGAGTAACATAGTTGGCTCGATGAAAAAGCAAACCAAATGCTGATAGCAACGACATCAAAAACGTTCCGGGTGTGAAAAATGAGAAGAAAAAGGTGGCAAACCTGTTTCGGTTGTGAAAAATAAGAAGACGATCAAACAAAAAGCCATTGAAGAACTTCAAGTTTCAAAAGAAAATAAAAAAACTAAAACGAAAATGAGTGATGCAGTTCAGAATCTAGACAAACGAGATATACTGAATGAAATTCGATGAGCAATCGACGAAGGGAAAGGAGAAGAATATGTAGGATGAATCGTCACAAAAGCATTCCAATCGAATCGCGTAGGATGGGAGAGTGTAATCAAAGGCATTTTTAAAACTTTCATGTGGTTCCCTCGTTCAAGAAAGTCGATCCGAAATTGTTCATGGAACGGGTGAAGAAAAAAGTATTGGATTTATTTCGCGAACACATGGACGTGGCACTAAAAATTAAGATGATACTCCATTGCTTGATTAATAAAATTGACGTTAACTCCGGCGAGAGCATCGTGAAAATGCATATTTCAGATCTAGCGT
This sequence comes from Pictodentalium vernedei, assembly GCA_031216915.1. Classification (NCBI taxonomy): domain Eukaryota; kingdom Metazoa; phylum Mollusca; class Scaphopoda; order Dentaliida; family Dentaliidae; genus Pictodentalium; species Pictodentalium vernedei. The sequence goes on from CM062295.1 coordinate 270,440,555, forward strand.
CCAACCCATATTTCGAGGTTCAGATTTATCAGACGTTTTCAAAATGATGAAAGACAAGATGTTGACATCTCTCATGAATTATTAACATGAAGGTAGTAATTGGACGTTCGATGAGGTGTTGAATCTCGAAATTTATCTAACTAAAAACGATTTGTTGAAAGCGTCCTCCTACATGGAATTACCGTATTTCTTAGGTAAAAAAGCTGTGGTCAATATGAGAAATAAAGATGATCAGTGTTTTAAATGGGCAGTCAGCTCCGCTTTATACCCCATCAAAATCCATCCCGAGAGAGTTACTTGTTACGAGGAGACTTCTAAAAATCTCGACTGGACCAGAGAGACTTTTCCAATGCCGTTAAAACACATCGAACATTTCAAGGTTCAAAATCCCACCATAGCGGTGAATGCCTTGGGATACGACGAGGAAAAACAAACACTCCATCGTCTCAGACAGACTTCGTATCTGGGAAGAGAAAAGACGATTATTTTATGATTGATTTCGAATGGTGACAATCGTCATTATTGTTGGGTTAATCATCTGAGCCAATTACTGTCGAGCCAGAGTAGTAAATATAATGGTGAGATATATTTATGTTGCCTCTGCATGAATGCGTTTCACAGCGAAAAATCATTAGCGAAACATCAACCCGACGCTCTTCAAAGTTATGTTGAAAGATATCAAAAACACATGCCTTCCAGCTACTGCATCTACATGATATGTGCTTTCGACTCGCAACATGACATGGGTCCCTTCATCTACACGAAATGGTGCGAAGACGATGACATAGCTCAAAAGTTTTCAAATTTTATACAACAAATTCAAAACTTCGGCGAAAATGATCATCACGCGAGAGCAGCAGGACGAAAATAACAGAGACATTGAATGTCATATATGCAGACAATCGTTCGACGAGAATTCGGAGGAAAATAAGAAGGTCAGAGACGATGATCATTACACGGGTCTGTATCGCGGTCCAGCCCACAGCAAGTGTAATTTAAAATATCGAGACGCCACTTTCTATCCAGTGACATTTCACAATCTCTCGGGTTACGACAGTCATCTGTTCATGAAAAATCTCAGTACCTCCCATTAAGAATTAACTTGCATCGTGAACAGCAAAGAAAGATACATTACCTTCATGAAATGGAAGCTCATGGAGAAGAAAAGAGTAATCAATGGAGAGACGTTGGAAGAAAAAATGAAATCCATTCGTAGAGGCATACGTTTCATCGACAGTTTTAAATTCATGTTGACTGCTCTGGAAAAGTTAGTTGATAACATGAGCATGGATAAATTTAAAATCACAAGCGAACACTTCGGAGAACAAGTAGACGTCATGTTGAGGAAAGGAGTCTATCCTTACGATTACATGAATGATCTAAAGAGATTCAACGACACTGCGCTACCTTCGAAAGAAGATTTTTATCCGAAATTATATGAATCCAACATTTCCAATGAGAATTACAAACACGCTAAAAACGTGTGGAAATCGTTTGATATGAAAACCATGAGAGATTATCACGATCTCTATCTGAAGACTGACGTTCTGCTTCTCACAGACGTGTTCGAAAATTTTCGAGACGTCCGTTGTCGAAATTATGATATGGATCCTGCTTGGTATTTAACCGCACCCGGTCTGGTGTGAGACGCTCTGTTGAAGACCACCGATGTGCAATTGGAATTATTATCTGACGTGCACATGTTGCTCATGTTCAAAAAGGCTGTGAGAGGTGGCGTCTCGATGATCTCTCACAGATATTCTGAAGCCAACAATCCCCTACATGACAGAAGGTTTCGATTCAGAACGATTGAATAAATACATACAGTATTGGGATGCTAATAATCTGTACGGTTGGGCCATGAGTCATCCTTTACTGATTGGAAATTTCAAATGGGTGACGGAACCGGAAGAGATGCAAAAATGGAGAGACTATCCTTGCATTTTAGAAGTCGATTTGAACTATCCGGAAGAGTTACACGGTCTACACAATGATTATCTGCTGGCTCCTGAACGAATGGAACCAATCGAAGGAGACGATGAAAAACTCATTCCCAATTTATTTAACAAACGTAAGTACATCATCTACAGCGAGAATTTGAAACAATACATCGATTACGGGATGAAATTAGTCGACAAACATCGCATCATTTGATTCAACGAAGAGCCTTGGATGAAAAAATACATTGATCTCAACACAAATCTCAGTACGGTAAATCGATGGAAAACATCAGGAAGAGAACCGACATTTGACTCATCGCGCCTGAGAAAAAAGCTAAAAAATTAGTGGTGAAATCCAATCACAGACACCAAACCATATTCGACGGAAATCTAGTAGCCATTCACATGCAAAAGACGCACCTGAAGTTCTACAAACCCTATTATCTCGGACCGATCATCTTAGATATCAGCAAGCGATTGATGTATGAGTTTCACTATGATTACGTCAAACGGAAATTTGGTGAGAAAGCCAAACTACTGTTCACCGACACAGACAGTTAGTTTATGAGATAGAGATGAAAGACGTCTACCAAGATATATCTCCGGACATGGCTGCGTGGTTCGTCATGAGCAATTATCCCATCGATCACCCATCCAACAGTCAAACGAACCACAACAAGAAGGTGTTGGGTAAATTTAAGGATGAGAGCTGCAGTAGACAAATCGTCGAATTCGTGGGTTTGAGACCCAAACTGTACGCTTATCACCTAAAAGGTAAAGAGATCAAGAAGTGCAAAGGGGTTAAAGTGTGCGCAGTGAATTAAAACATCTCTTTCTGAGAGTATAAAGATTGTCTGTTTGGAAGTGGTCCTGTGTATAAGACTATGAAATAGTATATATAAAGGTAAAAAAAATTATTTAAAAAACTTAATCGAATAAAACAAAAAAATAAAAATAAGTGAAATAATTCATTTTAAAAAACTGCGTTGAAATATATTTTTTAAAACAAAAAAGAACTCAAAACAACATGCCAGTCGATAAATTTGGTAGAAGTGATGATGAAAGTGATAATGAAAATCGACCCAAAAAGAAGAGGAAAACGCTCGAAGTTGGCGATGGTTACAACATTGCCAACTTGGACGAACATTACGTTTGGAGATACGAATCTCGAGAGGAACCTTTGAACATGAACGATAAGAAGCTCTACAATCTTCCCGAGCTGATAGATCTCACAGATGCGGCACCTAAAAAATACGTCAACAGGGGGAACGCGGATTTCGAATGAATCATGCTAGATAATTACGTGGATAAAGCAATGACCGATGATCTCGATCTAAAATCTAAACATTTAGTGAACATCGTGAATCCCATAGATTCCAGTGATGCCACAACCAAGAAATATGTGGACGACTCTCACACGCGATTCAGCGAACATCTGAGAAGTAGAGACGTTCAGAAAACGATGCAATTGGAATTGAACGCCAATTCTAACAAGATAACGAACGTGGCCACTCCCACGAATCCCAAGGACGTGGCGACCAAACACTACATTGATCTGGAACAGAGAAAGTCTGACAGATGAGAAATGAACTCGGATCTGAATGCGGGATTCAACAAGATATTGAATCTGTCGAAGATCGATAATGCAGACGCGGACTCCTCTGCGGTCAACAAGGGCTACGTGGATTCTGCCGTGATATGATCCCAAGAATACGTAGAATCGCAAGTGGACGATCTCTACCTGAACAAACAATCTGGCGGAACCATGGAGGGTTGCATCAACATGAACGGTCAGAATTTATTCAGTCTTGATCACGATCTTGAATTAGATTCCAGCGTGGTTAGCAGGAAGTACGTGGACAACAACTCAGTCTGGAGAAAGGGCGACATCATGGAAGGGAAACTAGACATGGGCGGACACGCACTCACGAATCTGCCAGATCCCGTGCACATGTCGGACGTATGCACCCTGATTTCGGTGTTGGAGAAAGTCAAATATGCTAGGCAATTGATCACCGTGTGGGCTGAGGAGAGCAGCACCTTAGAGGAGGGAAAAGCAGAGTGGTCTTTCAGAAACGGAGGTAGCAGATCGCAACAGGGTCAGGTGGGATATCCCATGCCATTGGGAGGCAAAATCATTCGAATGAGTCTGGCTTCCATGGATTTGAATAACAGAGCAGTCGTCAATCTCATGGTGAATGGAGTAGAGAGCGATAAGAGATACAGCGTCAAAAAGACCAAGAATCAACTCTCAAATGTTACCACATTCGGCACGCCTCTCAAAGCGAACGCCGGAGATAGGATTAATTTTGATACAAAAACCAATAATCCTGAAGCCATCACTTCCGTGGTGAGCCTACTGATCGAACTAGAATCTCTGAACAAACAGTGAATGCGTGGAAATAATTAATTAAAAAATAATGAGTGATTATTAAAAACAAAAAAACAAGAGATTTAGAAAGATGTTCAATCTCTCTAGATCTCATTACTTTTTATTTTTTTGTTTTGTTTTGTTTTAATATGTTATTTCTCATAATGTTTCATCTCGTTAAATTGGATCACCTATCTCGAAACATGCGTCGACATCTATTTTGGCATTTCGGAGAGCTTTTATAAATTCTCAAAAAGCAGTTGGTCCTCTATATGTCAACGAGTCTAAAACTTTTCTGGTCTTATCTTCTATCAAGATTTTACTTTCGATTTTGCATCTCATATAATCGGTTAATATCAAAGGTTCTCTTTCAACTAAAGTGTCTAGAATTATTGCTAGTGAATCTTGCAAAATATTTTAATCGAACCACATCTGTTTCTTCTCAAGTACTCTCTTTCTTTATCATTCATTTTTTTTTTTGTAATTATTTTTTTTTTCAATTTTATTTATATATTTTTTTTTTCTTTCTTTTTTTCTTTTCTTCAGACACATCTCTCATTGAACGATCGACATCTTATTTCCATCCAATTCGAATTGTAATTCTCTATCCGACAGGACCAGGGTGAAGGCTTCGATTTTTTTCAGCACTTTCCTATCAAATTGCATCTTAATCTGAATGTCTAAGACGCTACTCTTGAGTCGTTTGCTCTGCTTACTGACGTCGAATATGAACATGGGATACATCGACTTGTATTCGACAGGAGATATATTAGGGATGCTCATCAATTCATCCAGACCGTGATAGTTCTTTCTAAAATCCACGCCATCGCCTTACAGTCTGCAGAAATTGTTCTTGTCGAACGATGCATTGTAATCAATTCCTGGATATCTGGTGGCGTTCAGAAACACTTGCATGTTTCTCAAATTGCAGTGGTCGAACAGCGATGCATTCTTTTCTTGAGACCCGTCCCCATCGGTCTGAAACACGACCATGATGAAACGCGGTCTCACGGAAGCGGATTTCATGGTCAATCTCCAATCGAAGTGGTTCATGGAGAGCGGAATGCTAGCCATGTCGCACTGTCTCATTCTAAGTCACACGGGTAATTTACTCTTGGATTTTATGATCTTGTAGAGACGCGTTTTTTCCATGATCGAAGGCTGCATGAATGGAACAAACCATGATATCTTGTGTAGAGTTAACTTAGCCGCATCGGTCGTGGGGAGTCTCACTATCGCATCATCGTTTCCCTTTCGAATCAACGTCAGATTGTGTTTGAATTCATACGTGATCTTGTTGTAATCGTCCGCGAATTCGAAAATGTGTTTCAAAGGTATCCTGAATGAAAACCTTCCTTTAGGTCTGGACGTCTTGACGACATAGTCGAATATCATGGCGGCGCCGGCGTTGGCGGGGCCAGTGGTGTCTTTCACCCACAACTGATTAAGTCCCCTGGATTTAAAAAATCGTCCGGATACATCAAGAGTCCGAACATTGTGGTGGCATGACCGGATGAAACACAGATTCTATCTCTTGTCCGGATAGCAAGTATTTTATATTACTGAATAGATGCATGATGCCATTATTGGCTAGAGTAACCGTGTCGTCGTCGGCGTATTCAGTCCCATATTCCTTGGTGAGACGTCCCTGCACCACTATGTAACTCTTGCTAGGATGAACGAATAGATCTTGGGTTTCGACGTTGTTCTTATCTCTCCCGCATTGTTCAAACTCGTTCCGGTTATCGGTTCATATTCGTGAACCTCATATTCTTGAATACTTTCATCTTTCACTATGCTTTGTGCGATATCTAGAATATTTGCCATTTTTGAAGGGTTTTTTGTTTATTAATTAGCTTGCTTTTTTATCTAAAAAAATAGTCTTAATTATTTTTTTATTTTTATTATTTTTTCTCTCCTTTATATATATGTGTAAACAAGAAAATGTCAAAGAGAGTATACATTTTTTTTTCTTTATTAAAACTTCGTCTTCTGCAATTGTTGTTTATAAAACTTTTCAATGATCTCTTCGCCATCCAAAGCTTCGATTTCATAAGTCACCGGATCAGTGTGAAATATTCTGATTATCGCCATGAAGTACCTGTGCATCTTTTCCATCATTGTTCGATTCCAACGTTCCACGATGCTGGCTTTCTCTTCATTTTCGATCAAGTAGAGGTCAACTAATCGATGAACGTCCTTGTTGTAGAATTCCTTTCCCTTGTCCACCAACAATTTATTTGGTTTTCGAGAAGATGAGTCAAACACGCTCTTCAAAGCCTCGGTGACGCAAGGTCCCAATTTATTCTTCAAAGCTCTGATCCAACCATATTTGGAAAACACGTCGATGACTGTCAACAGATATTTGACGCCCTCGTTCCACCTCGAAAATTATCTCATGTCAACCAAGTCAGTGGACCAAATGTCATCCAGACCCTTCACCAACACCCTTCTCTTTCGAAATTTACGCACGATGGGTTTGTGTAACTTCTCAGCCCATTCGCTCGTCAATAATCATTTCTTCTTCTTTTCCAAAACACTTTTTTTTTAATGCCCCATCCGAATCGATGTTTCGCACCGATCAGATTGCCAACCAGCGAACATTCTAACTTCTCTCTCCTGGTCAGATTCGATATGCCTCTCAATTTCGCTAACATGTTTTTATCGCAGACGTCATTGCAAGTCTTGGTGTCGGGATGTTCAGCATAGCTCAGATTGTGATCATACGCAGCTGCGTCCACCCTATTCATGGGTTTGCTCCAAGATTTAGGAGTTAGATCGGCGTTGAGTTTCTTGTTCAATTTCGTTCTGGGTCCCGTGAAACTGTGACCAGGCAGATGCATTTTGAAAGGTAGACTATTGATCATCGAGTATTGATCGACCCACACACATTGCAAATTCCGCGAAGCATCTGTCTTTCGTTTTTAGTTCGTACTTCTCAAGAATTACCCGTCTCGGTAACTCTCTTACACTTTACGCAATACATTTTTGAGGGTTATTTAAATTAATTTCGTATTTTATTTTTTATTTTATATATAAATTCAATATTTTTTTTTTAAATTCTGTTCTTATTATATATATATTTTTTTGTAATCGCTGCTCTTGAGTTCTATCAACTTACTGAATTCCTCCCTAGCCTCTTTCCTCCCCCTTTCCACGAGAGAATCCTTCATCTCTTCCTTGATGATCTGACGATTCTTCATTCTCACAGCTTCTTTCATAGCATCGTATTTCATTTTCTCACCCAATATCGTGAAGTATTCTCCGTCTGGTACCCTACTGTCTTTCAACACCATCGAGATCATTTCGGATATCATGTAAATCTTGGAGTCGGCCAAGATGCGAATCTTTTCATGTTTCCTAGCCTTCAGATATAATTTCCTACTCAAAAAAGTTTCTGAGCATGCTGAACAATCCGGCGGCGAGAGCCACTCCTTCTATGGTTAACACGATTGGAATGCCGACCGCGGTCGACAACAATCCGATGCCGGCCATGTGTAAACCCATGGAAATCGTGATGAGTGTCGTGTCGACCGCATTGACGAATTTCACGAGAAGCGAATACTTCTTCTTGAGAGAATGACGAGAATCTCTCTCTCTCTCGAGTCAGATACAATTGGATTCTACTGATTTGATCGATGTGATACCTCTCTCCTCTTTCTTCTTCTTCTAGCGATGGTGCCGTTGGCAAAAACGCCGTTCGGCTTCTCATCCTCGTCGTCATCCAACGTCAGATACAATTTATTTCTGGTTCTCATTTTTTATGCTTTTTTTCTTTCTAAATATTAGATAAAAATGTATGTGTGTATTTATTTTTATTTTCTATTCTCCCTTATTTATATCAACAAGAAAACTTAGACGTATGCTTCCTTCAGCAATAATTTCAAGAGGCTCCCCTGTCTTATGCAGTCAGATTTCTACGCGCCAATTTCAGTTCTTCTGAACCTGTGGGCTTGTCTCACCCCTTACAGAAGACTGATCTCCTCCAAAGCGTGATCACGTCGTCAATTCGAACGCATTCGAATGCCGGTTCAAAATACTTGACAACCATATCTTCCCTTTCTATCGTCAGACACGAATGATCCTCATGATCGAAGTCTAGATGATCCCGACACCCGATGCATCCTTTTAACAAGAGGCGACCTAGTTGTTCATTCACGCAGAATGCGTAGGCTCTCATCAGCATGTTTAAAAGAAACTTTGCTCTAATAATCTGCGAAGCATTCGCACCCTCGACCATCTGAAAACGTCGGTGTCTCAGAACTCTCAAAACACATTTTTTATGCTGTCCTAGAACTCTCAAAGCGTTTTTTGCCGGCGTTTGCTGGCGTTTGACAACGATCGATCCTAGGTCTGACCCGCAATGGGAACGACAAGAAGATTTTTTTAGGTTTACGTTTCTTCGAATTCCGTACATTTTTCCCTTCTGTGCGAATTCACAGAATTGCACTCGGTCGCCAACGACTGTTTGAATGGTCTGGGATGCGATAACTGCTTGCAAGAGTTCTGGGACATCGTGTACAAACAACATTTTTTAAACGATTTAGTACTGGATCCCTATGGGGGTACAAGTACATGTACGTGTACGTGTACAGTTTTTTTAAAAAGTGTCCTAGAACTCTCAATCTCCACCTACTTTCAGATATTCTGTTCCAAACTACCACTGCACGTTTACCAATATTCGGTGATTTTATGAAAATCAGTTATTCAGACAGTTTCCATACTTGAGTTTCAAATGTGCCAAGGGTTAAACTTTTAATAATCACATATAAAACCAAAGTTTTCATACTATGACTGCTGCATGCAGTCATTGAAAACATTCAGCACTCAATCAATTAGAAATGAAGTAAATTGTCACTTAATTATACCAAATTCTGAAAAAGCGAGAGTTTTTTTGGACAGCATCTATCTTCATGCAAACAAAATGGGCATATGGTTAAACTTTACAACCAAACGTACAGTAGAAAATATGCTTGATAGGTAATTGTGAATACGAACATGTAAATCATTTTTAGATGTAACATTCGTAAATGGAAGAAAAAGGAACTAAAAATGAGCCAATTTTATGAAGAAGTTTAGGATAGTCGAATTCAAGGCCCCAAAACGAGGTGAAGGTTAAAACTTTGAATAAAATATATAACAGCCAAATTATTCATGGATGAATGCCCAAATTTCTCATGGGAAACGTTTTGAAAAAATGTGGCCGCAGTGCTGAGAAATCGCATGTGAAAATTGGCCAGTTTTGCCAAAATTGCACTTTGCTAGGAATTTTGAGGTCAAAAGGGAGCAATGTAGGTGATACAGCTTATGTACTAAGTCATGCTACAAATATTACGAAAGCTCCAGCCAAACTGTCCAGGGTCTTGTTGGAGAATTGTGGCAAAACGTAACATTGTGACAACATTTTGCATGGTTTTGTCAGAAAACGAAAAACTTCAGAAATGGCATGATCCGGGTGAGAAACTTCCAATGAAGCTCTATATATGTGCCAAATTTCAGTAGAACAGTATGGAATCCATCAGACAAAGATCATTGAAATAAAAAATATTGTTAATACTAGAGAAATAGAATTTCCTGCATACGGTAAATTCAAGCTTGTAAGAAAAGGGTTAAAAAAGTTTATCGGGAAAAAACTATGTAGAATGAGAATTTATGGAGGGTTATTTTCGGGAGTAACATATTTTTAAACAAATCAGGAAGGGATTTTCATAAACAGTATTTACAGATATTCATAACGGAATCAGAACAATTTTTCTTAGAAACCAGAAAAGGCATATATGTGCACAGAAATCAAAAGGTTTGGCCAAGAGAATGCGTTAGGTTCCAAAAATGTGATTTCCAGCAATACTAAAAAATGCACTCGGTTATCCCTGAGTGACCTCAGTGACCTTGACCATATTGTGAACCTCTATGGAGTGCTGACTGATTTGGTGTTGGTCCCGTGTCTATGTGTCATACCATGCTTGAGATATGAGTGTGACACACTCTACAGAATTTTGCCCACACCCACTTTTTTGTGTAAAAATGCATGTATGTACTTCGGGAATGCATTAGGAGAGCCAGAAAATGTGATTTCCATTAATTAAAAAAAATGACCCCTAGGTGACCTCAATGATCTTGATTCATATTTTGAACTTCTATCGAGTGTTAACTCATTTGGTGTAAGTTTCAGGTCCATTCGTCATACCATGCCTGAGATATGAGCATGACCCACTTTCAGAATTTTTTGACATGCCCACTTTTTTATGTAAAAACTTCATGTATGGACCTCGGGAATGCTTTAGGGGGTCAAAAAATGTGATTTCCAACAATTCCAAAAAATGAACTCAATGACCCCGAGGTGAGTTCCATGTCGTTGACTCATATTTTGAACCTCTATCGAGTTCGACTCATTTGGTGTTAGTTCCAGGTCCATTTGTCAACCCATACTTGAGATATGAGTATGACCCACTTTTGAACACACCCACTTTTTTACACACACAAAAAAATGTATGGACTTTAGGAATGCTTTAGGATGTCAAAAAATGTGATTTCTAGCCATTCTGAAAAATGCACTCAATGACCCCTAGGTGACCTCCATGACCTTGACCAATATTCTGAACCTCTGTCGAGTTTCAACTCATTCGGTGTTAGTTCCAGGTCCATTCGTCATACCATGCTTGCGAAATGCGCATAACCCGCTTTCAAAAAATTTGGCCACACCCACTTTTGTATGTCAAAATGCATGTATGGAAGCTAGGAATGCTTTAGTGGGTCAAAAAATGTGATTTTCAGCAATTATGGAAAATGTACTTAATGACCCCTGGGTGAACTCAGTGACCTTGACCCATATTTTGAATCTCAATCAAGTTTCGTCTCATTTGATGTTGGTCCCAGGTCCATGTGTCATACCACACCTGAGATATGGCCATGACCCACTTTCAAAACACCCCTATGGACAGCCCTAAAGCCCCAGGAATCTGAAAAACATAGGTGGCCAAGAACTCTATCAGAATGCCAAAAACCAGCGAGATAGGGCAGTTCGTTTTTGAGTTATCATGTGGACAAGGAGGTGCATAGAAGACAGAAGAGAGAGAGGAGAATAAGAAGAAAAAAAAAGAAAAAGAATCCGTACAAAAACAATAGTCTGTGTGTTTCACACAGACTAATCAGTAAAAAATCTAATAATTAGTCTGTGTGAAACACAGCCTATTGTTTTTGTATGGTTTCTTTTTTTTCTTTTTTTTTAATCTTCTTATTCTCCTGTCTTCTAAGCACTTTTTTGTCCACAAGATAACTCTAAAATGAATTGTCCATTCTCGTTGATTTTTGGCATTCTGACAGAGAGTCACACGTTCTCAGCACCTAATATTTTTCAGATTCCTGGGGCATTAGGGGTCTCTGTAGAGGTGTTTTGCAAATGGGTCACTCCCATATCTCAGGCGTGGTATGACCTATGGACCTGGAACCAACACCAAATGAGTCGACACCTGATGGAGGGTCAAAATACGGGTCATGGTCACGGAGGTCACCTATAGGTTATTGAGTGCATTTTTCATAATTGCTGGAAATCACATTTTTTGACCCCCTAAAGCATTCCCAAAGTCCGTACATGAATTTTTATGTAAAAAAAGTGGGCGTCGCCAAAATTCTTAAAAGTGGGTCATGCTCATATCTCAAGCTTGGTATGGCAAATGGACTTGGGACTAACACCAAATGAGTTGACACTTGATGAAGGTTCAAAATATGGTTCAAGGTCACGGAGGTCACCTAGGGGTCTTAAGAGTATTTTTCAGAATTGCTCGAAATCACGTTTTTTGTCCCTGTAAAGCATTCCCAAAGTCCGTACATGAATTTTGAGGTAAAAAAAAGTGGGTGTTGCCAAAAATGTGATTTCCAGCAATACTAAAAAATGCACTCGGTTATCCCTGGGCAACCTCAGTGACCTTGACCATATTGTGAACCTCTATGGAGTGCTGACTCATTTGGTGTTGGTCCCGTGTCTATGTGTCATACCATGCTTGAGATATGAGTGTGACGCACTCTACAGAATTTTGCCCACACCCACTTTTTTCATGTAAAATTTTTCGATAGTGGATCATGCTCATATCTCAAGCATGGAATGGTAAATGGACTTGGAACTAATACCGAATGAGTCCAGACTCAGTGAAGGTTCAAAATATAGGTCAAGATCATGGAGGTCACCTCGGGGTCATTGAGTGCATTTTTCAGAATTGCTGGAAATCACATTTTTTGACCCCCTAAAGCATTCCCAAAGTCCGTACATGAATTTTTACATAGAAAAGTGGGTGTTGCCAAAATTTTTGAAAGTGGGTCACGCTCGTATCTCAAGCATGGTAATGGTAAATGGACTTGGAACTAACACCAAATGAGTCGACAATTGAGGAGGTTCAAAATATGGGTCATGGTCATGTAGGTCACCTAGCAGTCATTGAGTGCATTTTTCAGAATTGCTGGAAATCATGTTGTGACCTTTAAAGCATTCCTAAAGTCCATACATGAATTTTTACGTAAAGTAGTGGGCATGGCCAAAATTTTTGAATGTGGGTCACGCTCATATCTCAAGCATGGTATGATGAATGGGCCTGGAACTAACACTAAATGAGTAGACACTTGATAGAGATTCAAAATATGGGTCAAGTTCACGGGGGTCACCTTGGGGTCATTGAGAGCATTTTCAGAATTCTTGGAAATCACATTTTTCTGACCCTCCTAGTGCATTTCAGAAATTCATACATGCATTTTTACATGAAAAAAAGTGGGTGTGGGCAAAATTTTTGAGAGTGAGTCACACTCATATCTCAAGCATGGTATGACACATTGACGTAGGACCAACACCAAATGAGTTGACACTCCTTAGAGGTTTACAATATGGGTCAAGGTAACTGAGGTCACCCAGGGATAACTGAGTGAATCTTTTAGTATTGCTGAAAATCACATTTTTACCCCTAATGAATTCCCTTAACCGAATCTTTTGAATGCTGTGCACATATATGCCTTTTCTGGTTTCTTAGAAAAAAATATTCTATTTTTTTTATGAATATCTGTAAATACTGTTTACAAAAAATCCCTCTCTGATTTGTTTAAAAATATGTTACTCCCAAAAATAAGCCTCCATAAATGCTCTATCTATATAGTTTTTCCCAATAGATACTTTAACACTTTTCTTACAAGCTTGAATGTACTGGATGCAGTAAATTCTATTTCTCTGGTATTGACATTATTTTGTACTTCAATGATTTTGTCTGATGGATTCCATACTATTCTACTGAAATTTCGCATGTGTAGGGAGTTTCATTGGAAGTTTCTCACCCGGGTTATGGCATTTCTGATTTTTTTTTGTTTTCTGCCAAAACCGTGCAAAATGTTGTCACAGTGTTTGTTACGTTTTGCCACAATTCTCAAACAACACCCTGGACGATGTGGCTGAAGCTTTCGTAATATTTGTAGCATGACTCACCACATCTGACTGCATAAGCTGTATTACTCACGTTGATCCCTTTTGACCACAAAATTCTGAGCAAAGTGCATTTTGGGGCAAAACTGGTCAATTTTCATATGCGATTTCTCAGCACTGCGGCAACATTTTTTTCAAAACGTTTTCCATGAGAAGTTTGGGCTTTCATCCAAGAATAATTTGGCTGTTATATATTTTATTCAAAGTTTTAGAATCCTTCACCCTGTTTTCGGGCTTTGAATTCAAGTACCCTAAAATTCATCATAAAATTGGCTCATTTTGAGTTAATTTTTCTTCCATTTATGAATGGTATATCGAAAAATTATTTACATGTTTGTATTCACAATTACCTACCGAGCATATTTGCTGTTGTATGTTTGGTTGTAAAGTTTAACTATATGCCTATTCTGTTTGCATAAAGATAGATGCTGTCCAAAAAAACTCTCGAGTTTTCAGAATTTGGTACGATTAAGTGGTAATTTATTCCACTTTATTAATAATTTGTTGAGCGCTGAATGTTTTCTATTGCTGTATGCAGGCAGTAGTCATAGTATGAAAACTTTTGTTTTATCTGTTAGGATTAAATGTTTAGCCCTTGGCAGATTTGAGACACCCATATGGGTACTGTCTGAATATTGTTATTTTCGTAAAATCACTCAATATTGATAAACGTGCAGTGGTAGTTTGGAAAAGAATATTTGAAAATTCTGTTGACATTCATATTCACACTTCAATTTCAAGAAGATTTTCTGTTATAAGGTAGCTGTTAAGTTTAAGCCAATCCCTGTTTTGGTTGCATAAAGATAGGTGCCTTCGAAAATAACTCCATTTTTTCAGAATTTGGTAAGTTTAAGTCACAATTTACTCAATTTCTAATTGATTGAGCGCTGCATGTTTTCTATGCTGCATGCAGCAAGCAAACTGTGACATCTCTTGTTTTATATGTTATTAATAAAAGTTTAGCCCTATTTGAGACCTCCCTTATGGATACTGTCGGAATAATTGTTATTTTCATAAAATCGCTCAATATTGGTAAGCGTTCATTGATAGTTTGGAAAAGAATATATGAAAATGCGTTTCGATATTCAGATTCACAGTTCAATTCCAATAATATTTTCTGTTACAAGGTTGCTGTAAAGTTTCACCCAATCTCTGTTTCGGCTGCATAGAGATAGGTGCTGCCGAAAAAAAAACTTTCATTTTTTTAGAATTTCGTAGGTTTAAGTGACAATTTACTCCATTCCTAATTGATTGAGTGCTGAATGTTGTCTTAGGATGCACGCTGCAAGCAAAGTATGACAACTTTTGTTTTACATATTATTAATAAAAGTTTAATCCTTGGCAGATTTGAGAGTTCCCAATTGGGTAGTGTCGGAATAATTGTTATTTTCGTAAAATCAGTCCCTGTATATTGGTAAGCATGCAGCGATCTTTTGGTCCTATATAAAGGTGCAAATAGCTTACATTGAACAGGTCATCAAATTACAGCTTCCCATACCTGACATGCATTATTATTTTTTTCGAATTTTCACCATGTGCAAATTACTTTTCACCATGGTGCAAATTACTTTTCACCATGGTGCAAAGTACTTTTCACCATACCATAGTGCAAATTACTTTTCACCATGGTGTAAATTACTTTTCACCATGGTGCAAAGTACTTTTCACCATGATGCAAATTACTTTTCACCATGGTGCAAAGTGCTTTTCACCATGGTGCAAAGTACTTTTCAACATGGTGCAAATTACTTTTCACCATGGTGCAAATTACTTTTCAACATGTGCAAATTACTTTTCACCATGGTGCAAATTACTTTTCACCATGGTGCAAATTACTTTTCAACATGGTGCAAATTGCTTTTTACCATGGTGCAAATTACTTTTCACCATGGTGCAAATTACTTTTCACCATGGTGAAAATTAATTTGTCCCATGGTGAAAAGTACTTTTCACCATGGGGGAGGGGCATAGTAGCCACTAGGTTCGACCTCAATCTTCGGGTGCAGTCATCTAACAGCGGTTTGAGATGGGGAGTCCATGGTAGTCCATCTATAAGCCCGGCCGGGAAGGGAGGGGGGGTTGTTGCTTAGTGATATAAGCTGGATTTAAAGAGAGCACCATCAGTTCGTGTCAAGATTGTCATGTTCATAATACCGTCATATTACACTGCTGGAACCCCACCTTGAGAGGGGGGGTGGTTGCGGATAATCTCATATATCCCGTGTTTATGAAAGGTGGTGTGAAAATGGGATTAGGCTATCGATATGTGGTCACCGTAGAAGGACCCTAGGCTGGCCCGAGGTTAAGGGCTCAGATGGAAATATATCCTCCTGCGTTGCGCAGGGGTGCGGTCTCCACATAGTGGAACGCACATAGAGGAATGTGTATTGGTGTTCTCATTTGGCTGTGCACCAGGTTAAGCGATTTGGGTATTAACTCACCTCCCGTATAGGTTATGGTTTGTTCTATGCTCCTTTGAGGGAGCTTGCTTTTTGTAAATATGAAGGCAGTGAGTATGTATAGGTGTCACTCTTTCTAATATTGTGGGTTGCCCTGAAAAGGGCCATTAATTAGCGTAGTGTATGGTCTACGGCCAGGATTCTTCCTTGTTGGAGGACGTAGATTCATCTGGTTTGTCCATCGTCTGTGGGTCTGTAGTTGCTTTAGGTCCTGCTTGCAGCAGTTGTTTGGCTACGAGCAGTGAAATCTTGGCAGCCATGTCCGCAATCTTCTGATCATCACTACTGCCAGTGTGCAGGTCAACAGGGTCTTTGGCAGCCCACTGGTTAAGGTGATTCACAATGGTGTCTTTGACCACCTGTTTATACTTCTCCACCTGATCAAACAACTGTGCGTCAAGCTCCTGTTGGTCAGGAATGCCTGCGGTGGATGGAGGGTGAGTGCTGTAGGTCCAGTCAGGTGATTGGACATGTTTAATCCAATTGACAGCATGCCTCGATCTCTGTTCCCTCAAAGCTTCCTCCCTAGGCTTGATATGATCTAGTGGCAGCTTAATGATTCTAGTATGCCTAGGTGGAGGCTGGTACGGTCGTGCCAACATTCTGTGCTGGTAGTTCAATCTACGAGATGTTCTAGTTGGCCGCATGATTGGAAGCAGAAGTAGTTATGAAAGCCGTTCGGTTGAATCGGGTATAAATCAGTCCGTGGCAGATGTGATAGAGATAGCACTGCTATAGGTATTGGTGTCAAGGTCAGAGGACACGGAGATGGGTAGATGCTCATCCAAGACATTCTATCCTCATAGGATGATGCGAATTGTGTTGGGTAGCAGATGGTATGATCATGCGTTCAGATAGTTAATTGCCTGTAGTAAATGTGCTCATCGAGCCCCAGCCCCATGTTGTGTATGTGTGCGTGTGGGTGGGGGGGGGGGGGTAAGTAGACTGTAGGTTGGCACCAGTTAATTGCAGTGGGTTGTACAGCTGTGGTGAAGCAGGGTTAAATACCCCATTAAAAATGATCATCTAGTGGATTTAGGTTAGGACTTCAATCGTGGCAATTGGCCACAGGACAATTTAAAGAGTTCATTCTAAAAGGCAACCAGTTTCTTTGGAGTCTGTAATAGTTTTTGAAGTACTGCAGCCACAGTGAATGGGTGAAGTTAAAACACATAAAAATGTACTTATTTCTATTTATTAAAACCCTATTTTAAAGTACCTACAATTACACTGGTTTCTCTCTCTCTGGTAAGAATACTAATGTAAAAGATACGTAACGAAACTAAGTCAGAAAATATCACATCGTTCTCATCGTGTCATTTATCTCCAATTGTTGTCTGGCCTGGCAGCGTTCTTCCACGAAAATAGGAGAGTGACTTCTGTACGTGTTGGAAGCCCAGAGAGAAGTGAAGTTCTCGGGTCTTTCCGCCAGTTTATATACTGTTGTATATGTGACTTTCTGAGCACAGCTGGTCATGTCCACAAGAGCACAATGCGAAGGTTGATACCACAAAACACCATGTATACCCCAAGATGGTGGAGAGGTGTTTCATAACCCCTCATCTCCATTCTGGGATAGCGGGGGCATCCTGTTCTATCAGTATGAATTCTCACACTAAAATGACGCTGGCATGCTGTTGGTTTGCATTTATTCAATTTATCTGAATTTATTCTCACGGTTAGGGAGTTACTATATGACGCCCATATTTTATTATTGTACGTGCTATTTACGCAGTTCCCATTGCTAAAAGTTGTTCTTGGTGTGTCAAGGTTATGCCAGGTTAGAATATAATAACAATTTCTGTCAAAAGCATTTTGATAAGGTTACCGCAGGGCAGACTGCATCTGGTGTTTACGTGCAGGAGTGTGAGAACCGATCGTCTGGTTCGTATGCACTGTTTGTATACTGTTAGGCAATTTTAATTAGAAATAAGAATATTGTAAAATAGCATGACAGCATAGCCATGCCTTTAAGATAGTTTCCATATTTATTAAAGACTAGAAATCCAAATATTGTAAAATAGTATGATAGCATAGCTGTCCCTTTAAGAAGTATTCGGAAACAGTTTTCATATTTATTAAAATCTATTCTCCAGAGAATTATTACCAAGTGGGACTTGGCCACTCTTATTAACACTTAGGGAGCCAAGACTCCCAAATCGAATTATATTAACCCTACGTGTTCCATGGAGGGCATTTTGTTACAATCCTCTTAACCAAGACGCGATATCCGGTAATGTTTATCGGAGCTCTAGTCTGGATCGGGTGAATTAAGTGACCAGGACAATCACATGACCAGAATGTTAACAAGACCACGAAATGGTCAAAATACCATGACCAAGATCTGCCATTACCTAGTGATTAGGTTTAATTAATAAATGAATAAGAAATGCACTACATGGACTTTGCACATTATAACTATTGTAATGATCGGTTGCACATCTACAAGAATGCTGCCACAAGAACGCTACCAGACAAGAGGAATCACCTTCGTTTAAAGAATTACATTATCTAAAAAATAAACTATATCTCACATCAATTGATTGGGAAAGAATTGATAATAGAAATTCCCCATAAGAGACCAAAATGGCACAGGGGACAATTCCGTCTTTCCTGCATCCAAGTTAACCCACAATGTATATGCACTATTTGAGTACATTGTGGACAACGATATGCCACACGAGGTCCTGTGATGTCCAACAAGCATATCGCACATTGTCTCTCGTTTCCATCAACTAACTTTTGAGTTACTTGAAAAACTCGAAGGCTTTCATACTGTTCAAGCGCATGTTGTAGAACTTGAAAGCTGTATTGTTCACCTTCCCACTCATAAGTATGTTCCACCTGCACACAATGGAACGTTTCACCAATTAAAATTCGATATTGTTGGGGATGTTGAGGTATGACAATTTGGCTATACTCACTGGGGCGAAATGGACGGATCAGTGTTGATGAGACAAATGTATCGGTCCCATCCTCTGTTTCATAAGGTATACATTGGTCATAGTAGGTTCCGTCCCACCGTCGATCATTCCAATAACGAATGACACTTTGATGGCTCGAGCATGCTGCCTCCTGCAGGGTTGCTAACCGAGCCTCATGTTCGATTACCACTAGGTTAGGCATCACAAGTTTGTGCCCTACGTCCGAAATATTGAGACAATTCCGGTACAAGACCTGAGTCCTGATCAGTTCCAGATGACCAGTGATTTCATTTAACTGAACCACATCCCATACACAGATCCGACACTGAAAAGCTGAGGTTCCATGTCGAAAAACCATAGGGACAGGGATGCGGTACCTCTGTGTCCAGTACTCTAGCTGCTCCAGAAGAAAATCTTCTAAAGTTGGGTAAACTACGCAGAATGCAGATGCAGAGGCCATTTTGTTTTTACTTCTTCTTAAGGTTATAACTTACTATAATAAAAGGGTCAAAATACTCAAAACGTTAAACCACAAACTATCAAAGCTACCGAAAACTTAGAGTGCAGATTATTCAAAAATCAATAAAAATTAAAGTGAATGATTATACTCTAATAAACAAAACACACAAAAGAAAATTTATTTTACACTATTCTACTACATCTGTGCCGTTTGAACAATCCTACTTTCCCCGTTAAGGTTCTTCGATAGTTTTTATTCTATTGTCGATAGTGACGAAACTAGGAGTCACGTCTAGAATGTCACTATATAATTTTTGTTTCAATTTTGTTACTTTATTTCTTGTGTTCGCGTTATGAGAAGATTTATGAGAGACAACGTCCAAAGATGACAACAGTGCCCGACGGCGTGCAGCTGTAGGAAGTCGTACTTTTCTAAAACATATTGGGATTAATTTTCCACAGTACGGGAACATACTGCTTATGAACAGTCCACGTGATCGGAGCTCGACAGTGTGGACACGTAGCATTTTCTTTCGATGCAGCCTCATTGAAAATGGACTTGTTGACGACATTGCTGACACATAAAACAACTCTGGAATTTTCGCTCTACTTCTTCCAAACAAATACAACATGGTTCTCCGAACCCATGTAACTAATAGTCCCCCTTGGTGGTGATTTATTAATAGCGATAGCTCTTCTACTGTCTACCAATCTCTGTAATCATCGAATTTCATGTCGTATGAGAGCTTCGTGAAGGAGATCATAATGACATTACGTTTTTCAAATGCATGTCACCTTTACATCGCCTGGAGGAAAGAATTTTTTAGGGTGGGCTTTGTGCATTAAGTAAGCACAAAATTCGTTTTCGTAATCACCACTCAAACCTTCGTCACCAATCTCCATATCCCTGAATGGTCGAACCAGTCCAGGACTGGGTATCGGCTCAGTTCTCGATGCATTTTGGCGATGATCATAATACCGGCCATTCCAACAATGATCGTTCCAATAATGGATGATCTCATCGGGACCGGTACCACTGGCTTCATACTGTGTAGCAATTCTTGTTAGCCCCACAGTAGACACAAGATGAGGGAAAATCACTTTTTGTTCCTCTGAGAGGTAAAAACAGTAATAAATCACATATTGTGTTAATTCATTATTACCAGTGTCGGGATTGTAATGTCTTATTTCCCTGTACCGAATTCGTCTTTGATGACGACAACTCCATAATTCACAAGGAAATATTAGGTTTCTCCCATCCTCTCTTCCTTTCAAATCTAGGGCATGCTGGATGGCTTCATGTTTATGTTGTTCATACTTCTCCTGTTCTTCCTGAAATTCCGTAAATTCAGTAACATTCACCGAACCCAGCCATAAAATCAATAGTCAGCAAATAAAATTATAAAATAATTCAAAATTCAAAAATTTACCAAATACCACAATTATTAAAAGGAAACTACTATATAAGGATTATGTTCCTGTACACTAAAATTTACACAAATAATTCGCTCCCCTGGGTTCGTCTGCAACTTGGTGCACTCAAATACCTTTCTTTCCACCAACTTTCAAATTTGAATGCCTTGATTACTGGAGTCCTGTGTGTAACTTATCTAATACACTCCAGGAACTCCAAATTTAGTAATGTTACGTTGCACTGAATACAGAATTACCAACCTTTTAAGAATTTTTGACTATAATCAAGACAAACACAGACGACCCGTGATCGTCATGCATCAGATTTCCAATTAAGAGTCATGCATAAAATTGGGAAACTAGATCCATGAAAATCTTATATACAGTTTGTATAGTCTGTTTAGACTTTTCTGCTGATAATAATAATAATTCATTATTTAGTCTTCACGCTGAAGATTTTCATTCCGTGTTGGCAACTGATAATGCCAATACACAGTGTTTGGGCCTGTTCAATAATCAAACATTGACCCAGCGAAATGTCAAACATAATCTGGATGGTACTGTCGATAGACAACAAAGGGTTGAAAACTCATTGGTCATCCATCTGAGTGATATCGTGCTCATTTTCGACGGCTGTAGTCACATTATCTTGCACAAAAAGGAGTAAATTCTGCCACATTTCTTGGCATGTGAAATCTATGATGCACACTGCTGGTAGTAGCCACCCGGTGACTGTAATACCGCAGGGGTCCCTTATATTACCCTGCTCATCTATTTTTGGATATTGTAAATCAGGGCAATTTTATATTACTATATACCTAGACCTATTTGCAAAAGTTAAATGAGTATCAATAGCACTGTCTTGATAATATATCAATTCACGCTCCACCTCAATATATAGCACATTCAAATCAAAATCAAAATATTGACATCCAAATTCATCCTCAATGCCTAAGAGATCTGTATCTTTCATAAAATCTTGTTCATATGTTTTGGGCCATATGATATCTCGATCAAATTCATGAGGAGGGGCCAATGGGTGAGGTGTATTGAAAAACTCGCTCCTTGCCCATTCCCACGGTCTTGGTCGAATATCAACTATAGGTTGTGGGACAACATCAGTAGGTAAGGGAGCAATTTGTCTTGCTTCCACATCACTTAGAGGAGGAGTGCGTCTTTCTAATCCAAGATCGGATTGCGCAAGTTCGTCCTGTATCACACTGATACCAGACTCTGCTGTGTCAGTATCCAGTACAGTGGTAGAATCACTAGGCATAGATTCACTTGAAGGTGTGGTAATACTAGAAGAAGTATGTGATACTGCTGTAATGTCATAAACAAACCCACCGAGTCCATCTTTGTTCTCGGGGTCTCGATCAATAATTGCATCATGTGTTCTAACAGGTAACCTTGGAGGAAGAACTGACGTTTCCACGGTATCCGTTGGTGAATAAGGTGGAATTCGTTCAGGAGAATAATCAGGAGAATGAGGTGAATATAATAAAACAGAATCAGTAGGGGTCTGAATACTACTTGGAGGGGTTGACAAAAGGTCAGAAGATGCTATTGAAGGTGACGCTCTTATTGATACCAATAAAGGTACACAAATATCAGATGCATTGTTATTTATATTTACGTCCAAACTGGATGAATTAGTATCTTGGAAAAGTTCTCGTGAAACGGTACTATTACTGTCTGTTCCAGTACTAACTGCACTTGAAGTTTCATCATATAAATTGTCACGATCATTATAATAACTCTGGTAATCAGGGAAATCATCAATTCCACTGTCAACAATAGAATCTGATTCTGCCATTGTACACTGAAACAAAAACACACAGTGTGTGAGCTATTGTTTCTTTGTCTATATCTAACATAGTTACATGGACAGTGGCAGAATCCACATCATGTTGTACACAGGAATATATTGATTTCCTATTAGGTTGAGGAGAAGGTATAAAGTTTTGAACAGCTTTTCTCATCATGTCTCTAATACTCTTAGGAGGTTGTTGTGGTTGTTGTAATCCAGTTGGAGCAGCAGGAGCTGAAGGTTGTGGTCTAGGTCCCATACTAGTATAGATTTCATCATCGGCAAATGCAAAATTAGACATTTCACTATCATCAACAGCAGAAAAAGTTGGTTCCCTTTTACGGTTTCTTAACCATTTTGTATATCTGTTTGTGTCTATCGGCTCGATAGCACTTCCAAATCAGATATATTCCTATTATTAACGCAACAGTCACAAGAGCATAAGCCCACTTAGGGACTTCAAATGATTCCATCATTTGTGAATTTAGCGAGTCAAGTTCATGAAGTAAGTCATCCATGGGTAAATCATCTAAATGTTCTATTCCTTTCGGTATCATAAAAGTCGATATGTTTACTCTCTCTATTACAGGTTTCCACATCAGTTGTTGTAACAACGAGAAATTTGGTAACACCGTATTTGTAACAAGCCGAAAGGTATAATTATCCCTTTTATGGAAATGGTTTTAATTCCAAAATTCCAATTGGTGGAAGAATCTGTTTCGGTTTCGGATTTCTTCATTTTGGACACATAATAGAGAATCATAGTGGGACATCCGTTGTGATGTACCACATTCCTTCATCGATTCCTGTACTGAACGGAAGGTCGATATTCAGTCGATCTTCCGTTTGACATAATTGCGTTATCTCCGGTTTCATATTCAGAAACAAGGCTAACATACAGCTTGTAGTTGTATGTATCGTTCGCACGGCACCTACTAAAGGACAAAACAACTTATTATTATCTACACATTGATCATGTCCTATCTTTGGAACATATTTCGTTCTTTCTTTATTAACAATTAATATATCAGATTCAAGTGTATATATTGCTACTAATTTATTTGCAGCTCACAATGCATTCTAAGTTACATTGACAAAGGGTACAGGCAAAGCCTGCACCTTGAACACTTCAAATTGTAAATTTGAATTACATAAGGGGATCTTCATTAAGATCACCAGTTTAGCATCGTCATAAATGGTAGCCGTTGTAAGCAAATGATAATATTGCCATAGTTCTGTTGTCAGATCTAGCGGCATCATCGACATATCATCCAATTGAACTTTAATACTCAATAATACTGAGGTCAATAGTGAAGGATCCACTATTTTTGGCGATAATTTCTCATCGGCTAAGATATCCATTTGGTCATGTAACTCTCACAGGGTTGCTTCTGTGGCAGCTATCATTGATTCCATTTGACTCATTACAAACTCAAGCTGATGATAAGCTTGAGTGAAAGGTTCAAGATATATTATTCTATCTTCATGATTCTGAACTACCTGATTTACTCAACCTTGAAATCAGGATCAGTTCGCACGATAAATTTAACATAAATTCTCTGTTTTTGAGAATCGCTCCACAATTCATTTTAATGAAGGTTAAACTTTGTTTTTGGACATGTTGTATCCACACTTGATTAGTACTTAAACGTCTTAAATTGTCTGCTATCCCATTTAAATCTGACTGGGACACAGTTCCGAAGAGAAAACTCAATCCTTCACCTACAAAATTGAACAAACCTCGTATTCTTCTGAGGTGAGGATATATGCCCATGTAATCTGCGATAATCATTCAGATCCTCTTGTACTTGTGTAGTATGATTATCTAGGTATCTGATCTCGTGGTTCATATCCATTATGATCGATTTTAATGCAACGGAAAAGGTAGAATTTTCACCGTTCAATGCCTCAAAAGTTTGTCCAAAAGTTTTCTTAGTAAGGTCATACAAGCCAATGGTATATTTCATACTTCGATCAAGTC
The DNA here is from genome assembly GCA_031216915.1 of Pictodentalium vernedei. Classification (NCBI taxonomy): domain Eukaryota; kingdom Metazoa; phylum Mollusca; class Scaphopoda; order Dentaliida; family Dentaliidae; genus Pictodentalium; species Pictodentalium vernedei. Next base: position 270,465,369 of record CM062295.1, read on the forward strand.
TTCGCATATATTGTACAAAAGGTTGAAGTTCATAAACAAACATTGTAGTCCAATCACTTGTTACCATATTTACTTCTTTCACTTTCTTAAAGATAACATTGTTTCTAATATAGTATGTCCATCTATTATTGTAGTCAAAAGACTAACTAATAACATCCAACACAACATCTTGCTCCTAAAATGAGAAAGGAAGCAAGAGTTAGCGCAATGAGTAATACTCAAGTTAATTACTTTCACTCTGACAAATTACTTCCCGGGTGTAAAAGGTCAGAATTGTTAAGCTAACTACAAGCGAGTCTCAGTCAGTTCACGAGGCTGACAAGACTTCTAGTTTCGTTACTGAACAAATCATAACTCAATATAATTTCGTTACTCAATTGCACTTCCTCCCGTCTCTACCAAACATAAGGAGAGGCATCTGCCATTATGTGTTTATGTTTAGTCATTATTAAGTCTGTGGTAACATTTTAATCATTAGTACTCCAGAGGTAGGTGGTATCATTACCGCTCCTACTAGTTTTTCACCTGGTTCTTTAATCTTTTATGATCCCTTAACATGGCTTGAATGCAAGAGATCATCTCAGTTATATCTTTACTTGGTCGTTTTTGGTTGAGGCTCACTACGTTGGCCTTTTTCTTCATTTATTTGTAAGTGATCAACTTCCATCGTAGGATCATTTAATCGATTGATTTGGTCATCAGCAATGAATCATGATGGCTGTTGATCATCAAAAGGAGCTTGTAGCTCTTTCATACATTTCTTGTAATCTCATACTTGTTGTCTTAATTCTGCAAGTGGAACACCATCTTCTTCTGAAGACGAATGTTCTCGTCTTTGTCGTTTATTTTTAATAAATGACGTTAAGGGGTGTTTTTCTTGAATCCCTTGGCTAACATCACTTTCATCATTACTGTCACTACTGCTACTGTCTTCAGTAGTAGACTGTTCTGGTGGGGCAGCGTAACATTGTACTTGTCGCACTCTGGCAGGTTGAGGCACCTCTCATTCTTGAGTCGCTTTACTCAGTCTTTCTCCATGATACTTTATTATTCTGCGAGTTAATTGATCTTGCATCTTGTAACTCACTGGACCTGTTTTTTCAATGACTCGAAATGGGTATTCCCATTTCGATTCTAATTTTCCTTTAGATTTACCTGACGAGTATAAGACAGGATCACCTACTTCAAAGGTGATATCCTTTGCTGTAACATCGTGCAATCTTTGTTGCTTTAATACTCATTTCTTTTGTGCAGCTTGTTGTTTTCTGAATGCTTTATGTTGTTCCTAAATGAGGTTCTTCACCTACATATTTTTCTCGAGGTTTCAATATACTGTCGAGTGGTAAAAACACATCTCTGCCATACACCAGATAGAATGGAGAAAATCCAGAAGATTCTCTACAGTTAAACCTGATGGCTGCCATAGCTTGGTTTAAGAATAAATCCCATGTTTCTAGTTCTTCTCAAGCTAGTTTTGCTAGGATATCATTCAGTGTTCTATGTAGTCTCTCTACTTTCCCATTAGATTGTGGATGGAAGTAGGAAGTGGTTACATGATGTATCTTGAAATAATCAGTTAAATATTTCATCACTGCATTTAAATTTTCAGAACCAATATCTGTTAATATCTCTAAAGGGCATCCAAATCTTTGAAAAATTTGATCTATTATCAAGTTAGCAATTGTTTCCGCCTTTTTATCAGGCACTGGAAACGCTTCAGGCCAGCCAGAATATATATCTATAAAGGTAACAATGTATTTGTTACCAGATAAAGTCTCAGGGTGTGGACCACTCATATCCAATGCAATCTTAGCAAAGGGGTATGGAGGTCGATCAGTCTCTTGCAATGGCAAAGTGTGAGCTCTGGTGTTACGAGCTCGACACACAAGACAATTCTCTACATGTTTACAAATATGTTTATATAAATCTTTCCAATAATATTTTCTACTGATATTATTGTACACTTTGTCTATGCCAAGGTGACCTAATTCATCATGGTATTGTTTCAATACATCTGCATATGATTGTTCAGGTATGCACAAATGTACTCGCCAATTATCATCAACTGTACTAATGTAATATAATACTCCCTCTATCATGAGATATCTACTACTAATGCGTGCAGGGGTATTGTTACCTTGATACTTCTTAATTATTTCTACAATCTTTTCATCCTTTTGTTGCTCTACCTTCATGTCCAAATCTTTATAGTTAATCACCTGTGGTTCAGGTGGAACCTTAGGTTCTTCTGTGATGACATGTACATATTTCTGAGGGTCAATTTTGTTACTATTTATAACTCCAATTTGTAGTGCTTTCTGGTTTTCGATGTTGTCCATCTCATACCCAGAGTCAGCATTTGCTAATCCCTCAGGTAACCGAGAAAGTAGGTCAGCACACGTATTCTTTCTACCTGGTAGATATTCAATCTTACAATTGTAGCTAGCTATCTTCAATGCCCAGCATTGTACCTTGGCATTGTTTTGTGGACTTTTCAACAAGTACTGTAAAGGGGCATGGTCTGTCTTAATAATAAACTCTGCTCCCTGTAAGTAGCTATTGAATTTGTCCAAAGCATAAGAGATAGCAAACGCTTCTTTCTCAACTTATGAGATAGGAAGACAATGGGTTTTCCGTCAGGTACTCCTGGTAGGTGACCTGTTTCATCATCACATGGCTGTGCCAAAACTGCACCTACACAGTGGCCACTGGCATCTGTATAAAGCACATAAGGTTTTATGGGATTTGGATACAACAAATGAGCAACTTGAGTTAAGCGATCTTTTAACTCTTGAAAAGCTTTTTGATGTGTGTCACGCCAAAGAAATCTTGCATATTTCTTTGTTAGTTCTAAAAATGGTTAAGCGATCCCGCTTAACCAAAGAATGAATCTACAATAATATGAGGTCATGCCAATAAAAGATCTCACCTCTGTTACCATCTTCGGCGGACTCAATTTTCGAATGATCTCGACTTTTGACGTCTCAGGTTTAATTCCATCTTTACTAATTACAAAACCAAGATAAGATGTTACAGATTGGAAGAAGGAACACTTCTTAGCTTTTAGTTTCAATTTATGTTTTCTTAGTCGGCCAAATACTTGTTTAATATGGTCAATATGAGATTTTATATGTCATGTCTAAAGATCAAAATATCGTCAAGGTAGGCTAGAGAAAAGTCCTCTAGTCCCTCCAAGACGCTTGTCATGAGTGATTGATACACCGAGGGTGCATTAATGAGGCCAAAGGCCATCACATTGAACTCATAGAGGCCTTTATGGCACACAAAGGCTGTCTTGGGTCTGTCTTCTTCATCCATCTTGACTTGCCAGTAACCTGACTTCATGTCAAGAGTGGTAAAGTATTGACATCCATTTAACAATGTAAATGTGTCATCAATTAATGGAAGTGACCAGTTCGTAACTTTCGTGACCTCATTAAGTTTCCGGAAATCCACACAAAACCGTTTCGAGCCATCTTTCTTGTCTACAAGCAAGCAAGGAAAGCTCCATGCACTATTTGGCCTTCAGATAATTCCTGATTGAAGCATCTCAAGTGCTTCATCCATAATTTTTCTCTTAAGTAATGGAACTCTATATGCTCTACTCTTTATTGGTGGCGCATCACCAGTGTCAATGCGCATCTTAACTGTATCTGTCTGGGTTAATTCTTTATCAGTTTTTGCAAACAAGTCTTTATTATTATTGATGACCGGCATTAACAGGTGCCATTTGTCTTCAGGCACCTGTATGTCAGCATCTGTGATCTGGTCTTCAGGTGTATTTTGAGTTAAGATCTGATTAACTTCTAAGACTTTTTCTTCCTGTTCTATTGGCTCAAGTTTTCCAATCAAACATCCCCTCTTTAAGGTGCAATGTTTGTTGATACTGTTCACCGACAGTACAGGTATGGTTTCATTTCCATTAGTTACTATACTGTTACTGACTAAGAGGCCAGGCTGTTCAGCCATGTGACATTTAGTCAAACCATGATGTTCTAAGTATTTTGTATCAAAGACAGATTTTGCACCGGAAGCTTTTGCTGTACATAAACAAGTTGATTGTGGTTTAAGTTCAACCTGATTAATCAGTCGAGTAAGACAACTCACCTGTATGTCTTTAACAATGGGTACATAGTGACCATCTAATCTCAACTTATGAAATTCCCAATATAAATTAACTTGATTGCCCCTAATCCAATCCATTCCTAACAACATACTTCGATTCAATTCATTTAACACTAAGAACTCATGCACCTGATAAATTCCTTGAATATAAAATTCAAGTCTAACTTTTCCCCGAGGGATAGTGTCATTCCCAGTGATACCTGAAATGCGAGGCAAAGTATTTTTATCACCAGCTAATTTCGGTTGGTGTTTCAAATTTTTCCAAACTTTAGTACTAATACAACTTGTCTGTGCCCCTATATCCAATAAGGCAAGTACTCGCTGTCCTTTGATGTTCACCAAGACACTATTCAAAGAAGAATTTATGGTTATGGTTTCCAGTTGAAAATTTCTAAGTTTTTGTTGCTGTTGTTCCTCATTTGGGTAATCATCATTGTTTACTAAGTTATTTCCCTTGGTTTCCATAGAAATCTTTCACTTCTTGTTGACATGGGTGTTTCCCATTACCTCCCCTTGGGATTTTCCAGTTTTGTTGTTTTGGGTATTTCCCAAGTGATTGATCTTGGCTTCTTTTTCTTGGATTCCTATTTCCTGATTCAAATATTTCCTGTTTCTACTGTTTAATTGAAACACAACCCTGCTTACCTGGTTGATTATCATAAGCATTTTTCATATAAATTGTAATATCAGGGTCTACATCTACAATGTGTATCTCTTTTAATTGTTTAGGGGTAAAGTTTTGTAGAATTCTAGCATAATTCTAGCATAAACATCTGCACACTTCTGTTTAGGTACACCATATAACCCGCTACTGATCAGTGGGATAGCTATGATTGCAAAATTTTCGTTATCACATACCTGCAATACTTTCTGTACAATTCTGTATAATACATTTAAACATTTATTTTTATCACTATAATCATTCCACCATGGTCCTACAGCATGTATAACTTTTAAACATGACAACATTCCACAAGTGGTAACCATATTCTCACCTACTGGAAGATTTCCATGTTGTTGGAAATATTGTTGACATTCTCGTTCAAGAGCTGGGCCAGCTCCAAGAGCTATAGCTCTGGCAACACCTCCATCATGGGTCAATCCGCTATTAGCCGCATTCACCATAGCATTAGCAGCTATCTGAGTTATACCAGACCTGTATACTTTCACTTCCAGGCCACTGGTGGTCTGATAGCTGAAACAATTTTGTGAATTAAAATTTTCATGCTGACTGTCCTTTGAAGGGCAGCCATTTTGTGAGTTGGCCTTGAGTTTCTTTGGCCTACCAGTCAGGGGAATAGTTGTTAATTTTACTGTACAATTTTTCCTACAATGTGTGGTCTGGCCACACCTTGTGCATTGAATGGCCTTGCTTTTCACTGGAGGAGAACCATTTTTGATCCTCCTCATTTGAGACTGAGCACTTGGCTTTATATTACATGTTTTATTACCCGTATTTCCATCTGTCTTATTATTTACAATTTTATTTTTACACACATTCATGCATTTATTCTGCACATTATTTATCACTTCTCCCTGGTGATTTTCATTTTCACTTCTGTTGGGAGCATGTGACTTCTCATTAATTCTGCTCATTGCCCCATATGGGCAGAGTTTCCCTCGTTTAAATTTACTCAACAATCGCGAGTGAAGTGGTTTGGCTTCCCACAGCGAAAGCAGCAAAAGGTTGCCCCTGCTGGCTGAATATCAAGCATTCGAACTTTTGTCAAGTTTACGCGACAATCACGTTTCACGTGGCCAATGCGATTACAGCGATTGCAAACCGGACGTGTAAATCATCTCGGTTTCTGATATCTGTTGTAATTTTGACTTCTTCTGTTTCTGTAAGGGTTATTATGTACTGAGTTCTACTCTGATTCTGATAAGGGGGTCGCGAATAACCACCACTGTAATTTTTAGTTAACATATTAACCTAATGTCTTCAGCGTGCTACACTTATGTCCATGGAAGTTTCATCTCTTGCCTCCAAGGGGAGATCTACAGGTTCCTCATGTTCATCTAGGGGGTCTCGAAATGCGGGGTCCTGATAATGTTCATATTCTTCATATTGCCGTTCAAATGCTTTTCCAAAGGGTGTTTTTCCTTTAGAAGCCTCAGAACGAGCACGAAATTTGATTTTCGTGGCATTTTCAAATAATGCTTGACTAACGGCATTCTCTAGCGTCTTTGGCATGTGACGGATCAATTTCATCCGAACATCAGAATCATACAACCCATCACAAAAGTAATCTGAGAGGTTTTTCTGGATAGTTGGATTATCAATTTCATGATCAAAAGCATCTTTTGCAAGATCAAGCAATTGCTCAGCATATGAGACAAGGGTTTGATTTTTCCCTTGCCGCAACTGATTGGTGGCCATGGAATTATCCATGGTCACGCTATAGCGACTTTTCAATTCGGTATACAGTTCAGACCAAGGCATACAAGGATTTTTCTTCATTGTTCGCAAAATAAAGTCGGCTACCACAAATTCACTGGTTTGAGTGGCAATTTTGGGTCGTCGCTCCTCCTCTACATCATTAGTCTCACAGAAAAGGTCAAGGGATTTTATCCATCCTCGAAAGTTCAGGGGGTTCCCGTCAAATTTCTTAATATGGGAGTTAATTGACTGTGCCTGGGTGGCATTAACAGTTTTTGCATTACTCTTCTCATGGTTTCACGAAGGTCAATGATAGCAAAGGCCATTGGGTCATCCGCTATCTTTGCCTTCTTTTCAGCCTCTGCCAGTTGTTTCTTTAATTTTGCCTGTTTTATTTATGCAGTATTTTTATCAGTGGCTATTTGCAATTCCAGGTCAGCTTTTTGCTGTGCCATATCTGTCTGAGCTTGGGCGAGGGCTGTCTGCGTTTGTTGGAGCGTTTGTTGCGAGGCAGCATGCTGCTGCGACCAATTGTGTACCTGGCTGATCAGGTCAGTAAGTCACTGCTCATACTGATTCACTTGACCCTCCGTCTCTCGTCTCAGTCACGTTATTTCGTCCAGCAACTGTTGTTCTTTCGGCGTAGCCATTTTTCAATTATTCAATTAATTTACTAATTTACAATTTCTGCTGTTAACAAACAAGAAATGAATAAAATTGCACTTACCTTGCTAGTGCTGTAGATTTTGAAACACACGTGGAAGTCTTTCCAGAATTTTCTCGAACTCCTGAAGATTTTGCAATGTTCCCTGAGTTTCCGTTTTTCCCTGATGTGCCGTTAGAAGTTCTATATATCCTATGAGCAACGCTCGGTGCGACCAGTCAAGTGTGGCTTGAATATGGAAGCGATTGGTGGTCGGCATAAGAGTAAATGATGGCACGTTGGACATTCAGTTGGACATGCAGTCAATTCCACCATGTAGTTGTACAAGTAACTTCGACCATTGGGTTCAGAGAGCGATTATGAGTGTCAGCTGCCAGGCATACGAATTACCAATAAATTAAGGGATGACTGTTCCTTGTAAACAGTATCAAAAAGTTCTCACAAGTTCACTGTGCTCCCCAGCGACAATGTTTTTAAGTCAATTTCAGCTTCACTGGGTCCGTTAGAGTCAATAGATGTTTTAGAATGTTCACCCGATTGTCTCAAGAAAGTTAGTAGGCAGAGTCCAAATCCTGACGAGCGGCACCATATAAACTTGCCTGTGGCGAAGCATGGTTAAATACCCCGTTAAAAATGATCGTCTAGTGGATTTAGGTTAGGACTTCAATCGTGGCAATTGGCCACAGGACAATTTAAAGAGTTCATTCTAAAAGGCAACCAGTTTCTTTGGAGTCTGTAATAGTTCTTAAAGTACTGTAGCCACAGTGAATGGGTGAGGTTAAAACACATAAAAATGTACTTACAGTTTTCTATTTATTAAAACCCTATTTTAAAGTACCTACAACTACACTGGTTTCTCTCTCTCTGGTAAGAATACTAATGTAAAAGATACGTAACGAAACTAAGTCAGAAAATATCACATCGTTCTCATCGTGTCATTCATCTCCAATTGTTATCTGGCCTGGCAGCGTTCTTCCACGAAAATAGGAGAGTGACTTCTGTATATGTTGAAAGCCCAGAGAGAAGTGAAGTTCTCGGGTCTTTCTGCCAGTTTATATACTGTTGTGTACGTGACTTTCCGAGTGCAGCTAGTCACGTCCACAAGAGCACAATGCAAAGGTTGATACCACAAAACACCATGTATACCCTAAGATACCCCAAGATGGTGGAGAGGTGTTTCATAACCCCTCATCTCCATTCTGGGATAGCGGGGCATCCTGTGCTATCAGTATGAATTCTCACACTAAAATGATGCGGGCATGCTGTTGGTTTGCATTTATTCAATTTATCCGAATTTATTCTCAAGGGTAGGGAGTTACTATATGACGCCCATATTTTATTATCGTACGTGCTATTTACGTAGTTCTTGATGTGTCAGGGTTATGCCAGGTTAGAATATAATAACAATTTCTGTCAAAAGCATTTTGATAAGGTTATCGCAGGGCAGACTGCATCTGGTGTTTACATGCAGGTGTGTCAGAACCGATCGTCTGGTTCGTATGCACTGTTTATATACTGTTATGCAATTTTAATTAGAAATACGAATATTGTAAAATAGCACGACAGCATATCCGTGCCTTTAAGATAGTTTCCATATTTATTAAAGTCTAGAAATCCAAATATTGTAAAATAGTATGATAGCATAGCTGTCCCTTCAAGAAGTATTCTGAAACATTTTTCAAATTTATTAAAATCTATTCTCCAGAGAATTATTACCAAGTGGGACTTGGCCACTCTTATTAACACTTAGGGAGCCAAGACTCCCAAATCGAATTATATTAACCCTACGTGTTCCATGGAGGGCATTTCATTACACAGCCAGTGGGAGACCGGATGACCGGTGGGTGGGTCTCTCCGACACTATGCCTAGTAGGCGGTAGTTGGACACATACTAGGGTGTCATTGAGGTTTGTGCCATGTTTGAAAGCCAGAATTGGAGACTCCGGGAATATTCTATGCGGTGTGGTACTGCTGGATATGAGTTCCCAATATTTTAGGAGTGCCTTCTTGATGTTAGAAATGTACGGGTTGAAGGTCGTAGTGAAGACCAGAGGGGGCTCCATATATGCTTTATTTGTCTGACCCCGATTCGTGTTTGTAAGCAGCATGGGTCGATCCGTGAAGTTGACAGTGGTGAGTACAGGTTCAATTTCCTGCATGATGTAACCCCTTGGTAGGCATTTATTCACAAACTGTTCTTTGTGGTGTGTATAGCGTGTTTCAGATGAGTTGTTGTGTATAAAGCGCGCCAGTTCACCTTGATGAAACCTCTGAAAGTGGCAGGGGTGAGCAGATTGGCAGCGGAGGTATTGGAATGTCTCTGTTGGTTTGATGTGGCGACGCACATCCAGAACGCCGGTGTCTTGGAACCGATCACCTTTGTAAATCTCTGGTATCAAGGAACGTGATCTAGGTGGTCGAGGCTTCATAAACAAAGCGAAATGTCGAGTGTGATTGGTTAGCTCTTTCCATGAAGCTATGCAGGTCCGCTTCGGATCTCGTCCAGATGATAAAGGTATCATCACGATATCGGAGTCTTTTGTGGATTTTTCTCTGGCCCATTGAAAGTAGTGTGGTCTCCCAGGTATGGGCCGTGACATCAGATATTTCAGGACTGGCCTTACTGCCCATGGCAGCTCCCAATGTTTGGATATAGGACTGTCCATCAAACCGGAAGCAGTTGCACTCAAGTATAAGCTCAAGAAGCATTAGCACCTAAAGCAGCTACTGACCCACAGACGATGGACAAACCGGATGAATCCACGTCCACCAACAAAGTAGAGTCCTGGCTGTAGACCTACACTACGCTAATTAACGGCCCATTTCAGGGCCACCCACAATATTAGAAAGAGTGATACTTATACATAAGACAAGCTCCCTCGAAGGAGCATAGAACAAACCATAACCTATATGGGAGTTGAGTTCTCACCCAAACCGCTTAACCTGACGCACAGCCAAATGAGAACACCAATACTCATTCCTCTATATGTGTTCCACTATGTGGAGACCGCAACGCAGGAGGCTATATTTTCAATTGTGGGCCAACCTAGGGTCCATCTACGGTCACCATATCGATAGCATAATACCGTTTCCACAACACCTTTCATAAACACGGGATATATGAGATTATATGCAACCCCCCCCCCCCCCCCAAGTGGGGTTCCAACCGTGTAATCCGATGGTATTATGAACATGGCACTCCGTGATCAATCTTGACACGAACTGATGGTGCTCTCTTTAAATGCAGCTCATATCACCAAGCAACAATTTGCACCATGGTGAAAAGTAAAAAAAAAAAAAATAATGCATGTCAGGTATTGGCCGCCGTATCAAATAGATAGAACTAATAGCAAGCTCGGCCGTTCACAGGTTAAGAATTAATGGAAATTTCATTGCATTGATAATGAAGTGAGAACGAACCGTTCCCATGGTTTAAAGGCGAACGATCCACTGTTTCCACCCTATCGCAGGACTCGAGAAAGATACTAAACTGTCGAGCATGGATAATAATAATAATAATAATAACTCTTTGGCCAGCCGCTGATTTGTCGCGGTCCTCATAAGAGAAGGCCATCATTCCCCCTGCACCCCACCCCCTCTTCCCCTCCTCTCCTCCCAGCATTCAGATATAAACTGCTTAATAGTGTCCCTCACTTCCTCTTTTTCAATTTCTTCAATAAGCATTCCTACCCTCTCCCTCGTGTCCCCCTTCAGCCATCTATCCTTTGTTTCTTCACCCCACTTCTGCATTATTCTTCCAGTAAATTTTATTCTATGAGGTATATACTGTGGGCATTCCAAGAGAAAATGTTCCAGGGTCTCCACTACTCCAGAGTGGCACATTTGGCATCCCTTTTCTCCGTCTCTCCCAATTTTCCCCCGAAGCTCCAGTGATCTTGATCTCAGTTTGAACAGCAGTGACCCTCCAAAGGTGCCATCTAGGTACTTCTCAAAAGCTGGCTTTTCTTTATATTGTAACCCCTGCAGTGATCTTTTCACGCTAACCCCTGCTCGCCAGTTTCGATTGCAATCTTCCATGACTCTCTCTTTGACAAACCTTTTGCCTTCTTTCATTCCTACTTCTATGTTTGTGACCTCTATAGAGTAATTGTCCATTAGTTCCCTCACATGTTTTGACCACCCCGTATCTATATTAGAATTCCAAATGGTATCGAGCATCAGTTTGCACCACCGGTTGTCAGGCAGGTTTCTCAAGTAGTTAAAGTAACACAGTTTTCCCAGATCTACCCTGTCCTTGATTTTCATCCACCCAAGCTCCCCCCTTACTGCTTCCAAAGCTGCAGCATTACTCGACCCTGTTATCCATCTGCCGGCATCATTCTGAGTACTTTCCATCTTCTTAATAACGGTTTGGTTTAATGGAATCACGTCCGTGCCATACGTTATACTTGGTAAACCCACCCTCTCCCACAGTGTTTTCCCCACAAAGACCTTGTTGAAACTATTTTTCCCTAAAAGTTTTAGTTGGTTCAGAATTCTTTTCCCCTTCAGAATCAGTTTGGCTGAGTAATTTCTGTACACCCCTCTTCCCGTTATATTTATGCTTACCCCTAGATACTCATACTCTCCCGTTTCTCCTACAGTGATTTGTTTGCTTTCCCCTTCGGGGATTGAGAACTCCCCCACTCTCCATCTCTTCGTCATATCTACCTTGCGTCCAACGGGTATTACCTTGCTTTTATTTTCATTTAGTTCGAGCCGCCAAGTGTTCCCATATCTACCAACAATTTCCAGCAATTTCTCTAGCCCCTGTTCAGTTCTAGACATTAACACCATGTCGTCCGCAAAGAATAAGCCTGGTACCTTTATGTCTCCAACATTTACCCCCTCCGCACTCTGAATTAGTTCGTCCCCTAAATCTTTAACATACAATGCAAACAAAATCGGTGAAAAGATACACCCCTGCTTGAGGCCTATATCCATAGGGACTCGTTTTGTAGTGATACTCCCTAGACTGAGTTGGCTTTGCACATCTGTATACAGTGCTTTCATGATTCCCACAAAGTCACCCCCCAGTCCGATGCCCTCGAGCTTTCGCCACATACCTTCCCTCCACACTCGGTCGTACGCTTTTTTCACATCTAGAAATGCCAGAAACATCTTTTTCTTTTCAGCCTTTGTTGATTCTATCAGTTGGGTGAGTGTAAATAGGTGATCAGTGACTCTTCGACCTTTCCTGAAACCATTTTGAATTTCTCCTAAAAAACCTTTCTCTTCAATAACTTCCTCAAGTCTACCGTATATGACCTTACAGAATACTTTTCCGATGTTACTACTAACTGATATCCCCCTATAGTTATCTAGAACTTCCTTATCCCCCTTTTTGTGTATGAGCGACACCTTACTTTCCCTCCACTCTCTGGGGACCTTTTGCTTTCGCAGAGCCAGGTTGAAAAGGTTTGTCAGGACTTCAATAAGTGCCTCCCCTCCATTTTTGAGGAATTCGTTCGGAATTTCATCAGTCCCTCCCGCTTTACCATTTTTTAATTTCGAGACCACGTTCCGCACTTCTTCTGCCGTTATTTCGCTACATACACGATTGGATAGGTTCTCCTCCACCAGTGTATTTCTTTTTGGTGGGGACCCACTGCCCCATCGCCTATCGTTTATCTTTTCCCAGTGCTTGACTAACTCTGAAGCGATACGGCCTTTATCTTCTGTACTTTCCCCATCCACTTTGATACTCTGCACACTACTTTTCCCCCGTTTATTTACCCAGTTCCAAAATACGTTTGAGCTCGAACCCCCCGTTTTCTTTATTGTTCTGGCAAGACTGCAATTGCGCTCCTTCCTATTATTATTCTTTATCTCATTCACCTTTTTCCGTGCCAGTTCATATTCTCCTTTCATTAGTCTCGTGTCATTGTTATCCACCCCTTTAAGCTTCCTACTTCTTCTGTAAGCAGCGCATTTTACCTTCCTTTCTTTTATAGCCTTTTTCAGTCCCCCGTTAACCCTTTATCCGAGCTCTCTCGTTGGGACCCTCACCATTCCTATACAATCCTTCCCTGCCTCTGTTAGGCTATTTACTATGCCATCTGAAATACTCTGGACATTTGCATCCCTAGGTATACATTCAAGACTTGGTTTTAGTTTTTCCCGAAACTGCTTCCAGTCGGCTCCTTGTTTTAGTCCCCAAACTTCCTTGAAGGTATTTCTGTCTCTATTCGTCTTTTTGCCCATAATCTTAACTGTTATCAGGTTGTGATCACTACCCAAGTCATTTTTTCCCTCGTCATCTATTTCTACATCTATAACCTCCCTCCATACGCTAACGTCAGTGAGTATATAATCAATTATTGTTTTCTTATCGTTCCTCTCCCAGGTCCATTTACCCTTACATTTCGCATCCCTGTTCAGGATCTTTAAACCAAGCTCTTTTGATAGGTCCAACATCTTCCTCCCATTCGTGTTAATTTTCCTATCACCTCCTTGTATGCCCTCCTCCTTATCCCCGATGTGCCCATTGAAGTCCCCCATTAGGACAATACTGAACCCTCTGCTTTCAAGCTCTGTGATATAGCTCTGTGATATTCGATCTAAGAGTTGTATATATTGAATCATTCCACTCGGGCTTACTTCCCTCCACTGCTAAGTATACAACACCAACGGCAACACTCCTGCTTCCTAACTTGATTTTTGCCCAGACTATTTCGTTGGATACTGGAATCTGAGTCCTTGCTTCTGTGAGATCTGTAATCAATGAGGGCTGTAATTCCTCTTTAGCGTAGATGCCAACACCCCCACCCCGTTTCTGACCCTCAGTTCGCCCAGCTCCTATCCACACGCAACCCTTCATCTGATCAACCCGCTCATCCCGTCGTATCCACGTCTCACTTAGACCCATTATATCGAAGTCTCCTTCGTCCATCATTGTTGATATTTCGCTTACTTTCTTGTGCAGACCCTGGATGTTGCAGTACCCAAACTTAATGAATCTTTGTTTTTTTGTTCTCACTGCCACATTATTATACCCCTGGTATGTCCCAGTGTTGTGCATGTTTGTTGTTCTTCCTATGTTCCCAGCATTTGTGCCCCTCTGGGTTATCGGCTGTGGTCCCCTACCTCCCTTTTCTCCAAAAAAGGCCCAGCCACCTGTAAAATTTTTTGGCCCAACAGGTCTGTACCCATCCTACTTAAATGCAATCCGTCTCGCCCATACAACTCTCCTTGTCCCCAGAATGAATCCCAGTGGTCAATGAAATGTATTCCCAAGTCTTTGCAGTGCTCTTCCAGCTCCTCGTTTAGTGCCATAATCCGCGAGTTCCTCTCATTCCCACCACCCATAACGGGGAGCACCCCTGAAACGATGATCCGAGCATTCCTGGTAAGTAGCTTACTAATTAGGTCCTTGTATGTGTCCACCAAACGAACTGATTTCCTCTCCCTGATGTTATTGGACCCCACATGTAATACCACTACCGGATCAGGCCCCGACCCAGCTACAATACCGTCCACTCTATTCCTCAGGTCCTCCACTTTAGCCCCCGGAAAGCACAGAACTGTTCTATTTTTACTGTCCGGACCACAGACAGCCTTGTCGATCCCCCGAACTATGCTACTTCCCGCAACCACCAACTTACTTTTGGCCCTCGCCCTATTTGTCTCCTCTAGTCTCCTATTGTTTACAGCGTCCTCTTCCTCTCCAACAGCCCCACTCGGAATCACTATCGGTATCGGTATCTTTGACCTAGGATTACTCCTATCCTTGTCCCTCCGTCTCTTTCCAGGCCCTGAACTACCTGGACTACTCCCCTGGTCTTCTCCCGGATCCCTCCTCCTTTTTCCTGGCCTAGACCCCAAGCTACTATCTGTTGCAACTACCTCCATCCCCTCCTCTGACTCTTCCGAATCGAGCACATCAAATCTGTTTCTGGTGCTGCACTCCCCACTGCCTTTGGACTTTACACCCCTATCTACCTGCTTCTCTGGCCCCCCTTTCCTACCACTTTTGATAGTCCACGCCAAACGCTTTACAGCATTGCTCCGGCTTGGGCCCCCCTCATCTGTCCTACGTACTTTTCTAGCAGCCCCCACCTCATCACCTACCTCATTCACATCAAAGGTTCTACCCCCATGTTTCCTCTTGGAACCACCGACAACCATCCATCCTTCTCGGAAAGCTACTTTCACAGGCGTAACTCCAGACAGCCCCGCCCTACCAAGTTTTCCCTTCAGCTCAGCAATCTCCCCCTCAAACTTAACAATCCACCCTACTCGAGAAAGATACTAAACTGTCGAGCATGGATAGTAAAACACATTCTGAAAATTCCAAGTGGCTGCATTGGATGGCCTGGTTACAATTGGCGTATATCCGACACTGTTGTCTGTTCAGTTTTAAAGTCAACTTAACCAAATGACAGCATTTTCGCCACTGTGTCAGTTTTTGTCGGGACGATCTAAAATGAACAGTTTAAGTTCGGTCCTATATAAAGGTGCGAGGGTATCGGGTCGATTCGGCCCCGGGTCGATTCGGCCTTGAGTCGATTCGGCCTGAGTCGATTCGGTCTGAGTCGATTCGGCCTTTTTTTAGGCCGAATCGACTCACTTTTTAGGCCGAATCGACTCACTTTGTGGAAAATATTTAATAGTAAAAAACAACTTACTTACACAAATCCATTAACAGCAAATTCACCTATTTTTGCTTTAATTTCACCTAATACTCTAACATTATCTGCCATTCTCCTGCTAGACATGAGCACCAAAACTAAAGGGAATTGTTTTCGTTCACCGTTCTTCTGAACAAAAGCATTTATGGAAAACAGTTGTCCACCGGGTTTGAATGGG
Source organism: Pictodentalium vernedei (assembly GCA_031216915.1). Classification (NCBI taxonomy): domain Eukaryota; kingdom Metazoa; phylum Mollusca; class Scaphopoda; order Dentaliida; family Dentaliidae; genus Pictodentalium; species Pictodentalium vernedei. The sequence goes on from CM062295.1 coordinate 270,481,346, forward strand.
CGACTAACTACTTTGAATGTGCCATCCATGAACCACCTCGTTGCATGCTTCAATAAATTAAGTTGGAAAGGTGATGAGAAAATTAAATGGCGGTGACCGTCCATATTAATAGCTGCAATCAGAAATTCATCAACATTGAGAAAATCTGTATCTATAGAGAAGTCTAAGGTCGACGGCTCATCAGGCCTCCTGCTGGCTCGATATCTATTAACAATACGTTTAACTGCATAACTCATCATTTTCAACAATCGATTCTGATAAACTTGGTTCTTCTATAGAAGTCTCCATGCATTCAGGCGTATCATTAATTTCCCGGTTTTGAATATCAAAACTAAAGTTTAGATCCACAGCTGTCTGGTTGGATTCGTCCATCAGTTGTGCCAATATTTGGGTGTTTTCTCTGTCGATTTGTTCTTCTGTGTTGCTTTCACTGATGGGCTCCGATATCTGCTCAGAAGAATTGTCCATCAGTTGTGCCAATATTTGGGTGTTTTCTCTGTCGATTTGTTCTGCAGACACGATTTGTTCTTCTGTGTTGCTTTCACTGTAGGAATTGTCTGTGGTCCCTTGCTCTGCGCACAGGCAACATGTAAATGGAAAGTCAATCCTTCGCCTTTTTGCATCCATATAAAAATCATAGTTTATACCAGTTTCACATTTCCTATGCTGCCATTGTCCACAAATATCACATGAAACAGCATGCTGCCGCGGTCGAACCTCACTATTACATTTGAATGAATGAAAGGTTTTAGCGCGCCGAAGGCGCTAAGGGACGATGTGGGATTTACAAATCCCTTGCGACCCGGTTAGCCTTATTTTATTTCACTGGGATCTTGGATCACACAGGCCTAGCTTTCCTGTTGCCTCAAATGGGGTCTGAAGGGGTATGCACGCGGTTAGAATTCCCGGCAGTTTGCATTGGAGTGATAGATTGTCAAAGACCAAACCCTCAACGTCATTTAGACTATTAGAGAGTGGGCTCTATTCGGTTCCAGCTTGGCGATGGTAGAGGTTTGAGTCCCACCATGGTGGCGAGCCAGAATATAATGTTGTGCGATGGCAATTTTAAGGGAAAAAGAAAAAAGAAAACCAAACAGCAACGCCGGTTTGGTAGCGGCCCCGGTATATGACCATAGCGGTTGCAAAAAAGGAATGGAGAAAGCTCCAACAGGTTAGTTTGAAAAAACCGGGAGTCATCCATTAAAAGGGCTGTTTGCTGGCAAGATTGTATCAATCCTTGCCTTGGTCTTGTTAGGTTTTCTGCACATCTTTGCTTGAGGATTGTTTCAATCCCTCATAGTTTGTCATTCAGTTTGGTCGTGTGTCTGATGAGATAGAGGAGGTAGAAAAGATAGAGAGCTGGAAATTAGAGCAATTCGGGTTTTAATTTACAACTTTTCCGTCTTTTTGGATGGGGAAGCCAGCATTTTTCCCCGAGATTTATATCTCAGGGAGGGGAGACCCGGCAGCTGTTTGCAACTCCCACTGGTAACAGAGGCAAGCTTTCGTGCGTATCGTGTCACCAGGCAGCCAGTTCTAAATTTAGGTCACAGAATGCCTGGCTCACCCCATCACAATAATGTAATCTTAAACCCTTTCGATAGACATGCCCCAGATTATTTAGTTTTCCTATTGAGGACGCGATGCGCATTGAGTTCTATTATTAATTCGCTGTCTTGAAATCTATTTAGAGTTTTGCTTTGAAGATCTTTGAAGCGCATTGCTATAGTGTCTATTTTTGCTATCTCGTGAAGTTGTTTTATCGATGTCCACGTGGGCTTGCGCAGAGCCACGCGCAAGGCATGATTTTGGACCCGTTGTAGTTTTTCAATGTTGGTTTTATTCAGGCCACTTGTTATTATGGCCCCATACTCTAGTACTGGGCGTATATATGATTTGTAAAGATTGAGGAGAATTTCTTTATTGGCTCCCCAATTTTTACCTCTAATCATTTTCAGGAAATTGATGCGTTTAGTGGCTTTGACGGTGACTGAGTTTATGTGATTGTTTAGATTGAGACTGCTATCCAGGTTGAATCCCAGAAACTTTGCCTCATTACTAGCTTCAAGTTTATGATCGTAAAGCTTAAGCTCAATATTAGGGACAGGCTTTTTCCTTTGTTTTTTATAGAATGTGATTCTTTGTGTTTTTGTGGCATTTAGCTTGATGCGCCACAGAGCGCACCAGTCTTGCAGGTCGCGGATGGTATCCTGCAGGCGGTTTTGTATTATGTTTCCAGACTTACTGGCCGTCCACATTCCTTTGTCGTCTGAGAATTGAGATAGTTCAACATGGTTCTTCCCTAGTTTGTCAATGTCATTCACATATATTATAAATAGAAGCGGGCTGAGGACCGAACCCTGTGGAGTGCCCGCTTCGAGTTCTACCTCGGCTGACACTTCGCGGTTGACCCTCACTTTGATTTTTCGATCAGATAAAAATGATGATATGATCCTTAGAATTTTGGTAGGTAGCCCCATTTTAGCTAGTTTGTATCTCATGCCATTGTGCCAGACAGAGTCAAACGCTTTTTCTACGTCGAGTAATAGCGCGGTTCCTATTTCATTTTGACTGAACGCCGTTTTCATATAATCTACCAGTCTATAAACATGCTCGATTCCCTCTCTTTGGCTCCTGTATGCCCTCTGCCACTCATTGAAAAAGCTGATTGATTCGAGATGGCTGCGGAGTCTAGTCGTGAGAATCCGTTCGAAATTTTTTCCAATACAGCTGAGTAGGCTGATTGGGCGGTAATTAGCTGGGTTGCTCAAATCCTTGTCGGGTTTGGGTATCATGACTCCTGTGGCTACTTTCCAACATTTTGGGAAGTATCCACTAGAGAGACAGCAGTTTAGGAGGTTAGTGAGTCTACCGAAAAAAGTGTTGGGACATTGTTTCAGGATTTTGTATGAGACCTCGTCCCCTCCTGGGGAAGAAGAAGACTTACATTTTTTAATTGTGTTAGCCACTTCTTCTTTGCTTATCGGTTCCGTGAGTTCATGGCCATCCCCGTCCTCGGGCGTTTGGCTGAAGTTGGCATCGTTAAACGTTGTCTTGTTGTCTTGAACAAATTTGTTTACTTTTTCTTTGAACTCGTCATCAAACCTATCGCCCTCATGAGGACGATGATATTTCTTAAGGAGCTCAGCAAAGGCGCTAGCCTTCGCCTTGTCATCCAGGGCCATAGTTCCATCGTTGATCTTTAGTGCCTTACTGTTGGCGTCTTTTTGTTTTTGTCCAGTAAGGGTTCTAAAAGTATCCCAAAACTTTTTAGTCTCCCTGAGTCCATTTAGATTTTCCGTTGCTTTTTCCCATCTCACGCGATTGTCGTTTGCTATTGCTTTTTTAACTTCGCCGTGGAGGCGATTATACACGGCTTTAAGTTCGACCTTTTTAGTTGGAAGTTTTTCTGGATTGTATACACGGAAGGCCTTTCTCTTTTGTTTTATTATTTGGAGTGTGGTTTTAGTTATTCTGTTGGCCCGCGTTTTAACTGTCTGTTTGGGACAAATCTCATCAAGAGTGTTGTTAATGACTTCAATGAGATTGGTACATGCTTGCTCGAGCTCGCAGGTATTCATTGGGTTGTTTTTGTTTATTTTAACCTGAATTATTTTTCTGAAGAGGTCCCAGTCAATTTTGGATAGATTCCTCCTCCTCATTGTGGGGTATCTTGCGGGTCCGCTGCAACCGTGTAATGTAGCATGAACAGGCAGGTGGTCGCTACCTAAATCATCGTCCCCCACATATATGTCTTGCATTTGATTAGTTAGTGATTTACTGGTTATAATTAGGTCAAGGATGTCGGATTGGTGGAGGGTGTTGTTACTGACGTGAGTAATGTCGTGGTCGTTATTTAATACAAAAAGATCAAATTGTTCGATGATATTGAAGAGAGCGTCGCCATTGGGCTCCGTTTTATTGCATCCGAAAACCTGATGTTTGGCATTGAAATCACCTAAGAAAATACAGTGTTTGTGATTTTTCACAAAGAATTCAAAGACTTTGCTGTCAACTGTTTTTTTCGGTTCATTATAATATGAGATTACGGCAATTTTTTTATGATCTAGTTCAATCTCAGCGGCAATCGCCTCTGCGTTGAGATGATCGCTTGATATCGTTTTATATTTTAAGTCCTGCCTTATGAGAAGAGCGACTCCGCCTCCACGTTGTGTGGGACGGTCTCGTCTAATGATGTTGAATCCACTTAGCATTACATTTGGTACAAGAATACATCGTTAAAAACTGAATGTTGAAAGCAATGTTGCGCCGTATTTTATGTACATCTGCTATAAAAACAGCCCCTTTGAAAGATTCTTCAAAGTGAGTTCCCGCTTTAGTTGCAAGCAAAACACAAAGCTACCTGAATGTACTTGTTTATTGTAAGAAAATACAGTCTTTCTAATTAATCTTCAAAGTGAGTACCTACCTGAACTGGTATGGTTTCAGGCATTATTGTCATCAAAACACAGTTCTCTGCAACCTACTTCAAAGTGATTACCTACCTGAATGTCAGGTTAATTGTTAAAAACATCCTCTCTTCTTTCTAAAAACATGATTAACGGAGTTAGCAAGGAGAATGGTGAAAACGCTCAGTTCACTGTTTTTCATCCTAATGTTTACATGGATTATTTACTTCCAATGGGTAATACTTTTTGCCGGTAAAAAGGACGGTATCCGGTAAAAAGGACGGTGAGTGTATAAAAACTACACCTTGGCTATATCATGACACAACATTATAAGTTATTCTGTTTGTTGACAGAAGACATGGTCCATATTCAACCGAGGCATCTGCCGAAAGTGAGAAGTGAAGCATTCTTGCCCCCCCCCCCCCCACACACACACCATTACAGAATCCTGGCTACGCCCCGCTAGATATATAATCCATTTCCCATCATTTCAAAAAAGGGGGAGGGGGGGGGGGCAAGATCGACAACGCTGGCATATTTCAATGGCTTGAACTATGGAATTGGGCGTATTCCCTCCCACGGTTGTGGGCCCTTTCCCGGTTATTTTTTTTCTTCATAATCTGAAGCTCTCACATCGATTCTGGTGCCTCCTGAGGAAACGTGGGGGTTAAAAACAGTAAGTTACGGTTTGCATATTTGGGGCCCCGCCGTCCCCCACCCTCCCAACCGGGCCCACCACTGTGAGCTCACTCATAGGGATTGGTGGAGTGAGCACAAGGGGCCCTAGTCTTAACAGGCTCATGTGGGTATCACTGAGGTGGGACTTTCAGGAATCTAGAACTAGTATCCACTGACGTATGTATGGTTTTAATATTTATTATCACCTCGGCATGTGTTTGGCGAAACGCTAACTGAAAATAAAATATGAACCCCTATTTAAAAAAAAAAAGCTTGAACACAACTTTTTGCCGGTAAAAGGGACGGTAAGCGTATAAAAACTGTTTTACTAAATGAACCTCTGAAAGTGTGAAGTGACAATTTAATGAAGCGTGCGCAATATAAAACGAAGATTAAGTATTGTTTGTTTTATTGTAGACTATTTTTCAAATTATAAATGGTTTCTCTCCAAAGACACTTAAATCCCTTCGTAGTGAACAGAAATATCTAAAATTAGCTACACCTCCATCCAGCAAGTATGATAATATTCACCCCGTCGTGCACCTCATCGAAATCATTGTTTTCCCTGCACAAAATGGCGTGTCCATCAGTGTCGATGGAAAAATGATCTATTTTGTCTTGTAAATAGTCTACAATAAAACAAACAATACTTAATCTTCCTTCTATATACTTATTATTGCGTAAGCTTCCTTCAATAATCACTTTTCACACATTCACAGGTACATTTAGTACTTTAAAACGTAGTTTTTATACACTTACCGTCCTTTTTACCGGGTACCGTCCTTTTTGCCGGCAAAAAGTATTACCCCTTCCAATTCGTGGCATGCTGGTCTTATCCACAAGTTGGAGAGTATTGGCGTTTCAGGGGAGCTACTTATGTTTTTGAAATCGTATCTTACGGATAGGTTACAGCGAGTCGTGATAGCCTCTGAGTCATCTCCATGGAGGCCCATCAATGCCGGTGTAATAATATAATAACACTTTGGCCAGCCGCTGATTGTCGCGGTTCTCGAACGAGAAGGCCTTGGTTACCCCTGAACTCCCAACTGCCTCCCTGTTCCCACGCTTCTCCTCTCCTCCCAACATTCGGGGACGAACTGCTTGATGACATCCCTTGCCCCATTCTTCCCAATCTCTCCGATTAGCACATTAACCCTCTCCTTTGAGTCTCCCCCTAACCACATGTCCTTCATTCTCCCATCCCACTTCCCCATTATACTCCCAGTGAATCTCATTCTTTTAGACTGATACTTTGGCATTCTAGAAGGAAGTGTTCCAGGGTCTCCACCATGCCCAAGTTACAGGGATCTATACTCGGGCCGCTCCTGTTTCTGATATACATAAACGATATAACCAGCGACTTAGTGACTTAGTGAGTAGTATACGCCTCTTTGCAGATGACACTTCCTTATATTTAATTATTGAAAACCCAGAGCAAGCCTCGACCATAATCAACCACGATCTGGCAACAATTGAGCACTGGGCCAAAACATGGTTGGTCGAGTTCAATCCCAACAAAACAGAAAGTATGTGTATATCACGTAAAAACAATTCCAACCCCCATCCACCCTTATATTTAGGTGGCTCACAGATATCGGAAGTTTCTAACCATAAACACTTGGGAGTCATACTAAATAGCACATGTACATGGAATGACCACATTGACCATATCTGCACCAAAGCCTGGTCTCGTTTAGACTTGTTGAGGAGGCAAAAATTTAATCTCGATCGCAGTGTCTTAGAAAAAATATATTTTGCTTTTATTAGGCCTCTTCTTGAATATGCGGATACTGTCTGGGATAATTGTTCCATGACCAATATTGCGGAACTTGAAAAAATAGAAATTGCAGCAGCAAGAATTATTACTGGAGCAACAGTGAGTGCCAGTAAGTCGTTACTATATTCAGAGACACGATGGGACTCCCTGCAAGATAGACGCCGTAAACATAAACTAATTCAATTTTTCAAAATGTATCATCAAATATCACCTCCATACATCTCAAACAAAGTCCCACCAATCATCTCTTTGTCGAATTCATCACTTAGTCTCCGATCTGGTCAAAACCACCGAGCTCCCTTTTGCCGAACGCAATTGTATGAGTCTTCCTTTATCCCCAGCGTTACTGACCAGTGGAATAAGTTGCCCTTATCTGTCCGTGAGAACCCGTCACTGTTAAATTTTAAAACATTTCTGAACGATGGTAACCAAAAACCCCCCAAGTTCTATAATAACGCGAAATCTCGCAGAGCTCAAATATACCATTGTAGGCTGCGGTTGCATTGTAGTAGCCTTAATTCTCACCTATACGACAATCACCTGTCACCCAGTGCGACCTGTCAGTGTGGTGAGTGCGAAACTACTGATCACTATTTCTTTCGTTGTCCATTGTTCTCCGATGCTCGTAATTATACAATTAACTTACTCCCATTTGTAGTTGACACATCCACACTTCTCTTTGGCACAGAAGTTTTGAACAACGAGGACAACCGCCTTATTTTCGAAGTGGTGCATGACTTCATTCTATCAAGTAATCGATTCTTATGAGCCGAAACTCAATACTATGCCCTCGCCCCAACTCTTCGTGGGGGACGCGATACAGAATTAGTGATGGTTCACGGAGGTGCTCAGCTGATATAACTGGACCCTGTGACCAATGCCTCAAGTGGAATACCCCTTCACGCCTACCAACGCTCAACACCACTGATACTTCCGATTGTTTCAATTTTTTCGATATTTCAATTTTAATTTGTTTGTGCCTAACCTCTTTTAAAAAAATACAGAAAATAAAATTATTCTGGGTGCTAAGTCAATGTACGATGTACTCAAGCTAATCATATTAGTTACTTTAATTTTTCAACTTATCCGTGCTGCAGTTCTTCCTTCTTTTTCCTTTCTCTTCTAATTCATCTTGAAGTTTAAACAATCTCGCATATCGTTGCTTGGCGGTCGAAGCTGTTTTCCTGCACTCCGTATTCGAACTCTTCTAGGTATAGAGCCAGACTATTCTCTGAGGGGTGGAGGGGGCGAGGTTTGAGGTTTTGATATCCTTTACCCAACGCAGAGATCGTATGTTTTTATATGTCTGTCTAAAGGACATGACTTTTGACCCTACATTGGAATGAGCTGGTTGAGCTTGTTCCAATGAGGGATCGAGGGCTATGTTTTTGAGGCATAAAATGAAAAATCTTGTTTGGAGGTGATACCTGTTATGTCCGTTGGTAACACAGTTCAAATACTGCGAAAATGACAAGGGCTTCAACTTTGCACACAAACCCTAGCAAAAAGGTACCAAAAGTGGTCGTACCCCCCCCCCCCCCCCCCCACTCCCTCCTAACCGGCATCCCGGCTGGCGTCGGGCTCGAATGAAATTGACATCTCCCGCTTCTTTGTGCTGTTCTAGGTCTGGGGGCTACGTCCTTGCGATTGAGTCCGATTGTGTCAGGAAAAGTGTGTAGTACATGGTGAGAGGAGGTCTGTGAGAGAGAGAGAGAGAGAGAGAGAGAGAGAGAGAGAGAGAGAGAGAGTTGTGCGTGTATGACAGACGATATTTTGTGTGGTGGGTCGAGCGTGTGTTATTGTTGTTGACCTTTCTGATGTGTCGCTTAACGTAACGGCCACTTGATCTATGATCGCAGCAGCTAAGTTCAACAATATAAAATGGGAAGGGTCTCGGCCTCCAAGCGTCGACATGCGAGCCTCTCCGCTGTATTGTACCACCTAAAGAGTAATCTTATAAACTGTTCGGGAGACGACTTACATATAAGCTTAAAGCTTTCTGTCGAATCCCTCCTTTAAACAGTAACAAATTTCCCTGTCTTTAGTTGTTTCATTATAATACTGTATCTATGTTGTTTATATTTTATTTGTTACTCAACAATTGTTGTATGCATTTATCAATTATTGAATAAATATTGTTTAAACTAATTCGTTTTTGTTATTTCATTTCGTACCTTGGATGTATTCAGTTTTGTTTTCTGTAAATCTTGGTGGATTTTTTATTCATCGCATAAAAGGGGGTGCTGGTCAAAACGTCACATTTCAAAATGGTCAAAACGTCACATTTTTTAGTCAAAACGTCACATACTTTTGGTCAAAACGTCACACACTTTTTGGTCAAAACGTCACATACATTTGGTCAAAACGTCACACACTCAGACATCAAGATAACTATTTCCTGTTCTGTGCCCAATCAACAAAACGAATGAATGAAAGGCGCTCACGGAGGATGAGCAACAGACGAGTTCGGCCTCGAATGAATAAACGAAGTTTCAATTTCAGTTCAACCGCTTTCGACCCTACTGTTTCATTGTTTGTTTCATTTGCCGAAAGATTTCCCTGAATTCGAGACACCTTGCGACCCAAATAATTTTATTTGCTTATGGATCCACGAGAGTTGGAAGCGATGGCCAACAGAAGAATGAAATGAAAAGTTTGGCTCAACAGCCCCTCCCCCACCCCCCCCCCCCCTTTTTTTTTTTTTTTTTTGCTTTCTTTGTTATGGTTGATTGCCCCGCCTAACTGTGTTTTTCATAGTCTCGGGGTGCCCCTTTGAAATATAATACAGTGTAACTCTTTTCCACAACTTGATCCACAAAGGGAAAAAGATAAAAGCTCCGCAACAGTTACCAAAAGAATGGTGACAAATGATGGCGTTGCCTTTCCTCCCAGCTGAAAGGATTTTACCAGCATTCAATTGTTTGGCTGAGAGAGTGCGCAGTGAAGGAAAGAAAAAGGACTTAGTTACATCCGACGACAGTGGATAGAAAGCACAACGTTCCCAATTAAAAGCTGGTCTGTGTACAACCAGAGCACAAGGACTAACAACCATGTGGAAGGTAAGCATATAATACATTATGACCAAAAGTACGTGACGCTTTAACCAAAACTAACTTGGTTGTCCAGAATCTTGTTCCAGATTATTATTTATTATTACCTGTCGTTCACAATTTATTATTATTATTATTATTATTATTATTATTATTATTATTATTATTATTATTATTATTATTACATGCTGTTCTCGATTTAGGAATTAAATATAAAAAGTAGTTTTTACAGTAATAATAATTATAACAATAACATGACTTTGGTGGGCATTGTGGTTTATTAACGGCCCAACAGGTGTGAATAACAGCCCGACAGCTTATAAAAGGCCCGAGATGATAAGCTGCTTGTTCTTATGGGACTAACTTTGCTGGACATTTTACATATTTAATAAATATTTTAATTTAATAATTTAAATAAAAATCACGATGTTTACCATTTGAAACCATTTCTGAAAACTGTTTTCATTTTTGAGTGTGACAGCGAGGAACAAAAGTCACTTGACGTGTCAGGCTGTTAATGAGATGTTCTACTTATTAACAGTCCGACACATCACGCGACTTTGTAATGATCAGTTTGTTCTATAAGCGTATTATTAAAAGAAAATCTAGTCTTTTTGAGTGGATACCGATCATTTCTAGCAATAATTCAACCTGTATTCACCTTGAATTGATGCATGAAACCTGCGTGTCCAAACATGGCCTAAAAGGACGTAGCAAGCCAAAAACTTATATTACGTGAAGGCCTTTGACTTGGTCAAAGATTTTGTTGTTGTTTTTTTTTTTTTGGGGGGGGCAGTGTAACACCGCAGATATTGTTTGAATACGAGAAACATTTTCTCGTGTGGCCAGTCACAAACTGTCAAGTAGGCAGAGTCCCAAGAAATATTTGAGAATTGACTATTCTAAATCCACGAGGCAATGCATTGACAAACTGGACTCTCTCGGCTCCGCCCACTTAACAGTTTTTGAGACCGCCCACCCAAGAAAATGTTTTTCGCGTTCAAACAATATCCGTGCAGTATGATATTGATATGACAGATTTTATTTTTTATTCTCCATATATTCTACATGTAAATTTTTCATTACAATTTAAAAGCGACTTGTTAATATATATATTAAAAAATATTCATGCATTCATCGGTAGTTGTTGATACATTTAACTGAAATAAAAAATGTATTTTTTTGATCGATTTTACTCCAATTTATTCCATACTCACCTGTAAACAGGTTTCTATGGTGAGTATTTTCCCCCACGTTTCCAAACATACTGTGTACGAACCCCCGCACAACATCCAAATGGTCCCGACCCAATATAGTTCCATCAAATCTCTAATTTCAAGCCCCCCCCCCCCCCCGCCCACCCCACCTCCCCCCCCCCCCCCGCCATTAGTAAGTTGTTAGTAAAATATGTGACGTTTTGACCAAAAGTATGTGACGTTTTGACCAAAAAGTGTGTGACGTTTTGACCAAAAGTATGTGACGTTTTGACCAAAAGTATGTGACGTTTTGACCAAAAAATGTGACGTTTTGACCATTTTGAAATGTGACGTTTTTGTCGTGTGACGTTTTGACCTGTTCCCCATAAAAGGTAAGTTGTTTTTTACTATTAAATATTTTCCACAAAGTGAGTCGATTCGGCCTAAAAAGTGAGTCGATTCGACCTAAATTAGGCCGAATCGACTCGGCCGAATCGACTCAGGCCGAATCGACTCAAGGCCGAATTGACCCTGAATCGGTGCGAGTAATTAAAGTTCAACAGTTCATCAAATATACCGAAATAATGCCAAAGTCGACTGATGACACGTAAATAATGAATGGAAATGTCATTGTATTGTGAATAGAGTAGGGACGAATTGTCGCATCGGTTTCCACGCGATCCCTGAAGTTCTATCGGGGCCTCGGCACTCAACAAAGATACTGAAGTGTTGAGAGGCGATAATAGAACAAATTCTGTAGATTTAATGTAGCTGCCTTCAGCGATCTGCACACAGTGGGCGTATGACCAACAGTGGTAGTACCTGTTGAATTTTAATAACAAATTACCACTTTTCGCCATTAAACCATGCGCGATTTCTGTCAACTTTTCATTTCTGGAGATTACGTATCTGTTATCGGCTTGCCGTGGCCCATTTGGCGCTAGTGTAAAATATGCATCTTTCAGTCATCAGCATCTCTCCACCAGTAACTATAAATTACCGCCCAGCGTCAGCTCGCACCCGCTAGAAAAAGACCAAATTCAAACAATTACCCCCACTCATCAAAACGCTAAATCTCAGGCAATTCATGGTCGACTTCCATAAAGTGTTCGCTCATTCTCCGCAAAAAGTTATCGCATCGTCCCACTTAGAGAGAGACGCCAATTTCGCATTATATCATGCTGAATGTCAGGACAGCGTATGCGCATGTTTAGGGGTTCCCGCGGAGCAAGTGCTCGGTATTATTTATTTATTTATTGATGTTTAAGGTCACATATTTATGCACAATGGCTAATCATGACCGTGACAGGTTTACGGGTGGAGGAAGCCGGAGTACCCGGAGAGAACCACCGAGCAACGACGAGCAGCTGCCAGCTCCCCAACATCGTAACTCCGCACTGCAGCACAGGCAGGGTTAGATTGGTTGAAGACATGCGTACCATCGACGTGCAGTACGCCTTAGTACACGGCGTCATCGTGCCCCCACGCGGGCAATGGAGATGAAGTGTCTTGCCCAAGGACACAACGCGGTTGCCGCAGGTGGGATTTGAACCGAGGACCTCTCGACCTCTCGGCTTGCAGCCTGCACCTCTACCTACTGAGCCACCGCGCTCCCGCAAGTGCTTGGTTTCAGGACTTTCTTATAATACAATCGAGTTCAGCCGAGCTTCAAGAACAAACGCTGAAAGTTTGGAGTCGCTGCTCCCAAAACGTCCCCTACATACATTCTATGATACCTTATACGCACAGGTTGTTATTATTAAGTATACAGGATTTGTTAAACAGTTTTATCCCTCCCGTGTATAAAAGCAGGCACCGTTAGCTGAGAAACTCCAATCTGCAGCTCAGCTGAGCTGACTACAGTCACTACTCTCGAAAGTACTGCCAGTGTGGATGGCGCTCTCACTGAACTCTCTTAAAGAGCTAATCTCTCCTAAATAGCTCATGTATGATAGATTTGGGGGTTAGTTTTAATTAGCTCTGTTGGGCTAATTGGGCTAAAGAGCTGATAACCTGTTTTTATTATAATAAATTACTAATTATGGTCTACTTTCCCGAAAGAGCTATAGATGGCTCTCTTGTTGGGCTAAATAATTAGTGAAATTTTAAGTATTGTAAGTACTATTGGTCAATTTGATGAAATATCTTTTAACCCTCAGCGGCCAAGTCCAATTTCAAATCTGAGTATTGTCCGTTACTTTTACCAATAGACATCACTTGAGAGTCGGTCCTGATTAACCCCTACTGGTCATTGCCAACCACGTGATTTGTTCGGTTAACGTCTTCCTTCGTTTTGAAGCTAGTACCTTTTTATTATTACAATATTTTAACTGGATTCGCTAATATGAGTAAGGTTAGACATAGAAGAGAACAAAATGAGTAACATGACCACGGTTGTGGAATTGATCTCGGATCCACTGCATGGGGAGTGAGAAAATATTTCGTTGTTCAATCAGAATTCTGTCTGTGTGAGTTGCCGGTTGGAATTTTAATGGAAATGTAAAATCAGAATCAGAAAAAAATGGTTACAACAATGCTTCGAATTTGCAACTGTCGGAATTTTTGCCTGAACAATTTTCATTTATCTTGATTTTTGTACAAATATTGGGGAGGTGAGACACCACTCCTACACCCCCCCCCCTCCCGCAGCCCCGTAGCTACGTGCATGTGTGGAATGCCAAGTGTCTTTCTTGAAGTACCTATCACAATTATGAATGAAGGAAATGGAATACTCAAGTGGTGTGATTTTAATTCCCTTAATACTTCAATGTGTGTCTGAAAGCTTTCAATTGATGTAACTCGGAGATGTAAAACGTTTTGTATGTTTCTGTCGCATATCCACACTGTACACAAAAGCCAATCTTGAAATCTAACCAACTTCTTAGTCCCAGTATGCCTCGTTTAATGCTCTAGGTGCCATTCAATAGCTCAGACAGGAGAGCAGGGACTCGCTGGTTATGGCGTTGGACTTTAAAGTCGAAAGGTCCACGGTACATGCCTCACCAAATGCAACTGCGACGTGTCCTTGGGTAAGGTACTCAGTGACATTGTGTTCTAAGGTGTACCGCACTTAGATCAACAGATGCTCATCCTGCTTGTGCGTGGTTAGGATGTTGTGAATTTTGATAGTTGCTGATCGGTGCTCAGGATATCTATTAGGTACTCTGGCTTACTTGGCCCGTAAAACTGTCAGATACGAGATGAACTTCAACCTCTCTATCAAAAGTGCTGATAAAACCCAATAAAAAATGGTCAAGCAAATATCTCAAACACAGTCTGTGATAACGTGACCTATACACAATTTCTATCCCCTTCCTTTTGTCTTGACGATAACTCAAAAACAAAAACAAATCATCTGCCATGGTGCTGTTTGGCATACTGGTAGCCTGTCACTAGTACTGGGCCAGCTATGTTTTTAGAGCGCTGAAACCTTTGGGTGTAGCCCACTGGGTCACAGATGTTTTAACAACCCTAAGTTCTTTGTAACAGAAAAGCACCATAAAGAAATAGCTGCTTTATTTTTATGTACACAAGAGAATAATGTAAACAATCAAATTAGAAAGAAGTTACATTTACTCTTATCAGCTGTTGCAATCAGAATTAAATTTCATCCCCAAACCAAGTTGAAAGAAACTCTTAAAGTGGCATGGAAATTTGTTTATTTTTCAGCTCTATCTTACAACACTTGATTAATTCTAGTTGAATAAATAACCCTTCACCTTTCATTGAATTTTTAATTTTGTTTTTTATTCTCAATCATAACTCATGATCAACAGGTTTCGGGCCGAGTGGAAAGTGGCTTTCTTGAAACACTTGAAATGGAATACCGGTAATTAAATGGTCTGTTCTTTCTCTCTTCATACTTCACCGTGAAGAACAAAAAACTTAATTTAACTTATGATTGTAGAACCTTTTGGATGCTTCCAGTCATATTGCCGATCTTTACACAATGCCATTCTTCAAGATTCCACCCGCTTATTTATGTGTGCCTTGTTTAGGGCACTAGATGCTCTTACGAGTAGGCCTTCAAATGAGGTATTGAGGCTTATGGGGTTTTTATGACAATATCCCCGATATAGAATCTATGCACCCTTTGTCGTCTCGATAACTCAAATACGAATTGTCCTATCTCTATGCGTTTTGACATTCTTGTCAACAACAACCAGTTAGCACTCATCTATGTCTTTTCAGATCGGACGAGGCTCGAGTGATCCAGAGGGCTGATTGCTTTAGAGTTTTCTAGCTCATAATAAATATTTATCATCACCCAAAAATGACAGATCTGGAGTTGGTGGTGTCATTACTTTAAAGTGGATTGCGCTCATTCTTCAGTGTTGATTGTAGACATAGACAACACCGACTGAATTAAAAATTGATGGAGGTTCAATATATGATCCCCCTGACTGAGGTCACTAAGTTCATCAATTGCATATTATTCACAAAGACTGGGAAGTGCATTTTATCACACCTTAATGAATTTCTAATGTTTATGAATGTACCCCATTACTTAAATTAGTGGGCAGAACTAGAAATGTCCATTTCTGGTTCGTGTATCGAACCCTTTGAATGCTGGTCACGTACATGTCTTTACTGATTTCTTATAAAAATTGCTCTGATTCCTGCATGAATATCTGTAAATACTATTAACGAAAACCCATTTCTGAATTTTGTTTAAAAATATTTTACTCCTGAAAATAAGCATCCATAAATTCTCTTGCTATATAGTTTTTTCTTGATTCTTTAACCCATTTCACACAGACGTGAATTTACTGGTGGCAATAAATTCTGTTTCTCTTATTGTAGTTTATTTTAGTCACTGCCAAACAACGAGACATTCATTTAAGAGAGTGGCGGGGTGGGGGGGGGGGGGGGGGGTATGCTCCCATGCTCCCATTTACTCCAATCTTCCTTTAGTCGTTTTTCAAGTTTGACATATGATGATTTGCTGTTTTTCAACACAAACTGAGCGGGGAAAACCAAACTCAAGAATCATCTAGATGAGTGATAACTGACAGCTTGTCGCTGTACGTGTTTAATTCTTTTCTGATCTGTGAAAAAAACCCTCTAGCGTTGTAAATGTTGAATAATATTTAAAAAATATTTTTTGACTCACAAGCAAATATTAATTTATTGAGGCCGAACTGACTTGATTAAAAGCTTAAAAGTGGGACGTTTCGTCCTCTTATGGGGCCGAAACGTCCCGGTCGAAACGTCCCAGGCTGAACTTCACGAAACCGATCTGTTCCGCAATGCTGGTTTCCATGTCTCGGAACCCTCAAAATTCACAATCAAATGTTTTCGCACGCATTTCCTTGTGTTTTCTTAGAATATGGGAAAAACCCAGTTTCTATATCGTCAATTTGCCATTTTATTATCACGTGAACCCAGAACAGTGCATGATTGGCGAACAGAATGTTGTTTTCTTGACGAGGAAGTTGTGGCAGTGACGGAATTGATGATTTAATGATACCAGCTCTGGTGTTCGACCAAATTTCATAATGACATTGACAAGCAATATGTTTATTCAGCATGATGTGACTGTCAGAAGTTTGCATTGATCATCGATGAGAGACATTTAGAAACTGCCACTACACATCTTGATGTATGCTTGTAATTTCATGAATTATTTCAAATTATCCATGATGAGCATGACAATTGACATGTGAAACTGAAACCTCATAAAATTGAAACTGACATGAGGAAAAACATTCTGAGCATTGGTGCACACAGTATAGAGAATCTTCAACGCTTCTCGACTTATTTTAATATAACTTATATGAGTATCCACGGAAAGAAGAAAATTTTGAAGAAATGTGGAACATTTACTTACGGCCCTACTAATTACCGACCAAAACCCGCCCCAAAATGCTAAGTAATTACGGTCAACGCGGCAGGGGAACGGGTCAAGTCGCCCGAGAAAAAGATCGAAAATATAGTTGACAACTGGAGTAATACCACGGGACTGTTGGTGACTGTTGACAACCATATTTCCGATCTTTTTCCAGTGACGCACATAGGTACTCTGCACAAGCTGGGAAATCGAAAGAAAAATGATATTTGATACCATTTTTGAATCTATGCTGACGTGCCCCTGTAATGGTATATAAATATTAACCACAGGCGTCTGGGGACCTGATCTAGAGCGATAAATAGCACCTAGAAGGTCTAAAATCACCCAACATCAAAATACCCCAACTGTATTATAAATATACACAAGGCTGGAAACTCCCAACGCTCGAAATTTTATACCACGAAATTAGAAACCACTCGTTTCAAATCAACGAAATGCATTGACAGCTCGCATAGCACGTTTATCGATGCATAAATGAATACACTTCAAGTCTGCAGTGCACCCCTTAGCATTTTCTTGCAGAGAATGTCTTTATTTTCACTCCAACTCGACAAAACACACACAAAATTCAGCTAGACGAACTTCCATTCCACGGGAATCTCCGCACTAAATTTTCTCTCTAGCAGGGATATCGGCTCAGGACGTTCAAAATTCGCATTTTTGTGTATCTTGCACTGTTAAAAAAAAGTTAAAACATACATGGCTGTGGATAACATATTTGGGTCTCAAAATAATTAGTTTTGATTTCATGTTTGGTCGAAAATTGACAAGACTCAGAAAGAACCTCAACGGAGCTTCCCGCAAGTTTTAACACCTAAGACCTCGTACCGGATTTTGCAAAGCGCCGTTTTTCGCGTTTGAAATGCTATTTTTCAACTGCGCATGTGAGACAATTTTTTTAAAAATTTGAAACACGTCATAAATTTAAACTGCGCATGCTCCCCGCGTTCAATTTGAATTTGTAACTTATTCAAAAACAGTATTACCCGCGATAACCTAAATGCGAGACGTGAAAGTTGAAAAAATGCAGGTCCTTACGAAGACACTCACGATTTTTGAAGAAAATCTTCATGTTTCATTGTGATAAGTGAATATATTTATTGAACATTAATTGTCCGTAAGTGCCAACTTAGTGTTATGTGGTAGCGAGTCGGTAGATCCCTCATGAAAATGTACCATGGTACAACCATGGTACACCATGGTATGTCCCAAAATACCGTGGTATTACCATGGTATACCATGGTAATACTATGGTATTTTGGGACATACCATGGTGTACTAGGAGTGTAAGCTTCGGGGGGGCTGGGGGGGGGGGGCGCTCTGAAAAGAAAGCTAAAGAACCACGGGTTGTTTGGGGAGGCAAAGAAAGTGGAACCAGGAATCGGAGGCACGAGTGAAATTGGGGAGAGGGCGGGGGAGGGGAATGGGGGCAGAGCAAGATTATGGAAGGGTCAGACCTATGTTGGCTAACCTGTGAGCCTTCTACGCCCCGATCCAGGTATCCCTCTGGCTCACGAGTTGAGGGGATACCTGACTCGGGACGTAGAAGGCTCACCGTGTGGAGCTTCCGCCTACTGGGATATCCAAACCTACATGTATAAGGTTAGTAGGGAGGACTGCCCCTTCTATATGTGGGTGTATATGGGATGCAACCCGGGAAAAGTTTTGAAAAAATAATTTCTCTAAAAAGGTATTTGTAATGATTTGACATTACTGGGTGGACATTGTGAAAAATGACTTAGAAATTAGAAATTTTTGGGAGCGTGTGGAAAATTGGGGGGGGGGGGGGGGGGGGGGCACATGCCCTTTGTAGTGTAGCCCCCCCCCCTCTCGTGGCTAAGCGACTGCAAACCAAAGAGAAAACATTAATTTTATGTTCAGCTATCAAAACATAGCCCGCGAGTTTTCACCAGAATGCAGAGACTGCCTGTTCAGGGGGTGGGGGATTGATTAACCATTTGGAAAAAAAGAATAAAATACTGAACGTCCGGCAAAAAGTATCGAACATTAACGAATGCCAAGACAATACCACAGACACAGCCTCGCCTAAACATCATTTTGTCCTAATTGCATTTTGTCCTCAGTCCTCGAAATACTTGTGCAAATGAGACAATGGAGGATTCAGAAAAAAACTTAAGAGGCGGCCAGCATCGGTGCAGATCATGGGAGGGGGGCGTGTCCCACCCAAACATTTTCCAGAGGGGGGGGGGGGGGGGGGCATCATGTGTTGTGTCTCCCCCATAAAAATCTGAAAGCAACTTAACGTTTATTTTTTGAGTACAGATTCGAGACTTTGAGTGTTATTTTCAGTGTTCTCCGAATGCTGTACAGTTGTCTAATTTCCATTTGTGTGTGCGTCTAATTATAGAATTCATTGTTCATGAGGAGGCATTGTGGCGGCATTTCTGCCATTCTATAGTGTTCGTTCTATGAAGACAACTCTTCAGCTTTACCCCTGTAAAAGCTGGTGCCTTTGGCACTCGCTGCAGATGCTTTCGCTCGTGCCCCCCCCCCCCCCCCCACGCACTTTTTACAACAGATCCGTGCCCATGGTGGCCGGTGGGTAATATATACGATACGCCACAGGGCGTGTCATTTACATTACCTGCTGGTCCATGTTTTTTTCAGACGAAGTGTTTCACAAAGAGCAAATTCTCCAGTTAGATGGATATGTAAGAGGGTGACTCGCTGTCGGCGGAGGGGGTGGGTGAGGGTGGGGGGAATAATTTGGGTACTTGCTTCCCCCCCAAAAAATACATCGGTTCTAAACCCTTCTTTATACCCGGGATTGACCATGGGAAGAGATCAGTAAGAAAACCATAATAAGAGATGGGAATGCCTTAAGTTTACTTACATCACTACCATAAACCAACCGCCCGCCCCTTATAGCTTGAGCGGTTATAGAACCCTGTTTAAGATTTGTAGACCCCCCCCCCCCCCCCATGGCTGTCGGCGGATAAAGGAATTCTTAAGGGCGGTGTGTGTGGGGGGGGGGGGGGGGGGGGGGGGGGTCATGCGGATGCCTTTGGCATCTGCCGCGAGTGCAGAAGGTATGAGCTTTGAAGTGTTCTATATGGGTTGTCCCCCAGCCAAAAAAAATTAAATTAGCGTTCAAAAAGAAGCACTTTGATGGCTTCTGGAGTGAATATCCTTTTGGTAAAAAAAAAACCCCGCACGCTGTGCGGCTGTGTGAGTGGTAGAATTCTAGTGGACATGCTAGACAAACACAAGCTGGGGAGCGAGTGCAGAAGGTATGAGCTTTGAAGTGTTCTTTATGGGTTGTCCCCCAGCCAAAAAAAATTAAATTAGCGTTCAAAAAGAAGCACTCTGATGGCTTCTGGAGTGAATATCCTTTTGGTAAAAAAAAAACCCTGCACGCTGTGCGGCTGTGTGAGTGGTAGAATTCTAGTGGACATGCTAGACAAACACAAGCTGGGGAGCGACCGCCCCTAACCCCCCTCCCCCCTTTATCCGCCCCCCCCCCCCAAAAAGTCCCTGTAACATTTCACCCCTAGGAGTCTTACCTTAAGTTCTCTGCTTCTCTTAGCTTCGACAGTCACTTCTTGCTTTCTCAAAAACCATTTGCCTCGTCCAGTGTTGAAAAGTAAGTCTATCCGACGGCAGCGAACGTTGGAGCAAAATGACATTGCGTAAAGCACGCTGGTGGTGCGTACCTCAACCGGTGTTTGACCAAAGTTGGAGTATCGCTAAAGTATCTAGGAACCAACTGTTTACAGTTGCCTCTCGGTGCTCGATGATTCTCTCTGTATATACAAACTACCTAGGCCGACACTAAAATTGACACCGACACGGTGCGAACCTGGACCCCGAGTTTCATTAGAACTCAATAAATTAATAAAAATTAATCAGTGTGTGGGGGGGGGGGGGGGCTGTTGGAGGGCACAAATCTTTAGGTCACCTTGTCAGTCTATTGTTATGGGCTATATAACTGCTAGATGGGGGGGTCGGAAGCTGCAAATTTATACACTAGCCTGAAAACAGAATGTTGCGAGAAGCCGGGCACACCGGCCCGACCATGGTTTGGGCCGGCAAGAGAAGATTTCAAGGTGATTTTGATCTGACACCCGATTTTGAGAAGATATTCTGTTCACAGTTCAGAAATTATCGAAAATTTATATTACTAGCTGATTGGCCCGGGCTCAGATCTGTGCAAAGACCCACCCCCACCTCCCCAAAACATTGCAAAATAAATACCCGTGTGGAACACGAACACACATTCAAAGTTTCATTCCGGTGGACCTGTAATTTCCGAGATCATCACTGTGCGTGTGCAAAGCGGCACCCCAACTCCCAAGACTATGGTGGCAAATCACTACACGGTGGCCATTTACTATAAATCCCAACTTTGGTCCTGATCGGCCCAGCAGTTTCCGAGATCTCTATTGCGCATGTGCGAAGCCGGATGCCACACCCCCAGTTTGCCGAGTCAAAAATCTTCCCGGGGTCTAACTGAATATGCATGCCAAATTTCGCCCCGATCCGCCTAACTATTAGATGATCTAGTCTATTCGTTACAGACAGACAGACAGGTACACTCTTTCACAGACACACACACATAGCCCCCCCCCCTCCCCACCACACACACAAATAAACTCTAATGTATAGAAGAAGATTACATTTTCCACTAACAACAATCTTTTTGCGCTGCACTGGTTGTTTTTAATGTGTACCAATCAACAAATTACAAGCTGTTTTAGTATGACGGTCGTGAGTGACTTTGGTAGTTATTCTGTATGGTCCTTTCCTGTGTAGCGCGTGAATTTTGAACGTCCTGAGCCGATATCCCCACTAGAGAGAAAATTCAGTGCAGAGATTCCCGTGGAATGGAAGTTCGTCTAGCTGAATTTTGTGTGTGTTTTGTCGAGTTGGAGTGAAAATAAAGGCATTCTCTGCAAGAAAATGCTAAGGGGTGCACTGCAGGCTTGAAGTGTATTCATTTATGCATCGATAAACGTGCTATGCGAGCTGTCAACGCGTTTCGTTGATTTGAAACGAGTGGTTTCTAATTTCGTGGTATAAAATTTCGAGCGTTGGGAGTTTCCAGCCTTGTGTATATTTATAATACAGTAGGGGTATTTTGATGTTGGGTGATTTTAGACCTTCTAGGTGCTATTTATCGCTCTAGATCAGGTCCCCAGACGCCTGTGTATTAACAAGGTAAACAACTTGCTTTTCGAAAACTATAGCACTCATCTTCGTTTTTCCCCCCTCAAATTTGATTCACACAACGTATCCAACAATACCCAGTATCAATGGAAAGGTGTCGGGTCGTTTTGCCCCAAATCCCGTTCGCCCCCTGGGTCATTTCGCCCCCATACCAGTTCGCCCCGGGTCGTTTCCCCCCAATTTTGAGAGTGGGTCGTTTCGCCCCACTTTTTCCCGGGGTATAGGGTGGGTTTGATAAAGAAAAAAAAAACAGAACTAGCGGTTGAAACGATGATTCAGTTTATTTTTATATAAAATTTTATACAACACATCCAGTTTACAGTTGACTGATAGAAAATGCATTTGCTGTATGTAATACAATGATCTTAAAATATAATCTGTCGAATCCACCAGATTTGCAACGTCGTTGTTTATCTGCTAATCTTCAGGCAAGTATAATCTGCCACATTGTTATTTGTCTGCTATTCTTCGGGCAAGTATAATCTGCCACTTTGTTATTTCTCTGCTATTTTTCAGGCAAGTATAATCTGCCACTTTGTTATTTCTCTGCTATTTTTCAGGCAAGTATAATCTGCCACTTTGTTATTTCTCTGCTATTTTTCAGGCAAGTATAATCTGCCACTTTGTTATTTCTCTGCTATTCTTCAGGCAGGTATAATCTGCCACTTTGTTATTTCTCTGCTATTCTTCTGCCACTGTGCTGTTACTCTGCTAATCCCCGGGCAAGTATAATCTTTAAATTTTATTAAAATAAAAGCAAAAAATGCCTTGCCTTCACACCATAGGAGAAAATGTATTGAAATAGCAAATGTTTTTCGCCGAGGGATATTTGATGAGGAATGGGGAAACATACTAACGTAGGTTCAGATTTTAATACATTTTATGTCGATCAAGTTCTGAATAATGAAAATACACATGAGTTCAGGAAAATGCATCACAATTAATAATATATATGCATACATATTTACGCTTGTGAATAAAAAAAGGCAATCAGCCACACAATCAATCTCAAATAAACGCCAACTGGTATGTGATTACCGTAAAAACAAACATCTTGACTGTTAACAAAAAAAAAACAATTCATCAAAGATGTTTTTGAAGAACCGCTATTCAGTTTGAGTAATTCATGTCAACTCGGTCCCTGTAGATTTGTTTTTTATTCAATCATTGTATCGTCTGCCTTCAAGATGTTAGCATGTTATGTTTATGTGCTCCCTGTTATTCCATGGGTTTTCTATGAAAGGATTTACGTTTTTGATTCTTGGATTTTTTCTTTGTTTGTTTTCAAGGTGGATTTACAATAAGGTAAGACTATCCTTTGGGCTGAAAAATTACCATTGAAAATAAAAAAAAAAAAAAATTTACCCAGGGTCGTTTCGCCCCAATTCTGGGGGCGAAACGACCTGGGGGCGAACGGGAAAAGGGGCGAAACGACCCGTGACCAGTGGAAAGGGGAGTGAATAAGCTTCACAGTGGTGTATTACATGACTGTTGGGTGTTCTTGGGTTGTTCATGATAACTGGGAGAATTCACAGAAAAGGACGAAAAACATTCAGTCGGACAAGAAAGTGCACTACGAGCGACAATTATCCGATTTATTATAAATAATTCGAGGTCCCATTGTATATGGAGGGCAGATTCAAATAGTAACCTTATACCTTTATCAATTACTAATCTCGGATCCACATTTATTAATTTCTGGAGTTCACATTTAACGTTTATACACTTTTTAGCCGTAACTTTGACATCTTTTCTCAAGTTGACCTGAGTAGACGGCATCCGTAGATACGCGACTTGCGCAAAAGCTTTCCTCATTCTCCCATTGGCTTATTTTCATCGATGATTTTCTCGGCATAAATAGTAGCCAATGGGATGTCATTGTGCTTCTATGGATGCCGCTAGCTTGTTTAATTCCAAGGGAAGCAGAGGGATGGTTAAAAAAATGTATAAACGGCAAATGTGATCGCCAGAAATGAATAAATGTGGATCCGAGATTAGTAATTGATAAAGGCATGCGGTTAATATTTGAAACTGCCCTCCATAGACAATGGGACCTCGAATTATTTATAAGAAATCGGATAATTGTCGCTCGTAAACCTCATTTCACTGTGCACTTTCTTGTCCGACTAAATGTTTTTCGTCCTTTTCTGCGACTTCTCCCAGTTATCATGAACGACCTAAGAACACCCAACGGTCATGTAATACACCACTGCAAAGCTTATTCATTCCCCTTTCCATTGATACTGGGTATTGTTGGTTACGTTGTGTGAATCAAATTTGAGGGGGGAAAAACGAAGATGAGTGCTATTGTTTTCGAAAAGCAAGTTGTTTACCTTGTTAATATTTATATACCATTACAGGGGCACATCAGCATAGATTAAAAAATGGTATCAAATATCATTTTTCTTTCGATTTCCCAGCTTGTGCCGAGTACCTGTGGGGACGCATGAGAAAGGCATGTGATCGCTCTCGCACACCATCGCTCACGCAAAAATTGTTCAAGGTGTGCGAATAATTGCTCACCTCTGTTCTTGGGTGTATTTTATTCATTTGAGTTGCGTCAACAGAAATATTCAATTAATTTTTGATGTTGGGAAAATTTTAATCACTCACAATTTAACCACATTTGAAAAAAAAATTACCACTTTTGAAATAAATTGTCGTTTTTTCCAAACTGGAACTTTTTTCAAAACTGGTTATTTTTTTTCAAAACTGGTTATTTTTTCAAAACTGGAAATTTTTTTTATCAAAAGTGGTTATTTTTTTTTCAAAACTGGAGAAAATTAATGGAAAATAGTTCTTTCATTTATGCATTTTGATCAATTTTAAGACAAAAAATTTTTTTTTTTTACCCTGAAAATTTGGGGTTCGGGTGGGACTTGGAAAATTTTGGACCAAAATCCGGAATTTTTAAAAAAAATTTTTTATGCATTTCGGTCAATTTTAAGACAAAAAAAAAAATTTTTTTTCACCCTGAAAATTCGAGGTCCAGGTGGGACTTAGAAAATTTTGGACCAAAATCCGGAAATAAGTTTTTTCGTTTTTTTATGCGTTTTAAGAAGAAAAAAAAATTTAGGCCGAAAGTATTTTGTTTGGGGAAAAAAATCTGTTTTTTTATGCGTTTGTCTCAATTTTGGGACGTAAAAGTGCAGGAACTGAAAATAGAAGGAAAATCCTGTGTATTGTGTGGGCACAATCGCTTCATCTAGTTGGTATATGCTTTTCTTAGGAGGGGCGTATGCATCTTATTCAAGTCAAGTCCCTGGTTTGATATTTAGACTACCATGTCAGGTGAGCACCTTCAAGCCCCCTGGGGCCTCTTGTTTTACAAGTGGTTCATGTTATCTTTCTAGTGCGCAATAATTCAGATTTTTTGTCAACAAAAAAGTTCAGACGTTCTGTAAACACGAGAGGGAATTTCGAAACCTATTTTGCAGTAATGACATTAACAGCTCAAGTATTTGCTGTCACCGGTTTGCAAATCCGCTCATTCATTGTCTCGAACAAATAATGGGTGTGATCACGTCCTTGCATTCTTACGTTCACCCAAATTGATTATTTCTGCAAGAATCTCATTGTAATCACATGACCGGAATAAACATCATTGAAACATGGCCACATCTGCAACATCCAAAATTTGGGTTGGTGTTATTACATGCAAACAAAAAAAAAAACACCAGAGTGTGTGTCAAAAAAATGCTTTCTCCGAGTCTGTAGTATGTTACCATTATATTGAGGACAAGGCTTTCGAATTACCGATTTTTTTGGTGGTTTTACCGGTTCGTAACTTATGCCATTGGAAAATTAATCTTCTTCAAAATCATAAAATTCACTTTTTTTTCCTGAAAAAAAATTTTATGTACCTTTTCTATGCACTTTACTCATTATTTTTGTGTCGCCGCCCCACGAAGTGGGGAGCGACATATAGGGATTACTTTTGTCGTCTTGCGTCGTCGTCCGTGTCGTCCACGTCACACTTTCTCTTATCCGCCACTCCTCTTTAACCTATGAATGGATTAATGGCATTGTGCACCTCTTATTTTAATTTTTGATCCGCTGTATTTTTTCCAGAGTTATGCTCCTGTCGTCCGCGGCGTCGTCCACGTCACACTTTCTCTTATCCGCCACTCCTCTTTAACCTATGAATGGATTTTGATGAAACTTTCAGTGATTCTTTATCACATAATGGCATTGTGCACCTCCTATTTTATTTTTTCATCCGCTGTATTTTTTCCAGAGTTATGCCCCTTTTCCACTTAGAATTCTGTCTGAAACGCCAGGCGACACACGTCTTCCATGGAAGACTCTCATCTAAGTGATATATAATTTGCCTTTCCTTACTTCTCTTATCTATTCTGAGGCATTTGGAAAAATATCAACAAATTGACCAAAGTTTGGTTGGACAACCCCTCAAGACAGACAAGAAGCATTTCTGATTGAAAAAAGAATAAACTAAGTCACAGTTAAGTGACTGCATGGGGGACGTTTTAAAGCTGGAACCCTAAACCAGCAATCCACCAGAGAGACTGCAATACTGGCATCTAAAACTTCGCTTGAGCTGAAAAAGTTTGTTTTGTAGTTGTGACTTGTCAGCTTCACAACACTAAAATGGTGGCCAGTATGATCTTTATAAAGACTTTAAAAAAAGTTTATGATATCAAAGTCTGAGATCACTAAACATTATTTAAAATCAGCCATGGAATGAAGCAAATTAAATTTGGTGAGACATGTCGGGGGGGGGGGGGGGGGGGGTGGGGGGGGGCGAGGGAGTCACATTAGGTGTAAGCACTATCAGCAGTTTCCATTGCATGAAAAAAAGAGTTCTTTGATAGCTAATTTGATTATCTCCCTTACATTAGTTACCTTTCAACAGTACAAAAATACACTTTTTAATATGCTCTGGTGAGCTGTTTATACGTCCCAACACCACTTCGAACAGTGTTGGTTCTGTCTCGGATGAAGGACTTTACTAAAAGCTGTGAGGAGCGAGGGGGAGGGGGTTGAGAGGTGCCACACCTAGGCCCAAATTTGCCGTTTACTGGAGTGTATTGTCAATGAAATATATCCACAATGCACAACCTGTCTCCAGGAGAAAAAAGGTGTGGTGGCTGAGGGGGAAGGTACCAATGACTGGATTCGCCCTTGTGGTAAAATACATGTGATTGTAGCTTTATTGATAGACCATTTAATAGATGTTTCAATACGTAAGGCAACTATTTAATGTATGCCAATTGTAGTGGCGGCTAACCCCATTAGGAGTACATTTGACAAGTCCAGGGAACTCTGGTCGGGGGGGGGGGGGGGGGCAAATGTGGGGAAGCTACATGAAGCCAACCGGGGTCCCCCTTTCATGTAGATGAGAATGAATTGCTAATTCCGTCTCTAGATGCAAGGAAATGGCTTCTTTTAAACATAAAATTCGAAATTTTCTCCCATCGGTATGTCCGGGTCCCCCCCCCTAACCCTAGCAGTTCCAGGGGGGCGGGGAGGATTGGGGGTTGGGGGGGGGGGGGCTCACCACTGCTCGGTCGCCACTGATCAATTGCGTTGTTTGTTTATACCAAGTCTGAGTTTTTTTTAACTTTTATATAAATACTGGTGCAAATCAAGTTCAGTTGTGCATCGACACATTAACAAAATCTTACTTGGCGTGTTATAGTAAGTCGGGAGGGTTTTTACTGGTAGGCTGCCACTGATCAATTGTGTTGTTTGTTTATACCAAGTCTGAGTTGTTTGAACCTTTATATAAATACTGGTACAGATCAAGTTCAGTTGTGCATCAACATATTAACGAAATCTTACCTGGCGTGTTATAGTAAGTAGGCAGGAGGGTTTTTACTGTTCATTTTACCTATTTTTGTTATACTGCAATGAACGTCTTGAGATCGGCGGTGCATTGTTTACTTTTGGAAATATCTCGAACCGCCATGAAAAAAGTCAATACCGGGGGTATTTTTCCAATGCGGCGGTGGCTGAGAACCAAAACACTTTTTTTTTGGCCTTAAAAAAAGTTTGTCTTCAGAACCACTGGTCCGAATCTTTTGATATTTGGTATACAGCATCCATAGGATAGTTGGATAAAAGTTTGTTAAAATGAAGCTCCTTGATTCATATTTGACAGGAGCCCAAATTTTTCACTTAGGGCCATATGGCGAATTATCTTTAAAAATCTTCTTCTTTGGGCTCTCTGTTCGAGCATATCCATTTTGGTCTGCACCCCAAAATTTGTTCTTCAAGAACTGATAGGCCATTTTGAACCAAATTTAGGATGTTGTATAAGTGGGTACTGAGTACTTGATTGCTGCCCCAAATTTTTTAGCTCACTGAAGGGAGCTCAACTTATCACTTGCCATCCGTCGTCGTGAACATTTTTCAAATGACTTCTCCTCTGAAACCACTGGTCCAATTTTCACGAAACTTCATGTGGATGTTCTTTACTATATGGCAATTCATGTTTGTTCAAATGAAATGGCCACGTCCTTTGGGGCTCTGTATTGGGGCATAACTCTGATAGCACCGTAAGAATTATAGAAAAATTATTAAAAAATCTTCTTCTCCAGAACCAGTGGGCAGAATCTTTTGATACTTGATATGCAGCATCTTGGTCTGGGTCTGATTCAAGTCTGTTCAAATTGGCCCCCTGGATTCATATTTGGGCTCACTTTTGAAGCCCAAATTCAAACTTAGTGCATTTCAGGCAAATTTCTTAAAAAATCTTCTTCTCCAAATCCAGCAAGCAGAATCTTTTGATATTTGGTATGCAACATTGGGGGGTGGATCTGATTCAAGTTTGTTCAAATGGGCCCCCTGGATTCATATTTGGGCTCAGTATAGAAGCCCAAATTCGAACTTAGTGCATTTCAGGCAAATTTCTTAAAAAACTTCTTCTCCAGATCCAGCAGGCAGAATCTTTTGATATTTAGTATGCAACATTGTGGGGTGGATCTGATTCAAGTTTGTTAAAATCGGCCCCCTGTATTCATATTTTGGCTCACTATAAAAGCTTGAATTCGAACTTAGTGCATTTCAGGCAAATTTCTTAAAAAATCTTCTTCTCCAGATCCAACAAGCAGAATCTTTTGATATTTAGTATGCAACATTGTGGGGTGGATCTGATTCAAGTTTGTTCAAATGGGCCCCCTGGATTCATATTTGGGCTCAGTATAGAAGCCCAAATTCGAACTTAGTGCATTTCAGGCAAATTTCTTAAAAAACTTCTTCTACAGATCCAGCAGGCAGAATCTTTTGATATTTAGTATGCAACATTGTGGGGTGGATCTGATTCAAGTTTGTTAAAATCGGCCCCCTGTATTCATATTTTGGCTCACTATAAAAGCTTGAATTCGAACTTAGTGATATTTAGTATGCAACATTGTGGGGTGGATCTGATTCAAGTTTGTTCAAATGGGCCCCCTGGATTCATATTTGGGCTCAGTATAGAAGCCCAAATTCGAACTTAGTGCATTTCAGGCAAATTTCTTAAAAAACTTCTTCTACAGATCCAGCAGGCAGAATCTTTTGATATTTAGTATGCAACATTGTGGGGTGGATCTGATTCAAGTTTGTTAAAATCGGCCCCTTGTATTCATATTTTGGCTCACTATAAAAGCTTGAATTCGAACTTAGTGCATTTCAGGCAAATTTCTTAAAAAATCTTCTCCTCCAGATCCAGAAGGCAGAATCTTTTGATATTTGGTATGCAACATTGTGGGGTGGATCTGATTCAAGTTGTTCAAATCGGCCCCCTGAGTTCATATTTGGGCTCAGTATAGGAGCCCAATTTGAACTTAGTGCATTTCAGGAAAATTCTTTTGATATTGGGTATGCAGCATACTTAGGGGTGGGTGGGGGGGGGGGGGGTGGAGATTCGAGTTTGTTCAAGCCAAGTCCCTGGGTTCATATTTGGGCTCACTGTGGTAGCCCGAATTATAACTTAGTTCAAAATGATGAATTTTCTTTAAAAATCTTCTTCTTCAGATCCAGCAGTTGAAATGTTTTGATATTTCGTATGCAGCATCCTTAGGGGGGTGAGATTAAGGTTGTTGAAGCCATGTCCCTCTAGGTCCATATTTGGGCTCACTGTGGGAGCCCAAATGATAACTTAGTTCAAAATGAGGAATTTTCTTTAAAAATCTTCTTCTTCAGATCCAGCAGACGGAATGTTTTGATATTTGGTATGCAGCATCCTTGGGGGGGGGGGGGGGGGGGGGGGGGATTCAAGTTTGTTCAAGCCATGTCCCTAGGTCCATATTTGAGCTCACTGTGGGAGCTTGAATTGTAACTTGAATTGTAACATGAGGAATTTTCTTTAAAAATCTTCTTCTTCAGATCCAGCAGTCGGAATGTTTTGATATGTGGTGTGTAGCATCCTTAGGGGTGGGGTGGGGGGGGGGGGTGGGTGGCTGGGGGGTGAGATTCAAATTTGTTAAAGCCAAGTCCCTTGGGCTCATTATAGCTCAGTCAATATGAGGAATTTTTCTTTAAAAATCTTCTTATTTCAGATTCAGCAGTCGGAATGTTTTGATATTTCGCATGCAGCATCCTTCGGGGGTGAGATTCAAGTTTGTTCAAGCCAAGTCCTTGGGTTCATATTTGGGCTCACTGTGGGAGCCTGAATGATAACTCAGTTTAAAATGAGGAATTTTCTTTGAAAATCTTCTTCTTCAGATGAAGCAGATGAATGCTTTTGATATTTGGTATGCAGCATCCTTATGGGGGTAAGATTCAAGTTTGTTCAAGTCATGGCCCTAGTTCCATAAAATTTGTCTCTCATGATTTCATTCCTTTGTAGAGTTGTTGAACCATGTCTAACTGAATGTGACCCCCAAATACTTCTTTGACCCACTTTGGCTGGTGAGCGATTAAGGCTTCTTGTTTTCACAGCCTGTGGCAACCCCAGGGGCTAAAAATAGAAAAATATTCAAAAGCCTGAATTTCCCAAACCCCACCAAACAGAGAGCTGTTATTTGGTATGAAGCATCCTAAGGACAAGTAGAATAAAATGAAAAAAAAATCATCATGTTTAATTTAGGCATGATGGAGACCCTGGAACACCCTGGAACACTCTCTTCTAGAATGCCCAAAATACCAGTCTAAAAGAACAAGATTCACGGGGAGTATAATGGGGAAGTGGGATGGGAGAAAGAAGGACATGTGGTTAGGGGGCGACTCAAAGGAGAGGGTTAATATGCTAATCGGAGAGATTGGGAAGAATGGGGCAAGGGATGTCATCAAGCAGTTCGTCTCCGAGTGTTGGGAGGAGAGAAGAAGCGTGGGAATAGGGAGGCAGTTGGTAGAACAGGGGTAGCCAAGGCCTTCTCATATGAGAACCGCGACAAATCGGCGGCTGGCCAAAGTGTTATTATTATTAATGCTCAATAAAATGCTTTAAAAATCCTCTTCTCATAAGCTACTTGCTATAATGCTTAGACTTCTGTTATGGAACTTACTTTAGTGATGCTGATACACTTTTTTTTCAAAGAAACTCAGTAAATCAAAATTTGGGCTCCACTCAAAGTTTCTGTTTTCAGAACCAGTGGGCTGATGTGAACCAAATTTGTCATGTAGTAAATAACTGGGTCATTTATGCCAATTTTTTTTTTTTTGGTGGGGGGTGGGGGGCAGGGGGAGGTGGGGGTGTAGAGTGAACCACAGGAGTTGACAACAAAAATTTTGTTAGTTGTTTTTATCAATACTTCACAGAACAGAGCTTGCTGGGAAGCTTTCCTGGGATCAGCAGAACTGAATGGCAAAAAAAGTTACCTTTCATTGTGTCGCAGAAAATCGAAAATTTCTCTTGCTGCCGATCACTTACTGATACACTCATCTCTTTTGAAAACTTGAGCCAGGTGAGCCCCTGGTTTAGTTTTTTAAACATAAACTGAATTTGATAATATTTTTAAAAATAAACAATATATACCAATAAATCCTCACAAATATGGATGTCATTGGAACTGGCTCATTGAGTCGGTTCCAGTGACAGTCATATTTGTACAATTTTATTGACGAAGTGTCAGTATATTTCAGATCATTCTAGCCGTGTATTGGTTCATTTGCTTCAGCTATGTTGAGTAAAGGGTTAAATTGACTTAGTTCTTTTCAAGTGAATCATAGCAGAGGTGCAGCGAGAATCTACATGGATTCTTGCTCTTTTTGTTGCTCGAATCTCTGCGTAAATCAGTTATATTCTAAATAATCTTAAGTTTATTTCCTCATGAAGCTCATTCCTTTATGGACTGAGAAACAACAATTTGCCATGATTTTAGGAGAGGAAAAAGTAAGATTAATAAGAGTTAGTATTGGGAGGTTTCTCCAGGTCAAGATGTCTTTATCTTTTTTTAAGGACAGGATTAGCCCTTAACTGGTAGAGTGCTGAATTATTTTTCTAAGTTGATTTGAAAACTGAGTATTTTTTTCGAGGACAACATGCTCTATTTTATCAACATTTTGTCCATAAACAATTATTTTGTTACAATCATTGGAGAGTGCCTATTGGCACCCTCCAATAAGTTGCAACAAAAAATTTTTTTTTATATCTCACTGTGATTCTTCTGCTGAGCAAGCTTGCTAAATAAATACAGTGTACAGCCACTAAAGTGGCTTACTGCACTTTTCAATGGAGCCAAAACAGTAGCTTCTTGCACTCAACTGGTTAAAGTCCTAGTTCAAAGTTTGATCAAGTTTTATAATGCCACAGAACAGGCTCCCCGACATGAAGTCTCTGGGTTAACTCACAGGATATGTTCTAAGTATATGTGCAGTTGTTTTTAGACAAGTCCTTGTTGTCTATATGTGCCCAAGACTTTCCTAAACACAACTGCAAGCTACAGGATGTAGACTGTCAAAGTGTCGCAAAATTATTTTAAAATTTCCAGGTCTTTTATGGTTAATTCTCCTGCATCTTCTTGCAGGCAGACAGATACCAATGATTCATTGAAGGGAGTTGATGAGACCTTGGAAGCTTTTATTACCCATTTTAGTAAACTACAAATTGGAGACACAGAGAAGCAAAATGAACTGAACAGTAACGTAGCAAGGTACAGTACACTCTTCAGTTCAAAACTATAATATAGAATTTACCTGTTAATTGTTTTCATCTTTTCAGACCCAAAATTAAAATAAAAAACTCTTAGCTTCCACTCAATGTTACAGAAGAATATTATAATTCATGTTTTGGATAGGCTACCTTGTAAGATAGTGTGCTAAAGTGTCTAATAAATATTTTTGCATTTTTTTGGATATCTCTTGTCATGATAGATAAAAGAGAATATCTCTGTAAGTAATGTGCATATTGCTCAAGAAGTTTAGATTGATATCTCAATGTGTTTTAGTTGCATTGAAAACATCACAATACATATAATAAAATAGAATACCCACTGTTTTGGAGAAAGTACCAGAATTTATCTCATTCATGTAAGGAAATCTCAAGTTTTCAATTGTGTAGAGATTTGCGATATTGAAAATTTGAGTTTGGTATCAGAATCTTTTCTGTGAAATACTGGGGCACGGTTCAGTATCGGCATTAACTTATTTCATAGTCCATTATGGTCTGTTTGTGTGGGGCAGCTAATAAAATTTTGCAAATGGGGATGGAGTTCACAACCACAGGTTAATCATTGGGGTTGGGTTATCATTATGGCATACTAGTTTGAGAGAAAACATAGTGGTTTCTGTGAATGCGTGGAGAACATTGTGATACCCCACCCTTCTTCCCCACCATCACTTTTGAGTCCCGACTGACGATGTTTGAATCTCCTACATACTCCTACAACACTACACAGGTCACATTGCAATAACAGGAAGGTGTGGATGTTATGATCCATATGCTTGAACTATTCTAAATGAAAAAAAATAAAACAATAATTCTTTTGAACTCAGATCATCTTGAACCTCTGATTCACCCACATTACCATTGAATCTTTACTAATAATTTTCAAACAAAAATTTTATAACAATTTTTCTTCAACTCGTGTAAGCACAAACTGATTTAATGTTGGGAGGTGAACCAAAAATACAACTCTGTCAGTTATTTAATAACCCTGCCTGACCTGAACGCGAGATAACCATCAGTCAGGACGCACACTGTTATTTAACTACTCAATACTGAATGCTGTCACTTTGTGTAATGTGTTAAATAAAAAGGGTGGAAATAACAGAAAAAAAATCAGAGCCCAATTCCGTAATTAATAACTTTTTTGGTCCAATAATATAATTGTATTTACATATTAAATAAACTTTCCTTCAAATGACGAATGAAATTATAAAAATCACCCCATTCATTGAGAGATTGAAAGCGCCACCTGGTTTTGGACAAAAATAAAACAAACATCGAATTACCAAATTGACCACACACTTCACTTGAATGCAATATCCATGCATCTGCTGGTCACTGTCATTACTTTCTGTGGATATGTTTGAATGGAATTTAAAAAACAGTTGTACACTATATGTGCACCAATATCATTTTCAAGACTACAGGCCAAGATTTGGGGCTTCCAGTATCAATACACGAAACTCAACACGATATTCTTTAATTTTCATGATCTTCAACACCAACGGTAAAACACCGTATTTGTAAAATGATCAGTTTATCAAATGCGGTTTCCTTTGCTGAACTGGAACTTACCACTTGCGCCACATTTATATCGTCTGAAATATTTATTTCTACATGTAATTTTGAAAATTTGAACCTCAAAATAGGTTTCAAATTCACGGTTGGAGTCTGATAAAAATTAGGGTTACAATGACCTAAATGAGCAACTTTTACTTGTTAAAATTTTTGAAGGTTGGCATAATTGTTCAGGGTCGGTCCGGTTACCCCAAACAAAAGGATTTTTTTCTGTAGCCTGTCATTTCACAACATTACACTGCTACCACAGCATTTTCCTCTTGTCTTGGTGGGGGAGGGGGGCAGGGGGGAGGAATGAAGGGTGCTGTCAATGCTATTCAACTGTATATCCAGGGCTCAGAGAACAATCTTCATTGTCTTCTGGATTAACGGTTCACTGTGCATGTTCTGCGGTATATATAATCTCATAATTTAGAGAAAGGGGAAGGTATTTGCACTTTGAACTTTTATTAAAACTAATATTTGGGAATAAACCCAATAGTTTATAGTGCTTAATTCTTGAAATATTTTTCTCAAAAAAAACCCCAAACTGGTGACAACTCTTTTTTAAAAAAAAAAACGAGTAGAAACCGAAACTGTGGACAAATTTCATAATCTCCCAACACTAAACTGATTGCTTTATAATAAGTCTCTTTGGCAAAAAACTGCATGGTTTATTTATTGAACAAATTCATTGTTACAGCCAACAAAACAAGAATGTCACTCTTTTAAAAGGAGCATATGCACATGCTCTTTGTTTGTTCCTTGTCAGTAGAACTACTGTATTGCATATTAAAGAAAATTAGCATAGAAGTGCCCTCTTTTTGCTGACAGCGGCATTTCTCTTTAAGAGCTCCATGATGCCCAAATTATAAAGCAGCAGTCAGTGGGGTTTTCGGTGATCAAGTTGAAAACTGAGGGAGCTGAATCGTTTTTATACAAATTGATTTTCAGGCTAATAATAAATGCCATTCAATATTGATTTTTAGCTCACCTGACTGAATGTCAAGGTTAGCAGAAGTGGTCAATCTCTGTCCGTCATCCGCAAGGTGTTCACAACTTCTCTAAAACCGCTGAACCGATTTATGTGACAATGAAGGTGTTTGTTTGTTCTGACATCACCTTTTGATTTTGTTCCAATCATCTTGTTCTGCCACACATGGTAGGGGTGAGGGAAAATCCTCTTAATTTTCAGAAAATCTTCTCATGAACAGAATCACACTGCCCAATCGATTCCACGCTGTGACATGCGATCTGACACTGTGCTGTTGTGTTTGGGTGCTGTGATGTGCAAATTGGCATATTTGTCAGCAAGAAAGCTCTGAAAACCATTATTTAAAAAAAATGGAAAGATGTTAAGCTGAGTTGTGATGAAGTCAAACTCGACTTATAGTTTGGTGAATGGCTGGCGGTTGGGCAGGCGGGCAGGCAAAAACAATTGTTTTCCGGAATAATGATTTGACCCACGTTCAAGAAGCTTCATAGGTAGGTTGGTCTCGGTGAGAGGAAGAACCCTATTTATTTTGGGCTCACTACATTAATGATGAAGGTCACAGCAACCTTGAACATACTAAATCATAAACAGTTGGTTTTTGGATGATAACTTGCCTATGGTTGATCCCACATTCATGAAACGTCATATGTAGGTTGGTTTTTGTGAGAGGAAGAAAACCATTTATTTTGGATGCGCTAGGTTAATGGTCGAGGTCACAGTGTCCCTGAACATAGTAAATCAAAACAATTCGTTTCCGGATGACAACTTGATAATGGTTTGACCCACGTTCATGAAACTTCATAGGTAGGTTGGCATCAGTGAGAGGAAGAACCCTATTTATTTTGGACTCGCTAGGTGAAAAGTCGAGGTCCCAGTGACCTTCAACATAGTAAATCATAAGCAATCGGTTTTCAAATAATAACTTGATAATGGTTTGACCCACATACATGAACCTTCATAGGTAGGTGGGCCTATGTGAGTGGAAGACCCCTATTTATTTTGGACTCGCTAGGTCAAAGGTCAAGGTCACAGTGACCTTGAACATAATAAATCATAAATAATTGGTTTCCAGATGATAATTTGACAGTGGTTCCACCCATGTTCATGAAACTTCATAGGTAGGTTGGCATTGGTGCAAGAGAAAGAGCCCTATTTATTTTGGAATCTCTAGGTCAAAGGTCAAGGTCACAGTGACCCTTCACAGTAAATTGTAAACAACTGGTTTCCGAATGATAAGTTGATAATGATTAAACCCACTTTTGTGCTGTCACAACTCGACATGGGTTCAGTGATCCTATCGTCATTTT
Source organism: Pictodentalium vernedei (assembly GCA_031216915.1). Taxonomy (NCBI): domain Eukaryota; kingdom Metazoa; phylum Mollusca; class Scaphopoda; order Dentaliida; family Dentaliidae; genus Pictodentalium; species Pictodentalium vernedei. The sequence goes on from CM062295.1 coordinate 270,518,402, forward strand.
TAGATCAACTTTGGCAAAGCCAAATTTGAGCTTTTGTCATGGCCCATCGTCCATCTGTTCGTCTGTCCGTCTGTCCATCTGGCTGGCTGTCTGTCTGTCCGTCTGTCCGTACGTCAACAATTGGATACGGCTCGGGCTAGAGGCCGTATTTATGAACCGATCTTTATGAAACTTCTTGGGTACCTTTGTTATGACCGTGGGACGAGAACGATGTTTTTGGGTGCGGTTCGAAATTCAAGATGGCTGCCAGCCGCCATTTTGTACCGACGATGCAGAAATCTGTTTTTTTGTACAGAACTTCCATATGAAAGCTCTGATTTGAATAATTTTTTGTATGAATGTTTAGTACCATGGGATACATCACATATAATACGGGTTTTTTTCTTGTGCGTAAATTGTGCAAATTAGACTAATTTTGATGTTTTTTGGGGTTACTTTCAGCACTGTAAGTGCAAATGTCAATAGGGCTCGGGCTAGAGGCCGTATTTATGAACCGATCTTTACAAAACTTCTTGGGTACCTTTGGTATCACCGTGGGACGAGAACGAGTGTTTTTGGGTCCGGTCCGAAATTCAAGATGGCCGATGGCAGCCATTTTGTACAAAATTAGGTGCAATCAGATTTTTGCACAGAACTTCCATATGAAAGCGCTGATTTGAATAATTTTTTGTGTGAATGTTTAGTACCATGGGATACATCACATATGATACAAGTTTTTTCTCGTGCAGAAATTATGCAAATTAGATGAACTTTGATTTTTTCAGTGCAACTTACAGTAAGTACACATGTCAATACGGCTCAGACTAGAGTCTGTATTTATGAACTGATCTTCACGAAATGTCTTGGGTACCTTTGTTTTCACCTTGGGAAGAGAACGAGTGTTTCTGGGTGCGGTCTAAAATTCAAGATGGCTGCCAGTGGCCATTTTGTACCGAAATTAGGTCTAATCAGTTTTTTGTACACAACTTCTATACAGCTCAGACTAGAGGCCATATTTATGAACCAATCTTTACGAGACTTCTTGGGTACCTTTGGTATCACCATGGGATGAGAGCGATTGTTTTTGGGTGTGGTTCGATATTCAAGATGGCCACCAGCAGCCATTTTGTACCAAAATTAGTGCAATCAGTCTTTTGTACAGAACTTCTGTATGAAAGTTCTGATTTGAATAAATTTTTGAATGAATGTTTAGTGACATGGAATACATCACATATTGTAAGGGTTTTTTTTTCGTGCAGAAATTATGCAAATTAGATGAACTTTGATTTATTCAGTGCTACTTACACAATGTAAGCACACATGTCAATACGGCTTAGAGTAGAGGCTGTATTTATGAACCGATCTTCACAAAACTTCTTGGGTACCTTTGTTATCACCTTGGGATGAGAATGAGTGTTTCTGGGTATGGTCCAAAATTCAAGATGGCTGCCAGTGGCCATTTTGTACTGAAATTAGGTCCAATCAGTTTTTGTCACAAGTTCTATACAGCTCGTATTTATGAACTGATCTTCACAAAACTTCTTGGGTACTTTTGTTTTCACCTTGGGACAGGAACGAGTGTGTTTTGGGGTGCCTTTGTTGTCACTGTGCTATGAGAACAAATATTTTGGGGTTCAGTCAGACCCCCTCTGGGACTCAAAGATTTTTTTCTAGTTTAGCATCAGACTGTCACCCACCTTTACAATACTTTACCTATACATTTGTTACAGGCAACGGTCAGTATTTATGTACAGACCGTCACACAGTGCTTTCCTTATGGAAAATGTTGCGAGAGCAATAATATGAACTTGTGAAATCACTTGCGAGCTCAACTTGAGCCTGCCAACCATGTTGTCCAACATCAAAACAATTTGTATTTATTTAGTGGTGTTTAATGTCACCTATTTATGCACAATAGCTAAGCTTGACACAACAGGACATAAAGTCAAGTTTAGTCAATCGTTTATCCCCATGTTGCCCATTTTAGAGGACTTCCACCCCAAGCATCAGTGACTGGGTAGTAAAGCAGAACTTGTTTACCATAGTAAAGAAAGCACTACCTCATTTTCCGGGGTTCCCACAGGAAAATCTTCCAAGGCAATGTGCATCCCTGTGAATCATCGTGAATAGATAGGGTTAACAGTCAGTCAGAACCCAGCAGGAGTTTCAGACCTGGTGGATGGTTTGGGTGAAATAAAGTTTAATTCGGGACGATTCGGTCTGGGGACAATTTGTTTCATGACATCAGTCAGCAGAAGTATCAGACGTCTCTGACGGTACCTGGGGGATGGTTTGGATAAAATACAGGTTATCCGACAGGATTTCAGGTGTGAACGGAACCTAACAATCGATATCGTGATTTATAAGAAGCACCGACCTCGCTGCTAATGAAATTAGTTCCCTTGATGTGCAACATCATTACTGAATGATTATTGTCAAATAGAATACCGACCTCGGAGAGAACACGGTCAAGGTCAAAAACAACACAAATGAAAACCATCGCCCCAAAACAATCACACTGTAAAACCCACTGCCTTCGGAAAAAAAGCACACGTAGGGTAAATTATTAGCGCTAAACACGATGCATGCATTGTTTTCCAAAATCAAAGGTCTGTCGAATGAGAAGCTTGGAGTAAAACACAATTCATTCAGAACGAAGATCGAGCGAATACAGTTGTACAGTTCGAGCCAAAAATTGACGGGCGCAGTTTTTAGCGCTTGTTCATTGGAAAATGCGAGCGCTTACGGGTGCAAGCGCATATGCGCCCGCTATATGGGAAGGACTGGTTACAATACTTTATATGTACCTTTGTTATCAGGTCATTACCTAGATGTTTGTCATTGCTGTGTCACATACTATACATGTACATGTCTTAATCTTGACAAGTTGAGCTACAGTGTCATTGACACTTTCATTTTTATTGTTCTGTCTGGGTTTGTGTTTTTAGCTTATTTTGACAAAGTCAAGCTGAGCTAATCTTATCTCTCCGTCTGCCATCCGTCATCCATCAACACCATGTTTTGATCTTCTCCAAAACCACTGGGCCAGTTCAAGTGAAAGTTTGTGGAAGTGATGGTCCCAAAGGGGCATTGCAGTTTTGTTCAACTCAACATGCCCAGCCCCATAGGGAGGAAGTTGGGGAAAATGCTCCAAAATATTTTTAAAATCTTCTCATGAACCAGTGTGCACAATGACTTGATATTTTTTATGGAGCTTCCTTTTGAGGTGTAGAATCAAATTTGTTCAAAAAAAGTCTGTGAAGCAATATTTGGCTTTGTAATGGGAGGGGTAAGATTTTTGGCCCTCCCAAAATTTCTATTTTCTGAACCAATGGTCCGGTTTGAACCAAATTTGGTATGTGGTATTATTGGGTCATAAGTACTTGACTCATGCAAAAAAATTAAAATTCCCGCATCCCCATGGGAATCCTGAGAGCTAAAAATAGAAATAGTTTCAAACACCCATATTTCCCAAACCACATGAACAGAGAGCTGTTATTTGGTATGAGGCATCCTTAGGACCAGTAAAATTGAATGGTAAAAAAAAAATGCCATTGGTTTATATGTTAGGGTGTTGTGTAATGGGCATCGAAAAAATGCCGAATCAGCATATTATAAAAATTAAAAAAAATCTTTTCTCCAGAACCAATCATCATAGTCTTTTGATATTCGGTATACAGCATTCATAGGAGGGGGAGGAGGGTCAGGTACAAGTTTGCTAAAATAAAGCCTATTGGTTCACAGTTGGGCTCAATAAGTTTAACAGAGGGTAATATAGGGAATATTCTTTAAAAATCTTCATCTTCAGAGCCACAAGTCACAATCTTTTAATGTTTGGATACATCATTGTTATGAGGGTCAGATTCAAGATTGTTCAAACCAAGTCCCTAGGTTAATATTTGGGATTCCTACGGAAGCCCAAATTTTAACTTTGTTCAATATGAGGGATAATTTTTAAAAATCTTTTTCTTCAGATCCACCAATGGGAGTGGGGAGTTGGGGGTCAGATTCAAGTTCGTTCAATTCGAGTGAAGAGACTTTGCAAAGGTTCTTGTCCAGCTTAAGAATTCCAAATTCCAAGACAAGTGTGAGATTGGTTATACACTGTTCACTCACAACATGGCAACTATGGACGACCTTATCATAGAGATTCTTGCGGAAATGCCAGACTCCACCCCAGAGGGGCATCAGTTTATCGACCTGGACTCCCAGGCTTCTCCCCCTGTGCAGTTCTATTCCTTCAGAACAAACAAACAATGGGTCGAAATGATTGATGACGCCAAAGGCAAATTTGAAGTTGAGGGCACAGCTGCAGTCTACTCCACATGGAGGAATGAGGGAGATGATCTGTTTGATCTCGGGGATGTTAAAATTATGGATGGTTAGGAAGACCGAAAGCTGCATAGTCATAGGTGCTAGGATAACAGACAAGAAAGCTGCACAGCTTGTCAGACAACTTCTGGACGGTGAATATCTCGTGAAAATCAAGTTCCTTCACGAACGTGACGAAGGAGACTGGGTAGACGAAGAGAAGTTTGACCCTGTGAAGGCAGAAAGGAAGAAAGGCTAGAGGGGCGTCGAAATCATACAAAACACCAAATCAGGCACCCTGACGGGATTGACGGCCCATACTACAAAAATGCCTACCCTGTCACAGCTGTGGTCTACAGGCTCTATCCTCTCAGAGACCTAGACCCAGCAAACCTAGCACCAATGAAAGAAGGTGATCTGAACTGTGTCTCATAGAGAGTGGTTGAACACTGTGATGGCATTTTTAGAGGACATGGCCTCCCCCCACCAGGTGACAGAAAATCGAGGAGTGGGAGTAGAGAGTCCATGGCGCTTTTTGTACAGAACTTCTGTATGAAGGTTCTGATTTGAATAAATTTTATATGAATGTTTAGTAACATGGAATACATCACATATAATAGAGTTTTTTTATGCATAAATTATGCAAATTAGCTGAGCTTTGATTTACTCGGTGCTACTTATACACAGTAAGTACACATGTCAATACGACTCGGGTGAGAGGTTCTATTTATGAACCGATCTTCACGAATCTTCTTGGGTACTTTTGTTGTAACCTTTGGACAAGAACGAGTGTGTTTTTGGGTATAGTCCCAAATTTCAAGATCACCAGTGGCTACCAATTATACAAACTTCAAGGGTTTCGCAATTTTTTTTTTTGCAGGACACATCTTTGGGGCCCGCAAATTTTTTTTTGTGGGACCCATTTATTTTTGTGGGCCCCATTTCCAGCATGTGTCTTAATCTCACGAATTATGCTTATTTATCTTCAAATGCATATATGTGTGTTGTTCAACCACCATATCAAAGGCTATTGCAGTAATCATGTTTATAGAAATTAATCTAATTTTATTAAATTTTTGAACCACTGTCACTGACAGACTGAAATCCCCACCTCAGAACTGTTTTCCTTTTCATCAAGTTGATTGAAAGAAATGTGAAACAAAACACTGAAAAATTGCTCCTCAATCATATTTTATTTCTACAGTACTGTATCTGAACCAACTTGTTGATTTCACAACCCACAAGCAGCAGATGCTATAGTGTTAACAATGTAAATTTCCATCAGTCCTGAAGCCAGATAGTTGTTGATTTCACGCATAGCCAAATTGACAATGTCATTCATTTAACGTTTTGCTTATCATGCATTGCAGTGGAGGCAAACTTTGCAAAGATTTTGCGATGGCAGAAATATCCCATATCTATTTGAGCAGAGGCATATGTGGCATCATTGCCAAATGCCCTTGTGAATTTCTAAGGTTGAATAGATCTTATTGATGAAAAAATGTGTATATTTTTAGCAGGAACGGTAAATGGGTCTCCTTAACAAGCATTTTTGAGAATGTCACTAGAACAAAACGACTGTTCTTGAACTTTGTGAAACCCTGAACTTTGATTTATTCAGTGCTACTTATACACAGTAAGTGCACATTTCAATATGTCTCTGGCTAGAGGCATCTGTCACCCATCTTTACAATACTTTACCTGTACATTTGTTACAGGCTTCGGCCAGTATTTATGTACAGACCTTTGCAATACTTTATATGTACCTTTGTTATCAGGTCTTTACCTAGATGTGTGTCATTGCTATGTCTCGTAATATACATGTGCATGTCTTACACAAGTTGAGCTACAGTGTCATTGACACTTTCATTGAAAACTTAACATACAGGGAACAGAAATTAACATATTCTCAGTTATCTCAATTCTTGTTGTATTTCATAATCCTTTCATAAACATTGAACATAATCCTTTTTATCAAACACAACACACTGTAAAGTTAAGCTACAGTGTCATTGACACTTTCATTTTTGATGTTTTAAGTGATCTTTAATTGATCATTTGTCCCAGAGCTTGTGCATTATATATATACACAAAGTTATGTTGTAATTATAGTTGAGTTTGATATATTTGGAACATGTCTTGTAAGCATAATGACATACTCAGCCATGTTCATGTACTTCCACAAGGTGCTCAGTTTTATCACAATAGCAAAGTCGAATATAGGTACTGAAAGTGCATCGTTTTGTTTCCAAGCTTTCTCTAATGTGGTCTTGATGTTATTCAAAGTGGTAATTTATGTGGAAATAAACAGCAGGCATGGAATTTTAGTCCTAGTTAAGAGGAACAAACATTGGAAATGTTCAATTATTGTTGACATATTGTAGCTTGTTGATGTGTTAAATTTCTTTATTAATTTATTTCAGTACTTCAAAGGGTAGCAGTTTCAAGAACAACAGAGCCACTTCCTTTACGATGGCTGAAGCAGCAGAACATCTCAGTGAAACTAGACTGAAACAAACAAATGGTATGGTTCATTCTGTTTTTCAACTTCTATCTTAACCTTCTGTACACTGATGTTGAAATGTGAAAAATTCCAATCTAGCTGCAAAATGTTCCCATATTACAATTTAGGAAGTTAAACAATTCAGTCTAATATTTGTCAGAGCTCATTGACAGAACAAACAAAATTGAATTTATTCCTAATTATGTGGTCACAATTAGCCATTGTGCAGAAATATGAGGGCTTGAACACCAATTAAAAAATAAATTCCTAATTACATTGTAGGAAAAATTTGCTGCTTAAAATTTTGCGGTTTTTACGTGTGCAGAAGGCTAACAAATAGTTTTTCACCATTGAAGTTTCTTCTTGTGTTTAAAGCAATCTTTCCAGGTCCACACACTAAACTTAATTAGTACATGTTGCAAATTCTTATCCTCAAGAGGTCCAAAAATATGTGGTCATGAAACGTAAACTCTGACTTATGGATTAATTGGGTGAATTATTTTATTAGCTAACGTGACTGACAGGGGGAGCTTTTGTGATCACACTTTGTCCATCATCTCTTAACTTGGTATTCCTGACTTTTTCAAAGCCCCAAAACCAATCTCCATTGAATTTGACAGTTACTCACCATTGCATGGTGGTTTCCTCCAGGTACTCTGGTTCCTCCATTCATAAAACTGTCTGGCACAGTGTGATCCTTGGGTTGATCAAATTCAAGTTTATTCAAATCAAGTCCCTTGTTTCTTATTTGGACTCCTTATGGGAACCCTCAGTTTAATCTGGTGCAATATGATGAAAATTATTTGAAAACCTTTGTTTCCACCACCCTGTAGAATCTTGTGTCAAAATCATTTCATTTTTAGCTCACCTGGCCTAAAAGGCCATGTGAGCTTTTCACATCACTTGGTGTCCATCATCGCCCAGCATTAGTAAACTTTTCACATTTTCATCTTCTCTGTAACCGCTGATCTGGTGTGAACCAAACTTGGCAGGAATGGTCTGTGGGAGGTCGTCTACAAACAATCCTCATTTTGTTCCCGTTGGATGAAAAACATGGCTTTCAGGGGCATTCTTTGATTCTGGTTGGTGGATTTTCAAAAATCTTCTATGACGAAACCGCCAAATGTTTTGAACCTTCACATAAATGATGACTGGGAACCCCTCTACCAATGATCCTCATTTACTTTTGATTGGGTTACAAACATGGCCGCAGATGCGACTTATAGTTACTATAGAAACCCTATGGGAAATCACACTTTCATCTTCTCTGGAACTACTGAGCCGACATGAAACAGGGATAGTCTGAAAGGTCCTCTACAAACGATCCTCATTTTGTTCCCATGAGTTTGAAAACATGGCCACCAGAGGTATTCTTTTATTCTGATTGGTGGATTTTGAAAAAATCTCCTCTTAAACCACAGGGCCAAATGTTTTGAAACTTTGCATGGTTGATGACTGCGACACCCTCTACCAACGATCCTCATTTTTTGTTTATTGGGTTGCAAACATGGCTTCAATTGTAGTGGTTGGCCCTTTTTCAGCTCAACTTGACAAAGTCAAGATAAGCTATTGCCATCACATGAGCGAAGTCTGTTAGTCTGGTCACATTTTCCTTTAGCACAGGCTAATCCCCCCCCCCCCCCCCCTCCATTTGGTCATGATCTGTCAACCATGACAACTGCCCAAGCCCAAAACCCAAAAGCTTTTAGCACAGTCTACAGATCATATTTAAGATAGAGGGATTTCATTGTAACTTGGTAGGATGACTCCGTATGATGTTTAGATGAGAACTTTCCCATTTAGTCACGATGTGCCAACTGTGATGACTGCCCGAGCCCCAAGTCTGAAAACCTTAAGCACAGTCTACTGGTCGTATTTATGGAGGGATTTCATTTTAACTTTGTAGGATGACTCCATATAATGTCCAGATGAGAATGTCCCCTTTTGGTTGTGATTGATCAACTGTGACAGCTACAGGGACTCTAAGCCTGAAAACCTTTTGCACAGTCTACAGGTCATATTTATGAATGGATTTCATTGTACCTTGGTATATGAATGGATTTCATTGTACCTTGGTAGGATGACTTAGTATTATGTCTAGATGAGGACGTCCCCTTTTGGTTGCAATTGGTCAGCCATGATGGCCATCCGAGCACAAAACCCAAAACCTTTAGCACAGTCTACAGGTCATATTTTTGAAAGGATTTTATGGTAACTTGGTTGGATGACTCTGTATAATATCTAGATGAGAATGTCCCATTTTGGTCATGATCTGTCAACCGTGATAGATGCCCATCCCCGAAACCCAAAAACTTTTAGCACAATCTACAGGTCATATTTAATATAGAGGGATTTCATTGTAACTTGGTAGGATGACTCAGTATGATGTCTAGATGAGGACGTCCCCTTGTAGTTGCAATCGGTCAACCATGATCGCTACACATGCCCGAAGCCCAAAAGCCTTTAGCACAGGCCGAATTTATGAAAGGATTTCATTGTAACTTGATAGGATGTCTCATTTTTGGAATAATTTTACTGTAACTTGGTAACTTTGATTGACATACATTAACTGTGTGGGCCACATACATTAACTGTGAGGGCCACATTAACCCACCCCTCAATTATTTAGTACAGTCTACACCTAAAATTATTTTTATTGAAAACATAGCATGCAGGAAACAAAAATTAACGTATTCCCAATTATCACAATTTTTGTCTTATTTCATAATGCTATCCTTTTCATCAAACACAAAACATAGTCAGGTTAAGCTACAGTGTCATTAATACTTTCATTGTAACTGGCTAACCATCGGGCATAACCAAATTTCAACCAGATATCCGTTAATTTCCACCGCTGGTATTATTGTCTACGATGCAAAATCAGTAAGGAATGGCAAGAAAACAGTTTAAAACACTGCCACCTGACTTCCGCAAAAAGTAAACAAACGAAAACCATCGAGTGCCAACAGAAATCATCGTTGTGCAAATGATCGTGTATTTGAAGTGAGGGTTGATTGTCATTGACATTACTTAAGAATTTTCCAACCAGTTTGTAAATAATAGTTAGGCATAATTAACTGTATAAGGCTATTAGCAGAGAACCTCTTACTTTGAATGACTTGAATTTGATGTGATCATAGGGTGAACATATCCTCCTAATTTTTAGCTTAACTTGACATAGTCAAGATAAGCTATTGCCATCACGCGTGCGGAAGTCTGTTAGTCTGTGAGTCTGTTAGTCTGTGATTCTGTTCACATTTTCCTTTAGCACGGGCTACACCCGCAGTTCTTGTCTGATCGTCACGAAATTTCATATGCAGGTTTGGGGTCATGTCAAGATGAGAACGTCCCCTTTTGGTCGCGATCGGCAACCGGTATGGCTGCCCGAGCCCAAAACCCGAAAACCATTAGCACAGCCTACAGGTCGAATTTATGAAGGGATTTCATTGTAACTTGGTAGGATGCCTCTGTATAATGCCTAGATGAGAACGTCCCCCTTTGGGCATCACCCGTCAAACGTGATGGCTGCCCAAGCCCGAAACCCAGAAACTTTTAGCACAGTCTGCAGGTCATGTTTAATATGGTGGGATTTCATTGTAACTTGGTAGGATGACTCCTTATAATGCCTAGATGAGAATTTCCCCATTCGGGCATGATCTGCCAACTGTGACGACTGCCCGAGCCCAAAACCCGAAAACCTTTAGCACAGTCTACAGGTCATATTTATTGAGGAATTTCATTGTAACTTGGTGGGTTGACTTCATATATTGTCTGGATGAGAAGGTCCCCTTTTGGACGTGATTGGGCAACTGTGACGGCTACAGGGGCCCGAAGCCCGAAAACCTTTAGCACAGTCTACAAGTCATATTTATGAAGGGATTTCATTGTAAGTTGGTAGGATGACTCCAAATAATGTCTAGATGAGATCATGAGAACGTCCCATTTTGATCGCGATCATTCAGCCTTGATGGGTGCCTGAGCCCAAAAACCTTTAGCATAGGCAAAAGGTCATATTTATGGAAGGATTTCATTGTAACCTGTTAGGTTCACTCCATATAATGCCTAGATGATGACATCCCCTTTTGGTCGCGGTTGGTCATCTGTGATGGCTACAGGTGCCCGAAGCCTGAAAACCTTGAGCACAGTCTACAGGTCATATTTATGAAGGGATTTCATTGTAACTTCGTAGGATCACTCCAGATGATGCCCAGATGAGATTGTCCTCTTTGGTTGCGATCATTCAGCCAGGAGGGCTGCCCAAGCCCGAAGCCCAAAAACCTTTAGCACAGTCTACAGGTCATATTTATGAAGGGATTTCATTGTAACTTGGTAGGTTGACTTCATATAATGTCTAGATGAGAACGTCCTCTTTTGGACACGATTGGGCAACTGTGACGGCTACAGGGGCCCGACGCCCAAAAACCTTTAGAACATTCTACAAGTCATAATTATGAAGGGATTTCATTGTAGATTGGTAGGATGACTCCAAATAATGTCTAGATGAGAATGTCCCCTTTTGGTCATGATCATTCAGCCTTATGGCTGCCCGAGCCCAAAGACCTTTAGCATAGTCTATAGGTCATATTTATGGAAGGATTTCATTGTAACCTGTTAGGTTGACTCCATAGAATGCCTAGATGATGACATCCCCTTTTGGTCGTGATTGGCCAACTGTGATGGCTACAGATGCCCGAAGCCCGAAAATCTTGAGCACTGTCTACAGGTCATATTTATGAAGGGATTTCATTGTAACTTTGTAAGATCACTCCAGGTGATGCCCAGATGAGAATGGCCCCTTTTGGTTGCGATCATTCAACCATTATGGCTGCCCGAGCCCAAAGCCCAAATACCTTTAGCACAGTCTACAGGTCATATTTATGAAAGGATTTCATTGTAACTTGGTACATTGACTTCATATAATGTCTAGATGAGAACGTCCCCTTTTGGACACGATTGGGCAACTGTGACGGCTACAGGGGCCCGAAGCCCGAAAACCTTTAGAACAGTCTACTGGTCATAATTATGAAGGGATTTCATTGTAGCTTGGTAGGATGACTCCAAATAATATCTAGATGAGAACGTCCCCTTTTGGTTGCGATCATTCAACCATGATGGCTGCCCGAGCCCAAAGCCCAAAAACCTTGAACACAGTCTACAGGTCATATTTATGAAGGGATTTCATTGTAACCTTGTAGGCTGACTTCATATAATGTCTAGATGAGAACGTCCCCTTTAGGCGCAATTGGGAAACTGATGGCTGCAGGGGCCTGAACCCTGAAAACCTTTAGCACAGTCTAGAGGCCATATTTATGAAGGGATTTCAATGTAACTTGATGGATGACTCGTTTTGGAATAATTTCACTGTAACTTGGTAACTTTCGTTAATACACGTTAACTGTGAGGGCCACATACATTAACTGTGAGGTCATATTAACCCTTCCCTCAGCTCTTTAGTACAGTGTACACCTCATATTATTTTTATCAAAAACATAACATACAGGGACCAAAAATGAACATATTCCCAATTATCACATTTCTTGTCTTATTTCATAATCCTTTCATAAACATTGAACATTATCCTTTTCATCAAATACAACACACAAGTTAAGCTACAGTGTCATTGACACTTTCATTTGAGTATCTTTTTTCTGTTCTCTGTTCTGATAATTGTCACAAACAGTTACACATTTACTTTTACCTATTCCTCACAATGGAATTCTGGTGGGAATATGTTGCAAGTCATGAAAGGGGTGTGTTAAGAAATTATATGTCCGGGAGGGGAGCCGGACATTTTGTTCACAGGCCTTTCATTCACGGCAATTTAGAATGTTGAGTACACAAATCATTTAGGACATTTTGTACACAAGCTAGGACGTTTCATACACATGGTTATGATTGTCTTGAGCCAAGTAAAGATAACCTGTAAGTGAAAATAACAAATTTATTGCAATAACATGTTTATATAGATACAAAACATACTAGAATGATACTTTGTGCAGTATACAAATAGAACATACTGGAAAATTTTTAGTATAATTATAAGTAGGCCTATATGCAAAGGATAGGGCAGAGGACTTTGAATTCCCAAGTCGCGTCCTTAGCATAGGTGGTGTAATCCTGGGTATTTAAGATTGCAGTAATAAAAAAGTGTTGCACATGTACTGGAAATTAATCAGTTTAATGTGTTCATGTGCTAATTATGACTCCTGTGTAATAACAATGCTGTGTTTATATATTACAAGAACTGATCAAAGCTGATTAATCATCAATGAGCTCATATCATAATGTTTTGAATTTTTCATCAAAGTTTTACAGTCTGCGGTTCATTTTAATTCCTAATAATATCTTCAAATGTCCGACATATTGTGGTGTTGTTGGACTATTAAATTCTGTTCCGTGATATTTCAAATGTGAATTTTTTTTTACTGGATTATAATACCTGAAAAAGTAAGTAGTCTATTATTTCATATAAAAAGTACTTAAAAACCCTAGAAAATTTGCCTGTGTATGAAACATCCTTCGATATATGTACAAAACGTCTTCTTTTGTATACAAAACAGTCAATGTATGAAATGCCTGCGTACAAAATGACACTAATCCATCCGAGAGCCCCTCGTTGTCTGACATTGACCATTGAAAAACAAATTATAAAATGCAAGATTTTAAAATAGGTTTTTTTGTTACATATGTTCATACTTTTAAACAGTTCAATAAAATCAAAAATATGTTTTTTTCTGAAACACGTTGGTAAAGAACCAAACAGTCAATTTATTTAGGAAGCCCCATTACTTGCACTGAGGGATTTTTTCAGCATTATAATCTGCAGTTAACAACACCTCATCAAAGAGAAGAATGTCAAATTTGTCTGTAGAAGATTATGTTACATTGAAAGGCACATGCTCACCGCTGCCGACGAAGAAAACAACCTGCAGTGCACTCGACTGTTTGCAGTTTGTTACAAACATTTATCTGTGACTTGACAGCCCAAGCAACTGAAATAACTGTTCATTGAACATTCTAACACCTTAACCCTTTCATGTTACATCAAGTACACATCATTGTAAATCGACAAATGTTTGGTAGCTTTGACAGTGCTTGCGTCAGCAAAAGAATACTAACGTCTCGCAGTTAAATACTATTTATTTCTTCTCAACCTACTCACAATTGTTTACAATTAGCTGTAACGTAAGTGCAAGCCCTACTTCGGAACTAACTCAAGCTAAGAAACTTTTCCAAACAAGTTGGAAAAGTGAAAGAGTGCAAAAGCACGTAAAAGATCGAAAAAGGGTTGAGCGAGACCGGCGCTCGTCATTACAGGTACTCTCTCTGCACACCTCTTGTGTTTACCGTCCACATGTGCAACAACCGTGACGTCAATTCCTTTTATTTCCGCCATTGTGACATGGTTGGAAATTTTGTGACTTGTGCTGCTTATTTGTTATTATTTCTTTGTGAACAACTTTATTTTGTCTGCTCTTCTTGTCTATTAATGTGCAAGTGGACTGTATCCTTTTATCAAGCTCTAAATTGATCATTAGTTATATATTATTTATGCTCATTTTTGCTTGTCTTCTCATACAATGTCTTGCTTTTCCCCCCGCGTGTAAATGCGGCCATTGTTGTTTGGTTTTACATCAGCGGGAAGCTTGATTGTTTTTGATCGTCATGGGGATTTTTTTTCCAATTGAAATTATTATGCCTAAAACAATTCCTCGTATCTTTTGTTTGCAGGTGAAACATGTAAATGATTCTCATGCTACTTGTGCCATTTGCAACAATTGCTCACAGGCCCATTCCTGTGGTATTTGTGGGGTTTGGTCCTCCAAGTTCTGGGCATCCGTGAACAAGGTGGTTCTCTCCAGTGCTAGAACCCCTCGTTCTCAGAGTAAGGGTAGCCGTGCCTCTTCGGACATTTCTGGGAGTGCATGTGGTGACTCTGTCACGCAGAATGTTGATCAGTCTATTTCGGTAGCAAGTTCCTCTGCAACTGTTGATTTTGCTGGTGCTCTGATGCCTGAAGTGGAGACTGTGGTCTCTCTTCCTTTGGCTTCTGATGTCACCCTTGAGGTGGCGGTTTTCGTCAAGAGTTTCTCCACGCCGTCGACTGTTGCTGGGGAAGTTGTTCCTGCTGATCCTGTATAGTATGGTAGTGGTTCTTCCATCTCTTCTGGAGATGGTGTGCAGTCTCGGGGGTCTGAGGCTGTATCTGGTGGTGTGTCTCTGGGCTCTTAGCCTTCCCTGGCTGTTCGGGTTTGCTGTCTGCTCTGTCTCATCTGGCTAGGTTTGCTCCTGTTGTTCTGTCGCTTTTGCAGTGATTCCTCACCCCTCGGGTGATTTGTTTGTTGTTCTGCCTTCCCCTGCTGGTGTGCCGGCTAGCAGGATGGGGCTGGGACATTGGCATCCAGCGCCTCCTGTTCAGCAGAGGTCAGTGACAGCTCCGGTTAGCTGTCACTCTTAGAACCTTCCTCCGGTGATTTCTCACTGTGTTCCAAGTCTGGTTGTTAATCGATGCTTGTCATCGGTCTCAGAGGATGGGCAATTGGGGCTTTCTGTCGTGCAGAGGCCAATGGCAGGTTTCTGTCATTCTTGGGACAATCCTCTGGTGTCTTCTCATCGTGTTCCAGGTCCAGCTACCGATCGACGTATGCTGTCGGTCTCTCTAGAGGATTTGCAGGCAGGGCCTTCTGTTTCGAAGAGGTCAGTGATTGCCCCTGGGCGTCACACTTGGGACTATCCTCCCGGTGTTTTCTCACCGTCTCCCTACCCTGTCTGCTGATCAATTTGCGTTGTTGGTCCCTTCTTAGGATTTGGGTTCTTCCTCTAGAAGGGTTCATTGGGAAGACACTCCGTCGGCATTGCTGCTTCGACAGATTCTCATGGTGAGCTGCGTCAGGCCGTTTTGGCGCTCACCCGGTTGCTTTCTAGCAACCCTCAAGTTGGCTTCCTTGTGCCTCCTGAGGCACAACCTCCTTTGGTCCGTCGCAGAGATTACTCGCCTGACCCTTTGGATGCTGTTCAGAAGGAGGTTCCTGCTGGTCAGCCCGAGTTGGGCTACGTATCTTCTGCTACAGAGTATGATGATTTTCTTGAAGGTGACAGGCCCCCATCCCCCCCCCCCCCCCCCCCTGTCAGTCTTGGGGCAGGCTTTGAATTTTGTCTTTGGCTTATTGCCAGACATTCGGCCTTCAGACCAGCCATCAATGACTGTCGGCCGTGGTCCTCTGTGGAGTGCTGTAACCCTGCTGAGCCTTCTAGCTCTGGGGTTTTGCGTCCTCTGCAATCGGCTCAGGTTGTTGAGTCCTTCCAGGGCTTGGACACCAAAATGCGTTCCAAGTCCCTGAAGGGTTCTTTCTTTTCACAATCTGATGCTTTTCTGCCTCTGTCATGGTTTCGTGTTTACGAATCCGTCTGTCCACCAGTCTTCCAAGGGATGACTACTGTGGACAAAGATTCTTCTTCCCTCGGGTTGACTAAGCCTAAGTTGGCAGTTCTCCCGATGTCGGTCGTTGAATCTATGGTGGGCCTGTCCCGAGAGATGCTGGTTATGTTACCTCTCACGGACCATGTCATTGCTGCTCTGGCCGCATATTTTTCGCCAGGGGAGTTTGATGATGCTCAGGTGCCTTTGCGTGTTTTGTTGCAGGCTCTTATCAACCTGACACACGCTCACGCCTGTAACACGGCTAATTTGGAGCTTGCGAGCCGGGATGCGGTGTTGGATGCTTCTCCATTCCTTCCTTCTGAGCAGCATGCTTTTCTGAGGTCTGCTTCTTCGGTTGGACCTCAGTTGTTCCACGGTTTCGTGGAAGCTGTCCGTGGTGAGGTTCTTCGTCATTCGAAGAACCAGCTTTTGTTATGACAGCTGGACCAACCTGCTGCTGCGCGTGGTGGTCGTTCTAGGCCTGCCAAGCACCCCGCTGCATCGGCCATGTCAGTGATGTCGGCCACGCTTTCGGCTCTGTCCGCTCCTTCTGCTCAGAGGAAGCGCTGATGCGGCCATGTACGCTGGCAGCCTCAGGGAGGAATGTCTCAGGACTCTGTTCCTCCCAGAGGGGGTGGTTTTCTCCTCTCGGGGGCCTTGTTGAGGCCGCAAATGAAGGTCCTCACCTCGATTCGTCTCTAGTCGGAGGAAGGCTGTCACTGTTTTTTGACTGTTGGACAGAGATAATGTCAGACCCTTGGGTCCTCAATGTCATCTAATCTGGTCTGTGACTGTCCTCCCATGGGCACCCCTGTTTATCTCGGGTGCCCCTCCCGACTCAGGTCCCTTCCGATTCTCTGCGTTAGGACCTTCTGGTGCAGGAGATTGAAATCTCACCACCAAAGGGGTGATCGAGGTGGTCAGAAACACCCTTTCACTGGGGTTTTACTCAAGACTTTTCTTGGTGCCGAAGAAAAATGGCCAGTTTCATCCTTTCATCGATCTGAGTATCCTGAACGAGTCCATTATAGCTCATCATTTCAGTATGGAGACTTTCCGGTCGATTCGATGTTCAATTCATCAGGGTGACTTTGTAGCCAGATCGAGCTGAAGGATGCCTATTTCCATGTCCCCATTCATCTGGCGTCACGGAAATACCTTCGGTTCTCGTTTCGGGATCGAGTCTTTCAATTCAAAGCTCTCCCATTCGAACCTGGCTCCTTGGGCCTTCACCCGACTGATGTTACATGTGATCGCTTTTCACCATACTCAGTTGGCTGTGATTTTGTCAGCCTACCTTGATGACATTCTCCAAAAGGACCACAATGCTGCAGTTCTGGAGTCCGATGTCCGGCGGTTACTTCGCCTACTGGCGTCGCTGGGTTTCAGATTCCTTCCTTTTCAGCAATTTCGTCATTTGGGAATGGATTTCAACACTTTTTACAATGTGGTGTCGATTTGCCATGCTCGGCGATAGTTCTTTCCACCTTGACTCTGAACCTGCTTCAATCTTCCTTGGTCTCGGCCAGGACTTTCCTTCGGATGCTGGGCCTTTGCGGTTCGGTGACAGATCTCATTCTGCTGGGTCGCTTGTTTGTCCGACCTCTCTGACACTTTCTGTTGTATCATTGGCATCCGAATGTCGATCCTCTGGACCTGGAACTTCCTATTCCTCGGGCCCTGCTTCGTCACCTCCACCCTTGGGCCGATGTTCCCGTCTTCCTTCGGCCGATCGCATCCTTACTGTGGATTCCAGCGATTGGCGCTGGGGTGCGACGCTGGATCCTCTCAGTCTGTCTGCTCATGGCGAGTGGGACAGCAAGCAGGTGAGCCTTCATATCAATCAGAAGGACCTCAGCACATTCCTGGGCTTCTCACCGTCCTAGCAGACTCCCTGTCCCGACTCGACAGTGTCCTTCCCACCGATGGATGCTGCATCTGTCAGTGTTTCAGGTGATTTGCGAGCGGTGGAACGTCCTGTGGGTGACCTTTTCACCACTCGCTGGAATCGTCAGGTAGAGACGTTTGATCCACTAGCTTTTGCAGTAGATTCTCTGTCTCTGGACTGGACAGGTTGGATTGGCTATGCCTTTCCTCCTGCACCGATTCTTCCTCAAGTGTTGGCGAAGATTCGTGCTTGCAGTTGCATGATCGTTCTGATCGCACCTCTGTCTCCACAGAGGGTGTGGATCAATCTGCTGTGGCCTCTGTTGGCAGATCGGCCGATTCGTCTACCTCTACATTGCAATCTTCTTTCACAGGGTCATCCCAGGAAATATCACAACAACCTGGCGAGTCTGTCCCTTCACGCCTGTCTTTTATCAGGTCCTGTCTCCGATGTAGAGGTTTTTCGAGACGATCATTGGAGTGCATTTCTGCCTTGCGGCGACATTCCACCGGCATGACTTATGCTGCTAAGTGGAAGGTTTTCTGCCACTGGTGTACAGCTCAAAATGTGGATTACTGTAATCCGTCAATCGCTCAAATTGCAGATTTTCTGGTTTATCTTTTTGACTCCAAGGGCCTCCAGCCTATTACCATAAAGGGCTATCGGTCTATGCTGTCTGATACTTTCTCATATGTGGAAAAGTGGTGCATCAGTCGTAATCTTTTTCTCTCCACAAACTCATTCGGCACTTTTCTTTGAAGAGGCCTCGAGTTTTGCGTCTTACACCCAAGTGGAACTTGGCATGGGTGTTGCATTGTTTGGAGGTGGCGCCATTTATCTGAGACCGATATGAGTTTTCTCACCTTCTAGCGTTTGCTTCTGCCAGATGTGTCAGTGAGCTTCATGCGCTATCCGTTGATTCTGCTTTCTTCAGAAATGAGGCTAACAGTGTCACCTTCACTACTGATTGCTCTTTTCTGGCCAAGAATCAGCTTCCTGATTCGGTACCTCCTCCCATCTGCATTCGGGCTCTCCGTGCTGTCGATGGCGACCTCGCCTTTATCCTGTTCGTGTGATCAAGACTTACATTAATCGCACTCAGTTCATTCGGAAAGATCGGAAGAGATTCTTTCTGTCTCTCATTCCTAGGAGGCAGTCTGTCTCTTCCCATTCTATTTCCAGATGGATCTGTCTTGCAATTAAGCTGGCTTATTCCAGCTTGTCTGCTTCGGATCTTGTTTCAAACCTGTTTAATGCTCATGAGGTTTGTGCCATTTCTACATCCTGGGTGTCCTCCAATTCTGTTTCGCATCCGGGATGACATGAATGCGGCTTAATCAAGGAATACTTCTACTTTCTCCTCCTTTCATCTCTGCCACCTACAGCAACAATCTGAGGACTTTTTTTCTTTAGGCCCTCTCGTTGCTGCTCAGGCTGTTGTGCACCCTTGTTAAATTTGTTTTTATTGGGTTTGTGCTCTGCTCAGCCTTATTCTTTTCAAGTGCCTTCTTTCTTTCTTCATTTACAGGTTTCGCTATTATTCTCTGCCCTCCTTGCTTTTTCTTTCTGCTGCTCTTGTTGGTATTGGTTATGTGTTTCACCTCTTCCTACTGTTTATTTAGCCAATTGTAAACAATTGTGAGTAGGTTGTGAAGAAATTAAATTTTTTTAGTAAATTTTGTTTCTTAACATGCCTACCACAATTGTTTACCGGAGACCCACCCTCCTTGGGGATATCTTGGATATCGATGCCTCCCTGCTAAATCACAAACTTCTCGTTGGCGGAAATACGGAATTGACGTCACAGTTGTTGCACATGCACTCGGTAAATGCAAGAGGTGTGCAGAAAGAGTACCTGTAATGTCGAGTGCCGGTCTCACTCGACCCTTTTTCGATCTTTTTCGTGCTTTGCACTCTTTCACTTTTCTAACTTGTTAGGAAAAGTTTCTTAGCTTGAGTTAGTTTCGAAGTAGGGGTTGCACTTATGTTACAGCCAATTGTAAACAATTGTGGTAGGTATGTTAAGAAACAAAAATTTACTAAAATATTTTAATTTTCCCGACGCTATCCCCATTAACTATAGGTATAGCAGTTATCCGGTTGACAGCTTTTCCAGCCAGTTTATGCTGATAACTGGTTGCAAACCGGTTATTCGGCCAACTGTTTTAGCACTATTCAATTGCGGCTTGTAGTTACTATAGAAACCTATGGGAAATCACATTTTTAGCTCAACTTTGACGAAGTCAAATTTGAGCTATTGTCATGGCCCGTCGTCTGTCTGTCCGTATGTCAACAATTGGCTATGGCTCGGGCTAGAGGTCGTATTTATGAACCGATCTTTACGAAACTTCTTGTGTACCTTTGTTATGACCCTGGGATGGGAACGAGTGTTTTTAGGTGTGGTCCGAAATTCAAGATGGCTGCCAGTGGCCATTTTGTACCGATGATGCAAAAATCAGTTTTTTGTACAGAACTTCTGTATGAAAGTTCTGATTTGAATAAAGTTTTGTATAAATGTTTAGTACCATGGGATACATCACATATAATACGGGTTTTTTTCTCGTGCGTAAATTATGCAAATTAGACTGACTTTGATTTATTTAGTGTTACTTTCAGAGCTGTAAGTGCCAAGCTGCTATGGCTCGGGCTAGAGGTCGTATTTATGAACCGATCTTTACGAAACTTCTTGGGTACCTTTGTTATGACCGTGGGACGAGAACGAGTGTTTTTGGGTGCGGTCCGAAATTCAAGATGGCTGCCAGCTGCCATTTTGTACCGACGATGCAGAAATCTGTTTTTTGTACAGAACTTCCATATGAAAGCTCTGATTTGATTAATTTTTTGTATGAATGTTTAGTACCATGGGATACATCACATATAATACGGGTTTTCTTCTCGTGCGTAAATTGTGCAAATTAGACTAATTTTGATGTTTTTTGGGGTTACTTTCAGCACTGTAAGTGCAAATGCCAGTACGGCTCGGGCTAGAGGCCGTATTTATGAACCGATCTTTACGAAACTTCTTGGGTACCTTTGGTATCACCGTGGGACGAGAACGAGTGTTTTGGGGTCCGGTCCGAAATTCAAGATGGCCGATGGCAGCCATTTTGTACAAAATTAGGTGCAATCAGACTTTTGCACAGAACTTCCATATGAAAGCGCTGATTTGAATAATTTTTTGTGTGAATGTTTAGTACCAAGGGATGCATCACATATAATACGGGTTTTTTTCTCGTGCAGAAATTATGCAAATTAGATGAACTTTGATTTTTTCAGTGCGACTTACACACAGTAAGTACACATGTCAATATGGCTCAGACTAGAGTCTGTATTTATGAACTGATCTTCACGAAATGTCTTGGGTACCTTTGTTATCACCTTGGGACGAGAACGAGTGTTTCTGGGTGTGGTCTAAAATTCAAGATGGCTGCCAGTGGCCATTTTGTACCGAAATTAGGTCTAATCAGTTTTTTGTACACAACTTCTATACAGCTCAGACTAGAGGCCATATTTATGAACCAATCTTTACGAAACTTCTTGGGTACCTTTGTTATCACCGTGGGATGAGAGTGAGTGTTTTTGGGTGTGGTCCAAAATTCAAGATGTCCACCAGCAGCCATTTTGTACCAAAATTAGTGCAATCAGTCTTTTGTACAGAACTTCTGTATGAAAGTTCTGATTTGAATAAATTTTTGTATGAATGTTTAGTAACATGGAATACATCACATATTCTAAGGGGTTTTTTTTCGTGCAGAAATTATGCAAATTAGATGAACTTTGATTTATTCAGTGCTACTTACACAATGTAAGCACACATGTCAATACGGCTCAGGGTAGAGGCTGTATTTATGAACTGATCTTCACAAAACTTCTTGGGTACCTTTGTTATCACCTTGGGATGAGAATGAGTGTTTCTGGGTATGGTCCAAAATTCAAGATGGCTGCCAGTGGCCATTTTGTACCGAAATTAGGTCCAATCAGTTTTTTGTCACAAGTTCTATACAGCTCGTATTTATGAACTGATCTTCACAAAACTTTTTGGGCACTTTTGTCTTCACCTTGGGACAGGAACGAGTGTGTTTTGGGGTGCCTTTGTTATCACTGTGCAATGAGAACAAATATTTTGGGGTTCAGTCAGACCCACTCTGGGACTCAAAGATTTTTTTCTAGTTTAGCATCTGACTGTCACCCACCTTTACAATACTTTACCTATACATTTGTTACAGGCAACGGTCAGTATTTAGACCATTACAATACTTTATATGTACCTTTGTTATCAGGTCATTACCTAGATGTTTGTCATTGCTGTGTCACATACTATACATGTACATGTCTTTGTCTTGACAAGTTGAGCTACAGTGTCATTGACACGTTCATTTTCTTCTTCTCTGGAACTACTGTGCCGATACGAACCAAAACTTGACAGGAATAGTGTATGAGAGGATAGAAAAATGTTGCCACCAGTGGTTATATTCTAATGCTTAACCAAATGCCTCTCCTGTCTGCACGAAGATCGGTATTGTCAGAAAAATATTTGTTTTTTGAGAATCTGGTAAGGGTTGGTTCCAGTTTTCTCCACTGAGAACTGGGGAAAAAACTCCAAATTATTGTGTATACATGTAAACAAATGCAGATGTAATTATGCTAATACATGTATTACTCTCAAGTTACTTATCAGAAATACTGATTCATGACAGGTGTTTGGAAAGCATGGTAGTTTTGTTTATTTTGTTTTCCCATCATGTAGAGCTGACCAGTCAATTATGATATCATTTAAGATATGAAAAATTATTTGAAAAATGTTGTGTTTCCTGTAACCCTTTACCTACCCAAAGTTGTTTGAAAGACAATGCAGTCTGAAAAAATTGTAATTTTCAAAATATTGAATCTACTTTACTGATTTTTTTTATTGAAACAGAATTCATAAATGTGTGGATTTTCAAGAAATCTTCTTTGAAACTACAAGGCCAAATGTTTTTATGCAGTTTATAGTTACTATAGAAACCCTATAGGAAATCACATTTTGATCTTCTTCTCTGGAACTACTGAGCCAATGTGAACCAAACTTGGCATGGTTGATGAGAGGTTCTCTACAACTGTTACTCATTTTATTCCCGTTGGATGAAAAACATGGTTGCCAGAATCGTTCTTTGATTCTGATTGGTCAATTTTGGAAACTCTTCTCCTCTGAAAACTACAATCTCAAATGTTTTAAAACTTCACATGCTTGAGGACTGGGAACCTACCAATGATCCTCATGTAATGTTGATGTAATGTTGCAAACATGGTCACAATTGCAGCTCATAGTTATCATGGAAAGCCTATGGGAAATCACATTTTCATATGTAGTTCAGCTAGGTGAGCAATTACAGGATCTTTGGAGCCTCCAGTTGGTGTACAGCATAGCATCCTTAGGGAGGTGAGATGGGAGTGCCAGATTCAAATTTGTTCAAATGAAGTCCCTGGGTTCATATTTGGGATCCCTATGAGAGCCTGAAATTTAAGTAATTTCTGTATAAATTAAGGATTATTCTTGAAATCTTCTTTAGATCCACCAATCAGAATCATTTGATTGTTTGTGTACAGCAGGTCAGAATAAAGTTTGTACTGGTCACTTCTCTGGTTTCATATTTGGGCTTCTTTTGAGAATCGGTATTTTAACTGTGCAATTTTAGGAAAATTCTTCCAAAATCTGTTTCAGATCCAACCAGTCAAATTCTTGTATTATTTGGTATATACACCATCCTTATAAGGTTGAGATTGAAGTTTGTTAAAATCAAAGCCCTTGAGGACTATTCTTTGAAGATTTTACTCTTAGATACATCAGCCATAATCTTTGCAATGATTTCTTTGCACTTCTCAAACTTTTGGGTGATAAAACCAATTTAGGCACAGCCTTAAATGAAGAAATGGCTGACTTCACACATTGATCTGCCACTGCCTAAAATTGATCTTTCAGAAATCACTTAGAAGTTGTCCACTTGTGTCTGCTCCTAGAGTAAGTCCAGAATTTTGGACCCATCTTGACTCACACTGTAAAAAACATGATTGTCAGTTGCTGGACACTCAGAAACTTCTTGGGCATGCATTAACTTCCTTTTTTTTTAGCTCAACTTTGACATAGTCAAATTTGAGTTTATGCTATGCCCCGTCATCCATCTGGATGTCTGTCCGGCATTAACAATTCAATACGGCTTGGTCTAGATGCTGTATTTATGAACCAATCTCTATGAAACGTCTTGGGTACCTTTGTTGTCAACATGGGATGAGAACGAGTGTTTTTGGGTGCAGTCCAAAATTCAAGATGGCCACCATCAGCCATTTTGTACCAAAATTAGTGCAATCAGTTTTTAGTACAGAACTTCTGTATGAAAGTTCTGTTTTGAAAAAATTTTTGTATGAATGTTTAGTAGCATGGAATACATCACGTATAATACAGGTTTTTTCTCGTGCTGAAATTATGCAAATTAGACGAACTTTGATTTATTCAGTGCTACTTACACACAGTAAGTACACATGTCAATACGGCTCAGGCTAGGGGCTGTATTTATGAACTGATCTTTATGAAACTTCTTGGGTACCTTTGTTATCACCTTGGAACGAGAACAAGCGTTTCTGGGTGTGCTCCAAAAAGATTATGCTGCCAGCGGCCATTTTGTACAGAAATTAGGTCCAATCAGTTTTTTGTGTACAACTTTTATATGACTCAGGCTAGAGGACGTATTTATGAACTGATCTTTACGAAACCTCTTGGGTACCTTTGTTATCACCGTGGGACAAGAACGAGTGTCACATATAATACGTTTTTTCTCTCATGCAGAAATTATGCAACTTAGATGATATAATCAGTGCTACTTATACACAGTAAGTGCACATGTCAATATGGCTCAGGCTAGAGGCTGTATTTATGAACCGATCTTCACGAAACTTCTTGGGCACCTTTGATATCACCTTCGGACAGGAACAGTTGTTTTTGGGTGCCTTTGTTATCACTGTGCTATGAGAACAAATTTTTTGGGGTTCAGTCCGACCCACTTTGGGGCTCAAGGATTTCTTTTCTAGTTTAGCATCTAACTGATGCCCACCTTACAATACTTTACCTATACATTTGTTACAGGCTATGGTCAGCATTTATGTACAGACCATTACAATACTTTATTTATATTTTTGTTATCAGGTCATTACCTACACGTGTGTCATTGCTGTCACATTCTGTACATGTACATGTCTTACACAAGTTGAGCTACAGTGTCATTGACACTTTCACTTGATTCTGATTGGTGGATTTTGAAAAATGTTTTCCTCTGAAACCACAGGGCCAAATGTTTTGGAACTTTCCATGGTTGATGACGACACCCTCTACCAACAATCCACATTTGATGTCTGCGTTGCAAACATGGCTGCAATTGGGGCTTAAAGTTACTATAGAAACTATGTGGGAAATCACATTTTCATCTTGTTTGGAACTACTGAGCCAACGTGAACCAATCTTCGCAGGAATGGTCTATGAGAGGATGGAAATATGTGGCCACCAGAGGCTATATTCTAATACTTAACCCAATGCCTCTCCTGTCTGCACGAAGATCAGTACTGTCAGCAAAATACTAGTTTTTTGAGAATCTGGTAAGGGTTGGTTCCAGTTTTCTCCACTGAGAAATGTGAAAAAAAACCCAAAATATTGTGTATACCATACATGTCAAAATAAGTTGTAGCATAACTGCAATAAACTAAGTGAACTATTGCTCCTGCACTGAAAAGATTAGAATCCGACATTTTCTGGAAAGCTATCGGTGAAAGCTTTTCAGAAAATGATGTCAGCTTCTGGTCTTACCAGTGTTGGAAGAGAAAAGATACATAGTCTATAGGATTATCCTACATCTTATTATACCACCCACTTTTTCTGTGAAAAAAACCCCCAAAATGTTGTGTATACAGTACATGTCAAAATAAGTTGTAGCATAACTGCAATAAACTAAGTGAACTATTGCTCCTGCACTGAAAAGATTACAATCCGACATTTTCTGGAAAGCTATCAGTGAAAGCTTTTCAGAAAATGATGTCAGCTTCTGGTCTTACCAGTGTTGGAAGAGAAAAGATACATAGTCTATAGGATTATCCTACATCTTATTATACCACCCACTTGAAAAGTCGGTGGTATATAGTGTTCAGTATGTCTGTCTGAATGCTGGTACGTCTGTCCGTCCGTCCATCTGTCCGTCTGTCTGTCTGTCTGTCCGTCCATCCGTCTGTTATGCTTTTGGGGGTGGGGTGGGGTGGGGGGGAGGGGGTGGTACACATCTGCTATCCGCAACTCCTACTAAACTAGTAAACGGATTTCATTAAAACTCTCAGACATTCTTTTACATACATTGAAGATGTGCACCTCCTATTTTCTTTTCGGATATTTTTATTTTTACAGTTTCCCATATTGAAAAATGAACTTTGTCAAATTCAATTGACATTCTGTACAGATCTGCTATCCACAACTCCTTCTACTAAACCAGTGAACAGATTTCATTGAAATACATTGCAGATGTGCTCCTCCTATTTTCGATATAGATATTTTCATATTTACAGTTCCCCATTTTCAAAAATGGTCTCTGTCAATTCAGGTTTTAATAGGGAGGGGTATAGATCTGCTATCTGCTTCTCTTAAACCATACAACAAAGTCCAATGGAACTCCCGGATTTTCTATTACATACATTGAAGATGTGTACCTCCTATTTTCCTTTCAGAGATTTTCATATTTCGATTTCCGTCCGTCCGTCCATCCATTACGCTTTAGGGATGTACACATCTGCTATCCGCAACTCCTCTTAAACCAGTGAATGGATTACATTGAAACTCTCAGACATTCTTTTACATACATTGAAGATGTGCACCTCCTATTTTGTTTTCAGATAATTTCATTTCTACATTTTCCCATATTGAAAAATGAACTTTGTCAAATTCAATTGACATTCTGTACAGATATGCTATCCACAACTCCTCTTAAACCAGTTAACGGATTTCATTGAAACATTCAGTGTTTATGCTCTCTACACTAAACACACTTTTACTGTTGTAAAATGTTTCTTGGTAGGAGTGGGTTGTATCATTTAGTGTGCAGTGCTCACAGTTTTTCTAGTTTTGACTACTACTGTAAACAAGTGCAGCTGTAATTATGTTAATATATGTATTACTCTCAAGTTACTTATCTGAAATACTGATTGATGACAGGTGTTTGGAAAAGTATGGAAGTTTTGTTTATTTTCTTTTCCCAGTAGCTGTCCAGTAAAATAACTAATTTAAGATATGACAAAATGGGAGTAAAATGTGTTTCCTATAACCCTTTACCTACCCATAGCTGTATGAAAGAGAATACTGTCTGAAAAAAATATAATTTTCAAAATATTTAACCTTCTTTTTCTGATTTTTTTGTTGGAACAGAATTCATAAATGTGCGCATTTTCAAGAAATCTTCTTTGAAACTACAAGGCCAAATGTTTTGAAACTTGATGTGACAGATGACTGTAAACCCTCTACCAATGATCCTTATTTAATCTTCATCGAGTTGCAATTATGACTGCAATTTTGGCTTCCAATTACTATAGAAACGCTATAGGAAGTCAAATTTTCATCATCTTCTCTGAAAGTACTGAGCCAATGTGAAACAGACTTGGCAGTCATGGTCTATGAGAGGTTCTCTACAACTGTTACTCATTTTATTCCTGTTGGGTGAAAAAACGTGGCCGCCAGAAGCATTCTTTGATTCTGATTGGTCAATTTTTAAAACTCTTCTCCTCTGAAACCACAGGGCCAAATGCTTTGAAACAGTGCATGGTTGATGTCTGGGACACCCTCTACCAACTTTCCTCATTTAATGTTGATCGTGTTACAAACATGGCCACAATTGGGGTTTATAGTTACTATAGAAAAACCCTATGGGAAATCCCATTTTCATCTTTTCTCTGGAATTACTGAGCCGACATGAACCAAAACTTGGCAGGAATGGTCTATAGGAGGCCCTCCACAAACGATCCTCTTTTTGTTCCCATTGATTGGAAAATATGGCCATCAGAGACATTCTCGATTCTGTTTGATGGATTTTGCAAAAAATATTCCCCTCTGAAACTGCAAAGTCAAATCTTTTGAAACTTCACATGATTGAGGACTGGGACACCTTCTACCAATGATTCTCATGTATAATGGTAATGTAATGTTGCAAACATGGTCACAATTGCAGCTTATAGTTACCATGGGAAGCCTATAGGAAATCATGTTTTTATATGTTGTTCCAGGCTCTTTAGAATCAAATCAACATGCCTAGCCCTGTAGGGGGTGGGGAAAAATGCTTCAAAATATTTTTAAAATCTTCTCATGAACCGGTGGGTACAATGACTTGATATCTGTTATGGAGCTTGCTTTTGAGGTGTAGATTCAAGTTTGTTTAAACAAAGGTCCTGAAGCAATATTTGGCTTTGTAATGGCTGGGGTAAGATTTTTGGCTCTGCCCAAAATTTCTATTTTCTGAACTGATAGTCTGATTTGAACCAAATTTGGTAGGTGTTATTATTGAGTCATAAGTACTTGACTCAGGCAAAAAAGAAAATCCCTGCATCTGCATGGGAACCCCAGGTGCTAAAAATAGAAATATTTTCAATCGCCCATATTTTCAAACCACACGGAACAGAGGCTATTATTTGTTGTGAAGCATCCTTAGGACAAGTAGAATTGATTGGTAAAAAAAAAAATGCCATCGGTTGTGTCAGAGTGTTCTGAAGAGGGCATCGAAAAAATGCTGAGTCAGCATATTTGCGAAAATTTAAAAAAATCTTTTCTCCAGAACCAATCTTCAAAATCTTTTGAAATTTGGTATACAGCTTTCATAGGGGGGTCAGATACAAGTTTGTTAAAATAAAGTCCATTGGTTCATATTTGGACTCAATAAAGGGGGCTGAATTTTTAACTTAGGGTAATATGAGGAATATTCTTTAAAAATCTTTTTCTTCAGAACCACCAGCCAGAATCTTTTAATGTTTGGTATACATATTCTTAAGAGGGTCAGATTCAAGATTGTTCAAACCAAGTCCCTGAGTTAATATTTGGGCTTCCTACAGAAGCACAAATTTTAACTTGGTTCAATATGGGGGATAATTCCTACAGAAGCACAAATTTTAACTTGGTTCAATATGGGGGATAATTTTTAAAAATCTTTTTCTTCAGATCCACCATGGGGAGTGGGAGTCAGATTCAAATTTGTTCAATTCGAGTGCCTGGGTTAATATTTGGGCTCCATATGGGACTCTGAAATATAACTTAATACAATATGAGTGAATTTCTTCAAAAATCAGTAGGTTAATATTTGGGCTTGCTATGATAGCCCAAATTTGAACTTAATGCATATGAAGAAATTTCTTGAAATTTTTTCTTTTTCAGATCCAACAGTCAGAATGCTTTCATATTTGGTACACAACATTTCTAGGGAGGTCAGATTCAACTTTGTTCAAATCAAGTGCCTGGGTTAATATTTGGGCTCCCTATTAGAAATTTTGTATTCAGTACCCTCTAGAGGTGTGTAACTAAGATTAATCAACATAGGTTGTACCAAGGAGCTTCATAGGGGAGCTCTACATTTGTCATTATGATCAACTGATGAAAAGGCATGATGCTTGGATTATTTTTGTCACTCCTGAGGGGCTCAAGAATTGACAATGTATCGTATAGAGATGGAT
Source organism: Pictodentalium vernedei (assembly GCA_031216915.1). Lineage (NCBI taxonomy): Eukaryota > Metazoa > Mollusca > Scaphopoda > Dentaliida > Dentaliidae > Pictodentalium > Pictodentalium vernedei. The sequence goes on from CM062295.1 coordinate 270,548,219, forward strand.
TGCTTTTTGTAGACTCATTCTTGGACTCTGTTTATATTGTGTTTATAGTGTGTTCTGTTCAAGGTGAGCACTTCAGGCCCCATATGGGGCCTCTTGTTTGTACAGAACTTCTATACAGCTCAGGCTAGAGGCCATATTTATGAAGCGATCTTTACGAAACTTCTTGGGTACCTTTGTTATCACCGTGGGGTGAGAAAGAGTGTTTTTGGTTGTGGTCCAAAATTCAAGATGGCCACCAGCAGCTATTTTGTACCGGAATTAGTGCAATCAGTTTTTTGCACAGAACTTTTTCATTCTTTACAAAACTTCTTGGGTACCTTTGTTATCACTGTGGGACGAGAACGAGTGTTTTTGATGCGGTCCAAAATTCAAGATGGCCACCAGCAGTCATTTTGTACCGAAATTAGTGCAATTAGTTTTTTGTACAGAACTTCTGCATGAAAGTTCTGATTTGAATAAATTTGTGTATGAATGTTTAGTAACATGGAATACATTACATATAATACAGACTTTTAGCTCACCTGACTGAAATTCAGGGTGAGCTATTCTGATCACTTTTCATTCGTCGTCCGTCGTGAAGGTGGTGTTTGGGCCTTTTTCTCCCAAACCACTGGCCGCATATTAATGAAATTTCATGTGAGTATGGGTTATATAAGGGCATTTTCATTTTTTGTCAAATTAGGTTTCGGCTCATATTGAGCAGAGGGATGGGGCAAAAATGCTCCAATTCTTAAAAAATCTTCTTCTCAAAAACCAGCAATAGCAGACTTGATATTTGGTATGCAGCTTCCTTTTGAGGTGTAGACACAAGTTCAAGAGAAGTTCGAGGGGCTATATTTGATGATGTTAAAGGAGGGCCAAAAATTTTGGCCCCGCCCCAAATTTCTATTTTCCAAACCGCGAGTCAGCACTTTTTAACACTGCAGGCAATGGGAAAAACATTACAAAATCTTCTTCTCCAGATCCAGCAGACAGAATCTTTTGATATTTGGTATGCAACATTGTAGGGTGGATCTGATTCAAGTTTGTTCAAATTGGCCCCCTGGGTTCATATTTGGGCTCAGTATAGGAGCCCGATGTCGAACTTAGTGCATTTCAGGCAAATTTCTTTAAAAATCTTCTTCTCCAGATCCAGCAGGCAGAATCTTCTGATATTTGGTATGCAACATTGTGGGGTGGATCTGATTCAAGTTTGTTCAAATCGCCCCCCACCCCCCCCCCCCCCCCCTCCCCCAACCCCCCCCCCCCCCCCCCCCTGGATTCATATTTGGGCTCACTATAGAAGCGCGATTTGGAACTTAGTACATTTCAGGCAAATTTCTTTAAAAATCTTCTTCTCCAGATCCAACAGGCAGAATCTTTTGATATTTGGTATGCAACATTGTGGGGCAGATCTGATTCAAGTTTGTTCAAATCAGCCCCCCCCCCCCCTGGATTCATATTTGGGCTCACTATAGAAGCCCAAATTCGAACTTAGTGCATTTCAGGCAAATTTCTTAAAAAATCTTCTTCTCCAGATCCAGCAGGCAGAATCTTTTGATATTTGGTATGCAACATTGTAGGGTGGATCTGATTCAAGTTTGTTCAAATCGGCCCCCTGGGTTCATATTTGGGCTCACTATAGAAGCCCAAATTCGAACTTAGTGCATTTCAGGCAAATTTCTTTAAAAATCATCTTCTCAAGATCCAGCAGGCAGAATCTTTTGATATTAGGTGCGCAGCATGCTTAGGGGGTGAGAATCAAGTTTGTTCAAGCCATGTCACTAGGTCCATATTTGGGCTCACTGTGGGAGCTTAAATTGTAACTTAGTTCGAAATGAGGAATTTTCTTAAAAAATCTTCTTCAGATCCAGGAGTCGGAATGTTTTGATATGTGGTGTGTAGCATCCTTAGTTGGGTGAGATTCAAGTTTGTTAAAGCCAAGTCCCTGGGTCCATATTTAGGCTCCCTGTGGGAGCCCGAATTATAGCTTAGTCAATATGAGGAATTTTTAGCTCACCGAAGGGAGCTCAACTTATCACTTGCCCTCCGTCGCCGTGAACATTTTTCAAACGACTCCTCCTCTGAAACCACTGGTCCGATTTTCACCAAACTTCATGTGGATGTTCATTACTATATGGCAATTCATATTTATTCAAAGGAAATAGCCACGACCCTTGGGGGCTCTGTATGGGGCAGAACTTTGATAGCACCATATGAATTATAGAAAAATTATTAAAATCTTCTCCAGAACCAGTGGCCAGAATCTTTTGATACTTGGTATGCAGCATCTTGGTATGGGTCTGATTCAAGTTTGTTCAAATCGAGTCCCTCAACTAATATTGGGGCTCACTATGGGGCATGAATTTTTACTTAGTGCAATTTAAGAGAAATTCTTTAAAAATGTTCTTCTCCAGAACCAATGGGCAGAATCTTTTGATATTTGGTATACATCATCTTTGGTATGGGTCTGATTCAAGTTTGTTCAAATGGAGTCCCTTGATCAAGTATGGGGCTCTCTGTGGGGACCTGAATTTTTAGCTCACCTGACTTTTAGTCAGGAGAGCTATAGTGAGCACTCACCGTCCGTCGTCCATCGTCCGTCGTCGTCCGCCATCCGTCGTCCGTGAACATGGTGTTTGCGTCTTCTCCTCCCAAACCGCTGAACCAATTTAATTGATATTTGAGATAATAGTTTGTTATGACATCGCAATTTGATTTTGTTCAAATCAAGTTGTCTCGCCCCTTGGTAAGGCCACGCCCAAAAAGTGTGCCTAAATTTTAAAAATCTTCTTCTCATGAACCAGCTGTAGCAGAGACTTGATATTAGGTGTGCAGCTTCCTTTTGAGGTGTAGACTCAGATTTGTTCAAGAGGAGTTTGTCGGGCATTATTTGCCTTCGTTATGGGAGGGGCAAAAATTTTGGCCACGCCTAAAATTTCTATTTTCAGAACCGTGAGGTCGATTTGAACCAAATTTGATATGAGGTGATAATGGGTCATAAGTAGTTGATTGATGCAAAAAATTTTTTTTCTCATTGCCCCGTGGGAACCTCAGGAGCTAAAAATAGGAAAAACCTTAAAACTGCCATATCTCCAAAACTACACTGCACAGAAAATTGAGTCAGCACTTTTTAACACTGTAGGCAATGGGAAAAACATTAAAAAATCTTCTCCAGATCCAGCAGGCAGAATCTTTTGATATTTGGTATGCAACATTGTAGGGTGGATCTGATTCAAGTTTGTTCAAATCGGCCCCCTGGGTTCATATTTGGGCTCGGTATAGGTGCCCGATTTCGAACTTAGTGCATTTTAGGCAAATTTCTTAACAAATCTTCTTCTCCATATCCAGCAGGCGGAATCTTTTGATATTTGGTATGCAACATTGTGGGGTGGATCGGATTCAAGTTTGTTCAAAACGGCTCCCTAGATTCATATTTGGGCTCACTATAGAAGCTCGAATGCGAACTTAGTGCATTTCAGGCAAATTTCTTAAAAAATCTCCAGATCCAGCAGGCAGAATCTTTTGATATTTGGTATGCAACATGATGGGGTGGATCTGATTCAAGTTTGTTCAAATCAGCCCCCTGGATTCATATTTGGGCTCACGATAGAAGCCCGAATTCGAACTTAGTGCATTTCAGGTAAATTTCTTAAAAAATCTTCTTCTCCAGATCCAGCAGGCAGAATCTTTTAATATTTGGTATGCAACATTGTGGGGTGGATCTGATTCAAATTTGTTCAAATCGGCCCCCTGAGTTTATATTTGGGCTCAGTATCGGAGCCCAAATTTAAACTTGGCGCATTTCAGGCAAATTTGTTTAAAAATCTTCTTTTCAAGATCCAGCAGGCAGAATCTTTTGATATTGGGTATGCGCCATGCTCAGTGGGGTGAGATTCAAGTTTGTTCAAGCCAAGTCCCTGGGTTCATATTTGGGCTAACTGTGGTAGCCCGAATTATAACTTAGTTCAAAATGTGGAATTTTCTTTAAAAATCTTCAGATCCAGCAGTCGGAATGTTTTGATATTTGGTATGCAGTATCCTTAAAGGGGGGGGGGGGGGGGAGATTCAAGTTTGTTTAAGCCATGTCCCTAGGTCCATATTTGGGCTCACTGTAGGTGCCCGAATGATAACTTAGTTCAAAATAAGGAATTTTCTTTAAAAATCTTCTTCTTCAGATCCAGCAGTCAGAATGTTTTGATTTTTGATATGCAGCATCCTTAGGGGGGGTGAGATTCAAGTTTGTTAAAGCCAAGTCCCTGGGTTCATATATGGGCTCCCTGTGGGAGCCCAAATTATAACTTAGTTCAGTATGAGGAATATTCTTTAAAAATCCTTTTTAGCTCACCTGAGCGAAGCTCAAGGTGAGCTTTACTAATCGCTTTCCATCCGTCGTCCGTCTGTCGTCCGGCGTAAACTTTATAAAACCAACTTCTCCGAAGAAACCACTGGCCCAATATTTTTCAAATATTGGGTAAATGTTTATTACCTAATGTCAATTCAGATTTGTTCAAATGAAGTTGCCCCTCCTCCTGGGTGGGACCACGCCCCCAAGGGGCACCAAAATCTTTGAAAATCTTCTTCTCATGAACCAGCAGTAGCAGAGACTTGACATTTGGTATGCAGCTTCCTTTTGAGGTGTAGAATCAAGTTTGTTCAAGAGAAGTTTGTCGGGCATTATTTGCCTTCGTTATGATAGGGGCAAAAATTTTGGCCACGCCTAAAATTTCTATTTTCTGAACCGTGAGGTCGATTTGAACCAAATTTGATATGAGATGATAATGGGTCATAAGTAGTTCATTGATGCAAAAAAAAATTTTCTCATTACCCCGTGGGAACCTCGGGAGCTAAAAATAGGAAAAACCTTAAAACTGCCATATCTCAAAAACTACATGGCGCAGAGAATTCTTATTTTGTATAAAGCTTACTTTTATACAGTAGAATAGAATGGTTAAAAAAAAAAAAAATCCCTATCGGTTTGATCACAAGGTACTTTTTTCAGGACTTTGAAAAAGTGCTGAGTCAGCACTTTTTAACACTGTTGGCAATGGGAAAAAACATTAAAAAATCTTCTTCTCCAGATCCAGCAGGCAGAATCTTTTGATATTTGGTATGCAACATTGTGGGGTGGATCTGATTCAAGTTTGTTCAAATCGGCCCCCTGGGTTCATATTTGGGCTCAGTATAGGAGCCCGATTTCAAACTTAGTGCATTTCAGGCAAATTTCTTAAAAAATCTTCTTCTCCAGATCTAGCAGGCAGAATCTTGTGATATTTGGTATGCAACATTGTGGGGTGGATCTTATTCAAGTTTGTTCAAATCGGCTCCCTAAATTCATATTTGGGCTCACTATAGAAGCTTGAATTCGAACTCAGTGCATTTCAGGCAAAATTCTTTAAAAATCTTCTTCTCCAGATCCAGCAGGCAGAATCTTTTCATATTTGGTATGCAACATTGTGGGGTGGATCTGATTCAAGTTTGTTCAAGTCGGCTCCCTAGATTCATATTTGGCCTCACTATAGAAGCCTGAATTCGAACTTAGTGCATTTCAGGCAAATTTCTTAAAAAATCTTCTCCAGATCCAGCAGGCAGAATCTTTTGATATTTGGAATGCAACATTGTGGGATGGATCTGATTCAAGTTTGTTTAAATCGGCCCCCTGGGTTTTTATTTGGGCTCAGTATAGAAGCTCGAATTCGAACTTGGTGCATTTCAGGCAAATTTATTAAAAACTCTTCTTCCCCAGATCCAGCAGGCAGAATCTTTTGATATTTGGTATGCAACCTTGTGGGTGGATCTGATTCAAGTTTGTTCAAATCGGCCCCCTGGATTCATATTTGGGCTCACTATAGAAGCCCGAATTCAAAATTTTTTTTTTTAGCCCTCCTGGCCTAAAAGGCCATGTGAGCTTTTCTCAGCACTTGACGTCCGTCGTCATCCATCGTCTGTCATGCGCCGTCCGTAAATTTTTCAGATTTTCATCTTCTTCTCTGAAACCGCTGAGCTGCTGGTGTGAACCAAACTTGCTAGGAATGGTCTTTGGGAGGTCCTCTTCAAACTATCCTCATTTTGTTCCCGTCGGATGAAAAACATGGCTTCCAGAGGTATTCTTTGATTCTGGTTGTTGGATTTTCAAAAATCTTCTCTGAAACTGCCAGGCCAAATGTTTTGAAACTTCACTCAAGTGATGATTGGGATCTCCTCTACCAGCGATTCTCATTTAATGTTGATTGGGTCACAAAACATGGCCATAGTTGCGGCTTATAGTTACTGTAGAAACCCTATGGGAAATCACATTTTCCTCTTCTTCTCCGGAAAAACCGAGGCGATGGGAAAACAAACCTGGCAGGGATAGTCTATGAGAGGTCCAACTGTCCTCATTTTGTTCCCATGGGTTGAAAAACATGGCCACCAGAGGCATATTTTGATTCTGATTGTTAGTTACTTGTCAGAAAATACTGATTGGTGACAGGTGTTTGAAAAACCAGGAACGTTTTTGTTTATATTCACTTCCCATTACGTTAGCTTAGATGACAGTAAATGTTGTATATCTTTTAAGATTTGACAAAATTGGAGTAAAATGTGTTTGACTACATGTAACCCAGTGCCTATCCAAAGCTATTTTGAAAGAGAATACTGTCTGAAAAAATTGTAACTTTTAAAATATTTAACCTTCTTTTACTGATTTTTTTTGTTGAAACAGAATTCATAAATGTGTGCATTTTCATGAAAATCTTCTTTGAAACTGCAAGGCCAAACAGTTTGAAAACTTAGTGTGACTGATGACTGTAACCCCCTCTACCAATGATCCTCATTTTAATCTTCATCGAGTTGCACTTATGGCTGCAATTGTGGCTGATAGTTACTATAGAAACCCTGTAGGAAATTACATTTTCATCATATTCACTGAAAGTACTGAGCCAATGTGAACCAGACTTTGCAGCTATTGTCTATGAGAGGTTCTCTACAACTGTTACTTATTTTTATTCCTGTTGGGTGAAAAAGTGTGGCTGCCAGAAGCATTCTTTGATTCTGATTGGTCAATTTTGAAAACTCTTCTCCTTTAAAACCACAGGGCCAAATGTTTTGAAACTTTGCATGGTTGATAATTGGGACACCCTCCACCAACGTTCCTCATTTTAATGTTGATCATATTGCAAACTTTGCCACAATTGTGGTTTATAGTTACTATAGAAAAAAAAAACGTATGGAAAATCACATTTTCATCTTCTCTCTGGAACTACTGAGCTGACGTGAACCAAAACTTGGCAAGAATGGTCTATAGGAGGCCCTCTACAAACAATCCTCCTTTTTTGTTCTCGTTGGTTAGAAAATATGACCACCAGAGACATTCTAGGATTCTGTTTGATGGATTCAAATGTTTTGAAATTTCATGTGATTGGAGACTGGGACACCTTCTACCAATGATCCTCATGTAATGTTGATGTAATGTTGCAAACATGGCCACAATTTCAGCTCATATTTACCATGGAAAGCCTATGGGAAATCACATTTTTATATGTAGTTCCAGGTGAGCGATTACAGGCTCTGTTTATGTCCTGAAAATTTTGGGTCCGATTCTGAATTGTTTTTATACGGCTGCTCATATTATTAGCAGTTCGTATTATGATTATGGTATGTCTCTCTGTCTGTCTGTCCATCCTTCCATCTGTCTGACCATTTGTCCGTCCATCCATCCATCCATCCATCCATCCATCCATCCATCCAATCCATCCATCCATCCATCCATCCATCCATCCATCCATCCATCCATCTGTCATCTGTCCATCCATTAACTTTTGTTTGTCCATGCAATAACTTGAAAACAATACATCCAACAGATGCTGTTTTTTAATGGTCCATTATTCATGACTAGAGGATGGTTCCTTTCAATAACCAGCATTCTTGCATATCCAGTATGGCCACCACAGCAGCCATCTTGGATTTTCAGGGAATTTTGATTGTCAGTAACATGAAAACTATCCATCCAACAGATACTGCTTTTTTTGGTTGATTAATCATGATAAGAGGATGGTTCATTTCGATAACCAGCATTCTGGCGTATCCAATATGGCTGCCATGGCAGCAATCTTGGATTTTCAGGGACTTTTGATTGTCCATGTGATAATCCAACAGGTACTGTTTTTTTATGGTTGATTAATCTTGACTTGAGGATGGCTCCTTTCAATAACCAGCATCAATGTCCGTCTGTCCATCCGTCTGTTCATCCATCCATTAACTTTTGTTTGTCCATGCGATAACTTGAAAAGAATACATCCAACAGATACTGTTTTTTGGTTGCTTAGTCATGACTAGAGGCTGGTTCCTTTCGATAACCAGCATCAGTGTCTGTCCATCCATCCATCTGTTCATCCGTCCATCCATTAACTTTTATTTGTCCGCATGATAACTTGAAAACAATACATCCAACAGATACTGTTTTTTTATGGTTGATTAGTCATGACTAGAGGATGGTTCCTTTTGATAACCAGCATTCTGGCATGTCCAATATGGCCGCCATGGCAACCATCGTTTTATTGACTTTTGATTCTCCATGCAATAAAATTGAAAACAGTATATTCAGATTTAATAGGCCATAAGCAAGGAATGTTCAATAATTTTTTAAGGAATTATTGACCCTTTGTTCAATTAAAAATTTCTTCACAAGTGCAATTTCTTCATAGGCAGTCGTATATTGATCCACCGCCTGGCTGTGCACTTGTCAAAATCTTCTTCTTTAGACCCTGTAGTCAGAATGCTTTCATGTTTGGTTTACAACATCTCTAGGAGGGTTAGATTCAAGTTTGTTCAATCCTAGTCCCTAGGCTGATATTTGGGCTCCGAAGGGAGCCGAAATTTTATCTTAGTGCAGTATAAAGAATTTTCTTTAAAAACTTCTTCAGATCCACCAGTGAGAATCCGTTTATATTTGGTATACATATCTCTAGGTAGATCAGTTTCAAGTTTTTTCAAATCGAGTCTCTGGGTTAATATTTGGGCTCCCTGTAGGGACCCAAATTTTAGCTTAGTGAAATATGAGGAAATTTCTTTAAAAATCTTCTTCTCCAGATCCACCAGTCAGAATTCTTTCATATTTGGTATATGACATCTCAAGTGGGATCAGATTCAAGTTTGTTCAATATGAGTCCCTGGCTTAATATTTGGGCTCTTTGGGTGGGGTGGCAGGGTGGCATATTAGGTTCAGGTTTGTTGAAATCCATTCCTTAGTGTTTTTTTCTTAAAATTTGCCTCTCATGACTTCATTCCTTTCTAGTGTGCAGATGAACTATGTCTAACTGAATGTGACACCAAATACATCTTTTAACCACTTTGACAGGTGAGCAAATAAGGCCCCTTGGGGCCTCTTGACATGATAATGCTCCAGTGGTCTGTAATCTGTCACAAGTCCATAATCTGTCATCCTTCATCCATCACCCAGTAATAAATGTTTCGTTTCTGTGATGCAATCCATGGCATTGCAGATGGGGGCCTTTGCCACCATCTCAGTTGCTCTAGTTACTTTTGGTATACACCATCCTTAGTAGTGTTGAAACAACTCTGAGATTCTGATGTTGATTAGTTGACTCCCAAAAATTGAGTCGAAGTTGAATTGTCAGAACCCCACTTTCTGCTGCTAAGATTTACACACAGTTGAATCTTTTTCTTCACTTGTGCACTTAACTGATGCCGGTTGACTGACTTCTCTTGATGTGCTTCTCCAATGTTTACTGGAATATAGACAACATTTCAGGGTAGGACTTGTTCAGTTTTGTATCGCAGTTTGCAATGCAATTTTCCCCTAATGCGAATCACTTCCATAAAATTGGATCGCAAAGTACGATGCACATGTATTTCGGTAAACAGAATAGGATTATCCCTCTGTTCTCTGACATTCAGAGGCACTCACACTTCGCGTATGGGCATACGAGAACATTTGGCAGGGATTTTTTAAGTGTCCTTGTGGACTCGATATTTGGCCCACTTATAGGCCCAATATTCGGACCAATTCCAATGCAAAATGGTACTTTTATTTCTAAATTTTCAGCCCCAAAATTCCCAATCCCAGTGGGATATGCAACATCATCAGGTTCAAGAAGAATTTGCCATATAAGTATTCTGACTTTTTGTCCTCCCCATCGATCAATATACGCTTGAAAATATATGACAAATCGTCGAAATCAAAATCTGAACCCCAGCAATGTATAGGCATGTCATAACTACAAGGGATGCCATTTAAAATAGTCACTCACAAATGTGAATGGTGTACAGTAACACGTGATTATTAACCGACTAATCAGCTATGCTCTACTTAGAGGTCATCAACCTTTTCTAGGCAAGATGTTCATCTAGAGTGTTCAGTTTTTTTCCACATAAAATAAAGTGCTTTAATAATTTGTAACCTGAGTAAGTGTTCAGATTTTGATTATCTATACTGTGACCAGTGGTTATAAAATTGGCACGGAGAAATATGCACTTCGTTTGAAACAAAACTAAAAATATTTTTAAAAAAATGGTTGATAAGGCATTTTTGTCTTTTAATATTACTGAGTGGAGTTGCCTACCCTTCTCAAACATTTTCACTGAGGGTGTAAAATTCCGAGTGTCATTTGAATGTTGTTCATACATTTAAGCGTAGGATTTGAACGTGTCTGACTATTTGGGTATTATTTCTGAACCTATTAAAGCCAGTATGATTTAAAAAAAAAAACAACAAATAACATAAATATGTTTTTTAATTCACAACATTTGGAGCAATGAAAAAAATATAATTTTGTATGCCCGGTCACTGAGCATAAGCTACTTTCGGCTTCAGATGTAGTCGATATTTGGATGGAAACTTGGCGGTAATACGTGAATTCAGAAATGACAACACTGCCTATGATTACTGTTTGCAAAATTATTAAATGAAGCAACCAATACCACACTGAATGGAGATGTAATAAAGAGGTGTCGAACGGATTAGTGGTGATGTTGTGTTATGCATACTGCATGTGGTTGGGTGTGTGTGTGGTGGTGGTGGTGGTGGTGGTTGGGGGGGGGGGGGGCTCCGACCAGTATGTTGCAGAGAATTGATAAGTCATGGGCTAAACAGTTTGATCCAGATGAGCCCCTGGCAAAAGCATAGACTTAAAGGACGCGTATTTTCACATCTTGATTCACCCTGCGTTTCAGAAATACCTCCATTTCACGGTTCAAGGAAGGGTATATCATTCTGAGCAATGTGTTTCGGCCTGAACCTAGCCCTGTGGGCATTTACTCGGGTAACCACTGACGAATGGGAGCAAAATGGAGGCGAGATGAAAATCGCTTACCACAAATAAAGTTTGCGAGAGTGAAAAATGTGATGAGAGCGATTTTGATTGAGAGTGTTGATTTCAATGTTTAACTTCATCTGACAAACGTCCTTCGAAACGAATGTTTGAATACAACAGGACACAGATGGAAATTTGGACGGTGAAAATATATGTAACTCACTAAAATTAGGTCTGGATTTTAAATGGCAGATTATTAAAATAGTGGAAAATAGATGCGTAAATTCCAAATTTGGCACATCAGTTTGTGTCACTGGTGAATTGGATCGACAGGTGTCATGTGTATAAAAGAAAATAAGGAACGGGGCAACATTCTGCATGTCTTTGGTAGAAAAATACGGAAGTGTTAAAACGTTTCTTAGATCTCAGAATAGCTACCGTTTTTTTATCTGAACATGCGAGTTTGTTTTGTGGCAGGAGTAAGCTCTGGGCATGTTCTCAATGTTCAACTCTCTTACTGTTAGCGTGTCGTGCGTGGATGTATAAGCGAACTACTGTGTCATGTTCATAACGACAGAAAGGAAATTGTTTTGAATTGTACTTTAAACGCTTCAAATTGTGATTCTTAAAAATTTTCAAACATCAAAACTCAATTGAATGTTTCTGTTGATGCAACTCAAAAGGATGAAAACACACCTTAGAACAGAGGCGAGTGATTATTTGCACACCTTGGACAATTTTTGCATGAGCGATGGTGCGCGAGAGCGATCGCATGCCTTTCCCATGCATCATTGGGTGATGAATGCGGTGATGAGCCACATCAGAGCGTACTAGGCTTCGATGACGTTGGCATATCTGGACGACATTCTTCAAAGATACGTGAATTTTCATACTCTTCAAAGTGATGTTCAGAGTCTGCTATCACTGCTGCGACATCTAGGGTTTATTATCAACGTCAACAAGTCGGATTTAATGCCGATGAAGTTGTTTGTCCACCTGGGTATGAATTTCGACACTATCAACAACCGGGTCTGTTTGCCCGTAGCAAGAACAAAATTAGTTTCTAAACACGCAAGAGATTACTGCAAGAGAGTTTATGCGACTGTTAGGGCTTAGTGGATCACTGCAGAATGAATTCCGCTAGGATGTTCGCGCACCGCCCTCTTCACATTTATCTTTCTTCAAAATTGGAGCTTGAATCGTCAGTCGTTGGACAGTCCGATTGCTTTAACACAATCAGTAAAGCATCATATCCATATTTGGTCAGATATCCAGTGGTTATCCCTAGGGATATCGCTTCAAATCCAGGATCCGTTATTCTTAATTATGACGGATGCCAGTCAGGAGAGTTGGGGAGACTCTGATTCCGGATGATGAAGTGTGTCACGGTTTATGGGAGAGTCAGTTTCTAGAGTCCCATATAAACTACAAAGAAATGAGGGCAATTTGGTTACCTTTAAATCATTTGCTCAGTCGAGTAATAAACTCTCATGTTCAAATGCTCTCTGACAATTCAACAGTAGTAGCCTATATTCAGAATCAGGGAGGTACTCATTCCATCCAGTTTTTGAATCTCACCGAAAAGATTCTTCTTTTCTCTCAGGAGAATCAGATTCTGATATCGATTCGTCATATTCCAGGCCATCTCAATGTAATAGCAGACTCTCTTTCGAGAAAGGATCGCCTGCTACTTTCAGAATGGATGTTGAACAAATCTATCTTCAACCAGATTTGCTACTGATGGGAACTTCCAATGATAGATCTTTTTGCCACAAGTCTGAACAATCAGTTACAGACTTTTGTGTCTCCATGCCTGGACCCTCAGGCTTATGCGGTAGACGCTCTGTCTATTTCATGGAACGGGATAGTAGGGTATGCTTACCCTCCAGCTCCCCTCATTCAACAGATCTTGCTCAAAATAAAACAGTCTTCTTGCAAGATTCTACTGGTAGTATCTCTGTCGGCACACAGACCGTGCATAAATCTCCTCAGGCAGCTTCTGCAGGATGTTCTGCTGAAGTTACCGCCTCTCAGGAACCTTCTGACGCAGGGGAAACTCCGCAGGCTTCATCACAATCTAGAAAGCCTCAACCTTCACGTTTTTCCATTGTGCGGTCCTTCCTGCATGGAAAACATTTTTCCAGATGAGCAATGGATGCGAACGTCTGTAACACTCGTTCTTCAAATTAGTTGTTTTATTTTAAAAAGAAACTATTTTCAAATTCTAACGAAGCCCACCATCACCAAAGGCCACTCTAAATTTACCCACTGCCAGGCTCGCTGGCAGTCTCAGGCAGGAAAGTCTCAGGACTCTATCACTTCTCGAGGTGGTGGTTTCTTCTCTCGGGGGCCTCGTCGAGGCTGCAAGTGAAGGTTCTCACTTCGATTCGCCTCCAGTCGGGGGAAGGCTGTCACTGTTTTACAACCGTTGGACAGAGATAACGTCGGACACTTGGGTCCTCGACGTCATACAATCTGGTCTGCGACTGCGAGTTTATCTCGGGTGCCCCTCCCGACTCAGGTCCTTTCCGATTCTCCACGTCGGGACCTTCTGGTGCAGGAGATCGACAATCTCCTCTCCAAAGGGGCGATTGAGGTGGTCAGGAAACCCTTTCACCAGGGTTTTACTCGAGACTTTTCTTGGTGCCGAAGAAAAACAGCCAATTTCGTCCTGTCATTGATCTGAGTATCCTCAACGAGTACATAATAGCTCCTTGTTTCAGTATGGAGACTTTCCGGTCGGTTCGACGTTCAGTTGATCAGGGTGACTTTGCTGCCAGTATCGACCTGAAGGATGCCTACTTCCATGTACCTTCGGTTCTCGTTTCGGGATCAAGTCTATCAATTCAGAGCTCTCACGTTTGGTTTGAACTTGGCTCCTTGGACCTTCACCCGACTGATGTTACATGTGCTTGCTTTGCACCATACTCAGTTGGCTTTGACTTTGTCAGCCTACCTGGAGGACATCCTCCAACGGCACCACGATGCTGCTGTTCTGGAGTGGGGGGGGGGGGGACGGAGGGGGGTGGCGGTGGCGTGGGTAGATGTTGATTTATCCAACCAGTTCAGTGCATGCTGTACAGTTAACTGTAAAACTACAAAAGTGGTGGCGAAAATTGTTTTTTCCACCTTTTCAGTGTTTGCATAATAAATGTTATCTTGTAAAAGCCTCTGCTACCGAGTCACAAAATGAACATGTGCCTGCATTTCAAGGGAAATTCCTGAAAGATGTGTGGAGAAACATTTTACAGAATATTTTCCTTCTTTTCCTGGGGCAAAGTGCGCAAGGCCTGTTTGTGATTGTGTAGAAAGCAATAAAAAAAAAGGCTGTTCGCGATTGTGTAGCAAGCAATAAAAAAAAAAGACCGGCAAGTCATCGCAAGCAAATGTCATTTTAATGTCCATCATGTCATGTAGCTCTGTGTATCTGATTTCTTCAGGATATTTCATACAAAGATTATTTATAGATCCATATTGAGTTGTTGAAATGCTGTCGATAGCTCCGATGAAACTGATTAAAATTTACCTGCGTGCACCTGTACATACATGTTCCTGTTATTACCTGTTCCTGTTCTCATCTGTTCTCATATGTTCTTTCCTTTTGATAATAACTGTTGGTTAGCTTCTTAATACAAAGTGAATAACAAACAGTGATTGTATAATTAACTTTATTTTTCAAAATTTGACATTTGAATGAATTCTTGTACATAACACACCTGAAAAGAAATTTTTACTTGGTAACCTGAGAATTTCCTCTGATTTTAGAAACCCATACCCTGAAAACTTTGACAGAAAATTTATTTTACAAATAATATATATCATTTAACTACTCAGTGTCTGTTTTCCCGAAGGCTGAATTGAAATTGAACATTAGTAAAGCAAATTTAGATGATTTTCACCTGGATTTACACCTGTTCCTGTTATTACCTGTTCCTGTCCTCACCTGTTCTTTCCTTTGGATAATAACTGTTGGTTAGCTTCTTGATGCAAAGTGAATAACAAACACTGATTGTATAATTAACTTTATTTTTCAAAATTTGACATTGAATGAATTGTTTTACATAACACACCTGTAGTGAAATTTTTACCTGGTAACCTGTGAGAAATACCTGTGATTTTAGACACTCAAACCCTGAAAAATTTAACAAAAAATTATTTTATAAACAATATGCATCATTTAACTGCTAAGTGTTTGTTTTCATGAAGTCTGAAATGAAATTGAACATTTGTAACACAAAATTAGAGGAATTTCACCTGGATTTACACCTGTGGAGGTAAAAATATACACAATAATATTAAATTCATTTTTGTTGAAAGCCTCATTAATTGGCAATAAAGTTACATATATGCTTTGCTGGCTGAACTTCTATGTTTACTGGGTTACTGTTATCTGAACACACTCTATATATTTTGCTGTAAATGTATAAAACAATTCAGCACTGGGGAACCTACTATAATATTACATTGAAGGGTTAACCCTTCATCCAAAAACATTAAGACCTTCAGACCTTGTGACCTCCTATTCTTAACTAACTGTCTGGTGACTTTAGTGAACATGATGGGAGCTATTTTGAGCCCAAAAGGGAGCATGTTAAACATATAACAGTGCACACCCCACTGTCCTAAATCCTAAATATTTCCTGTCCTTATTCTAAATACTAATGTGGAGATATGCAGAATGTATATCAAATTTAATCAACAAATCCCCTTTTTCGATAAAAAGTAGTGTTGTATGCCAGTCATCGTACTTGACGGACTGTTTTTAGATAAATTTATTCGTATGTCACATGTCTAAGATCAGATGTTTTTATCTTTATGAACAGACACACTCAAAGGGTTTACAATGTGGGGCTGTTCCGAACATTCAGTGATTAACTCTTCTCAATAAATCACCAATTGCTTCAATGGAAAACATTTGATTATTTAATGTAGAACAGTTATTATTTGAAAAATAATCACTGGGCTCGCGGATAAAGGATATCCTACATCCATGATGGATAGTGTCTTTGACAAAATCACTAGCCCCAAGTATCCAGCCAAAATTGTAATTTAGTTTTCAGTCTGTCTTTAACCCTGATATCAGCAATGCCTTGTTCATACTCTGAATACTTATCGGCCAGTGAACAACACTCATGAACTCTGAAGTCACGTTGCGGAACAGAACTGCAAGAGGAAATGTACTTAACTGAAAACTCCTCATTGTTAGTGGAAACCTCATCAAGGAGATGTTCGGAAACTGGTAGACTTGACTGTTTCATTGCTGCTCCTATTGAATGATCACTCTCACTTCCAGTGTGAAAAGGATCTGAAGGATGAAGATAACAACTGAAAATCACATTCTTATCGTTCCCATATAAACCCAAGATGAGGCTCCCGTCAGCTAAGTACCCGTACGAGCATCCAGTTATCGCCCTTGATACCCTAACCAGTGGACAGTCAATGTGCTGACCAAAACATGGAGAAAATTGCTTCCGTTTAATTCGTACCTTAATCAGTAGGAACAGTATTTTCATCCTCTTCTTTGGAACTACTGAGCCGATGTGAACCAGATATGGCAGGAACAATCCCCATTTTGTTTCCCTCACATGGCTGCCAGAGGCATACTTTGATTCTGATTGGTGGATTTTTAAAAATCTTCTCTGAAACCACAAGGTCAAATGGTTCAAAACGTCACATGATTGATGACTGGAACACCCTCTACCAATGATCCTCATTTAATGTTGATCAGGTTGCAAGCCTGGCTGCAATTGTGGCTTATAGATATATCACATTTTCATCTTCTTCTCTGGATCAACAGAGCCATTGTGAACCAAACTTGTCAGGTATGGTCTATGAGATGTTCATATTATTCCCGTTGGATGAAAAATGTTGCTGCCAGAGACATTCTATGATTCTGATTGATCAATTTTGAGAAATCTCCTCCTCTGAAAAAACAAGGCCAAATGTTTTGAAACTTCACATGATTGATGACTGGGACACCTATCAATCCTTATGTAATGTTGATCGTGTTGCAAACATGGCTGCAATTGCGGCTCATAGGTACCATGGAAACCCTATGGGAAAACACACTTTTAGCTCAACTTGATGAAGTCATGCTGAGTTTTTGCTGTCACTTCTCATCCTTCGGTTTACGTCTGTACATATGTATGTCCACAATTTAGTTTGGAACACGGCTCAGGTCACATTTATGATCATATCTCTTTGAAACTTGTTATGCTGGTTTGGGGTGATATCTAGATGGGAGCTATTGATTTTCTTCCATTTCTATAAAAAAATGTAGCCACTGGCAACGTCCTTTGAACTTTGTTTAGTCATGCCTCAATATTTCCATTTGGCACACCCTACAGGGCAGATTTATGATTAGATTGCTTTGAAACGTGGTATGCTTGTTTGGGGTGACATCTAGATTGGAGCTTTCAATTTTCTTTTATTTCTGTCAAAAAATGTTGTCACTGGCAACGACCTTTGAACTTAGTTTAGTCAAGCATCAATATATTTCTTTGTGATGCCCTACAGGCACATTTATGATCTGATTGCTTTGAAACTTGGTATACTTGTTTGGCTTGACGTCTGGATGGGAGATATCAATTTTCGATGAAGTTAATGCAATTGTGCAGCAATATTTCCCTTTGGTACACTCCGCAGGGCATTTTTATGATTGGTTTCTTTGAAACTTGGTGTGCTTATTTGGGGTGATCTCTAGATGGGAGCTATTGATTTTCTTTCATTTCCGTCAAAAAATGTTGCCGTTTGCAATGACCTTTGAACGTTGTTTAGTTAGGCATGAATGTTTCCCTTTGGAACACCCTACAGAGCACATTTATGATCAGATTGCTTTGAAACCTGTTCTGCTTGTTTGGTCTGATCTCTAGATTTTGGATGACCTCTAGATGGAAACTATTCATTTTCTTTCATATCGATAAAAAATTATTGTCATTAGCATCAGTCTTTGAATTTCTTTCATTTCGAGGAAAAATTATTGTTTTTAGCATCAGCCTTTGGACCTTTTTTTTGGCATTTGTGCAGCAACTTATCCCTTTTGCACTCTCTACAGGGCATATTTATAAATTTCTTTTCAACCTGCTCACAATTGTTTACAATTGACTGTAACATACAGTACAGTCGTCGTGGAGTGTCCCGGTTTCACGTATGCGTGGATAAATTTCACGAACCTTTCCACTGATACTAACACGTTGAAAACTGCGTGAATGATAATTCACTAAATCACACATGCATGAAGTTGATTAATTTTCTTTCGAATCTCCTAAAATTTGAGCTGTGTGCAGTTAATAGAGTACACGAACATTCACGGCAATTGCGTGAAAGACTCACTGCTAAACAACGGCGAAGTTCGAGCGTTGTTTTTACACTGTATCAAATATTAAACGTGTTGAGAATGAGGTTATGACTTGACAAGACGACAGCGTATAGCCACTTCTGGGATTATTGTAGTAACTATAATACAGTAGGCTTATCTATATTTCGAACGAAAAAGGAAAATAAAAATGCTTAACCTTCAATGACCATGCAGTAAAAATGGTTCGGATTAATTTATGCTGTAGTCTGATTGTCTAGTGGCTTGTTTGCATTGTATATCCTCATGCAATTCTCTTTTCCCCAGATTGATAAAAATATTGTTCGTGCAATTGTAAATTCCGAAATCAGTATTGTCCAAACTAATTATTTTTCGAAATGAGTGATAGATATATTGAGTATGGAGGAGGGCCCCTATTTTTAATATTGAATAAACGACTGAAATAGTTAAACAACAACTCTATTTCAGTCGTTTTTTTTTTTCAATATTAAAAATTGGGTACTCTCTCAATATATTTACACATATCACTAATTTCTGGGAAGTTATGAGCCACGCTGCCCTCACCCCTTTCTTATCCAAATTATACCTTTGCAGTGATCAGACCCCCCCCCCCCCCCCCACACACACACACACACACACAAACACACACACATGCACATGCCTTCCTTGTTAGAATTCCCCACAGCAGTTCTGCGACAGAGTCTATATTCTCACCCTCAGTTATAAATCCCTTCACACTTGGATACTGAGCCAATAGACAGTTCTTTCAAGTAAAAAATCCACATATCACAAACTAAACATAGCACAAACTTTCGCATTTTCAAACGCAGACCTTCTAGTTTTTGCTCCATCTTTAAATGAAGTCATTCATCCACCAGTTTCAGTTGCAAAGTTTTTTGTTTTAATTGTTTAACTGTCAAAGTTGTTTTGAAAAGAAAAAAAAACAACTGCCAATTACTCTGGAAACACAGGGGACACTGTTGACATCTGCTCATTCAGAGTGCTTGACCGTTTCAAAATTATTCTAAAATGCTTGTGTTAGGACGAGTTTATTTCAAACATTGATCAGTTGGCTAATTAGTCTTTCCAGCAGTCTGTGAAAAGCCTATACGACTATTTTCATGATTAACATTGCAAATTAAATAATAATAATAATAAAATTTTTAGTTTAAACTGTATTTATTTCCAAAGTGTGAAAGTACAGTTTATACAATACAATAGAAGCATACAACTGATAAGGAAATACGATTAAAAAATTTGGGGACTTTCATGGATTTCCTGCAGCACGCCCCCCCCCCCCCCCCCCCCCCTCCCTTCCTTCCTGAGTGATCCCTTCTTCACTCTGACAATCTCTCTTCCTCACTTAACTGTGATCTGATTGACTGACAGAAGAAAATAGCTTTCAGGACGACATGTGCATCTCGTGGGATATTGTCATGATTGGCCATTGTGCAGAAATCTGTAACCTTAAAGTTAAAACACCAAAAAAATAATCCACCAGGATGGAATAATGCCTGCGACTGAGCATCCCCACCCAAATTGTTAGTTTTATAGGAGTTTGATGTACTTAACCCCGATTTCCTACATGGGGGCATGATGACGTTGTGTACTAAGGCGAACTGCACGTCGATGATGCACATGTCTTCAACCAATCTAACCCTGCCTGTGCTGCGGTGCAGAGTTCAGAGTTACGATGTTGGAGAGCTGACAGCTGCTCGTCGTCGCTCGGTGGTTCTCTCCGGGTACTCCGGCTTCCTCCACTCGTAAAACTGTCATGGTCACGATTAGCCATTGTGCATAAGAATGTGACCTTAAACACCAATAAATAAATAACTACATTCCGACAAAGAATGTCGTGTGGATTTTTTTTTTTCAGCGAGACAATACTGTTTGTGGTAAATAAATGCACGCATCTTTGTATTTTAGCTGACGGAAATCAACAGAAAATACAATTTAACCAATGTGTCAATGAAAACAATTCAAATATAGGTTATATTTATTTTATAACATGCATCAAATACATATAAAAAATTCTGCAGAAGAAAACATGCACAATTTTAAGTGACTGAAATGAGCAAATAGCAATCCACGTGCTTTAGAAAATTACAGGCAATTTCGCTCTAAGGGATTCGACCCGGACATTTCGTACCATTTTGCAACATTAATACAACCTCGTTTTTTTTTTTAAATTAATTTTGACTCTGCTAATTCCTGAGTGATAGTTGGGGATTTTTTTGCAATTGCAGGGCAAATCCTCATGAAAATTATCCCTCCAAAATGGCAACTGACGTACAAAGACCCCACAAGTGGATTGAGCTTGGATTCTCAAAATGAATGAATGAAAGTTCCGGATTGAAAAAAAAATTAAAATTCAGTGACAAAACAAAAAAGCCCCAAAAACTGAGATAAAAAATACTTGCATGTCAGCCCAAGCTGTCAATCGTGAGTGTTATATTTGTACACAAGCTCGAGTGGGTGACACAAGCTGTTACCACCTTGCAGAGATGTGCATGGGTGTTGACATAACGAACAAAGTACACAAGAAAAAAAATCAACAGCTTTTCAATAACTCACAGTTAAAAAAACACGCAGTGCAGATAAAAACCATTGCCACAGCGGATCATCAATACCTCTACCATCGCCGAACTGGAACCGAATAGAGCTCACTCTCTAATAGTTTTAAAGGCGTTGAGGGATTGAGCATTTGCCATCTAACACTCCAACGTAAACTGCCGGGTATTCTAACCGCGTGCATACCCCCCTCAGACTCCATTTTGGGCAATAGGAAAGCTAGGCCTGTGTGATCCAAGTGAAATAAAATAAGGTTAATGGGGTCGCAAGGTATTTGTAAATCCCACATCGTCCCTGCGCACCGAAACCTTTCATTCACTCATTGACACATCATCAATACATGTAATTGCACAATGGCTCTTCGACAGACCATATGAGAACAACTTAATGCAAAAGCAAGCCATTTTCTTGTACAACATGAGATAGACAACAAATACCAGATATGAAAAGAACTACATTTCACAGATCTGAATGGCCAAGATGTGGTTGTGGCAATACTTATAAAGTGCAGTGGGGCAGCAAGAAGAGCATTGCAAGTGCTATTGTGAAGAGTAGTGGCGAATACAAGACAATGTGTGCCACCATGGCAGAGTTTGAAAAAGGAAATGGAGAGGATGCCTCTGACGCCACAAAAGAGGCCAATTAAAAAAAAGAAGGCAGTGATTTACTGATTTATAACTCATGTTAGGAATTGGGAGGGGGGGGGGGGATTGCAACTGTTTACTGAAAAGCTATTTGCTGATAGAAACTAGATTTAACAAAAATTAACAAGGGGAATCTACAAATATGTCCATCAATTCTTGGCTGAGTAATTTAAATATATCTTTCACGAATGGCCACAGTAGATTTATTAAGACAAAATCATATTTTGTGCATTTTTTTTTTTTTGAGTGGGGGGGGGGGGGGGGGGGGGGGGGGGGGGGAGGGGGGTGCAGGGTTGTGTAAACTTTACCAGGGTCGAGTCCTTGTAAGCCATAGTGTCAGAAATGTGCCTATTGAAATGGAGCCTTGGGATTACAAACTGCTCCGGGGGGGGGGGGGTACCTGATCAAAGCATGCCCCACCTCATTCTCTATTCAGTTACCACTGTATAGCGTGTCTGGTTTTCAATAACTCATTGTATATTTTTATTCTCTTGCAGCACGGAAACAATACAGCGACGAAACAAATTCAGAAAATTTGGAAAATCAACCTCCTAAAAAGGTAAAAAGATATTTATATATGATTTTTATAACACTGTGGACTACTTTATATAAAATGGTCAATGTGTTTTGTACCACTGTATGGCGTGTATAGGAGTGGAACACCATTTTTGGTGAGTGGTAGTATTCTCACTCCCACTCGCTGAAAATGGTGTTCCACTCCCAGCATCATATTGCACTTTCAGTGATGGCAGACTCATTGTTTGCAAATCGTTTGGATTGAATCAACTATAGAGAGTTTCAGGGTTGACGGAAACTCGATAAAAGTGGAGGGGCACAAATTTACAATGCTACCATGGTTCGACCCAGTGTGAGAAAGGTTACAATCGTATATCGGTAAATGTATCATGACTCAATATAGTCTCTCGTTTAGATGAATATAGACTGAAGCGATCGAAAGTGGGATTCTTTTGCTAAATATTGTTTGCATTTGCAAATGTTACAGGAAAGAAAGTTTCTGAGCGCTTTATATCACAGACACTGGTTTGAGATGTGAAGCACCGAAAACTCCATTCGTCCAACACTAGATCACATCTTGTGGTCCTTAACCTTTTACCCGCCAACACTGCCAAAACCGGCCAGCCTTATTTACAAAAGTCACCATTCAATTTTCATTATTTTTTTCTTTTTGGCTCAAAAATGACATAGCTTATGACCCCTCATTGGAACGAGCTCGTTCCAATGAGGGATCATAAGCTATGTTTTTTTTAGACAAAAATGAAAATATCTAGCTATTCAAAATTTTGTTTGCAGGTGTCGCCTGCTTTTCGTGTTAGGTTAAACAGATTCTTCATTCACATGGTACATGCATAGTTTTCATCATTTCTTGAAATCTTTTGGTAAATTCTGGGTCCCTAAAATGACTATTGAAATACTCCATATCTTTACCTAAAGATTTTTCACTGAACAGTTTGTTGGGAATGTCACCAGATGCGAAACCTTCCATTTTTATAACAGTGGGAACTACTTTATACAAATGGTCAATGTATTTTGTACACACTGTCTCATCTGCCTCCTCCTTCAAATATTTCAAAATTACATCGGCCAGTTCCCTCTCTGTTTTCGGTTCATGTTTCTTGACATAGTCTTTCAAAAATTTCCACACCATTTCTAGTGGATTGAGATCAGGGCTTTCAGATGACCAGTTGGCCAAATTGATGTTATTGTTCTTCATAAATTCGAGTGCCATTTTCGAACGATGTTTAGGATCATTATACTGTTGAAATCTGTGTCCGTGTGGGAAAGTTTCATGTATAAAAGGTAACAACGTATCCCTCAGAATTTCCTCAGTGTAAAATTCTTTCCTCATTATGTCTTTAAAAATTAGTATGCCTGTTGGTCCTCTTTTACTAATTCCAGCCCAAACATGAAGTTTGAGAGGGTGTTTAGGCTTTGGTATATGCAGGGCGGGATTGCCTTTCCTTCTAAACAAGATTGTCGATTTGCATGCAATTGGATTGTTGTCTCATCACTAAATATGACATTATCCAGCGAGTCGCTCGCCATCAGTAGTTGCTCACAGAATTCCTTTCGTTTTAACATGTTGATGTCCCTAACCATTTGGCAGTATCTAGGCTTGGTGCCAGTAAATCCAGCGGTGGCAATGGCCTTTTTAGTTGTAGTAATTCCTGCATTGGTACCTCTTTCGCACAATATGCGGTTAATTTCCTTAGAACTTTGAAATGGGTTGTTCTCAAGAGAATTTTTAATAGCAGCGATATCTTCGCGAGTCACCTTGTTAAATCTGTAATCTGGCACAGGTGTAAAGTCATCTTCGTCAGCATCTCTGTATGCTCCATCTTTGAATTTTTCGATACACCGAGATACCCTTTTCATTGATGAATTATCACAAGTACCATCTTCTATAACAGCTGTCGTTATCTCTCTAATTGTATGGCCTAGTTTGTACAGCCCAATAGTTTCAAATATTTGTCCATGCCTCATTTTCAGAAAAATGATATTCTGGTAGTTAGGATTTATTTATATTGCCCTTTCCTTAACCAATGAAGGCGTTGATTCAAATATTTTATTATTGGATTATGCTTCTTGTTGTTCTAATAATTAAACTGATTTAGTCTGAACAATGCGTTTATATTTCTAATGAGTGACGTGTTATCTTTGCCTCAACAGAGTAATAAAACAATAATCAGTGAATCCTTGTATCTTTGGTGACAGTAAATTGGTCCATTAATTCTGATGAAATTTGACTCCATTGTTAAGCATGGTTTCATTTTGTACGACTAAATGTGCATTTTTCAATGATTTATTTTGTAGTTGTCAGCAAAAGGAGAGAAAGTTGGCGTGGTGAAAAGATTGGCAATGGTGAAAAGGTTGGCAACAGTCGTCGACAGATGGCAGCCAAAACAATGACAATCACCACCACCACCACCACCACATAATGGAACAATTCAACGATTGTCACCTTCAACCTCTTCAACTGTACCTCAACCAGTATCGCCGCAAATTCTTCAAGAGACAAATATTCATTCTCTACCAGCAGTGAATATACAACCTGAACATGCAAACACACTTATCTCTCAACAAGGTTCACCACAAACACCACAGCCGTGATCACAGACACCAACACCACTACCATCACCACGATCTCCATCACCACCACCAGCACCACCACCATCTCCACCATGTCCACTTTTTGTGCTTTCACCTCCTCTACATACACCAGTCAACACACAAAGAGCAGCCACTCAGGGCTTTTTATCACCAGATTTTCAAAGCAACATACCCACAACCACCAACAGAAAAACCATGAGAAAATTAGACTTGGTGTACAAGACGATGCTGAGGGTTGAGGCCAAAATGGACATGGTTCTCACAGAAAGAAATCAAAATACATCTAGTGCCGCCATTTCATTGGAATCTACATATAGCTTGCCTCAGGAGGACATGGCAGCAAGCGTTTTCGGCGTGGATCCTGAAAGTGTGAGAATTATCCACAATTTTTCGCGAGGTGTTGGAAACTTCGCGAAAAGACTTAGTGAGAAACTGTTTCCTGAATTGTTTGGTCCAGATAATCTCAGTAAACAGTTTAGCTATAATGGAGGTGGTATCCACAAAAAGCGGGAACTGGATCCCAATAGGAAGGAGTTATTAAAACAATACATTCTGAGATTCCACCCAGAATACAATTCCAAAAAACTATGGAAAATTGTTATTGATGCTGTAAATGAGGGACTAAGGAGGCCAATTAGAGAAATGGTAAGAATGCAGACTCCGTCATCAGGGCCATCAATTCAGGAGGCTGTGAATACTGAGTTGATTGACGATATTGTGTAAATACACAAATGTACTGAAATCTGTGTCCGTGTGCTATTTTTAATGTTATAATAAGTGTCTGCCCCCTATAAATATTAGAAACACTAAATACCGAGCTGCGATAGCATGTTAATTGGATTTCTGCCTTCAGCCTAGTCAATACCGAGCTGAATTTTTCGACGGGCGCGTTATTCTCTAATGTTTATAAATCATCCAATTTTACCCCAACTTGCCCCAAATTGATATTTTACATTTAAATAACCTCTATATACCATATTATGCCCTTTATTTTGCCTAATATGCCTTATTTTTCTACTGCTCGGTATAGCTTTGTATTTAGTACGACCACCTGCAATGCTTATCCAGTAAATAATCGCAAAATTACTTTTCCATTCAATTTCTTGGTTAGCGTCACAAAATTATTATTATGATAGTGCTATTTGATTCAGCGAAAAATTGTCTGTTCTTCCTAATTAATTTGCAATTATTAATGTTTACAGAAAAGCACCCTGTGATGCTTCATAATAAATAATTTCAAAATAATTCTTAGTTGCCATCTCCAAATTATTATTGAAATACTTGGTTAACCAACTTATAACTTTCCCTTATTTGCCCAATGTTATTTTTCAGTTATCTGTCTTGTTTCGCGATGTAACCAGCTTATGTGAACTATTTGTCTTTGTTTTGTTTGCATTGTACCATGCACAAAAAGTTCTTATTTATTTATTTATTGATGTTTAAGGTCACATATTTATGCACAATGGCTAATCATGCAGACAGTTTTACGGGTGGAGGAAGCCAGAGTACCCGGAGAGAACCACCGAGCAACGACGAGCAGCTACAAAAAGTTCTTTGTTTTTGTTTTGTTTCTCGTTTATTCATAGAAAAATAAAAATAAATTATGAAAATCACTTGCATTGTCGTGAGTTTTAAGTGCTCTCACCCTGGGGTTTGCAATGAATAATCATCAAATATCTATTCGTACGTGGCAATATCGACCTAGGCCCATAGGTCTACCTAGAATCGCGAATCCAAAAACGACATGGCCAAATTATGCGGTGGGTAGGGTGTTATCCATTTTACGACAAAATTATGGTAGATAACAGTTTAGGGATCCAGCGAGCTCTGCTTCTTTAATGAACATGTTGTGATTCCTAAAATTCCAAGGCCACATTCTTTGCAAATAATTTTCTACATTTTATACGCCAACCAACGCAAACACTCATTTTACGCGAACCCAGCAGATAACATATTAAAGTCGTGAACACTGTGAACAAAAGGATGCTGTTTTTATGTGTTCGTCATAATATTTAATGAGCTTCACGCATTTTACGACATGTATGGATGTAAGCTATTAAATTTCCCGACAGCGACACAGCAGCAAATATTTGAAACACGCGTTTTATGCGATTAAAATGGGTAAAAAATATTGTGCGATATCACGTTATCCACAAATGCATGAAACCTGGATACTCCCGACTGTACTGTAAGTGCAAGCCCTACTTCAGAACTAACTCAAGCTTTTAAGAAACTTTTCCAAACAAGCTGGAAAAGTAATAGCGTGCAAAAGGGGTCGAGCGACACCAGCACTCGAAATTACAGGTACTCTCTCTGCACACCTCTTGCATTTACCGAGCGCAATGCGCAACAACTGTGATGTCAATTCCTTTTATTTATGCCATTGTACATGGTCGAAAATTTTTGTGACTCGTGCTAGTCTTAGGTGTTATCTTCGTGAACAACTTCTTTGTATGTGCTTTCTTCATCTGATTGTGTGCAAGTGGATTGTATCCTTTTCAAGCTTTCAAAATTATTATTATTTAATGCTATTTTTGATAATTTTTGCTTGCTTTTTCACACATCATCTTGTTTTTCCCCCACATGTGAACACAACCATTGTTCTGTTTTCCGTCGGCGGGAAGCTTGCTTTCATTTATCATATTCATATTATGCCTAAGACTATTCCTTGTACCTCTTGTTTGCAGGTGAAACATGTGGACGGCTCTCATTCCACATGTGTCACTTGCAACAATTGTGCTCAGGCCCAATCATCTGGTATTTGTGGGGTTTGGTCCTAAAAATTCTGGTCTTCTGTAAACAAGGTAGTTCTGTCTAAAGCTAGAGTCCCTCGTTCTCGGGGTAAGGGTAGCCGTGCCTTATCAGACATTTCTGTGAGTGCACGTGGTGACTCTGTCACACAGGATGCTGATCTGTCTTTTTCTGTGGCGAGTTCCTCTGCAACTGTTGACGGTGCTAGTATGGTGATACCTGACATGGAGACTGTGGTCTCTTGTCTTCTGATGTCACTCTTGAGGCGTCTGTTTTCGTAGAGAGCTTCTCCGAGGTCAGCTCGGTGCCCCTCTCTGATGTGCCTCCTACGCCGTCAACAGTTGCTGTGGAAATTGTTACTACAGATCCTATTCTGTATGATGGTGGCTCTTCCATCTCCTCTGGGGATGGTATGCAGTCTTAGGACCGAGGCTGTATCTGCTGGTGTGTCTGTGAGCTCTCAGCTTCCCCTTGCTTCACGGCGAAGCTGTGCGGGGTTTGATGTCTGCTCCGTCTCATCTGGCTTGGTTTGCTCCTAGTCGGTTGAGCCATTCTGTCACTTTGGCAGCGATTCTTCGCCCCTCGAGCGAATTGTTTATTGTTCCTCCTTCCCCTGCTAGTGTGCCGACTAGCAGAATGGGGTTGGGACATTGGCTTCCAGGGCCTGCTGTTCGGCAGAAGTCAGTGACAGTCCCGGTTAGCTGTCACTCTCGGAACCTTCCTCCAGTGATTCCTCACTGTGTTCCGAGTCTGAATGTCAATCAGTGCTTGCCATTGGTCTCAGAGGATGGGCAGTTGGGGCCTTCTGCCATGCAGAGGCCAATGCCAGGATCCTGTCATTCTTGGGACAATCCTCTGGTGTCTTCTCACCATGTCCCAGGTCCAGCTACCGGTCGACGTATGCCATCGGTCTCTTTAGAGGATTTGCAGGCAGGACTTTCTGTTCCGCAGAGGTCAGTGATTGCCCTTGGGCGTCACAATTGGGACTATCCTCACCATCTCCCTATTCTGTCTGCCGTTCGACGTTCGACATCGGTCTGTGCTGAGGATTTGGGTTCTTCTACCAGAAGGGTCCATTGGGAGGACACTCCGTCGGGCGATGCTGCTGTGACGGATTCTCAGGGTGACCTGCGTCAGGCCGTTTTGGCGCTCACCCGGTTGCTTTCTGGCAACCCTCAAGTTGGCCTCCCTGTGCCTCCTGAGGCACAACCTCCTTTGGTCGGTCGCCAAGATGTCTCGCCTGGCCCCTTGGATACTGTGCAGTATTCACAGGAGGTTTCTGCTGGTCAGCCTGAGTTGGGCTACGTCTTCTCTGCAACAGAGGATGACTATTTTCTTGAAGGTGATGGGCCCCCCTCGTCAGTCTTGGGGCAGGCTTTCGATTTTGTCTTTATTGCCGGACATTCAACCTTCAGACCAACCATCTGTGACCGCCGTCCGCAGTCCACTGTGGTGCGCCGTAACCCTGTTGAGCCTTCTAGCTCTGGGGCTTTGCGTCCTCTGCAATCGGCTCAGGTTGTTGAGTCCTTCTAGGGCTTCGACGCCAAAATGCATTCTAAGACCCTCAAGGGTTCTTTCTTTTCTAGAGCTGATGCCTTTCTGCCTCCATCGCGGTTTCGTGTTTACGATTCCATCTGTCCACCAGTCTTCCAAGGGATGACTACTGTGGGTGAGGATTCTTCTTCCCTCGGGTTAACTAAGCCTAAATCGGCAGTTCTCCCAATGTCGGTAGTTGAATCTATGGTGGGCCTGTCCCGAGAGATGCTGGGTGTGTTATCTCTCGCGGACCATGTCGTTGCTGCCCTGGCTGAATATTTTCCACCAAGGGAGTTTGATGATGCTCAGGCACCTTTTCGCGTTTTGTCACAGGCTCTCATGAACTTGACACACGCTCACACCTGTAACACGGCTATTTTGGAGCTGGCGCACCGGGATGCAGTTTTGGATTCTTCTCCATCCCTTCCTTCTGAGCAGCGTGCTGTTCTGAGGTCTGCCTCTTTGGTTGGACCTCAGTTGTTCAATGGTTCCCTGGAAGCTGTCCATGGCGAGGTTCTTCGTCATTCGAAGGACCAGCTTTTGCCGCGTTGGCTGGACCAACCTGCTGCTGCTGCAGGTGGTGGTCGTTCTAGGCCCGCCAAGCATCCTGCCGCGTCTGCCTCGTCGGCGACGTCGGCTATGCCTTCAGCTCTGTCTGCTCCTTCTGCTCGCTGGCAGCCTCAGACAGGAAAGTCTCAGGACTCTGTCACTTCCCGAGGTGGTGGTTTCTCCTCTCGGGGGGCCCTTGTCGAGGCCGCAAGTGAAGGTTCTCACCTTGATTCGCCTCCAGTCGGGGGAAGGATGTCGTTGTTTTACAACCGTTGGACAGAGATAACGTCGGACACTTGGATCCTCGACGTCATACAATCCGGTCTGTGACCGTCCTTCCATCGGCACCCCAGTTTATCTCAGGTACCCCTCCCAACTTGAGGCCCTTCTGATTCTCAACGTCGGGACCTTCTGGTGCAGGAGGTCGACAATCTCCTATCCAAAGTGGCGATCGAGGTGGTCAGGAACACCCTTTCACCAGGGTTTTACTCGGGGACTTTTCTTGGTGCCGAAGAAAAATGGCCAATTTCGTCCTGTCATCGATCAGAGTATACTGAACAAGCACATAATAGCTCCTCGTTTCAGTGCGGAGACTTTCCGGTCGGTTCGACGTAACATTTCATCAGGGCGACTTTGCTGCACAGTGAGGACCTGAAGGATGCCTACTTCCATGTACCCATTCATCAGGCATCATGGAAATACCTTCGGTTCTCGTTTCGGGATCGAGTTTATCAATTCAGAGCTCTTCCGTTCTGTTTGAACTTGGCTCCTTGGGCCTTCACCCGACTGATGTCACATGTGCTTGCTTTCCACCGTACTCAGTCGGCTGTGACTTCGTCAGCCTACCTGGACGACATCCTCCAATGGCACCACGATGCTGCTGTTTTGTCATTTGATGGATGGATTTCGACACTTTTTACAATGTGGTGTCCACCCCAATGCTCGGGTGACGATTCTTTCCGCCTTGACTCGGAACCTGCTTCAATCTTCCTCGGTCTCGGCCAGGACTTTCCTTCGGATGCTTGGCCTTTGCTGTTCGGTGACAGATCTCATTCCACTCGGTCGCTTGTTTGTCCGACCTCTCCAACACTTCCTGTTTGATGATTGGCATCCGAATGTAGATCTGCTTGACCTGGAACTTCCTATTCCTTGGTCCCTGCTTTGTCACCTCCACCCTTGGGCCCATGTTCCCTGGCTGACACAGGGTGTTCCGTTGGATCCTTACTGTGGATGCCAGCTATCGGGGCTGGGGTGTGACGTTGGATTCTCTTGGTCTGTCCACTCGCGGCGAGGGGGACAGCGAGCAGGTGGGCCTTCATATCAATCAGAAGGAGCTCCTTGCTCTTCTGTTGAGTTTTCGGCTTTGGATCCCTCACCTGTCGGACCATATTGTCCTACTTCTTTCGGACAATTCGACAGTAGTGGCCTACATATGGAATCAAGGAGGCACACATTCGATTCCCATGTATCGGCTGTCTCAGGATCTTCTTCTGTTGGTGCGGGATGTAAACGCTCGGGTGTCCATTCGACACATTCCCAGGGGTCTCATTGTCCTAGCAGACTCCCTGTCCCGACGCAACAGTGTCCTTCCAACCGAATGGATGCTTCATCGGTCGGTGTTTCAGGTGATTTGCGAGCAGTGGGGTTGTCCTCAGGTCGACCTTTTCACCACTCGCTGGAATCATCAGGTAGAGACCTTTGTCTCCCCTTGTCCAGATCCTCTGGTATTTGCAGTAGACGCTCTGTCTCTGGACTGGACAGGTTGGATCGGCTATGCCTTCCCTCCTGCACCGATTCTTCCTCTTGCAGTTGCAAGATCATTCTGATCGCACCTCTGTCTCCACAAAGGGTGTGGATCAATCTGGTGTGGTCTCTGTTGGCAGATCGGCCAATTCGTCTACCTCTACGTCACGATCTTCTTTCCCAGGGTCATCCCAGGAAGTATCACAACAACCTGGTGAGCATGTCCCTTCATGCCTGTCTTTTATCAGGTCCTGTCTCCGACATAGAGGTTTTTCGAGACGAACAGTGGAGTGCATTTCTGCATCGCGGCGACATTCCACTGGCATGACTTATGCTTAAGTGGAAGGTTTTTTGCCGCTAGTGTGCAGATCACAATGTGGATTTCCGGGATCCGTCAATCGCTCAAATTGTGGATTTTCTGGTATATCTTTTTGACTCCAAGGGCCTCCAGCCTATTACGCTTAAGGACTGTCGGTCTATGCTGTCTGATACTTTCTCTTATGTGGGAAAGCGGTGCATCGGTCGTAATCTTTTTCTCTCCAAACTCATTCGGCACTTTTCTTTGAAGAGGCTTGGAGTTTTGTGTCTTACACCCAAGTGGAACTTGGCATGGGTGTTACACTGTTTGGAGGGGGCGCCATTCGAGCCTTTATCTGATACCTATATGCGTTTTCTCACCTATAAGACAGCTTTCCTTCTAGCGTTTGCTTCTGCTCGACGAGTCAGTGAGTCAGTGAGCTTCATGTGCTATCTGTTGATTCTGCTTTCTTCAGAAATGAGGCTAGCAGTGTCACCGTCAGTACTGATTGCTCTTTTCTGGCTAAGAATCAACTTCCTGATTCAGTACCTCCTCCCGTCTGCATTCGGGCTCTCCCCACTGTCGATGGTCGGAGACCTCTTCTTTGTCCTGTTCGTGCGATCAAGACTTACATTAATCGCACTCAGTTCATTTGGAGGGGTCGGAAGAGATTCTTTCTGTCTCTCATTCCTAAGAGGCAGTGTATCTCTTCCCATTCTATTTCCAGGTGGATCTGTCTTGCAATCAAGCTAGCTTATTCCCACTTGTCTGCTTCAGATCTTGTTTTGAACCGGTTTAATGCTCATGAGGTTTGTGCCATTTCTACATCCTGGGCGTTCTCCAATTCTGTTTTGCTCCAGGATGTTATGAATGTGGCTTACTGGAGGAATGCTTGTACCTTCTCCTCCTTTTATCTCCGCCACCAACAGCAGCAATCTGACAACCTTTATTCTTTAGGCCCTCTCATTGCTGCTCAGGCTGTTGTGCACCCTCGTTAAAATTGTTTTTATCGAGGTTGTGTTTCGTTTAGCCTTGTTCTTTTCAGGTGCCTTCTCTCTATCTTCATTACAGGTTTCGATATTGTTCTCTGCCCTCCTTGCTTTTCTTTCTGCTACTCTTGTTGGTATTGGTTATGTGATTCACCTCCTCCTATTGTTTATTCAGCCAATTGTAAACAATTGTGAGTAGGTTGAAAAGAAATTAAAATTTTTCAGTAAATTTTGTTTCTTAACATACCTACCACAATTGTTTACCGGAGGCCCACCTTCCTTGGGGATATCTTTGCTGATATTGATGCCTCCCCTCTAAATCACAAACTTCTCTTTGGCGGAAATACAGAATTGACGACATGGTTGTGCGCATGTGCTCGGTAAATGCAAGAGGTGTGCAGAGAGAGTACCTGTAATTTCGAGCGCTGTTCTCGCTCGACCCTTTTTCGATCTTTTTCGTGCATTTGCACTCTATTACTTTTCCAGCTTGTTTGGAAAAATTTCTTAAAAGCTTGAGTTAGTTCCAAAGTAGGGCTTGCACTTATGTTACAGCCAATTGTAAACAATTGTGGTAGGTATGTTCAGAAACAAAATTTACTAAAAAATTTTAATTTCCAGAAAAAAAAATGTTGCACTGGCAGTGACCTTCAAACTTATGCATTTATGCATGAGCATCTTACTTTGGCACACTCCAGGTTGTTTTGAAACTTGGTATGCTTATTCAGGGTGACCAAGATAGCTATCGACTTTCTTCTCATTTCCATCAAAAACTATTGCTGTTAGCAACAACGTTTGAATATACTGCATTTGTGCAACAACTTTCTTCTTTGATATGGCCTTCAGGGCACATTTATCATAGGATTGTTTTTGAACTTGGTGTGCTCATTAGGCAACACCTCTAGATGAGGGCTATTGATTAGCATTCATTTCTGTGAAAACATTTGCCGTTTACAATGACCTTTAAACTTACTGGATTTGTGTATCAACATTTACATTTAAAAATGCATGTATTGCTCTGACATTGTTCACAAACAATACTGTTATGTTGAAGTTTCATCAAATAACATTGGAACTAATGATCTTCAGTTTTCCCATTTCACTTATAACTTACCAAGTTGAAGTTTGACAGGTTGAGTAACAGTGTCACTGACCTTTTAATTATATGTAGTTCTGCCAGGTGAGTGATTACAGGCTCTTTAGAGCCTCCAGTTTTAATTCTTCCGAGAACAACAGAACTTTGTTGGAACTAGATTTTTACCAGAGTAATAGCCATCCTAAAGTGATATGGTAGAATACTTTTTCAAAAAGAATGAGAATAATATTTAGATTATATATTTCTTTTTCAGATGAAAAGCAACCAGATGTGGGATTTGTGGCTAAATCATTGAAATTCACATATAATGAGGTATTACGTAATTGCCAGAGTGTAGGAAAGAGTTTTTTGGAATCGACTAAGTTGGATGCGTATGTGTTGACATATTTAGCAGATAGTAATTATTGTTTTTCTGACACATTATCAAGACATGGTGCAACTTTATCAAGGAACTGTTGGCACTCACAATCCATTGACATAAAAACTGAGAGGTTCTTGTACAAATCTGAAGCTGAAAACATTTTTACGTCTATCCTGGACAACTTGGCAAAACAGACTGAAAATGGATATATTGGTCAGTATGGTATTGAGCCAGATGACAAAGCTACATATATTCAGGCACTGACACCCTTTAATTGTACAATAAGAGGAAAACCAACACTAAAAATTTATTATAAACATGAAGCTTCTGGTGTTTTAACACTTGTGGGTCCAAATGACCTGATCAGTAGATTTCTGGCCGTTGTGAAAAGAATGAATAGAGGCGGAAAAGAAAGCGTATCAATGGAAGTACCTGCTGCAGAAGTGCCAAACATGGAATCAAAAAACTTATCGACTGTAGGTAAGTTAAATATATACATAAATGCAAGTTCAGTCAGTGAATGATGAAGAACCAATATATCAAATAGTTTAATTTGTAGAGTGTAAATTATATTTGGTTATCAAAATTCATTCACATGTCTTTTCCTTATTCCAATTTATACGAGAGTGCCTCATTGCACTCTTCTATTCACCGAGAAAGGGCAATATTTATAGACTAAATAATTTCACTTAGAGAAAATATGAAGCACATCCAAGAAGTATGAAGCCAATTATTTGCACTACCTGTAGTTCAGAATACAGTACAAATATGGACTTCCAGTTATTTATCATTCTAACTGCTGGGAGATTGATTATCTTAAAGTTTCATGTACCTATAAAAATATTTTGCTTGGACCTTGCATTACAAAAAATAAATTATTGTGGTAACATAAATTATTCCTATTAAAAAAACCACAACACTAATTATGATAAGATCCAGTGGGTGAAGCAGTCTCTTCTATTTACATCATCCTGAAGACAAAATGGTTGCTGCACTGAAAAGCATCGATGGGTCCTTCTTTGCTCAGTAGTTACAGTGAGGTTCCTTTCTGTACAACTTTGTAATTGATTATCTTGAATGTTTAAGGTGATATTAAAATTCCCAGATTTGCCAAACCGCACAGAACAGAGAACTGTTATTTGGTATGAAGTAGCCTTTGGACCACTAGAAAGAAATGGTAAAAAAATTCCCACCGGTTTTATCAGGATGTTCTGGGGGGTGGGGGGGGGGATTTTAAAAAAAAAGCTGAGTCAGCATATTTGCAAATATTAAACAAGTTTTCTTCTCCAGAACCACTGATCAGAGTCTCTTGATATTTGGTATACATCATTTAAGGGGGGGGGGGGGGGGGGGGGGGATACAAGTGTGTTCAAATTGAGCTACTCAGTTCATAATTGGGCTCAAATGCAGGAGCGTAAATCTTAACTAAGAGCAGTATGAGGAATAAACTTTAAAAACTTCTTCAGAACTACGAGTCAGAATCTTTTAATAAAGTCCCTCAGTTAATATTTGGGCTTCCTATGGGGGCCTGAATTTTAACTTAGGGCAGTATGGGGAATAATCTTTGAAAATGTTCTTCAAATCCACCAGACAGAATGTGATTCAACTTTGTTCAAATCGAGTCCCTGGGTTAATATTAATTTGGGCTTATTATGGGAGCCCAAAGTTTACCTTAGTGCAATATGAGGAAATTTTTTTAAAAATCTTTTTCTCCAGATCCACCAGTCAGCATCTTTGCATATTTGCTATTCAACATATTCCAGTTTGTTCAAATGGGACCCCTGGGTTAATATTCAGGTTCTCTATTGGAGCTGAAAGTTTAACTTATTACAATATGAGGAAATGTTTTTAAAAATCTTCTTCTTCAGACCCTCCAGTCAGAATGCTTTCATATTTGGTGTACAACATCTCTAGGAGGTCAGATTTGTTCAAATCGGGTTCCCGTGTTAATATTTGGCCTCTTTATTGGAGCCCAAAGTTTAACTTAGTTTAATATTAGAAAATTTCTTAAAAAATAATCTTCTTCAGATTCACATGTCAGAATCCTTTCATGTTTGGTATGTGACATTTTTAGGAGTGTCAGATTCACATTTGTTCGAATCGAGTCCATGGCTTAATATGTAAGCTCTTTGTAGGAGCCCAGAGTTTAACTTAGTGTATTATTATTATTTCAAAAACTGCAGACCAGAATATTGTTTTTTGGTATGCAGCTTCCTTAGGTCCAGTGGAATTAGATGGACCAAAAAAATTGCTATCGGTTTTGTCATGTGGTGCCGTATGGGTATGCCCCTTTTAACACTGTGGGCAAAGTCATAATCTTTCCTGTACTCCATCAACTAATTTGAAACTTTTCTTTAAAACCACTGGACCAAATTTATTCATATATGGCACAGACCTTCTTTGCAATATACCCTTTCTACTTTGTTCAAATGAAGTGGCTGCCATCTTTGAGCTGGTGGAGTTTACGCTTCTTATTTTTTCCCCACAAGTTACTATGCTGTTTGGGGTGGGGTTAATGCTCCATTAGCCTAAAATGCTTTAAAAATCATCTCATAAGCCACTCGCAATAATGCTTAGATTTCTGGCATGGAACTTGCATTAGTGATGCAGATTCACTTTTTTTGCAAAGAAACTCAAAAGGTCAAAACTTGGGCTCCCAAAGTTGTTTTTTGGGCCGGAGGAGTAGAAAGAACCACTGGAGTTAAAAACAAAACAAAAATTTGTTAGTCACTTTTTTGAGACTTCACAGAACCGAGCTTTGTTTTTGCCTAGGAAGCTTTCCTAGGACCAGCAGAAATGAATGGTCAGTGGTTTGCCTTTGGTTGTGTCATGGCAAATCAAAACATTGCTCTTGCTGCTCATCACTTATTGACATACTCACTCAACTCATCTCTTTTGACAACTGGGGCCAGGTGAGGATTTTAGGCTCACTTGAGCCTCTGGTTGAGTATATGGTCTTATAAACAGAAGATATGGATCAAGTTTGATTTTGGCTTATTTTTTTCTATTCTGTTGCAGAGTTATTGCGCTTTATTGACTTAGAATTTCTTGTGCTTCAAATTTCCCAGCGCCAAATTCCTTTATATTCAACACATGTAATTTAAATTAGAAATGTTGATTATAAAGAAATTTAGCGCCGGGAAATTTTAAGGCTTAGGAAAAGAAAACACAGATCAGATTTGATTTGGATGTTTATTCAATATTCCATTGTGGAGTTATTGCCCTTTATTGAATTAGAATATCATATATTTCAAGTTCCGGGATGATAACTTGTTTTATATTCATCAGACCTAAACTGAATTTGGTATTGAGCCTTATGAACAGAAAATTCGGATCCGGTTTGACTTTGACGTTTATTTAAAATGCTATTTTAGAATTTAACATATTTGAAGTTTCTGAAGATAATTGTCTTTATATTTAATGCAACTTTGTCCATTTGAAAATTTTTTTAAACATATTGTAACGGTATGACCTTGTGGTGGTTAATGTCTGGATGCTGATGGCTGGCTGTGGGTTAATACCTGGAGGTCGGTAGTTGGATAATGGTCAATATCAGGATATCCAGGGCTGGCTGTGGGTTAATACCTGGAGGCTGGTAGCTGGATAATGGTCAATATCAGGATATCCAGGGCTGGCTGTGGGTTAATACCTGGAGGTTGGTAGCTGGATAATGGTCAATATCAGGATATCCAGGGCTGGCTGTGGGTTAATTCTGTGCAATAACTATAACTGAAGAGATGCTTTCTTTTTCTGTTATTTTATTTCAGTACATGGGGAAGTTATGTACAAACAATAGCCTTTTATTGGCTTTTCATTTTAACGACATTTTACGTCAGTCGTAAAAGGTACTGATAACAACAATAAATTAACAGTCTTTTTAGCCTACTCTAGTACACACATATGCTTTACGTTGTGCCTTGTGGTTAAGTCCCGAGGACTTGTCTGTGGTACCTAATTGGAAAGGATGGGGAATGGGCTTTCAATAAGTTTTCATAACCATGACCCTAATTGGGAGTGTGATTCTGGTCCCTAGTTGGATTTAGGAGGCTCCTTTTCTTATAACGTACAGTTTGACGGTCAAGACCAGAATGCCAGAAAACGCTGCCAGCATCGAATTTATAGGTTTTGGGACTGTACCACGTGACGTACCTTACCCAATGGCAATACGTACTGGAGGCAGTTTTCCTGTGAGATCTGTCAGGAATCCGTTGGAATCTCCCAGGAATCCAGTGACCAGTACCCAAGGCCACTGAACAGGTCAAAACAAGCATAAAATCTGCTTTTAACTTTTGCTTTACAAATTGCCAATTATTATAAAATACCTTTGGAAGACTTTATAGTACTTAACTTACAATTGGCTTTTAAAGAAAGTGACTTTAAAGCTTGAAGTGGTCGTCTGGAAATAGCGCAATACTGTTGTACTTACACACCAAAGCTTTGCAAGAAGGCTTTAAAAAGAATTCCCAATTGCATAACAAAATAAGTTGCGTTTAACAACGTACTGATTGCGAAAATACTGAATTTACTTAAATAAAATGTTTCACACAACAATTTCACTAAAATACTGCCGTAGGAGGGTTACCTAATGTGTTTTTGTTCTTGCGAAATGATTAATCTGGAATGCAATATAGATTTTCCAAATATGGAAGTGCCACGTGATATCAACACGGCAACAAATTGTGTGAAGATGCTGTGGAAATACACAGTATTTCTCGCAAAAGTCTTTTTCTAAGTTCCGCGGTGATAAAGTATCGAAACGCCATGAAAAGGACATTACTTGTTGGATGAGGATTTTATGATTTAGTATCAATAGGTATAACAAAATGACGTTTCGTACAAATTGTGTTTTTGACCGATACACAGCTTCGATTGTGAGAAAATTCGTCTGCAAAAATGCACTGGGTCAGAAATAAAACGTCCGAGCACATGTGCGAAAGAGGCTGCAATCGTACGTTAATGATTAATTCCCGCAGATATCCAAATGTAGTAAAAACTACGTCCGCACAATTAATACATCCATTAGTGGGTAATAATTTACAACATGAGGTCCCTCATCAAAACTGTGTATGCCTAATTTCGCTGCACTTTTTGTGCATCTTGACCGAGTTTTATATTAGAAGGGTCAAGGCAAAGCTACCGGGAAATCGTTAAAAACGAAAGTACTGGTTTTGGCCAAACTATGCTAATTTGGCATACCAATAATTTATTATAACATAGATTTCTTCACCAAGTGTCCCAAAAACAATACTGGGCGTGGTACATCTAATTAAATCTTTTATTTCTTGTCCAGTTACTGTCACTGAGTTAGTTGGGGAAATTTCAGAAATATGTTCGCTTTGCCATGAGCCATCTTTAAATAAATATGTAATACCCACAGGGTATTACAATATACTACTCAAAGATTGCTAAGCACCAAGTACATCCAACTAGCTGTTTTAGGTTTTACTTGAAATATTGTAATGAAAAGTGTATATATTTTTTATTTAATTATATCTTTAACGATTTAAGTACAGAAATTATGATTTTATTTGTGTTTGACATTATTAGCTCAACTTTGACGAAGTCAAATTTGAGCTATTGTCATGGCCCGTCGTCCGTCGTCCATCTGTCCGTCCGTCCGTCTGTCCGTCTGTCCATCTGTCTGTCTGTCCGTCTGTCCGTACGTCAACAATTGGCTATGGCTCGGGCTAGAGGTCGTATTTATGAACCGATCTTTACGAAACTTCTTGTGTACCTTTGTTATGACCCTGGGACGGGAACGAGTGTTTTTAGGTGTGGTCCGAAATTCAAGATGGCTGCCAGCGGCCATTTTGTACCGATGATGCAAAAATCAGTTTTTTGTACAGAACTTCTGTATGAAAGTTCTGATTTGAATAAAGTTTTGTATAAATGTTTAGTACCATGGGATACATCACATATAATACGGGGTTTTTTCTCGTGCGTAAATTAGGCAAATTAGACTGACTTTGATTTATTTAGTGTTACTTTCAGAGCTGTAAGTGCCAAGCTGCTATGGCTCGGGCTAGAGGCCGTATTTATGAACTGATCTTTACGAAACTTCTTGGGTACCTTTGTTATGACTGTGGGACGAGAACGAGTGTTTTTGGGTGCGGTCCGAAATTCAAGATGGCTGCCAGCTGCCATTTTGTACCGACGATGCAGAAATCTGTTTTTTGTACAGAACTTCCATATGAAAGCTCTGATTTGAATAATTTTTTGTATGAATGTTTAGTACCATGGGATACATCACATATAATACGGGTTTTTTTCTCGTGCGTAAATTATGCAAATTAGACTAACTTTGATGTTTTTTGGTGTTACTTTCAGCACTGTAAGTGCAAATGCCAATACGGCTCGGGCTAGAGGCCGTATTTATGAACCGATCTTTACGAAACTTCTTGGGTACCTTTGTTATCACCGTGGGACGAGAACGAGTGTTTTGGGGTCCGGTCCAAAATTCAAGATGGCCGATGGCAGCCATTTTGTACGAAATTTGGTGCAATCAGATTTTTGCACAGAACTTCCTTATGAAAGCGCTGATTTGAATAATTTTTTGTGTGAATGTTTAGTACCATGGGATACATCACATATAATACAGGTTTTTTTCTCGTGCAGAAATTATGCAAATTAGATGAACTTTGATTTTTTCAGTGCTGCTTACACACAGTAAGTACACATGTCAATACGGCTCGGGCTAGAGTCTGTATTTATGAACCGATCTTCACGAAACGTCTTGGGTACCTTTGTTATCACCTTGGGACGAGAACGAGTGTTTCTGGGTGCGGTCCAAAATTCAAGATGGCTGCCAGTGGCCATTTTGTATCGAAATTAGGTCTAATCAGTTTTTTGTCACAACTTCTCCACAGCTCATATTTGTGAACTGATCTTCATGAAACTTCTTGGGTACCTTTGTTTTCACCTTGGGACAGGAATGAGTGTGTTTTGGGGTGCCTTTGTTATCACTGTGCTATGAGAACAAATATTTTGGGGTTCAGTCAGACCCACTCTGGGGCTCAAAGATTTTTTCTAGTTTAGCATCTGACTGTCACCCACCTTTACAATACTTTACCTATACATTTGTTAC
The DNA here is from genome assembly GCA_031216915.1 of Pictodentalium vernedei. Taxonomy (NCBI): domain Eukaryota; kingdom Metazoa; phylum Mollusca; class Scaphopoda; order Dentaliida; family Dentaliidae; genus Pictodentalium; species Pictodentalium vernedei. The sequence goes on from CM062295.1 coordinate 270,589,513, forward strand.
AGGCAACGCTCAGTATTTATGTACAGACCGTTACAATAGTTTATATGTACCTTTGTTATCAGGTCATTACCTAGCTGTTTGTCATTGCAGTGTCACATACTATACATGTACATGTCTTTGTCTTGACAAGTTGAGCTACAGTGTCATTGACACTTTCCTTTTTTAGCTTTTGAATATGACAACCATGGAAAATTCCCCCCTCATCGAAGCATCTTGGATGAGCAGGACGAGGGGAATTCTGTGAAGCATAAAACGAACATGTCAGAGGGATGAAATTGCATCGTCACCGATAGGGGGCGCGCCAATCTCTATTAAAAGAGGTGAAAATGAGTGCTATGCACGAATGATTTTATGATCAGTTATTGTTGCCTGAGTATAAAACGCTGGTTCATGATGAACAGAATGTCGATTTAAAGCCTATTGGAGGTTGGCAGTATGAAAAAATGGGTGGGTTCTTGCGACCCAAGCCTGGGGGGGGGGGGGGGGAAGGCATCCCTCTGACATGTTCGTTTTATGCTTCACAGAATTCCCCTCATCCAAGATGCTTGGATGAGGGGGGGAATTCTGTTACACATAAAACTCACAGTCATTCGAGATGAAATTGCATAGTTTAAAGATGATGCCAACCGACAAATAATTTATGGAGTATTTTTTAATACAGCGTTAGCAAACGTTTTGTCAGGGTTAGCTAATGGAATATCTGATCTAAAATAAAATTTATAAAATGTTTCAGCAGAAGTCCAATTTGCTGTGGACAGAACGTTATTTAGTGAGATTCCAGCATGAATGGCGGCTGAGGTAGATGAACCTCTCACTGAGTGAGCCTTGTAAACTGAAATGTCGATGCCAGCATTTTTGAGAATATCACAAATCCATCTAGAGAGAGTGCTGGTGCAAATTGCAGAAAAAGTTTTGAAAGAAATAAACAATTTTTGAACTTTTCCTTTTGTCTGCAGTTCTGTGGAGATATTAAGAAAGAACAGCAAGGACACATAACGGTTCCTTTTCATATTTATAAAGATTTATTGAATTTTTATGACGTGACGGTTTGGTTGTTTTGAGATGATCAGTAATAAGAAAAATAACTTCTGAGTTTGTGATTCGAATATTTTTTATATCAAGAGCTGCAAGCGTTTGAACTCTTTGAGCAGTGCATAAAGCAATAAGGGCTGCCAATTTCTTGGTCAATAATTTTAAGGACAGCGTTCCATGAGGATAAAGTGATTCTAGATATTGGAGTAACGTAGAGACATCCCAAAGTGTCGAATAACGAGGCTTTGGAGGGTGTTTGTTGAAAATTCCTTTTACAGTTCTGTTAACTAATTTGGAATCTGAAAAACTAATATTTGATAATAAGCTAAGAGTTTGATTTAACATTGATCGGTGAGAATTAATCACACTGTAAGATTTTCCTGAATAATCAAGGAAGGCCAGATAATTAGCTAAATGTGTTTCAGATGGGTAAAGTGGATTAACCTTCCTTTCCTTACATCAAACAATCCATTTCCCCCAAGCATAATTATATGTTTTCTGAGTGGCTGGTTTCCATGAATGTAGGATGAGTTTGGCAGCTGATTTTGAAATGCCTCCTGATAGGAATTGATTCCAGAGACAAGACATCCGGCAAGTTGGAGTTTCCCTGCAAGGGGATGAATGCAGTCGCTGTGTGGTAGTCTGAGAAGATATTCTGTTTTTGGAAGGAAAATAGGGTAATGACTGAGAATTTCGAGCAGTAGAGGATACCATGGTTGTGTACTCCAGATGGGAATTATGAGAAGAGCCAACCTTACTTTGTCTTCCTTTATTTTCATAATGATCTTCATGAGCAAACTGAAAGGAGGGAAAATATATGGAATTAGGTTTCCCCAATTTATAGTAAAAGCATCAACAAATTTTGCATAAGGATCATAATGCCAAGAAACATAATCTTGTAATTGACAATTCAATCTGGAAGCAAAGAGTTCGATACAAGGAGAAATTTCTAATTGTTCACATAAAGTTTGAAATATTTCCGAGTCAATCATCCATTCTGTATTATCACTGAATTGTCTAGATAATTTGTCAGCAACAATATTTTCTTTCCCTGGGAGGTGAACAGCTGAAAGTTGGATTTCCCTGTCAAAACACCAAAGAAAAATTTCCTTTGTAACAAGAAACAAATTCATAACAGGGCCTCCCTTATTATTGATATAAGCTACTGCTGTGGAATTATCGCTTCTAACACATATATGAATTGAAGAAAAATTGTGACATAAACTTCGGAGACCTAAAAAGATTGCCTTAAGCTCCAACAAATTAATATGCAAAGGAGATTCTGAAGAGGACCATCTGCCATTCGCATAACTGTTTTCAAGTGATGCACCCCATCCAAGATGTGAGGCATTAGTCACCAAATATAGAGATATATCTTTTGGCCGACAATCTTTTCCATTCTTTATTTTAATATTCTTAGTCCACCAGATAACCTCTTCCCTGGCTGCTGAAGACAGAAGAATTTCAGCATCAAAGTTACCTTGTGAGACTTGAAGCCCCTCAGTTTTTTCTTTATCCAAAAAACGATAAAATAATTCTCCCAAGTTGATTGCCTTTAAAGCTGAAGTATAAAGGCCTATTACTCGAGCTAAAGTTCTGAGAGTAACCGGGCCTAAGAGTAGTTTTTTAGAATGAGAAATAATTTTTTCGATTTTTTTCTTCTGAAAGAAAAATTTTGAATTTTCCCGAATCTATAATAAACCCAAGATATTGAATTTTTTGAGTGGGTGTGAGGCATGATTTTCCAAGGTTGATATTAAACCCTAGTCTTTCAAACATATTCTTCAAGAACATGGTATTTTCCCTGCAAGTCTCCAGAGACTTGTGACAAATGAGGGAGTCAATATAAAAGAAAGATTTCACACCTCCAGATCGGACAAATGAAAAAATCGGTTTCATCAATTTTGTGAAAATCCTTGGTGCCGACGCCAAACCAAAAAGGAGACAGCAAAACTCATATCAGGTATTATTCCAGAGGAACCTCAAATATTTTCTGTCATGTTCGTGAATAGGGACACTGAAATAAGCATCTTTCAGATCAAGTGAAGTGAAAACTTCATTTTTCTCCAAAGATTTTAAGACAACATCAAGAGTCTCTTGTTTGAAATGATGATATTCAATAAACAAATTGAGTATTTTCAGATTTATGATAGGCCGAAAACCACCGGTTTTCTTTTCCCTGAGGAATAAATTGGAAACAAATTCCCCAGGGGAGTGAGAACAGGAAACAATAGCCCCCTTTTTAATCATTTCATCAATTTCTTGTTGAATAATAGATTTTTCACAGGAGGTAAAAAGCAGACAGTTGGGTGCTTTAAGTTGAAAGGGCCTGGAAATAAATTCCAGTTTATGACCACAGACATTATTCAGAACCCATGAGTCCGAAGTAATAAATTTCCAATTTGACAGAAAAGATTTGAGGGAGGCAGCCGAAGGATAGCTAATCACCTTTACTTGTCTGAAGGTTGGTGTTTGTCGAAGCGTTTTGGATTCCAGTTCTTTTTTGGTTGCCTGTTTTGGTAGCTGTTGTTGTGATTCTGATAATTTTGTTAATTGTGCCGTTTCTGAAATTGTGGTTTTCGGCTTTGCCCTAAAAAAGGCTTGCGACCAGTAAAAGAATCTTTGAAATTTTTGTTTGACGTCTGTTGCACATCGCCAAGCTCTTTAATCTTTTTGCATATATCTTCTCCAAATAAAAAATTTGAGACTGGATTATCGGTAGAAAAAATTCCCTTGAAGGATGTGTGCATGATCGGTCTGAGTAAGTTGCGTCTAAACATGGACGACTCAAACATGGCATTACCAGAAAGTGTCAGGTTATCAACAAGAGCTTTCCTAACAATGTTTAGATCTGGGTTTTTCTTTCTGAGCTCTTCGGTAGACTTTAAAGTGCAGCTGATTGCTGAGGCTGAAAGACGTTGAATTTTTAGCTCAACTTTGACGAAGTCAAATTTGAGCTATTGTCATGGCCCGTCGTCCGTCGTCCGTCTGTCCGTCTGGCCGTCTGTCTGTCTGTCCGTCCGTACGTCAACAATTGGCTATGGCTCGGGCTAGAGGTCGTATTTATGAACCGATCTTTACGAAACTTCTTGTGTACCTTTGTTATGACCCTGGGACGGGAACGAGTGTTTTTAGGTGTGCTCCGAAATTCAAATGGCTGCCAGTGGCCATTTTGTACCAATGATGCAAAAATCAGTTTTTTGTACAGAACTTCTGTATGAAAGTTCTGATTTGAATAAAGTTTTGTATAAATGTTTAGTACCATGGGATACATCACATATAATACGGGTTTTTTTCTTGTGCGTAAATTATGCAAATTAGACTGACTTTGATTTATTTAGTGTTACTTTCAGAGCTGTAAGTGCCAAGCTGCTATGGCTCGGGCTAGAGGCCGTATTTATGAACCGATCTTTACGAAACTTCTTGGGTACCTTTGTTATGACCGTGGGACGAGAACGAGTGTTTTTGGGTGCGGTCCGAAATTCAAGATGGCTGCCAGCCGCCATTTTGTACCGACGATGCAGAAATCTGTTTTTTGTACAGAACTTCCATATGAAAGCTCTGATTTGAATAATTTTTTGTATGAATGTTTAGTACCATGGGATACATCACATATAATACGGGTTTTTTTCTGGTACGTAAATTGTGCAAATTAGACTAATTTTGATGTTTTTTGGGGTTACTTTCAGCACTGTAAGTGCAAATGCCAATACGGCTCGGGCTAGAGGCCGTATTTATGAACCGATCTTTACGAAACTTCTTGGGTACCTTTGGTATCACCGTGGGACGAGAACGAGTGTTTTTGGGTCCTGTCCGAAATTCAAGATGGCCGATGGCAGCCATTTTGTACAAAATTAGGTGCAATCAGATTTTTGCACAGAACTTCCATATGAAAGCCCTGATTTGAATAATTATTTTGTGTGAATGTTTAGTACCATGGGATGCATCACATATAATACAGGTTTTTTTCTCGTGCAGAAATTATGCAAATTAGATGAACTTTGATTTTTTCAGTGCGACTTACGCACAGTAAGTACACATGTCAATACGGCTCAGACTAGAGTCTGTATTTATGAACTGATCTTCACGAAATGTCTTGGGTACCTTTGTTATCACCTTGGGACGAGAACGAGTGTTTCTGGGTGCGGTCTAAAATTCAAGATGGCTGCCAGTGGCCATTTTGTACCAAAATTAGGTCTAATCAGTTTTTTGTACACATCTTCTATACAGCTCAGACTTGAGGCCATATTTATGAACCAATCTTTACGAAACTTCTTGGGTACCTTTGTTATCACCGTGGGATGAGAGCGAGTGTTTTTGGGTGTGGTCCAAAATTCAAGATGGCCACCAGCAGCCATTTTGTACCAAAATTAGTGCAATCAGTCTTTTGTAGAGAACTTCTGTATGAAAGTTCTGATTTGAATAAATTTTTGTATGAATGTTTAGTAACATGGAATACATCACATATTGTAAGGGTTTTTTTTTCGTGCCGAAATTATGCAAATTAGATGAACTTTGATTTATTCAGTGCTACTTACACAATGTAAGCACACATGTCAATATGGCTCAGGGTAGAGGCTGTATTTATGAACCGATCTTCACAAAACTTCTTGGGTACCTTTGTTATCTCCTTGGGATGAGAATGAGTGTTTCTGGGTACGGTCCAAAATTCAAGATGGCTGCCAGTGGCCATTTTGTACCGAAATTAGGTCCAATCAGTTTTTTGTCACAACTTCTATACAGCTCGTATTTATGAACTGATCTTCACAAAACTTCTTGAGTACTTTTGTTTTCACCTTGGGACAGGAACGAGTGTGTTTTGGGGTGCCTTTGTTATCACTGTGCTATGAGAACAAATATTTTGGGGTTCAGTCAGACCCACTCTGGGACTCAAAGATTTTTTCTAGTTCAGCATCTGACTGTCACCCACCTTTACAATACTTTACCTATACATTTGTTACAGGCAACGGTCAGTATTCATGTACAGACCGTTACAATACTTTATATGTACCTTTGTTATCAGGTCATTACCTAGATGTTTGTCATTGCTGTGTCACATACTATACATGTACATGTCTTTGTCTTGACAAGTTGAGCTACAGTGTCATTGACACTTTCATTTGTAATGTGCAATCTCTTGTGCGAAATTGACTGCTATGAATTTGAGCCCAAATCTCGGGGTTAACTTTTGGAGGATAACATTTCTCAGCATTTCCTGGAATAAGGTTATTCTCAAGTAATTTGTCGATATGACCTTTATCAGATGGTGTAGTGCAAGTATTTGACATGAAAGAAGCAAACTTATCGCTGATGTTTGGGCCAAGTTTGTACGAGGAAACTTGGGAAATTGAAGGAATAATAAAACCATCTTCATCTAACAAATCAGAAATGTCTGCAATGCTATTGTCTAAAAGCTCGTCGGCATGTGGGCCGGACCGCTGAGGGTTGGATTTACCAAGAATGTCATGACTTTCCTCAGTTTCATCGAGGTCAGAATTTTCATTGTCAACCGTGACTCTGAGATTAGGACCCAGAGATTGTCTCTGTAGCGATTCCCTTGTAACTGTGTGTGGTTTATCGAAACCCTCATCGGGTTTCCCCGAAGCTAATTTTTCTTGAGAAGTCTTCGACTTGGATGACTTTGAATAAGTTGAAATTGGGTGACTTTTCGAGCTTGCGCTCTTATTTTCAATTACATTGAGTCTATTATTAATTTGATTCACAGAATCGAGGAGTGTTGCGAGAATATCATTATTTCCTACCCCAGATATGTCCGAAGTGACTTTGTCACAGTGGACTTTGCATTTCTTTGCTTTAGATTTTTTCCCGTTGTCATGGGAAAGAGAACGCTTCCGGGAGGAAAGAGAAGCAGAATCCTTCTTCCGGTTGTCAAATGAAGCGTGCACAACTGCAGGAACGATAATTTTAGACGCTACTTTCGATTTCGATACATAAGGATTTTTCCTCGAAGTTTGTATGAAATGTCGAACCATCTTGTACATAGCCAGAAAAACTACTATCTTCTGCATCCGAGGCGAAAATGTTAAGAACGTCATCATTCAGGTTTAAAGGATCTTTAGGATTTGAATTAACACTGGCTAATTCTTCCCGATCAGAGGAGTCATGATGCCCGTCTAGTGAGTCTGCAGATGGACTTTTGTCCGGAGCAGAATCGAAATCACTCTGAAGATCTGACATTATAAAACCAACTGGAAAAATTAACTGAAGTAACTCTGGTGCGCTCTCGATGACAAAAGACATTCTGTTCATCATGAACCAGCGTTTTATACTCAGGCAACAATAACTGATCATAAAATCATTCGTGCATAGCACTCATTTTCACCTCTTTTAATAGAGATTGGCGCAGCCCTATCGGTGACGATGCAATTTCATCCCGAATGACTGTGAGTTTTATGTGTAACAGAATGGATATTTTTGGTAAAAGAGGAAATTTTTCAATAAGCCAAAAAGTTGACAGAGTGAACTGGTATGGCTTCAATATTGAGTATGAGACCCATTACTGTTAATTACAGCTTGACAATGCCTTCTCATGCTCCCAATCAGGTTCCTAATGGTCCTTTGTGGGATTTCCATTCTTGGACCAGCATGGCACCAAGCTCCTGGACACTTCTTGGCAGGACTGGATGCACTGAAATTGCAAACTGCAACTCATTCCAGACATGTTTGATTGGATTGAAGTCAGGGGATCAGTCAGTCCATACTCTCAGTCCTCTCCCTCTGTCGGTACTCCCTGACAGCATGGGCAACATGAGGATAGGCATTATCATCCATCAGAATGAATCTGTCACCCACAGCACCTGCATACAATCTGACGTGGACATCCAGGATCTCATCAATATACCATTGTGCAGTCAGTGTACCATGTTCAAGGACACAGAGCTCTGTACGTTCATCCCAGCTGATGCCGCCCCAGACCATGATTGACCCCCCACCATAGCGGTCATGCTCAGCAATGTTGCCTACATGGAATCGCTCTCCTGATCTCCATACCCTAGAATGCCTATCTGTGTGGTCTAGGCAGTACCTTGACTCATCTGTAAAAAGGACAGGTCGCCAATCTTCTCTGGTCCAACCAACATGGTCCAAGGCTCATTCATATCATGCTTGGTGGTTTTCTGGGACAGCGGAATGCGAATACATTTGTGTTCTCGATCAGAGACCACCTTTGTGCAACCTTGCCCGGATAGTCTGCGTCAAAACATTTACCCTGGATGCATTCTGAAGGTCACTGCGAAGCTGGGTTGCTGTGGCAAAGCGGTTACTATGGGCCTGAATGATCAAAAACCAGTCTTCAGCTGCAGATGTTGCCCTGTCTCTGCCACCACATGATGCCATCTGACTGGTGTTCCATACTGCTGAAATCTTGCCCAGGCTATGGTGATCATATGGTGCACGCCAAGGGCTTCACCAACCTGACGATGGGTAGCCCCTTGCTCCACCATCCCTACAGCCTGCCACATTTCTTATCAATCTACTTTACAATTGTTTACTACAGGCTTGCACTACAGTGGAAGACCCTAACTCGGATAAAATACTCTCTATTTCAATCTTTTCCAAGAGAGTTGGGAAAGAAAAGTGGTGTAAAAAACAACACGAAAAAGTAAGCAAAAACTGGGTCGAGCGCCATGTAGGGGACGCTCTTCCCTTAGTACAATTCCACAACTTCCGTTAACCAGTGTGCAAGCAGTCATCAATTAATCATTCTTTTTTTTGTCTGAGACACATGGAGGATGTGTCTCCATTTTGCATTACGAAACAGTGATAATTTAACTCGTTGATAATGGTTTTCCTGTAACTGGAATTATGGATCTGAAGACCGTATAATAACAGGACTGTGTTTTATATATTCTCGTTAATATTTTCAACCACATTTTAATTGAATTTTATTTATATATTCTGATTTCACACTGATATTCGTCATCATTTCAACGCGGTTCGGACATATAATTTTTCGGTTGATAAATTTTAATATTATTATTGGAGTTAGGTGTCAATGAGGGACTAAATGGACAGGATTTCTTCACTCTGTTGAGGGCTGAATTTCTGTTTTTTAGGTCCCTGTTGGCCATCTGGGTTCTGTTGTGTACCTACCGGTTCTTTTTTCTGCCACCTTTCTCTCATAGTTGGGGGTGTTCTTCTACTTTCTGTATCTGTTGAGTTCACCTTTTTCTTCTACTACTCTCACCTCTGTTATGTCCAGTTCGGTTCCTTTAGGACAATGCCTTTTGCCCTCACTTTTGGTGCGTTCTCGTGGCTGTACCTCCTGCACCCGGAGGGGGGGGGGGGGGGGCACTGTCATTTTGGGGCCTCCCAACACGACCACATCTGGTGAGAGTTATACCCCCTCTGTGGGGGATGTGCAGCTCCTCCCGCACCCATGGGGAGGGGGGACGCTGTCGTTTCGGGGCTGACATGACCACATCTGGTGAGAGTTATACCTCCTCCGTGGGGGATGTGCAGTTTTTTACTACTGTGGTGGATACTGTGGGAGCTGTTGGATGTCTGGTGAAGAGGTGCCTGGTTCCGGGGCTAAGCACCCTCTCCAGTCAACATCTGAGGCTGTCACTAGGGTTGTGAGGCCTTTGGAGGCCGAGCTAGGTTGCTCTTTCCCCTTTTCTGCCAGTTTCAACAGCTCCCGTCGTATCTGCTGCTACTGCTGTTCCATGTATAACGTCATTGGTCACCGTTTTAGCCAGCCTCGGCTTATCCCTGCAGGGGTCTGCAGTGATGTCTGTAGTGTGGATGTGGGGTATCGGCTTCAGCCTTCCCTGACTTCAACTCGGCGAAGTCGGAAGTGGCTGCCGACCAAACTCCCTGCTGTGTCCTCTCAGCTGTCGAGCACAGCCGTTTTATCCCTGGAGGGGTCTGCAGAGGTGTCTGGTAGTGTAGATGTGTGGTATCGGCCTCAGCCTTCCCTGATTTCAACTCGGCGAAGTCGGTGGTGGCTGCTGACCGAACCCCTTCTTGTGTCCTCTCCGCCGTTGAGCACAGCAGTTTTATCCCTGCAGGGGTCTGCAGAGAAGTCTGGTAGTGTAGACATGGGGTATTGGACTCAGCCTTCCCTGACTTCAACTTGGCAAAGTTGGAAGGGTCTGCCGGCCGAACCCTCTACTGAAGTCTCTCAGCTGTCAAGTACCTAAGTTTTTCTCATTGGATTCGGATGTTCATGGTGGGGGGCACCATGAGCTCTGTGGCATTTCCGTCCACGCACTCTGGTCCCATGGCCAGTTTTGCTGGACCGATTTTTGTGCAGCCTTGACCTTCTGTCCCGCTGAGGTCTGCGGTGACTCTCCTGAGTTTCCGCTCTGTAGATCCTCGAGGTATGTCCTACCTCAATACACATCTTCCCTCAGATGTTTTGGCTGCAGCCCGTCACCCCGCATCGGGTGTATTTGAGGATCATGACCCTTCGCTGGTAAAATGGGTCAGGAGTGAAGCCACGTTGTTGGTTCGTTCCCACGTCGAACCGTTCCGACACAGTCAGTAAGCTTAGGGAGGCCCTCTCCTTGCTCACTTAGGCTGTGTCCAAGAGCCTTTTCCGTTGCTTCCAGTGAGGCTACGAGTGGTGTCTGTGCACCCCCTGTGGCGCCACCTCCCGAGATTGAAAACTGGTCACTTTCTGATCCCCCTGGTGTACCTGCACCATGGGAGGTATTGGCTGGTTTGCCCATGATGGGCTATGTGTCTTCCATCTCATGGGATGAGTCCGACTTTCCTGATGTCGAGAGCCAACAGTCTTCTGACTTGGGGGCAGCTCTTGACTTTGTGTTTGGGTTCCTTCCAGATCTCAAACTGTCAAACCAGCCGACAGTGTCAGCCCGGCCGTGATCATCGGTCGCATGCCTACAGCCTGTGGAGCAACCTTCTTCTGGGCGCCTTTGATAGTGCCTGTCAGTACAGGTGGTTGAAGCTTTTACAGCTTTGGACTCGAAGCTGAGTTCCAAGGCTATGAAGACACCGTTCTTCATCAGTGTTGACACTTTTTTTTTGCCTCTGGTGCATTATCGTTCCTACGATTCCGCCAATCTGTCACTCAGCAAGACTTTGATGATCTTGGATCGGGACTCCAACTCACAAGCCGGCCATTTTTCATATGGAGACTCTGGAGTCCATGTTGGGCTTATCGGGAGAGATGCTGGAATGCTTTCTCTCTTCGATCACGTTGTCTCTGCTTTGCAGCTTATCTGACGATAAACAAATTTTTTGTGTGTGCTGTCCAAGGCGCTCATGCATCTTAAGGCTAACTTGGAATTAGTTTGCAGGGACGCTGTGCTGGACACATGCCGTTCCCTTCTTGAGGGGCAGTGGGCAGCTCTTCGATCTGCCTCTATCTGTGGGTCCGCTACTATTCCATGGTTCAGTGGCGACATCTGTCTGGGATGTCTCCCTATGTCATTCCATAGATCAGCTGCTGCTTTGTCAGCTTGATCAGCCTTCTGTTGGAGGCAGGGGCCATCCAAAAGTCTAACAAGTACCCTTCTGCTTCCACTGCAAAGCTAAGGGCTGATCCTCCTGCCGCCACTTTTACTCACTCACAGGGTAACAGTAGGCGTCGGCAGTAGTCACCTCGAATTCATCCCAGGTTGAGGCATTCCACACAGTCGAGAGTGCCTCTTCCAACTCAAGTCCCTTTCAATGTTACACATTGGGAACTTTTAATCACGGAGATTAGAGGGTGATCGAGGTTATCAAGAACATTCATTCAGTGGGATTTTATTTCCGCCTGTTCTTGGTGCTAAAGAAGGACGGCTGACTCAGACAGGCTATCGATCTGAGTCTCCTGACTCAATCTCTCACTGCTCCACAGTTCAGCATGGAGGCTTTCGGGTTGGTTCGACGCTCCATTCCCTAGGATGTTTTCATTCAAGGCCATGCCCTTTGGCCTCGGCCTGGATCCTTGGGCCTTCACCCGTCTGATGTTGCATGTGTTAGTCTCACATTGCACACAGTCCAGGGTGTCTTCTTTGGCGCATCTAGTCGATATCCTCCAGAGGCTTTCCAATGCTGCCTTTCTGGAATTGGATGTCGTCACACTGTTGAGCCTGCTCACGTCACTAGGGTTTAGAGTCACCGGGAAGAAGTCGGACCTGGTCCCTTCTCTGTCGTTTTGTCATTTGGGATGGGCTTCTGTACTCAGCTAGGATATGGTGGTGGTTTCCCAGCACGGCCTGTGCTTTTCTCAGTCTTTTGCCCTGACTCTGTTGTCCCAGTTTACATCCGCAATAGCTCGTGGTCTTCCCCGGCTGCTCGGTCTCTGCGGTTCGGTGACAGATCTCATTCCTCTGGGTCGGCTGCATGTCTGACCTCTCCAACACTTTCTGCTCAGTCGTTTGAGCCCGAATGTCGATCCTCTGGATCAGGCGCTTCTGTTACCGGAGTCTCTTCCTCGTCACCGTCTCCCCTGATAGATGTTCAGTGGATTATGCAGTGAGTTCCGTTGGACTTCCCCATGTCTGATCGTTTTCTGATGACAGTCGCCAGCGATATCTGATAGGGTGTGAGGTTGGATCCTCTAGGTCTTTTCCTTCACGGGTCATGGGACCAGGATCTATCAGCTCTTCACGTCAACCAGAAGGAGCTTCCTGCTCTTCTTCTGAGTTTCTGGCAGTAGATCCCCTGCCTTTCGAATTTTCAGGTCCTTCTATTGTCCAACAATTCGACAGTGGTTGTTTACATTCGGAACCAGGGTGGCACGCACAATGTTCCCATGTACGATTTGGTTCAGTATCTTCTACTGCTTGCTCAGGATATCAATGACAGGGTAGTGGTTCGTCACTTTCCCGGTCATCTGAACATCCTAGCCGACTCCCTGTCCAGACAGGTGCTGGTTCTTTTCCACCGAGTGGATGCTCCACATGGCAGTGTTCCAGTCTCTTTGCGATCTCTGGGGTCTTCCCCATGATGATCTCTTTGTGACTCGTTGGAACCATCACGTGGACACTTTCGTGTCCCCATGTCCAGATGCTCTGGCTTTCGCCGTGGATGCTTTGTCCCTCCTTTGGAAGAGTCTTGTCGGCTACACCTTCCTGTCTGTTCCAATTCTGCCTCAGGTTCTAACCTGGATACGAACCTGCAGTTATTGAACCCTGTCGCCTCAGTGGGTGTGGATCACTCTGCTCCGCTCTCTGTTAGCGGCGGTTCTGGCACGTCTCCCTCTTCATCGCTACCTTCTTTGCCAAGGTCTCTCGAGGATATTTCACATCGACCCAACTTCATTGTGCCTTCGTGCATGTCTTTTGTCATGTCCTGTCTCCGTAGTAGTGGTTTTTTCGAGACATGCTTTTCTTCTTCAAGGAGGCACTCCACTGGTTTAGCCTCTGCGGCTACGTGGAAGGTCTGCTGTCGATGGTTTGTGGATCACTCTGTTGCTTCTGTTATTCCTTTGATAACACAGTTCTGGTATATGTTTGATTCTGTGGGTCTCCAGCCTGTTTCCATCAATGGGTACAGGTCCATGCTTCGGAGACCTTTTTGTATGTGGGACAGCATCGTATCGGCACTATTCCATGCCTCCCCTTGCTTGTTCGGCACTTTTCCTTGGAAAAGGCCTAGGGGTTTGCAGCTTACCCCAAGATGGAATCTTTCTTAAGTGTTTTGCTTGTGGGGTGCCATTCAAGCCTTTATCCCAGGTGGATATGTGTTTTCTCACATACATGACAGCTTTTCTGATGGCTTTTGCCTCAGCCAGACGGGTTAGTGAGCTTCACTCCCTCTCGGTTGACCTGGCCTTTTTCTGGTGCTCTCTCACCAGTGTTGTTGGATGTTATGATGGCAGCCTACTGGAGAAATGCTACCTTCTCCACTTATCTGCGACAGTTGCATGAGCAGGCAGAGGATCTTTGTTCTTCTCTTTCTTCTGCTCAGGCTGTTGTCTATCCCAGCCATTCAGCTTCTTACAAGGTCAGTTCCAGCCCTGTGCTGTTACTACCCGGTCTGTCTGTGCGTCGCACATCACCATACGCCTCATCTGTCATTGTCTTTTCTAATGTTTGTGATGCTATGGTTTGATAGGACTAGGGATCTCTTCCTCTGTCCACGGTTCTAGTGCAATTGAGTTATGTGTGGGTTGGTTATGTGATTCCCTTCATCCTATTGTCTATTCAGCCTGTAGTAAACAATTGTAAGGTAGGTTGATAAGAAATATAAATTTTATAGTAAATTTCCTTTCTTATTATACCTACCGCAACCGTTTACTACAGGCTTGCACTACAGTGGAAGACCCTAACTCGGATAAAATACTCCCTATTTTAATCTTTCCCAAGAGAGTTGGGAAAGAAATGTGGTGTAAAGAGCACCATGAAAAAATAAGCCAAAACTGGGTCGAGCGCCATCGGCGCACACCCAGTAGGGGGCGCTCTTCCCTTACAATTCCACGACTTCCATTAACCAGTGCGCAAGCAGTCATCAATTAATCATTCTTTTGAGTCCGCCAACATAGGAGTTATGTGATCAGCAGGGAGGAAGGATTCTTACCCGAATAAGAAGACAGGAGGGCCTCCATGTAAACAATTACGGTAGCTATAATAAGAAAGGAAATTTACTATAAAATTTATATTTCTGCTTCGGACAAATGTCTTCTTACATTTGCATTTGCCATATTCGATCATTTTTCACAAGGGTTGGTGTTGAAATGAAGATTCAATACCCTACACATTTCATGTACATGTAGACAGTACACAAAAACATCATGAAAATCAAGTGGTACATGCTTTCCATGACTGTCACAAAAAGTCTGCCTGTCATGAGAGCTAATGTAAACACTGGGGACCATCTCAATACATTCCTCAATCATATCCACCAAAAATATCGCAAATATGTCACAAGCAAATTTCACAATGATGTGTCAAATATTTGGTGCTTAGCAAACTTTGAGTAGCATATTTATATCCCCTGCAACGAGTTGTGAGGGGTATACTGGAATCACTTTGTCTGCCCATCCATCCGTCTGTCTGTCTATCCATCCATCCATCTGTCTGACCATCTGTCTGTCCATCCGTGTGTAGACATAATATTGTCCGGAGATTTTCTCAGACGCTTATGGACCATTGTCATTGAAATTTGGAATGAATATTCACCACCATAGGAATCTGTGCACTTGCGATCATAGTTCCGGTCAGACTATTTTTGCCATAGTTATGCCCCTTTTTCACTTGTCTTAGAATGCCTGAATCTTGTCTGGAAATTTTCTCGGATGCTTATTGTTCGATTCCATTGAAACTTGGTATGGATGTTCACTACCATGGGAACCTGTGCACCAGCAATTATAGTTTTGATCGGACTTTTTTTTTTGCCAGAGTTATGCCCCCTTTCATCTTAAAACGCATGAATTTTGTCCAGAGATTTTCTCAGATGTTTATGGGCCGATTCCTTTGATATTTGGTATGGATATTCACTAGTTTGAACAGACTTTTTTTTACCATAGTGTGCCCCTCTTTG
The DNA here is from genome assembly GCA_031216915.1 of Pictodentalium vernedei. Taxonomy (NCBI): domain Eukaryota; kingdom Metazoa; phylum Mollusca; class Scaphopoda; order Dentaliida; family Dentaliidae; genus Pictodentalium; species Pictodentalium vernedei. The sequence continues at coordinate 270,605,002 of CM062295.1, forward strand.
TCTCAGAATAATCTTAGCAGCAGGCTTGGTTGAGGTATTGACAGGCCCATCTCGGGCAGTCTTGCCTCTAGTTAGAATTATCCAGTTAACTGAAAAATCTACTTGGCGTTGATTTTTGGAAAAAAAAAATCAAATGTGTAAAAAAATGTGCTTTCGGTTTCGTATTTATATCTAATTCCGATTGATGAAGCATAACATGCTGGAAAGGTTGACAAAAGTCCTGTGCGAATACACAAAACAGAGTTAAAAAGACAAATTTGCTGCATATAAACTCTAACTTACAAGAAGATTATGGCAGAATATGGAAACACAACATAGAATCAAGTTATCAGGTTGATTATGTATATCTTATTCATTGAAGTGTTTGGAAGCGAAGATGGCTTTGAAAAGTGTATTGAAGGTGAAGGTGGGATTTCACCAATTCCTGCTTGCCTTAACCAGCAGTTTCAGTATACCCTGGACTGGGGCCATCGTTTGATCCCATTCCACATGCAATATGTGCTAAACTGCTCAGTGTTTGTGATTCACCAAATAATATTTTACCTTATCACTTGTAATTGCTGTCAGAAGCAGTATTTTGGTGAAAGTCAAAATCCTTTCTGAGAATGTGCTACCAGACAAACAGGATATAAAACGCTTGATCCGCCTTGTGTTGGAGGCCGGGGCCATTCCAAGCCTAACAAATGCCATTCTGCTTCCTCTGTGAAGTCTGAGCCTCCTGCTTCTGCTTCTTCCTTTTACTGTTGTGGTAAGGGTAAGCGTCGGCAGTCCAGAGGGATGTCTCAGGATCCTTCATCCAGCAGAGGAGGTGGTTTCTTCTCTCTCAGGCCTCGCCAGGGCTCGAAATTAAGGTCCTCACCTCAATTCATCCCAGGTTGGTGGAGGGATATCCGAGTTTGCAGACCGTTATGCCACGATCACATCCAATCCTTGGGTATTAGATGTTCAGTCCAGTCTGCGGATATCCTTTCGGAGGCACCCCACTCTGTCAAGAGTGCCTCTTCCAACCCAAGTTCCTTTAGACGTTTCAAGTCAGGAACTTTTTATCATGGAGATGGACAATCTCCTGTCAAAGGGGGCGATCGAGGTCATCAAGAACATTTTTTCAGTGGGACTTTATTCCCACCTGGTCTTGGTGTCCAAAGAAGGATGGCCGACTGACTGATTATCGATCTGAGTATCCTGAACCAGTTGATCATTGCTCCCAAGTTCATCATGGAGACTGTCAGGTCCGTTCACCACTCAATTCGACAGGAAGATTTTGCTTCCAGCATCGACCTGCGAGACGCTTACTTTCACGTTCCGATTCATCGGACATCTCAGGTTCGCTTTTTTGGGGGCGAATTTACCAGTTCAAGGCCATGCCTTTTGGCCTAAACCTGGCTCCTTGGGCCTTCATCTGACTGATGTCGCATGTGATAGCCTTCCATCGCACTCAGTCAGTGTGACTACTTTGGCATATCTGGACGATATCCTCCAGAGGCACTTCAATGCTGCTCTTCTGGAGTCCACGAGGAGAAGTTGGACCTAGTCCCTTCTCAGTCGCTTTGTCATCTGGGGATTTAGTCAGCTGAATATGGTGGCGTTTCCTCGGGCGAGGGCTGTAATTCTCTCTGCTTTTACCCTAACTCTGATTCAGTCCATGTCTCCGACAACTCAGAGTATTCTCCGGCTGCTTTGTCTCTGCGGTTCGGTGGCGAATCTCATTCCTCTCGGTCAGCTGCATGTCAGACCTCCAACACTTTCTTGGTTGTTGGAGGCCGAATCCTCCAATGTTGATCCTGTGGATCTGCTGCTTCAGTTACCAGTATCTCTTTATTGTCACCTTCTTCCTTGGATGGATGTTCAGTGGATTATGCAGGGAGTTCCATTAGACTTGCCCATGTCCCATCATGTTCTGAAGGCTGATGCCAGCGATCTTTGATGGTGCATGACGTTGGATTCTCAGGTCTTTTCCTTCACCGTGTATGGGACCAGGATCAAGCAGCTCTTCACATCAACCAGAAGGCTTTTCTTGCTCTTCTGAGTTTCCGGCAGTGGATCCTCCACCTTTCAAATCATCAGGTCCTTCTGTTGTCCGGCAATTCAACAGTGGTTGCTTACATTTGGAACCAGGGAGGCACGCACTCGGTTCCCATGTACGAATTGGCTCGAGATCTTATAATGCTCATTCAGGATGTCAAAGGGTGGTCGTGGTTCATCCCATTCCCGGTTGTCTGAACGTCTTAGCTGACTCTCTGTCCCGACAGGGCAGGTTCATTTTCACCGAGTGGATACTTCACAGGTCAGTATTCCAGTCGCTTTGGGATCTCTGAGGTCGTCCCCACATTGATCTTTTTGCGACCTGCTTGAACCCTGAGGTGTACACTTTCATGTCCCTGTGTCTAGATAGTTTGGCTTTTGCCATGGAATTGTCTAGTCGGCTACGCCTTTCTGCCGGTTCCGATTCTGCCTCAAGTTCTAGCCAAGATACATACCTGCAGTTGTTGAATCCCCTGTCACCTCAGTGGATGTGAATCAGCTCCGTTCTATGTTGGCGGCAGTTCCGGCACATCTCCCTCTACATCACAACCTTCTTTTCCAAGGTAACCTGAGGAGGTTGCACATCTACCTGACTTCATTGTGCCTTAACGCTTAACTTTTGTCAGGTCTTGTCTCTTCCATAGAGGTTTTTTGAGACGAGCAGTGGAGTGCATTTCTTCTTCAAGGCGGCATTCCACTGCTTTATCCTATGTGGCTAAGTGGAAGGTCATCTGTCGATGGTGTGCTGATCACTCTGTTGATTATGCCAATCCTTCGATAACATAGATTGCGGAGTTTCTTGTGTATCAGTTTGATTCCCTGTTACCATCTGAGGGTACAGGTGCATGCTTTTGGAGACCTTTTCGAATGTTGGAAAGTGTTGTATTGGCACTAATCCATACCTCTCTAAGCTTATTTGGCACTTTTCTTTGAAAAGGCTTAGGATTTTGCAGCTTACCCCAAGTTGGTATCTTCCTTGGGTGCTGCTTTGCTTGGGGGTGGAGGAGAAGGGGAGGGGGGTGGGGTGGGAGGCACTGTTCAAACCTTTATCCCAGGTGGATATGCATTTTCTCACATACAAGACAGATTTTCTGATGGCTTTTGCCTCAGCCAGAAGGGTTAGTGAGTTTCACGTCCTCTCTGTTGATCCGGCCTTTTTCAGGAGCTCCACCAACAGTGTTACTTTACCACTGATTGCTCCTTTCTGGCCAAGAATCAGATGCCAGAAACTACTCCACTTCCAGTCTGTATCAGGGCTCTTCCTTCTGCTGAGGGTAATCGCCCTTTGCTCTGTCCAGTTTGTGGAATTCACATTTACCTGGTACGGACACAGTTCATTAGGAAAGGCAGGAAACGATTCTTTCTGTCCCTTTGATCTGTCCTCAGTCCATTTCTAGATGGATTTGTCTTTCTATTCATGCGTCATATGCTTGTCCAGCCACTGACGTTTGTGTTACCAATCAGTTTTCTGCCCACGAGATGTGTGAATTGTCTACCTTCTGGCTTATGCAAACTCCATCAGTTGTCAGAGGTTATGCAGGTAGCCTACTGGAGAAATGCTTCTACTTTCTCCACCTGTCTGCGTCAGTTGCTGGAGCAGTCTGAGGAGCTTTTTTCTTTAGGCCCTCTTTTCTTCAGGCCCTCTTTTCTTCTGCTCAGACTGTAATCAACCCTAGCCATTAGAGTTCTTGCATGGTCAGTTCCAGCCCTGTTCTTGATCCTGTATTTTCTGTCTGTGTGTCACACTGGGCCATATGCCTCATCTCCCTTTGTCATTTATTAATGGTTGTGATGCTATGGTTTTATAGGCCTAGGGAACTCTTCTTCTGTCGTTCCAGCACAGTCGGTTTATGTTGGGGTTTGTTATGTGATTCCCTCGCCCTATTTTCTATTCAACATGTTGTATACAATTGTAAGGTAAGTTGATAAGAAATTTAAATTTTATAGTAAATTTCCTTTCTTATTATACCTACTGCAATTGTTAACGTGGAGGCCCTCCTGTCTTCTTTTTGGGGTAAGAATACTTCCTCCCCGCTAATCTCATAACTCCAATGTTGGCTGATTCAGTAGAATGACCTGTTGGTTATACATCTGCGCACTGGTTCCAGAAGCCGTAAATTAGTACAAGGAGAAGAGTGTCCCCTACTGGGTGTGTGCCAGTCACACTCGATCCAGTTTTGGCTTATTTTTTGTTGGTGCTTTTGCACCACTTTTCTTTCCCAAATCGATTGGGAAAGAACAAAATAGAGAGTATTTTTCCAAGTTAGGGACTTCCACTGTAGTGCAGGCCTGTTGTAAGCAATTGCGGTGGGCACAGTAAGAAAGGAAATTTACTATAAAATTTAAATTTCTCCTTGATGAAAGTCACATAACGAAAAAACAATTGAAATATTTAACAGCCGAACTCATTGCTCAAACAAGACAATTTTACATCCTACCAAAGATCCACAAGGACCATTCTTCATGGACAGATGACTTAACTCCACCTGGGAGGCCAATTGTATCGGATTGTAATTTGGAATCTTATGCGATCCTGGAACTAATTGATTATCATCTGAAACCTATAGCAAATAGACATCCATGCTATTTAAAAAATAACAGGATTCCTGTCCAAAATCTCAAAATTAAAAATATCCAAGAATACAATCCTGGCTACTTTGGATATCGACAGTATGTACACAAACATTGATATTGATTAAGGTGCTAAGTCTGTTAAAATGCATTTGAAAAATATCCGGATGCAAAATGCTCGGATGAACAAAGTTTGGGTCTTATAGAGCTGAGATTAAAAGGTAATGACTTTCAATTCAATGGAGAATATTTTAACAAATAATGACTTGCCCTATGGGCAAAAGATTCTATCCTAATTTTGCAAGCATTTATGTAGTGGAATGGGAGGAAAATGACTTAAGCAAATGTGCAAAGCATCCTCTCATATATCTCAGATATTTAGATGACATTTTTATTATTTGGGAAAATTCAAAAGAAGATTTTGATGAATTTGTAGACATTCTGAACAACCGTGATCCAAACATTAAATTAAAAGATATCAGTGAAAATTCTGTTGATTTGATGTGACCGTGTATAAAGGCAAGCAATTCCATGCATCCGGTCATTTAGATTATAAAGTATTTATCAAACCAGCTGATTCACATCAATTGTTGCTCACAAAATCATTTCATCCTCAACATACATTTAAAGATATCATCAAATCACAGCTCATTCATTTCTTCCATAATTCAAGTGATAAGGTAAATTTCATAGGGGACTGTTCTACTCTATTTGGTGCCCTCAGATTGAGGGGTACTCACTGCACTTTTTGCCTAGCCTGAAATTTCAAACTCAGAAAAAGCTCAAAAGTCCCTCATAATTTACTGATATTGAACCAATGAAAATTGAACTCAACTGTCCATTGCAGAATTGTAGTGATGTGGTATTGAATTGCAGAATGCCTAGTTGTAGAAAGCAATCTTTTATGCCTGATGAGAAAGAGAAATTTTCCCATGAACAAACGAAAAATCATTATCAGATCCATAACTCCCTCTATTGCTATTCACCGAATATTATTTACCTTACCACTTGTAAATGCTGTCAGAAGCAGTATGTTGGTCAAAGCAAAAATCCTTTCCGAGAACATGGTAAAAGACACAAACAGGATATAAAACATAATGCTGATGCCCTAGTAGCACAACATTTTAATCTTCCTGGCCATTCTTTGGACGATATCAAAATCCATCCTATTGTACAACCACCAGTTAAAGACACATTTGAAGAAACTGATGAATTTAGAAAAAAACGTGAAGCTTTTTGGATCAGTACATTTCAAACCCTCTGGCCAATTGATATGAACATATCAGAGGGAGAATGCGAAAGGAGGTCCATCATTCCTTTCACTTTAACATACAACAGAATGAGTATTGAAATAGCAAAACCAATTAACCAATTCTAAATTAAATGAACCTTTGAATCTTCGACCCGTCATCGCCTATAAGAAAAAAAAAGCTAGTGTAACATCCTTGTAAGGACTAAATTAGAGCCCATCAATGAATAACATCAGTTATTGCCAGTCAGTTTAACCAGTTCCTAAGTTCATCACTTAGTTTAAATCAATTTTATGTATTTTTTTTACCTTTAAAGCACTGGTTATAATGAACAAAGCCCAAAGTATAGATACAAGTGAAATTTATTTAGTAAAAGAATCTTTTAATATATATATTTTACACATATCCATATGTTTTCTTGTGTATTTATTTCAATCTGAGCTTCATAGTCAAGTTTCCAAGCAAAAATAAGCATCAAGAAATCCACCTTCACTCAAATAGTGTTTCATGGTGAATACAAAATACGAAGAAGAATTAATCCATATTTATTCATATAGTTCAGATATAAATTCATTTTCTTAGCCAACTCACAGTTCTTTACAACAGGCTTGCACCACAGTGGGAGTTCCTAACTCAGAGGTATACTTTCTATTTTTGTTCTTTCCCAAGCTAATTGGGGAAAGAAAAAGTGGTGCAAAAGCAAGATGAAAAAATAAGCTAAAAAACTGGGCTGAGTGCAGCTGGCACACACCCCAATTGGGGACGCTTTTCTCTGTACCAATAACATGACTTCTGGAACCAATGCACAGATGTATAACAGAAGTGTCATTTTTAGCTCATCTTGACAAAGTCAAGCTGAGCTAATCTCATCACTCTCCATCCTTCGTCCGTCAACACCATGTTTTGCCCTTCTCCAAAGCCACTGGGCCAATTCAAGTGCAAGTTTGTGTGAGTGATGGTCCCAAAGGGGCATTTCATTTTTGTTCAACTCAGCATGCCCAGCCCCATAGGGAGGGAGTGGGAGAAAATGCTCCAAAATATTTTAAAAATCTTCTTCTCAAGAACCAGTGTGTACAATGACTTGATATTTGCTATGGAGCTTCCATATGAGGTGTAGAATCAAGTTTGTTCAAACGAAGTTCGTGAAGTAATATTTGGCTTTGTAATAGGAGGGGTAAGATTTTTGGCCCTGCCCAAAATTTCTATTTTCTGAACCGATGGTCCGGTATGAACCAAATTTGTTTTGTGGTAGTATTGGGTCATAAGTACTTGACCCATGCAAAAAAAAAAATTCCCGCATCCCCATGGGAACCCTGGGAGCTAACAATAGAAATATTTTCAAACGCCCATATTTCCCAAACCCCACGGAACAGAGAGCTTTTATTTGGTATGAAGTATCCTTATCACCAGTAGAATTGAATGATAAAAAAAAATTGCCATCGGTTATGTTAGGGTGTTCTGTAATGGGCATCAAAAAATGCTGAGTCAGCATATTTGCAAAAATTTTAAAAAATCTTTTCTCCAGAACCAATCATCAGAATCTTTTGATATTTGGTATACAGCATTCATAGGGGGGTCAGATAAAAGTTTGTTGAAATAAAGCTCATTGGTTCATATTTGGGCTCTCTACAGGAGCCCAAAGTTTTAACATAGTGTAATATGGGGAATATTCTTTAAAAATCTTCTTCTTCAGAACCACCAGTCAGAATCTTTTAATATTTGGTATACATCATTGTTATGAGGGTCAGATTCTAGATTGTTCAATCCAAGTCCCTAGGTTAATATTTGGGCTTCCTATGGAAGCCCAACTTTTATCTTTGTTCAGTATGGAGGGTAATTTAAAAAAATCTTCTTCTTCAGATCCATCAGTCAGAATGCTGTGATATTTGGTATGCAACATCTCTATGGGGGTCAGATTCAAGTTTGTTCAAATCGGATCCCTAGGTATATATTTGGGCTCACTATGGTAGCCCAAATTTTTACTTAGTGCAATATGAGGAAATTTCTTTAAAAATCTTCTTCTTCAGATCCACCAGTCGGAATGCTTTTATATTTGGTATACAACATCTCTAGGGGGGGGGGGGGGGGGGGGGGGGGGTCAGATTCCAGGTTGTTCAATTCGAGTGCATAGGTTAATATTTGGGCTCCATATGGGAACATGAAATTTAACTTAGTACAATATGAGGGAATTTCTTAAAAAATCTTCTTCTTCAGATTCACTTGTCAGAATGCTTTCATGTTTGGTATACAACATCTCTAGGGGGGTCAGATTCAAGTTTGTTCAAATCAGATCCATAGGTTAATATTTGGGCTCGCTATGGTAGCCCAAATTTGAACTTAGTGCAATTCGAAGAAATTTCTTTACAATTTCTCTTCTTTAGATCCAACAGTCAGAATGCTTTCATATTCGGTACACAACATCTCTAGGGAAGTCAGATTTAACTGTGTTCAAATCAAGAGCCTGGGTTAATATTTGCGCTCTCTATGGGAGCCGGTATTGGCCATTTTGCTGAAGAATTAAAAATTTTGTATTCAGTACCCTCTAGAGGTACTAAGATTAATCCACATAGGTTGTATCAAGGGGCTTCATAGGGGAGCTCTACATTTTACTTATGATCAACTGAAGAAAAGGCATGATGCCCAGATTATTTTTGTCACTCCTGAGGGATTCAAGGATTGACAGTGTAGCCTATGGAGATGGCTTGCTTAATGTAGACTCATTTTTGGACTCTGTTTAAATTGTGTTCTGTACAAGATGAGCGCTTCAGGCCCCGTGGGGCCTCTTGTTTTTTCTTCCACCATCTTGACAAGATGCATTTGTGATTGCTATAATCAGAGATACCTTGACTCATTTATTGAAGTGAATGTTTGTTCTGTATTGTGGAATCTTAACCTGCTGCTTCACATCCAGACATACAAGGCTATGTTTTTAGCTAAACTAATTACTTTCTGTCCATCCTCCATCCATCCCTCAGGCATGAAATTTACATTGTCGACGTCTCCTCATAAACTACTGGGCCGAATTGAACCAAATTTGATGTGTATGTTCCTTATCATATGTCAAATCAAGTTTGTTCGAATAAAGTTGCCAAGCCGACAAGGGGCATCACAAGGGACATTTCTCAGATAGAACTCATAAATTGTTTTCCAAAATTGAAAAATCTTCTCCAGAACCATCAGTTAGAATCTTTTGATATTTGGTATACAACTTCTCTTGAGGATTAGATTCAAGTTTGTTCAAATAGAGTCCCTGAGTTAAAATTTGGGCTACCTATGGGAGCCTGAATTTTAACTTAGTGCAATATGAGGGAATTTCTTTAACCCTTTACCAGGCATAGACGATATCAAAATTTATTATTTTAAATATCATTTTTAAAAAATTATCACAAAATTTAACAGCCATATCATGTGACCCCTCATTGGAACGAGCTCGTCTCAGCTCGATGAGCTCACTCCACTAAGGAGTCAAACGATATGTTCTTTTTTAGCTCAACTTGACAAAGTCAAGATGAGCTATTGCCATCACTTCTTTTCCATTGGCATATGTATGTACGTACATCCACAATTTCCTTTGGCACACCACACAGGTCACATTTATGATCAGATCACTTTGAAACTTGGTATGCTTGTTTGGGGTGATGGGAGCTGTCGATTTTCTTCCATTTCTGTAAAAAATGTTGCCTCTAGCAACAACTATTGAATTTGGTTTAGTCAGGTATCAATATATTCCTTTGGCACGCCCTACAGGGCACATTTATAATCAGATCGGTTTGAAACTTGGTATGCTTAATTGGGGTTACCTCCAGATGGGAACTATCGCTTTTCTTCGATTTCCATCAAAAAATGTTGCCGCTGGCAACGACCTTCAATAAACTTAGTGCAGTTCTGCATCATTATTTATCCCCGCATTTTTGAAAATGCGGGGATATTGTCACGATCTCCGTCTGTATGTCTGTCCATCTGTCTGTCCGTACATCACACACTGAAAGGCTCCTAGGGTATTCAATTCAAAACGTTTAAACTATGCTAATGTGTTCAGGTAGCAACTCTTAGATGTGCATGAAGGTTTCGAAATTTTGATTTGGCCCCAGGTTGTTCCAGCGAAACCACTTTTATCATTAGAAAATCAGTTTTCATCGAAAGGCTCCTATGGTATTTAATTTGAAACGTTTAAACTATGCTAATGTGTTCAGGTAACATCTCTAGATGTGCATGAAGGTTTTGGTCTTTTGATTTTGCCCCCGGTGGTTCCAGTGGAACCACTTTTATCGTTAGAAAATCAGTTTTCATCGAAAGGCTCCTAGGGTATTTAAACTATGCTAATGTGTTCAGGTAACATCTCTAGATGTGTAAGAAGGTTTCGGAATTTTGATTTTGCCCCCGGTGGTTCCAGTGGAACCACTTTTATCATTAGAAAATCAGTTTTCATCGAAAGGCTCCTAGGGTATTCAATTCAAAACGTTTAAACTATGCTAATGTGTTCAGGTAACATCTCTAGATGTGCATGAAGGTTTCTGAATTTTGATTTTGCCCCAGGTGGTTCCAGTGGAACCACTTTTATCATTAGAAAATCAGTTTTCATTGAAAGGCTCCTAGGGTATTTAATTCGAAATGTTTAAACTATGCTAATGTGTTCAGGTAACATCTCTAAATGTGCATGAAGGTTTTGGAATGTTGATTTTGCCCCAGTGGTTCCAGTGGAACCACTTTTATTGTTAGAAAATCAGTTTTCATCGAAAGCCTCTTAGGGTATTTAATTCGAAATGCTTAAACTATGCTAATGTGTTCAGGTGACATCTCTAGATGTGCATGAAGGTTTCGGAGTTTTGATTTTGCCCCCGGTGGTTCCAGTGGAACCACTTTTATCGTTAGAAAATCACTTTTCATCGAAATGCTCTTAGGGTATTTAAATCGAAGTGCTTAAACTATGCTAATGTGTTCAGGTAGCAACTCTAGATGTGCATGAAGGTTTCGGAATTTTGATTTTGCTCCTGGTGGTTCCAGTGGAACCACTTTTATCGTTAGAAAATCAGTTTTCATCGAAAGGCTCCTAGGATATTTAAACTATGGTAATGTGTTCAGGTAACATTTCTAGATGTGTAAGAAGGTTTCGGAATTTTGATTTTGCCCCCGGGGGTTCCAGTGGAACCACTTTTATCATTAGAAAATCAGTTTTCATCGAAAAGCTCCTAGGGTATGCAATTCAAAACATTTAAACTATGCTAATGTGTTCAGGTAACATCTCTAGATGTGCATGAAGGTTTTGGAATTTTGATTTTGCCCCAGGTTGTTCCAGTGGAACCACTTTTATCATTAGAAAATCAGTTTTCATCGAAAGGCTCCTAGGGTATTCAGTTTAAAACATTTAAACTATACTAATGTGTTCAGGTAACATCTCTAGATGTGCATGAAGGTTTCGGAATTTTGATTTTGCCCCGGTGGTTCCAGTGGAACCACTTTTAGCGTTAGAAAATCAGTTTTTATCGAAAGGCTCCTAGGGTATTTAATTCGAAACGTTTAAACTATGCTAATGTGTTCAGGTAACATCGCTAGATGTGCATGAAGGTTTCAAAATTTTGATTTGGCCCCAGGTGGTTCCAGTGGAACCACCCACTTTTATTATTGGAAAATCAGTTTTCTTCGAAAGTCTCCTAGGGTATTTAATTCTAAACGTTTAAACTATACTAAAGTGTTGCTAAGGAAATGTGGGAATACACCATTGTGTGCTTTGCACACAAATAGCTCGACCTAGTTCCCTTTTGCACACCCTGCAGTGCACATTTTTGACTGGATTGCTTTGAAACTTGGTATGCATGTTTGGGGTCACCTCTAGATAGGAGCTATCAATTTTCTTCCATTTCCATCAAAAAATGTTGCTGCTGGCAACATTCTTAGAACTTAGTTAAGTCAGACCTCAGTATTTCCCTTTGGCACACCCTACAGGGCACATTTATGATCGGGTTGCTTTGAAACCTGGCATGCTTGTTTGGGGTGACCTCTAGATGGGATGTATCGATTTATGAACCGACCTTTACAAAATTTCTTGGGTACCTTTGTTATCACTGTGGGACGAGAACGAGTGTTTTTGGGTGCAGTCTGAAATTCAAGATGGCTGCCAGCAGCCATTTTGTACCAAAATTAGTGCAATCAGTTTTTAGCTCACCTGAGCGAAGCTCAAGGGGAGCTTTACTAATCACTTTTCGTCTGTCATTCAGGCGTCCAGTGTTACCTTTACATTATCGACTTCTAACAAACTACTGGACCAAATTCAACAAAATTTGCTCTGCATGTACCTTATCATATGTCAATTCAAGTTTGTTCAAATCAAGTTGACCTGCCCCTTGGTAGTGCCACGCCTAAAAAGTGATCCTAAATCTTTAAAAATCTTCTCCTGAACCAGCAGTAGCAGAGACTTGATATTAGGTGTGCAGCTTCCTTTTTGGGTGTAGACTCAGATTTGTTCAAGAGAAGTTCTAGGGGCTATATTTGCCATCGTTATGGGAGGGGCAAGAATTTTTATCCCTCCTAAAATTTCTATTTTCCAAACCAAGAGGCAGATTTGGGCCAGATTTGATATGAGGGCTTATTGGGTCATAAGTTCTTAATTTATGCCCAGATTTTTTTCCTGTCCCATAGGAACCGCAGGAGCTAAAAATAGAAAAACTTAAAATGCCAATATCTCCAAAACAACACGGCACTGATAATTCTTATTTGGTGTGAAGCTTCCTTAGGACCAACAGAATGGAATGGTAAAAAAAAATTGCCATTGGTTTTATCATGAGGTACTTTTCTGGGACTTTGAAAAAGTGCTGAGTCAGCATTTTTTAACACTGTGGGTAATGGTTAAAACATTTAGGACTATTTTTCTCCCAAACCACTGCTCCAAAAGCTTCAAAATTTCACTTATAACATTTTTGGAAGATTGTTTTACATGTTTATTGAAATCAATTCCCTGGGTCCATATTTGGGCTCTCTATGGGAGCCCAAATGTTTAAATTAGTGCAGTATGAGGAATATTCTTTAAAAATCTTCTTCTTCAGATCTACCAATAAGAATCTTTTGATATGTGGTATGCAGTATCCTTAGGGTGGGCGGGAGATTCATGTTTGTTCAAGCCAAGTCCCTGGGTTCACATTTAGGCTGAAAATTTGGGTCCCCATTCCAGACTTAGAAATTTTGGACCAAAAGCCGGAATTTTTTTTTTTGTTTTTTTCGATCAGTTTTAAGACAAAAAATCTTTTTTTTTTACACTGAAAATTTTGGGGCCAGGTGGGACTTTTTTTTACCAAAATCCAGAAATTAGTTTTTTGGTTGTTTAGCTCAACTTGACAAAGTCAAGCTGAGCTATTGCCATCACTTCTCGTCTGTCGACGTATGTTTGTATGTACGTTAGTACGTATGTCCACAATTTCCTTTGGCACACCTCACAGGTCGCATTTATGATCAGATCGCTTTGAAACTTGGTATGCTTGTTTGGGGTGACCTCTAGATGGGAGCTATCGATTTTCTTCAAATTCCGTCAAAAAATGTTGCTGCGGCCAGCGTTCTTAGAACTTAGTTTAGTCAAACCTCAATATTTCCCTTTGGCACACCCTTCAGGGCACATTTATGATCAGACTGCTTTGAAACCTGGTATGCTTGTTTAGGGTGACCTCTAGATGGGAGCTATCAATTTTCTTTCATTTCCGTCAAAAAATGTTGCCACGACCAATGTTCTTAGAACTTAGTTTAGTCAGACCTCAATATTTCCCTTTGGCACACCCTACAGGGCACATTTATGATTGGATTGCTTTGAAACCTGGCATGCTTGTTTTGGGTGACCTCTAGATGTGAGCTATCGATTTTCTTCCATTTCCGTCAAAAAATGTTGCCGCGGCCAACATTCTTAGAACTTAGTATAGTCAGACCACAATAATTCCCTCTGGCACACCCTACAGGGCACATTTATGATCGGATTGCTTTGAAACCTGGCATGCTTGTTTGGGGTGACCTCTAGATGGGAGCTATCAATTTTCTTCCATTTCCGTCCGTCAAAATATGTTGCTGCTGGCAACGATCTTTGAACTTAGTTTAGTCAGACATCAATATATTCCTTTGGCATGCCATAAAGGACACATTTATAATCAGATCAGTTTGAAACTTTGTATGCTTGTTTGGGGTTACCTCTAGATGGGAGCTATCGATTTTCGTCAAAAAATGTTGCCACTGGCAATGACCTTCGATGAACTTAGTAAAAACTTAATGCAGTTAAGCATCAATATTTCCCTTTGACACACCCTGCAGGGCACATTTATGATTGGATCGCTTGCAAACTCTGTGCTTGTGTGAGGGGACATCTATATGGGAGCTGTCGATTTTCTTCCATTTCTGTCAAAAAATGTTGCCACTGACCTTTGAACTTAGTTTAGTCAGACCTCAATATTTCCCTTTAACACACCCTTTAGAGCACATTTATGATCGGATCACTTTGAAACTTGGTATGTGTGTTCAGGGTGACCTCTATATGTGAGCTATTGCTCTTTGTTCATTTCCATAAAAAATTATTGTCGTTCTCACCAGCCTTTGAACTTACTGCATTCGTGCATCAACATATCCCTTTTGCACTCTCTGCAGGGTATATTTATGAATTTCCATAAAAAAAACCATTGCCACAAGCAATGACCTTCTACTTAGTGCATTTGTGCATAAACATCTTCCTTTGGCATGCCTCTGAGGGCACATTCATTATCAGGTTGTTTTGAAACTTTGTAAGCTTATGCAGGGTGACAAAGATAGGAGCTATTGATTTTCTTTTCATTTCCACCAAAAACTGTTGCTGTTAGCAGCAATCTTTGAATTTATTGCATTTGTGCATCAACATTCTTTGACATGGCCTGCAGGTCACATTTATCATAGGATTGTTTTTGAACTTAGTGTGCTCATTAGGCAAGACCTTTAGATAAGAGCTATTGATTAGCATTCATTTCTGTGAAAAAAAGTTGCCATTTACAATAACCTCTGAACATACTGCATTTGTTTATCAACATATTTCCTTTAGCCAGTCTTACAGTTTACATTTAAAAATGCTTGAATTACTCTGATGTTGTGCACACACAATGCTGTTATATTGAAATTTCATCAAATAACATTGGTACCAATGATCTTCAATTTTGCCATTTCATTTATAACTTAACAAGTTCAAGTTGGTCAAGTTGAGCTACAGTGTCATTGACACTTTCATTATGCATTTTGGTCAATTTTAAGAAGAAAAAAAAATTTTAGGCTGAAAATATTTTGTTTGGGACTTCGAAAATTTCCGAACAAAAATAAAAAAATCTGTTTTTTTTGCGTTTATCTCAATGTTAGTACGTAAATGTGCAGGAACTGAAAATAGAAGGAAAATCCTGTGTATTGTATGGGTACAACTGCTTCATCTAGTTGGTATATGCTTTTCTTAGGAGGGGCATATGCAGCTTTTTCAAGTCAAGTCCCTGGTTTGATATTTGGACTACCATGTCAGGTGAGGGCCCTCAGGCCCCATGGGGCCTCTTGTTTGTACAGAACTTCTGTATGAAAGTTCTGATTTGAATAAATTTTTGTATGAATGTTTAGTAACATGGAATACATCACATATAACACGGATTATTTCTTGTGCAGAAATTATGCAAATTAGATGAGCTTTGATTTATTCTGTGCTACTTACACACTGTAAGTGCACATGTCAATACGGCAAGGGCTGGAGACTGTATTTATGAACCGATCTTCACAAAACTTCTTGGGTACCTTTGTTATCACCTTGGGACGAGAACAAGTGTTTTTGGGTGCGCCCTGAAATTCAAGATGGCTGCCAGCGGATGTTTTGTACCAAAATTAGTGCAATCAGTTTTTTGTACAGAACTTCTGAATTAAAGTTCTGATTTGAATAAATTTTTGTATGTATGTTTAGTAACATGGAATACATCACATACAATACAGGTTTTTTTCTTGATCAGAAATTATGCAAATTAGATGAACTTTGATTTATTCAGTGGTACTTATACACAGTAAATGCACATGTCAATACGGCTCGGGCTAAAGGCTGTATTTATGAACCGATCTTCACAAAACTTCTTGGGTACCTTTGTTATCACCTTGGGATGAGAACAAGTGGTTCTGGGTACGGTCCAAAATTCAAGATGGCTGCCAGTAGCCATTTTGTACCGAAATTAGGTCCAATCAGTTTTTAGCTCACTTACTTCTATTAGAAGTGGTTAGCTTATATGATTACCTCGGGCGTGTCCAGTATTGTAAGATTTAATGTTAAGGTTAATTTCTCAAAGATCAGTGGTCTCAGGCCTTTGATATTGCATATGTATGTTGTAGGGGACTATCAGAACAGTATTTAACCCTGATACTATGACTTTTTTCCAAATTTCACCTAAAATTTTCTGCCAAAACTTGTAAGAATTTGCGTTTAGGTGTTGTAAGAATTTGCGTTAAAGTCGGCTTTTGTGCAGATTGTGCTGCTTTAACTTCTCATTACTGTTGATTTTCGTATTTCAATAACAACTGTAGGTATTAACCTTACTGTATGCAGAAATTTAACGGAAATTTTCTTTTTTTTCAGTCAAAATTTTCATGTTTTTCTTGGACTTAGTAAATTTTAAGTTGTAAAACTTTGTAAACTTTGTGTTTAGGTGAGTTGTGTTTCTATGTGTCTTTCCAGGCGATTAATATTCTAAACTTGGGTTACTGAACTCCATTGCAGTAATATTTAACCCTCATTACATGCATATTTGAGGAATTTGAGGCTGATTTTCTGCCAAAACTTGTTGTAAGAATTAGCGTTTAGGTGTTGTAAGAATTTGCGTTAAAGTCAGCTTTTGTGCAGATTGTGGTACCTTCACCTCTCATTACTGTTTATTTTCTCATTTCAATAACTACTTCAGGTATTAACCCTACTGTATGCAGAAATTTAACTGATTTCCTTTCTTTTTTTCAGTCACAATGTTCACGTTTTTCTCTGACTTACTCAGATTTAAGTTCTAAAAGTTTGTGTTATGGTGAGTTCTGTTTCTATGTGTCTTTTCAGGCAATTGATATTGTACACATGTGTTACTGAACTACATTGCGGTAACCTTGCGCCCTCATTACATGCATATTTGAGGAATTTGAGGTGGATTTTTGGGACTTATATTCACTTTCTTTAAAAAGATTTTTTTCTAACTTTTTTTTTATTTAATACTTTCTCATACTTGTTACTAGTAACATTAAGGCTTATTTTTTTAGTTGTTGATGTGATGTATTTTTGTTGGGACTTATAGTCACTTTCTTGAAGGAATGTTTTTCCGCAACTCCTCTTTAACCAATGAATGTACTTCAATTATAATTTCAGTTATTCTTCATTACATAATGCCATTTTGCACCTCCTTTTTTATTTTTTGATCTGATGTATTTTTATTAGCTCACCTACTTCTGTTATAAGTGGTGAGCTTATATGATGACCTCGGGTCTCAGCGTCGGCGTCTGGCGTGTCCAATATTGTAAGATTTAATGTTAAGGTTATTTTTTCAAAGATCACTGGCCTCAGGCCTTTCATATTGCATATGTACGTTGTAGGTGACTATCAGCACATTATTTAACCCTGATACTATGACTTTCTTTCAAATTTCACCTACAATTTTCAGCCAAAACTTGTTGTAAGAATTTGCGTTTAGGTGTTGTAAGAATTTGCGTTAAAGTCAGCTTTTGTGCAGATTGTGCTGCTTTAACTTCTCATTACTGTTGATTTTCATATTTCAATAACAACTGTACGTATTAACCCGACTGTATGCAGAAATTTAACTGCAATTTCTTCTTCTTTCAGTAAAAATTTCCATGCTTTTCTCGAACTTTAGTCAATTTTAAGTTCTTAAAGTTTCTGTTTAGGTGACTTGTGTTTCTATGTGTCTTTCCAGCCGATTGTCTTTCCAGCCGATTGATATTCTACACTTGGGTTACTGAACTCCATTGCAGTAATATTTAACCCTCGTTACATGCATATTTGAGGAATTAGAGCCTGATTTTCTGCCAAAACTTGTAAGAATTTGTGTTTAGGTTTAAGATTTTGCATTAAAGTCATCTTTTGTGCACATTGTGGTGCCTTCACTTATCATTACTCTTTATTTTTGTCTTTTCAAAAACTACTTTAGGTATTAACCCTACTGTAAGCAGAAATATAACTGATTCTTTTTTTTTTTTCTTTCTTTCAATCCAAATGTTAACGTTTTTCTCGGACTTACTCAATTTTCAGTTGTTAAAGTTTGTGTTAAGGTGAGTGCTGTTTCTATGTGTCTTTCCAGGCAATTGATATTGTACACTTGGGTTACTGAACTACATTGCGATAATGTTGCTCCCTCATTACCTGCATATTTGACGAATTTGAGAGGGATTTTTGGGACTTATAGTCACTTTCTATAAAAAAACATTTTCAATTTTTTTTTTTTTTTTCGTTTTGTTTTTAATACTCTGTCATACTTGTTAATAATAACATTAAGGCTTATTGTACTTGTTGATGTGATGTTTTTTTGTTGCTACTTATAGTCACTTTCTTGAAAGAATGTTTTTCCGCAACTCCTCTTTAACCATTGAATTGATTCTAATGAAACTTTCAGTGATTCTTCATTACATACTGCCATTTTGCACCTCCACTTCTACTTTTCGATCTGAAGGGGTTTTTTTTGGTTCGGACTTATAGTCACTTTCCTGACAAAAATTATTTTCAAAATTTCTTTTCTGCCTTAATACTTTCTCATACTTGTTTCTAGAAACATTAAAGCTTACTTTATTTTTTGATGTGATGTATTTTTTTTGTTGGTACTTGTAGTCACTTTCTTGAAAAAATGTTTCTTCTGCAACTCATCTTTCACCAATGAATGGATTTTAATGAAACTTTCAGTGATTCTTCATCACATAATGCCATTGTGCACCTCCTATTTTATTTTATTGATGTGATGTCTTTTTGGGACTGATAGTCACTTTCTTGAAAAAAATATTTTCAAAATTATTTTTTGGCCTTCATAGTTTCTCATACTTGTTACTAGTAACATTAAGGGTTATTATATCTTTCAATCTGAGGTTTTTTGGGAACTTGATATTTCACATATACGTTATAGGGGACCTTCACAACCATACTTAACCCTTATACCATAACATTTTTGACTAATTCAGTGTGAATTTCGATGAAAAAACTTTATGAATTTCCACTTGTAATAAGTTACGTTTACATCGGCTTGTTGGCACATTGGAAGGAATTTTATATGGAGTATTCAACACCCAATAATGTGACTTTTCTTCATACTTCTTTCTTTTTGCAACCTTTCACAAAAGTTCATTATTTCAAACTTGTAACAATTAGTGTTCACATCACCTTCTGTTCAGACTTTAGCTAATTTTCTTGAAGCGAAGTGGCCCATTGCAATAATATTTATTTGTAGCTGCTCTGCAGCTACTACAACAGTCTTTGACCCTAATACAGTGGATTCTTTTCTTAATTTCTCTTGAAATTTTCAATTTAGGCCAAAACTTTGTGATTTTCCAGTTTTAAGAATTACTGTTCAGGTCAACTCATAAGTCAATTGTACATGATTTTCACATAGTTGTGTGAGTTATTGCTTTGATATACATTTGTAGGTTTTATGCAGGTGGCTCAAAACTTTCTAACCACCTTACTGTGTGTTTATCCATTTTTCGGAGAATTTGGGTGAAAAGTTCCATTTGCAAGATTAACCATTTAGGTCAACAGATTGTCAGACATTTCGTTTTGAGATACATGTGTCCTTGTTTTCACATTGCATTTGTTAGTTGTTTGGAGCTATCAAAACAGCATTTAACCCAAATACAATGTATTTTTTTTTCAATTTTTTCACTGTTGTCCAAGACTTTTTGATTTCCCATGTGTACATTGTACTTTTTGATGTCCTTCTTGTCAGAATTAGTGTTTAAGTCCACTTATGTGCAGATTGTGGCTGATTTTATAAAAGTTAAATGACTCATTGCTTTTATATTGCATTTGTAGTTCGTATCAATCTATCACAACAGTATTCAAGCATAATATTGTGGCTTCTTCTTAATTTTTTAAAGTAAAATTTTTAAGTACTACTGTATCCACATAATGAAGTTAGTCATCTTCTGCAAATATTCTAAAAAACTTACGTTAAGGTGACTCCACTTTCCTTTACAATTATGCAAAATTTTTTGGGCATTATATTAGAGCGACAGTTATAATGTTGGACCTGTATGCAGATAGCACAATGGCACTTGACCACCCCATGCCCCCCTCCCCCCCCACCCCAAAATATAAGTTTTATTGATTTTTTGTTGTTTTTTTTTTTTCCTTACAACTTTTGTTAAAACTTCATTTGCTACAACTAGTGTCAATTTAAGTGAAAACTTCAAGTTGTATGCACATTCTAGACGATTTTTTTTTATGTTACATGAGTTCTGGCATTAACATTGTATTTGTAGGTTGTTTGGACATAGCACGCCACCATTTAATCCTAATACCGTGGCTTTGTTCAAGTTGTCTTTCAATTTTTGTCAAAACATTTCTAATTTTTTAAGTGTCAAATTTTTATCCCTTTTTTTCTATTCAGTAAAAGCCTATTAACATCAACTATTCAAATTGCAACTGTATGAATTTTCATTTTTTTTTTTTTTTTTAACACTTATTTGCCAATACCATTTTCCATTCCGTTTTAATCCACTTGTCTTGTCCTTTTCCAACTGTTTCTTCACATCCTCATTACTTATGTACTTTTCTTTTTCAAGGGCCACTCCACAGATCTAGTAGGTAATCTTTTGAAAAATCTTTGATTAACAGCTGAGAATGTTTTTTCAGAAGTTTTCACCATTTTTTAATCGTAACAGTTGACATGCAGAGAGAAACGTTTAACATTATTTTTGTTTTGGGTTTTTTTTTTTTAAGTTCCAAGTACACAACCACACTTTTTTGCTTTTTGGAATCCTATGAAGATACCTTACTGATTTATCATGTAAGTATAATATTCTTGCACAAAATACACTGCACTAATGAGTAACACCTTTAAGAAATTTGTGTGTACAATTTTGTGATCATTGTTTGTTCCCATTAAATGTACCATGTTTAGGTTCTTGCATTTCTTAATATTTTTGAAAAGTCTTAGTTAATTCTTATTATGCCAGACACTAGCCCAATAGTGCTAAAGTAGTCAAGTATTTCTTCATTGAAAAACATAGATGATGAAGGTGATACTCATTACTTATATATTTCTTTTTTTTATCAAATGTAACCTCAAGGTAAAGATAAGCATACTTAGATGGGTGCTAGTTAATCTATCATTCATATAAATATACCACTAGCTAAAAGGTAATTTTCACCTGTCTTCAAATGTTTGTGCATGTTTGAGTGTGGGTGTGTCTGTGTGTGTTGTATGTATGTATATATGTATGTATATTGTGAATGAAAAACTCACTGACACAGATAAAGAACCCAGCATTTGTTTTAATCCATCATCAGTTCAATCTTCGCTCTCACAAGGAGATTGTGCAATGTTTTGTTTTTCCCATAGGCGATGACAGGTCGAGCAGTTATTGGTACTGGTAATTTTCAGTTTACTGACTCAAAAATTGTCATCTTATATATGTACTTTCAGCCTGAGAAGTTTTAGAATGTTCAGATTGCACGTGCCACCTTATTTTGTCCATTAAATTATGAAGAACAGTATTTTTAAAGAGTCTCGTGTCAATGCTTTTTTATGAACAGTTCTCCCCGACAGTCTAACTTAGGAAATTACTTGGCTGATCGGGAAAAAGCTGTCATGTATATATAAGTTCCACCAGGAAGTGTTTTGTGCCAATCAAATTGTGCTTGCATCATGACCTTGACCATAAACCATGTTCTTGATCTTTACAATGGCTAATTTGACCTTCATTTCAATTAAATTTATTATCTGTGTGTGTTTTAAAATGCTTAACCCAATCCAGCTGCCCTTTTTAATTTAACCCAAATGAGGTTGGTGCCCCAGCTACTATGTTTGTATTTGAAACTTAACTTCTGGAATGTTTCATGTTTGAAGAGTTACAAAGTTTGAAGTGTTCTTTCGAGTCTTCATGTGTGTATGATCTTTCTTATATTCACTGCTTATATGTTCATTTGTCTCTAAATACAGGACTTGAAAAATTTTAACATGTTAAAAGTCTTTGGAAAGATATGCAAGAATAATTCATTTTACCAAATTAAAATTTTGTAATTTGAAAAAAAAATGCCATCCTCTTTCTAACTCATGAGATTGAGTGCCATTCACTGTTTCTGTTTTTTTCTGTTGGTTTTGAAAGCAGTTCGCACATAAATTTCACTGGTGATAACCCATTGATTAATCCCAATGTCTTTTCTTCTCATTTCAGCTGAAGCACAAATGGATATTTTATTGGGCAACAAAGGTGCACATGCATATTTTGGAAATATATACACATGCCAAGACTGCCGAAAAGTATATAAAACTAAGAATGGTTTTGTGAAAAACAAGTGTTTGAAATGTAAGGAATGTGATACAGTATTTTCATCTCTACAGAGGTTAAAAGGTCATGTCTGCTTAGATAAAGAAAAGAAAAACACATGCTCCAAATGTAATAAAAATTATACAACCAAGAGTAGATTGGAAAAACATATATGTCTGTTTTGTGAGAATTGCAAAAAAGTTTTGGGAAGTAAGCAGAGACTCAATAATCACAAATGTTTGGTTAGTGAACTTCATATTGGGACCACTAAGGATAGTTGTACAGGTGATAGAGATTTATTAAAGAATGAAAATTTGAAAAAAAACTCTTTGTCTGGTGGCAGAGATAACAGAAAACAAAATGTTGGGATAATGATAAATAATTCCACATGCTTTTCAAATAATGATAATAAAAATCCATATACAGGAGATGAAGAGAAAGAGACCATTAATGAATATTATCAGGTAGATAACCAAGAAATTGTGATGGATATTTCTCCAACACCTGAACATCACACCAATTTTAAAGATGAAATAAATACTGAAGACACATCAAAACAAGAAACAGTACATTTAAAAAACAATTAACTGAATGATGTTCCTTATGATAAGCCTTCTTTGAAAAATGATGATGAAGAGAAAAGCCTCGAAAACACAGGCAATGCAATGACAACACCATTTGAGGGCACACCGTGCATTTTTCCAGACGGTGATGAATCACAAGTGGGCATTAAAGATCATTTGCTTGATAGAATGTCTGTACCCAAGGTTTGTAATGGAAAGGAGAATGAAATCAAAGGTCTTCCCCAAAAAATACATTTGCATTATCAGAAGGTTGATAAATCAGATACTTGTGGAAGTGGTATTACATTGGAAGACATAAAGCAGAATCTTCTGTCAAGTAACACTGAAAGTAATATTGAATTGGAATCACCTAGTTCTTTGCACGATGGAAACATCAGTGAAGAATCACCTATTCATATTGTCACTACTAATGGGGACACAATTGAAAGTTTTTACTTCAATCCAATTAATGTAGAATGGCAGTTGCACCAATGTGCAATTTTTAATATAATTTTTCAACTCCCAGTGGCATTTCAAAGTTCGGATCCTTCACATCGTTAAGAAATACAGGCACCTTCTCTGTTGAAAAAAGAATGTGGTGATGGTAATTTCCTTTTTAGATCTTTATCTTATCTTATATGTGGTGATGATGAATATTATTATGCAGTGAGATTGGCAGTTGTAGACCATATGAGAAACCTTGGCACGATGATATTAAGCAGAATTTTGCCACAAAATACATCTGTTACACAATATCTTCACCACTTTGACATCGAATCTGATTCAACGTGGGGAACTGCTGTAGAAATTTCAACAGCAGCACAAATGTTGATAACCGATATATATGTTTATATGGTTTTTGGTCCTTCAAAGAAATGGTGCAGGTACAGTGCCGACATTTTACAGAATAATGTGGTAACTTACAACCAGTCTATTTATTTGAATCATACTAATGGTGATCACTATGTTGTTGTACTTGGAACTAAAGACTGCCACCAAGCACCCATTGTACATGATACCAGTACCACAGCTACAATTAAAGAGATATGTAGACAGGTGCAACTGAGCCAATCAAAATCTCTTGAGAAGAGTTTTAAAGTTACACCAGTAAATGACAAAGAGTCAAAACTAAGTAAATGGGCCAGTTATAAAAGAAAACAGAGAAGCAACCCAGAGTTTATGACAAGCGAAAAAGAGAAAAGACTGTTGCCACAAAATAGAGAAAGGGAGAAAAACTATAAAACACTGAAGAGACATGACCCTTCATGTTCAGAAAAAGAAAGTGACTGTGCCCATAAAAAAGAACAGCGCTAGAATTTTAATTTCCGAAGACGAGAAAGTGAATTAAAAAAAAAATCAAGAAATAGCCAACAAGAATGTATATATAAGCAGGAGAAGAGACAAGAAAGATCCTCTTTATGTTGTTAAAGAGAAAAAGTTGAGAATGAAAACAAGAAATAGCCAACAAGAATGTATACATAAGCAGGAGAAGAGACAAGATCCTCTTTATGTTGTTAAAGAGAAAAAGTTGAGAATGAAAACAAGAGATAACCAACAAGAATGTATACATAAGCGCGAGAAGAGACAAGATCCTCTTAATGTTATAAAGGAGAAAAAGTTAAAAATGGAAACCCAAAATAGATGGTAAGAATGCATGCATCAACAGGAAAAAAGGAGTGACGTATTGGTTAAACTAAATGAAAGAAGGAATAAAATCCTAACAATGAACAGAGAACAAGAAAAAGTGCACAAACAAAAGAAACGAAGTGATCCTTCAGCTATCTTCAGAGAGAAGGAGCTGAAAGATAAAACAAGGAATCTTCAGCAAGAGAAGATTCATAAGCAAAAACAAAGACAGAATTTGGCTTTCACTTTAATAGAAAAAGAACACAAAATGATTACAGTGGATAGGGAACAAATAAATCAACATAAAACATTGAAATGAAAAGATCCATCTTTTGTTTTAAAAGAGTCCCAAGCAAAGAGGTCTCGTAAATTTGAGAAAGAAAGTAATTCCAGTGAAGTAGAAAAAGATAATATGGTGAAAATGTTCCACAAAGAAGTTGAAAATGGTGCAGAATATATTTGTGTTGTGTGTGATCAATTATGGTACAGAAGTAATGTACGTTTATTGGAAAGTACATCATGTGACAAACAGCTTTTAGACACATGCTCATCTGAAAATTCAAGTGTTGATGGAAGGAAATGGATATGCAGTACTTGTGTTGCAATGAGAAATAAGAAAATACCAAAGCTTGCTGCCTGCAATGATGTTAAATTTCCACCTCAGGCCACAGTTCTTCAGAATTTAACAGATTTAGAAGAATGTTTAGTAGCGGCTAGATTTCCCTTCATTCAGATACGTCATCTTCCACGAGGTGGATAGTTACTGTACATGGAAATGTTGTCAATGTGCCAACAAATGTTAATTTCACTGTTAAAAAATTACCACGTCAAGAAAATGATTGTACTTGCATTTGTATTCAATTGAAATGCAAAATCGCTTTCAAGCATGCTTATCTGCAGAGAAATATTCGTCCTAATGTAGTGACAAATGCTGTGAGGTGGTTAGTTGAAAACAGCGAATTGTATCAAGAGGAAGGAATTGAGTTTGATGAAGGATGGTCTTCTGTAAGAAATGATGGTGTTGTGGATGATATGGATATTAGCATAGAAGAAATGGATGGAAATGGTGATGATGATGCTGTAGATTCATCTGACACTTTTGATACAATGCTGTTGCCACAAGATGTGAATACAGAATATCGAAACATTTTGTCATTAACTCCTCTAAGTACCCTCTAAGCATATTTTTAGACATACAAGCAGAAACATTGGCATTCCCATTGTTTTACTGTGGACAGAAGCAGAAAGCTCCAAAAGAATATACTTAAACTGTTTTCTATAGTGATCTTGACAAATCAGAGCTTAGAAGATCAGATAGACGGGCTGCTGGAAATATTCCAAGTATATTTTTTAAATTGAAGAAATTACAAATGAAGCATATTTCAGACAAGGCAAATCTTTGTTTAAGGAAAGGAAAAGGAAAGAAAAATTGTACTTTGTCAGCCGGATTTTTAAAGTCCGATGAAAATGTTGAAAAACTTTTGCGAAGAGATGAAGGCTATAAAATTTTTGAAGATTTGAGAGGATCCCCACCTTATTGGGAGAAAGTAAAGAAAGACCTGTTTGCTCTTATCTGAACATTAGGCATACCCCCATAGTTTATATCTTTGTCTTCAGCTGATACTCGATGGATACATCTTCTCAAGATACTTGGCCGGACTGTTGACAAACATGACTATAGTGATGATGAAGTTAGGAACTTCACCTGGTTGAAAAAGCAGGAATTGATTAAAAAAGATCCTGTAACTTCTGCCAGACATTTTGATCATCAGGTTAAGCGATTTTATTCTTCTGTTTTATTACACCCTAGTTGTCCTGCTGGTAAAATAGTTGATTTTTTCCACAAAGTAGAGTTCCAGATGAGGGGATCTCCACATGTTCATTTCTGTTGTGGGTAGAAAATGCATCAACTATTGCCAAAGAAGATCAAGGTGCAGTAATAAATTTTATTAACAAATATATCACTTGCCGTCAACCTGTTGAAGATGAATTGAAGACCCTGGTGGAATATCAAAAACATTCTCATTCAAGAACTTGCAGAAATAATCATTCAGCTTGCAGATTTCATTTTCCCATGCCTCCTATGAGATCAACAGTTATTTTAGATCCATTAACTGATGACTTGGAAAAAAGTGAGCAGTTGAAACACCAGGAGCATTGGACAGAAATAACCGAAGTTTTAGATAAAAAGGAAATTGGATCTCTGTCATTTTCTCAGTTTATGGAAATGCTGAATATGAGTGATGAAGAATATCTTCTTGCTGTTAGATCATCAATTTCTAGCAGGAAAATATTTATGAAACGCACTCCTGCAATTACAATCATTTGTTGCTGAGGTGTTGGGAAGCCAACATGGACATGCAGTACATTGTTGATGCATATTCATGTGCAATGTAATAGTAAGCTATATAACAAAATCACAAACAGGAATGAGTGATTTGTTGTACAATGCATGCAAAGAAGCGCAGTCTGGAAAACAGTAAATTGGAGACCAGGTCAAAATTATTGGAAACAAATTTCTCAACCATGTTGAAGTATCAGCCCAAAAAGTAGTGTATCTTATTCTTCAACTCCCACTTTATAGATCTTCAAGAGATGTAATCTTTATCAATACATCCCCAGAGGATGAAAGAACAGTAATGCTCAAACATTATAGTATTTTGCAATCTCTTCCTGATAATAGCCATGATGTTGTAGCAGAGGGAATTCTTGATCATTATGCAGGATGCCCAAAAGAATTGAATGATTTGTGTCTGGCTGATTATGTGTCACTGTATCAGAGACAGAAAAAATCCTCTAACAACTCTGATGAAAACTGATGTGATGAAGAGTCCATTCTAGAAGAATGTGATATCAAGCAAGAAGTTGTTGCATGCAACTTTAAATTAAAAAATGGGTATATTTTAAGAAAAAGGAGGAAAGCTTCCAGCATTCGATATGTGAGATACAGCCATGAAAGAGACCCGGAGAATTTTTTCAGAGAAATATGCTATTTTATCCATGGAGAGAGGAAGACAAAGTACTGCATGATAAAGATTCATATGAAGCAAAATTTTTATCTGTGATTTTGGACAACACATATAACCTTAAAGAAAAAATGGATGAATATAATCATAAATATGTTGAACTTGATGATAAATATGTTGAATATTCAGCACTTGGAGAATATTCCTGAAGAAGCACTAGAGGGAGGATGGAATGAGTCTGTTCCCAATACACAGCATATGGAATGTTCAGATAGAGAAATTGGTCCTGACATTGCGAAGGATTTCAACTTCTTTTTACCGTGTGATGAAAATCAGACCGAAGGTGTGGAACTCACTGGAAATGATGGGTTGTCACACAGTTCAGAAATAGTTAATAAAATGATTGAAGATGCAGAGTATGAAAAAATGGTTCAGTTTTTGAATGAACAGCAGAAAGTATTCTTTTATCACATAATGCATGAGATAAAATGTAATAAAAATCCATTCTATGTCTTTTTAACTGGCAGTGGAGGTGTTGGTAAAACGTTACTGATTACTTCAGTATATCAGATGTTGTTACGAATTCTAAACCAAGGTCCAGATGATAATCCTGATGAACTTAAAATTTTGCTTGGAGCTCCTACAGGAAAATGAGCATTTCTTCGGGGTGGAAATACTTGACACAGTCTTTTCAGTATTCCAGCATCTCAAGGCTTTAACTATAAACCTTTATCCAGTGAGAAGCTAAATACTTACAGATGTAAATACAGATATTTGAAGGTTCTAATCATAGATGAGATATCCATGGTAGGAAATAAGATGTTCAGTTTCATTGATAAACGGTTGAAGTCAATAATGAGCTGTGAACAACCTTTTGGAGGGGGTCGGTCATAACACTTGGTGATTTGTATCAGCTGCAACCTGTTTTTGATGATTGGATATTTGAAAATTTGACGAATGATTACGGACCTCTGGCTACAAATTTGTGGAGAAAATATTTTGAGGTTTTTTCACTTTACTGAAATAATGAGGCAAAAAGAAGACACGGAATATGCCAGTCTTTTGAATCGACTCCACTTGAACAAGCATACAATAGAAGATATCAAGGTGTTAAAAACAAGGATGGTACCATGTAACTACTCACACAATGAATATCCATTGGGCTATAAAAAAAAGAACCTCTGTTTCTCAGGCCTGCGCTCATGGTCATTTTTGGTGCGCATTCAACCTTTTTATGACACCAAAAAAATCTTTAAAAAAAATTTGAGATATTGTGCTCATTTCGGTAAATCGATATCGATGCGTTCGCAAATTTTAAATTAACACACTTCAAGCTTTTTCTACATCATACCTTAATAAAGTGGGTGGGTTTTAGCAATATTCACGACAGAAAGTGTTTTATTCTGTAAAAGGTAAGTCATAATGACAGCAAGAGGGAAGGTGTCTTTCAGTCTGTCAACAAACAGTCACAAAGGGGAATGGTCGATTCGCACCACGTTTGATTCGCACCAACCCTCAGAAAGTCTGCAAAGTCAGGTGCTATGTTGAATGGAACACAGTCTCCTGGCATTTATTTTTAGTAACATTTGTATTGTAAATGGCCGTCATTGGGAATTTGTGTACTGTTATTTGAAACCGTTACGAGTTTCCCAGTTAACTTAAATAAATGCTTTTGAGATGCAGGATAATTGGATAACTAATAGTAACCGTTGCTTGATATAAAAGTAACAGTCATAGTTGAAAATAAATTGCATATAGGCAGGTATGTGCGGTCGAATTGGTTAATAAAAACACGCAAACATTCGTTTTGTATTTCATTTTCAGATTTAAAAAAAATATGATTTATGGATGAACTGCCCGTTCAAATGGGTTGTGATAATTATACCCCCGCTTCGAAGAAGTGGGGGCTATATAGGAATCGCCCTGTACGTCCGTACGTCCGTCCGTCCGTCCGTCCGTCCGTCTGTCCGTCCGTCCGTCCGTACGTCCGTCCGTACGTCTTTCCGAAATTCTTGTGTGTGCAACTCCTCCTACATTTATCAATCAATTTGGACAAAACTTTTCAGACATCATCACTACTAAGTGAACATGCGCATATTCCAAGATTTTTGATCTGCGACAATTTTAACCAGGTTTTCTCCCTTTGACTTAGATTTATTATGTCTTTCCGTTCGAACAAATTCTTGTGTGCACAACTCCTCCTACATTAATGAACGGATTTTGATGAAACCTTTCAAACATCATCTCTACTAAGTGAACATGTGCATATTCCAAACTTTTTGATCTGCGACAATTTTAACCAGGTTATCTCTCTTGAACTTTGATTTAATATGGGTTTCTGCATGAAATTCTTGTGTGCGCAACTCCTCCTACATTTATCAATCAATTTGGACGAAAGTTTACAGACATCATCACTACTAAGTGAACATGCGCATATTCCAAAATTTTTGAGCTGTGGCAATTTTAACTAGGTTATCTCCCTTTAACTTAGATTTATTATGGGTTTCTACATGAAATTCTTGTGCGTGCAACTCCTCCTACATTTATCAATCAATTTGGACAAAACTTTTCAGACATCATCACTACTAAGTGAACATGCGCATATTCCAAGATTTTTGATCTGCGACAATTTTAACCAGGTTATCTCCCTTTGACTTAGATTTATTATGTCTTTCCGTTCGAACAAATTCTTGTGTGCGCAACTCCTCCTACATTAATGAACCGATTTTGATGAAACCTTTCAAGCATCATCTCTACTAAGTGAACTTGTGCATATTCCAAACTTTTTGACCTGCGACAATTTTAACCAGGTTATCTCTCTTGAACTTTGATTTAAGGGTTTCTGCATGAAATTCTTGTGTGCGCAACTCCTCCTACATTTATCAATCAATTTGGACGAAAGTTTACAGACATCATCACTACTAAGTGAACATGCGCATATTCCAAAATTTTTGAGCTGTGGCAATTTTAACTAGGTTATCTCCCTTTAACTTAGATTTATTATGGGTTTCTACATGAAATTCTTGTGCGTGCAACTCCTCCTACATTTATCAATCAATTTGGACAAAACTTTTCAGACATCATCACTACTAAGTGAACATGCGCATATTCCAAGATTTTTGATCTGCAACAATTTTAACCAGGTTATCTCCCTTTGACTTAGATTTATTATGTCTTTCCGTTCGAACAAATTCTTGTGTGCGCAGCTCCTCCTACATTAATGAACCGATTTTGATGAAACCTTTCAAACATTATCACAACTAAGTGAACATACGCATATTCCCAAATTTTTGATCTGCGACAATTTTAACCAGGTTATCTCCCTTTAACTTTGATTTATTATGGGTTTTCAAATGGGATTCTTGTGTGTGCAACTCCTCCTACATTAATGAACCGATTTTGAATACATGTTGCACATTGTAAATGTGTTTTTCCAAATGTAAACCATATATGTGTGGGCTCTTTAAGTATTCAGTGCTGTTCTGTGGAAGGCCACATGCAAATACAAATTTCAACAACAAAAAATGATCTTTATGTATACATTTCCTTATGGCCTTCGCCTACATGATCAGAAGTGCATTCCTCTAAAAACCCAAAGCGGGGGTATTAATCACCTTCAGTGATAGTTCTAGTTTTGAATATAATGGGGAAAAATTGCGATTCACGATTTTATTAGGCAGGTTGTGAAAGGATTTTTTTTTTTGGTAAAATAAATCTCTGAAAGTTGGCACTTCGACATTTGATTTGTCCCAGAGGCGTTTCAACCCGAGACGTTTCACCCACGAGGCATTTCGTGACTTTCGTCCTGTGTTATAATTTTTACGTTTCACTAAAAAAACAAACATTCAAACTCCACTTCATTTACGACCCAACACCCCTGTGGTGAATAACCAATATATTTGCGAAATTTTGCGTGGTCCACCAGGCGTTTGGATGGGGGTCAAATTACCACAAACTACCTCTCGGGGAGAAAATAAAAAGAAAAAAACAAACCCGCCCGCCCGTCCGCCCGCATGCTTTTTTGGAAAAAATGGCCTGAGAAACAGACAATCAACTTTGTATGGCCTTGACTGTTCCTCATCTTTTTTTAAGAAATGACTCCTAAACTCCCATAATGAATTACTTTTTAAGAAGTCTCCAGAAGATAAAAAGTTTGTTGTGAACGCAGAAGATACTGTAATTGGTGATGTATCTAAGGAAGTGAGAGATAAAATTTTAAAAACTATACCAACGGATTTAAACAAAACAATGGGGCTTCCAAAAAATCTGTACCTAGCAATTGGATCAAAGGCCAAATTATCAACTAATGTCGATGTCGATGATGGTTTAGCCAATGGAGCATCCTGTTCTATTATGGGTATTTACAAAAATGGAAGTCAAGACAGAATATCATTAGTATGGGTGAAGTTTGATGTGGACAGAATTGGATTGCTTAGAAGAAGGGATTGTATTTGTTTTTACAACAACATACCGCCTTCTTGGACACCTATTTCCCAGGTGAAATTACATTTTACAGTAGGAAGATATAGAAATGGTTCTGTAATTCGAACCCAGTTTCCACTAAGACCCTCTGCAGCAAAAACAGTCAATAGATGTCAGGGAGCTACCATGGATTCAGTTGTGATAGATTTCTCAGGTCGACGTACACCTCATGTCCATAATGTTGGCTTAAGTAGGGTTAAAACATTGAACAGACTTTACATATGTAATCTCAATGAGAAAAAGATTTGCCTGAATGAAGATGTTGGTAAAGAAATGGATAGACTTGACAGAACAATGCCTATGAAAATAAAGTTGACATTTTTTAAAGATTTGTCAAAACGAACCACCATTGTATTTCAAAATGTACGATCACTGCGAAAAAACATTGATAATATGCACGAGGACAGAAATTTTACATCTTGTTCTGTGTACATATTTGCTAAGACAAAGCTGACTAACAAAGATTCACTGGAGAGCTATGCAATCAGCAATTACCAACAATATAGATTTGACTGGAGTTTACCAGAAAAAAGATCACCATATGGCCTTGCTGTATATACCACATTGCCAATTTATGAGAGTAAAACTGTATCTTTGAAAAGAGAACTTGGTAGAGACAAATATGTGGAAGCTGTAATACTGGAAATTCCTGAAGAGTTAGTTTCTTGTAAAAACATTTGCATTGTCGGTATCTACAGTTCTCCTAAATGTTCATTGAAAGACATTCAGGTACTACTGAAAGATATTTTAAATCATGCCAGTAAAACATCAGCTATTGTCTTGGGGGATTTTAATATAGATCTGAAAAAAAATCCAACCATAAGCTTTTGACAACCACAGAGGGTTTTGAACAGAGAATTTCGGAGACCACCACTGACTACTCTTCTCAATTAGATCACATATACATCAACTTTACATTGCCAAATACTATACACGGTGTTTTTCAGAATTATATTTCTGATCACAAGCCGATTTGGATTTGCATCTAAAATTGACTCCATAAGAATTATTTCTTCTGTTTATGTAAATAGTATTTTACATTTGCCATGCATTGAAGGTAGAACTGTGAGGACAGCTTTTCTACTGAACACATAAAAATGAAAAGAGGATTGTGTAACACTGAAGTACTGCGATGCGATGTGTGGGTGCACTGCCTCACTGCCCAACTAAGAGTAAACATGTATTGTACAAATATAGCATCATGGGAAGTAATGAGATGTGAGAATGGCCATGCTGCCCAACAAGAATGAATGTTATACAATAGAGAAGTAAAGACTGCTTTGGTGTCCAACAAGCATAAACCTGTATCTTTACAGATTTCAAAACTGGATGGACAATAATGTTTAGTGTTTGCCAGCTGTTTCCATTCTCATTTTCTTTAATTTATCTCAATGTTCAACTTTTGTGTTATAAAAATTTTGAATAATATGCATAAAATTAATTTGAATAAAATTTTTTTTAGATGCCGTTCTTACTTCAAAGAGTACTATACAGCATCATGCAAGTAATTATTCTCTTTCAAACCGTTTAAAACCAGTTGCTACAGAATTTGAAAATTTCACTTCACTTTAGCTTCTTCCTCTCACAATTTTGTGGAAAACGGTGATGGAAACTATTATTTACACATGAAATTTGAAACTTGATATGTTTTGAATCATTTCAGTGGTTGCACTGGTGGTGGAAATTATTATTTAACATAACAAATGTTCTTCAGATTTCTATTGAATATTTTCATATTCTGATGACCTAAATGGTGGAGAATTTATATCATTTATCAACATGAAATATATTGCACGTAAATATATTCTTGATGGATTTTTGGTGTGATCATCACTAGTGAACTGATTTCTACCAAAATATTTGAACAGAGAAAGCTATGTTTAATCAGACACACAACTTCACTGTCTCTTGTTCATTTGAGATACACATGTTCAATGTTTGTTTCATTTGGTTAACTGTTATGTTTTGAAAATGTTCTCACGATGTAACAAAGCAATTTGTGTGACTTTCATTGAATACATTGTTTTCTTTTAACCCTATTGTAAATGAATGTCTATTTCTTTTCAACCTACTCACAATTGTTTACAATTGGCTGTAACATAAGTGCAAGCCCTACTTCGGAACTAACTCAAGCTTTTAGAATCTTTTCCAAACGAGTTGGAAAAGTACTAGAGTGCAAAAGCATGAAAAAGATCGAAAAAAGGGTCGAGCGAGACCAGCGCTCGAAATTACAGGTACTCTCTCTGCACACCTCTTGCGTTTACCGAGCGTATGCGCAACAACCTTGACGTCAATTCCTTTATTTTCCGCCATTGTACATGGTCGGAAATTTTTGTGACTCGTGCTTATTATGCTATGTATTCTTTGTGAACAACTTATTCTTCATATTTAGTGTGCTACTGGATTGTATCCTTTTATCAAGCTACCAAATTATTATTATTATTTAATGTTAATTTGTATTTTTATTGCTGTTCTCTTCACACTTTATCTTGTCTTTCCCCCACGTGTGAACACAACCTTAGTACTGTTTTCCGTTGGCGGGAAGCTTGATTATTGTTTTGATATCATGCCTAAGACTATTCCTTGTACCTCTTGTTTGCAGGTGAAACATGTGGACGATTCTCATAATGCATGTGTCACTTGCAACAATTGCACTTAGGCCCAATCATGTGGTATCTGGTATCTGTGGGGTTTGGTCCTCTAAATTTTGGGCTTCTGTGAACAAGGTGGTTCTTAACAGAGCTAGAACCCCTCGTTCTCGGGGTAAGGGTAGACGTGCCGTAGCAGACATTTCTGCAGGTGCACGTGGTGACTCTGTCACACAGGATTCGGATCTGACTTCTGTGGCGAGTTCCTCTGCAACTGTTGGCGGTGTTAGTTCAGTGATACCTGATGAGGAGACCTTGGTCTCTTTGTCTTCTGATGTCACTATTGAGGCGTCTTTTTTCGTTGAGAGCTTTTCCGAGGTCAGCTCGGTAACCCTCTCCGATCTGCCTCCTACACCATCGACCGTTGTTGAGGAGGTTGCTACTCCAGATCCTATTCTGTCTGATGGTGGCTCTTCCATCTCCTCTGGGGATGGACTACAGTCTCGGGGGACCGAGGCTGTATCTGCTGGTGTGTCTGTGTGTTCTCAGCCTTCCCCAGCCTCGCGGCGGGGCTGTGCGGGTTTGCTGTCTGCTCCGTCTCATCTGGCTAGGTTTGCTCCTAGTCGGTTGAGCCGGCCGGTCGCTTCGGCAGCGATTCCTCGTCCCTCGAGTGAATCGTTTATTGTTCCACCTTCGCCTGCTAGTGTGCCCACTAGCAGGATGGGGTTGGGACATTGGCATCCAGGGCCTGCTGTTCGGCAACGGTCAGTGACAGCCCCTGTTAGCTGTCACTCTCGGAACCTTCCTCTGGTGATTCCTCACTGTGTTCCGAGTCTGGGTGTCGATCGATGCTTGCCGTCGGTCTCAGAGGATAGGCAGTTGGGGCCGTCTGCTGCGCAGAGGCCAATGACAGGTTCCTGTCATTCTTGGGACAATCCTCCAGTGTCTTCTCACCGTGTCCTAGGTCCAGCTACCAATCGACGTGCGTCGTCGGTCTCTTTAGAGGATTTGCAGGCAGGGCCTTCTGTATCGCAGAGGTCAGTGATGGCCCCTGGGCGTCACAATCGGGACTATCCTCCGGTGTCTTCTCACCGTGCTCCTATTCTGTCTGCCGATCGACGTTCGCCGAGGATTTGGGTTCTTCTACCAGAAGGGTCCATTGGGAGGACACTCCGTCGGGCGATTCTGCTGCGACGGATTCTCAGGGTGTCCTGCGCCAGGCCGTTTTGGCTCTCACCCGGTTGCTTTCTGGCAACCCTCAAGTTGGCCTCCCTGTGCCTCCTGAGGCACAACCTCCTTTGGTCGGTCACCGAGGTGTCTCGCCTGGCCCCTTGGATACTGCACAGTATTCACAGGAGGTTTCTGCTGGTCAGCCCGAGTTGGGCTACGTCTCCTCTGCTACGGAGGATGACGAGTATCTTGAAGGTGATGGGCCCCCCTCGTCAGTCTTGGGGCAGGCTTTGGATTTCGTCTTTGGCTTATTGCCGGACGTTCAACCTTCCGACCAGCCTTCTGTGACCGTCCGGCCGCGGTCCACTGTGGAGCGCCGTAACCCTGTTGAGCCTTCTAGCTCCGGGGCTTTGCGTCCTCTGCAATCGGCTCAGGTGGTTGAGTCCTTCCAGGGCTTAGACGCCAAAATGCGTTCTAAGGCCCTCACGGGTTCCTTCTTTTCTAGAGCTGATGCCTTTCTGCCTCCATCGCGGTTTCGTGTGTATGATTCCGTCTCTCCACCAGTCTTCCAAGCGTTGACTACTGTGGATGAGGATTATTCTTCCCTCGGGTTGACTAAGCCTAAGTCGGCAGTTCTCCCGATGTCCAGGCCTGGCATTCTGAAAAATGCAGGAGGGCAAAAAATCGCTCTCCTCAATCAGCTTAGGAGAGCAATTAGCTTTACACAGCATTTTAAGTAACCAGTTGAGCGAACTCATTGAAACTGAAACCAACAGACTACATCAGTGATTTTATTAACTTTACTAAGGTAAACCGAAATCTCTTAGACATCTAGATGTCTCACTCAACAACCGAACACACACTTGACAAGACCTGTGTGTGTACCCAGACCTGTTGTCCAAGAAAGACATATGCCTACCACTACCACCTTCAACCCCCCAAGGGGGGTTGAAGGTGGTAGTAGTAGGCCTATGACTTTCTTGGACAACAGGTCTGCTTGAATCTACAGTCACATCCTGGTGCAAGTGCTTCAAGTGACAGGATAGTAGTAATGGTAGCATATTATAGTGTCAATATGCCTTGAATAATTACCCGTCAAACTGTGATGTCAGTTGTTGAACTTGAAACTGACAGAAAAAAAAATATTGCTGTGACCCATTTTGCTTCAAATGATTGCAACTGTGTTTGGGTATGGTTGCAGCCATTACCTTTTACCACTAAACCACTTTCAAAATGAAATTACGTGATGTTATGTGACTTCGAAGTTAAGCTTTACAACAAAAATTAAATGTGAGCATAATACATGTAATCAATCATCCCAGACCAAAATATTTAGGAGGGCAATTTTTCGCTCTCCTTAATTCTTTCAGGAGGGCAGTAAGGAGAGCTAAAAAATCGCTCTCCTGAAATTGCCAAGCCTGCGATGTCGGTAGTTGAGTCTATGGTGGGGCTGTCCCGAGAGATGCTGGGTATGTTGTCTCTCGCGGACCATGTCGTCGCTGCTCTGGCTGAATATTTTCCACCAGGGGAGTTTGATGACGCTCAGGCGCCTTTTCGCGTTTTGTCACAGGCTCTTATGAACTTGACTCACGCTCACGCCTGTAACACGGCTAATTTGGAGCTGGCACGCCGGGATGCGGTTTTGGATTCTTTACCTTCCCTTCCTTCTGAGCAACGTGCTGTTCTGAGGTCTGCCTCTTTGGTGGGACCTCAGTTGTTCCATGGTTCCGTGGAAGCTGTTTGTGGCGAAGTTCTTCGTCATTCGAAGGACCAGCTTTTGCTGAGACAGCTTGACCCACCTGCTGCTGCGGGTGGGGGTCGTTCCGGCCCGCCAAGCGTGCTGCTGCGTCTGCCTCGTCGGCGACGTCGGCTCCGCCTTCGGCTCCGCCTTCGGCTCCGTCTGCTCCTTCTGCTCATAAGAAGCGCCGACGTGGCCAGGCCCGCTGGCAGCCTCAGGCTGGAAAGTCTCAGGACTCTGTCACTTCCCGAGGTGGTTTCTCCTCTCGGGGGCCTCGTCGAGGCCGCAAGTGAAGGTTCTCACCTCGATTCGCCTCCAGTCGGGGGAAGGCTGTCGCTGTTTTACGACCGTTGGACAGAGATAACGTCGGACTCTTGGGTCCTCGACGTCATTCAATCCGGTCTGCGACTGTCCTTCCATCAGCACCCCAGTTTATCTCGGGTGCCTCTTCCGACTCAGGTCCCTTCAGATTCTCTGCGTTGGGACCTTCTGGTGCAGGAGATCGACAATCTCCTCACCAAAGGGGCGATCGAGGTGGTCAGGAACACCCTTTCACCGGGATTTTACTCGAGACTTTTCTTGGTGCCGAAGAAAAATGGCCAATATCGTCCTGTCATCGATCTGAGTACCCTGAACGAGTACATAATAGCTCCTCGTTTCAGTATGGAGACTTTCCGGTCGGTTCGACGTTCAGTTCATCAGGGCGATTTTGCAGCCAGTATCGACCTGAAGGATGCCTACTTCCATGTACCCATTCATCTGGCGTCACGGAAATACCTTCGGTTCTCGTTTCGGGATCGAGTTTTTCAATTCAGAGCTCTCCCGTTCGGTTTGAACCTGGCTCCTTGGGCCTTCACCCGACTGATGTCACATGTGCTTGCTTTCCATCGCACTCAGTCGGCAGTGACTTCGTCAGCCTACCTAGACGACATCCTCCAACGGCACCACGATGCTGCTGTTCTGGAGTTCGATGTCCGGCAGTTTCTTTGCTTGCTAGAGTCGCTGGGTTTCAGAGTCAATCGCGAGAAGTCGGATCTTCTTCCTTCTCAGCGATTCCGTCATTTGGGGATGGATTTCAACACTCTTCACAATGTAGTGTCGGTCCCCCAGGCTCGGGTGACGATTCTTTCCGCCTTGACTCGGGACCTGTTTCAATCTTCCTCGGTCTCGGCCAGGACTTTCCTTTGGATGCTGGGCCTTTGCGGTTCGGTGACAGATCTCATTCCGCTCGGTCGCTTGTTTGTCTGACCTCTCCAACACTTCCTGTTGGATCAATGGCGTGCGGATGTAGATCCGCTGGACCTGGAACTCACTATTCCTCGGTCTCTGCTTTGTCACCTCCGCACTTGGGCAGATATTCCCTGGCTGACACAGGGTGTTCCGTTGGATCTTCCTTTGGCCGATCGCATCCTTACTGCGGATGCCAGCGATCGGGGCTGGGGTGCGACGTTGGATCCTCTCGGTCTGTCTCCTCACGGAGAGTGGGACAGCGAGCAGGTGGGCCTTCATATCAACCAGAAGGAGCTCCTTGCTCTTCTGTTGAGTTTTCGGCTTTGGATCCCTCACCTGTCGGACCATGTTATCCTACTTCTTTCGGACAATTTGACAGTAGTGGCCTACATACGGAATCAGGGAGGCACACATTCGATTCCCATGTAT
Source organism: Pictodentalium vernedei (assembly GCA_031216915.1). Taxonomy (NCBI): domain Eukaryota; kingdom Metazoa; phylum Mollusca; class Scaphopoda; order Dentaliida; family Dentaliidae; genus Pictodentalium; species Pictodentalium vernedei. The sequence continues at coordinate 270,644,110 of CM062295.1, forward strand.
CGGCTGTCTCGGGATCTTCTTCTGTTGGCGCGGGATGTGAATGCTCGGGTGTCCATTCGACACATTCCCGGGCGTCTCAACGTCCTAGCAGACTCCCTGTCCCGACGCGACAGTGTCCTTCCAACCGAATGGATGCTACATCGGTCGGTGTTTCAGGCGATTTGCGAGCAGTGGGGTCGTCCTCAGGTCGACCTTTTCGCTACTCGCTGGAATCATCAGGTAGAGACTTTTGTCTCCCCTTGTCCAGATCCTCTGGCATTTGCAGTAGACGCTCTGTCTCTGGACTGGACAGGTTGGGTCGGCTATGCCTTTCCTCCTGCACCGATTCTTCCTCAAGTTTTAGCGAAGATTCGTGATTGCAGTTGCAGGATCATTCTGATCACACCCCTGTCTCCACAGAGGGTGTGGATCAATCTGCTGCGGCCTCTATTGGCCGATCGACCGATTCGTCTACCTCTACGTCGCGATCTTCTTTCACAGGGTCGTCCCAGGAAGTATCACAACAACCTGGCGAGCCTGTCCCTTCACGCCTGTCTTTTATCAGGTCCAGTCTCCGACGTAGAGGTTTTTCGAGACGATCAGTGGAGTGCATTTCTGCATCGCGGCGACCTTCCACTGGAATGACTTATGCCGCCAAGTGGAAGGTTTTCTGCCGCTGGTGTTCAGATCACAATGTGAATTACCGTGATCCATCAATCGCTCAAATTGCGGATTTTCTGGTTTTTCTTTTTGACTCCAAGGGCCTCCAGCCTATTACGATTAAGGGCTATCGGTCGATGCTGTCTGATACTTTCTCTTATGTGGGAAAGCGGTGTATCGGTCGTAATCTTTTCCTCTCCAAACTTATTCGGCACTTTTCTTTGAAGAGGCCTCGAGTTTTGCGTCTTACACCCAAGTGGAACTTGGCATGGGTGTTGCACTGTTTGGAGGGGGCGCCATTCGAGCCTTTATCTGAGACCGACATGCGTTTTCTCACCTATTAGACGGCTTTTCTTCTAGCGTTTGCTTCTGCTCGTTGAGTCAGTGAGCTTCATGCGCTATCTGTTGATTCTGCCTTCTTCCGAAATGAGGCTAACAGTGTCACATTCACTACTGATTGCTCTTTTCTGGCTAAGAATCAACTCCCCGATTCGGTACCTCCTCCCATCTGCATTCAGGCTCTCCCTGCTGTAGATGGATGGAGGCCTCTTCTTTGTCCTGTTCGTGCGGTCAAGTCTTACATTACTCGCACTCAGCTCATTAGGAGGGGTCGGAAGAGATTCTTTCTGTCTTTCATTCCTAAGAGGCAGTCTATCTCTTCCCATTCTATTTCCAGGTGGATCTGTCTTGCAATCAAGCTGGCTTATTCTCGCTTGTCTGCATCGGATCTTGTTTCGAACCGGCTTAATGCTCACGAGGTTCGTGCCATTTCTACATCCTGGGCGTTCTTCAATTCTGTTTCGCTCCGTGATGTTATGAATGCGGCTTACTGGAGGAATGCTTCTACCTTCTCCTCCTTTTATCTCCGCCACCTTCAGCAGCAATCTGAGGACCTTTATTCTTTAGGCCCTCTCGTTGCTGCTCAGGCTGTTGTGCACCCTCGTTAAAATTGTTTTTGTCGAGGTTGCGCTTCGCTCAGCCTTGTTCTTTTCAGGTGCCCTCTCTCTATCTTCATTACAGGTTTTCGTTTTTGTTCTCTGCCATCCTTGCTTTCGTTCTGCTACTCTTGTTGGTATTGGTTATGTGATTCACCTCCTCCTATTGTTTATTCAGCCAATTGTAAACAATTGTGAGTAGGTTGAAAAGAAATTAAAATTTTTCAGTAAATTTTGTTTCTTAACATACCTACCACAATTGTTTATCGGAGGCCCACCCTCCTTGGGGATATCTTTGATATCGATGCCTCCACGCTAAATCACAAACTTCTCGTTGGTGGAAATATGGAATTGACGTCACGGTTGTTGCGCATGCGCTCGGTAAACGCAAGAGGTGTGCAGAGAGAGTACCTGTAATTTCGAGCGCTGGTCTCGCTCGACCCTTTTTTCGATCTTTTTCGTGCTTTTGCACTCTAGTACTTTTCCAACTCGTTTGGAAAAGATTCTAAAAGCTTGAGTTAGTTCCGAAGTAGGGCTTGCACTTATGTTACAGCCAATTGTAAACAATTGTGGTAGGTATGTTAAGAAACAAAATTTACTAAAAAATTTTAATTTTTCAGCACATTTTGTAAAAAATAAATTTATGAAAGCCTTTCCTAATTCTTATTTATGATTTAATATCTGGCCTCACAATTCATATTCTTAATCATAAATATTTCTAAAAGGAAAAAAATGCTTTTATATCCAATGATTCTATGTTGAATTGATATATAATAAATGCAGAAATATAGACTTTCCAAAGCCATCACATAAACCACATTAATCATTTGATGCCTAGTTAACCCTTTATCTAACGTAACGGCCAAAACCGACCAGCGCTATTCTCAAAAATCGCCAATTAATTTTCACTATTTTTTAAATTTTTTGTCTCAAAAACATAGGTTATGACCCCTCGTTGGAACGAGCTCGTCGAGCTCGTTCCAACAAGGAGTCATAACCTATGTTTTTGAGACAAAAAATGAAAAAAATTAGTTATTCAAGAATTATTTTTGCTAGTGTCGTCTGCTTTTCATGTTAGGTAAAGGGTTAATGATTTATATTAACTAAATATTAGGCATGTTACATTGGAACGACATTATCAAGCGCGAATGTAGGTGGGCGTTGGGATGTAACATCCCTCTTGTTTGTACACAACTTCCACACGGCTCAGACAAGAGGCCATATTTATGAACCGATCTTTACGAAACTTCTTGGGTACCTTAGTTATCACCATGGGATGAGAACAAGTGTTTTTGGATGTGGTCCAAAATTCAAGATAGCCGCCAGCAGCCATTTTGTACCAAAATTAGTGCAATCAGTTTTTTGTACAGAACTTCTGTATGAAAGTTCTGATTCAAATAAATTTTTGTCTGAATCTTTAATAACAAGGAATTCATCACACATAATACAGGGTTTTTTTTCTCGTGCAGAAATTATGCAAATTAGATGAACTTTGATTTGTTCAGTGCTATTTATACACAGTAACTGCACATGTCAATAAGGCTTGGGCTAGAGTCTGTATTTATGAACTGATCTTCACGAAACTTCTTGGGGTACCTTTGTTATCACCTTGTGACAGGAACAGGTGTTTTTGGGTGCCTTTGTTATCACTGTGCTATGAGAACAAATATTTTTGTGTTCAGTCAGACCCACTCTGGGACTCAAAGATTTCTTTTCTAGTTTAGCATCTAACTGTCACCCCACCTTTACTAAACTTTACCTGTACATTTGTTACAGGCTACTGTCAGCATTTATAAACAGACCGTTACAATACTTTACATTTACCTTTATTATCAGGTCATTACGTAGATGTTTGTCATTGCTGTGTCACATACTATACATGTACATGCCTTAAACAAGTTGAGCGACAGTGTCATTGACACTTTCATTTGATTCTGATTGGTGGATTTTGAAAAATCTTTTCCTCTGCAAGCACAGGGCCAAATGTTTTGAAACTTTGCATGGTTGATGTCTGAGGCGCCCTCTACCAACTATCCTCATTTAATGTTGATCGGGTTGCAAACATGGCTGCATTATTTATTTATTTATTGATGTTTAAGGTCACATATTTATGCACAATGGCTAATCATGACCGTGACAGTTTTATGGGTGGAGGAAGCCGGAGTACCCGGAGAGAACCACCGAGCAACGCCGAGCAGCTGCCAGCTCCCCAACATCGTAACTCCGCACTGCAGCACAGAGAGGGTTAGATTGGTTGAAGACATGCGTACCATCGACGTGCAGTACGCCTTAGTACACGGCGTCATCGTGCCCCCACGCGGGCAATGGAGATGAAGTGTCTTGCCCAAGGACACAACGCGGTTGCCACAGGTGGGATTCGAACCGAGGACCTCTCGGCTTGCAGCCTGCACCTCTACCTACTGAGCCACCGCGCTCCCCACATGGCTGCAATTGTGGCTTGTTGTTACTATAGAAACCGCATTGGAAATCACATTTTCATCTGTGGAACTACTGAGTCGCCGTCAACCAAACTTCGCAGGAATGGTCTACAGGAGGACCTCTACAAACGATCCTCTTTTTAGCTTAACTTGACATAGTCAAGATAAGCTATTGCCATCACGCAAGCGGAAGTCTGTTAGTCTGTGAGTCTGTTAGTCTGTCAGTCTGTGAGTCTGTTCACATTTTCCTTTAGTACGGTCTACACCCCGCAGTTCTTGTCTGATTGTCATGAAATTTCATATGCAAATTTGGGGTCATGTCTAGATGAGAAAGTCCCCTTTTGGTCGTGATCGGCAACCGGTATGGCTGCCCGAGCACAAAACCTGAAAACCATTAGCACAGTCTACAGGTCGTATTTATGAAGGGATTTTAATGTAACTTGGTAGGATGCCTCTGTATAATGCCTAGATGAGAAAGTCCCCTTTTGGGCATGATCGATCAACCATGATGGCTGCCCAACCTCGAAACCCCAAAACTTTTAGCTCAGTCTGCAGGTCATGTTTAATGTGGAGGGATTTCATTGTAACTTGGTAGAATGACTCCTTATGATGTCTAGATGAGAATTTTGCCATTTGGGCATGATCTGCCAACCGTGACGACAGCCCGAACCCAAAACCTGAAAACCTTTAGCACAGTCTAGAGGTCATATTTATTGAGGAATTTCATTATAACTAGGTGGGTTGACTTCATATAATGTCTAGATGAGAAAATTTCCTTTTCGACATGAATGGGCAACTGTGACGGCTACAGGGGCCCAAAGCCCGAAAACCTTTAGCACAGTCTAGAGGTCATATTTATGAAGGGATTTCATTGTAACTTGGTAGGATGACTCCAAATAATGTCTAGATGAGAACGTCCCATTTTGATCGCGATCATTCAGCCTTGATGGGTGCCCGAGCCCAAAAACCTTTAGCATAGGCAAAAGGTCATATTTATGGAAGGATTTCATTGTAACCTGTTAGGCTGACTCCCTATAATGCCTAGATGATGACATCCCCTTTTGGTCGTGATTGGTCAGCTGTGATGGCTACAAGTGCCCGAAGCCCGAAAACCTTGAGCACAGTCTACAGGTCATATTTATGAAGGGATTTCATTGTAACTTCTTAGGATCACTCCAGATGATGCCCAGATTAGATTGTCCCCTTTGGTTGTGATCATTCAACCATGATGGCTGCCCGAGCCTGAAGCCTGAAAACCTTTAGCACAGTCTACAGGTCATATTTATGAAGGGATTTCATTAGCTCCGCTGACAGAGCTTTTCTTATACTGATTCATCTGTCGTCTGTCGTCCTGTTGTCCGTCTGTCCGTCCATCCGTCCGTCGTCAACATTTTATTTGTCCGAGCCATAATTTCTAAACCGCTGAATATTTTTCCACCAAACTTCATAACAATATGTATTATCAATAGACAGTGTGTCATCAATTATTCTGCGGTCTGTAAATCCACAGGGTCAAGGTCACAGGTCACAGGATCAGGAAAATCTTAAGATATTTTTGATATTTTTTTCGGCTAAAGTTTGTAACAATATTAGTATTAGAAAACATGCCCATGCGATCAGTGGCCCTCAGCGGAGCTCTCTAGGTGTGACAGGCCTCTTGTTGTAACTTGGTAGGTTGACTTCATATAATGTCTAGATGAGAACGTCCCATTTTGATCGCGATCATTCAGCTTTGATGGGCGCCCAAGCCCCAAAACCTTTAGCACAGGCAAAAGGTCATATTTATGGAAGGATTTCATTGTAACCGTTAGGTTGACTCCATATAATGCCTAGATGATGACATCCCCTTTTGGCTGTGATTGGTCAGCTGTGATGGCTACAAGTGCCCGAAAACCTTGAGCACAGTGTACAGGTCATATTTATGAAGGGATTTCATTGTAACTTCGCCGGATCACTCCAGATGATGCCCAGATGAGATTGTCTCCTTTGGTTGCGATCATTCAACCATGATGGCTGCCCGAGCCTGAAGCCCGAAAACCTTTAGCACAGTCTACAGGTCATATTTATGAAGGGATTTCATTGTAACTTGGTAGGTTGACTTCATATAATGTCTAGATGAGAACGTCCCCTTTTGGACAAGATTGGGCAACTGCGACGGCTACAGGGGCCCAAAGCCCGAAAACCTTTAGAACAGTCTACAGGTCATAATTATGAAGGGATTTCATTGTAGCTTGGTAGGATGACTCCAAATAATGTCTAGATGAGAACGCCCCCTTTTAGTCGCGATTGTTAGCCTTGATGGCTGCCTGAGCCCAAAAACCTTTAGCATGTCTGTAGGTCGTATTTATGGAAGGATTTCATTGTAACTTGTTAGGTTGACTCCATATAATGCCTAGATGATGACATCCCCTTTTGGTCATGGTTGGTCAACTGTGATGGCTACAGGTGCCCGAAAATCTTGAGCACAGTCTACAGATCATATGAAGGGATTTCATTGTAACTTTGTAGGATCACTCAAGATGATGTCCAGATGAGAATGTCCCCTTTTGGTTGCGATCATTCAGTCATGATGGCTGCCCAAGCCTAAAGCCTGAAAACCTTTAGCACAGTCTTCAAGTCATATTTATGAAGGGATTTCATTGTAACTTCGTAGGTTGACTTCATATAATGTCTAGATGAGAACAGCCCCTTTTGGACACCATTAGGCAACTGTGATGGCTACAGGGGCCCAAAGCCCCAAAACCTTTAGCACAGTCTACAGGTCATATTTATGAAGGGATTTCATTGTACCTTGGTAGGATGACTCCAAATAATGTCTAGATAAGGATGTCCCCCTTTAGTCGCGATCATTCAGCCTTGATGGCTGCCCAAGCCCAAAATCCCAAACCTTTAGCTTAGTCTGTTGGTCATATTTATGGAAGGACTTCATTGTAACCCGTAAGTGTGACTCCATATAATGCCTAGATGATGACATCCCCTTTTGATCGTGATTGGTCAACTGTGACAGCTCAGGGGCCCGAAGCCCAAAAACCTTGAGCACAGTCTACAGGTCATATTTATGAAGGGATTTCATTGTAGCTTCGTAGGATCATTCCAGATGATGCCCAGATGAGAATGTCCCCTTTTGGTTGCGATCATTCAACCATGATGACTGCCAGAGCCCAAAGCCCAAAAACCTTTAGCACAGTCTACAGGTCATATTTATGAAGGGATTTCATTGTAACTTGGTAGGTTGACTTCATATAATGTCTAGATGAGAACGTCCCCTTTGGACGCAATTGGGAAACTGATGGCTACAGGGTCCCGAAGCCCAAAAACCTTTAGCACAGTCTACAGGCCATATTTATGAAGGGATTTTAATGTAACTTGATAGGATGATTCGTTTTGGAATAATTTCACTGTAACTTTTGTTGATATACGTTAACTGTGAGGGCCACATACATTAACTGTGAAATCATATTAACCCACCCCTCAGCTCTTTAGTACAGTGTACACCTTATATTATTTTTTTCAAAAATAGAGCATACAGAGAACAGAAATGAACATATTCCCAATTATCACAATTCTTGTCTTATTTCATAATCCTTTCATAAACATTGAACATTATCCTTTTCATTAAACACAACACACAAGTTAAGCTGCAGTGTCACTGACACTTTCATTTAGCTCACTGAAGGGAGCTCAACTTATCATTTGCAGTCTGTCGTACGTCGTCGTGAACATTTTTCAAACGATTTCTCCTCTGAAACCAGTGGTCTGATTTTCACGAAACTTCATTTGGATGTTCATTACTATATGGCAATTCATGTTTGTTCAAATGAAATGTTACGTCCTTTGGGGGCTCTGTATGGGGCATAACTCTGATAGCACCGTATGAATTAAAGAAAAATTATTAAAAAATCTTCTTCTCCAGAATCTCTTGATACTTGGTATGCAGCATCTTGGTATGGGTCTGATTCAAGTTTGTTCAAATCGGGCCCCTGGATTCATATTTGGGCTCACTATAGAATCCCAAATTCGAACTTAGTGCATTTCAGGCTAATTTCTTCAAAAATCTTCTTCTCCAGATCCAGCAGGCAGAATCTTTTGATATTTGGTATGCAACATTGTGGGGTGGATTTGATTCAAGTTTGTTCAAATCGCCCCCATGATTCACATTTGGGCTCAGTATAGAAACCCGAATTCGACTTAGTGCATTTCAGGCAAATTTCTTAAAAAATTTTCTTTTCCAGATCCAGCAGGCAGAATCTTTTGATATTTGGTATGCAACATTGTGGGGTGGATCTGATTGAAGTTTGTTCAAATCGGCCCCCTGGATTCATATTTGGGCTCACTATAGAAGCCCGAATTCGAACTTCATGCATTTCAGGCAAATTTCTTAAAAAATCTTCTTCTCCTGATCCAGCAGGCAGAATCTTTTGATATTTGGCATGCAACATTGTGGGGTGGATCTGATTTAGGTTTGTTCAAATCGGCCCCCTGGGTTTATATTTGGGCTCAAAAGCTCGAATTAGAACTTAGTGCATTTCAGGCAAATTTCTTCAAAAAATCTTCTCCAGATCTAGCAGGCAGAATCTTTTGATGTTTGGTATGCAACATTGTGGGGTGGATCTGATTCAAGTTTGTTCAAATCGGCCCCCTGGGTTTGTATTTGGGCTCAGTATAGAAGCTCGAATTCGAACTTAGTGCATTTCAGGCAAATTTCTTAAAAAATCTTCTTTTCCAGATCCAGCAGGCAGAATCTTTTGATATTTGGTATGCAACATTGTGGGGTGGATCTGATTCAAGTTTGTTCAAATCGGCCCCCTGGATTCATATTTGGGCTCACTATAGAAGCTTGAATTCGAACTTAGTGCATTTCAGGCAAATTTCTTTGAAAACTGTTGAAATCAATTCTCTGGGTTGATATTTAGGCTACTATGTCAGGTGAGCGCCCTCAGGCCCCTTGGGGCCTCTTGTTACATTTGGAACAGGGTGGCACGCACTTGGTTCCCTTGTATGAATTCTGGCTCGGGATCTTTTACTGTGCACTCAGGATGTCAACGCCGGATTGGTGGTTCATCACATTTCCGGTTGTCTGAACATCCTAGCTGACTCCCTGTCCCGACGGGGCAGGGTCATTTCCACCAAGTGGATGCTTCACAGGGCAGTGTTCCAGTCGCTTTGCAATCTCTGGGGTTGTCCCCATATTGACCTGTTTACAACCCATTGGAACCATCAGGTGGACACTTTTATGTCCCTGTGTCCAGATCCTCTGGCTTTTGCTGTACATGCTTTGTCACTCGATTGGAATGGTCTAGTCAGCTACGGCTTTGTGCTGGTTCCGATTCGGCCTCAGGTTCTCGCCAAGATTCAAACCTGCAGTTACTGAATCATTCTGATCGCTCCCCTGTAACCTCAGCGGGTGTGGATCAATCAGCTCCGCCCTTTATTGGTGGTGGTTTTGGCCTGTCTCCCTCTACGTCTCAACCTTCTTTGTCAAGGTCACCCGAGGAGGTTTCACATCGACCCGACTTCATTGTGCCTTCACGCATATCTTTTGTCCGGTCCTCTCTCCTCCATAAAGGTTTTTCGAGATGAGCAGTGGATTGCATTTCTTCTTCAAGGCGGCTCTCCACTGGTTTAGCCTCTGCGGCTAAGTGGAAGGTCTTCTGTTGATGGTGTGCTGATCACTATTATGCCAATCCTTCGATAACACAGATTGCAGAGTTTCTAGTACACCTGTTTGATTCTCGTGATCTCCAACCTGTTACCATCATGGGTTACAGGTCCATGTTTTTGGAGACTTTTTTGTATGTGGGAAAATGTCGAATTGGCACTAATCAATACCTCTCCAAGCTTATTCGGCACTTTTCTTTGAAAAGGCCTAGGTTTTTGCAGCTTACCCCAGGATGGAATCTTTCTTGGGTTCTGCTTTGCTTGTGGGGTGGGGGTGGGGGTGCCATTCAAACCATTATCCCAGGTTGATATGCATTTTCTCGCGTACAAAATGTTTTTTCTGAGGCTTTTGCCTCAGCCAGAAGGGTTAGTGAGCTTCACACCCTCTCGGTTGATCCTGCCTTCTTCAGGAGCTCCGCCAACAGTGTTACTTTTTCCACTGATTGCTCCTTTCTGGTCAAGAATCAGATATCAGAAACTACTCCACCTCCTGTCTGTATCAGGGCTCTTCCTTCTGCTGAGGATAATTGCCTCTTTTTGTTCTCTTGGTTTGTGCAATTCGCATTTACCTCATCCAGACGCAATTCATTAGGAAAGGCAGCAAAAGATTATTTCTGTCTCTTCTCCCTGGTTGACAGAAGCATTTCTCGATGAATTTGTCTTGCTATTCATGCATCATATGCTCGTCTAGCGACTGATGATTGTATTACCAATCGCTATTCTTCCCACAAGGTGTGTACATTGTCTACCTTATACTAACTACGTCAAGTTGTCGGATGGTGTGCAGGCAGCCTACTGGAGAAATGCTTCTACTTTCTCCACCTTCCATCTGCGTCAGTTGCTGGAGCAGTCTGAGGACCTTTATTCTTTAGGCCCTCTTTCTTCTGCTCAGGCTGTTATCAACCCTATCCATTAGGGTTCTTACAAGGTCAGTTCCAGCCCTTTTCATGGGTACTGTCCTTTTTGTCTGTGTCACATAGGGCCATAAGCCACTCATCTCTCATTGTCATTTACTAAGGGTTGTGATGCTATGGTGTTATAGGCCTTGGGAACTCTTCTTCTGTCCACGGTTCCAGCACAGTTGGGTTATGTGGGGGTTGATTATGTGATTCCCTCCTCCTCTTGTCTATTCAGCTGGTTGTAAATAAATGTAAGGTAGATTGATGAGAAATTTAAATTTTATAGTAAATTTCCTTTCTTTTACCAACTGCAATTGTTTACATGGAGGCCCTCCCATCTTCTGGTAAGAATCCTTCCTCCCCACTGATCACATAACTTCAATGTTAGCAGATTCAAATAGAATGACATGTTGGTTATTCGTCTGCGCACTGGTTCCAAAAGCTGTGCATTAGTACAGGGAGAAGTGTCTCCTACTGGGTGTGCGCCGGACTCAAGTCAACCCAGTTTTGGCTTATTTTTTCTTTTCTTTTGCACCACTTTTCTTTCCTAAATCGCTTGGGAAAGAACAAAATAGAGAGTATATTTCTGAGTTAAGGACTTCCACTGTAGTACAAGCCTGTTGTAAACAATTGCAATAGGTATAATAAGAAAGGAAATTTACTATAAAATTTAAATTTTTCTTGCAAACTGTACTTGTTTGGTACTGTTTGATTTCACACCATCACAGGCCAACATGTACATGGATCTCAGGTAGGCATGAGATCATGCACTGGCCGGCAGGGAGTAGAACCTTATGTATGGTTTTCATTCTGAACAAACTTTTTTTTGTGTCAAGTTGAAATGGGGCATCTTTATAGAACCCATGTAACCAATCTTTGGATGGAAATTGTCTGTGCTAATCCCTTGCAGACAGCATGCAAAATGTGTTGTTTCAGAATGCAGAGTTTAAAAAAAAGTGCCTTACCATTATCAGGTTAAATGCTATGTCATTATTACCGGTCTCTAGAATGCATCATCATTACATCATGTTCTGCTGTGCGTGTAATGTGTGTGTAGGGGGTGGGGGTTGTGAGGGTGGGTGAAACAATAGAAAATTGATCACACAGCATCATGCAAAACCCAATAAACTCAACATGAAAGCCACCTTCTCATTGTACTTAGAATCATTTGCTAATTCTTTCAGGAATAAGAGTTTTGGGTAGATGTTCTCTACTTTGAAGGAGAGGCTGGCTCACCAATTATGTACCACCTATACTATCCCAGGCATATTGGATGTTTCATATGTTATCTCATATAATATAGCTTCTGCATATGTCTTCTGTTTTATGTATGGTCCTGCGAATATTCGAGATTCGATTCGATATCGATACCATACGTATGCTTCGAGATCGATCCCGAATCAGTCTCAGGATTCGATTTTTTCGAATCTCTCGTACTAACTTCAATTTGTTACATTTCCAACAAAAATAGGATAAAACTGTCATTAGAAAATTCATTCATGTAGGCTCAATTCCTATTTATTTGAATAATTGACAATGTTTAATTGTTAGGTAAGGTGTGAATTTGGCCCAGAACATTATCCATAGTTTTGGTTTTTGAAGGCTTAACTTGTTACTATTCACGTTCTTAAGAACGTGAATAGTAACAAGTTAGACCTTCAAAAACTAAAACTATGGACAATAGGCCTAGCTGTTTCAGCGACGGTGCTACAGAGAATATTTAGTTATTGGTGTTTAATGTGTTCACTCCGTCGCGTAAAGGTCATCACAGTGTTCCGTAACTTCCGCTTGATGCAATATGAAATAACTTGTCTATTAAGATTCGATTTGGGATTCGATTCGATGTCGATATCAGAGACATGATTCGATTTGAGATTCGATTCAAAAAGAAATTTGTGATTCGCAGATCCTTAGTTTTATGAGCCTTAAAAATTTGCTTCCAATGAAGAAATGGCCTATGCTCACCTCCAAATCTGCACTACCCGTAAATGAGAAAACATCCCCAACTTAAAATCCTGAGATCCATGGAAAATCGGAGTTCAGTATGATTGGAATACAATGAACACTATATGTTTTAAATTTGTTTTTGTATATGCATCCTAAAAATAGGTGCTGCATCCTAAAAATAGGTGCTTCCAGGGCAGTACGGGTTATCTAATTATGCCCATTCCACCCTAAAATGCTGGATTTCAGCATCGCTTTTGATGGTGTGCAATGGTCTAGTGGTTTAGGTGTTGGACTCCTGATTGCCAGGTGCGGTTGCCGAAGGTCCGATTCCTGGCGGGGGATCAGAAACCAACATTCTAGATTCCTCTAAAACAAGATTTATGTCCCTAAAAAAAAAACACACACAGGCCTGTGCCTGTCTTCAACTGAGGCCAACCACAGCACTTTTGTCATAGTGGTCTAATGGTTTAGGTGTTGGACTCCTGATTGCCATTAGAATCTTCGACCTGTCATCGCCTATAAGAAAAACAAAAGCTTGCGTAACATCCTTGTAAGGACTAAATTAGAGCCCATCAATGAATAACACCAATTTCTGCCAGTCAGTTTAACCAGTTCCTAAGCTCATCACTTAGTTTAAATCAATTTTATGTACTTTTTTGTCATGTTTGAAACCAATCAGGGTTCAGTAAATGAAAACAATTTTTCGGCAGCATATTAAAAGAAAAAAAACGTTTCAGTAGGAAATGTCTGTGCCAGTGCGATTTTTTAACCTCAAACACACACACACACACACACACACACACACACAACCAGTTCCTAAGCTCATCACTTAGTTTAAATCAATTTTGTGTAATTTTTTTGTCATGTTTGAAACCCATCAGGGTTCAGTAAATGAAAACAATTTTTCGGCGGCGTATTAAAAGAAAAGAACGTTTCAGTATGAAATGTCTGTGCCAGTGCGATTTTTTAACCTCAAACACACACACACACACTCTTTCTACTTGCAAGATAAGCATCCAGAATTTCAAGGGTTCACGTATTCCATAACAATTATTTGTCCCATTTATCTAAACATTTTGAAAGATTTGGGTCATTGTTAGCTCACCTGGCCTAAAGAGCCATGTGAGTTATTGCCATCAGTTGTAAACTCTTCACATTTTTATCTTCTTCTCAGGAACTGCTGAGCCAATGTGAAACAAACTTGGGAGGAATGGTCTATGGGAGGTTCAAAACAAATGATCTCATTTTGTTCCCATCAGATGAAAAACATGGCCACCAAAGGCATTCTTTGATTCTGATTGGTGGATTTTAAAAAACATTTTCTCCTCTGAAAGTACAAGGCCAATGTTTTGAAACTTCAGATGATTGATGGCTGGGACACCTTGTACTAACAATCCTCATTTAATGTTGATCAGGTTGCAAATATAGCGGTGATAGCGGCTTATAATTACCATAGAAACCCTTTGGGAAAATTGCATTTTCTTCTTTTTCACTGGAACTATTGAGCCGATGTGAACCAGACTTGACAGGAATGGTCTATGGGAGGTCCTCTGCAAACAGTCCTCATTTTGCTCCCATTGAATGAAAAACATTGCCGCCAGAGGCATTCTTTGATTCCGATTGGTGGATTTTCAAAAATCTTCTCTAACTACCAGGTCAAATGTTTTGAAACTTCACACGATTGATGTCTGGGACACCCTTTACCAATGATCCTCATTTAATGTTGATCAGGTTGCAAACATGGCTGCAATTGAGGCTCATAGTTACCATGGAAACCAGACCTTCATTTTAAAAAAAAATCCAGGCAAGCTATATGTTGCGTGCCTAAGATGAAAGTAAGGCACTCAGTGTCTTTGGCGGTGTGCCAAGTCGTTAAACTACCTCTAAATGCACCCTCCCCTCTCCTCCCCCCCCCCCCCCCAAGAAAAAAAAGAAAAATTAACAACAACATCAACAACAATAACAAAAACCAACAAAAAGCAGACACTAGGTTTGGATGGTGTTGATCATTTACTCTGTATTTGGAAAATAACACTGGGGTATATCAGAATAGTAATTAATTTCACCTTTGTCTAGAACATGAGCAGGTATGCCCATTCTAACTATAAGATATTGGACTTATCCCTTGAAATGGAATGTTCCACAAGCTTGCGCAAGCATGGAAGACTACTTCTTAAGCACGTGGCTTATGTCATGTTCTGGTGTTTTTGGAACTTATAATATTTCACATACCTTTATCAGCCTATAAACGTGTTGTGTTTGGGGTAGACAAATAAGGCTACAATAAGACACAGCAAAGATTTGATAATTGATAAAAGTCATAGAGGCTGTATTTATGAACTGATCTTTACGAAACCTCTTGGGCACCTTTGTTATCAACTTGGGATGAGAACGAGTGTTTCTGGGTGCGGTCCAAAATTCAAGATGGCTGCTAGTGGCCATTTTGTACCAAAATTAGGTCCAATCAGTTTTTTGTACACAACTTCTATACGGCTCAGGCTAGAGGTCGTATTTATGAACCGATCTTTACAAAACTTCTTGGGTCCCTTTGTTATCACCGTGGGATGAGAACGAGTGTTTTGGGGAGCGGTCCAAAATTCAAGATGGCCGCCAGCAGCCTTTTTGTACCAAAATTGGTGCAATCACTTTTTTTGTACAGAACTTCTGTATGAAAGTTCTGATTTGAATCAATTTTGTAGGAATGTTTAGTAACATGGAATACATCACATATAATAAGGATTTTTTTCTCGTGCAGAAATTATGCAAATTAGATGAACTTTGATTTCTGTATTTATGAACTGATCTTTTCGAAACTTCTTGAGGTACCTTTCTTATCACCTTGTGACAGGAACAAGTGTTTTTGGGTGCCTTTGTTATCACTGTCCTATGAGAACAAATATTTTTGGGTTCAGTCAGACCCACACTGGGACTCAAAGATTTCTTTTCTAGTTTAGCATCTAACTGTCACTCCACTTTTACAGTACTTTAACAGTACTTTACCTATATATTTGTTACAGGCTACAGTCAGCATTTATGTACAGACCGTTACAATACTTTACAATACAATACTGTTATCAGGTCATTACCTAGATGTTTGTCATTGCTGTGTCACATACTGTACATGTACATGTCTTAAACAAGTTGAGCTACAGTGTCATTGACACTTTCATTTTATTGGTAGGTTACCTACAAGCTTGGCTATTGACACTAACAACGATCGTGGTCCACTTTTACAAAGACTTACTTCAACTATGCCAACCTACTATCAGTGGTTGAAACGGGAAGTAATTTGTCGGATAATCAAAATTTGTTCACATGCACAATTGATCATTCGCCTGTGTGAACCAAACTTGGCACAACTAATGTATGGAAAGTCCTCTGAAAAAAATCATCATTCTGTTTTACTCAGATGAAGGAGCATGGCAGCCAGCTGCGTTCATTGATTTTGATTAGAATAACAGGGATATGTAGTTCTGCCAGGTAAACGATTACAGGCTCTTTAGAGACTCTTGTTGCAATTGCTGTTGATGGCTGTTCAGTATTCATCAGTTTCCAGAGCCTGTATGATAACGGAAAACATGTACAAACATAGGACCCAAACCCGGAGATGTTAATAAGCCGGCATTTAAATTCAGTCTGTGAATGCTTTCAATTTAATATCATCGAAACAAGCCATTTGGAGAACTCTATGACAGAGACATACACACCTTTTTGTCCATAGAGGGGGAGACCAACCCATAAATCTCATAAATGAAAAACTAATTAAGGCACCATCACAAAACTTGACTCAAGTGTTTAAAACTGTGAGAAGTTATGTTTTGAATATATACACTCACCCAGAAGCCACCAGGCACATTGTCGTTTGTTAAATGACAGGTCATAAGCAGTGATTGCATATATCTCTATTTATTAAAAAAGTCGGTCTTGAAAGTTCTTGAATTTGCTCCCTAGCAACATGCCGAAACCCACATTTGGATTTGGCTTTGGAGAGAGGTAGGGGGGAGGGAAGAGGGGGGGGGGGGGGGGTGGCAACATAATCTGTGTGGATGATAAAATATTTTTTTGTTTCATTGCGTGTACAGTCCCTGTAAAAGTAGTCTGTCAAATTACCCCAGTTGTTATATATGATTACATAATGCAGCCGCTGTTAATCCGGTTCAATTAAGATCTCTGTGTCTATTTATAGAGGAACTTTTTATAAGTGGACGGAGCTAATTAATGGGTATTTTCAGCACTGGTCTGATAAAGCATAACACTTTTGAGATGTTATTTATAACCTTTCTGACAACTTTTATTTGTCAAATGTTATTAAATATCTTTTTGAAATTTATTCTGTATTTTGTTATAATTTATTGGGAATGCATATGTATCAATATATTCAATTAATTGTAATTTGTAACAAAAACAAAAAATCACCTTAAAATAATCTTGGCATATAAAGTTCAAATGGAGAAATATTCAAGTCTAATTTCTGTGTAATATTCATTTTTGCACTTAACACTTTACGGGACATAACTGTAAAAATCGGCCAGAGCTATACACGAAATTCGTCATTCCCATTTTTTTTTTAGGTTTTTATCTTAATTGTTTGCTTCCAAAGCATATCTTATGACTTCTGATTGAAACGAGTACGTAGCGTCCATTTCAATCAGGTGTCATAAGCTGTGTTTTGGAAGCAAAAAATATTTTGACGACTGTTGTCTTCTACTTTAACTAAGGTTAGATAAACGGTTTATCGGTCAACCCTTTACCCAACAGTTCAGAAGTACTGTCCAGATTCTTGCACAAAAGGCTACATCGTTGCTTCTGAAATATAGCTTATGCTCCCTCCTTTGCAACTGGTCTGGGGGACTGGGCTAGTTTCAGTTAGGGCTCATAAACTATATTTTGAAACAGATTCATGTAAAAAGTACTGTCCGGATCGACGCCGATTTGGCCCGCACTTTAAGTTTTGCACTTTTCGACCCATGCTTTTTGGCCTCGCCGGGTCTGGCACCCTTCAGCCTCAGGATATTCGGATGGGTTAATGTAATAATATATAAAAAATAAATTCATTTTTATGATTTATTTCAAGTTATCGACTAAAACTATTCAACACATGTTTACATCATCAACACAAACAAGACTGACAACAAATCGAGATACAATTGATCGCCTTCCATTTCAGTTATGACCGCTTATGATCTGCCCATATTAATACTGTCGAAAATAATTTTAATGATTTTACTTGCAATGTCTGGTTTCCGTTTTTGAATGCACTCAAATTAAATTGCTCTCCGGCAACAACATAATTATGCCGAAAAATAACTTTTAACTTGCTGTGGAAGTAGAGGTGGTGTCAGTAGGCCTACTTCTGCGATAGGCGACATGTGATCCCCGACATGTGGGGGGTGGGGGGAAGACACCTGTTATTTATGGGGGAGGGGGGGGACTTTAAATTATAAGGGTGTCGAAGCCTGCTCTTACTGGACGTCGACTCGGCACATGTACATACGGCGATCTTAGGTGGAAAAGACAGCTATCCAGTATTAAGAAAACAACACTCGAACACATGGTCTCTCAGTGTGCCACAAGACACGGGGCTGTAGAAATTGTTTTGTTTTTTTCTCATTTTTTGCAACTATCTATTCAAAACACTGCTGGGTGTTTTCCAATAAATTGTCGCAAAAAAAAAAAAAAAAGCTTTGTTGTTGTGGTATAAAGTCTACAAAGAGTTAAATGGTGGGAAGTCGCCTCCAAATGAAGTCGCCCATGGGAGAAGTCGGCCAAAAAAAAAGAGTCAGCAACTGAGGTATGCCCCTAAGTCGGTCCACGGATTAAATAGGCCCAGGGCTTTTTCGTAGTGCTAATATACATGTGCACGGTTAACTTAAGTGACAGGCTGAATGTTAGAAAATGAATTTTCTCTCATTGTGTTGCAACTATTTGTTGGAAAACACCACACGAGCGCTGTCTTTTCCTAGAAATAGATTCAAAATAATTTCAGTATTTGTCGTAGTGCTAATAAAATTGTTAAATGGTAGGTCGAATGTTAGAAACAAAATTTTTTTTACAAGTCGCAGTGCAAATATAAAAGTATATAGATATACATAATTGTAATTCAATTTAACCAGTTTCTGATGTTGGAAATCTCAAAAGAATAAACTTCATAGGAGTAATTTATGCTTTATCTATTGTCACCAGTTAATGTTTTCATTGCGATCAGACCCTGTTTCAGAAACAATCAGTAGCTCTTGTTGGCTCTTGTTTTACATCTTTGGAAGGGTAATTAAAGGATTAGTTTGGATTAGGAAAAGTTATTACTACCAAATTTTATTGCTGCCGTGAGAACTCAATAATTGATCATGTTTCTCAGTGGTCCAAAGCAAGAAACCTCAAGCTATATGCATAGTTTTTTAACGAAATATAAAATATATGTATATGTTTCTTCTAATTTTACTGAGTTCAGACAGGAAACTGAAAACTCTCCCAAATTTTGCCAATTTATTATTTTTAACTGATCTCAGATACATTCAGACACATCGCATCCCATCCACATAAAGAAGGGTCTCTGCTAAAACACTCGAGGAGTGAAGTTTCCACTCACGAAATATGCTCTCAGCTTCGGTGGAAAAGGGACACCGAACACAACATATTTCTGCAGATGGACCGTAGGTTTTCGTTCAAACAACCCTCAGTTCTATGAAATGATTCTTTCACATGGGTTAAGACGAGATATGTGTGAAAATTCCACTCTGTTAGTGTTTCTGTTTAGAATTTCTCTCCATGAACCGTTGATGAGTTCCAGGATATCCACAATTAGAGTCTTGGTCATCCACAGTGTATCAAAGGCCCTGCATGGTTCAATGTAAAAGAATATTCTGTTCACCTGAACAATGGGTCGAACCACATGCTGGACAAAACTGTGTTGGAGAGGAATTGACTCAGATTTCTCACTCCCACATGTTATTCAATCATAATAGATGATTTCAGCACAGCGCCATCATACATCCGAGAACTGATATGTAGGTGCTCGCGTGGTTTGTTTATAAAATTTGGTTTCACATCTGAAATCAGTCTGGAAATTATTTTGGTCTGTCAGGAAATTTTGTTCCGCCCCATACGGCAAGAAGCAATACCTATATCGCACTTGCATATCCCACTTGATGCTGTGTAAGATTCCCACCCCACCCAAGTTGACCGGGATTGTTTTTAATAGGCCTAGGCCCACAAATAGTAGGCTTACAGTAACTATGAACATTAGGAGACAGAAACACAGACATTAAATGTTTGTGGGGCTGGCCTACGCAGCTGCACCCTCTGATGGCAAGATGGTAGGTCTATAACATTGGCTCTCTGCCTCCTTTGAATTTGTACTTATCTCCCTCCCCCCCCCCACCCCTCCCCCCCCCCCCCCCCCCCCCAATCAACCATCCAACCATTCAGATGATATCTATACCCGCCTGGTCTTCCACTGCATTTTGTTTTTACCAAGAACATTTTTTTGGGGGGTGGGGTGGGAGCAGATTAACATTCTGCACCCATCTTTTGGTCATTCTTTTTATATTTTTGCCCTGCCAAGTTGAGTGGGAATATCGCCTTGTGCTTTGCCACGTCACTGTGGCGAGTTTGCATTGGACCGGCTCGTTCTCTGCACACCTTGAAATCCAACATTACCCGTTGAATGCTTATTTTTATTGATAAATGTTGTATATCATCCTCTCATTAAAGGGGATGTCGTCATTCGGAGTTGCTGTGCATCCCGCCCCCAGGTCAAACTACCTAGTCTAACCACAGACGTCTGGAGACCTGATTAATATCACATCACCCCCAACGTCACACCTCCCTCTTAAAAATGCCCCCTCCCCCCTCTACACACACACACACACACACACACACACACACACACACACACACACACACACACACACACACACACACACACACACACACACACACACACAGAGTCTTGTTTACCCTACATACCGAGGTACCCCATTGTTTGTCCTTTGTGTTGACTAACGGTTTCTACCTCGTTTTGCTGGTACAGTTCTGGGAAAACAACCGAGGTAAAGGGTTTCTTTTGTTTTTTGTACCTCGGTAAGGCAAAACACGCAAACTCTTTTGTCTAGTCACATTACCAAAAAACAATTGAAATATTTAACAGCTAAGCTCAGTGCTCAAACAAGACAATTTTATATCCTACCAAAGATCCACAAGGACCGTTCTTCATGGACGGATGACATAACTCCACCCGGGAGGCCAATTGTATCAGATTGTAATTCGGAATCTTATGCGATCTCGGAATTAATTGATTATCATCTGAAACCTATAGCAAATAGACATCCGAGCTATCTAAAAAATACACAGGATTTCCTGTCAAAAATTTCGAAGTTGAAAATATCGAAAAATGCGATTCTGGCTACTTTGGATATCGACAGTATGTATACGAACATTGATATTGATAAAGGTGTTAAATCAGTTAAAAATGCATTTGAAAAATATCCGGATGCGAAACGCCCGGATGAACAAATTTTGGATCTTTTAGAGCTGAGCTTAAAAGGTAATGACTTTCAATTCAATGGAGAATATTTTCTACAAATAATGGGTTGTCCTATGGGCAAAAGATTCAGTCCTAATTTTGCAAGCATTTATGTAGCGGAATGGGAGGAAAATGCCTTAAGCAAATGTGCAAAGCATCCTCTGGTATATCTCAGGTATTTAGATGACATTTTTATTATTTGGGAACATTCAAAAGAAGATTTTGATGAATTTTTAGAAATTTTGAATAATCACGATCCAAATATTAAATTGAAAGCTACTATCAGTGAAAATTCTGTTGATTTTCTCGATGTGACCGTGTATAAAGGCAAGCAATTTCAGGCGTCCGGTCATTTAGATTATAAAGTGTATTTTAAACCAACTGATTCACATCAATTGTTGCACACAAAATCATTTCATCCTCAACATACATTTAAAGGTATCATCAAATCACAACTCATTCGTTTCCACCGCAATTCAAGTGATAAGGTAAATTTCAATGAGGCTTGTTCTACTCTATTTGGCGCCCTCAGATCGAGAGGGTACTCGCTGCGCCTTCTGCGTAGCCTGAAATCCCAAACCCTGAAAAAGCTCGAAAGTCCAGCTGAAACTACCGATTTCGAACCACTGAAGATTGAACACAACAGACCGTTGCAAAATAGTAGTGGCGCGGTATTTAATTGCAAAAAGCCTCGTTGTAGACTGCATACTTTTATGCCCGATCATAAAGAGGAATTTTCTTCCGAACAAACGAAAAATCATTATCAGATCCGTAACCCCCTCCATTGTGATTCACCAAACATTATTTACCTTATCACTTGTAAGCGATGTCGGAAACAGTATGTTGGTCAGAGTCAAAATCCTTTCCGAGAACGTGCTACTAGACACAAACAGGATATAAAACATAATGCTGATGCCCCAGTAGCACAACATTTTAACCTTCCTGGCCATTCTTTGGACGATTTCGAAATCCACCCAATTGAACAACCACCAATTAAAGACACATTAGAAGAAACGGATGAATTTAGAAAAAAACGTGAAGCTTTTTGGATCAATACGCTTCAAACCCTCTGGCCATTTGGTATGAACATATCAGAGGGCGAATGCGAAAGGAGGTCCATCATTCCTTTCACTTTAACGTACAACAGAATGAATATCGAAATAGCAAAAATGTTAAAAGATGAATTCAATTTTACCAATGCTAAATTAAATGAACCTTTGAATCTTCGACCTGTCATCGCCTATAAGAAAAACAAAAGCTTGTGTAACATCCTTGTAAGGACTAAATTAGAGCCCATCAATGAATAACATCAATTATTGCCAGTCAGTTTAACCAGTTCCTAAGCTCATCACTTAGTTTAAATCAATTTTATGTACTTTTTTGTTACGTTTGAAACCCATCAGGGTTCAGTAAATGAAAACAATTTTTCAGCGGCATATTAAAAGAAAAAAACGTTTCAGTAGGAAATGTCTGTGCCAGTGCGATTTTTTAACCTCAAACACACACACACACACACACACACACACACACACACACACACACACACACACACACACACACACACACACACACACACAGAGTCTTGTTTACCCTACATACCGAGGTACCCCATTGTTTGTCCTTTGTGTGGACTAACGGTTTCTACCTCGTTTTGCCGGTACAGTTCTGGGAAAACAACCGAGGTAAAGGGTTTCTTTTGTCTTTTGTACCTCGGTAAGGCAAAACACGCAAACTCTTTTGTCTAGTTACCTCGTCAAGTTGGTAAGACAAACCCACACACTTTGTGTGGACTAATGGTTTCTACCTCGTTTTGCCGGTACAGTTCTGGGAAAACAACCGAGGTAAAGGGTTTCTTTTGTCTTTTGTACCTCGGTAAGGCGAAACACGCAAACTCTTTTGTCTAGTTACCTCATCAAGTTGGTAAGACAAACACACACACACACACACACACACACACACACACACACACACACACACACACACACACACACACACACACACACACACACACACACACACAGTCTTGTCTACCCTACATACCGAGGTACCCCATTGTTTGTCCTTTGTGTGGACTAACAGTTTCTACCTCGTTTTGCCGGTACAGTTCTGGGAAAACAACCGAGGTAAAGGGTTTCTTTTGTCTTTTGTACCTTGGTAAGGCGAAACACGCAAACTCTTTTGTCTAGTTACCTCGTCAAGTTGGTAAGACAAACCCACACACACACACACACACACACACACACACACACACACACACACACACACACACACACACACACACACACACACACACACACACACACACACACACACACACACTTTTCCCTACATACCGAGGTACCCCATTGTCTGTCCTTTGTGTGGACTAACGGTTTCAACCTCGTTTTGCCGGTACAGTTGACAGATAAGACGATTTCGGCCTATGAGTCTTACATTTCGGAACTTCGCCCAGCGTCTGGAGTAAGGAACAATACGGGAGGGAGCAAGCAAACTCCGGCCCGTGTTGTCCCTCTACCCCAACGCGAAAAGCAAAATAAGAAAAGATCAAGGCAAAGCACTTCTCCCTCTTCTTTTCCTTCTACTTCTTCTTTCTCTCAGAGTAAGCGCCTCAATTTGCAAACATCTCCGGTCCATATTGTGACTGAAGATGCTCGCAAATTGAGTAACGCTGTCTCACCTCGTCTTGTTCCTCTACCTCCTACTCCTCCTCAGCCTTTCTTCTCTGGTTCTCCTAGTGCTCTCACTAGAACTCCTCCTCCTCCTTCTGTTTCTTCTCCTGCTTCTGTTTCCTCTCCTGCTTCTGTTTCTTCTCCCCCTTCTCCTGCCTCTAGTGTGGTTCAACCAGGTATATCGTACTCAGAGAAAGTCAAATCACCGAGCCGCAACTCGGGCCGCTCATTTGATTCTAAATTCTCCCAGTTTCGGCATAAAAGCGGAGTTAATTTTGACAAAAGGAATTGGCGCCTCCCCGATGTTTGTAAAAACATCCTTATGATTGGAAGTTCAAATTTAGGACGCATTGATCGAAATCCCCATCCGGACATCCAGGTGGAGTGTTACCCCGGCGCCAAATTCAATCATCTGCGCTCTATGTTTAAAGGGCACAGGGGCCAGTCCAGTCCCCAAAAAATATTATTAAATATTGGCGTGAATTCTCGAAACGATAATTCTGATCTCGTAGTTAAGCAGTTGCGGAATATGCTTAGCGATATCAGGGTCAAGTTTAGATCAGCAAAAATTTATTTCGCTGAACTAAACTTTTCGCAAAAACTCCCTCAGGCTGAGAGGAGAACCCTGAGCATCATCAACGAAACCATTCGGAAAGTGAAGGACGTTAACGTGATACCAAAAATTGATGACGCGAAGTTTGATGTTGCTCAGGATTTAATCCATTGGACCACGAGAACCGCCAATATTATGTACGATCATTGGTTGAACCACCTAAATTTAAACTAAGTAAAGGCAAAGGTAACAGCCGCCTAACAGATGTGGGATTAGGAACTAATGTGGTTAACCTGTCTGGCACCAATGACCTAACAACCCAAGAGAAATCTCTTTTAGATCGCGGTTTGACTTTTGTACCAACACCAAAGCCTAAAACTGATAACCAAACAAATTTACCATCATACAACTGTAATTTTCTTAGGCAAATGAAATTAGCCGACCGCTTTAGAAACTCCAGCGGTCGGAAACTTCCTTTTACAGAATCATCTGGTTGGTCACCTCCAGATAGTGAAGTAGATCCCGAAATTATTGAGGCTAGCAAACGAATCATCAAAAAGGTGTTCAGCATGAACATACTCTCCGATAAAGACAATTTAACAGCTGGTGAACGGAGAGCCCTCACGAAACTTCGAAAAAATAAGAAATTAGTAATTAAACCAGCCGACAAAGGTGGGTCGGTAGTTGTTCTATCTCGGGATAATTATATAAAGGAAGCCATGAGACAACTCAGCAATACTAAACATTATAAGAAAATAGATTCACTTATTTGGCCTAGTAATATCGAAAAATTCAATAAGATCTTAAAATTTCTCCTCGACGAAGGTCACATTACCAAAAAACAATTGAAATATTTAACAGCTAAGCTCAGTGCTCAAACAAGACAATTTTATATCCTACCAAAGATCCACAAGGACCGTTCTTCATGGACGGATGACTTAACTCCACCCGGGAGGCCAATTGTATCAGATTGTAATTCGGAATCTTATGCGATCTCGGAATTAATTGATTATCATCTGAAACCTATAGCAAATAGACATCCGAGCTATCTAAAAAATACACAGGATTTCCTGTCAAAAATTTCGAAATTGAAAATATCAAAAAATGCAATTCTGGCTACTTTGGATATCGACAGTATGTATACCAACATTGATATTGATAAAGGTGTTAAATCAGTTAAAAATGCATTTGAAAAATATCCGGATGCGAAACGCCCGGATGAACAAATTTTGGATCTTTTAGAGCTGAGCTTAAAAGGTAATGACTTTCAATTCAATGGAGAATATTTTCTACAAATAATGGGTTGTCCTATGGGCAAAAGATTCAGTCCTAATTTTGCAAGCATTTATGTAGCGGAATGGGAGGAAAATGCCTTAAGCAAATGTGCAAAGCATCCTCTCGTATATCTCAGGTATTTAGATGACATTTTTATTATTTGGGAACATTCAAAAGAAGATTTTGATGAATTTTTAGAAATTTTGAACAATCACGATCCAAATATTAAATTGAAAGCTACTATCAGTGAAAATTCTGTTGATTTTCTCGATGTGACCGTGTATAAAGGCAAGCAATTTCAGGCGTCCGGTCATTTAGATTATAAAGTGTATTTTAAACCAACTGATTCACATCAATTGTTGCACACAAAATCATTTCATCCTCAACATACATTTAAAGGTATCATCAAATCACAACTCATTCGTTTCCACCGCAATTCAAGTGATAAGGTAAATTTCAATGAGGCTTGTTCTACTCTATTTGGCGCCCTCAGATCGAGAGGGTACTCGCTGCGTCTCTTGCGTAGCCTGAAATCCCAAACCCTGAAAAAGCTCGAAAGTCCAGCTGAAACTACCGATTTCGAACCACTGAAGATTGAACACAACAGACCGTTGCAGAATGGTAGTGGCGCGGTATTTAATTGCAAAAAGCCTCGTTGTAGACTGCATACTTTTATGCCTGATCAGAAAGAGGAATTTTCCTCCGAACAAACGAAAAATCATTATCAGATCCGTAACCCCCTCCATTGTGATTCACCAAACATTATTTACCTTATCACTTGTAAGCGATGTCGGAAACAGTATGTTGGTCAAAGTCAAAATCCTTTTCGAGAACGTGCTACTAGACACAAACAGGATATAAAACATAATGCTGATGCCCCAGTAGCACAACATTTTAACCTTCCTGGCCATTCTTTGGACGATTTCGAAATCCATCCTATTGAACAACCACCAATTAAAGACACATTAGAAGAAACGGATGAATTTAGAAAAAAACGTGAAGCTTTTTGGATCAATACGCTTCAAACTCTCTGGCCATTTGGTATGAACATATCAGAGGGCGAATGCGAAAGGAGGTCCATCATTCCTTTCACTTTAACGTACAACAGAATGAATATCGAAATAGCAAAAATGTTAAAAGATGAATTCAATTTTACCAATGCTAAATTAAATGAACCTTTGAATCTTCGACCTGTCATCGCCTATAAGAAAAACAAAAGCTTGCGTAACATCCTTGTAAGGACTAAATTAGAGCCCATCAATGAATAACACCAATTTCTGCCAGTCAGTTTAACCAGTTCCTAAGCTCATCACTTAGTTTAAATCAATTTTGTGTACTTTTTTGTCATGTTTGAAACCAATCAGGGTTCAGTAAATGAAAACAATTTTTCGGCGGCATATTAAAAGGAAAAAAAACGTTTCAGTATAAAATGTCTGTGCCAGTGCGATTTTTTAACCTCAAACACACACAGGCGAGTGCCAGAGTTCATATATGCCCAAAAACAAAATAGGTTCTAATTTCAATCATGTGTATGTATTTCCTAAATAAAATTATTATTTATATATTTATTTATTGATTATTTTAAATTTTTTATTAATTTTTATTTATTTATTTATTTATTTATTTATTTATTTGGTTGATTCATTTATTTAAATTATTATTTTTATTTTTATTTTTAATTTTTCATACCTTTCACACAATGTAGAGGTTCAGAAGGTAAAACACACAATTTCTACGTGGTGTAAAATATTTTCCGTCATAAACCTCCGTCGGGGGATTTTCATTCCAACTGATAACATTCGTGCGGCATCATGATCTTTGGCGTTATTTTTTCATTTATTTCTTTAGTCTCAATATATTTTATCAAACCATTTTTTCATATTATTTTCACATACTTCTGAAGCCAGTAAAGCAAACCGCTCCCGATTGGTTTTACTTAAATCAAAGCCAACCAATAGGGCTTCATGGGGTCAGTAAAGCAAACCACTCACTGACTGATTAAAATTCAATGGAAGCCAATCAATAGAGCTTCATCTAATTTGTTTGGACGACACAAACTGAGTTGTGAAAAACAAACTTGGGACATCTCAGATTGAAAAGAATTAATTAGATGAGTGACATTTGTCAGCTTGTTACCGAGTTTAATTATATACTGAGCTGTGAAAAACACCCCCAGCCCACATATGGATATATACCATGCATGCCCTCCCAAAGTTGGATTCATTTTCCTCAAAGTCTCTTTGAAAAAGCCAAACCAAGCGAAACGCGTCGAGACAGACGGATTATTTTCTACCTTTGCTGAAGACTACAACCAATCCAGGTATCTTCTCTAATAGGTAATATCTAGATTTCATTTTAATTTATTTCATTTCTTCATTTTAATTTCATTTTATTCATCTACCTATTCTTCAAATGGCTCAAAAAAGACAGAATCATCAGGGAAAGAGAGTTGCCCAGTCTGGAAGAGGCCAGGAACAATCGTTCCAGGCCTATTCTAGATTGGTCAAGGCCCTTTTCCAGGTGATTCAGTGTATGCACCATATTGGGCTCTTAGAGCAGCATTTGGCCAACCGGGATTTCCCGAAACAGTTGGAGAAGAAAGTAGATGAGTTAGGTGGCTTTCTAAAGCCGGCTCTTCCCACCCCACACATTTTTTCTGTTTTTCGACAGATTAGTGTGGGATGGGCCAACCAAACGTTAAATGCTTTAGTTGAGCATTACAAGATAAATTTAAACCAGTTGAAGTCTAAGATAACTTTGGCTATGCGACCACCTCCTGGACTCGAAAAAATAGACTTCAACAGCGCTTCGGCGCGTGCCTTGATCTGGGCTCAAAAAAACTTTAAAAATAAGTTGACAGATAAGACGATTTCGGCCTATGAGTCTTACATTTCGGAACTTCGCCCAGCGTCTGGAGTAAGGAACAATACGGGAGGGAGCAAGCAAACTCCGGCCCGTGTTGTCCCTCTACCCCAACGCGAAAAGCAAAATAAGAAAAGATCAAGGCAAAGCACTTCTCCCTCTTCTTTTCCTTCTACTTCTTCTTTCTCTCAGAGTAAGCGCCTCAATTTGCAAACATCTCCGGTCCATATTGTGACTGAAGATGCTCGCAAATTGAGTAACGCTGTCTCACCTCGTCTTGTTCCTCTACCTCCTACTCCTCCTCAGCCTTTCTTCTCTGGTTCTCCTAGTGCTCTCACTAGAACTCCTCCTCCTCCTTCTGTTTCTTCTCCTGCTTCTGTTTCCTCTCCTGCTTCTGTTTCTTCTCCCCCTTCTCCTGCCTCTAGTGTGGTTCAACCAGGTATATCGTACTCAGAGAAAGTCAAATCACCGAGCCGCAACTCGGGCCGCTCATTTGATTCTAAATTCTCCCAGTTTCGGCATAAAAGCGGAGTTAATTTTGACAAAAGGAATTGGCGCCTCCCCGATGTTTGTAAAAACATCCTTATGATTGGAAGTTCAAATTTAGGACGCATTGATCGAAATCCCCATCCGGACATCTAGGTGGAGTGTTACCCCGGCGCCAAATTCAATCATCTGCGCTCTATGTTTAAAGGGCACAGGGGCCAGTCCAGTCCCCAAAAAATATTATTAAATATTGGCGTGAATTCTCGAAACGATAATTCTGATCTCGTAGTTAAGCAGTTGCGGAATATGCTTAGCGATATCAGGGTCAAGTTTAGATCAGCAAAAATTTATTTCGCTGAACTAAACTTTTCGCAAAAACTCCCTCAGGCTGAGAGGAGAACCCTGAGCATCATCAACGAAACCATTCGGAAAGTGA
The DNA here is from genome assembly GCA_031216915.1 of Pictodentalium vernedei. Lineage (NCBI taxonomy): Eukaryota > Metazoa > Mollusca > Scaphopoda > Dentaliida > Dentaliidae > Pictodentalium > Pictodentalium vernedei. The sequence goes on from CM062295.1 coordinate 270,673,428, forward strand.
AGGACGTTAACGTGATACCAAAAATTGATGACGCGAAGTTTGATGTTGCTCAGGATTTAATCCATTGGACCACGAGAACCGCCAATATTATGTACGATCATTGGTTGAACCACCTAAATTTAAACTAAGTAAAGGCAAAGGTAACAGCCGCCTAACAGATGTGGGATTAGGAACTAATGTGGTTAACCTGTCTGGCACCAATGACCTAACAACCCAAGAGAAATCTCTTTTAGATCGCGGTTTGACTTTTGTACCAACACCAAAGCCTAAAACTGATAACCAAACAAATTTACCATCATACAACTGTAATTTTCTTAGGCAAATGAAATTAGCCGACCGCTTTAGAAACTCCAGCGGTCGGAAACTTCCTTTTACAGAATCATCTGGTTGGTCACCTCCAGATAGTGAAGTAGATCCCGAAATTATTGAGGCTAGCAAACGAATCATCAAAAAGGTGTTCAGCATGAACATACTCTCCGATAAAGACAATTTAACAGCTGGTGAACGGAGAGCCCTCACGAAACTTCGAAAAAATAAGAAATTAGTAATTAAACCAGCCGACAAAGGTGGGTCGGTAGTTGTTCTATCTCGGGATAATTATATAAAGGAAGCCATGAGACAACTCAGCAATACTAAACATTATAAGAAAATAGATTCACTTATTTGGCCTAGTAATATCGAAAAATTCAATAAGATCTTAAAATTTCTCCTCGACGAAGGTCACATTACCAAAAAACAATTGAAATATTTAACAGCTAAGCTCAGTGCTCAAACAAGACAATTTTATATCCTACCAAAGATCCACAAGGACCGTTCTTCATGGACGGATGACTTAACTCCACCCGGGAGGCCAATTGTATCAGATTGTAATTCGGAATCTTATGCGATCTCGGAATTAATTGATTATCATCTGAAACCTATAGCAAATAGACATCCAAGCTATCTAAAAAATACACAGGATTTCCTGTCAAAAATTTCGAAATTGAAAATATCAAAAAATGCAATTCTGGCTACTTTGGATATCGACAGTATGTATACCAACATTGATATTGATAAAGGTGTTAAATCAGTTAAAAATGCATTTGAAAAATATCCGGATGCGAAACGCCCGGATGAACAAATTTTGGATCTTTTAGAGCTGAGCTTAAAAGGTAATGACTTTCAATTCAATGGAGAATATTTTCTACAAATAATGGGTTGTCCTATGGGCAAAAGATTCAGTCCTAATTTTGCAAGCATTTATGTAGCGGAATGGGAGGAAAATGCCTTAAGCAAATGTGCAAAGCATCCTCTCGTATATCTCAGGTATTTAGATGACATTTTTATTATTTGGGAACATTCAAAAGAAGATTTTGATGAATTTTTAGAAATTTTGAACAATCACGATCCAAATATTAAATTGAAAGCTACTATCAGTGAAAATTCTGTTGATTTTCTCGATGTGACCGTGTATAAAGGCAAGCAATTTCAGGCGTCCGGTCATTTAGATTATAAAGTGTATTTTAAACCAACTGATTCACATCAATTGTTGCACACAAAATCATTTCATCCTCAACATACATTTAAAGGTATCATCAAATCACAACTCATTCGTTTCCACCGCAATTCAAGTGATAAGGTAAATTTCAATGAGGCTTGTTCTACTCTATTTGGCGCCCTCAGATCGAGAGGGTACTCGCTGCGTCTCTTGCGTAGCCTGAAATCCCAAACCCTGAAAAAGCTCGAAAGTCCAGCTGAAACTACCGATTTCGAACCACTGAAGATTGAACACAACAGACCGTTGCAGAATGGTAGTGGCGCGGTATTTAATTGCAAAAAGCCTCGTTGTAGACTGCATACTTTTATGCCTGATCAGAAAGAGGAATTTTCCTCCGAACAAACGAAAAATCATTATCAGATCCGTAACCCCCTCCATTGTGATTCACCAAACATTATTTACCTTATCACTTGTAAGCGATGTCGGAAACAGTATGTTGGTCAAAGTCAAAATCCTTTTCGAGAACGTGCTACTAGACACAAACAGGATATAAAACATAATGCTGATGCCCCAGTAGCACAACATTTTAACCTTCCTGGCCATTCTTTGGACGATTTCGAAATCCATCCTATTGAACAACCACCAATTAAAGACACATTAGAAGAAACGGATGAATTTAGAAAAAAACGTGAAGCTTTTTGGATCAATACGCTTCAAACTCTCTGGCCATTTGGTATGAACATATCAGAGGGCGAATGCGAAAGGAGGTCCATCATTCCTTTCACTTTAACGTACAACAGAATGAATATCGAAATAGCAAAAATGTTAAAAGATGAATTCAATTTTATCAATGCTAAATTAAATGAACCTTTGAATCTTCGACCTGTCATCGCCTATAAGAAAAACAAAAGCTTGCGTAACATCCTTGTAAGGACTAAATTAGAGCCCATCAATGAATAACACCAATTTCTGCCAGTCAGTTTAACCAGTTCCTAAGCTCATCACTTAGTTTAAATCAATTTTGTGTACTTTTTTGTCATGTTTGAAACCAATCAGGGTTCAGTAAATGAAAACAATTTTTCGGCGGCATATTAAAAGGAAAAAAAACGTTTCAGTATGAAATGTCTGTGCCAGTGCGATTTTTTAACCTCAAACACACACACACACACACTTTTCCCTACATACCGAGGTACCCCATTGTCTGTCCTTTGTGTGGACTAACGGTTTCAACCTCGTTTTGCCGGTACAGTTCTGGGAAAACAACCGAGGTAAAGGGTTTCTTTTGTCTTTTGTACCTCGGTAAGGCGAAACACGCAAACTCTTTTGTCTAGTTACCTCGTCAAGTTGGTAAGACAAACGCATACACACACATATACACACACACACACACTTCCAGAATAAATATCACACAGATTTGTGTATTATATATTTTGGGGGATAGGGGGTGCATATAAGAATGAGGTGTTTTGAGGTAGGGGTGATTTAGATCAGGTTTCCAGATGTCTGTGGTCTAATAACTCTGGTAATTTGGCCCGTTTAGTGGGTAACGAAACTACATTGTTCTCAACCTGTTAAGCTGTCCTTCATGCCAATACCTGGAAATGCAACCAAATTGTGTCAAGTTCTTTTTCATTGCCTGGAATATGTCTACCACTACACAATAAAAAAGGTGTGTATTTGAATGACTCTTTTCGAAAGGTTCTTCAACCTGTTACAAAAAAGATTTTTTTTTTTTTATATTATTTCCATTTTTGGCGTAACTTCGCTAATAATAGTCGGATTGTAAAAATTCAAGGATGAAATCGCACTGATTTTTAGCTCAACTTTGACGAAGTCAAATTTGAGCTATTGTCATGGCCCGTCGTCCGTCGTCCGTCTGTCCGTCTGTCCGTACGTCAACAATTGGCTATGGCTCGGGCTAGAGGTCGTATTTATGAACCGATCTTTACGAAACTTCTTATGTATCTTTGTTATGACCCTGGGACGGGAACGAGTGTTTTTAGGTGTGGTCCGAAATTCAAGATGGCTGCCAGTGGCCATTTTGTACCGATGATGCAAAAATCAGTTTTTTGTACAGAACTTCTGTATGAAAGTTCTGATTTGAATAAAGTTTTGTATAAATGTTTAGTACCATGGGATACATCACATATAATACGGGTTTTTTTCTCGTGCGTAAATTATGCAAATTAGACTGACTTTGATTTATTTAGTGTTACTTTCAGAGCTGTAAGTGCCAAGCTGCTATGGCTCGGGCTAGAGGCCGTATTTATGAACCGATCTTTACGAAACTTCTTGGGTACCTTTGTTATGACCGTGGGACGAGAACGAGTGTTTTTGGGTGCGGTCTGAAATTCAAGATGGCTGCCAGCTGCCATTTTGTACCGATGATGCAGAAATCTGTTTTTTGTACAGAACTTCCATATGAAAGCTCTGATTTGAATAATTTTTTGTATGAATGTTTAGTACCATGGGATACATCACATATAATACGGGTTTTTTTCTCGTACCTAAATTGTGCAAATTAGACTAATTTTGATGTTTTTTTGGGTTACCTTCAGCACTGTAAGTGCAAATGCCAATACGGCTCGGGCTAGAGGCCGTATTTATGAACCGATGTTTGCAAAACTTCTTGGGTACCTTTGGTATCACCGTGGGACGAGAACGAGTGTTTTGGGGTCCGGTCCGAAATTCAAGATGGCCGATGGCAGCCATTTTGTACAAAATTAGGTGCAATCAGATTTTTGCACAGAACTTCCATATGAAAGCCCTGATTTGAATAATTTTTTTGTGTGAATGTTTAGTACGATGGGATGCATCACATATAATACGGGTTTTTTTCTCGTGCAGAAATTATGCAAATTAGATGAACTTTGATTTTTTCAGTGCGACTTAACACACAGTAAGTACACATGTCAATACGGCTCAGACTAGAGTCTGTATTTATGAACTGATCTTCACGAAATGTCTTGGGTACCTTTGTTATCACCTTGGGACGAGAACGAGTGTTTCTGGGTGCGGTCTAAAATTCAAGATGGCTACTAGTGGCCATTTTGTACCGAAATTAGGTCTAATCAGTTTTTTGTACACAACTTCTATACAGCTCAGACTAGAGGCCATATTTATGAACCAATCTTTACGAAACTTCTTGGGTACCTTTGTTATCACCGTGGGATGAGAGCGAGTGTTTTTGGGTGTGGTCCGAAATTCAAGATGGCCACCAGCAGCCATTTTGTACCAAAATTAGTGCAATCAGTCTTTTGTATAGAACTTCTGTATGAAAGTTCTGATTTTAATAAATTTTTGTATGAATGTTTAGTAACATGGAATACATCACATATTGTAAGGGTTTTTTTTTCGTGCAGAAATTATGCAAATTAGATGAACTTTGATTTATTCAGTGCTACTTACACAATGTAAGCACACATGTCAATACGGCTCAGGGTAGAGGCTGTATTTATGAACCGATCTTCACAAAACTTCTTGGGTACCTTTGTTATCTCCTTGGGATGAGAATGAGTGTTTCTGGGTACGGTCCAAAATTCAAGATGGCTGCCAGTGGCCATTTTGTACCGAAATTAGGTCCAATCAGTTTTTTGTCACAAGTTCTATACAGCTCGTATTTATGAACTGATCTTCACAAAACTTCTTGAGTACTTTTGTTTTCACCTTGCCTTTGTTATCATTGTGCTATGAGAACAAATATTTTGGGGTTCAGTCAGACCCACTCTGGGACTCAAAGATTTTTTCTAGTTCAGCATCTGACTGTCACCCACCTTTACAATACTTTACCTATACATTTGTTACAGGCAACGGTCAGTATTTATGTACAGACCGTTACAATACTTTATATGTACCTTTGTTATCAGGTCATTACCTAGATGTTTGTCATTGCTGTGTCACATACTATACATGTACATGTCTTTGTCTTGACAAGTTGAGCTACAGTGTCATTGACACTTTCATTACTCAATGTATTTGAAACGAAACCCGTTTTTAAAATTTCCCAATGATATTCAAAGTAGTATTTGCCTGACTGGTTGGAAAAATGTGCTAATTGGTATCCAAAATTACGGGATCAAAGAAACACCGACATCGACAAAAAGTAACGAGAAGGTCTTCACAAATATTAATGCGAGTTCGAAACTGCCCTCAAAAGTCATTTTGTTCGATATTTCAGAATAAATTTGAACGATTGTATTTTTATTTGTGTAGTTTGGGAGCGATGTGCTTTTTTCCCTAATTATCAACGGCCGTTTTGCAGAGAAATGATGCTTGGAGGTCCTATTTTGGGTCGGAAGCATAACCTTGTCACAACACTGGGAAACAATTTGTGCAAATTATAACCGATGGTACGTCTTATTGAAGTCACATGGTTGGGTTTTGATACCTCACCTCCTAGAGCAGTTAGCGGGAGTCAGTGTTTTACAGGGAGCATACACGTAATGATTTCTCTTATGAAGTTATATAATTTTTTACCTAAACTATCTCTTGAATGAATGCATTTAGTCACATTGATTATTTGCAGCAATTGTGAATATTGAGCAGGAGAAACATGCTTTGAACAATCCTGATGAACAGGCAGGACAGGATGCAAATTTCACTCAAAAAGAAAAAGGCTTGAAAGATGGATTTATTACTGGGTCTGAAAGGATTCAAGGAGAACAAGATTGTGAGTATGAATATGTTAAATCATGAGTGGAATTTTGAATTGATTCATGCAGAAATTCACCTGACTTCGCAATCAAACAATTCACCTTTAAGGGGACATCCAACCTAACTTTGGTCAAATTTCATGCAATTTTCTTTCAAGTCTAAAAAAGGCCCACAAGGAATAACCCCAATAAATTATATACCAAAATGCTTGGAATGAAACATAGAACATGCGGAAACTTAAATTTGCCATGGAACTGCTGATGTGTAAATAGAACCACCTGAAAGTCTGCTATGGCATAAGTAAGAGAACAAAATTTTTACAATAAAATACCTTGAAATAAAATAACAGCTGTATTCTATAAACATTGAAGTACATACTCGAAGAAATGTTTTCCTAATTCGTGAACGTAATAAAGATTGAGACCAAATGTTATAAGTGGAGTGCTCACTGACTGAAGGCAGACACTTTCTTTTGTTTATGTTTTGATTTGGGAAGTTCAACAAAGGTCAACTTGAAGGAGTCCACCAGAAGAAGTATGGAAGGACAAAAGAGTGTCTCCCAATATAAAGATGTATGTGTCACTGTGGTGGTTTGGAAAGAAACTATGATATTCTCCTATGTAGAATGCACTGCAAAGTCATACATTGTAGTTGAATAAATTTATTTACAAACCCCTTGCACTGTAAAGTCATACATTGTAGTTGAATAAATATATTTACAAACCCCTTGCACTGTAACCCCTTTTATCCCATGCTTCAATTTGATAGTGATTAAATTGTTAAATTTGTCTGGTTTATCAATAAGTATAATAGCTTTGTTTACTCTTAGACACCAATACACTCATGATATCTGTTGGAGAAGAAATAAGGGTAACTGTAACCTGTCACTGCGATAAACCATCTAATGTACTTAAAAGTACATTGTTATTCAAAACACATCAGATCAAACTTACATAACCATTATTGCTTGCACTTCCCCCAAGGAGGCTTATTGGCATATTGAGATCAGAAGGGCACATCCAGAGGGTCTCACATACTTTTTTCAAGAACGCAGTACACAAAGCAATCCCCAAAAGGTGACAAGTGAGCTCCATTTGACACAAAAAATTTCCTGGGTGTTGGAGGGGTGGGGGGGGGGGGGGGGGGGGCTCTCTTCCTTGTATGACTCTACCTCCGGCACTCAAGTCATATGCCTTTTTTCTCAAAGTTTAACTCTTTTTGTCTTTTTGAAGATCCTGGCCACACATGTTCCAAACACTATCAGACAGGTAACCCTCCAAATAGTGTATCTGAAAAAATCATGTTACATTGCAAAACATTCTTTTTAGACTTTAAGTTCTGGACCCTTCATGCTTCTTAATTCCAACTATAACACTTAATTTGTCGATTAATGAGTGAATAGAAAAGTCCTGCCATAATCAACATCTTGAGTTCCATAAGCCTTCATAACAGCTCCGATAAAAGTGTCAAACATCAGATTGGTGGCTTAAAACAGAATATTCGTTAGGTTATTGCTTGATACGCAATAGGAACGAAATCTTCACCAGAAATATTTTGTAGCAATACATTTGAGGGTATCATCAGGCACTTTCCAACAAATTGTAACAAATCAACTAGTTATAAACAAAATTTTCTAATTCAAAAGAGTGAAAAAGTACCACAACTCTAAAAACAATGTGGGAAGAAACACATGCTACAGCAGCTGCACAGGCATTTTTTTCCCCATGATGCTCGATCACAACACCAAATATCCTTCAAATTGAGTAGCAGTCAGTGGTTGAGATACAAGGGAGAATGTTGGTACATGTAATGATGAATGAGTAAGACTAAGAGGACAGAGTTCACCACTGCTCGGCCTTAGATGCACCTTTGATTTTACAACTTCCAAGTCTGGGGCATAATAATCGCAACACACCCACGTTATCAATTCATAATTTCAGTAAAATAAAAGGAATTATCAATTTTAATTAATTTATAGATGATGGGAAATATTTGGCTTCTTTCGACTTCTCGTACTATTAATTATCAGAAACAGTATCAGCTTGATGCCGACAAACGAAACAGAATGATGTGGTCTTGTTAAAAAGTAACTTGGCATGGATAATGAAGAAATTGCGAATATTTCGTGTCTTTCAACTGTTTTAAAGCCAATTGCAGCTAATTTTGACCGTGGATTCGATGATTTGTTTCGGTTTTGACCACACAGTCATGCTGACAGCGGTTATGTTTATTGTGATATGCAAATTGGGAGATAGTTTCCGGTGAAGGAGATTTGTCACATTTGTCAGTGTAAAACGTTGCCAAAAGACACTGATCGACGCTTGTGTTAGTATGGTTGGTTGCAAGAAAAAACTAAATTCTCAGCATCGTCCAAACGCACCTTATTTAAAAGCGTGAATGCATTATTTTCAACCCATCTTGAAACGGTCCTTTGCAGACTTCAAACAGAGCCTCGACAAATTCCATGGTTACTAGGAAGTAACTAACTTCACAACATCGGGGGAAATCAACACGCTCAATTTTGTTCCAGGTCACTTGGAATATACTTCGTGAAAGTGATTTCTGAAGCATTCTGCTTACTTTGTTATGAATATTGCCTTATTTTATGTGTATCGTCCCGATTTTATACACTTGGGTTATTTTTTGGATCAACTTTGGCGAAGCCAAATTTGAGCTTTTGTCATGGTCCGTCTGTCCGTCTATCTGTACGTCAACAATTGGATACGGCTCGGGCTAGAGGCTGTATTTATGAACCGATCTTTACGAAACATCTTGGGTACCTTTGTTATGACCGTGGGACGAGAATGAGTGTTTTTGGGTGTGGTCCAAAATTCAAGATGGCTGCCAGCCGCCATTTTGTACCGACGATGCAGAAATCTGTTTTTTGTACAGAACTTCCATATGAAAGCTCTGATTTGAATAATTTTTTGTATGAATGTTTAGTACCGTGAGATACATCACATATCATACAGGTCTAATCAGTTTTTTGTACACAACTTCTATACCGCTCAGGCTAGAGGCCGTATTTATGAACCGATCTTTACGAAACTTCTTGGGTACCTTTGTTATCACCGTGGGATGAGAACAAGTGTTTTTGGGTGTGGTCCAAAATTCAAGATGGCCACCAGCAGCCATTTTTTACCAAAATTAGTGCAATTAGTCTTTTGTACAGAACTTCTGTATGAAAGTTCTGATTTGAATAAATTTTTGTATGAATGTTTACTAATATGGAATACATCACATATAGTACAGGTTTTTTTCGCGTTCAGAAATTATGCAAATTAGATGAATTTTGATTTATTTAGTGCTACTTATACACTGTAAGTGCACATGTCAATACGGCTCGGGCTAGAGGCTGTATTTATCAACTGATCTTCACGAAACTTCTTGGGTACCTTTGTTATCACCTTGGAACGAGAACGAGTGTTTCAGAGTGCAGTCCAAAATTCAAGATGGCTGCCAGTGGCCATTTTGTACTGAAATTAGATCCAATCAGTTTTTTGTCACAAGTTCTATACAGCTCGTATTTATGAACTGATCTTCACGAAACTTCTTGGGTACCTTTGTTTTCATCTTGGGACAGGAATGAGTGTGTTTTGGGGTACCTTTGTTGTCACTGTGCTATGAGAACAAATTTTTGGGGGTTCAGTCAGATCCACTCTGGGACTCAAAGATTTCTTTTCTAGTTTAGCATCTGACTGTCACCCACCTTTACAATACTTTACCTATACATTTGTTACAGGCTACAGCCAGTATTTATGTACAGACCGTTACAATACTTTATATGTACCTTTGTTATCAGGTCATTACCTAGATGTTTGTCATTGCTGTGTCACATACTATACATGTACATGTCTTGACAAGTTGAGCTACAGTGTCATTGACACTTTCATTTACAAGTGGTTCATGTTGTCTTTCTAGTGTGCAATAATTCAGATTTTTTGTCAACAAAAATGTTCAGACGGCCTGTAAACTCGAGAGGGAATTTGGAAACATATTTTGCAGTTATGACATTAACAGCTCAAGTATTTGCTGTCATCTGTTTGCAAATCCGCTCATACACTGTCTCGAACAAATAAAGGGCGTGATCACGTCCTTGCATTCTTACGATTGCCCAAATCGAGTATTTCTGCAAGAACCACATCGTAATCACATGACCGGAATAAACATCATTGAAACATGGCTACATCCGGAACATCCAAAATTTGTGTTGGTGTTATTACATTCAAACATCAAAACCCACCAGAGTGTGTGTCAAAAAAATGTTTTCTCCGAGTCTGTAGTATGTTATCATAAAATTGAGGACAAGGCTTTCGAATTACCAATTATTTTGTGGTTTTACCAGTTCCTTATTTACGCCATTGGCAAATTAATCTTCTTCAAAATCATAAAATTCACTTTTTTTCCTGAAAAAAATTATATGTACCTTTTATATGCATTTTACTCATTATTTTGATATATAATTTGCCTTTCCTAACCTCTCTTATCTGTTTCTGAGGCACTGGGAAAAATGTCAACAAATTGACCAAAGTTAGGTTGGACCACCCTTAATTCACACAAAATGATGTAAATGTGACTTCTTCAAACACATTTCAGAGCAGTGTTGGTTTTTAGCTTAACTTGATAAGTCAAGATAAGCTATTGCCATCACGCGCCCGGAAGTCTGCGAGTCTGTGAGTCTGTTCACATTTTCTTTTAGCACGGGCTACACCCCGCAGTTCTTGTCTGATCGGCACGAAATTTCATATGCAGGTTTGGGGGCATGTCCAGATGAGAACGTCCCCTTTTGGTCGCGATCGGTCAACCGGTATGGCTGCCCAAGCCAAAAACCCGAAAAACCTTTAGCACAGTCTACAGGTCATATTTATTGAGGAATTTTATTGTAACTTGGTGGGTTGACTTCATATAATGTCTAGATGAGAAAGTCCTCTTTTGGATATGATTGGGCAACTGTGATGGCTACAGGGGCCCGAAGCCCGAAAACCTTTAGCTTAGTCTACAGGTCTTATTTATGAAGGGATTTCATTTTAACTTGGTAGGATGACTCCAAATAATGTCTAGATGAGAACGTCCCATTTTGATCTCGATCATTCAGCCTTTGATGGGTGCCCAAGCCCAAAAACGTTTAGTATAGGCAAAAGGTCATATTTATAGAAGGATTTCATTGTAACCTGTTAGGTTGACTCCATATAATGTCTAGATGATGACATCCCCTTTTGGTCGTGATTGGTCGACTGTGATGGCTACAGGTGCCCGAAGCCCGAAAACCTTGAGCACAGTGCACAGGTCATATTTATGAAGGGATTTCATTATAACTTTGTGGAATCACTCCAGATGATGCCTAGATGAGATTGTCCCTAGTGATGAGCCGATATGGGTGTTATCGGTATTGTCGATACCCGATATTTCAATTCAATATCGGACCGATACCGATAATGATTTTAGTTTTTGTGGCGACACAAGCTTGTGTATAAATATGATGACATTCAGACAGGACTAACGAGACATGGGGTTGTTCAGCAGTCAGCGTGACTTGACACGCGTCCCGGGTGGATTTCATCGTAACGTACATGTGTGATGATGTATCAAATTCAATATTATTTCCGAACCGACCTGTCCGTGAGCCCAGGCATGTGAAAAAAATGGGGGTGGGCTTATCCACGAATGAGACTGAATGTAAAATGAAAACTTGACATAAAGTTTTATGTGTTTGTTTTATTTATTCATTTTTAGCTCAAAAGCCAAATTTGAGCTTTTGTCATGGCCCGTCGTCCGTTGTCCGTCTGTCCGTCTGGCCATCTGTCTGTCTGTCCGTACGTCAGCAATTGGATACGGCTCGGGCTAGAGGCCGTATTTATGAACCGATCTTTACGAAACTTCTTGGGTACCTTTGTTATGACCGTGGGGCGAGAACGAGTGTTTTTGGGTGCGGTCTCAAATTCAAGATGGCTGCCAGCCGCTATTTTGTACCGACAATGCAGAAATCTGTTTTTTGTACAGAACTTCCATATGAAAGCTCTGATTTGAATAATTTTTTGTATGAATGTTTAGTACCATGGGATACATCACATATAATACGGGTTTTTTTCTTGTGCGTAAATTGTGCAAATTAGACTTAATTTTGATGTTTTTTGGTGTTACTTTCAGCACTGTAAGTGCAAATGCCAATACAGCTCGGGCTAGAGGCCTTATTTATGAACCGATCTTTACGAAACTTCTTGGGTACCTTTGGTATCACCGTGGGATGAGAATGAGTGTTTTGGGGTCCGGTCCGAAATTCAAGATGGCCGATGGCAGCCATTTTGTACAAAATTAGGTGCAATCAGATTTTTGTACAGAACTTCCATATGAAAGCGCTGATTTGAATAATTTTTTGTGTGAATGTTTAGTACCATGGGATACATCACATATAATACAGGTTTTTTTCTCGTGCAGAAATTATGCAAATTAGATGAACTTTGATTTTTTCAGTGCGACTTACACACAGTAAGTACACATGTCAATACGGCTCAGACTAGAGTCTGTATTTATGAACTGATCTTCACGAAATGTCTTGGGTACCTTTGTTATCACCTTGGGACGAGAACGAGTGTTTCTGGGTGCGGTGTAAAATTCAAGATGGCTGCCAGTGGCCATTTTGTACCGAAATTAGGTCTAATCAGTTTTTTGTACACAACTTCTATACAGCTCAGACTAGAGGCCATATTTATGAACCAATCTTTACGAAACTTCTTGGGTACCTTTGTTATCACCGTGGGATGAGAGCGATTGTTTTTGGGTGTTGTCCGAAATTCCAGATGGCCACCATCAGCCATTTTCTACCAAAATTAGTGCAATCAGTCTTTTGTACAGAACTTCTGTATGAAAGTTCTGAATTGAATCAATTTTTGTATGAATGTTTAGTAACATGGAATACATCACATATTGTAAGGGATTTTTTTTCGTGCAGAAATTATGCAAATTAAATGAACTTTTATTTATTCAGTGCTACTTACACAATGTAAGCACACATGTCAATACGGCTCAGGGTAGAGTCTGTATTTATGAACTGATTTTCACGAAATGTCTTGGGTACCTTTGTTATCACCTTGGGACGAGAACGAGTGTTTCTGGGTACGGTCCAAAATTCAAGATGGCTGCCAGTGGTCATTTTGTACCGAAATTAGGTCCAATCAGTTTTTTGTCACAAGTTCTGTACAGCTCGTATTTATGAACTGATCTTCACAAAACTTCTTGTGTACCTTTGTTTTCACCTTGGGACAGGAACGAGTGTGTTTTGGGGTGCCTTTGTTATCACTGTGCTATGAGAACAAATATTTTGGAGTTCAGTCAGACCCACTCTGTCATTGACACTTTCATTTCCATCGGAATCATCAATCATTCAAAAATACATTTCAGTAGAAAAACATCAACAAAATCAGCACGAAATATCAACAAAACATCAATGTTAACAAATGAGGTCAAAAACACACGTGGTCAATTTGTTTTAACCTGAAACATGTTCGTTCAGTCATTACATTTCCATTTTGAATTGTGTTTATTAAAAAGTATTTGAACTGTGTTTTGTATTACTCACGCAAGAGAAGGTGCCCGCAGTATTCAAAACTCCCATCCTCTGTGAAAAAAAACTAACAAAATAATCCATTCACGTGTGAGCATTTACATGTACATGCATTCATTGGTGGACCGCTTCTCAGTGAATTCTGTTGCGTTCACTTTCTCCAAGTGCAAGATTAACAGGGGGCAGTTCGCAGCCAACACTGTTGGCACCAGATAACTATCTGCTCTATCCATTTCCCAGTTATTGACGTATCGACACTGAACCTGGCTGTTATTGCCAGAGAAGAAAAAAATTGGTGGGGGGTGGGGGCAGACAGGCAGGCCTATCTGTACAGGCCAATACGTTGCAAGATAGTCACAAAGAATTTCCTCACATTTTTTCATCATTGATTCTTTCAAAAAGCATCAGTGATGGAAAATCCGGTGCAAATTTCCTTGTGGTATCATGCAACGTATTTGTATTTTCACTGGTAGTGAATTGACCAATTGTTGGGGACGTTTTGGCCAACTCTTGGGGATGTTTTGACATACTGGCAATTGTTGGGGACGTTTTGACCAACTCTTGGGGACGTTTTGACATACTGGCAATTGTTGGGGACGTTTTGACCAACTCTTGGCAGTCTTGGGGACGTTTTGGTTCGAGGACGTTTTGACCAGCACCCGTAGTGGTAATGCCAAAGTGGTACTGCATTTACCAAAAAAAAAAAATCATGAATCATTGTCACTTGTCCGTGATCTGCTGTCTGTAGAGTGTAGAAGTGGGGGGAGGGGGGTTACTGAATTCTGCAATGCATTGATAAAAACATGTGGGCACGTTTCATAAATTAAAAATCTATATTTAAACTGACCGTTCTGATGTACATAATGTGTCCCCATTGTTGTAAACAATATGGCTTTGGCTTTCCCTTGTTTTGTTTTCAAAACTGCCTTTCATGTAGCATGGATCAAACTGGATATTACAACTCAGGGTATTAATTCATATTTACTTTGGAGTAGCTATTTTTGCAGAGATCACATCAGGTAATTTCTCAACTCATTTTCTAAAGTAATAACATGAACAATTTGGGGCACTGAACACGCTGTCATTAATAATTTAAGAACTGGGAATTTCCCATTTGTCTTCACCATCAAGTTGATAAACACGAGGGCTGACAATAATAAATAACACGAAAGTATGTTGTTTGGTAATTTTATTTTTTTAGCTGAAAATGTGAAAAGATTAAATTGACAAAAAAAAAACCAACTCCAAAACACATTCACATAATTTTATTTTGATTGATCAGTTGAAATTTTCGTGCACATTTTCATGATGACGTGTGTTGAAGAATGCTTCACCGGTACCGGGAGTCAAAACTTTAATTCAGAGAAATATGGGGTGGGCTTATTTTGGGTGATGCCCCAAAAATACGTTTTCTAAAAAGCCCTAATCTGAGTAACTAGTACTATTTAGTTGAGATTATCAGCGAGTTGCCTGAGAACTTGATATGGAAAAAAAAGACATAGCGGCTGCCAGTATCGGCAGAATTGGTATTTTTTGCCGATGCCGATACCGATACCCGGCCGATAAGCCATTTATCGGCCGATACCGATAACCCGTATCGATAATCGGCTCATCACTAATTGTCCCCTTTGGTTGCGATCATTCAACCATGATGGTTGCCCCAGCCCAAAGCCCGAAAACCTTTAGCACAGTCTACAGGTAATATTTATGAAGGGATTTCATTGTAACTTGGTAGGTTGACTTAATATAATGTCTAGATGAGAACATCCCCTTTTGGACACGATTGGGCAACTATGACAGCTACAGGGGCCCAAAGCCCGAAAACCTTTGGAACAGTCAACAGGTCATAATTATGAAGGGATTTCATTGTAGCTTGGTAGGATGACACCAAATAATGTCTAGATGAGAACATCCCCTTTTGGTCGCAATCATTCATCCTTTATGGTTGCCCGAGCCCAAAGACCATTATCATAGTCTATAGGTTGTATTTCATTGTAACTGGTTAGGTTGACTCCATATAATGCCTAGATGATGACGTCCCCTTTTTGTCGTGATTGGTCAACTGTGATGGCTACAGGTGCCCGAAGCCCGAAAATCTTGAGCACAGTCTGCAGGTCATATTTATGAAGGGATTTCATTGTGCCTTCGTAGGATCACTCCAGATGATGCCCAGATGAGATTGTCCCCTTTTGGTTGCGATCATTCAGCCATGATGGCTGCCCGAGCCTAAAGCCCAAAAACCTTTAGCACAGTCTACAGGTTGAATTTATGAAGGGATTTCATTTTAACTTGGTAGGTTGACTTCATATAATGTCTACATGAGAACGTCCCCTTTGCATGCAATTGGGAAACTGACAGCTACAGGGTCCTGAAGCCCAAAAACCTTTAGCACAGTCTACAGGCCATATTTATAAAGGGATTTGGGGGGCGCGGTGGCTCAGTTGGTATAGGTGCAGGCTGCAAGCCGAGAGGTTCTTGGTTCGAATCCCACCTGCGGCAACCGCGTTGTGTCCTTGGGCAAGACACTTCACCCCCATTGCCCACGTGGGGGCATGGTGATGCTGTGTACTAATGACCATCTGCTTGGAAACATTTTTAGCTCAACTTGACAAAGTCAAGCTGAGCTGTTGCCATCACTTCTCGTCCGTCGACGTACCTACCTACCTACGCACGTACGTGTTAGTACGTTAGTACATACATCCACATTTTCCTTTGGCACACCTCACAGGTCGTATTTATGATCAGAGTGCTTTGAAACTTGGTATGCTTGTTTGGGGTGACCTCTAGATGGGAGCTGTCAATTTTCTTCAATTTTCGTGAAAAAATGTTGCTGCAGCTAACGTACTTAGAACTTAGTTTAGTCAGACCTCAATATTTCCCTTTGGCACACCCTACAGGGCACATTTATGTTTGGATTGCTTTGAAACTTTGTATGCTTGTTTGGGGTGTCCTCTAGATGGGAGGTATCGATTTTCTTCCACTTCCGTCAAAAAATGTTGTCGCGGCCAACGTTCTTAGAACTAAATTTAGTCAGACCTCAATATTTCTCTTTGGCACACCCTACAGGGCACATTTATGATCGGATTGCTTTGAAACCTGGCATGCTTGTTTGGGGTGACCTCTAGATGGGAGCTATCAATTTTCTTCCATTTCCGCCTGTCAAAAAATGTTGACGCTGGCAACGATCTTTGAACTTAGTTTAGACTGGCATCAGTATATTCCTTTGGCATGCCCTGCAGGACACATTTACGATCAGATCGGTTTGAAACTTTGTATGCTTGTTTGGGGTTTCCTCTAGATGGGAGCTTCTTCGATTTCCGTCAAAAAATGTTGCAATGACCTTCGATGAACTTAGTAAAAACTTAGTGCAGTTAAGCATCAATATTTCTCTTTGACACACCCTACAGGGCACGTTTATGATTGGATCACTTGCAAACTTGGTGTGCTTGTGTGGGCTGACATCTATATGGGAGCTGTCGATTTTCTCCCATTTCTGTCAAAAAATGTTGCCGCTGAGCTTTGAACTTAGTTTAGTAAGGCCTCAATATTTCCCTTTAACACACCCTTCAGGGCACATTTATGATTGGATCACTTTGAAGCTTGGTATGTGTGTTTGGGGTGACCTCTAGATGTGAGCTATTGCTTTTTTTCATTTCCATAAAAAATTATTGTCGTCATCACCAGCCTTTGAACTGACTGCATTTGTGCATCAACTTATCCCTTTGAACTCTCAGCAGGGTATATTGATGAATTGCCATAAAAAAAAACCCAAAACCATTGCCACAAGCAATGACCTTCTACTTAGTGCATTTGTGCATTAACATCTTCCTTTGGCATGCCTCAGAGGGCACATTCATTATCAGGTTGTTTTCAAACTTTGTATGCTTATGTAGGGTGACAAAGATTGGAGCTATCGATTTTCTTTTCATTTCCATCAAAAACTGTTGCTGTTAGCAACAATCTTTGAATTTATTGC
This sequence comes from Pictodentalium vernedei, assembly GCA_031216915.1. Classification (NCBI taxonomy): domain Eukaryota; kingdom Metazoa; phylum Mollusca; class Scaphopoda; order Dentaliida; family Dentaliidae; genus Pictodentalium; species Pictodentalium vernedei. The sequence continues at coordinate 270,691,095 of CM062295.1, forward strand.
ATTTGTGCATCAGCATTCTTTGACATGACCTATAGGCCACATTTATCATAGGATTGTTTTTGAACTTGGTGTGTTTATTAGACATGACCTTTAGACAAGAGCTATTGATTAGCATTCATTTCTGTGAAAAAAGTTGCCATTTACAATAACCTCTGAACAGCCTACTATATTTGTGTACCAACATTCTTCCATTAGCCAGTCTTACTGTTTACATTTAACAATTGCATAGATTACTCTGATGTTGTGCACACACAATGCAGTTATGTTGAAATTTCATCAAATAACATTGGTACTAATGATCTTCAATTTTGCCGTTTCATTTATAATTTACCAAGTTCAAGTTTGTCAAGTTGAGCTACAGTGTCATTGACACTTTCATTTTAAAGGTCAAGACAAAAAAAGCTATTTTCAATCAGCCTTTGCAATGAATTATTAAATAATTTATTGTTTTCAAATTTCTATTTTAATATATTGAAAAACGAGGCACTTCAAATGTACCAGTTTAATTCTTGACTATTCTCTGATATTGATAATCACATTTTTTTTTTACAAAAAATTCTAGATATTAAAATAGGAAAAGTATTCAAAAAAGTGTTCAAAAGTATTCATGAATACACCTCAAGTTTGACTGTATTCGAATATAAAAGTGAATATGAATACTGAATACATTTGAATACTTGAAAAAAGGTATTAAATATGACTGAATACCGAATACAGATACAAACACCCCAACCCTGTTTTGTTAAAAGTAAAAGTGCGTACATAACAATAACATTCAAATAGGGTTTCACAAGTCCCTTTGAGGTCCAGGGCGATAAGGAGGAAGGTCTGTTGGTCAGAATGTTTGGGTTTTTTCTACTTGAGAACAAGATTTAAAGGAATTTTGAGTGATTTTATGCCAAAAATAAAATTCACACTGTTTCGGGTGGAGCCCTAAGTATTTTAAGTGGATGGTATCAGCTGGGTATTTTTTTTTCGTTTTGCTTCAATATCATCCACCTCATCCAAGCATCTGAAAGATGTGCTGGATGTGGGAGATTCTTTGAATACAAGCCTGTAAGCTTGGAGGATGTAATGCTGGCATATTGTCTCGCATGCGATAGTCATTCCACCTCATTTCAAAGAAACAAAAGAACAAAGGAGACGCACACTTTTTAAAGCGATATTCAGGTGGGAAGAAGTGACTTTATAAAGCATACCATATTCAATGATAAAGAAGCAGAAGCTGTCAACTAGGGTGTGGCAAAAAGATACATTGACAACATTGTTGAGATATGTTTGAAATAAACATTATCAAATGGAATTGACAAAGAAACTTAGGGTGAGTGTTACGCCCTCCAAGCCTATAGGCTTGTATTCAAAAGTCCTGTCGGGATTCGTCTTCTTGGGATATTTCAGCCATTCCTTTTGTTGGTGTTTTAAAACTCGTTGGTGACAAAAAAAACTTTTTGGTGACAAGTCCATAAATGTGGCAGAAATTATCCGAATGACGTTCACTATTGAGAGGATGTAGACATCATGGAGATACACTTGCAAACCAAGTATGGGGTCATTCCGTCAAGTATTTGAGGAGTTATGGTATTTTTAAACTTGGTGAAAAAAAAACCTCGCTGGTGACAAGTCCATAAATGTGAAAGAAATTATCCAAATGATGTGCAACATTGAGATGGTGTAAACATCATGAAGATACACTTGCATACCAAGTATGGTGTCATTCCATCAAGTATTGTAGGAGTTATGGTGTTTTTTAAACTCGTTGGTGACCGACCGACCGACCGACAGACAGACAGACAGACAGACGGACGGACGGACGGACGGACGGACGGACGGACGGACGGACAGACAGCACAACATTATTCCATTATGATGACGTTACTACGTTTATTTGTATTTTTAGCTGCGATGAGCAGCTCTATATGTCCGTCCGTCCGTCCATTACTCTTTAGGGGTACACATCTGCTGTCCGCAACTCCTCCTAAACCAGAGAACGGATTTCTTTGAAACTCTCAGTCGTTATTTTACATACATTTAAGATGTGTACCTCCTATTTTTTCAGATATTTTCATTTTTACAGTTTCCCATATTGAAAAATGAACTTTGTCAAATTCAATTGACATTCTGTAAAGATCTGCTAGGCGCAACTCCTCTAAAACCAGTGAACGGATTCCATTGAAACTCTCAGACGTTCTTTTACATACATTGAAGATATTCACCTCCTATTTTGTTTTCAGATATTTTCATTTCTACAGTTTTCCATATTGAAAAATGAACTTTGTCAAATTCATTTGACATTCTGTAAAGATCTGCTATCTGCAACTCCTCTTAAACCATTGAACAGATTTCATTGAAACTTTTGGACATTCTTTTACATTCATTGCAGATGTGCACTTCCTATTTTCTTTTCAGATATTTTCATTTCTTTTCAACCTACTCACAATTGTTTACAATTGGCTGTAACATAAGTGCAAGCCCTACTTCGGAACTAACTCAAGCTTTTAGAATCTTTTCCAAATGAGTTGGAAAAGTACTAGAGTGAAAAAGCACGAAAAAGATGGAAAAAAAGGGTCGAGCGAGACCATCGCTCGAAATTACAGGTACTCTCTCTGCACACCCCTTGCGTTTACCGAGCACATGCACAACAACCGTGACGTCAATTCCTTTTATTTCAGCCATTTGTACATGGTTGGAAATTTTTGTGACTCGTGCTACTTTGCTGTTTATTCTTCGTGAACAACTTATTAAATGTGTTTTCTACATTCTTAGTGTGCAAGTGGATTGTATCCTTTTGTCAAGCTATCAAAATTTTTATTGATTAATGTTAATTTTTATCATTATTGCTTGTTTCTTCACACTTCATCTTGTTTTTTTCCCCACGTGTGAACACGACCTTCATGCTGTTTTCCGTCGGCGGGAAGCTTGATCACTTTAATGTAATGCCAAAGACTATTCCTTGTACCTCTTGCTTGGAAGTGAAGCATGTGGACGACTCTCATTCCACATGTGTCACTTGCAACAATTGCACTCAGACCCAATCATGTGGTATTTGTGGGATTTGGTCCTCAAAATTCTGGGCTTCTGTTAACAAGGTGGTTCTGTCCAGAGATAGAACCCCTCGTTCTCGGGGTAAGGGTAGCCGTGCCGTAGCAGACATTTCTGCTGGTGCACGTGGTGACTCTGTCACACAGGATTCTGATCTGTCTTCTGTGGCGAGTTCCTCTGCAACTGTTGACGGTGCTCGTTCAGTGATACCTGACGAGGAGACCGTGGTCTCTTTGTCTTCTGCTGTCACTCTTGAGGCGTCTGTTTTCGTAGAGAGCTTCTCCGATCTGCCTCCTACACCGTCGATTGTTACTAAGGAAGTTGTTACTCCAGATCCTATTCTGTCTGATGGTGGCTCTTCCATCTCCTCTGGGGATGGTCTACAGTCTCGGGGGACCGAGGCTGTATCTGCTGGTGTGTCTGTGTGCTCTCAGCCTCCCCTAGCCTCGCGGCGGGGCTGTGCGGGTTTGCTGTCTGCTCCGTCTCATCTGGCTAGGTTTGCTCCTAGTCGGTTGAGCCGGTCGGTCACTTCGGCAGCGATTCCTCGTCCCTCGAGTGAATCGTTTATTGTTCCTCCTTCCCCTTCTAGTGTGCCGCCTAGCGGGTTGGTGTTGGGACGTTGGCATCCAGGGCCTGCTGTTTGGCAGCGGTCGTGACAGCCCCTGTTAGCTGTCACTCTCGGAACCTTCCTCCGGTGATTCCTCACTGTGTTCCGAGTCTGGGTGCCGATCGATGCTTGCCGTCGGTCTCAGAGGATGGGCAGTTGGGGCCGTCTGCCGTGCAGAGGCCAATGACAGTTTCCTGTCATTCTTGGGACAATCCTCCGGTGTCTTCTCACCGTGTCCTAGGTCCAGTTACCGATCGACGTGCGCCGTCGGTCTCTTTAGAGGATTTGCAGGCAGGACCTTCTGTTTCGCAGAGATCAGTGATGGCCCCTGGGCGTCACAATCGGGACTATCCTCTGGTGTCTTCTCACCGTATCCCTATTCCGTCTGCCGATCGACGTTCGACGTCGGTCTCTTCTGAGGATTTGGGTTCTTCTACCAGAAAGATCCATTGGGAGGACACTACGTCGGGCGATGCTGCTGCGACGGATTCTCAGGGTGACCTGCGTCAGGCCGTTTTGGCGCTCACCCGGTTGCTTTCTGGCAACCCTAAAGTTGACCTCCCTGTGCCTTCTGAGGCACAACCTCCTTTGGTCGGTCGCCGAGATGTCTCGCCTGGCCCCTTGGATACTGCACAGTATTCACAGGAGGTTTCTGCTGGCCAGCCCGAGTTGGGCTACGTCTCCTCTGCTACGGAGGATGACGAGTATTTTGAAGCTGATGGGCCCCCCTCGTCAGTCTTGGGGCAGGCTTTGGATTTCGTCTTTGGCTTATTGCTGGACGTTCAAACTTCCGACCAGCCTTCTGTGACCGTCCGGCCGCAGTCCACTGTGGAGCGCTGTAACCCTGTTGAGCATTCTAGCTCCGGGGCTTTGCGGCCTCTGCAATCAGCTCAGATTGTTGAGTCCTTCTAGGGCTTAGACGCCAAAATGCATTCTAAGGCCCTCAAGGGTTCCTTCTTTTCTAGAGCTGATGCTTTTCTGCCTCCATCGCGGTTTCGTGTTTACGATTCCGTCTCTCCACCAGTCTTCCAAGGGATGACTACTGTGGATGAGGATTCTTCTTCCCTCGGGTTGACTAAGCCTAAGTCGGCAGTTCTCCCGATGTCGGTAGTCTATGGTGGGCCTGTCCCGAGAGATGCTGGGTATGTTATCTTTCGCGGACCATGTCGTCGCTGCTCTGGCTGAATATTTTCCACCAGGGGAGTTTGATGATGCTCAGGCGCCTTTTCGCGTTTTGTCACAGGCTCTTATGAACTTGACACACACTCACGCCTGTAACATGGCTAATTTGGAGCTGGAATGCCGGGATGTGGTGTTGGATTCTTCTTCATCCCTTCCTTCTGAGCAACGTGCTGTTCTGAGATCTGCCTCTTTGGTGGGACCTCAGTTGTTCCATGGTTCCATGGAAGCTGTTCGTGGCGAAGTTCTTCGTCATTCGAAGGACCAGCTTTTGCTGTGACAGCTTGACCAACCTGCTGCTGCGGGTGGTGGTCGTTCCAGGCCCGCCAAGCGTGCTGCTGCGTCTGCCTCGTCGGCGACTTCGGCTCCGTCTGCTCCTTCTGCACATAAGAAGCGCCGACGTGGCCAGGCTCGATGGCAGCCTCAGGCAGGAAAGTCTCAGGACTCTGTCACTTCCCGAGGTGGTTTCTCCTCTCGGGGGCCTCATTGAGGCCGCAAGTGAAGGTTCTCACCTCGATTTGCCTCCAGTCGGGGGAAGGCTGTCGCTGTTTTACGACCATTGGACAGAGATAACGTCGGACTCTTGGGTCCTCGACGTCATTCAGTCCGGTCTGCGACTGTCCTTCCATCGGCACCCCAGTTTATCTCGGGTGCCCCTTCCGACTCAGGTCCCTTCCGATTCTCTGTGTCGGGACCTTCTGGTGCAGGAGATCGACAATCTCCTCTCCAAAGGGGCGATCAAGGTGGTCAGGAACACCCTGTCAATGGGGTTTTACTCGAGACTTTTCTTGGTGCCGAAGAAAAACGGCCAATATTGTCCTGTCATCGATCTGAGTATCCTGAACGAGTACATAATAGCTCCTCGTTTCAGTATGGAGACTTTCCGGTCGGTTCGACGTTCAGTTCATCAGGGCGATTTTGCGGCCAGTATCGACCTGAAGGATGCCTACTTCCATGTACCCATTCATCTGGCGTCACGGAAATACCTTCAGTTCTCGTTTCGGGATCGAGTTTATCAATTCAGAGCTCTCCCGTTCGGTTTGAACCTGGCTCCTTGGGTCTTCACCCGACTGATGTCACACTGTGCTTGCTTTCCACTGCACTCAGTCGGCAGTGACTTCGTCAGCCTACCTAGACAACATCCTCCAACGGCACCAAGATGCTGCTGTTCTGGAGTTCGATGTCCAGCAGTTTCTTTGCCTGCTAGCATTGCTGGGTTTCAGAGTCAATCGCGAGAAGTCGGATCTTCTTCCTTCTCAGCGATTCCGTCATTTGGGGATGAATTTCGACACTCTTCACAATGTAGTATCGGTCCCCCAGGCTCGGGCGACGATTCTTTCCGCCTTGACTCGGAACCTGCTTCAATCTTCCTCGGTCTCGGCCAGGACTTTCCTTCGGATGCTGGGCCTTTGCAGTTCAGTGACAGATCTCATTCCACTCGGTCGCTTGTTTGTCCGACCTCTCCAACACTTCCTGCTGGATCATTGGCATCCGAATGTAGATCCGCTGGACCTGGAACTCACTATTCCTCGGTCTCTGCTTTGTCACCTCCGCCCTTGGGCTGATATTCCCTGGCTGACACAGGGTGTTCTGTTGGATCTTCCTTTGGCCAATCGCATCCTTACTGCGGATGCCAGCGATCGGGGCTGGGGTGCGATGATGGATCCTCTCGGTCTGTCTACTCACGGCGAGTGGGACAGTGAGCAGGTGGGTCTTCATATCAACCAGAAGGAGCTCCTTGCTCTTCTGTTGAGTTTTCGGCTTTGGATCCCTCATCTGTCGGACCATATTGTCCTACTTCTTTCGGACAATTCGACAGTAGTGGCCTACATACGGAATCAAGGAGGCACACATTCAATTCCCATGTATCGGCTGTCTTGGGATCTTCTTCTGTTGGCACGGGATGTGAACGCTCGGGTGTCCATTTGACACATTCCCGGGCGTCTCAACGTCCTAGCAGACTCCTTGTCCCGATGCGACAATGTCCTTCCAACCGAATGGATGCTACATCGGTCGGTGTTTCAGGCGATTTGCGAGCAGTGGGGACGTCCTCAGGTCAACCTTTTCGTTACTCGCTGGAATCATCAGGTAGAGACCTTTGTCTCCCCTTGTCCAGATCCTCTGGCATTTGCAGTAGATGCTCTGTCTCTGGACTGGATGGGTTGGATCGGCTATGCCTTTCCTCCTGCACCGATTCTTCCTCAAGTATTAGCGAAGATTCGTGCTTGCAGTTGCAGGATCATTCTGATCGCACCCCTGTCTCCACAGAGGGTGTGGATCAATCTGCTGCGGCCTCTTTTGGCCGATCGACCAATTCGTCTACCTCTACATCGCGATCTTCTTTCGCAGGGTCGTCCCAGGAAGTATCACAACAACCTGGCGAGGCTGTCCCTTCACGCCTGTCTTTTATCAGGTCTAGTCTCCGACGTAGAGGTTTTTCAAGACGATCAGTGGAGTGCATTTCTGCATCGCGGCGACATTCCACTGGCATGACTTATGCTGCCAAGTGGAAGGTTTTCTGCCGCTGGTGTGCAGATCACAATGTGAATTACCGTGATCCGTCAATCGCTCAAATTGCAGATTTTCTGGTATATCTTTTTGACTCCAAGGGCCTCCAGCCTATTACGATTAAGGGCTATCGGTCTATGCTGTCTGAAACTTTCTCTTATGTGGGAAAGCGGTGTATCGGTCGTAATCTTTTTTTCTCCAAACTCATTCGGCACTTTTCTTTGAAGAGGCCACGAGTTTTGCGTCTTACACCCAAGTGGAACTTGGCATGGGTGTTGCACTGTTTGGAGGGGGTGCCATTCGAGCCTTTATCTGAGACCGACATGCGTTTTCTCACCTATAAGACAGCTTTTCTTCTAGCGTTTGCTTCTGCTCGTCGAGTCAGTGAGCTTCATGCGCTATCTGTTGATTCTGCCTTCTTCCGAAATGAGGCTAACAGTGTCACCTTCACTACTGATTGCTCTTTTCTGGCTAAGAATCAACTTCCTGATTCGGTACCTCCTCCCATCTGCATTCAGGCTCTCCCTGCTGTAGATGGCCGGAGGCCTCTTCTTTGTCCTGTTCGTGCGATCAAGACTTATATTACTCGCACTCAGTTCATTAGGAGGGGTCGGAAGGGATTCTTTCTGTCTCTCATTCCTAAGAGGCAGTCTATCTCTTCCCATTCTATTTCCAGGTGGATCTGTCTTGCAATCAAGCTGGCTTATTCTCGCTTGTCTGCATCGGATCTTGTTTCGAACCAGCTTAATGCTCATGAGGTTCGTGCCATTACTACATCCTGGGCGTTCTCCAATTCTGTTTCGCTCCGGGATGTTATGAACGCGGCTTACTGGAGGAATGCTTCTACTTTCTCCTCCTTTTATCTCCGCCACCTTCAGCAGCAATCTGAGGACCTTAATTCTTTGGGCCCTCTCATTGCTGCTCAGGCTGTTGTGCACCCTCTCTAAAATTGTTTCTATCGAGGTAGTACTTTCGCTCAGCCTTGTTCTTTTCAGGTGCTTTCTCTCTATCTTCATTACAGGTTTCGTTATTGTTCTCTGCCCTCCTTGCTTTTCTTTCTGCTACTCTTGTTGGTATTGGTTATGTGATTCACCTCCTCCTATTGTTTATTCAGCCAATTGTAAACAATTGTGAGTAGGTTGAAAAGAAATTAAAATTTTTTAGTAAATTTTGTTTCTTAACATACCTACCACAATTGTTTACCGGAGGCCCACCCTCCTTGGGGATATCTTTGATATCGATGCCTCCCCGCTAAATCACAAACTTCTCATTGGCGGAAATACGGAATTGACATCACGGTTGTTGCGCATGCGCTTGGTAAACGCAAGAGGTGTGCAGAGAGAGTACCTGTAATTTCGAGCGCTGGTCTCGCTTGACCCTTTTTTTCGATCTTTTTCGTGCTTTTTTTACAACTCGTTTGGAAAAGATTCTAAAAGCTTGAGTTAGTTCCGAAGTAGGGCTTGCACTTATGTCACAGCCAATTGTAAACAATTGTGGTAGGTATGTTAAGAAACAAAATTTACTAAAAATTTTTAATATTTACAGTTCCCCATATTTAAAAATGGTCTTTGTCAATTCAGGTTTTAGTAGGGAGGAGTATAGATCTGCTTTCCGCCACTCCTCTTTAACCATTGAACAAACTCCATTGGAACTCTCAGACCTTCTTTTATATACATTGAAGATGTGCACCTCCTATTTTTCTTTCAGATATTTTCATATTTCGATGTCTGTCCATCCATCCATCCGTCCATCCTTTGGGCTTTAGGGATGTACACATCTGCTATCCGCAACTTCTCTTAAACCAGTGAACGGATTCTTTTGAAACTCTCAGACATTCTTTTACATACATTGAAGATATGTACCTCCTATTTTGTTTTCAGATATTTTCATTTCTACAGTTTCCCATATTGAAAAAAGAACTTTGTCAAATTCAGTTGACATTCTGTACAGATCTGCTATCCACAACTCCTATTAAACCATTGAACAGATTTCATTGAAACTTCAGACATTCTTTTACATACATTGAGGATGTGTACCTCCTATTTTCTCTTCAGATATTTTCATATTTACAGTTCCCCATATTCAAAAATGGTCTTTGTCAATTCAGGTTTTAGGGGGCGTGGTGGCTCAGTAGGTAGATGTGCAGGCTGCAAGCCAAGAGCTCCTTGGTTCGAATCCCACCTACGGCAACCACGTTGTGTCCATGGGCAAGACACTTCACCCCCATTGCCCACAGTGGCGCTGTGTACTAAGGTGTACTGCATGTCAATGGTGCACTTGTCTTCAACCAATGCTACCCTGTTTGTGTGGAGTTAGTATGTTGGGGAGCTGACAGTTGCTCGCCATTCCTCGGTGGTTCTCTCTGGGTACTCTGGCTTCCTCCACCCTTAAAGCTGTCATGGTCATGAGTAACCATTGTGCAGAAATATGTGACCTTAAACACCAATAAATAAATAAATAAATAAATTCAGGTTTTAGTAGGGAGGGGTTGAACAAACTCCATTGGAACTCTCAGACATTCTTTTACATACACTGAAGATGTTCACCTTCTATTTTTCTTTCAGATATTTTCATATTCCGACCTTTGTCTATCTGTCCATCCATTATGCTTTTGGCTTTTGGGGTGTCATGCTTTATGGTGGGCAGGGGGGGGGGGGGGGGGTTTGTTGATTACACATCTGCTATCCGCAACTTCTCTTAAACCAGTGAACGGATTTCATTGAAACTCTCAGACATTCTTTTGCATATATCGAAGGTGTGCACCTCCCGTTTTGTTTTCAGATATTTTCATTTTTACAGTTTCACATATTGAAAAATGGGGCTTTGTTAATTCATGCTTCAGGGTGGAGGTGTGTGTGTTGGGGGAGGAGGGTGTCAGTGTTTGTGCTCTGTACATTAAACACACTTTTACTGTGTTTCTAGTTTCCACTGTTGTGCTTGCATTAGGCCTACTATGCTTTTTCTTGCTAGGGGATTGTTACAGTGATCATGGGTATGAATGAATGGCATAGTCGGGGGGGGGGGGGTTGAGGGAGCACATCCCCCGCCCCCCCCCCCCCCCCCCCCCCCTCTCAAAAAAAAAATGGAACCCCCATGTTAACCAATGTCGGGAACATCAGGCAAGAAATTTTATTATCTAGATATTTATATACTCTCCCAAAAAAGAAAGTGTGCATGCTAAAAAATAACACTAAAAAAAGATATATATCATTTTCATTCATGGAAATTTTATTCAATCACAGATGAATCAATTTGTGATCAACACGAGAAATTTCATTATGCTACGACAAATACTCTTGGTGCCATGGAGAGTCAAAAACACTAAGGGTCCAACACAAAAGTCACACACTCAATATCTGGTATGACCTCCGTCTGCATCGACTACTGCTGTGCATCTACGCCTCATGGAAGCGAACAAGTTAGTATGGAAGTGGGTTAGGGTAGGGTTAGGTTAGGGTTAGGTAGGGTTAGGGTTAGGTTAGGTAGGGTTAGGGTAGGGTTAGGTTGCAGTCGAGCACGACGATGTAACGTCAAAATCGGACGAATTGCAGGTCTTCGAGGACGTAAGAATTATTCTCTCAGCCGGTTGATTACTGTTTGAGGATGTATCCGTCTCAGGTTAGGGATGTTCCTGGCTGTCGTCGTTGCCGTTTGTTGCCGGTTCCGGAGATGGACGACACGGATATACCGATCTTGTGCAGGGGTGGTAACTCGGGGTTTCCCGGAGTGGGGTCGGTCTGGAACGTCATCATGTTGTGCATGTCGATGGACTAGCCTGTCTACAGTGTTACTGTGGCAGTTCAATTGCTGGGCAACCTCTCGGTGTGTTCTGCCAGCTCTAATCATACCCAGGGCAAGGAGACGTTGATTCATTGTCAATCTTGGCATGCTAATGTGGAGTCGTTTTAACAGCAGCGCAAGTTTGAATGTGAACGATAGGAAGGCCTTACTTTAGTGTTTAAATACCCAATGATTCACACTGCTGCATGAATTTTCAGACTCTCCACGTGCAAAACATGCCTTTTCACAAACGTGCAGCACGTCATTTAACGTTAATGCAATTTTAACGGGGAAAGCTGTTTTTGTGTTCAATATAACTTATTCATGAACAGGTTAACACTCTTTACACCTACGAAATTATTTTTTTTGAGTTTGATCAATTTCTGCAATGCACACTTTCTTTTTTGGGCGAGTATACATGTAAGATGTTGGAAAACAGGACAAAAACTTCTTCTTTCATCAGCTTTAGGGGAAATTCATAAAAAGAGATTTATAAAGTGTTTAATTACGCTGCTTTGGGAAGGTTGTTTCACATGCTTCAGTACTTGCAGAGCAGTTATTAATATTTTTATTTTTCATCTTTTGACCACCCACATTCACTTTGACTTGAGCAAGAGTGTATTTCAGAAAGTGGGTTCAGTTGCTATATCCTTAAGTCTTACTTTGTCAGGCAACCACAAGTTGTCCTTGGGCAAGACTCTTCACCCCCATTGCCCATGTGGTCGAGGCATTGTGTACCAAGGTGTACTACACGTCGATGGTGCAGTTGTCTTCAATCAATGCTAACCCTGCTTGTGTGGAGTTAGTATGTTGACAGTTGCATGTGCTAGCTCCTACGCGGCTCGGACAAAGCCACACATCATATTCTGTACGCCCTGATGCAGATGCCAAAGGCATGAGTAAATGGAGACTTCTGGGACTTTTGGGGATAAAAAATCACGTTATTTTTTGGCTGTTAGAACGTTTTTAACTGGGGAGAGGTGTGTCGATCGTCCCATTGATCCAAAGCTGGTCATTATTGATTAAGAAATGCTTAATTGTTTTCTGTTGAATTTGTGATCTACATGTAGTTAGAATTATCATTAGGTTAAAATAATAATAAAAATAATTGAAAAATGTTGATTAGAATCTGAAATTCAGTTGGCTGAATGTACAGGGTAGGAGGTCGTTTACTGGGTTTACTAGTAACTTCCTGTTGTGTGGCAGATGTACTGGGTAGGATGTGTGGCCCAGTGTGGTACAATCAGTATGACATGTTGCACTTTTTCTTCCTCTGTTGTGACTAGCACCTTTCTGATCAGACTGAAAGGACGTAAGTGACTGGAAATGAACTACAATATACAGGCAACTGATGAATGACCTTAGAAGCAAACATGTCAATAGTAGGCTGGTAAAAAGGATGACATATCTGATGGAAGACACTGCTGGGTTGTAATTGCTATTATGAAGGGTTTTTTTTGAAATGTCATCGATTGATATTTATTTATTTATTGGTGTTTAAGGTCACATACTTATGCACAATGGCTAATCGTGACTGTGGCAGTTTTTTTTTTTTTGTGGAGGAAGCCGGAGTACCCAGAGAAAACCACCGAGCATCGATGAGCAACTATCAGCTCCTTAACATTCTAACTCTGTTCAAGCTTCGCTCAAGCAGGGTTACAGTGGTTGAAGATGTGCACCGTCGACAGGCAGTACGCCTTAGTAAACGGCATCATCATGCTCCCATGTAGGCAACCAGGATAAAGTGCCTTGCCCAATGACACAACGTGGGTCGTCCTGGATGGGGATAGAACACGGGACCTTTATCATAGAAGTCCAACAGTCTACCACTGAGCCACCACACTCCCCGTTGAGAAATAGTCAGCAAGAGTGCTTGTTTTACCTGGGATATGAACAGCTGAGATGTGTATGTTTTTGGCAAAACACCACAACCAAATATCTTGAGAAATTTTAAGAGAAGTCTTCCTACCGCCATAATTATTGAGATAAGATACAACAGTGGTATTATCAATTTGAATACAACTTTAACAAAGACCTAGGTTATCAGCTAATTTCAGTAATGACTTCTTGATGTCTTGAAGCTCTAGAACATTGATATGTTTTAGTTTTTCACTTGAATGCCACAAACCATTAGTCCATAGATTGCCTAGATATCCTCCCCAGCCATGAGAAGAGGAGTCTGTCATAAAAATGTGGTCAATTTGAGGGTAACTAAGAAGGCAACTCTTCATTAATGAAAGATGGGTTACCCATCATAAGACTTTATCCTACTTGATGATGATAATTTCATAGTACAAGAGTGGGATTTATATATTTGGAGAGCTTTAGTTTAATCTCTGTCCAGTGATCTATGAAAGAAATGCCCAATCTTAATAACCAGAAATGTTGAAACATACAGCCCAGTTAAACGTTCAATAGGTCATACGGTTGGCTTGTCATCTAACAAATTTGTTTGGAGAAATCCAGAATCTCAGTTATTTTATCTTGTCGTAACCTTAAAAGGAGTTGTTGGGAGTCGCATCACATGACACAGATATTGAATTTGTTGTTGAGGTTCAAGCTCTGACTTCTTACAGCTGATAGCATATCCCAAATTGCTAAGTGTGTGTGTAATTGAATTTGTCTCTACAACAAGTTTTTGCCGGGAGTTGTTTATACCTAGAAAAGAATGCACATGGGATGTCTTTGTAGTGAAAAGGGCAAACACAGGCTTCATCATGTTGGTGAACAGGCGGGAAGCAGATGATAAACCGAAAAGTAAACATGTAAATTTGTAGAGAAGTCTATGCCAAAGAAATTTCAAATATTTTTGATGAAGATCATAGATGGTAATGCTGAAATATGCATCTTTCAACGCAATGGATGTGAATAAATCACCTTTTTAAATCAGTGGCAGTACATGAGACAAAGTATCCATCTGGAAATGGGAATATTCAATGTATTTGTTAAGGCCTTCAAATTGATAATTGGGCACATGGTGTCATTTTTATTTTCACATAAGAAGAGATTTGAAATAAACTGCCCTGTACCACAATGGCACCTTTATCCGGCAGATCCAAGACACCTGCCAGAACAAGTTTGTGATTCAGAAGGAGAGAAGTTATTTGGCTGAGGAATATTGTTCTGCACTGATGAAGATACAAAATCACTACAAAATCACTCCTATAAGAGGTAACCGCTTGGAGGATAAATTGATCGCTGGTTAAGTTTTTTCAATTGGATAGAAAAGTTTGATTCTACCAGGTTTATCAAAAAGTCACCAACAGTTATTTCTCGGCTTGGTAAGTGTTTAACTTCTGATGGCTTCGATAGGGTTTCTTGAAGCCTGGGCATTGCTTTTTAGCTCACCTGAGCAAAGCTCAAGGTGAGCTTTACTGATCACTTTCTGTCCGTCGTCTGGCCGTCGTCGTCGTCCGGCGTAAACTTTACAAAACCAACTTCTCCGGAGAAACCACTGGCCCAATATTTTTCAAATGTTGGGTAAATGTTTATTACCTAATGTCAATTCAGATTTGTTCAAATGAAGTTGCCCCTCCTCCTGGGTGGGGCCACGCCCCCAAGGGGCACCAAAATCTTTGAAAATCTTCTTCTCATGAGCCAGCAGTAGCAGAGACTTGATATTTGGTATGCAGCTTCCTTTTGAGGTGTAGAATCAAGTTTGTTCAAGAGAAGTTTGCCGGGCATTATTTGCCTTCGTCATGGGAGGAAAAAAAATGTTGGCCAAGCCTAAAATTTCTATTTTCTGTACCGTGAGGTCGATTTGAACCAGATTTGATATGAGATGATAATGGGCCATAAGTAGTTGACTGATGCAAAAAAAAAAATTTCTCATTGCCCCGTGGGAACCTCGGGAGCTAAAAATAGGAAAAACCTTAAAACTGCCATATCTCCAAAACTACACGGCACAGAGAATTCTTATTTTGTATAAAGCTTACTTTTATCCAATAGAATAGAATGGTTAAAAAAATCACTATCAGTTTGATCACAAAGTACTTTTTTCAGGACTTTGAAAAAGTGCTGAGTCAGCACTTGTTAACACCGTAGGCAATGGGAAAAACATTAAAAAATCTTCTCCAGATCCAGCAGGCAGAATCTTTTGATATTTGGGATGCAACATTGTGGGGTGAATCTGATTCAAGTTTGTTCAAATCGGCTTCCTAGATTCATATTTGGGCTCAATATAGAAGCTTGAATTCGAACTTAGTGCATTTCAGGCAATTTTCTTAAAAAATCTTCTTCTCCAGATCCAGCAGGCAGAATCTTTTCATATTTGGTAAGCAGCATTGTGGGGGTGGATCTGATTCAAGTTTGTTCAAATTGGCCCCCTGGGTTTATATTTGGGCTGAGTATAGGAGCCCAAATTTGAACTTAGTGCATTTCAGGCAAATTTCTTAAAAAATCTTCTTCTCCAGATCCAGCAGGCAGAATCTTTTGATATTTGGTATGCAACATTGTGGGGTGGATCTGATTCAAGTTTGTTCAAATCGGCTCCCTAGATTCATATTTGGGTTCACTATAGAAGCTCGAATTCGAACTTGGTGCATTTCAGGCAAATTTCTTAAAAAATCTTCTTCTCCAGTTCCAGCAGGCAGAATCTTTTGATATTTGGTATGCAACATTGTGGGGTGGATCTGATTCAAGTTTTTTCAAATCGGCTCCCTAGATTCATATTTGGGCTCATTATAGAACTCGAATTCGAACTTAGTGCATTTCAGGCAAATTTCTTCAAAAATCTTCTTCTCCAGATCCAGCAGGCAGAATATTTTGATATTTGGTATGCAACATTGCGGGATGGATCTGATTCAAGTTTGTTCAAATCGGCTTCCTAGATTCATATTTGGGCTCAATATAGAAGCTCGAATTCTAACTTAGTGCATTTCAGGCAAATTTCTTCAAAAATCTTCTTCTCCAGATCCAGCAGGTAGAATCTTTTCATATTTGGTATGCAACATTGCGGGGTGGATCTGATTCAAATTTGTTCAAATCGGCTCCCTAGATTCATATTTGGGCTCAATATAGAAGCTCGAATTCGAACTTCGTGCATTTCAGGCAAATTTCTTAAAAAATCTTCTTCTCCAGATCCAGCAGGCAGAATCTTTTGATATTTGGGATGCAACATTGTGGGGTGGATCTGATTCAAGTTTGTTCAAATCGGCTTCCTAGATTCATATTTGGGCTCAATATAGAAGCTCGAATTCGAACTTAGTGCATTTCAGGCAAATTTCTTAAAAAATCTTCTTCTCCAGATTCAGCGGGCAGAATCTTTTGATATTTGGTATGCAACATTGTGGGGTGGATCTGATTCAAGTTTGTTCAAATCGGCCCCCTGGATTCGTATTTGGGCTCACTATAGAAGCCCGAATTTCGAACTTAGTGCATTTCAGGCAAATTTCTTAAAAAATCTTCTTTTCCAGATCCAGCAGGCGGAATCTTTTGATATGTGGTATGCAACATTGTGGGGTGGATCTGATTCAAGTTTGTTCAAATTGGCCTCCTGGGTTTATATTTGGGCTCAGTATAGGAGCCCAAATTTGAACTTAGTGCATTTCAGGCAAATTTCTTTGAAAATCTTCTTCTCAAGATCCAGTAGGTAGAATCTTTTGATATTGGGTATGCACCATGCTTAGAGGGGTGAGATTCAAGTTTGTTCAAGCCAAGTCCCTAGGTTCATATTTGGGCTCAATGTGGCAGCCCGAATTATAACTTAGTTCAAAATGAGGAATTTTCTTTAAAAATCTTCTTCAGATCCAGCAGTCGGAATGTTTTGATATTTGGTATGCAGCATCCTTAGGGGGTGAGATTCAAGTTTGTTCAAGCCATGTCCCTAGGTCCATATTTGGACTCACTGTGGGAGCTCGAATTGTAACTTAGTTCAAAATGAGGAATTTTCTTTAAAAATCTTCTTCAGATCCAGAAGTCGGAATGTTTTGATATTTGGTGTGCAGCATCCTTAGGGGGGTGAGATTCAAGTTTGTTAAAGCCAAGTCCCTGGGTTCATATATGGGCTCCCTGTGGGAATCTTTGGATATTTGGTATAAGCTTTTCCTAGGAGGAGCAGATGCAAATTGTTGAAATCAATTCTCTGGGTTGATATTTAGGCTACCATGTCAGGTGAGTGCCCTCAGGCCCCTTGGGGCCTCTTGTTTTTACTGTAGCCAGTATGGTAAGAGTTCTGCAGGTAATTGTCAGAATTCTGGCCCCGGCCCTAAAAAAGGCTGAAATTTTTTGTTTATGAAAGACTTAGGGCTATTTGCAATTGTAACCTTAGCTACTTCTGTGTTTTAAATATCATTGGAGGCCTCATTTCCAAAAAGGTGGAAGGTGAAAGGTCTATCCACAGCACAATGAGATTTGTATTTGGCACTGAAAGTAGGTTTAATCAGAAGCTGATGCTTGATAGAGAGGTTACACAAAGTAATCCCATCCACAAGTTAATTTTTGATGTAAGTCAAGTTTGAGCTTATGCCATGGCCAGTCGTCCGTTGTCCATCTGTCCATCTGTCCATCAACAATTCAATACGACTCGGGCTAGAGGCCGTATTTATGAACCAATCTTTACGAAACTTCTTGGGTACCTTTGTTAAGACCGTGGGACGAGAATGAGTGTTTTTGGGTCTGATCCGAAATTCAAGTTGGCAACTGGCATCCATTTTGTACAGAATTAGGTGCAATCAGATTTTTGCACAGAACTTCCATATGAAAACTCTGATTTGAATAATTTTTTGTATGAATGTTTAGTACCATGGGATACCTCACATATAATACGGGTTTTTTTCTCTTGTGTAAATTATGCAAATTAGACTAACTTTGATGTATTTAGTGTTACTTTCAGCACTGTAAGTGCAAATGCCAATATGGCTCGGGCTAGAGGCCGTATTGATGAACCGCTCTTTACAAAACTTCTTGGGGTACCTTTGGTATCACAGTGGGATGAGAACAAGTGTTTTTGGGTCTGGTCCGAAACTCAGGATGGCCGATGGCAGCCATTTTGTACAAAATTAGGTGCAATCAGATTTTTGTGCAGAGGTTCCACATGAAAGTGCTGATTTGAATAATGTTTTGTATGAATGTTTAGTACCATGGGATACATCACATATAATACAGGTTTTTTTCTCGTGCAGAAATTATGCAAATTAGATGAACTTTCATTTTTTCAGTGCTACTTACACACAGTAAGTACACATGTCAATACGGCTTGGGCTAGAGTCTGTTTTTATGAACCGATCTTCACTAAACAGCTTGGGTACCTTTGTTATCACCTTGTGACGAGAATTAGTGTTTCTGGGTGCGGTCCAAAATTTAAGATTGCTGCCAGTGGCCATTTTGTACTGAAATTAGGTCTAATCAGTTTTTTGTACACAACTTCTATACGGCTCAGGCCAGAAGCCATATTGATGAACAGATCTTTACGAAACTTCTTGGGTACCTTTGTTATCACTGTGGGATGAGAACAAGTGTTTTTGGGTGTGGTCCAAAATTCAGGATGGCCACCAGCAGCCATTTTATACTCAAATTAGTGTAATCAGTTTTTTGTACAGAACTTCTGTGTAAAAGTTCTGATTTCAATAAATTTTTGTATGAATATTTAGTAAGATGGAATACATCACATATAGTACAGTTTTTTTTCTCGTGCAGAAATTATGCAAATTAGAAGAACTTTGATTTATTCAGTGCTACTTGTACACAGTAAGTGCACATGTCAATACGGCTCAGGCTAGAGACTGTATTTATGAACCGATCTTCACGAAACTTCTTGGGTGCCTTTGTTAACACCTTGGGACGAGAACGAGTGTTTCTGGGTGTGGTCTAAAATTCAAGATGGCTTCCAGTGGCCATTTTGTACCGAAATTAGGTTTAATCAGTTTTTTGTCACAATTTCTATATGGCTCGGATTTATGAACTGATCTTCACAAAGCTTCTTGGGTACCTTTGTTATCACCTTGGGACAGGAACTAGTGTGTTTTAGGGTGCCTTTGTTATCACCGTGCTATGAGAACAAATATTTTGGGGTTCAGTCAGACCCACTCTGTGACTCAAAGATTTCTTTTCTAGTTTAGCATCTAACTGTCACCCCACTTTTACAATACTTTACCTTTTTATTTGTTACAGGCTACGGTCAGCATTTATGTACAGACTTACAATACTTTACATGTACGTTTGTTTTCAGGTCATTACCTAGATGTTTGTCATTGCTGTGTCACATACTATACATGTACATGTCTTAACAAGTTGAGCTACAGTGTCATTGACATTTTTGTTTCCAGTGATTTATGAAATCTTTCGATGCGGTGCTTTAAAATAGACCGGCTTTTTGACTATAAGTTAGATCTTCATGCATAACTCTTTTCATTTCTTTGAGATTGTCAGGTATTTGTAAAAAGTGAGTTAATGCATGCTCAAGAGGTTTCTGAGTCTCGTGCGACTGACAATGATGAGTTTTAGAGCATGAATCAAAATTCTAGACTTACTCTACGGGCAAAAAATAAGTTGACAACTTCTTGGTGATTTCCGAAAGATCAATTTAGGAAGTGGCAGATCTATTTGCAGAGTCAGTAATTTCTTCATTTATGCTGTGCCAAAATTGGTTTCATTATCAAAAAGTTTGGGAAGTGCAAAGAAATCATCAGAACAGGCACTGTCGGACAGTGAGGGGTGTGTGTAATCATTATGAGCATCACCAAGAGAGTGCTCTGAATGAGATACGAAAAGGTCAGGAAGATTGGGTTGTACAGATTTTGATGCTGTAGTAGAATGATGATGTGATTTTTACTTTTTAGCTCACCGAAGGGAGCTTAACTTATCACTGGCCGGCCGTCGTCGTCCGTCGTGGTGAACATTTTTCAAACGACTTCTCCTCTGAAACCACTGGTCTGATTTTCACGAAACTTCATATGGATGTTCATTACTGTATGGCATATCATGTTTGTTCATATGAAATGGCCACGTCCCTTGAGGGCTCTGTATGGGGCATAACTCTGATAGCACCGTATGAATTATAGAAAAATTATTAAAAAATCTTCTTCTCCAGAACCAGTGGGCAGAATCTTTTGATACTTGGTATGCAGCGTCTTGGTATGGGTCTGATTCAAGTTTGTTCAAATCGGCCCCCTGGATTCATATTTGGGCTCACTATAGAAGCCAAAATTTGAACTTACTGCATTTCAGGCAAATTTCTTAAAAAATCTTCTTCTCCAGATCCAGCAGGCAGAATCTTTTGATATTTGGTATGCAACATTGTGGGGTAGATCTGATTCAAGTTTGTCCAAATCGGCCCCCTGGATTTATATTTGGGCTCAGTATAGAAGCCTGAATTCGAACTTAGTGCATTTCAGGCAAATTTCTTAAAAAATCTTCTTCTCCAGATCCAGCACGCAGAATCTTTTGATATTTGGTATGCAACATTGTGGGGTGGATCTGATTGAAGTTTGTTCAAATCGGCTCCCTGGATTAATATTTGGGCTCAATATAGAAGCCCAAATTCGAACTTAGTGCATTTTAGGCAAATTTCTTAAAAAATCTTCTTCTCCAGATTGAGCAGGCAGAATCTTTTGATATTTGGTATGCAACATTGTGGGGTGGATCTGACTCAAGTTTTGTTCAAATCAGCCCCCTGGGTTTATATTTGGGCTTAGTATAGGAGCCCAAATTTGAACTTAGTGCATTTCAGGTAAATTTCCTTGAAAATCTTCTCAAGATCCAGCAGGCAGAATCTTTTGATATTGGGTATGCAGCATGCTTAGAGGTGGGGGGCGGGGGGAATTCAAGTTTGTTCAAGCCAAGTCCCTGGGTTCATTTCTGGTCTGATTTTCATGAAACTTCATGTGGATGTTCATTACTATATGGCAATTCAGGTTTGTTCAAATGAAATGGCCACATCCCTTGAAGGCTCTGTATGGGGCATAACTCTTGATAGCACCGTATGAATTATAGAAAAATTATTAAAAAATTTTCTTCTCCAGAACCAGTGGGCACAATCATTTAATATTTGATATGCAGCATTTTGGGGTGGATCTGATGCAAGTTTGTTCAAATTGACCCCCTGGATTCATATTTGGGCTCACCTACTTATAGAAGCCCAAATTCGAACTTAGTGCATTTCAGGCAAATTTCTTAAAAAATCTTTTTCTCCACATCCAGCAGGCAGCATCTTTTGATATTTGGTATGCAACATTGTGGTGTGGATCTGATTCAAGTTTGTTCAAATCGGCCCCCCTGGATTCACATTTGGGCTCAGTATAGAAGCCCGAATTCGAACTTAGTGCATTTCAGGCAAATTTCTTAAAAAAAATCTTCTTCTCCAGATCCAGCAGGCAGAATCTTTTGATTTTTGGTATGCAACATTGTGGGTGGATCTGATTCAAGTTTGTTCAAATTGGCCCCCTGGATTCATATTTGGGCTCACTATAAAAGCTCGAATTCAAACTTAGTGCATTTCAGGCAAATTTCTTTAAAAATCCTCTTCTCCAGATCCAGCAGGCAGAATCTTTTGATATTGGGTATGCAGCATGCTTAGAGTGGTGAAATTCAAGTTTGTTCAAGCCAAGTCATATTTGGGCTCACTGTAGTAGTCCAAATTAAAACTTTGTTCAAAATGAGGAATTCTCTTTAAAAATCTTCTTCTTCAGATCCAGCAGTCAGAATGTTTTGATATTTGGTATGCAGCATCTTTAGGGGGGTGGGGGAGATTCAGGTTTGCTCAAACCATGTCCCCAGGTCCATATTTGGGCTCTCTGTGGGGGCCCAAATGATAACTTTGTTAAAAATGAGGAATTTTCTTTAAATATCTTCTTCTTCAGATCCAGCCCGCGGAATGTTTTGATATGTGGTGTGTGGCATCCTTAGGAGGGTGAGATTCAAGTTTGTTACAGCCAAGTCTCTGGGTCCATATTTGGGCTCCCTGTGCGATCCCGAATTAAAACTTAGTCAATATTACGAATTTTTCTTTAAAAGTCTTCTTCAGATTCAGCAGTCAGAATGTTTTGATATTTGGCATGCAGCATCCTAAGAGAGTGAGATTCAAGTTTGTTCAAGCCAAGTCCCTGGGTTCATATTTGGGTTCACTGTGGGAGCCCGAATGATAACTTAGTTCAATATGAGGAATGTTCTTTAAAAATCTTCTTCTTCAAATCCAGCAGATGAATGCTTTTGATATTTGGTATGCAGCATCCTTTGGGGGGTAAGATTCAAGTTTTTTCAAGCCATGTCCCTAGTTCCATAAAATTTGTCTCTCATGACTTCATTCCTTTGTAGTGTTGATGAACCATGTCTAACTAAATGTGACCCCTAATACTTTTTTGAACCACTTTGTTTGAATCACTTTGCCCGGTGAGCGATTTAAGGCCCCTTGGGGCCTCTTGTTTATGAGTCTTGTCTTTTCCATGGTCATTTTGATGTTTGTTAGCTCATCTTGACAAAGTCAAGTTGAGCTAATCTCATTGCTCTCTGTCTGTTGTCTGTCCTTCCGTTGTCCGTCAACACCACGTTTTGGTCTTCTTCTCCAGAACCACTTGGCCTCTTCAAGTGAAAATTTATGTGAGTGATGGGCCTGAAGGGACATTGCCTTTTTGTTCAACTCAGCATGCCCAGCTCCATAGGGAGGGAGTGGGGGAAAATGCTTCAAAATATTTTTAAAAATCTTCTTTTTATGAACCAGTGTGTTCAATGACTTGATATTTGTTATGGATCTTCCTTTTGAGTGTAGAATCAAGTTTGTTCAAACAAAGTTCGTGAAGCAATATTTGGCTTTGTAATGGGAGGGGTAAGATTTTTGGCCCCGCCCCAAATTTCTATTTTCTGTACTAATGGTCCAGTTTGAAACAAATTTGGTGTGTGGTATTATTGGGTCATAAATACTTGACTCATGCAAAAAAATAAAATTCCTGCATCCCTATGGGAACCCTGCGAGCTAACAAACACCCATATTTCACAAACCACATGTAACAGAGAGCTGTTATTTGGTATGAAGCATCCTTAGGACCAGTAGAATTGAATGGTAACAAAAAATTGTGATCGATAATGTATTCTGTAACGGGCATCGAAAAAATGCTGAGTCAGCATATTTGCAAAAAATTTAAAAAATCTTTTCTCCAGAACCAATCATCAGAATCTTTTGATATTCGGTATACAGCATTCATAGGAGGGTCAGATACAAGTTTGTTAAAATAAAGCCCATTGGTTCGTATTTTGGCTCAATACAGGAGCCTGAATTTTTAACTTTGGGTAATATGGGGAATATTCTTTAAAAATCTTCTTCTTCAGAACCACCAGTCAGAATTTTTTATTGTTTGGTGTACATCAATGTTATGAGGGTCAGATTCAAGATTGTTCAAACCAAGTCCCTAGGTTAATATTTGGACGCCCTACAGAAGCCCAAATTTTAACTTTGTTCAGTATGGGGGATAATTTTTGAAAATCTTTTTCAGATCCACGAGTCAGAATGCTTTCATATTTGGTATGCAACATCTCTAGGAGGGTCAGATTCAAGTTTGTTCAAATCGGATCTCTAGGTATATATTTGGGCTTGCTATGGTAGCCTAAATTTGTACTTATTGTGACATGAGGAAAATTCTTTAAAAATCTTCTTTAGATCCACCAGTTGGAATGCTTTCATAATTGGTATACAACATCTCTAGGGAGGTCAGAACCAAGTTTTTTTCAATTCGAGTGGCTGGGTTAATATTTGGGCTCCATATGGGAACCTGAAATTTAACTTAGTACAGTACGAGAGAATTTCTTCAAAAACCTTCTTCAGATCCGCTAATCAGAATGCTTTCATATTTGATATACAACATCTCTAGGGGGGGTCAGATTCAAATTTGTTCAAATCAGATCCATAGGTTAATTTTTGAACTCGCTATAGTAGACCAAAATGTTACACATAGTGCAATATGAAGAAATTTCTTTAAAATTTATCTTCTTCAGTGCAATATGAAGAAATTTTTTCAAATCCAACAGTCAGAATGCTTTCATATTTGGTACACAACATCTCTAGGGAAGTCAGATTCAACTTTATTCAAATTGAGACCCTCGGTTAATATTTGGGCTCCCTATGGGAACCGGAATTGGCCATGTAGCTGAAGAATTCAAAATTTTGTATTGAGTACCCTCTAGAGGTGTGTAACTAAGATTAGTCCACGTAGGTTGTATCAAGGCACTTCATAGGGGAGCTCTATATTTTACATTATGATCAACTGAAGAAAAGGCATGATGCCCGGATTATTTTTATCACTCTTGAGGGACTCAAGGATTGACAGTGTATCCTATGGAGATGGATTACTTAATGTAGACTCATTCTTGGACTCTGTTTATATTGTGTTCTGTTCAAGATGAGCACTTTAGGCCCCGTGGGCCCTCTTGCTTAGAAGCACCGGAACTTGTTATAGGATCGACCTTTTTCGTACCTCTGGATACTTTTGCTTGCAAAAACACATCCGGGTCACACTGTGATGTTGTTTGTTGTACAGTTCGGCTACAACTACATTGTAGTATAATGTGACAGACCTCTTCCTCACCTTGCCTAGGTGACAGGACTGTGTCCACATCAACAGTGATATGCAAATATTGCTGACAATATACTCTTCAAAACTGTGGTCATTGTTATCAGAAACAAAAATCTGCAGTGTGTAACTGCACTTGGACCAAGCAGCAGGTGAGTGGGATAAAACAATTGCGGTGGACCTGTCAAAATTCTCAAATGCAGACGATTTAGAATCACTTCTGCTACTTTCGGACGAAACCGATTCATCTAAACTGGATGATGACATTGTATTGGAATGATCAGCCGCTCAAAACAAAAAGGCAATTCTTCCCACCTGAGTACCGCCTTTATAGTGTGTGCCTCTTTTGCTCTTTTGTTTCTTTGAAATGAGATGGAACAACTATCTCGTGTGAGACAATATGCCAGTATTACATCTGACAAAACTAGAAGGCTTTATTTCGAAGAAGTTTGTGTGATTTCACGCAATCTTTACCCCAACTCCCCCCCTCCTTTGTTTTGCAAAAAGGTCACCTAAAATGTTTCAAAACTCATTTTTAGCTTAACTTGACATAGTCAAGATAAGCTATTGCCATCACGCGTGCGGAAGTCTGTTAGTCTGTTAGTCTGTGATGTCTGTTCACATTTTCCTTTAGCACGGGCTACACCCTGCAGTTCTTGTCTGATCGTCACAAAATTTCATATGCAGGTTTGGGGTCATGTCTAGATGAGAACGTCCCCTTTTGGTCGCGATCAGGCAACCGGTATGGCTGCCTGAGCCCAAAACCCGAAAACCATTAGCACAGTCTACAGGTCGTATTTATGGAGGGATTTCATTGTAACTTGGTGGGATGCCTCTGTATAATGCCTAGATGAGAACGTCCCCTTTTGGGCGTGATCTATGAACTGTGATGGCTGCCCAAGCCCAAAACCCCAAAACTTTTAGCACAGTCTGCAGGTCATGTTTAATGTGGAGGGATTTCATTGTAACTTGGTAGGATGACTCGTTATGATGTCTAGATGAGAATTTCCCCATTTGGGCATGATTGGGCAACTGTGACGGCTACAGGGGCCCGAAGCCCGAAAACCTTTAGCACAGTCTAGAGGTCATATTTATGAAGGGATTTCATTGTAACTTGGTAGGATGACTCCAAATAATGTCTAGATGAGAGCATCCCATTTTGATCGCGATCATGCAGCCTTGATGGGTGCCCGAGCCCAAAACCTTTAACATAGGCAAATGGTCATATTTATGGAAGGATTTCATTGTAACCTGTTAGGTTGACTCCATATAATGCCTAGATGATGACATCCCCTTTTGGTCGTGATTGGTCAGTTGTGATGGCTACAAGTGCCCGAAGCCCGAAAACCTTGAGCACAGTCTATAGGCCATATTTATGAAGGGATTTCATTGTAACTTCTTAGGATCACTCCAGATGATGTCCAGATGAGATTGTCCCCTATGGTTGCGATCATTCAGCCATGATGGCTGCCCAAGCCCGAAGCCTGAAAACCTTAAGCACAGTCTACAGGTCATATTTATGAAGGGATTTCATTGTAACTTGGTAGGTTAACTTCATATAATGTCTAGATGAGAACGTCCCCTTTTGGACATGATTGGGCAGCTGTGATGGGTAATGGTGCCCAAAGCCCAAAAACCTTTAGCACAATCTACAGGTCATATTTATGAGGGGATTTCATTGTAACTTGGTAGGATGACTCCAAATAATGTCTAGATGAGAACGTCCCATTTTGATCGCGATCATTCAGCCTTGATGGGTGCCCGAGTCCAAAAACCTTTAGCATAGGTAAAAGGTCATATTTATGGAAGGATTTCATTGTAACCTATTAGGTTGACTCCATATAATGCCGCGGTGATGACATCCCCTTTTGGTCGTGATTGGTCAACTGTGATGGCTACAAGTGCCAGAAGCCCAAAAACCTTGAGCGCAGTCTACAGGTCATATTTATGAAGGGATTTCATTGTAACTATGTAGGATCACTCCAGATGATGTCCAGATGAGATTGTCCCCTTTGGTTGCGATCATTCAACCATGATGGCTGCCCGAGCCCGAAGCCCAAAAACCTTAAGCACAGTCTACAGGTCATATTTATGAAGGGATTTCATTGTAAATTGGTAGGTTGACTTCATATGTCTAGATGAGAACGTCCCCCTTTTGGACATGATTGGGCAACTTTGACGGCTAAAGGTGCCCGAAGCCCGAAAACCTTTAGCACTGTCTACAGGTCATATTTATGAAGGGATTTTATTGTAACTTGGTAGGATGACTCGAAATAATGTCTCGATGAGAACATCCCATTTTGGCTGTGATCATTCATCCTTGATGGGTGCCCGATCCCAAAAACCTTTAGCATAGGCAAGAGGTTATATTTATAGAAGGATTTCATTGTAACCTGTTAGGTTGACTCCATATAATGCATAGATGCTGACATCCCCTTTTGGTCATGATTGGTCAACAGTGATGGCTACAGGTGCCTGAAGTCCGAAAACCTTGAGCACAGTCTACAGGTCATATTTATGAAGGGATTTCATTGTAACTTCGCAGGATCACTCCAGATGACGCCCAGATGAGATTGTCCCCTTTGGTTGTGATCATTCAACCATGATGGCTGCCTGAGCCCAAAGCCCGAAAACCTTTAGCACAGTCTACAGGTCATATTTATGAAGGGATTTCATTGTAACTTGGTAGGTTGACTTCATATAATGTCTAGATGAGAACGTCCCCTTTTGGACACGATTGGGCATCTGTGACAGCTTCAGGGCCCCAGAGCCCGAAAACCTCTCCTTTTGGATGCAATTGGGCAACTATGACAGCTACAGGGCCCAGAAGTCCGAAAACCTTTAGCACGGTCTAGAGGTCATATTTATGAAGGGATTTCATTGTAAAACTTGGAAGGATGTCTCCAAATAATGTCTAGATGAGAACTCCCCTTTTGGTCACGATCATTCAGCCTTGATGGCTGCCCGAGCCCAAAAACCTTTCGCATGTCTGTAGGTCGTATTTATGGAAGGATTTCATTGTAACTTGTTAGGTTGACTCCATATAATGCCTAGATGATGACATCCCCTTTTGTTCGTTGTTCGTCAACTGTGATGGCTACAGGTGCCTGAAGCCCGAAAATCTTGAGCACAGTCTACAGGCCATATCTATGAAGGGATTTCATTGTAACTTCATAGGATCACTCCAGATGATGTCCAGATGAGAATGTCCCCGTTTGGTTGCGATCATTCAACCATGATGGCTGCCCAAGCCTAAAGCCCGAAAACCTTTAGCACAGTCTTCAGATCATATTTATGAAAGGATTTCATTGTAACTTGGTAGGTTGACTTCATGTAATGTCTAGATGAGAACAGCCCCTTTTGGACACCATTAGGCAACTGTGTTGGCTACAGGGGCCCAAAGCCTGAAAATCTTTAGCACAGTCTACAGGTGATATTTATGAAGGGATTTCATTGTACCTTGGTAGGATGACTCTAAATAATGTCTAGATGAGAACGTCCCCTTTTGGTCGCGATCATTCAGCCTTGATGGCTGCCCGAACCCAATCCCCAAAACCTTTAGCATAGTCTATTGGTCATATTTATGGAAGGACTTCACTGTAACCCATAAGTTTGACTCCATATACTACCTAGAGGATGACATCCTTTTTTGGTCGTGATTGGTCAGCTGTGATGGCTTCAGGGGCCCGAAGCCCAAAAACCTTGAGCACAGTCTACAGGTCATATTTATGAAGGGATTTCATTGTAACTTTGTAGGATCACTCCAGAAGATGCCCAGATGAGAATGTCCCCTTTTGTTTGCGATCATTCAACCATGATGGCTGCCAGAACCCAAAGCCCAAAAACCTTTAGCACAGTCTACAGGTCATATTTATTAAGGGATTTCATTGTAACTTGGTAGGTTGACTTCAAATAATGTCTAGATGAGAACATCCCCTTTGGACGCAATTGGGAAACTGACAGCTACAGGGGCCCGAAGCCCGAAAACCTTTAGCACAGTCTACAGGCCATATTTATGAAGGGATTTTGATGTAACTTGATAGGATGACTCGTTTTGGAATAATTTCACTGTAACTTGGTAACTTTTGTTGATATACGTTAACCGTGAGGGCCACATACATTAACTGTGAGGTCATATTAACCCCCCTCCCCCCCCCCCCCTCAGCTCTTTAGTACAGTGTACACCTCATATTATTTTTATCATAAACATAGCATACAGGGAACAGAAATGAACATATTCCCAATTATCACACTTCTTGTCTTATTTCATAATCCTTTCATAAACATTGAACATTATCCTTTTCATCAAACACACTACACAAGTTAAGCTACAGTGTCATTGACACTTTCATTAGCTCAGCTTTGATGTAAGTCAAATTTGAGGTTATGCCATAGCCCGTCATCCGCCTGTCCGTCAACAATTCAATACAGCTTGGGCTAGAGGCCGTATTTGAGTCATTATCAAATTTGACGTGAATTTCATTGTTGTAATAAGTGAAAAAATTAAGTTAGCAGAATACATTAAGTGGTTATTTTTTACAACCAGTGGACCTCAAGAGTCATTAAAATGTCAAAAGGCAGGCTTGATCATCTATAGTTTGTATTTTGGTGTGGTTTTGAATGTTGGCTATAGATGTATATATTCCATACTGTAACGAACACTCCTGATTTGGTTCTTATCACAAAATAATAGAATGACTTCATTTTTAGCACTACAATGTTGAAATAAATTATCATATAGCTAATAGCGCTTTTCTTATGGTGTTAAAATTTGCTCTTTTCATAAGCAAAATCAACAGTCCCCCCCCCCCCCCCCCCCCTCCCAAAGAAAAAAAAAAATTGCTGATCCATACAATTACAACTAAATTTCAATGTGTCCCATGTTACAAGGAAGACATCTGTGTTAAGTAAAGATGAGAATAATTACATGATTGACATTTTAAGCTTAACAAGGAGATTGAAGTAACAAACAGTGATTAATATGTCACATTTCGAGGAAAATGTGTCCAAAACGAAAATGTTGCAGTGTGGCCTGCATAATGTGGTGGGTATTAGGTTATTTCGAAAATTTCATTTGGATTACAAATGTCATATGTTATGGTAAAGACATATGTGTTACGTGACAGACATAACTTGTGCATATGGGCGTTTCCAGCTCCATGTTGTAGGGAGAGGAGTTTAATACATCCAAGCTCTAACATTATGACTTGATTTTGACTCATATCACTTCTATAGACACATAACGTGCCCATGGGCTCTCAAAGTTACAGAAAACACACACATTTTCTGTATTGTTTTATTAAACATCAGTCAAATGATAGTAGGGAACTCAACTTTCGTTTTCCGAAGTGAAAATGATGAAAAATGAATGGCGCCATTGCCACCAGAGGATTAAAAACTGTGTTTGTCCTTTGAGTCCCCCACATAGCCCAAAAACCACCACTTTTATATTGCTTTGATGCGGGAGCACCCAATTGCAATCGTTCTTCATAACTTCATGCATTGGTTGAATTTGCCCTGGCAGTGGTTCTACATCACTGTTGGCTGTCTGTACAGGCAGCCAACAATGATGTACAACCATTACCAATCAATCAACAACTGTATGGTCATATAAGGTTGTAAATTTATTTGAGGCCTTTAGGGTTAAAATGAGTTGGGGGAGGGGGGGATTCATCAGCCCCGAGAAATGAAAACGAAGACCAAAATGATGAAGTCAAAAACATAAGTCAACTCGTAATTCCTAATTATTCCCAATTTCACAAAGTAATTTATTCCATATTGGCATACATACTTCAAAGTGTGAGACTGCCCCACTGACTGCCCTGGGCTCAGAGATAGCTGCCAAGTGTCGTCATGAATATGCCACAAAATATCTGTGCATCGTTTTGGCCAGGTGAAGCAATTTACTTTCTTAGAACCTGCATGCTTCATACATTTTATGAGCACCTCATCGCCAGCAACATTCTGGACATATGCGGGATAAGGATTCTATTGGTATTCCATAAAACATATTTATCAAGGCATTCAATTGGACCTGGCACATTTGACTCGAAATCATTCTCAGAAACAACCATAAAATGAGCCTCACTTTCGCTCTCACCCCCTTGTTTTTCCCTCTTTACTGATTTCTTCTGACACCTCTCACCCTCAGTTACTCTCTGTATTCCACATTTTTAGCTCAACTTGACAAAGTCTAGCTGAGCTATTGCCATCACTTCTCGTCCGTCGGCATATGTACGTATGTACGTACGTTAGTACGTTAGTATGTACGTCCACAATTTCCTTTGGCACACCTCACAGGTCGCATTTATGATCAGATTACTTTGAAACTTCTTATGCTTGTTTGGGGTGACCTCTAGACGGGAGCTATCGATTTTCTTCAATTTCCGTCAAAAAATGTTGCCGCGGCCAACGTTCTTAGAACTTAGTTTAGTCAAACCACAATATTTCCCATTGGCACACCCTACAGGGCACATTTATGATTTGATTGCTTTGAAACCTGATACGCTTATTTAGGGTGACCTCTAGATGGGAGCTATCGATTTTCGTCAATTTCTGGCAAAAAATGTTGCCACGGCCAACGTTCGTAGAACTTAGTTTAGTCAGACCTCAATATTTCCCTTTGGCACACCCTACAGGGTACATTTACGATCAGATTGCTTTAAAACCTGGCATGCTTGTTTGGGGAGACCTCTAGATGGGAGCTATTGATTTTCTTCAATTTCTGTCAAAAAATGTTGCCGCGGCCAACGTTCTTAGAACTTAGTTTAGTCAGAAGACTCAATATTTCCCTTTGGCACACCCTACAGGGTACATTTATGATCGGATTGCTTTGAAACCTGGCATGCTTGTTTGGGGTGACCTCTAGATGGGAGCTATCGATTTTCTTCACTTTCTGTCAAAAAATGTTGCCGCGGCCAACGTTCTTAGAACTTAGTTTAGTCAAACCACAATATTTCCCTTTGGCACACCCTACAGGGCACATTTATGATTTGATAGCTTTGAAACCTGGTATGCTTATTTAGGGTGACCTCTAGATGGGAGCTATTGATTTTCTTCAATTTCCGGCAAAAAATGTTGCCACGGCCAACGTTCGTAGAACTTAGTTCAGTCAGTCAGACCTCAATATTTCCCTTTGGCACACCCTACAGGGCCCATTTATGATCAGATTGCTTTGAAACCTGGTACGCTTGTTTGAGGAGACCTCTAGATGGGAGCTATCGATTTTCTTCAATTTCTGTCAAAAAATTTTGCCGCGGCCAACGTTCTTAGAACTCAGTTTAGTCAGACCACAATATTACCCTTTGGCACACCCTACAGGGCACATTTATGATTTGATTGCTTTGAAACCTGGTATGCTTGTTTGGGGAGACCTCTAGATGGGAGCTATCGATTTTCTTCAATTTCCATCAAAAAATGTTGCCACGGCCAACGTTCTTAGAACTTGGTTTAGTCAGAAGACTCGATATTTCCCTTTGGCACACCCTACAGGGCACATTTATGATCGGATTGCTTTGAAACCTTTCATGCTTGTTTGGGGTGACCTCTAGATGGGAGCTATTGATTTTCTTCAATTTCCATCAAAAAATGTTACCGCAGCCAACATTCTTAGAACTTAGTTTAGTCAGACCACAATATTTCCCTTTGGTTCACCCTTCAGGGCTCATTTATGATTAGATTGCTTTGAAACCTGGTATGCTTATTTACGATGACCTCTAGATGGGAGCTATCGATTTTCTTCAATTTCCATCAAAAAATATTGCCACGGCCAACGTTCTTAGAACTTGGTTTAGTCAGAAGACTCGATATTTCCCTTTGGCACACCCTGCAGGGCACATTTATGATTGGATTGCTTTGAAACCTTGCATGCTTGTTTGGGGTGACCTCTAGATGGGAGCTATTGCTTTTCTTCAATATCCATCAAAAAATGTTGCCGCAGCCAACATTCTTAGAATTTAGTCCAGTCAGACCACAATATTTCCCTTTTGTACACCCTACAGGGCACATTTATGATCGGATTGCTTTGAAACCTGGCATGCTTGTTTGGGGAGGCCTCTAGATGGGAGCTATCGATTT
This sequence comes from Pictodentalium vernedei, assembly GCA_031216915.1. NCBI lineage: Eukaryota > Metazoa > Mollusca > Scaphopoda > Dentaliida > Dentaliidae > Pictodentalium > Pictodentalium vernedei. The sequence goes on from CM062295.1 coordinate 270,723,780, forward strand.
TCTTCGGTTTCTGTCAAAAAATGTTGCCACTGGCAAAAAAACTGACATTGGTCCCAATGATCTTCAATTTTGAAATCTCATTTATAACTTACCAAGTTCAAGTTTGTCAAGTTGAGCTACAGTGTCATTGACACTTTCATTCAACAACTACTCTATCCGCCTGTTCCATCTCAACCTGATTCTGACATTTGTTGTTTTCAACCTCGGATGCTATCTGCATACCACATTCTTCAACTACATCAACTGCCTGTCTCCCCTCTGCTACATTCGTTTCCTGTCATTTGTCTTGCTCACTCTCAATCACTCTCTGCACACCACATTCCTGTACAACTTCATCATCTGCCTGTTCTCCGACTCTTGCTACTACATTCTCATTCCACCACTTATTTTCCTCACCCTCAACTGCTGTCTGCACGCCACATTCTTCAAGAACTGTTTTACCTGCTTCTTCCGTCCCCACTAGATTCTCATCCTGACTTACATTTTCCTCACCCATAGTCACTATCTGCATGCCGCATTCTGTAACAACTTTATCACACACCTGTTCCCTCTCTACCACATTCTCATTCTGACACTTATTCTTTTCCTTTCCCCCAATCGCTGTCTGCACGCCACAATCATCAACAACATTATCACAAACCTGTTTCATTTCTATGAAACTCTCATTCTGACACATATCCTCTTTGTTCTCTAGTGTTACCTGCATACCACATTCTTCTACAATTGCATCACTGCACCATTGCCTATCAACGACTTTCGTATCCCTACACATATCCTCCTCGCCTGCAAGTACTACCTGTGTACCACATTCTTCTACAACTTTGTCACCTACCTGCTCCTTTTCTACTACATTCTTATTCTTACACATATCCTCCTCGCTCACAAGTTCTACCTGCATACCGCATTCTCCAACTACTTTATCATCTGCCCATTCCATTTCAACCACATTGTTATCCTGACACTGATCCTCCTCACCCTCAATCGCCACCTGCTTATCACATTCCTTTGCAACTTCATGACCTGTCCCTTCCCCCTCTATTACCTTCTCCCCATCCCAACACACATCGTCACACTCAATCGGTACTTGCATTCCATATTCCTCATCTTCAATGTCACAAACTTTTTCGACCGGCCCAAAGTTTGTGTCAGCATCCACACACACTCCGGGATCCCCTCCACTCTCAACTAACACATAATAGTGCTGTCTCTGTTGGATCGCACTGCATGACATACTTTCCTACCACGCCTAGACAATTAAATGAACCTTTTGCCACACCCTGATCACTTGTATAGCAATGTTGTGTATTTTATGTAATGAACACGCGATCTGATCATTATTTTAGAAGTGGGGCAAATAGTGAACCCACTCGTGCCCTCTGGTCATAACTCATACACATATATTTGACAGTGAGTTAACATGAGACTTGACATTTGACCATTCTGATCCCCCCCCCCCCCCCCCCCCCCACCACAACTAACCTAAGATAATGGAATCTGATTATACTCTTTCCAGTAACGTTTAATTGTTCAATAGCACACAAAGGGTATCATTAGCACCTTACTTCAATGATACTTCAAATAGTACTGCGATTTCCACATGTATATTACATACTGAGAGATATTAAAGAATGTCGAATAAAATAACAGACGATTTCAGTCTCTCATTACGATAGTATCTGTCATGTAACATATTATTGTATATTGCGTAACACTTAGAGTATATCTTGTAACGAAAACATAATTTGAAGCATCTCAAATATAGACGAAGCATCGTTTTTAGCATTGACATTACAGAGATATCTCGAGGGCGACCATGGGCCCAAATGTCGACTTTATTCATCATTTTCTAAGTTGGCTATCAAAACAGTTATCTCTTGTAACAATAGTCGTCTCTCCTGTAACATGTTTGCGAACGAGGCAAGGTCTGGAGGAATGGTACCTCATAAACACAGAATATTTTAGTTAAAATCAGAAATAATGAGCCATTCAATAGTTTACATGCAATTTCATGTACTCTTTTGATGCTTATTCTAAAAAGGCCGACCCCCAATGAGATTTTTCTTATCAACCTACCTTGCAATTATTTACTACAGGCTTGCACTACAGTGGAAGAACCAAACTCGAATAAAATACTCTATTTAATCTTTCCCAAGAGATTTGGGAAAGAAAAGTGGTGTAAAAACACCACGAAAAAATAAGCCAAAACTGGGTCGAGCGTCATCGGTGCACACCCAGTATGGGACGCTCTTCCATAGTACAAATCCACGACTTCCGTAAGCCAATGCGCAGTGCGTCAATAATTCATCATTCTTTTGATTATCCGCACACGTGGTGGATGTGTGCCATTTTGCTCCGTAACAGTGATATTTCAACTCGTCGATAATGATTTTCCTGTGACTGGAATTATGGATCTGAAGATCGTATAATAACAGGACTGTGTTTCATATATTCTCGTTTATATTTTCAACCACATTCTCATTGTATATTATTTACTATTCCATTTTCGCGAAGGTTTTGTTTTCTACATCATGTCAACGCGATTCGACAATGAATTTTTTGGCTGATGAATTTTATTGTTATTGGAGTTTGTTGTCAATCAAGGACTGTCTGGACAGGATTTCTTCACTCTGTTGAGAGCTGAATTTCTGTTTTTTTGGTCCCTGTCGACCATCTGGGTTCTGTCGTGTACCCACCAGTTTTTTTTCTGCCACCTTCTATCATAGTTGAGGGTGTTTTTCTGTTTCTGTTGAGTTCCCCTTTTTCTTCTACTGCTCTCACCTCTGTTATTTCCAGTTCGGTTCCTTTAGGGCAATTCCTTTTGCCCTCGCCTTGTTGCGTTCTCATGGCAGTTTCTTCCGCACCCATGGGTGGTGTGGAACGCTGTCGTTTCGGGAGCCTCCTGACTCGACCACGTCTGGTGTGAGTTATACCCCCTCCGTTGGGGAGGTGCAGCTCCTCCCACTCCTGCGGGGGGTGGGGAACACTGTCGTTTCGGGGCCGCCCAACTCGACCACGTCTGGTGAGAATTGCTCCCCCTCCATGGGGGATGTGCAGCTCCTCCCGCACCAGCGGTGGATGGGGAACGCTGTCGTTTCGGGGCTTCCCGACTCGACCATGTCTGGTGAGAGTTATTCCCCTTCCGTGGGGTATGTACATTTTTTTTTTTTACCGTGGTGGATACTGCGGGAGCTGTTGGTTTTCTGGTGAAGAGATGCCTGGTTCCGGGACTATGCGCCCTCTCCAGTCGACATCTGAGGCTGTCACTAGGGTTGTGACTCCTCCTTTGGAGGCCGAGCTAGGTGGCTCTCTCTGCTTTTCTGCCAGTTCCAACAGCTCCCATCGTATCTGGTGCTACTGCTGTTCCGTCTACAACTCGGTGAAGTCGGAAGTGGCTGCCAACTGAACCCCGTACTGTGTCCCCTCAGCTGTTGAGCACAGTAGTTTTATACCTGCAGTGGTCTGCTGCAGTGTCTGGGAGTGTAGACGTGGGGGTATCGGCCTCAGCCTTCCCTGACTTCAACTCGGCAATGTTGGAAGTGGCTGCCGGCCGGACCCTCTACTGTGGTCTCTGCGCCGTCGAGCACCACAGATGTTTCATTGGATTTGGATGTTCTTAGTGGGGACACTCTGAACTCCGTGGCGTTTCCGTCCACTCATTCTGGCCACATGACCAGTTTTGGGGGACCAACGTCTTTTGTGCTGCCTGGAACTTCTGCCCTGCAGAGGTCTGCGGTGACTCTCATGAGTTCCCGCTATGTTGATCCTCGGGGTGTGTCATACCCCTATACACGTCTGCCTTCAGACGTTTCGGCTGCAGCCTGTCGTCCCACGTCGGGTGTTTTGGAGGATCATGACCATTCGCTGGTTAAGAGGGTCAGAGGTGAAGCCACTTTGCCGGTTCGTTCCCCTGTCAAACCGGCCAGAAGGGCAGTGAGCTTAGGGAGGCCCTCTCCTTACTCACTCAGGTTCTGTCAAAGAGCCTTCCCGTTGCTTCCAGCGAGGCAGGGAGTGGTTTCAGGCACCCCCTATGGCGCCGCCTCCCGGGATTGGGAACAGGCCGCTTTCTGATCCCCCTGGTGTTCCGACACCATGGGTGGCGTCTGCTGGTTTGCCCACGATGGGCTATGTGTCTTCCGACTCAGGGGAAGAGTCAGACATGCTTGATGTCGAGAGCCAGCAGTCTTCGGACTTAGGGGCAGCTCTTGATTTTGTGTTTGGGTTCCTTCCGGATCTCCATCCATCAAACCAGCCGACAGTGTCAGCCAGGCCATGATCATCGGTTGAACCAACAGCCTATATAGCAACCTGCTTCTGGGCGTCTTCGACCATGCCAGTCGGTACAGGTGGTTGCAGCATTTTCAGCCTTGGACTCGAAGCTGAGTTCCAAGGCTATGAAGGCTCAGTTCTTCACCAGGGTTGACACCTTTTTACCTCCGGCACATTATCGTTCCTACGATTCCGCCAGTCAGTCTGTCAGACTTTGATGGTTTTGGATCAGGACTCCAATTCCCTCGGGCTTTCCAAGCCCAAGTCTGCCGTCATTCCGATGACGACTCTGGAGTCCACGTTGGGCTTATCGAGAGAGATGCCTGGTATGCTTTCTCTCTCCGATCACGTCGTCTTAGCTTTAGCTGCTTATCTGCCTCCAGATAAGTTTGACTAGGTACAGGCTCCTTTGCGTGTGCTGTCCAAGGCGCTCATGCATCTTACTCACACACATGCCTGTAACACGGCTAATCTGGAATTAGTTCGAAGGGACTCTGTGCTGGACGCAGGCCGATCCCTTCCTGAGGAGCAGCGCGCTATTCGATCTGCTTCTTTGGCAGGTCCGCAACTTTTCCATGGTTCTGTGTCGACGGTCCGTGCTGACGTCCTGTGTCATTCTAAAGATCATCTGCTATTTCTTTAGCTTGATCAGCCTTCTAGGGGAGGCAGGGGCCGTTCCAAGCCTAACAAGTACCCTTCTGCTTCCTCTGCGAAGCAAAAGGCTGATCCTTCTGCCACAGCTTCTACTTCTTACTCAAGGGGTAAGGGTAAGCGTCGGCAGACTAGAGGCACGTCCCAGGATTCTTCATTCAGTAGAGGAGGTGGTTCCTCCTCTCGCGGGCCTCGTCAGGGCTCGAAATGAAGGTCCTCACATCGACTCGTCCCATGTTGGAGGAAAGATAGCTGAGTTCACAGACCGTTGGGCCACCATCACATCCGATCCTTGGGTGTTAGATGTTGTTCGGTCCGGGCTGCAAATATCCTTCTGCAGACACCCCACTCTGTCCAGGGTGCCTCTTCCAACCACAGTTCCTTCAGACGTTTTACGTCGGAAACTTTTGTCCATGGAGATAGACAATCTCCTGACAAAGGGGGCGATCGGGGTCGTCAAGAACATTCAGTCAGTGGGGTTCTATTCCCGCCTGTTCTTGGTGCCGAAGAAGGACGGCCGACTCCGACTGGTTATCAATCATGAGTATTCTGAACCAGTCTATCATTGCTCCCAAGTTCTGCATGGAGACTTTCAGGTCAGTCCGCCGTTCAATTCACCAGGGAGATTTCGCTTCCAGCATCGACCTGCGAGACGCTTACTTTCGCGTTCCGATTCATCGGGCATCACGGAAGTATCTCAGGTTCGCTTTTCTGGGGCGAGTTTGCCAGTTCAAGGCCGTGCCTTTCATCCTCAACCTGGCTCCTTGGGCCTTCACCAGACTGATGTCACATGTGATAGCTTTCCATCGCACACAGTCCAGGGTGACTACTTTGGCATATCTGGACGATATTCTCCAGAGGCATTCCAATGCTGCTTTATTGGAGTCGTATGTCGTCACTCTGTTGAGCTTGCTTATGTCGCTAGGATTCAGAGTCAACGAGGAGAAGTCGGACCTGGTCCCTTCTCAGTCGTTTTATCATCTGGGGATGGCTTTCCGCACCCAATTCAATTTGGTGGTGGTTTCCCAGGCCAAGGCTGTGATTCTCTCAGCTTTTGCTCTGACTCTGTCCCAGTCCACATCCGCGACGGCACAGAGTATTCTCTGGCTAATCGGTCTCTGCTCTGTTCGGTGACGGATCTCATTCCTCTAGGTCGGCTGCGTGTCAGACCTCTCCAACACTTTCTGCTCAGTCGTTGGAGGCCGAATGTAGATTCTCTGGATCTGGTGCTTCAGTTTCCAGAATCTCTTTATCCTCACCTTCTCCCCTGGGCAGATGTCCAGTGGCTTTCGCAGGGTGTTCCGTTGGACTTACCCACGACCGATCGTGTTCTGACGGCAGATGCCAGCGATCTTGGATGGGGTGCGACGTTGGATCCTCTAGGTCTTTCCCTTCATGGCATGTGGGACCAGGATCAGGCAGCTCTTCACATCAACCAGAAGGAGCTTCTTGCTCTTCTTCTGAGTTTCAGGCAGTGGATCCCTCACCTGTCGAATCGCCAGGTCCTTCTGTTGTCCGACAATTCGATGGTGGTTGCTTACATTCAGAACCAGGGCAGCACGCACTCTGTTCCAATCTATTAATTGGCTCTGGATCTTCTACTGCTCGCTCAGGATGTCCACGCCGGGGTGGTTGTTTGTCTTATCCCTGGTCATCTGAACGTTCTAGCCGTCATTTCCATTGGGTGGATGCTCCACATGGAGGTTTCCATCGATCTCTTTGCGACTCGTTGGAACCTTCAGGTGGACACTTTCGTGTCCAGATGCTCTGGCTTTCGCCGTGGATGCTCTGGCCCTCCTTTGGGTCTTGTCGGCTACGCCTTCCTGCCGGTTCTGATTCCGCCTCAGGTTCTCGCCCAGATATGAACCTGCAGTCGTCAAATCCTTTCGATCACACCCATCGCTTCGGTGGGTGTGGATCAGTCTGCTCCACTCTCTGTTAGTGGCGGTTCCGGCATGTATCCCTCTACCTCGCAACTTTCTTTGCCAAAGTCGCCCGAGGAGGTTTCACGTTGACCCAACTTCATTGTGCCTTCGCACATGTCTTTTATCTGGTCCTGTCTCCTCCGTAGTGGTTTTTCGAGACACGCAGTGAAGTTGCTTTTCTTCTTCAAGGAGGCACTCACTCCACTGGTTTAGCCTCTGTGGCTAAGTGGAAGGTTCTTCTGTCGATGGTGTTCGATCACTCTGTTGCTTCTGTCACTCCTTCGATCACACCGCTTGCAGAGTTTCTGGTATATGTTTGTTTCTGGGGGTCTCCAGCAATGGGTTCTAGTCCATGCTTCGGAGACCTTTTTATTATGTGGTAACGCATTGTTTTGACACTCATCCTTGCCTCTCCAAGGTTGTTCAGCTCTTTTCCTTGAAAAGGCCTTGGACTTTGCAGTTTACTCCAAGATGGTCACTTTCTTAGGCGCTGCTCTGCTTGGGGGTGGGGGGTGTTCGCGCCTTTATCCTGGATGAATATGCATTTTCGCACATGCCAGATCTCTCCTACATCCATTTCTTGTTGGATTTGTCTTGCTATTCATGCAGCATCTCCTCGTCTAGCTACTGGTGATTGTATTACCATTTGTTTTTTCTGCCACGAGGTGTGTGCATTGTCTTCCTCTTTTAATAACTCTGTAATGTTGTCAAATGACGGATGTTATACTGGCAGCCTATTGGAGAAATGCTACATTCTCCTTTTATCTGCGACAGTTGCAGGAGCCGACAGAGAACCTTTGTTCTTGGGGCCCTCTTTCTTCGGCTCAGGGTGTTGTCTATCCCAGCCATTCAGCTTTTTTCAGGGTCAGTTCCAGCTCTGTGCTGTTACTGCCCTTTCTGTCTGTGCATCCCACTTCACCATACGTCTCATCTTTCATTGTCTTTTCTAATGTTTGTGATGCTATGGTTTGATAGGCCTAGGGATCTCTTCCTCTGTACACGGTTCCAGTGCTATTGAGTTATGTGTGGGTTGGTTATGTGATTCCCTCCATCCTATTGTCTATTCAGCCTGTAGTAAACAATTGCAAGGTAGGTTGATAAGAAATATAAATTTTATAGTAAATTTCCTTTCTTATTATACCTACCACAATTGTTTACATGGAGGCCCTCCCATCTTCTTATTCGGGTAAGTATCCTTCCTCCCCGCTGATCACATAACTCCTGTGTTGTCGGAATCAAAAAAATGATAAATTATTGACGCACTGCGCATTGGCTTACGGAAGTTGTGGATTTGTACTATGGAAGTGCGTCCCATACTGGGTGTGCGCCGATGCCGCTCGACCCAGTTTTGGCTTATTTTTTCGTGGTGTTTTTACACCACTTTTCATTCCCAAATCTCTTGGGAAAGATTAAATAGAGAGTATTTTATCCGAGTTAGGTCGATCGTGTAATGATTTCTCTGTTACAGGAGGAGACTGTTACAGGAGAGAGGTATTTACTATCAAAACAATAATATGTCAATGATTTCTCCCTTCAGTGCCGAGATGCTACGGCAATTGAAATTATTCACAAACATCCCTACAAAAATAAATTAATGGAACTGAGGTCCCAAGCGATGCCGATTAAATTTGCGTTATATTTGAGACGTCTATGAAAAATACGGTGAAGGGTGTACCTACCTGATATGAATAGATTTCCTCACTGTGACGATATTTTCAAAATCTTCAACAACTTTTGAATCTGTCACGTGTTTGGTCTTCTCCAAGCGGAACGATGTCACTGAGACTGACAGGGAGGGTCTAGTTTTTTTCTTTAATACTTCTTTGTTACAGGAAATACATCAACTTAAGGTACAAGATGTAATGAAAAAAAATTATTTTGAAATCTCGTATCTTGGAGACTTGTGACTAACTATCATTCAGAGAACTGACCGATAGTTGATTATCTACTCATGTACTCATACTTTTAGTGAAAATAATGTCTTGGACGATGAATAAACTTGAAATTTCAAAATAGGGACACGAGTTTTAGTGCAAATTTAGCTATGTAGGCGATGGTAAGTGAGCGAATACCATTACGTGTACAGTCCCCATATGAGACTGGTCAATACCCCAGTTATTGATGCTAAATTTAGATTAGTACTGTCTATTTATAGAGGAGCTATTTATGAGTGGGCGTGTACAATTAATTACTTATCTTCATTGACAACAGAGCAACAAGAACATCGGCTTTGATATATTTTATTTCATTCAAGTGTTTCAACTTTTATCAATGATAAACAATAGAAACATAATACACTGCACATAGATATTAACATAAATAAGTTTGTTTTTTGCACACAGATATTTACATAAATGAGTTGTCTTTTTTTAATCTTTTAACTTCATTTGGTTTCTTCTGACTAACATTACAGTACGTTCAACGTGGATTGAAACAAAAACGCCGCCACGGTGTGTTCTCTACCGTGGAGTTCCAGTGGACCGCAGTGTCAGTGGAAGACAGTTTGCAAAACACTGTGACCCACCGTGGTCACGAGCGTTAAGGATTAGCTAAATTACTTTTGCATGTGAGTTTCTCTACTGATTAATAAATACTGTCTTGTGACGTCAGATGGTAAGACAACTGCGTCTGTCACTGGTATTAGATAATTTATTTTAAATTAAAATTGGAATTTGGAGGAGGCAGACGGGCGACTATTACTGTGGTTTGAAATTGTAAATTGGGAATAGAACAGTCAGTACCATTTCGTTAAGTACAAAGTCCTCTCCTCGTCACTTTTGAAACTAAACTGTTGTGTTTGCGCGATCGATTTGGTCAAGGAAATAAATAAACCAGACTTGAGAAAAACAACTAATATTTACGAAGTTCCTAATTTCACATTTTGTTTACAGCTATAGGGTGGGAAGTGGGGGTGAAAAAGCTTCCTGTGCCACGAAAGCACCCACGGCGCACAGCTATTGATGGAAGTGATACCAGTTTACAACATTGAGTCAACTCGACCAGCCCATCCACTTTCCTGTCTTACTCTTGTCGGGCTACGCAATTAAAGATTCTTATTAGCTCACCTGACTGAAAGTCAGGGTGAGCTTTTGTTATCACTCTTCGTCCATCGTCCATCCGTCCGTCATCCGTCGTCCTGCGCGAAGGTGGTGTTTGAGCCTCTTTCTCCTGAACCACTTGCCACATTTTAATTAAATTTCATGTAAGTTGTGGTTATATAGGGGCATTTGGGTTTTTCTTCAAATTGGATTTCTGCTCATATTGTGGAGTGGGGTGGGGCCAAAATGCTCAAAATTTGAAAAAATCTTCTTGAACCAGCCATAGCAGAGACTTGATATTTGGTATGCTGCTTCCATTTGAGGTGTAGAATCAAGTTTGTTCAAGAGAAGTTTGACGGGCAATATTTACCTTTGTTCTGAGAGGTCAAGAATTTTTGCCCTGCCCAAAATTTCTATTTTCTGAACCCAGAGGCCAATTTGAACCAAATTTAATATGAGGTATTATTGAGTTATAAGTACTTGATTTATGGCAAAAAATTTTTCCTGCAGCCCTGTGGGAACCACAGGAGCTAAAAATAGAAAAAAAATTAAAACGCCCATATCTCCAAAACTGCATGGCACCGAGAATTTTTATTTGGTGTGAAGCTTCCTTACGACAAACACAAAGGATTGGGAAAAAAAATTGCCTTCGGTTTTATCATAGAGTACAATTTCGGGACTTTGAAAAAGTGCTGAGTCAGCACTTTTTAACACTGAAGGCAATGGGAAAAACATTAAAAAATCTTCTTATCTAGATCCAGCAGGCAGAATCTTTTGATATTTGGTATGCAACATTGCATGGTGGATCTGATTCAAGTTTGTTCAAATTGGCCCCCTGTGTTCACATTTGGGCTCAGTATAGGAACCCGGTTTCGAACTTAGTGCATTTCAGGCAAATTTATTAAAAAATCTTCTTCTCCAGATCGAGCAGGCAGAATCTTTTGATATTTGGTATGCAACATTGTGAGGTGGATCTGATTCAAGTTTGTTCAAATTGGCCCCCTGGATTCATATTTGGGCTCACTATAGAACCCCGAATTCGAACTTAGTGCATTTCAGGCAAATTTCTTAAAAAATCTTCTTCTCCAGATCCAGCAGGCAGAATCTTTTGATATTTGGCATGCAACATTGTGGGGTGGATCTGATTCAAGTTTCTTCAAATCAGCCCCCTGTGTTTATATTTGGGCTCAGTATAGAAGCTTGAATTCGAACTTAGTGCATTTCAGGCAAATTTCTTAAAAAATCTTCTTCTCCAGATCTAGCAGGCAGAATCTTTGATATTTGGTATGCAGCATTGTGGGGTGGATCTGATTGAAGTTTGTTCAAATCGGCTTCCTGGATTCATATTTGGGCTCAATATAGAAGCCCGAATTCGAACTTAGTGCATTTCAGGCAAATTTCTTCAAAAATGTTCTCCAGATCCAGCAGGCAGAATCTTTTGATATTTGGTATGCAACATTGTGGGGTGGAACTGATTCAAGTTTGTTCAAATCGGCCCCCCTGGATTCTTATTTGGGCTCACTATAGAAGCCTGAATTCGAACTTAATGCATTTCAGGCAAATTTCTTAAAAAATCTTCTTCTCCAGATCCAGCAGGCAGAATCTTTTGATATTTGGTATGTAACATTGTGGGGTGGATCTGATTCACGTTTCTTCAAATCGGCCCCCTGGGTTTATATATGGGCTCAGTATAGAAGCTCGAATTCGAACTTAGTGCATTTCAGGCAAATTTCTTCAAATATTTTCTTCTCCAGATCCAGCAGGCAGAATCTTTTGATATTTGGTATGCAACATTGTGGAGTGGATCTGATTCAAGTTTGTTCAAATTGGCCCCCTGGGTTTATATTTGGGCTCAGTATAGAAGCTCGAATTCGAACTTAGTGCATTTCAGGCAAATTTCTTAAAGATCTTCTTCTCCTGATCCAGCAGGCAGAATCTTTTGATATTTGGTATGCAACATTGTGGGGTGGATCTGATTCAAGTTTGTTCAAATCGGCCCCCCTGGATTCATATTTGGGCTCAATATAGAATCCCGAATTCGAACTTAGTGCATTTCAGGCAAATTTCTTCAAAAATCTTCTCCAGATCCAGAAGGCAGAATGTTTTGATATTTGGTATGCAACATTGTGGGGTGGATCGGATTCAAGTTTGTTCAAATCGGCCCCCTGGGTTTATATTTGGGCTCAGTATAGAAGCTGGAATTCGAACTTCGTGCGTTTCAGGCAAATTTCTTCAAAAATCTTCTCCAGATCCAGCAGGCAGAATCTTTTGATATTTGGTATGCAACATTGTGGGGTGGATCTGATTCAAGTTTGTTCAAATCGGCCCCCTGGGTTTATATTTGGGCTCAGTATAGAAGGTCGAATTTGAACTTAGTGCATTTCAGGCAAATTTCTTTGAAAATATTCTTCTCAAGATCCAGCAGGCAGAATCTTTTGATATCGGGTATGCACCATGCTTAGGGGAGGGGGGGTGGGGGTGGGGGGGGGGGGGTGAGATTCATGTTTGTTCAAGCCAAGTCCCTGGGTTCATATTTGGGCTCACTGTGGTAGCCTGAATTATAACTTAGTTTAAAATGAGGAATTTTCTTTAAAAATCTTCTTCAGATCCAGCAGTTGGAATGTTTTGATATTTGATATGCAGCATCCTTATCGGGGTGAGATTCATGTTTGTTCAAGCCATGTCCCTAGGTCCATATTTGGACTCACTGTGGGAGCTTGAATTGTAACTTAGTTCAAAATGAGGAATTTTCTTTAAAAATCTTCTTCAGATCCAGCAGTCGGAATGTTTTGATATTTGGTGTGCAGCATCCTTAGGGTGTGAGATTAAAGTTTGTTAAAGCCAAGTCCCTGGGTTCATATATAGGCTCCCTGTGGGAGCCCAAAATTTAACTTAGTTCAATATGAGGAGTATTCTTTAAAAATCTTCTTTTTTTTTTAGATCCACTGGTCAGAATCTTTAGATATTTGGTATAAGCCTTTCTTAGGAGGAGCAGATGCAACTTGTTGAAATCAATTCTCTGGATTGATATTTAGGCTACCATGTCAGGTGAACACCCTCAGGCCCCTTGGGGCCTCTTGTTAATTCAGCAATCATAATTATAACCATATGTAAATACAATCAATGGAAAATAATATTTTTTTTTATTTTTCAATAATGACATGCCGATTGACAAGCCAGACCACCACACATCATAACCCTAGCTCACACAAGCCCCGAAATTTCGTATTATAATTTTTTGGTTTTGTTCCCCCACACGTGTCTTGAAACCCCAGAAATTAAAATAGGTCTTTCAGGCAGGAGATTTTAGTTCCTCTATCGGAGATTTTCTGGTGCCACCCCTGATTTTTGCATGCAGGCAGCACATCAAAAATTTCAGTGCCTTGGTAGTGTAAGATTCAGTCATCCATGCCACTCCTAAATGGTGAAGTAAATAGTCCTCCCCCTCCCTCCCCATCCCCAAAATGAGGCAATTGGACCCCAGACTCCCATAAACCCACACGCACAAATAGGCCTATATCATATCATACCTTTGTTATCACTATGGGTATGGGTCGAGAACAAGTGTTTTTGGGTGCGATCCAAAACTCAAGATGGATGCCAGCATAAATTTTGCAAATTAGATGAACTTTGATTTATTCAGTGCTAGGGGGCGCGGTGGCTCAGTAGGTAGAGGTGCAGGCTGCAAGCCGAGAGGTCCTCGGTTCGAATCCCACCTGCGGCAACCGCGTTGTGTCCTTGGGCAAGACACTTCACCCCCATTGCCCATGTGGGGGCACGATGACGCTGTGTACTAAGGCGTACTGCACGTCGATGGTACGCATGTCTTCAACCAATCTAACCCTGCCTGTGCTGCAGTGCGGAGTTACGATGTTGGGGAGCTGGCAGCTGCTCGTCGTTGCTCGGTGGTTCTCTCCGGGTACTCCGGCTTCCTCCACCCGTAAAACTGTCACGGTCATGATTAGCCATTGTGCATAAATATATGACCTTAAACATCAATAAATAAATAATAATATAATATATTCAGTGCTACTTGCACACATTAAGTACACGTCAATATGTCTCGGGCTAGGGGCTTTATTTATGAACCGATCTTCACAAAACTTCTTGTGTACCCTTGTTATCACCTTGGGACGAGAACGAGTGTTTCTGTGTACGGTCCAAAATTCAAGATGGCTGCCAGTGGCCATTTTGTACCAAAATTAGGTCCAATCAGTTTTTTGTACACAACTTCTATATTGCTCAGGCTAGAGGTTGTATTTATGAACTGATCTTTATGAAACTTCTTGGGTACCTTTGATATCACCGTGGGACGAGAACGAGTGTTTTTGGGTGCGGTCCAAAATTCAAGATGGCCACCAGCAGCCATTTTGTACTAAAATTAGTGCAATCAGTTTTTTGTCCAGAACTTCTGTAGGAAAGTTCTGATTTGAATAAATTTTTGTTTGAATATTTGGTAACATGGAATAAATCACATATAATACAGTTTTTTTCTCGTTCAGAAATTATGCAGATTAGATGAACTTTGATTTATTCAGTGTTAATTATACACAGTAAGTGCACATGTCAATATGGCTTGGGCTAGAGTCTGTATTTATGAACCGATCTTCACGAAACTTCTTGGGTACCTTTGTTATCACCTTGGAGCAGGAACGAGTGTTTTTGGGTGCCTTTGTTATCACTGTGCTATGAGAACAAATATTTTTGAGTTCAGTCATACCCACTCTGCGACTCAATGATTTCTTTTCTAGTTTAGCATCTAACTGTCGCCCACCTTTACAATACTTTACCTATACATTTGTTACAGGCTACGGTCCGCATTTATGTACAGACCAGTACAATAGTTTATATGTACCTTTGTTATCAGGTCATTACCTAGATATTTGTTATGGATGTGTCACATACTATACATGTACATGTCTTACACAAGTTGAGCTACAGTGTCATTGACACTTTCATTAAGCAAAAGCAAATTGACGCAGTTGGAACAACCATGCTACCACACCAGTCTCCCTTACCCCAGCTAAAAGGATGTCACAGTCACTGTTTGTCCACAGGGTTTGCTGCCTATCCTCAATTAGAAAAATATAAGAAAATAAACAGATTTAGAATTCAAGGGCTCCTTTTAAGTATTAAGGAGGGAAGGGGTCAGAAAAAATCTCGAGGAACATAAGATGATTTTTAGCTCAACATTGACAAAGCCAAATTTGAGCTTTTGCCATGGCCAGTCGTCCGTCGTCTGTCTGTCCATCTGTCCATCTGTCGTCCGTCAACAATTCAGTACGGCTCGGGCTTGAGGCTGTATTTTTGAACCGATCTTTACGAAATGTCTTGGGTACCTTTGTTATGACCGTGGGACGAGCATAAGTGTTTTGGGGTCTGATCCGAGATTCAAGTTGGCTGCTGGCAGCCATTTTGTACAAAATTAGGTGCAATCAGATTTTTGTGCAGAACTTCCATATGAAAGCGCTGATTTGAATAATTTTTATATGAATGTTTAGTACCATGGGATACATCACATATAATATAGGTTTTTTTCTCGTGTGTAAATTATGCAAATTAGACTAACTTTGATGTATTTAGTGTTACTTTCAGCACTGTAAGTGCAAATGCCAATACAGCTCGGGCTAGAGTCTGTATTTATGAACTGATCTTCACGAAACGTCTTGGGTACCTTTGTTATCACCATGGGACGAGAACGAGTGTTTCTGGGTGCGTTACAAAGTTCAAGATGGCTGCCAGTGGCCATTTTGTACCAAAATTAGGTCTAATCAGTTTTTTGTACACAACTTCTATACGGCTCAGGCTAGAGACCGTATTTATGAACCGATCTTTATGAAACTTCTTGGGTACCTTTGTTATCACCGTGGGATGAGAACGAGTGTTTTGGGGTGTGGGCCGAAATTGAAGATGGTCACCAGCAGGCATTTTGTACCAAAATTAGTGCAATCAGTCTTTTGTACAGAACTTCTGTATGAAAGTTCTGATTTGAATAAATTTTTGTATGAATGTTTAGTAACATGGAATACATCACATATAGTACAGGTTTTTTTCTCGTGCAGAAATCATGCAAATTAGATGAACTTTGATTTATTCAGCGCTACTTATACACTGGAAGTGCACATGTCAATACGGCTCAGGCTAGAGGCTGTATTGATTAACCGATCTTCACAAAACTTCTTAGGTATCTTTGTTATCACCTTGGGATGAGAACGAGTGTTTCTGAGCGCAGTCCAAAATTCAAGATGGCTGCCAGTGGCCATTTTGTGCCGACATTAGGTCCAGTCAGTTTTTTGTCACAACTTCTATACAGCTCGTATATATGAACTGATCTTCACGAAACTTCTTGGGTACCCTTGTTTTCACCTTGGGACACCAACGAGTGTGTTTTGGGGTGCCTTTGTTATCACTGTGCTATGAGAACAAATATTTTGGGGTGCAGTCAGACCCACTCTGGGACTCAAAAGATTTCTTTTCTAGTTTAGCATCTGACTGTCACCCACCTTTACAATACTTTACCTATACATTTGTTAGGCTACGTTCAGTATTTATGTACAGACCGTTACAATACTTTATATGTGCCTTTGTTATTAGGTCATTGCCTAGATGTTTGTCATTGCTGTGTCACATACTATACATGTATATGTCTTAACAAGTTGAGCTACAGTGTCATTATTTATTATACCACCCACTTGAAAAGTGGGCGGTATATAGCATTCATGGTGTCCATACTTCCGTACTTACGTACGTCCGTACTTCCGTACGTCCGTACGTCCGTGACGCTTTGGGGGTACACATCTGCTATCCGCTACTCCTCTTAAACCAGTGGGTGGATTTCATTGAAACTTACAGGCATTCTTTTCTATACATTATAGATGTGCACCTCCTATTTTGCTTTCAGGTATTTTTATTTTTTACTCTTTCCCAACGGGCGAAATGAACTTAGCCAAATTGTTGTGATGCTTTAGGGGGGTACACTCCTGCTATCCGCTACTCCTCTTATACCAGTGGGCGAATTTCATTGAAACTCTCAGACCTTCTTTTATATACATTATAGATGTGCACCTTCTATTCTGCTTTCAGGTATTTTTATTTTTTCTATCCCATGTGGCAAAATGAACTTAGTATGTCCGTACGTCCATACATCCATTATGCTTTGAGGGGTACACATCTGCTATCCGCTACTCCTCTTAAACCAGTGGGCAAATTTCATTGAAACTTTCAGGCATTCTTTTATATACATTGTAGATGTGCACCTCCTATTTTACTTTCAGGTATTTTTTTTTTTACTCTGTCCCAAAGGTCTTAATGAACTTAGCCAAATTGTTGTGATGCTTTGTGGGGGGTACACACCTGCTATCTGCTACTCCGTCCGTATGTCCGTGACGCTTTGGGGGTACACATCTGCTATCCGCTACTCCTCTTAAACCAGTGGGTGGATTTCATTGAAACTTACAGGCATTCTTTTCTATACATTATAGATGAGCACCTCCTATTTTGCTTTCAGGTATTTTTATTTTTTACTCTTTCCCAAAGGGCGAAATGAACTTAGCCAAATTGTTGTGATGCTTTTTTTAACTTGGTGTGCTCATTGGGCGAGATCTTTAGATAAGAGCTATTGATTAGCATTCATTTCTGTGAAAAAAGCTACCATTTACAATAACCTCTGAACTTACTGCATTTGGGTATCAAAATTCTTCCTTTAGCCAGTCTTACAGTTTACATTTATAAATTCAAGGATTACTCTTGACGTTGTGCACACACAATGCTGTTATGTTGAAATTTCACCAAATAACATTGATACCAATGATCTTCAATTTTGCCATTTCACTTATAACTTACCAAGTTCAAGTTTGTCAAGTTGAGCTACAGTGTCATTGACACTTTCATTACAGTTTCCCATATTGAAAAATGAACTTTGTCAAATTCAGTTGACATTCTGTACAGATCTGCTATCTGCAACTCCTCTTAACTATTGAACAGATTTCATTGAAACTTTCAGACCTTGTTTTACATACATTGCAGATGTGCACCTCCCATTTTCTCTTCAGATATTTTCATATTTACAGTTCCCCATATTCAAAAATGGCCGTTGTCAATTCAAGCTTTGGGGTGGAGGTGTGGTGGGGAAGTGTCAGTGTTTGTGCTCTCTACATTAAACACACTTTTACTGTTGTAAAATGTTTCTTGGTGGGAGTGGGTGGTATCAGTGAGCAGTGCTCACAGTTTATTTATTTATTTATTTATTTATTTATTTATTTATTTATTTATTTATTTATTTATTTATTGGTGTTTATTGTCACATATTTCTGCACAATGGATAATCATGACCTCGACAGTTTTACAGGTGGAGGAAGCTGGAGTACCCGGAAAGGACCACCAAGCAACGGCGAGCAACTGTCAGCTTCCCAACATACTTACTCCACACAAGCAGGGTTAGCATTGGTTGAAGACAGTGCACCATCGACGTGCACTACGCCTTAGCTAGTTAGTACACAACGTCACCTTGCCCCCACGTGGGCAATGGGGTTGTAGTGTCTTGCCCAAGGACACAACGCAGTTGCCGCAGGTGGGGTTCGATCCAAGGACTTCTCGGCTTGCAGCCTGCACCTCTGCCTACCAGCCACTGCGCCCCCCTACAGCGTCTTCGACATGTTAGACCACCAACTCACCCACCCATCCAAAATCTTTTTCAATTTTTGACAGTTTTTCTCCGACCAGTTTCAATCCCGCCCACCCCTTTGATGGATGTTCACAGTCCTACTTGTTCTTCACTACCGGAGTGTCATTAAGAATAATCAGTCAAAAAATGTTCTGATATAAATTTCTGTTTATGTACCCTTGGTATGTCTTGATAATAAGTCTCTTCTGTTTTCATCCAGCTTTTGTATCAAGAAATTTGTTGAAAAGAAGTAATTAATGACTCATTGAATGGTTGGTAGAAATCCCTACAAATTACAAAATTAACATTTGTATGGATGTACCTCTCCTAAAACACCTATAACATCATTGAAAGAATGAAATGGAAAAAATATTTTAGACCATGCAAAAAATAGATTTCTGGCCACTCCGACCACCCACCCACCCGATAATACTTTCCTGGAAAAAACAGTTTGACAACAAGTATTGATGAGAACATATGTAATAAGCTGGATTTCAGTCATCGTTTTTAACGGTGTGCAATGCTCCGGTGGTTTAGGTGTTGGAAAGACACATGCTCACACACACACACACACGCACACACACACACATGCATGCACACAGGCTCGCATGCACGATTGCATGCAATGAGTCTTATATCTTACATTTCGGAACTTCACCTGGCGTCTGGAGTAAGGAACAGTACAGGAGGGAGCAAGCAAACTCCTCCCCATGTTGTCCCTCTACCCCAACGGGAAATGCAAAATAAGAAAAGATCAAGGCAAAGCACTTTTCCCCCTTATTTTCCGTCTACTTCTGCCTTCTCTCAGAGTAAGTGCCTCAATTTGCAAACATCTCAGTATTATCCATATTGTGACTGAAGATGCTCGCAAATTGTGTGACGCTGTCTCGCCTTGTCTTGTTCCTCTACCGCCTACACCTCCTCAACCTTTTTTTCCGGTTCTCCTGGTGCTCTCACTAGAACTTCTTCTGCTTCTCCTTCTGTTTCTGTTTCTTCTACTCCTACTTCTAGTATAGTTCAACCAGGCATATCGTAGTCAGAGAAAGTCAGATCACAGAGCCGTAACTCGGACCTCTCATTTGATTCTAAATTCTCCCAGTTTTAGCATAAGTGTGGCATTAACTTTGACAAAAAGAACTGATGCCTCCCCGATATTTGTAAAAACATCCTTATGATTGGTAGTTCTAATTTAGGATGCATTGATCGAGATCCCCACCCGGATAATCAGGTGCAGGATTGGCTTATTTAAATCATTGATTTAAATTATTGATTTAAATCATGATTTAAATCATGAATGATTCATGATTTAAATCAAAGTTTTGTAGCTCAACTTCGATTATTGTTAGCTCAATTTTGACATAGTAAAAAAATTGAGGTTATGCCATGGCCCATCGTCTCTCTGTCCATCTGTCAACAATTCAAAACGGCTCGGGCTGTATGAACTGATCTTTACAAAACTTCTTGGGTATATTTGTTATCACCATGGGACGAGAACAAGTGTTTTGGGGTTCAGTCATAAATTCAAGATGGCCACCAGCAGCCATTTTGTACCGAAATTAGTGCAATCAGTTTTTAGCTCAACTTGACAAAGTCAAGCTGAGCTATTGTCATCACTTCTCATCCACTGGCGTGCAGACATATGTACGTCCGGGCATATGTACGTACGTACTCATGTATGTCCACAATTTCCGTTGGCACACCTCACAGGTCGCATTTATGATCGGAGTGCTTTGAAACCTGACATGCTTGTTTGGGGTGACCTCTAGATGGGAGCTATCGATTTTCTTCCATTTCCATCAAAAATTTTTGCCGCTGGCAAGGACCGTTGAACTTAGTTTAGTCAGACGTCAATATATTCCTTTGTCACGCTGTACATGGCACATTTTTTATCAGATCGGTTTGAAACTTGGAATGCTTATTTGGGATTACCTTTAGATGGGAGTTATCAATTTTCTGCGATATCTGCCAAGAAATGTTGCTGCTGACAAGGACCTTTGATGTTCTTAGTGCAGTTATGCATTAAAATTTCCCCCTTGGACCACCCTGCAGGGCACATTTATTATTGGATCACTTTGAAACTTGGTATGCTTGTTTGGGGTGAGCTCTAGATGGGAGCTATCGATTTTCTTCCAGTTCCGTCAAAAATTTTTGCCATGGTCAGCATTC
This sequence comes from Pictodentalium vernedei, assembly GCA_031216915.1. Lineage (NCBI taxonomy): Eukaryota > Metazoa > Mollusca > Scaphopoda > Dentaliida > Dentaliidae > Pictodentalium > Pictodentalium vernedei. Next base: position 270,744,488 of record CM062295.1, read on the forward strand.
TTAGAATTTAGTTCAGCTCAATTTTCTCTTTGGCACACCATGCAGGGCACATTTATGATCGGATTGCTTTAAAACCTGGCACGTTTGTTTGGGGTGACCTTTGAACTTAGTTTAGTCAGACATCAATATATTCCTTTGGCATGCCCTACACGGCAGATTTATGACCAGATCAGCTTGAAACTTTGTATGCTTGTTTGGGGTTACCTCTAGACGGAAGCTATCGATTTTTAGCTCTCCGAAGGGAGCTTAATTTATCACTTGCCGTCTGTCGTCATCGTCGTGAACATTTTTCAAACGACCTCTCCTCTGAAACCACTGGTCCGATTTTCACGAAACTTCATGTGGATGTTCATTACTATATGGTAATTCACGTTTGTTCAAATGAAATGGCCACATCCCTTGGGGGCTCTGTATGTGGCATAACTCTGATAGCACCGTATGAATTATAGAAAAATTATTAAAAAATCTTCTCCAGAACCAGTGGGCAGAATCTTTTGATACTTGGTATGCAGCATCTTGGTATGGGACTGATTCAAGTTTGTTCAAATCAGCCCCCAGGATTCATATTTGGGCTCACTATAGAAGCCCAAATTCGAACTTAGTGCATTTCAGGCAAATTTCTTAAAAAATCTTCTTCTCCAGATCCAGCAGGCAGAATCTTTTGATATTTGGTATGCAACATTGTGGGGTGGATCCGATTCAGGTTTGTTCAAATCGGCCCCCTGGATTCATATTTGGGCTCAGTATAGAAGCCCGAATTCGAACTTAGTGCAATTCAGGCAAATTTCTTAAAAAATCTTCTACTCAAGATCCAGCAGGCAGAATCTTTTGATATTTGGTATGCAACATTGTGGGGCGGATCTGATTCAAGTTTGTTCAAAACGGCCCCCTGGATTCATATTTGGGCTCACTATAAAAGCTTGAATTCCAACTTAGTGCATTTCAGGCAAATTTCTTAAAAAATCTTCTTCTCCAGATCCAGTAGGCAGAATCTTTTGATATTTGTTATGCAACATTGTGGGGTGGATCCAATTCAAGTTTGTTCAAATCGGCCCCCTGGATTCATATTTGGGCTCAGTATAGAAGCCCGAATTCAAACTTAGTGCATTTCAGGCAAATTTCTTAAAAAATCTTCTTTTCAAGATCCAGCAGGCAGAATCTTTTGATATTTGGTATGCAACATTGTGGGGTGGATCTGATTCAAGTTTGTTCAAAACGGCCCCCTGGATTCATATTTGGGCTCACTATAAAAGCTTGAATTCGAACTTAGTGCAGTTCAGGCAAATTTCTTAAAAAATCATCTTCTCAAGATCCAGCAGGTAGAATCTTTTGATATTGGGTATGCAGCATGCTTAAGGGGGTGAGATTCAAGTTTGTTCAAGCCAAGTCCCTGGGTTCATATTTGGGCTCAGTGTGGTAGCCCAAATTATAACTTAGTTCAAAATGAGGAATTTTCTTTTAAAATCTTCTTCAGATCCAGCAGTCGGAATGTTTTGATATTTGGTATGTAGCATCCTTAGGGGAGTGAGATTCAAGTTTGTTCAAGTCATGTCCTTAGGTCCATATTTGGGCTCACTGTTGGAGCCCGAATGATAACTTAGTTCAAAATGAGGAAGTAATAGATATATCACTATTTTGTGTACTATATGGGTAAATAATTGTACAGTTGTGCAGATGTCCCGAGATATTTTGGACGAGGTGAAGCCGAGTCCAATTATTGGAGGACACCTGCACAACTGTACAATTATTTACCAATATAGTACACAAAATAGTGATATATGTGATTTAATCCACAGCCCCTCAATGTTAACAAAAGTCAAAAAAATTATATTTTAGAAAGTTTGACATGAGTAAAACCACATTTTAAAACACTTTTTGCTTGCTCTTCCCCCGAAAAACAAAATGGGCATAACCGATTGTTTGCTTGCTAGAAAGTCTTTTGATGTTATGACACGCATCAGGAGTTCAGATATTGTGAACAGATCTGTGGCTTCGAAGTGAACTCACATCATGACGTAATTTGTTCTGCTAATATAATGTCTCAGCTCAAGGGTGGAACACTTATTCAATCCCTCATCGAAAGTGCGGCAGTTAAATTTAATAATCGTTCATTTTTAAAGCACTTGGAAGAATAATTTTTTTTTTTATCTGAAGAAGAGGTTCGCTTTCCCTCAGGGGTGGCGGGTGGTGGTGCCTGATTGCCGTCTTAATTTTTGAAAAAGGGTGTTTTTTTAGGTTATTTATTTATTTACTGGTGTTTAAGGTCACTCTTCTGCAGCTATGGCTAATTGTGACCCCCAAAAAAGGTGTAAAGTCAAGTTTAGCCAATCGTTTACACCCATGCTGCTGATTTTAGGGGACTTCTACCCTGGGCACTGGTGACCAGGTCCTATTTTACCAATAAAACTGAACTTGTTTACCACAGCAAACAAGCACTGCTTCACTTCCGAGGTTTCCACAGGAGATTCAAGTTTGTTAAAGCCAAGTCCCTGGGTCCATATTTGGGCTCCCAGTGGCAGCCCGAATTATAACTTAGTCAATATGAGGAATTTTTAGCTCACCGAAGGGAGCTCAACTTATCACTTGCCATTCGTCGCCGTGAACATTTTTCAAACGACATCTCTGAAACCACTGGTCCGATTTTCACAAAACTTTGTGTAGATGTTCATTACTATATGGCAATTCATGTTTGTTCAAATGAAATAGCCACGTCCCTTGGGGGCTCTGTATGGGGCATAACTCTGATAGCACCGTATGAATTATAGAAAAATTATTAAAAAATCTTCTTCTCGAGAGCCAGTGGGCAGAATCTTTTGATACTTGGTATGCAGCATCTTGGTATGGGTCTGATTCAAGTTTGTTCAAATCGAGTCCCTCAACTAATATTGGGGCTCACTATGGGGCATGAATTTTTACTTCATGCAATTTAAGAAAAATTCTTTAAAAATCTTCTTCTCCAGAACCAATGGGCAGAATCTTTTGATATTTGGTATACAGCATCTTGGTATGGGTCTGATTCAAGTTTGTTCAAATGGAGTCCCTTGATCAAGTTTGGGGCTCAATATGGGGACCTGAATTTTTACTTAGTACAATTTAAGAAATAAATTTTAAAAATCTTCTTCTCCAGAACAAATGGGCAGGACCTTTTGATATTTGGTATACAGCATCTTGGTATGGGTCTGATTCAAGTTTGTTCAAATTGAGTCCCTCGATCAATATTGGGGCTCACTAAAGGGGTGTGAAATTTTACTTAGTGCAATTTAAGAAAAAATCTTTAACAATCTTCTTCACCAGAACCAGTGGGCAGAATCTTTAGATATTTGGTATGCAGCATTTTGGTATGGGTTGGATTCACGTTTGTTCAAATTGAGTCTTTTGGATCAATATTGGGGCTCACTACGGGGGCGTGAATGTTTACTTTGTGCAATTCAAGGAAAATTCTTTAAAAATCTTCTTCAAAACCATCATGCAGAATCTTTTGATATTTGATCAGCAGCATTGTCCCATTCAGTCCTGTTGATGTTTTAGCTCCACAGAGAGTATAGATTTACTCTGTAGAACCTTAAGAAGAGCTTTTGATAAAATTTGTGTCTTAACAGTATGGAACATTCGGTGAGTGCCTAAGGCCCCCTGGGACCTCTTGTCTTTGATTTCCGTCAAAAAATGTTGCCACTGGCTATGACCTTCTATGAACTTAGTGCAGTTATGCATCGATATTTCCCTTTTGGCTCACCCTGCAGTGCACAGTTTTGACCAGATCACTTTGAAACTTGGTATGCTTGTTTGGGGTGAGCTCTAGATGGAAGCTATCGATTTTCTTCCATTTCCGGCAAAAAAATGTTGCTGGTGGCAACATTCTTGGAACTTAGTTAAGTCAGACCTCAATATTTCCCTTTGTCACACCCTACAGGGCACAATTATGATCGAATTGTTTTCAAACCTAGCATGCTTATTTAGGGTGGCCTCTACATGGCAGCTAATGATTTTCTTCCATTTTCCATCAAAAAATGTTGCAACTGGCAACGACCTTTGAACTTAGTTTAGTCAGGCATCAACATATTCCTTTGGCATGCCCTACAGGGCACAGTTATGATCAGAATGGTTTGAAACTTGGTATGTTTGTTTGGGGTTACCTCTAGGTGGGAGCTAGCAAGTGTCTTAAATTTCTGTCAAAAAATGTTGTTGATGGCAATGAACTTCATTCAGTTATGCATCAATATTTCCCTTTGGGTCACATTTTTGACCAGATCACTTGGAAACTTGGTGTGCTAGTTTGGGGTGACCTCAAGATGGGAGCTATTGATTTTCTTCCATTTATGTCAAAAATAGTTGCCATTGGCAACAACCTCTGATGAACACTGTAAAAACTTAGTGTGGTTAAGCATCAATATTTCTCTTTGACACACCCTTACGATTGGATCGCTAGCAAACTTGGTGTGCATGTGTGGGGTGACATCTATATGGGAGCTGTCGATATTCTTCCATTTCTGTCAAAAAATGTTGCTGCTGATATTTGAACTTAGTTTAGTCAGACCTCAATATTTCCCTTTAACACACCCTTCAGGGCACATTTATGATCAGATCACTTTGAAACTTGGACTGTGTGTTCCAGGTGACCTCTAGATGTGAGCTATTGCTTTTTTTCATTTCCATAAAAAATTATTGTCATTATCACCAGCCTTTGAACTTACTGCATTTGTGCATCAACTTATCCCTTTTGCACTCTCTGCAGGGTATATTTATGAATTTCCATAAAAAAACCCCAAAACTTTGCCACAAGCAATGACCTTCAAACTTAGTGCATTTGTGCATTAACATCTTCCTTTGGCGTGCCTCAGAGGCACATTCATTATAAGGTTGTTTTTTTAAACTTTGTATGCTTCTGCAGGGTAACAAAGATAGGAGCTATTGATTTTCTTTTCATTTCAATAAAAAACGGTTGCTGTTAGAGAACAAGTGTTTTTGGGTGTGGTCTGTAATTTCAAGATGGCCACCGGCGGCCAATTAGACAAACTTTGACTTACTCAGTGCTACTTATACACAGTACGTGCGCATGTCAATACATCTCTGGCTCTAGGCCGTATTTATGAACTGATCTTCACAAAACTTCTTGTGTACCTTTGTTGTCACCATGGGACAAGAAGAAGTGTTTTGAGGTTCGGTCCAAAATCCAAGTTGGATACCATGGGCCATTTTGTGCCAAAATTAGGTGCAATCAGTTTTTTTTGTGCAGAACTTCTATATTTATTGATGACTTTTCCTTTGGAAGGATTTGATGAGTTTATTTTTAGCTCAACTTTGACGTAGTCAAATTTGAGGTTTTGTCATGGCCCATCTTTCCATTTGGACGTCTGTCTGTCCCTCAACACGGCTCTGACTACAGGCTGTATGTATCAACCAAAACTTCCTGGGTATCTTTGTTATCACTGTGGGGCGAGAACAGGTGTTTTGGGGTGTGGTCTGAAATTCAAGATGGCCACCAGTGGCCATTTTATACCAAAATTAGGTGCAATCAGTTTTTTGTACAGAACTTTTATATGAAAGTGCTGATTTGAATAAATTTATGTATGATTTGTATATTCAAATATGTTGAAACCAAGTTCCTGTGTTAATATTTGTTGTTGTTTGGTGACGGTAAACATTATTAGCACAACCAAATTTTCTATTTCCAATGAGAAAAATAAAACCTCCTCACCCATGGGAACCCTATGAGTTAAACGTAAAAAATTCAGATACCTATATGTTAAGGACTGGACAAATATTTATTAATTTGTATGAATCGACCTCAGTAGGGTTTGAATCAAACAGACCAAAACAATTGCTAACATTTGGCTTATGGTGCACCATACAAGGATCCCCATTGTAACATTAACCCCATGGAGATTTCTTTTCTAGTTTAGCATCTAATACCCATCTTTACAATACTTTACCTGTACATTTGTGGCAGGCTACAGTCAGTATTTATGTTCAGACCTTTACAATACTTTACATGTACCTTTGTTATCAGGTCATTACATAGATGTGTTTCATTGCTGTGTCACATACTATATATGTACATGTCTTACACAAGTTGAGCTGCAATGTCATAGACACTTTCATTATATGAGTTGTGGCCCTCTTTCGACTTGGAATTCATCCTTCTATTAACATTTTTGGTTTCAGACCGATAACGCCAGTTCGGATTACTTGATCTGAACCAAATTTGGTATGTGTATTACCCAGCTAGCAATCCATGCCAAGTGCGAATATGGGTTTCGTCCAATTATTTCGACATGAGTTACAGCCCTTTTTTGATTTAGAATTCGTCTATCAACATTTTTGGTTTCCGACCGATAACTCCTGTTTGAATTATTTGATCTCAACCAAAGTTGGTATGAATAATACTGACCAAGTTTCAATATGGGTTCTGTCCAATTATTTCTTTTCAAACTACTCACAATTGTTTACAATTGGCTGTAACATAAGTGCAAGCCCTACTTCGGAACTAACTCAAGCTTTTAGAAACTTTTCCAAACGAGTTGGAAAAGTACTAGAGTGCAAAAGCATGAAAAAGATCGAAAAAAGGGTCGAGCAAGACCAGCGCTCGAAATTACAGGTACTCTCTCTGCACACCTCTTGTGTTTACCGAGCACATGAGCAACAACCGTGACGTCAATTCCTTTTATTTCTGCCATTTGTACATGGTCGGAAATTTTTGTGACTCGTGCTACTTTGCTGTTTTTTCTTCATGAACAACTTATTAAATGTGTTTTCTACATTATTAGTGTGCAAGTGGATTGTATCCTTTTGTCAAGCTATCCAAATTATTATTGATTCATGTTAATTTTTATCATTATTGCTTGTTTCTTCACACTTCATCTTGTTTTTCCCCCACGTGTGAACATGACCTTTGTGCTGTTTTCCGTTGGCGGGAAGCTTGATTACATTATTCTCGTTAATATAATGCCAAAGACTATTCCTTGTACCTCTTGCTTGCAAGTGAAGCATGTGGACAACTCTCATTCCACGTGTCACTTGCAACAATTGCACTCAGGCCCAATCATGTGGTATTTGTGGGGTTTGGTCCTCTAAATTCTGGGCTTCTGTTAACAAGGTGGTTCTGTCCAGAGCTAGAACCCCTCGTTCTCGGGGTAAGGGTAGCCGTGCCGTAGCAGCCATTTCTGCTGGTGCACGTGGTGACTCTGTCACACAGGATTCTGATCTGTCTTCTGTGGCGAGTTCCTCTGCAACTGTTGACGGTGCTAGTTCAGTGATACCTGACGGGGAGACCGTGGTCTCTTTGTCTTCTGATGTCACTCTTGAGGCGTCTGTTTTCGTAGAGAGCTTCTCCGAGGTCAGCTCGGTGACCCTCTCCGTTCTGCCTCCTACAACATCGACTGTTGCTGAGGAAGCTGTTACTCCAGATCCTATTCTGTCTGATGGTGGCTCTTCCATCTTCTCTGGGGATGGTCTACAGTCTTGGGGGACCGAGGCTGTATCTGCTGGTGTGTCTGTGTGCTCTCAGCCTCCCTTAGCCTTGCGGCGGGGCTGTGCGGGTTTGCTGTCTGCTCCGTCTCATCTGGCTAGGTTTGCTCCTAGTCGGTTGAGCTGGTCTGTCGCTTCGGCAGCGATTCCTCGCCCATCGAGTGATTTGTTTATTGTTCCTCCTTCCCCTGCTAGTGTGCCGCCTAGCAGGATGGTGTTGGGACGTTGGCATCCAAGGCCTGCTGTTCGGCAGCAATCAGTGACAGCCCCTGTTAGCTGTCACTCTCGGAACCTTCCTCCGGTGATTCCACACTGTGTTCTGTGTCTGGGTGTCGATCGATGCTTGCCGTCGGTCTCAGAGGTTGGGCAGTTGGGGGCCATTTGCCGCGCAGAGGCTCATGATAGGTTCCTGGGACAATCCTCCGGTGTCTTCTCACCGTGTCCTAGGTCCAGCTACCGATCGACGTGTGCCGTCGGTCTCTTTAGAGGATTTGCAGCCAGGACCTTCTGTTTCGCAGAGGTCAGTGATGGCCCCTGGGCATCACAATCGGGACTATCCTCCGGTGTCTTCTCACCGTATCCCTATTCTGTCTGCTGATCGACATCTCTTCTGAGGATTTGGGTTCTTCTACCAGAAGGGTCCATTGGGAGGACACTCCGTCGGGCGATGCTGCTGCAACGGATTCTCAGGGTGACCTGCGTCGGGCCGTTTTGGCGCTCACCCAGTTGCTTTCTGGCAACCCTCAAGTTGGCCTCCCTGTGCCTCCTGAGGCACAACCTCCTTTGGTCGGTCGCCGAGATGTCTCGCCTGGCCCCTTGGATACTGCACAGTATTCACAGGAGGTTTCTGCTGGTCAGCCCGAGTTGGGCTACATCTCCTCTGCTACGGAGGATGACGAGTATCTTGAAGGTGATGGGCCCCCACGTCAGTCTTGGGGCAGGCTTTGGATTTCGTCTTTGGCTTATTGCCGGACGTTCAACCTTCTGACCAGCCTTCTGTGACCGTCCGGCCGTGGTCCACTGTGGAGCGCCGTAACCCTGTTGAGCCTTCTAGCTCCAGGGCTTTGCGTCCTCTGCAATCGGCTCAGGTTGTTGAGTCCTTCCAGGGCTTAGATGCCAAAATGCATTCTAAGGCCCTCAAGGGTTCCTTCTTTTCTAGAGCTGATGCCTTTCTGCCTCCATCGCGGTTTCGTGTTTACGATTCCGTCTGTCCACCAGTCTTCCAAGGGATGACTACTGTGGATGAGGATTCTTCTTCCCTCGGGTTAACTAAGCCTAAGTCGGCAGTTCTCCCGATGTTGGTAGTTGAATCTATGGTGGGCCTGTCCCGAGAGATGCTGGGTATGTTATCTCTCACAGACCATGTCGTCACTGCCCTGGCTGAATATTATCCACCAGGGGAGTTTGATGATGCTCAGGCGCCTTTTCGTGTTTTATCACAGGCTCTTATGAACTTGACACACGCTCACGCCTGTAACATGGCTAATTTGGAGCTGGCACGCCGGGATGCGGTGCTGGATTCTTCTTTATCCCTTCCTTCTGAGCAACGTGCTGTTCTGAGGTCTGCCTCTTTGGTGGGACCTCAGTTGTTCCATGGTTCCGTGGAAGCTGTTCGTGGCAAAGTTCTTCGTCATTCGAAGGACCAGCTTTTGCTGCGACAGCTTGACCAACCTGCTGTTGCGGGTGGTGGTCGTCAGACTTGGCAATTTCAGGAGAGCGATTTTTTAGCTCTCCTTACTGCCCTCCTGAAAGAATTAAGGAGAGCGAAAAATTGCCCTCCTAAATATTTTGGTCTGGGATGATTGAGATTACATGTATTATGCTCACATTAAACTTTTGTTGTAAAGCAAAAATGTAATTTAACTTCGAAGTCACATAACATCACATAATTTCATTTTGAAACTGGTTTAGTGAAAAAGGGTAATGGCTGCAACCATACCCAAACACAGTTGCAATCATTTGAAGCAAAATGGGTCACAGCAATATTTTTAGCTCATCTTGACAAAGTCAAGCTGAGCTAATCTAATCGCTTCCCGTCCGTCGTCCGGCGTCCGTCGTCTGTCGTCCGGCGTCCGTCAACACCATGTTTTGGTCTTCTCCTCCAAAGCCACTGGGCCAATTCAAGTGAAAGTTTGTGTGAATGATGGTCCCAAAGGGGCATTTCATTTTTGTTCAGCTCAGCATGCCCAGCCCCCATAGGGAGGGAGTGGGGGAAAATGCTCCAAAATATTTTTAAAATCTTCTCAAGAACCAGTGTGTACAATGACTTGATATTTGCTATGGAGCTTCCATATGAGGTGTAGAATCAAGTTTGTTCAAACGAAGTTCGTAAAGTAATATTTGGCTTTGTAATAGGAGGGGTAAGATTTTTGGCCCCGCCCAAAATTTCTATTTTCTGAACCGATGGTCTGGTATGAACCAAATTTGGTTTGTGGTAGTATTGGGTCATAAGTACTTGACCCATGCAAAAAAAAATATTCCCGCATCCCCATGGGAACCCTGGGAGCTAAAAATAGAAATATTTTCAAACGCCCATATTTCCCAAACCCCACGGAACAGAGAGCTTTTATTTGGTATGAAGTATCCTTACGACCAGTAGAATTGAATGGTAAAAAAAAATTGCCATCGGTTATGTTAGGGTGTTCTGTAATGGGCATCGAAAAAATGCTGAGTCAGCGTATTTGCAAAAATTTTAAAAAATCTTTTCTCCAGAACCAATCATCAGAATCTTTTGATATTTGGTATACAGCATTCATAGGGGGGTCAGATAAAAGTTTGTAGAAATAAAGCTCATTGGTTCATATTTGGGCTCTCTACAGAAGCCCGAAGTTTTAACATAGGGTAATATGGGGAATATTCTTTAAAAATCTTCTTCTTCAGAACCACCAGTCAGAATCTTTTAATATTTGGTATACATCATTGTTATGAGGGTCAAATTCTAGATTGTTCAAACCAAGTCCCTAGGTTAATATTTGGGCTTCCTACGGAAGCCCAAATTTTATCTTTGTTCAATATGGAGGGTAATTTAAAAAAATCTTCTTCTTCAGATCCATCAGTCAGAATGCTTTGATATTTGGTATGCAACATCTCTATGGGGGTCAGATTCAAGTTTGTTCAAATCAAATTCCTAGGTATATATTTGGGCTCACTATGGTAGCCCAAATTTTTACTTAGTGCAATATGAGAAAATTTCTTTAAAAATCTTCTTCTTCAGATCCACCAGTCGGAATGCTTTTATATTTGGTATACAACATCTCTAGGAGGGTCAGATTCCAGGTTGTTCAATTCGAGTGCCTAGGTTAATATTTGGGCTCCATATGGGAACATGAAATTTAACTTAGTACAATATGAGGGAATTTCTTCAAAAATCTTCTTCTTCAGGTTCACTTGTCAGAATGCTTTCACATTTGGTATACAACATCTCTAGGGGGGTCAGATTCAAGTTTGTTCAAATCGGATCCATAGGTCAATATTTGGGCTCGCTATGGTAGCCCAAATTTGAACTTAGTGCAATTCGAAGAAATTTCTTCACAATTTCTCTTCTTCAGATCCAACAGTCAGAATGCTTTCATATTCGGTACACAACATCTCTAGGGAAGTCAGATTTAACTGTGTTCAAATCAAGAGCCTGGGTTAATATTTGGGCTCTCTATGGGAGCCAGAATTGGCCATTTTGCTGAAGAATTAAAAAATTTGTATTCAGTACCCTCTAGAGGTACTAAGATTAATCCACATAGGTTGTATCAAGGGGCTTCATAGGGGAGCTCTACATTTTACTTATGATCAACTGAAGAAAAGGCATGATGCCCAGATTATTTTTGTCACCCCTGAGGGACTCAAGGATTGACAGTGTAGCCTATGGAGATGGCTTGCTTAATGTAGACTCATTCTTGGACTCTGTTCAAATTGTGTTCTGTACAAGATGAGCGCTTCAGGCCCTGTGGGGCCTCTTGTTTTTCTGTCAGTTTCAAGTTCAACAACTGACATCACAGTTTGAGGGGTAATTATTCAAGGAATTTTGACACTATATTATACTACCATTACTACTATCCTGTCACGTGAAGCACTTGCACCAGGATGTGACTGTAGATTCAAGCAGACCTGTTGTCCAAGAAAGTCATACGCCTACCACTACCACCTTCATACGCCTACCATGCCTACCACTACCACAACCCCTTGGGGGGTTGAAGGTGGTAGTGGTAGGCGTATGACTTTTTTGGACAACAGGTCTGGGTACACACACAGGCTTTGTCAAGTGTGTGTTCGGTTGTTGAGTGAGACATCTAGATGTCTAAGAGATTTCGCTTTACCTTAGTAAAGTTAATAAAATCACTGATGTAGTCTGTTGGTTTCAGTTTCAATGAGTTCGTTCAACTGGATACTTAAAATGCTGTGTAAAGCTAATTGCTCTTCTAAGCTGATTGAGGAGAGCGATTTTTTGCCCTCCTGCATTTTTCAGAATGCCAGGCCTGGGTCGTTCCAGGCCCGCCAAGCGTGCTGCTGCATCTGCCTCGTCAGTGACATCGGCTACGCCTTCGGCTCTGTCTGCTCCTTCTGCACATAGGAAGCGCTGGCAGCCTCAGGCAGGAAAGTCTCAGGACTCTGTCACTTCCCGATGTGGTTTCTCCGCTCGGGGGCCTCGTTGAGGCCGCAAGTGAAGGTTCTGACCTCGATTCGCCTCCAGTCGTGGGAAGGCTGTCGCTGTTTTACGACCGTTGGACAGAGATAACGTCAGATCCTCGACGTCATTCATTCCGGTCTGCGACTGTCCTTCCATCGGCACCCCAGTTCATCTCGGGTGCCCCTTCCGACTCAGGTCCCTTCTGCTTCTCTGCGTTGGGACCTTCTCCTTTCCAAAGGGGCGATCGAGGTGGTCAGGAACACCCTTTCACTGGGGTTTTACTCGAGACTTTTCTCGGTGCCGAAGAAAAATGGCCAATATCATCCTGTCATCGACCTGACTATCCTGAACGAGTACATAATAGCTCCTCGTTTCAGTGTGGAAACTTTCCGGTCGGTTCAACGTTCAGTTCATCAGGGCGATTTTGCTGCCAGTATCGACCTGAAGGATGCCTACTTCCACGTACCCATTCATCTGGCATCACGGAAATACTTTCGGTTCTCGTTTCGGGATCGAGTTTATCAATTCAGAGCTCTCCTGTTCGGTTTGAACCTGGCTCCTTGGGCCTTCACCTGACTGATGTCACATGTGCTTGCTTTCCACCACACTCAGTCAGCTGTGACTTCGTCAGCCTACCTAGACGTCATCCTCCAACGGCACCACGATGCTGCTGTTCTGGAGTTCAATGTCCGGCAGTTTCTTTGCCTGCTAGCGTCGCTGGGTTTCAGAGTCAATCGCGAGAAGTCGGATCTCCTTCCTTCTCAGCGATTCCGTCATTTGGGGATGGATTTCGACACTCTTCACAACTCCTGGCTCAGGCGACGATTCTTTCTGCCTTGACTCGGAACCTGCTTCAATCTTCCTCGGTCTTGGCCAGGAATTTCCTTTGGATGCTGGGCCTTTGCGGTTCGGTGACAGATCTCATTCCGCTCGGTCGCTTGTTTGTCCGACCTCTCCAACACTTCCTGTTGCATCATTGGCATCCGAATGTAGATCCGCTGGACCTGGAACTCACTATTCCTCGGTCTCTGCTTTGTCACCTCCACCCTTGGGCCGATATTCCCTGGCTGACACAGGGTATTCCATTGGATCTTCCTTTGGCCGATCGCATCCTTATACTGCGGATGCCAGCAATCGGGGCTGGGGTGCGACGTTGGATCCTCTAGGTCTGTCTACTCACGGCGCAGGGTTCGTGATTTAGAAAATGGTCGAGGCCAAAAAATTGGCCCTGGGATCAGAGGGTCGGGGCCTATTCAGGGCCGATTTTCCAAAGTCAAAGAAAATGACTCTATGGTGGTTACAAATGGTTTCCACTTCAAAACTGGTTTTGTATGGTTCATAGTAAATTAATGGGTATCAATTCAAATGAATAACAGAACTTTATTCGAAAACAGAAAATATGAACTTTTAATAATAAAATATGAAATACAGACTCAGTGTGTAAAAATAAAACTTTGTAAAATAGTCTACTCGACTAGTTGGCACTTTCACTCAGTCCTCTTTCTTCCTGAACGTGAGAGAAATTGAAAGTTAATTAAAGTTTTATAAACCAAACAATAACTTCTGCATAACAGTCCATAACAAGTAAATTGAACGTCAACTAAATTATGTTGGAGTGTTCCTTTAAACAGGTGAGTAACAATGAAGGTAAGTCAATGGTCATTCAGGGTCAGAATCAGACTGAGATTCATTATCAGAAAATTCACTGTCAGCTCCGGATTCATCACATGAACTATCACTGGAGTAGAACCCAGGTGCATACCCTCTGGAAGCAATAGAAAACTCAAAATCTTCATCAAAAATTGACAGCTTCTGCCTTTTCACAGTTTTTTCAACGTAGTCTCCGATTTTTATTTTTCTTTTAGTGGAGAGATACTTGTCAACTGCATTTGCGATTATGCCCCTCCTTTCATCATCTGTCCATACTTTATCATTGACAGCAATCAACATCTGATCTCTGAGTGTAGAATGCTTCATTCTCAATCTGCGGTCAGTCAAAATATTCAGCATTGTAGGGAAACCCCTCTCCGTTGTGCTATTTGAAACAGGGATACTCAGGCATATCTTAGCAAGCATACATATATTCTTGAATTCGGATCTCCTTGACGTCAGAATATTTTGCCATAAGTCCATAGGTTGTGCACTCACATACTTGGAATTTCTTAAAAGTTTCAATTGTTTCCACTCTTCGAGAGAATGAGACTCATTGTACCCAATATGAGCAAGTGTTTCACTGAAATGATTTGATAACCATTTAATTGATTTCATGCCAAATGTCTTATCGGATGACAGCCAATCGCGGGAGTCCATGAAGATATTCATATGTTTAAAAATAGGTTCCTTGAATGAAGTAAAACGTTCTTCAAATCGAGTGATTAGTTTCGGAATGACATCATCTTTTATTGATGCGATTGGGCTGGTTTCTTCACAAGTATTTGTCAGATGCAGCATACTGAAAGACTGGTATTCTCTGTTTTCCATATTCCTTAACTTGTGACCTTTCATATGAATCTCGCCCGTCAAAGAACAATTTGTTGATGAATCAGCCTCATCCGTGCATAACTTATACATCCCTGCACATTGATATACATCTGTAGAGTTCTGGAGATCACTAAGCTTATTCAGCGCAACATGCAATGTCTCCCCCACGTTCCATGCTTGTACGTATTCTTTCTCGAAAATTAAGGAAACCATAGCAGGTGCATGGAGTATGTCCTTATACAATGTCACTGTCTTCAGAAAATCATAGGATTTAAGTAATTTCAAGAAGCCAGAAACTTTACCCTGAAGTCCTGCTGATTTGAGCATTCCCATTTCTACAGCTTCACCAAGACTCTGAGTCAGTGGAATCTACCCATGGAGAAGTGTGTTCAAGCCACGTAGCCTGTGCCCAACAAAACGTGTCCCATAAGTTCTTGGAATTGTATAACTGTCAATCCCTAATGATTCACAAGCGTTGTTATACATACGTCTCAACTTTCCGGACCTTTTGTGGAGTTTATATATCTCTATCATGAAATCATCAACACGCTTGAGCTGTTTGTTATTGAGAATGACATCTTTGAGAGCAAGTTCTGTTCGATGGTTGACACAATGAACTGTTATGATCCATGATCGATCAGTTTTGAGTCTTGTTAGAAGGCCAGTATGAATTCCGGTATTGACACTTGCTCCATCTGATGTAGCAGAAATCATACACTTTATATAATCGTCATTTGCAAGCCCAAGCTGGTCGAATGTAGCATCTATGCAGGATTTTAAACCTTCAGCCCCCGCACCACCATGGTCTTTAACATCTTCGATCCCCACACAATGATACACAGGTAATCCATTGTTAATCGTTCTCACAAAAACTAATTCCTTCTCAGAGCCAGTTTTTTTTAGGTTCACTGCCATCTGTTAGGATTCCGAAAGTTTTTACAGTAGCCAGAATCACTGCGAGCTTCTCTCGTATAACATTAGCGAGGAATGACGTGTATTCACGAACTACATTTCCGTCAGTTTTCCCATCAATGAGTTTGACTCCAGCTTCTTTCATACATTTCACGAGGACACGATACTTGTCATATGGAAGTTGTTCCGTCACAAGGCTGTAAGCTGCTTTGAGAAGATGGGTGTACGCTTCTCTGGTCTGGGTAGCACATATATCAATCATCTTTGGCTGGCTCACTTTGTCTTTGGTCAATACACCAGAAACTGGAGTTGAAGTGGTAGTAGGCCTATCATTTGTTGTATCAGCCTCATCATGATCAGCTACCAAGTTTGAAGAGAACTTCTTTTCGATTTTCTCACCTTCCACTGCCCTCTTATGAGCGTCCGATTCCAAATGCCGCATGAGATGATGTTTATGAACAACATTCTGCCCTTTAATGTAACGATCAATGCTCTCTTTCGCTTTTCCGGTAGGTAAACCCCGTCGTACATACTTTTTATAAGCTTTACAAAGTTTGCAAGTGACTTGCTTTAACAAGATTTTGCCGTTCAATTCCTCAGTTTCATAGTCGAATTCATCCGCAAATGTGAATTTTAGGAATGTCGAAAGATTTACGGACTCATTTTTAGATTGTTTTCTCTCCATTTCGATCGAAAAGTTTACGAAAGCGGAAGTTTATTTTAACTTTACTTCGAAACGGAACCGATGTACTCTTGACGGTGTTCAATAAATAATGACCGGATATATAAGCGTTCCACCAGAAATAACCGAAAACAGATCGGCATATTCCAGTCCTTCGGTTTTCAAAAACGCCACGCCCTGACGGGCGCACTGATTAGCGCTTGTCATTTGAGACTTGCGTGCGCCTTTTCCCAGATAAGATTCCCGCATAAAACATTCAGTTGAAAATGGGCCTACACAATACATTTAGTGATTGAATATTATATTTCACACATTTCACTACGTACACTATTAATGGAATATGGCAGGATGTGTGATTCGGCAATCGGCAGACAATTTAATTAAAACAATACTCTGAACTCACCGGGTGTCCCCCGAAAGGCTGGCATTCAGCATCGCAAGTCATATCCAGTCAGTCATGCGACGAAGTTGACAGTTGTACACATTGTCAATTTGTGATGTTTTCGTGGTTATGTGTCCTGAACTGGAACACGTCACGATAACACCACATTGTCAACTTCAACAACTATATTCAGAATTCCCAGAAATGCTGAATAATCATTCTGAAATATTCCAGGAAACAATAAAATTCACCCCAATCCAGATACATTTAGTTGATTTCAGGCCTGAAAATAATTTTGTTTTGAGTGCCGGCCAAAATGTCAGGCACCAGATAAATCATGTCAGACACTTCAGAACTTAAGACTGACATTCAGAATAACACCTGAAAAATCTTTATAAGTATAAGTTACAATTTAAACTAGAAATACCCCCGCTACCCCCCCCCCCCCCCCCCGAAATAGCCCCCCCCCTTTTTCTTTACAAATATGCTGTCGCACCCCCCCCCCCCTCCCCATTTGGGTTGAAAGACTTCCGACCCATACATCTGGGTACATGACCAGAGCTGAATCCACCAGGCTTTGTGTTTACAAATACAGCATCGCAGGTTTGTGTAGGGTAAAAAAATGTTTGAAATGCCACAATCACGTCGGTTCTGGGTCGTTTTGGCCTCGTTTTTTTTGGGGGGGGGGGGATGTTTCGGCCTCAACTGGGGCCGAAACGTACCGCCTGTCGAGGCCAAAACACCCCCATTTTTTTCTTCTTCTTTTGTTTCATCTTCGATTTCAAAACATATCGGGGCAGAAATATCCCGGGGCGAAATGTCCCAAGGCTAAACTGTAAAAGGCCGAAACATCCCAAACATGTACTTCAGATGGCTTGTTACTTTTGTTTATTTTTGGAATGACTGGTGCCATTATGTTGTTCGAAACGTATGTCAAGTGCCCAAGTTGGGCGATATAAATAAATTTATGAGGCGGGATAATTGTTGGAACTGATGATACATCTAACACTTACCCTTGATTGATATAAAAAAAATACAATGGTATGTCAAATGAAACGCATATTATTAAGTATGGGCATTCGAGTTGGGCGATAAAAACCGCAAAGATTTGATTTTGTGTGTTTCGGATTTTCCAAAAATATTTTTGGCTTTTTGCAATTGATTCGCTCCTTCAAATGAGTTGCGGTAATTTTTAATCTATCAGGAAAAATTTCCGATTCACGATTTTCTAAGACAGGTTGTGAAAGAAATTTTCTTCTTGGCAAAATAAATGTATGAAATCCGGTTATTTACAGCAGTTGGAGACGTTTTGTCCCTGATATTGGAAATTGGTAGGTGTGTGAGCAGACTGCAAAATTATTGACAGGTGAAACTGGTGAGTGCCGAGATGTTTGGTGACTGAGTGGGCGTATTTTCCATGCAAGTGTTGGAGACTGACAATTGTCGTGGGCGTTAACGATGCTCGATGTTCAATATTTGACAGATGTTTTCCTGAAGTAACCTTACTGCGCAGGTGTAAGGGATACTTCCTTTGAAAGTGTTGTTTACATTTGAAAAAAGCCGTGTTTAATACTGATCAAACCATGAGGGCCTGTGATTTGGGGTAGATAATGTTGGCCTCGGACATTTTGACTGTCTATTTTTATTTGCAAGTGCTACTTTTTGAACGGCTACGTGCGCCCAACATAACGCGCTACCATCGGCATTTACCTGCGCACTGCGTGCGCCAGCGCACGCTAAAATCGAAGGACTGCATATTCGCGGCAGATGGGTTAGTTTAGATTGTAGTTCGCGGATCGATCGCGGCCGGAAAAATGGCCTCCACGACAACCTTCTCGCGGCCGATCTCGGGGCCGGTGCCGATCGACCGCGACAAAACACAAACCCTGACGGCGAGTGGGACAGCAAGCAGGTGGGCCTTCATATCAACCAGAAGGAGCTCCTCGCTCTTCTGTTGAGTTTTCGGCTTTGGATCGCTCATCTGTCGGACCATATTGTCCTACTTCTTCCGGACAATTTGACAGTAGTGGCCTACATACGGAATCAAGGAGGCACACATTCGATTCCCATGTATCTGCTGTCTCCGGATCTTCTTCTGTTGGCGCGGGATGTGAACGCTCGGGTGTCCATTCGACACATTCCCGGGCATCTCAACATCCTAGCAGACTCCCTGTCCCGACACGACAGTGTCCTTCCAACCGAATGGATGCTACATCGGTCGGTGTTTCAGGCGATTTGCGAGCAGTGGGGCCGTCCTCAGGTCTACCTTTCCGCTACTCGCTGGAATCATCAGGTAGAGACCTTTGTCTCCCCTTGTCCAGATCCTCTGGTATTTGCAGTAGACGCTCTGTCTCTGGACTGGACAGGTTGGATCGGCTATGCCTTTCCTCCTGCACCGATTCTTCCTCAGGTATTAGCGAAGATTCGTGCTTGCAGTTGCAGGATCATTCTGATCGCACCCCTGTCTCCACAGAGGGTGTGGATCAATCTGCTGCGGCCTCTATTGGCCGATCGACCGATTCGTCTACCTCTACGTTGTGATCTTCTTTCCCAGGGTCATCCAAGGAAGTATCACAACAGCCTGGCGAGCCTGTCCCTTCACGTCTGTCTTTTATCAGGTCCAGTCTCCGACATAGAGGTTTTTCGCGATGATCAGTGGAGTGCATTTCTGCATCGCGGCGACATTCCACTGGCATGACTTATGCTTAAGTGGAAGGTTTTCTGCCACTAGTGTGCAGATCACGATGTGAATTACCGTGATCTGTCAATCGCTCAAATTGCGGATTTTCTGGTTTTTCTTTTTGACTCCAAGGGCCTACAGCCTATTACGATTAAGGGCTATCGGTCAATGCTGTCTGATACTTTCTCTTATGTGGGAAAGTGGTGCATCGGTCATAATCTTTTTCTCTCCAAACTCATTCGGCACTTTTTCTTTGAGGAGGCCTCGAGTTTTGCGTCTTACACCCAAGTGGAACTTGGCATGGGTGTTGCACTGTTTGGAGTGGGTGCCATTCGAGTCTTTATCTGGGACCGATATGCGTTTTCTCACCTATAAAATAGCTTTTCTTTTAGCGTTTGCTTCTGCTCGACGAGTAAGTGAGCTTCATGTGCTTTCTGTTGATTCTGCCTTCTTCAGAAATGAGGCTAACAGTGTCACCTTCACTACTGATTGCTCTTTTCTGGCTAAGAATCAACTTCCTGATTCAGTACCTCCTCCCATCTGCATTCGGGCTCTCCCTGCTGTCGATGGCCGGAGGCCTCTTCTTTGTCCTGTTCGTGTGATCAAGACTTACATTACTCACACTCAGTTCATTAGGAGGGGTCGGAAGTGATTCTTTCTGTCTCTCATTCCTAAGAGGCAGTCTATCTCTTCCCATTCTATTTCCAGGTGGATCTGTCTTGCAATCAAGCTGGCTTATTCCTGCTTATCTGCGTCGGATCTTGTTTTGAACCGGTTTAATGGTCATGAGGTTCGTGCCATTTCTACATCATGGGCGTTATCCAATTCTGTTTCACTCCGGGATGTTATGAATATGGCTTACTGGAGGAATGCTTCTACCTTCTCCTCCTTTTATCTCCACCACCTTCAGCAGCAATCTGAGGACCTTTATTCTTTAGGCCCTCTGGTTGCTGCTCAGGCTGTTGTGCACCCTCGTTAAAATTGTTTTTATCGAGGTTGTGCTTTGCTCAGCCTTGTTCTTTTCAAGTGCCTTCTCTCTATCTTCATTACAGGTTTCGCTATTGTTCTCTGCCCTCCTTGCTTTTCTTTCTGCTACTCTTGTTGGTATTGGTTATGTGATTCACCTCCTCCTA
Source organism: Pictodentalium vernedei (assembly GCA_031216915.1). Taxonomy (NCBI): domain Eukaryota; kingdom Metazoa; phylum Mollusca; class Scaphopoda; order Dentaliida; family Dentaliidae; genus Pictodentalium; species Pictodentalium vernedei. The sequence continues at coordinate 270,764,843 of CM062295.1, forward strand.
TTGTTTATTCAGCCAATTGTAAACAATTGTGAGTAGGTTGAAAAGAAATTAAAATTTTTTAGTAAATTTTGTTTCTTAACATACCTACCACAATTGTTTACCGGAGGCCCACCCTCCTTGGTGATATCTTTGATATCGATGCCTCCCCGCTAAATCACAAACTTCTCGTTGGCGGAAATACGGAATTGACGGCACGGTGGTTGTGCATGCGCTCGGTAAATGCAAGAGGTGTGCAGAGAGAGTACCTGTAATTTCGAGCGCTGGTCTCGCTTGACCCTTTTTTCGATCTTTTTCGTGTTTTTGCACTCTAGTACTTTTCCAACTCATTTGGAAAAGTTTCTAAAAGCTTGAGTTAGTTGTTCCGAAGTAGGGCTTGCACTTATGTTACAGCCAATTGTAAACAATTGTGGTAGGTATGTTAAGAAACAAAATTTACTAAAAAAATTTAATTTTTACATGAATTACATCCATTTTTCGATTAAGAATGGGCATATTTAGCCATGCCTGGGGGTGCTCTTGAATGTGAAGGTGAAGATAGCCAGGCCTGGACATCTCTCCACATTATCTTATCCAAAAAAGTCCCCAAACCTACTGGAAAGTTTCTGAGATTGTCTATTTCCAGAAATTTTTTTCCCTTCATGTTAATATATATTTTTACCTGGTGAGTGAAAGTGTGAATAAAGCCTAATTATTTCTTTAACCCTTTACCCAACAAATCGCCCGCATCCGCCCGCGTAATATGCAAATTCAGCAGTTGAAAAAATATTATTTTTAAAAAAAAATTCAACAAAACCATATCATGTGACCCCTCGTTGGAACGAGCTCGTCGAGCTCGTTCCAACGAGGGGTCACATGATATGGTTTTGTTGAAATTTTTTGAAAAATTTAAAAAAAGGATATTTAAAATAATAAATTTTGATATCGTCTGCATTGGGTAAAGGGTTAAAATGAATGCTGTTATTTTTTTAATATTAATTGCTAAAAAATCCGAAAATAAATGTTCTTACCTTTATTTTTTTGTTAATTTTTTTTTTGCTTTGAGGTGGCTGTTTTGCGGTGGTGGTGATGATGAGATATCGTACAGCTGTACTGAGTCTTTGGTTCAGCACTGCATTGGGAGTATAATTTACATTTAGCAACTAACGGCTTAAAAGGTTGAAAATCTGTTTCTGAAGCCCTTCCGCATGGTCCTTTTGACTGCTACTTGCTCTCTTTTTATGACCAATGCAAACTTGAAAAAAACTTGAAAAAATAAAAATTAAATGGTTTGTGTTGTGATATTTCTCCCAAAGTAATAAAATTTATAAATTTGCCCCTTGAGAGCAGCAAGCCTTCATGAACCCAAGGGATGAAAAACAACACTACCCTTGCTAATCTGTAGATTATGAGGCCTAAAACAACATAAAAAAACCCAAGACCATGAACTTTTGATGGCAAAGAAATAATTACATTAATAAAAAATTAAATAAAAAATGCCTGCTCACATGCAGTTTTAAAAAAAAAAATGGCCTGAGAAACAAGATCTACTTTGTGAGGGCCTAACCCTGGTTTCAGCTACAATGGGAATGCTACATACAGTTTTATGGTTGTTACAAATTATATGAAAGAAATCAAGTACTGAAATCAAATAGTAATAATATTAGTACAAAACACTTTCTCTTCCATGCTTTCACTGATATGGCCTGCTCATTCTACCACCTCCTAAAACGTAGTGTTTTGCAAGATATGATGTCAACTTTTGTTGGTATCTATGCAGTGAAAACGAATTTTGTTTGAGTCTGTTCCTCAAGATTTTTCACTAATACTGCACCATTCTCAGAAGTCAAGCTCTTGATGGAAACTCAGTTGCTTTAAATCTAATATTTTTCTTATTTCAGCTGTTGCAAGGGTTCACAATCATCTTCTTAATCCAGAAGAAACATCAGCATGCAGTTCTTCTAAGCACAATAAGAGACAAACAAACTTACCAATGAAAAATCAGTATTCCAATAATAATTCCATTCACAAAACAGGAGGAACACAGGAAGAATATACTGATTCAGAACTACTGAGTTATACAGTTACTGCTGAGGCATCACTAACTGGCAGTAACTTGGATTATGAGAAAGACAGAAAAGGCAGTGTAGGATCAAAATCCAAAGAGATAGAAGGTAGCAACAGTTTTCCACTTCAGAGTGAATCATTAACATTAGATTTATATCAGTATGAATTATTTTTGAGAACTGATTTTATTGAGACATGTGAACAAACACTAAAATCTGTGAAAGTGTCATTGTTGAAGGAGTCAAATTCAGTCATATGCAAAATAGAAGGAATCCCAGAACACTTAAAGTCTGCAAAACAGAAAATAATGAAAGATATTGGTGAAACATGTCACTTTGTGATCGATATTGATCCTCAGATGTGTGATTGGATAAAAAGATCTCAATCAGTGAAAGATTATATGAAGTCTGTTATGATTGAAAAGGAATTACATGATCAAACCTATGTGAAATGTAGACAGGAGAGAATTGAAGGTATTTCTTTCACCAAGCAAGCTGCTGATAAATCAAAGCAAGTTCTAGAAAACTGTTTGGTAGATGTTGATTTAGGTATCAGTCAGAACAATGCTGGTATATTAGAGACAGATGAGTGGGTAGAAATATTAAATAATTCCAAGTACAAGGATAAATGCAAAGTTATTTGGAGAGGAGACATTGGGTTACATCTGTTTGCAACAGATGATATTGTTGAAGACTGCTTATCAGCATTAAACAATTACAAAAAATCATTTGAACATAAAGGTTCAGAACATTTTATCAGTTTTGACAAAAACATTGTTGAGTACTTACACAAATTCTCATTAATGAGTATAACAAATAGTCCCTCATTCCAAAAAGATTTCAGTGTTTCATATGAATTGGATGACATAAAACCAAGCTTTAGAATTGTGGGATGTAGCAAAGATATTGTTAACTTCAAGAAAGAAATTGAACGGTGCAGTAAAACAGTTCATCAAGAAAGTTGCCCTGTGTTTACCGAAGAGGAAACTAATTTTTTTGAATCAATGGAAGGTGAAGGCTGGTTATCTGAAGTAGGCAACAGAAATAATTGTTTATTAAAATTCTGTTCTTCTAAAAGAAAAAGGAAACCATCATCAGTATCAGGACCGCTAAGAATTGAGATGACTTTCAAGTTTATCAATTACTTGGAAATTTACACTGTGACTTGTACATCAGCTGTACCAGATAATGGAATTTTTGTTTTGCCAATGACCTCAGAAGATGAAATGGATCCATTTGTCAGAAGTATTATTGACAGCTGTAAGTATCATGTTAAAAAAAGCTGTTTCTGAACACCAATATCATGTTTATTAGGTGACGATGAAATAACAAGTCCTAACTTTTGATGAGATTTCAATGTTGTTATCCCTGCATTTTAAAAAATGCGGGGATATAGTCATGATCTCCGTCCGTCTGTCCGTAGGTCACACCCTGAAAGGCTCCTAGGGTATTCAATTCGAAATGTTTAAACTATGCTAAGGTGTTCAGGTAGCAACTCTAGATGTGCATGAAGGTTCGGAATTTTGATTTGGCTCCAAGTGGCTCCTGTGGAACCACTTTTATCATTAGAAAATCAGTTTTCATCGAAAGGCTCCTAGGGTATTAGTTCGAAACATTTAAACTATGCTAATGTGTTCAGGTAACATCTCTAGATGTGCATAAAGGTTTCAGAATTTTCATTTGGCCCCAAGTGATTCCAGTGGAACCACTTTTATTGTTAGAAAATCAGTTTTCATCGAAAGGCTCCTAGGGTATTAATTCAAAACATTTAAACTATGCTAATGTGTTCAGATAACATCTCTAGATGTGTGTGAAGGTTTTGGAATTTTGATTTAGCCCCCCCCCCCCCCCCCCCCCCCAGGTTGTTCCAGTGGAACCACTTTTATCGTTAGAAAATCAGTTTTCATCGAAAGACTCCTAGGGTATTTAATTGAAACGTTTAAACTATGCTAAGGTGATCAGGCAGCATCTCTAAATGTGCATGAAGGTTTCGGAATTTTTAATGTTAGTGGCTCCTAATTTGAAACATTTAAACTATGCTAAGGTGTTCAGGTAACATCTCCAGTGCAACCACTTTTATCATAAGAAAATCAGTTTTCATCAAAAGGCTTCTAGGTTATTTAATTCGAAACATTTAAACTATGCTAAGGTGTTCAGGTGACATCTCTAGATGTACATGAAGGTTTTGGAGTTTTGATATGGCCCCAGGTGGTTCCAGTGGAACCACTTTTATCAATAGAAAATCAGTTTTCATTGAAAGGCTCCAAGGGTATTTAATTTGAAATGTTTAAACTATGCTAAGGTGTTCAGGTAGCATCTCTAAATGTGCATGAAGGTTTCAGAATTTTGATTTGGCCCCACGTGGTCCTCGTGGAACCATCTTTATCATTAGAAAATCAGTTTTCATTGAAAACCTCCTAGGGTATTTAATTCGAAACGTTTAAACTATGCTAATGTGTTCAGGTAACATCTGTAGATGTGCATGAAGGTTTTGGAATTTTGATTTGGCCCTACGTGGTTCCAGTGAAACCACTTTTATCGTTAGAAAATCAGTTTTCATCGAAAGGCTCCTAGAGTATTTAATTCGAAATGTTAAAACTATGCTAAGGTGCTCAGGTAACATCTCTGGATGTGCATAAAGGTTTGGGAATTTTGATTTAGCCCCAGGTGGTTCCAGTGGAACCACTTTTATCATTAGAAATTCATTTTTTATTGAAAGGCTTCTATGGTATTTAATTCGAAATGTTTAAACTACGCTAATGTGTTCAGGTAACATTTCCAGATGTGCATGAATGTTTCAGAATTTTGATTTGGCCCCCAAGTGGTTGCAGTGGTTTTCATCGAAAGGCTCCTACGGTATTTAATTCGAAATGTTAAAATTATGGTAAGGTGTTCAGGTAACATCTCTAAATGTGCTTAAAGGTTTCGGAATTTTGATTTAGCCACAGGTGGTTCCAGTGGAACCACTTTTATTGTTAGAAAATCAGTTTTCATCGAAAGGCTCCTAGGGTATTTAATTTGAAATGTTTAAACTATGCTAAGGTGTTCAGGTAACATCTCTAAATGTGCATGAAGTTTTCGGAATTTTGATTTGGCCCCAAGTGGTTCCCATGGAACCACTTTTATCATTGGAAAATCAGTTTTCATCAAAAGGCTCCTAGGGTATTTAATTCGAAACGATAAAACTATGTATGCTAAGGTCTTCAGGTAACATCTTTAGATATGCATAAAGGTTTCGGAATTTTGATTTGGCTCCAGATGGTTTCATTCGAACCACTTTTATCATTAGAAAATCAGTTTTCATTGAAAGGCTCCTAGGGTATTTAATTTGAAACGTTTAAACTCTGCTAAGGTGTTCAGGTAGCATCTTTAAATGTGCATGAAGGTTTCGGAATTTTTCGTGTTAGTGGTAGACTTTGTTGATTTAGAGCTGAAGAACTTGTAACTGGTATAGCTCTGAGAGCTTGAATAAATATGCATGTAATTGTATGACAAGTTGGTGTTGATGAAAGGCACCCTGAACAAGTAGTTACCAGGTGGATCAAAAAAAGCCATCTCAAACGGAATTTGGAGAACCTGTCCGAGTAGCAGAATAAAGGCAATTGTAACAAAACAATGTAGGGCGCACCTAGATCACAAACCACTATGTTACAGACACACAGGAGAGGGTTAGTATACTTATCTGTGAGATTCGGAAGAATAGGGTATGTGATGTCATCAAGCAGTTCGTCCCAGAGAGAAGAGGAGGGGATAAGGAGGCATTTCGGAATGGAGGGCTAATCAAGGCCTTCTCATCTGAGAACCGCAACAAATCGACAATCATCCAAAGTGTTATTATTCGCTCATTTTTAAAAATGCAGGAATATAGTGATGATCTATGTCCATACATCCGTACATGTGTACATCCCTTTTTGGAGCTATAATTTAGAAACTTACCATACTTCTTAAGCATAGTATAGAGGTGACAGAAATAGGTCTAGTTCGATTTTTTGTCACCAGATGGTGCCAGTGGTGCCACTTGAACACTGAGCGAAAATACTTCTTTTCTAAGAAAGACTCATAGGATATGTATTTTTGGTTCTTGGAAGTGTGTTCAAATGTTCCGGTAGAGTCTCAAAATGTGCAAAAAAGTTTCTATTTTTTATTCGGATCCATGTGGTGCCGGTTGCGCCACTTTTGTCATTAGAGAATCGCTTTCCGGCGAAAGGCTCCTAAGGGTTTTAAATTGAAATGTTGAAGGTGTGTTCGTATGTTCCGGTAAGGTCTCTAGATGTACATAAAGGTTTGGGATTTTTGAATCGGCCCCATGTGCCACTTTTGTTGTTTGAGAAATGGTTTCTGGTGAAAGGCTCCTGAGGGTTTTAATTTGAAATGTTGAAAGTGTGTTCATATATTCAGGTAGGGGCTTTGGATGCACAGATTTTTTATTCTTCCCCGTGTGGTGCCCGTAGCGCCACTTTTGTCGTTAGAGAATCGGTTTTCAGCGAAAGTCTCCTAGGGGTTTCAATTCGAGGCATTGAAAGTGTGTTCATATATTCCGGTTGGGTCTCTAGATGTGCATAAGGTATCAGATTTTTTATTTGACCACATGTGGTGCCCATAGCGCCACTTTGTTGTTAGAGAATCAGTTTCTGGCAAAAGCTCCTAAAGGTTTTAATTCGAAACGTTGAAACTGTGTTCAGATGTTCAGGTAGGGTCTGTAGATGTGTATGAAGGTTTCAGATTTTTTATTCGGCCCCATGTGGTGGCCGTAGCATCACTTCTGTCGTCAGAGAATAGGTTTCCAGAAAAAGGCTCCAAGGGGTTTTAATTTGAAATGTTTAAAGTGTGTTCATATGTTCCGGTGGGGTCTCTAGATGTGCATAAAGGTTTCAGATTTTTTTTTCAGCCCCATATGGCCCCTGCAGCGCCACTTTTGTCGTTAGAGAATCGGTTTCCGGCGAAAGGTTCCTCGGGGGTTTAATTTGAAATGTTGAAAGTGTGTTCATATGCTCCGGTAGTGTCTCTAGATACATGTGCATAAAGGCTTCGGATTTTTTATTCGGCCCCAGGTGGTGCCTGTAACACCACTTTTGTCGTTAAAGAATTGGTTTCCGGCAAAAGGCTCTTAAGAGTTTTAATTTCGAAATGTTGAAAGTGTATTCAAATGTTCTGGTAGGGTGTCTAGATGTGCATAAAGGTTTCAGATTTTTAGCTCAACTTTGGCAAAGGCAAATTTGAGCTTATTCCATGGCAAGTCGTCCGTCTGTCCATCAGTCCGTCAAAACGGCTCGGGCTAGAGGCCGTATTTATGAACCGATCTTTACGAAACTTCTTGAGTACCTTTGTTATGACCGTGGGACGAGAATGAGTGTTTTGGGGTCCGATCCGAAATTCAAGTTGGCCGCTGGCAGCCATTTTGTACAAAATTAGGTGCGATCAGATTTTTGTGCAGAACTTCCATATGAAAGCACTGATTTGAATAATTTTTTTTATGAATGTTACTACCATGGGATACATCACATACAATACAGGTTTTTTTCTCGTGCGTTTATTATGCAAATTAGACCAACTTTGATGTATTTAGTGTTAGAGCTGTATTTAACCGAAACCGAACCAAGTTTTTTAGTTTTTTTAAAAACCGAAACCGTCGACATCCCGTAATCTAAGGTTTTTCATTTTTTATTAACTGGTTGGGTGCGGGAAGCCCGATTTTGGGCTCTACGGTAAAGTGCGGGAAGTCTGTTTTCGGGCTTTGCGAGTTGGAGTCATGTGGACCTTGTTGTGCTCAGTCAAAAAGATGTAAATAATACGGTACACGTACTTAATGTGGTTTTCAATTGATTTTGTGTTGATTGCTCACAGATTGGTAAATTATTTATGCAAAAGATTGTGTGTGGTTGAAAAATAAGGGCAAAGTTTAATATATTAATTTATGCGTTACAAAATGGAGCTGAAGTCAACACGAAGGCCATTTTGTCTTTCTCGTGTACGTTCACTTCGAATGGAAATTGGATATTATATTTAATAAAATCGACGACACATGTGTATAATTGTATCATTTCTTGTACATCATATGTGATAAAATGTTTCTGCTGTTATGAAAAAGTAAGTAAATTGAAGTTTGCATGTAAAAAATAGGTTTAATTCGACCTCACCGGAAAACCGCAAAACACGTGCTCTGAAAATATGTCAATTCACATTCGCTTCACACTTGATCAAATGGGATTTTTTTTCCAGCCAGCTGTCCCCTCTGACTGGTTTCACATGAAATAAATTCAGAATATTTTGTTTTATAGTTGTGTCCGACCTTTGGTAAATGATGGGGTATTTGGAAACATTTTCATCGCAAATTCAATTCCCTTGCTTCAAGCACTTGTATACAAATTTTTTGTTATTGTCATGTGACACTTCGCAAGTAACAAAATGGCGAATGAAAATCTTTGCGATTTTGATTCAGATGATTCAATATTTCAGTCTGATGGTGAATGTGACGATTTGTTCGATGGTTATTTTGACCAGTCATGTCAAAAAAACCTCTCTGATTCTGAAAGTGATGACGAATATTTCCCGGCCAGTGATAAATCAAATTTTAAAAGTGATAAATGGGAGCCGGTAACTTGTTTGGCAGACGATTCAGGTCATGACTGTTTCAACTTTCTGCCCACCACAGTTGGCTGCAAGCACATACCACCAGACTGCGTCAACCCGTGTGACTTTATACTTCTTTTATTTGGGTTGCACTTTTTAGAAGAAATAGTTAATTCCACAAATAAATATGGTGAAATGAAAAAAGATCAGAAATTGAAAAATACTGATATGCCCCGATCCCGATTTCACAGATGGTACGACACGACTGTTGATGAGATTAAAGCCTTTCTGGGTCTTATTTTGAACATGGGTCTAATTCAAAAAGCAAATATACAAGAATACTGGAGCACTGATCCCACACAAGCCACACCCTTCTTCACGTCTGTTTTCACAAGAGATCGATTTCTTCTTCTGTCTATGTTTCATGTTCCTGAACTTTCAACAGATCTTCCAGGCCGCATGCAAAAAGTATTGTATTTTATCAACCACTTCAACACACAATTTCAAAAGTACTACTGTCCAAACCGTGAACTTGCAATTGACGAATCGCTCATTGGTTTCCAAGGTCGTGCGGCTGCGATTCAGTACATGCCCAACAAGCACCACCACAGATTTGGAATAAAACTTTGGAACATGTGCAAAAGTTCAACTGGCTACACTCTGGCATCAAGCCCATACCCTGGTAAAGGAGATTAAACTGAACATGGTCTAACATTTGATGTTTGTAAAAAACTCATCTCACCTTATCTCCTAAAAGGCTACCATTTGTTTGTTGACAATTATTTTACTAGTGTCCCACTTGCAGAATATTTGTTCTTGGTTAAAACATACTTGACTGGAACTCTTAGGTCTAGCAGAAGGGGTGTACCAGAAAGCCTCAAAGTTCAGCAAGAGAAAGGGAAAGTAAAGGCAGCTCAAAAAGGGCCTATTTTGATTGCAAATTATCATGACAGAAAACCTGTATTTATTTTATCAACTAAGGAAACTGCGACACCTGTTGAGTACATTTCGAACTGTGGCCGCATCCACAAAGGTGTGCCGTCAGTGATCGTTCAGTACAATAAATTCATGGGAGGGGTGGACTTGGCCGATATGAGAGCATACATGTTTCTCGATGAAAGAAGAACTTTGAAATGGAATAGAAAAGTATTCTTTTTCATGTTTGGTAGACTTTCCCTGAACACCTACATATTATACCAACATGCAGGCACAACATGCAATGCGTATAAAATTTACCAGGCCCAGAAACCGAAGTCAATAAAAATACTTGACCATAGACATTTTTTAGTTGAGTGCGTAAAGGGACTAGTAGGGAATTTCAAAATGGAGAGAAGGCCTACTGGAAGACCCATGGCTACAGCAAAAAGTCTCCTTTTGAATCCGGCAGAACACATGAACGCGAATAAAATACCTGATGGAAAAAGATGTAATTGCACCGCTTGCACAAATTTAAAGACTGGCAGACGACAAAGAACACGCTATGAATGCACGCTCTGTGGTGTTGCATTGCATCCGGGAGACTGTTGGGAGTCGTATCACACCAAAAAATGTTTCAAATAATTCTCCATTCAAAATTCGAGAACAGTTTACGTTTCAATTGTTAATTTTTCACCTGGATGATTAGTTGAGAATCTATCCAATGATTGGAGTTTTTTGTTGCAGCTTTTACTTGTTGATGTTGTTGTTGTTGAAAAAAATGGAATAAGAGACAGCAGATTAATTTGGAATTTTTTTTTTTAAATGTAAGGCACCATTCTATTTCAGTGATATGAAAAAAAACCTAAGGCCATCCCAAGAAGATTTTCTGTTTCTCAGGCCAATGCAAGGGTTTTCTTCTTCTTTTTTTTTATAACCCTACAAGAGGTGAAGATTTTTGTGAGTGTTTGCTACATTTCACAGTGTATATACAATGGAACCTCTCTTGGATGACCTCTCTCTTGGGTGACCACCTGCCTTGAATGACTGGATTCCCAATGCACCGATCGGTTTTGTTCTAAATTGACCCTCCTGCTATACGACTGGCTTGTTCTGAACAGGCCACCAAAAAACGAGTGTTTAGAAATGAGGACCTGATGATTGAAATGAAAAAAAAAAAAAATAATTACAACCCAGATATTTGGTTAGTAATTGATAATATGACTAGGGGTATGACAAGAAGTCATATTTATATAGGCAGCCAAGACTTAGGAACAACTGCCAAGGTACTTGGATTAACTTTTGGAAATGTATCTGACATAAACTAGTTATTTATTTCTTCTTTCATCTTTGCATTGGTAATAAAAACAGAGCATGCGGCTGCAAAAATTACAATGCGGGATGGGGGACGAAGGCCTGAGAAACAGATATTTTCTTATTATATTATTATATTTTCTAACATACCTGTATTACCTGCTGCTTGATCACATCCAAACAAACATAGTTCTGTTGACATATTTCCATTTTATGCAAAAGATTTTGGTGGTAAAAATCAAACTTCAGACATAAAAAATTGGTCATTAACATTTTGTATTTCAAATCTATTTTCAAAATGATATTTAAGTTCAAAGCTTGAATACGTACCTGACATTCTCTGTCACCAGTCACACTGTGTCCTGTCTGCTTTGCAAGGAGGGGCAGTAGCTGAGAGTGTTCTTTGTTATTGTGGGGCTGATGGGTTGGGAAAAGAACATTATATTGAAAGACAACACAACAAAATATAATTCCCAGTTGATTTGTTTATTTCATTAAATACCTGAAATGATGAAAAAGGGGTTTCATTTTTACTTACCTGGTATACCTGGGCAGTGAAAGTCAATAGAATTGGCACACAATTGCTCATGCATAAGTGTACTGATAGGATATATAAGGGTGAAATTAGGTAGGCAAAAAAGACACTGAAAATCAAATCCCCTTTTTATGTGTACCCATACTATGTATGGTACACATAATGCCGGCATCCGGGGTGACCATCCATCGTTCGTCCATCCTTTGTCCATCCATCTGTCCATCTGTCCATCCATCCGTCCATCCATCTGTCCGTCCGTCCGGCGTCCGTATCCATTTTCTTTGGCATTCGATAACTTTGGTGTAAATCTGTTATTTTGATCCCGAGATATTAACCCTTTATCCTTCAAATTGAAAATTTCTCCAATACCTTTGGCATTCGATAACTTGAAAAATATTGCTTGGATTGTCTAGTTACTTTATATTTGTGTTCAGGTTACTGATGTGCCGAGCTGTATAGTGTTTGGTGTAAATCTGTTATTTTGATCCTGAGATATTAACCCTTTATCCTTCAAATTGAAAATTTCTCCCATCCCTTTGGCATTAGATAACTTGAAAAATATTTCTTGGATTGTCAAGTTACTTTATATTTGTGTTCAGGTTACTGATGTGCCGAGCTGTATAGTTTTTTGTGTAAATCGGATAATTTGATCCTGAGATATTAACCCTTTATCCTTCAAATTGAAAATTCCTCCAATCCCTTTGACATTTGATAACTTAAAAAATATTGCTTGGATTGTCTAGTTACTTTATATTTGTGTTCAGGTTACTGATGTGCCGAGCTGTATAGTTTTTGGTGTAAATCTGATGATTTGATCCCGAGATATTAACCCTTTATCCTTCAAATTGAAAATTCCTCCAATCCCTTTGGCATTCGATAACTTGGAAAATATTACTTGGATTGTCAAGTTACTTTATATTTGTGTTTAGGTTACTGATGTGCCGAGCTGTATAGTTTTTGGTGTAAATCTGTTGTTTTGATCCTGAGATATTAACCCTTTATCCTTCAAATTGAAAATTCCTCCAATCCCTTTGGCATTCGATAACTTGAAAAATATTGCTTGTATTGTCAAGTTACTTTATATTTGTGTTCAGGTTACTGATGTGCTGAGCTGTACAGTTTTTTGGTGTAAATCTGATAATGTAATCTTGAGATACTAACCCTTTATCCTTCAAATTGAAAATTTCTCCAATCCCTTTGGCATTCGATAACTTGAAAAATATTGCTTGGATTGTCTAGTTACTTTATATTTGTGTTCAGGTTACTGATGTGCCGAGCTGTATAGTGTTTGGTGTAAATCTGTTATTTTGATCCTGAGATATTAACCCTTTATCCTTCAAATTGAAAATTTCTCCCATCCCTTTGGCATTAGATAACTTGAAAAATATTTCTTGGATTGTCAAGTTACTTTATATTTGTGTTCAGGTTACTGATGTGCCGAGCTGTATAGTTTTTTGTGTAAATCAGATAATTTGATCCTGAGATATTAACCCTTTATCCTTCAAATTGAAAATTCCTCCAATCCCTTTGACATTTGATAACTTAAAAAATATTGCTTGGATTGTCTAGTTACTTTATATTTGTGTTCAGGTTACTGATGTGCCGAGCTGAATAGTTTTTGGTGTAAATCTGATGATTTGATCCCGAGATATTAACCCTTTATCCTTCAAATTGAAAATTCCTCCAATCCCTTTGGCATTCGATAACTTGGAAAATATTACTTGGATTGTCAAGTTACTTTATATTTGTGTTTAGGTTACTGATGTGCCGAGCTGTATAGTTTTTGGTGTAAATCTGTTGTTTTGATCCTGAGATATTAACCCTTTATCCTTCAAATTGAAAATTCCTCCAATCCCTTTGGCATTCGATAACTTGAAAAATATTGCTTGTATTGTCAAGTTACTTTATATTTGTGTTCAGGTTACTGATGTGCTGAGCTGTACAGTTTTTTGGTGTAAATCTGATAATGTAATCTTGAGATACTAACCCTTTATCCTTCAAATTGAAAATTTCTCCAATCCCTTTGGCATTCGATAACTTTAAAAATATTGCTTAGATTGTGAAGTTACTTTATATTTGTGTTCAGGTTACTGATGTACCGAGCTGTATAGTTTTTGGTGTAAATCTGTTATTTTAATCTTGAGATATTAACTCTTTATCCTTCAAATTGAAAATTCCTCCAATCCCTTTGGCATTTGATAACTTGAAAAATATTACTTGGATTGTCAAGTTACTTTATAATTGTGTTCAGGTTACTGATGTGCTGAGCTGTATAGTTTTTGGTGTTAATCTGATAATTTGATCTGGAGATATTAACCCTTTATCCTTCAAATTGAAAATTCCTCCAATCCCTTTGGCAGGAGATAACTCAAAAAATATCAATTCGATTGTCATGTTACTTTATATATGTATTCAGGTTACTGATGTGCTGTGCTGTATAGTTTTTTATATAAATCTGATAATTTGATCCGGAGATATTAACCCTTTATCCATCAAATTAGTCACTTCTCCAATCCATTTCTATATGTACCCATACCTTGTATGGTGTACATAATGTCGGCATCCGTGGTGGCCCTCCGTCATACAGCTTTCTACTAGTTGCGCGTATGGGTACACATCTGACGATTTCATCGGCCTATTTTTTCAATTCTTCAGTATTTTATTAATTACCTGAAAATGATCAAAGGTGACACTCGTTAACTACCTGTTTTACCTGTCCTTCATTTGTGTCATAATCACCTGTCATTTGTGTGTCACATTGCATTATTGCAATATTTTGGGAGGTGTAGTGAGCATGAAGTATTTCACATATTGATGCATTGCCACAATTTTATAATTTTCACCTGTCTTCTCATTAACTTACCTGTGTTACCTGTGAAAATTTAAAGGAAGGGTCCAAATAGAAAATGTACCATATATGAATGTATTTGGTGATAAAGAGGAAAAAATCCAACCTTTGAAATGCAAAGAAAAGAAGCCATTACAATTTGTAGTTTTAATACATTTTTACCTGTAAATGATCAAAGGTGATCCTAATTAACTACCTTTTTACCTGTCATACAACCCCAAAACAACTCATTTGTTACCTGTCATGATACAATTTGTAATTACTGAACCACAGTTATGTTGTGCACTGGGAATACTGATGCTTTGATGGCATAATACCTTCATCTTAATTTTTTTTTTACCTGTTTTCTAACTAATTTACCTGTGTTACCTGTAAAAGTAGGATTCATAGTTGAAAAAATTGTCACAATGTAATATAAATTCAGACCTCTTCAAAAATGTATACATTTTCAAGAGTTAAATAAAAAAAATTAAAGAAAAATATGTAGAACAACCAGTATGTAAAACTCAAACTATTTCCCCCCAAAAACCTACATCTTTCAATAGCACATTGTGAGAATTGTAGCACTCTACCAGTTAAATACTCTCTTGCTGCAGAAATTCACAGAATGTAGCCATTCCAGAGTAGTGAGAGTACCCAGACACCGCCAATGGCAGTGTCTGGGTACTCTCACTACTCTGGGAAGGCTACATTCTGTGAATTTCCCACATTTCAGTTTAGTTGCGTTTGCAGCTTTCCTCAAGTTGCGTGTAGGTGTCAGAACTCGAAAAATGGCCAAGCACAATAAAAGTTCTGTATATTTGGGTAATTATTATATTGGCCTTCCGGATTCTTCATGTATTATAGCTTATTTCGGGCATTCATTGAGTGTCACTCAATTTCACTACCATTCAGTTATGACTCCGGACATAAGAATGAGTTTTATTGAATTTTACTTGGCCTCATGAACAAACCGAAAACCGAACCGAACCAAGGTTTTACTCCACCTGAAAAACCAAAACCAAAACCGAACAAGAAATTTAAAAACCTACAGCTCTATTTAGTGTTACTCTCAGCACTGTAAGTGCAAATGCCAATACGACTCGGGCTAAAGGCCATATTTATGAACCGATCTTTACGAAACTTCTTGGGTCCCTTTGGTATCACCGTGGGACGAGAACGAATGTTTTTGAGTCCGGTCCGAAATTCAAGATGGCCGATGGCAGCCATTTTGTACAAAATTAGGTGCAATCAGATTTTTTTTACAGAACATCCATATTAAAACGCTGATATGAATAATTTTTTGTGTGAATGTTTAGTACCATGGGATACATCACATATAATACGGGGTTTTTTCTCGTGCAAAAATTATGTAAATTAGATGATCTTTGATTTTTTCAGTGCTGCTTACACACAGTAAGTACACGTCAATATGGCCCAGTCTAGAGTCTGTATTTATGATGAACCGATCTTCCCGAAACGTCTTGGCTACCTTTGTTATCACCTTGGGATGAGAATGAGTGTTTCTGGGTGCGGTCCAAAATTCAAGATGGCTGCTGTGGCCATTTTGTTCCGAAATTAGGTCTAATCTGTTTTTTGTACACAACTTCTATACGGCTCAGGCTAGAGGCTGTATTTATAAACCGATCTTTACGAAACTTCTTGGGTACCTTTGTTATCACCGTGGAATGAGAACGAGTGTTTTTGGGTGTAGTCCAAAATTCAAGATGGCCACCAGCAGCCATTTTGTACCCAAATTAGTGCAGTCAGTCTTTTGAACAGAACTTCTGTATGAAAGTTCTGATTTGAATAAATTTTTGTATGAATATTTAGTAACATGGAATACATCACATATAGTACAGGTTTGTTTCTCGTGCACATGTCAATATGGCTCGGGCTAGAGGCTGTATTTATCAACCGATCTTCACGAAAATTCTTGAGTACCTTTGTTATCACCTTGGGATGAGAACGAGTGTTTCTGGGTGCGGTCCAAAATTCAAGATGGCTGCCAGTGGCCATTTTGTACCGAAATTAAGTCCAATCAGTTTTTTGTCACAACTTCTATACAGCTCGTATTTATGAACTGATCTTCACAAAACTTCATGGGTACTTTTGTTTTCACCTTGGGACAGGAACGAGTGAGTTTTGGGATGCCTTTGTTATCACTGTGGGGTTCAATCAGGCCTTCTCTGGGACTCGAAGATTTCTTTTCTAGTTTAGCACCTGACTGTCACCCACCTTTACGATACTTTACCTATACATTTGTTACAGGCTACGGTAAGTTTTTATGTACAGACTGTTACAATACTTTATATGTACCTTTATTATCAGGTCATTACCTAGATGTTTGTCATTACTGTGTCACATACTATACATGTACATGTCTTAACAAGTTGAGCTACAGTGTCATTGACACTTTCATTTATTCAGGCACTCGTTGAACCACTTTTTCGTTAGAGAATCTGTTTCTAATAAAAGTCTCCCTGGGTTTTTAATTCAAACATTGAATGTGTTTTCATAGAGTCTCTAGATATACATAAACGTTTCGTTTTTTAGCTCAACTTGACAAAGTCAAGCTGAGCTATTGCTATCACTTCTCGTCCGTCGGCGTACGTACGTTAGTTAGTGAGTTAGTACGTATGTACACAGTTTCCTTTGGCACACCTCACAGGTCGCATTTATGATCAGATCACTTTGAAACTTGGTGTGCTTGTTTGGGGTGACCTCTAGATAGGAGCTATCGATTTTCTTCAATTTCCATCAAAAAATGTTGCCGCGGTCAACGTTCTTAGAACTTAGTTTAGTCAAACCACAATATTTCCCTTTGGCACACCCTACAGGGCACATTTATGATTGGATTGCTATGAAACCTGGTATGCTTGTTTAGGGTGACCTCTAGATGGGAGCTATTGATTTTCTACAATTTCCGTCAAAAATGTTGCCACGGCAAACGTTCTTAGAACTTGGTTTAGTCAAATGACCTCAATATTTCTCTTTGGCACACCCTACAAGGCACATTTATGATCAGATTGCTTTGAAACCTGGCATGCTTCTTTGGGGTGACCTCTAGTGGGAGCTATCGATTTTCCTCAATTTCCGTCAAAAAATGTTGCCGCGGCCAACGTTCTTAGAACTTAGTTCAGTCAAACCACAATATTTCTCTTTGGCACACCCTACAGGGCACATTTATGATTGGATTGCTTTGAAACCTGGTATGCTTGTTTAGGGTGACCTCTAGATGGGAGCAATCGATTTTCTTCAATTTTTGTCAAAAAATGTTACCACGGCCAACGTTCTTAGAACTTAGTTTAGTCAGACCTCAATATTTCCCTTTGGCACACCGTACAGGGCACAGTTATGATTGGATTGTTTTGAAACCTGGTATGCTTGTTTGGGGTGACCTCTAGATGGGAGCTATCGATTTTCTTCAATTTCCGGCAAAAAATGTTGCCACGGCCAACGTTCGTAGAACTTAGTTTAGTCAGACCTCAATATTTCCCTTTGACACACCCTACAGGGCCCATTTATGATCAGATTGCTTTGAAACCTGGTATGCTTGTTTGGGGAGACCCCTAGATGGGAGCTGTCTATTTTCTTCAATTTCTGTCAAAAAATGTTGCCGCGGCCAACGTTCTTAGAACTTAGTTTAGTCAGAAGACTCAATATTTCCCTTTGGCACACCCTACAGGGCACATTTATGATCGGATTGCTTTGAAACCTGGCCTGCTTGTTTGGGGTGACCTCTAGATGGGATCTATCGATTTTCTTCAATTTCCATCAAAAAATGTTGCCGCAGCCAACATTCTTAGAACTTAGTTTAGTCAGACCACAATATTTCCCTTTGGCTCACTCTACAGGGCACATTTATGATTAGATTGCTTTGAAACCTGGTATGCTTATTTACGGTGACCTCTAGATGGGAGCTATCGATTTTCTTTCATTTCCGTCAAAAAATGTTGCCACAGCCACCGTTCCTAGAATTTAGTCTAGTCAGACTACAATATTTCCCTTTGTACACCCTACATGGCACATTTATGATCGGATTGCTTTGAAACCTGGCATTCTTGTTTGGGGAGGCCTCTAGATGGGAGCTGTCGATTTTCTTCGGTTTCTGTCAAAAAATGTTGCCACTGGCAAAAAAAATGACATTGGTACCAATGATCTTCAATTTTGCCATTTCATTTATAATTTATTCAAGTTTGTCAAGTTGAGCTACAGTGTCATTGACACTTTCATTTTCCATTTCCGTCAAAAAATGTTGCCGCGGCCAACGTTCTTAGAACTTAGTTCAGTCAGAAGATCTCGATATTTCTCTTTGGCACACCCAACAGGGCACATTTATGATCAGATTGCTTTAAAACCTGGCATGCTTGTTTGGGGTGACCTCTAGAATGGGAGCTATCGATTTTCTTCCATTTCCGTCAAAAAATGTTGCCAAGACTAACGTTCTTAGAACTTAGTTTAGTCAGACCTCCTTATTTCCCTTTGGCACACCCTACAGGGCACATTTATGATCGGATTGCTTTGAAGCCTGGTATGCTTGTTTGGGGAGACCTCTAGATTGGAGCTATCGATTTTCTTCAATTTCTGTAAAAAAATGTTGCCGCGGCCAATGTTCTTAGAACTTAGTTTAGTCAGACCTCAATATTTCTCTTGGCACACCCTACAGGGCACATTTATGATTGGATTGCTTTTAAACCTGATATGCTTGTTTAACTTGGTGTGATCATTAGACAAGACCTTTCGATAAGAACTATTGATTAGCATTCATATCTGTGAAAAAAGTTGCCATTTACAGTAACCTCTGAACATACTGCATTTGTGTATCAACATTCTTCCTTTAGCCAGTCTTACAGTTTACATTTAAAGATTGATGGATTACTCTGTTCTTCAATTTTGCCGTTTCATTTATAACTTACCAAGTTCAAGTTTGTCAAGTTGAGCTACAGTGTCATTGACTCTTTCATTTTTTTTATTCGGCCTGGTGTAGGCCCGTGGTGCCACTTTTGTCGTTTTGGAAACCAACCGACATGCCATTTCTTTTCAACCTACTCACAATTGTTTACAGTTGACCATAACATAAGTGCAAGCCCTACTTGAGAACTAACTCAAGCTAATAAACTTTTCCAAACGAGTTGGAAGAGTGCAAAAGCTCAAAAAAAAAAGCTCAAAAAAGGATCGAGCGAGACCGGTGCTTGACATTACAGGTACTCTCTCTGCAGACCTCTTGCATTTACTGAGTGTATGCACAACAACTGTGATGTCAATTCCTTTTTTTCTGCCATCGTACATGGTCAGAATTTTTGTGACTCGTGCTGCTCAGTTCGTTTCCTTCGTGAACAACTTTATTATTTCGCTAGCTATTATTGTTATTTGTGAAAAGTGGATTGTATCCTTTACTCAAGCTCAAAATTGATTGTATTTTATTATATTTATGCTCATTTCCACTTGTATTCTCTTTATGTGTCTTGCTTGTTCCACGTGCGAAAACACGACCCATATTGTTTGGTTTTCCGTCGGTGGGAAGCTTGATTCTTTGGATTGGGGGGGGGGGGGGGGGGGGTACCAATAAAAATTATTGTGCCACCTTTTTAGACAATGCCTAAAAGTATTCCTTGTCCTTCTTGTATGAAGGTGAAACATGTAGATGATGTTCACGGCACTTGTGTCACTTGCAACAATTGCTCTCAGGCCCATCCCTGTGGTGTTTGTGAGGTTTGGTCTTCCAAGTTCTGGGCTTCTGTGAACAAGGTGGTTCTAACTAGAGCTAGAACCCCTCGTTCTTGGGGCAAAGGTAGCCTTGCCTCTTCAGATATTTCTGAGAGAGCATGTGGAGACTCTGTCACGCAGGATATTGGACAGCCTATTTCGCTAGCAAGTTCCCCAACAACTGTTGGCGGTGCTAGTGCTGGGATGCCTGATGTGGGACTGCAGTCTCTCTTCCTTTGGCTCCGAAGTCACCCTTGAGGTGACTGTTTTTGTTGAGAGTTTTTCCGAGGTCAGCTCGGTCACTCTCTCTGATTTGCCACCTGCATCATCAGCAGTTGCTGAGGAAATTGTTCCTGCTGCTCCTATCTTGCATGATCGTGCTTCTGACATCTCTTCTGGGGATGGTATACAGTCTCGGGGGTCCGAGTATGTATCTGGTGGTGTGTCTCTGTGCTCCCAGCTTTCCCTGGCTTCTCAGCGAAGGGTTTGCTGGCTGCCCCCGTCTCATCTGGCTAGGTTTGCTCCTGGTCTGTTGGGACGCTCAGTCACTTCAGCAGCGATTCCTTGTTCCTCGGGCAAATCGTTTGTTGTTCTGCCTTCCCCTGCTGGTATGTGGACTAGCAGGATGGAGCTGGGACCTTGGCAACCAGGGCCTTCTGTTCAGGAGAGGCCAGTGACGGCTCGGGTAGCTGACACTCATGGAACCTTCTTCCAGTGATTTCTCGCTGTGTCCCAAGTCTGGCTGTCGATCGATGCTTGTCGATGGTCTCCGAGGAGGGGTAGTTGGGGGCCTTCTGTCGCGCAGAGGCCAATGGCAGGTTCCTGTCATTCTTGGGACAATCCTCCTGTGTCTTCTCATCGTGTCCCAGGTCCAGCTACCATTTAACGAACGCCGTCGGTCTCTCTAGAGGATTTGCAGAGAGGGCCTTCTGTTTGGCAGAGGTCAGTAAATGCCCCTGGGCGTCACTCTTGGGACTGTCCTCCGGTGTCTTCTCACCATCTCCCTTCTCTGTCTGCTGATCGATATTGGTCCCTTCTGAGGATTTGGGTTCTTCTTCTAGAAGGGTCTATTGGGAAGACAGTCCGTCGGATTCGTCTGCTCCGACGGATTCTCAGGGTGAGCTGAGGCAGGCCGTTCTGGCACTCGTTCTGTTGCTTTCTAGCAACCCTCAAGTTGGCTTCCCTGTGCCTCCTGAGGCACAACCTCCTTTGGTCAGTCGCAGAGATTTCTAGCCTGGCCCTTTGGATGCTGTTCAGCAATCACAGAAGTTTTCGGCTGGTCAGCCCGAGTTGGGCTATGTCTATTCTGCCACAGTGGATGACGATCTGCTTGAAGGTGTCGGGCCCGTCTCGTCTGTCTTGAGGTAGGCTTTAGATTTTGTCTTTGGCTTATTGCCAGACATTCAGCCTTCAGACCAGCCATCCATGACCGTCCGACCGCAGTCTTCTATGGAGTGCCACAAGGCCCGCAACCCTGTCGAGCCTTCTAGCTCTGTGGTTTTGCACCCTCTGCAATCGGCTCAGGTTGTTGAGTCCTTCCAGGGCCTGGATGTCAAAATGCGTTCCAAGGCCCTGAAGGGTTCTTTCTTTCCACGATCTGATGCATTTCTGCCTCCATCGTGGTTTCGTGTCTACAAATTTATCTGTCCACCAGTCTTCCAAGGGTTGACTACTGTGGATGAGGATTCTTCTTCCCTCAGGTTGACTAAGCCTAAGTTCGCAGTTCTCCCGATGTTGGTAGTTGAATCTACGGTGGCCCTGTCCGGAGAGATGATGGGCATGTTGTCTCTTGTGGACCATGTTGTCGCTGCCCTGGCTGCCTATATTTTTCCACTATACCAATGGCCCAGGCTAGCTGGTGCAACCTAATTTAATTCCAGGGCCAAACACAAATTTTAAATCCCCAACCCCCCAAAATTCGCAAAAAAATTCAAAAAAAGAGAAGACCAGTATGCTCCTCCATAATTTTGCGCATTCCGCAAACTTGTTGTCAATGACAACAGTAGGCTACTGCCATCTTGGCTACTGCCATCTTGTCATTCCGTTGTTTGGCCCATGTCAGATCAACATGTATCCTGACTTCTGTGCTATAAAATCCAAAAATACAATGAAGCCAGACACGATCAAGGAGTGAAAATGGTGGTATATTTGCAGCGGAAACTAGCTGAATCAGGACATTGAGTTTTGAACGATCAGGGCTGTAATTTGAATAGAAATTTCAAAATATTTTCTGTTCACTCGTTTTCAGGATATGTACCTAATTAGTTCATTCTTTGTTATCATTATTATGTGTTTGTTCAATGTTACTCCTTCTCATCTTGAATCCCTTCATTAGATTTTTAAGAACATTTGGCTGTTTTTGGAATTTTTGTTAAATTAAAAATTCTTCTTAAATATCTTAGGTAAATATCCGAATGTGGAATTTACGTACCCTCTTTGTCGTGCCTCGGTTATTCTCGACCTAGTCAGACGTGTCTGTTTTTTGCCATTACCCTTTTCTATAGAGAATCTTCTGTGGAAGTTTCTCTATTGTTAAGGATATTCTTGGATACCGGTGTCTGACATGGGCCTTTGTTGTACCAGTGTTTGACTTGTGTTACCGGCTCCTTTTCAGTTTAAATATTTGCTCTCCTTTGGGGTAGCTATTCTCTTCATCAATTAATGTTTCAGGATGATAGTTAGTTAATTTGATGGTTCTGCCTTTTAATTTGCGAGTTTATCTGCTCTTAGGCTTCGTCAGAGCTCAGGGGTTGTGGGTTCCCTTGGGTGTTAGTTTGGGCTTCAAAAAAAAAAAAATTCTCTTTTTCTGTTGCCTGTATTGATGATTTAATTATTCTAGCTCATTGATTAGTTTGTTTGACATTATTGTTGTATTATATTAGACAACTTTTGCCTCGGGCATGTGTATATTATGAAGCCCTCATGTTCAAAATGTAAGAGGAAGAAGTCCGCTCTTGATTCTCATTCTACATGTTTGTCTTGCATTCATTGCTCTAAAGAAGTTACCTGTGCAACTTGCAGTTCTTGGGATTCCAAGCGTTGGAATTCCTTGTCTACGTATATGTGTGTCGCCGAAGCACAGATGTGGGGGTTTCGCCTTAGGTTATTAATCACAATATTTCCATTTCAGAGGAACAAGAGCATAGTATTGGTCATGGTCTAACATCTAGTTCTGTGCTGCCGTCGTCTTCTGAAACAGTGCGTGTTGACTTATGAGGTATCGCAGAATACTCGGTACCTCGGGCAAGTAGACGTTCAACCAGATCAACCGGTGTAACAGAGCCTCTCGTCAGTGCTACCGTACTGGGACAGTCCAAGATAAGGAGGACGGAAGACAGTCCCCTGTACAGACGACAGCACTCAAGGGGAAAAAGCCAGGCAAGTTGAAAGGCGCATCAGTAGTGAAGCATACTTCTGTTTTGGGGTCAAAACAGAATGATTTGAGTTTAACTGCTAGTTCCACTGGTAGTCCGGTAGATAATGCTTCCGAACGAGATTTTTCTGGTGTGCCTTTCTCTGCCAGTACCGCTGGCAGTACGCTTGATGTTAGAGCTTCTTCTTCATCCGCTTCCAGGACTCCGCACAGTCGACTGCATGCTAGCCGGCAGGAACCAGAGGCAGATATTCAACAGAGCCAAGATCTGGCTCTCTCTGAGGCTATCATTTCGTGGCAGACATCTTTTTCTAAAAGACTGACACAGGGCTCTGTGTCAGATCACCTCCCGGAGTCGAAACGGCATAGAAAGCGAGTTGACATAGCCTCGAATACGGAATTGCTGGAGCAAATTGCCTAGTTAATCGCAGACTCCCAGCAGCAGATAGTGCGGCCATCATCGATCTCCATGTCAGATGATTCGGACATTGCTGGATTGGCAGAAAGGAGGGTTTCCTCAAATACTGAGTATGCCGATAATAAACCAGACCAGGAACCTCTAGATGGTGGTGTCAAGGGGCTCGATGAAGATGAGGCCGACACTACATCTTTGGCAGAGCAACATATGGAAACTATGAGGTTCCTACAGGATTTTTTGCCGGATTTAATTCCGTCTGGTCAGAGTTCTGCTCCTTCTAGAGCCAGGCCTCTGTCTTCCTTGGACTGGGAAGTTATCAGGTCGAAGGAGAGTATCCTTCTCTATCCGACGCAATCGGTCCAAGCGTTAGACACTTTTGAGTGCGTTGACGATGCTATTGCAAGCCTGACTCAAGCTAGAAGGCGGCTGGACCTACCGTTCAGAGGCAGTACCTTCTTAAATACGGTAGGCGGGCAAAAGATTCAGAGAGCTCCTCTGCGTTTGGATGACGGTGCAAGGAACTTAGGTATGTCTCTTCCACCATCGTGTAGCATCAGTTCATTTGTACTTGATACCTGCACTGAATCTAGCAGAAGCATTTTGGATGCTATGTCGAACGCAGACCATATTTGCAGGGCGTTGGTGGGCAATCTAGATTCTGAGAGTCTCAGGTGTTGTTATCTTCTTTGAGGGTGCTCTCTCGCAACCATTATTATTATATTATTATGTACACAACATACCACTCTGCTCTTTCAGTAACTAATTTAGAGCTGGTCAGGTGCGATGCCGCCCTAAAATCCACATCATTTATTGATGACAGTGTTAAGAGCTCTCTAAGGGCTGCTCCAGTTTTGGGCTCTTCTCTATTTAATGGCCAGTTAAAGGCAGTATTCAAAGGTGCCTCTAAAAAAAGCCACAAGTCAGCTTCTGTTGCGCTCAGCTTTGCAACCTCAACCTTCCACAAGTGGCGCTCCTCGGAGGGGTAGATTTTCTATCTCCAAGAGAGGCTCAGCCTGTGGTGCTTCTAGAGCTAATTGTCGTTGTGGTGGCTTGAAGCAAGGGAGCGACTCTAAGAAGGGGATGAGATGCAGTCGGTTAATAATGACTCGCGTAACCCAATATCGCCTTCACAGAGGGCTTCATGAGGTTTCTCCTCATATAAGCCTCGTAAATCATACAAATGAAAAGTTCGACCTCTACTGTTCTCCTGTTGGCAGGAGGCTTTCAAAATTCGCAAGCAAATGGATAAATATTACAATTACACAGGATTTTGGGGTTCGAGACGTTGTAAAAAATGGTTTACGTATTTCATTCTGAAAAAAGCCTCCATTGACGCGAATTCCGTGTTGTACGAGCCTTCCGTAAAATCTAACAAAGAGAGAGGCTTTGATTTCAGCAGTAGAGTCTCTTATTCAGAAGGAGGCAGTAGAGGTTGTGGAGAATTCCAATTCGAAGGGATTCCACAGTCATCTTTTTCTTGTGCTGAAGCCAGAAGGTTCATACTGACCAGTGATGAATCTCAGTTGGATAAACAAGCTAATAATTGCTCCCAAATTTTATAAGGAAACAAATCGGTCGGTTAGAAACAGCATCTGAGTGAATGATTACGCGGCAAGCATAGACTTAAAGGACGCGTATTTTCACATCTTGATTCACTGGGCGTTTCAGAAATATCTCCATTTCGCGGTTCAAGGAAGGGTATACCAGTTCAGAGCAATGTGTTTTGGCCTGAACCTTGCCCCGTGGGCATTCACTTGGGTGATGAATGCGGTGATCAGCCACTTCAGAGCACACTCGGCTTCGATGATGTCTGCATATCTGGATGACATTCTTCAAAGATACGGGAATTTTCATGCTCTTCAAAGAGATGTTCAGAGTCTGTTATCACTGCTACGGCACTTAGGGTTTATAATCAACGTCAACAAGT
Source organism: Pictodentalium vernedei (assembly GCA_031216915.1). NCBI lineage: Eukaryota > Metazoa > Mollusca > Scaphopoda > Dentaliida > Dentaliidae > Pictodentalium > Pictodentalium vernedei. Next base: position 270,790,473 of record CM062295.1, read on the forward strand.
CGGATTTAATGCCGACAAGGTCATTTGTTGACCTAGGTATAAGTTAAGACAATCAATAATCGGGTCTGTTTTCCTGTAGCAAGAGCAAAATTAGTTTCTCTTTACACCAAATACGGCATAAATGTGCAAGACATTACTGCAAGAGAATTTATGTGGCTGTTAGGGCTTTGTGGCGCTGCTGTGGAATTCCGCTAGGACGTTTGTGCACCTGTCCTCTTCAAATTTATCTTATTCAGAATTGGAGCATGAAGCATCAGTCATTGGACAGTCCGATTGTTTTAACACAATCAGTAAAGCTTCATCTCCAAATTTGGGCGGATATCCATTGGTTATCCCAAGGGATACCGCTTCAGATCCAGGATCTTTCATTCTTAATTATGACGGACGCCAGTCAGGAGGGTAGTGGTGTCTCTCTGATTCCGGGCAATCAAGTGTGTCACGGTCTAGGGAGAGTCAGTTTCTAGAGTCCCATATAAACTACAAAGAAATGAGGGCAATTTGGTTATCTCTAAATCATTGGCTCACCCGAGTAATAAACTCTCATTTTCAAATTCTATCGGACAATTCAACAGTAGTAGCCTATATTTGGAATCAGGGAGATACTCATTCCGTCCAGTTGTTGAATTTCACCAAAAAGATTCTTCTTTTCTCTCAGGAGAATCAGATTCTGATGTTGATTCATCATATTCTAGGCCATCTCAATGTAATAACAGACTCTTTATCGAGAAAGGATCGCCTGCTACCTTCAGAATGGATGTTAAACAAATCTGTCTTCAATCAGATTTGCTTCCAGTGGGAACGTCCAATGATAGATCTTTTTGCCACAAGTCTGAACAATCATGCAGTTACAGACTTTTGTGTCTCCATGCCTGGATCCTCAAGCTTACACAGTAGACGCTCTGTCCATTTCTTGGAATGGGACAGTAGGGTATGCTTAGCCTCCAACTCCCCCTCATTCAACAGATCTTGCTCAAGATAAAACAGTCCTCTTGCAAGATTCTACTGGTAGCATGTCTGTTGGCACACAGACAGAGGATAAATCTCCTCAGGGAGCTTCTGTGACACGTTCTGCGGAAGTTACTGCCTCTCAGGAACCTTCTGACGCAGGGGAAACTCCGCAGGCTTCATCACAATCCGGAAAGCCTCAACCTTCACGTTTTTTTGTTGTGCAGTCCTTTCTGTACAGAAAACATTTTTTCAGACGAGCACTGGACGCAATTTCTAACTGTAGGAGGACCTCCTCTTCATTAAATTATGAAGCGAAGTGGAAGGTTTTTGCTCATTGGTGTGAAGCACAATCAATTGATTTTTTTAACCCAACTATTCGTCAAATAGCTAACTTTTTTATTTATCTTTTCGACGAAGTTAAGCTACAGCCAGTCACTATCAAGGGCTATAGGTCTTTGCTTTCTGACACCTATGCACATCAAGGAAAATTAAACATTAGGTCAGACGTATCCTAAATAAATTAATGAAGAACTTCTCAGTTAACAGACCTCGTACCTTGAGACTCGTCCCTAAGTGGAATTTAGCTTGGGTGCTTTTGAAACTTCAAGAAGCACCCTTTGAGCCATTAAATACTGTTGAGTTTAAATTTCTTACTTATAAAACAGCCTTCCTTTTAGCATTTGTGTCAGCTAGAAGAGTTAGTGAGCTTCATGCTTTATCTGTTGAAGACTCTCATTATCGTAGTGTAAGTAATTCTATTACTCTCACTATGAAAGTGGGATTCTTAGCTAAGAATCAGGTCCCGGACAGACTGCTTAATCCAATTCTTATAAAAGTATTACCGTCTTCAGATGGTCAAAGACCTTTGTTGTGTCCAGTATAAACAGCATTCAAGCTTTATAAGAAGAGGTAGGAAAAGGTTATTTCTCTCATTTATTCCTAATAGAAGTGATATTTTTGTTTGCACCATATCTAGATGGATTCAGTTGGCTATTCAGATAGCTTATAATGAATTCTTTGTCTGCGAATCAGAGAATAGCTTATAAGATCTCAGCTCATGAAGTTAGAGCTTTAGCTGCCTCTTGGGCTTATGCTAGTAGTACTTATTTAAAGGATCTGATGCAAGCAGCTTACTGGACTCAACATCCTGCTTTCACCACTTTTTATCTTCGAGATTTAGAATCTATTTCAGACGATCTCAGATCTTTAGGACCGTTATCGGTAGCTCAGAATGTCGTCCATTCAAGTTAGGAATTCCATTCGACATTCTGTTAGGTCTGCTCTATCACTGTCAGGGGTCTGCTACCCTCTCCGTTTTGAGGTGTAGTTACTTTCAAAACAAGGGGAAGGTTGGGGGGGGGGGGGGGGGGGTTGATATTCCCTATTGGTTATCTGGCTTTATAGTGAAAAGCATCAGAATATCTCCTCCAGTTATGGTGGCCTGGGGTCGGTGCTATGATGGGTTTAATGTGTAGCTCAATGTGAAGCAATATCTATGTATTATATGCTTTTAATGTGTAGCTTGATGTGAAGCGTTATTGTATTTGTCAGGTGTCAAGATGAGCTTTACCATACAATACTCGGCCACTTTTATTAATTTATAAAAAGTCTTATTTCTCTGGACTTCTTTATATTTTGGCTTCCTTTATCAAATTTGCTCCCCCCCCCCCCCCCTGTGGAAACCCCGGGACGTGAAGCAGTGCTTGTTTACTGTGGTAAACAAGCTCTGTTTCACTGATAAAATAGGACCCAGTCATAATGCTTGGGATGCAAGTCCTCTAAAATAGGCAACATGGGGTATAAACGATTGATTGACCTTGACTTTATCTTCATGTTGTAGTCATGATTAGCCATTGTGCAGAAGTATGTGACCTTAAACAACAATAAATAAATAAATAAATAAATAAATAAATAAATAAATTATCAAATTTGCTTAACGGGTTATGCTAGGTCTTAAATAGAGATATATATATATATTCATTGCTCAGATTCATGGTGGTGACTTCTACTTGTTCTCATTTTGTTTAGTTGTCAGGGATAAGTTCAAGTCAATATCACTATCCTCCTATTCTCCTGTGGGAGTTCTTATTTTCTTAAATAGGAGTAATGAATATCAAGTACTAGGCCCGCCTGCCTGTTTACTATTCTCAGCTAGTCTGGGCCATTGGTATAGTAGAAAAATATGAAAAATTTATACCAGTTTTAATATATTTAATTAATACTTACCAATGGCCCAGAGGGGGATGGCCCTCCCTTGAGTGGACACTCTTTCCTTTCCACTGAGTTATATTAGTGTACATATTAACATTTAACAGGCACAGCAATAAAGAATGACAAGATGGTGGTAAGGACAACAAGTTTGCGCAATGAGCAAAAGTATGGAAAGCCATACTGGTCTTCTCTTTTTTTGCAAATTTTGGGGGGTTGGGGATTTAAAATTTGTGTTTGGCCCTGGAAATAAATTAGGTTGCACCAGCTAGTCTGGGCCATTTGTAAGTATTAAAAATATTAAAACTAGTATAAATTTTTCATTTTCCGTCAGGGGAGTTTGATGATACTCGGGAGCCTTTGTGTGTTTTGTCGCAGGCTCTTATCAACCTGACACACACTCATGCCTGTAACAAGGCTAATTTGGAGCTTGCATGCCGGGCTGCAGTGTTGGACACTTGTCCATCCCTTCCTTCTGAAGAGTGTGCTGTTCTGAGGTCGGCCTCTTTGGTTGAACCTCAGCTGTTCCATGGTTCCGTGGGAGCTGTCCGTGGTGAGGTTCTTCGTCATTCGAAGGACCAGCTTTTGTTATGGCAGCTGGACAACCTGCTGTTGCGGGTGATGGTCGTTCCAGGCCTGATAAGCACCCAGCTGCGTCGGCCACATCGACCATGCCTTCAGCTCCATCCACTCCTTCTACTCAGAAGAAATGCTGAAGCAGCCAAATTTGCTGGCAGCCTCATGAAGGAAAGTCTCAGGACTCTGTTGCTTCCCGAGGGGGTGGTTTCTCCTCTCGGGGGCCTCGTTGAGGCTGCAAATGAAGGTCCTCACCTCGATTTGCCTCCAGTCGGGGAAAGGCTGTCACTGTTTTTCGATCGTTGGACAGAGATAACGTCGGACCCTTGGGTCCTCGATGTCATCCAATCCGGGTGAAAAACGGCCAGTTTCGTCCTATCGATCTGAGTATCCTGAACAAGTCCATCATAGCACCTCATTTCAGCATGGAGACTTTCAGGTCTGTTCGACGTTCGATTCATCAGGGCGATTTTGCCACCAATATCAGCCTGAAGGATGCCCATTTCCATGTACCCATTCATCTGGCGTCACAGAAATACCTTCCGTTCTCGTTCGGGATTGTGTCTTTCAATTCATAGCTCTCCCGTTTGGTTTGAACCTGGCTCCTTGAGCCTTTGCCCAACTGATGTCACATGTGCTCGCTTTTCACCGTACTCAGTTGGCTGTGACTTCGTCAGCCTAACTGGATGACATCTTCCAATGGCACCACAATGCTGCAGTCCTGAAGTCCGATGTCCGGTGGTTGCTTGGCCTACTGGCGTCGTTTGGTTTCAGAGTCATTTGCAAGAACTCGGATCTCCTTCTTTCTCATCAATTCCATCATATGGGAATGGTTGTTGACCCTCTTCACAATGTGGTGTTGGTTCTCAATGCTCGGGCGATGATCCTTTCTGCCTTGACTCGGAACCTGCTCCGATCCTCCTCGGTCTTGGCCAGGACTTTTCTTCTGATGCTGGGCCTTTGCGTTTCAGTGACAGATCTCATTCCGCTGGGTTGCTTGTTTGTTTGACCTCTCCAACACCTCATGTTGCATTGGCATCCGAATGTGGATACTCTGGACCCGGAACTTCCTATTCCTTGGTCCCTGATTTGTCACATCCACCCTTGGGCCGATGTTTCCGGGTCGACTCCGGGTGTCCCGTTGGATCTTCCTTCGCCCGATCACATCCTTACTGCGGATTCCAGCAATCGGGACTGGGGTGAGACATTGGACCCTCTCGGTCTGTCTACTCACGGTGAGTGGGACAGCGAGCATATGGCAGTCCTTCGATTTTGAGGTGAGTGGTCGCTCTCGCTCGCCATAGCTCGCGTGGATTTAAAAAGCAGTGAGTGATTTGTCGCTCGCGCTGAAAAAGTAACAGATTTGCCCGTCGACTTTGAATAGCGGAATGAAATAACGTCCAAGTGGTTAACATTTCTCAACAACAAGCTGCAACTTACAATGGGGAAACAAAGTGATGACGATAAGGAAGATCAAAGCACCCTTTGTCAGTATTCAATGCAGGGGTGAATACATAGCACTTTGGGGTTGGCCAAATACAGGTATGACAGTGTTGCATGATGCTTGTATGCATTTTTTTTATCAGTGCTGTCAGTCCTTCGATTTTGAGGCGAGTGGTTGCTCTCGCTCGCCATAGCTCGCGTGGATTTAAAAAGCAGTGAGTGATTTGTCGCTCGCGCCGAAAAAGTAACAGATTTGTCCGTCGACTTTGAATAGCGGAATGAAATAACGTCCAAGTGGTTAACATTTCTCAACAACAAGCTGCAACTTACAATGGGGAAACAAAGTGATGACGATAAGGAAGATCAAAGCACCCTTTGTCAGTATTCAATGCAGGGGTGAATACATAGCACTTTGGGGTTGGCCAAATCCAGGTATGACAGTGTTGCATGATGCTTGTATGCATTTTTTTTATCAGTGCTGTGAGTCTGCACACAGTGAATGTCCAGAAGGGGTTTCCCCACTCTACTGTTCTTATTTCATGGAACGTTTTTATTAAAAACTGACCAACAAATGAAGTACGGCCTCATTTGTTGGTCAGTTTTTAATAAAAACGTTCTGTGGAATGAAAATGCCACAGTGGCTGATGTGGGAGTTCACACTGAAGAACCAGGTTTTCGAGCAAGCTTTAACTGCGAATTTTATTGAGTGAAGCTCTGGGAACAGCTCAAGTGTCTCGTGCTGGGAATCTGACTGGCTGTAACCTGTTTATGTATGAAGATTTGTGAATCACACGTTTCCGCAAATGTGTTTGAAATTTGGCAAATTATCCTAACACTGCACAGTATTGGTACATCAACATTACGATTGTCCTTTTTACTTTTGTACATGTACATGGAATAATTAAAAAACAAAATGCCAATGCGCACATGGATATTTTGTTTTTTCATTTTAGTTTTTCAATCTATAAGTCAAACATAATGCACACAATACGTTTCGTTGTATAACATCCACAACATGCTGAACAGCCCTATCATCAATGAAATGGTGCGACTTCACTTGGGAGAGCGATCGCTCGCGTGTGTCAAATGTCAGGTGAGCTAAATATCGCTCGCCATCGTTTTCTAAAATCAAAGGACTGATATGGCCCTTCATATTAACTAGAAGGAGCTCCTTGCTGAGTTTACACAATGGATCTCTCACCTGTCGGACCACACAGTCCTCCTTTCGGACAACTCGACAGAAGTGGCCTACATATGGAATCAAGGTGGCACACATTCGATTCCCATGTATCCGCTATCTTGGGATCTTTTGCTGTAGGCGCATGATGTAAATGCTCGGGTGACCATTCGGCACATTCCTGGACGTCTCAACATCCTAGCAGATTCCCTGTCCCGACCCGACAGTGTCCTTTCCAAAGCATCGGTCGGTGTTTCAGGCGATTTGCGGGCTGTGGGGCGTACTCTTGTCGACCTTTTTGCCACTCACTGGAATCATCAGGTAGAGACCTTTGTCTCCCCCTTGTCCGGATCCACTAGCCTTTGCTGTAGATGCTCTGTCTCTGGTCTGGACAGGTTGGATTGGCTATGCCTTCCCTCCTGCACAGATTCTTCCTCAGGTGTTGGTGAAGATTCACGCTTGCTGTTGCAGGGTCATTCTGATCGCTTCACTGTCTTCCCAGAGGGTGTGGATCAATCTGCTGCAGCCTCTGTTGGCAGATCGGCTCATTCGTCAACCTCTATGCCGCAATCTTCTTTCCCAGGGTCGGCCCAGGAAGTATCACAACAACCTGACGAGCCTGTCCCTTCACACCTGTCTTTTATCAGGTCCTGTCTCCGACGTAGAGGTTTTTCAAGACTGCACTTGTTGGTATTGGTTATGTGATTCACCTCCTCCTATTGTTTATTCAGCCATTGTAAACAATTGTGTGTAGGTTGAGAAGAAATTAAAATTTTTTAGTACATTTAGTTTCTTAACATACCTACCACAATTGTTTACAGGAGGCTCACCCTCCTTGGGGATATCTTTGTTATCATTGCCTCCCCGCTAAATCACAAACTTCTCATTGGAGGAAATTTGGATTTGCTGTGATGGTTGTTGCGCATATGCTCGATAAATGCAAGAGGTGTGCAGAGAGAGTACCTGTAATGTCGAGTGCCAGTCTCGCTCGACCCCTTTCTATTTTTTTTTCGGGCTTTTGCACTCTTCCACTTTTCCAACTTGTTTGGAAAAGTTTATTAGATTGAGTTAGTTCCGAAGTAGGGCTTACATTATGTTACAGCCAATTGTAAACAACTGTGTAGATGTGTTAAGAAACAAAATTTACTAAACAATTTTAATTTTTAGCACACATATTTTAAACCTTGTACGTGATTTTTTGCTCAACATTTTCAAGGGGTAATGTATTTCAAAGTTTATGTTTAGATTGCATTTCTAAAGAATAAGATTGATAATACTTACAGAATTCAGTGACAGGATTCTCACAGGCCATGGCCAACCAGAACCAAGAACAGCCCCGCAAATCGATCCGCAGGCAGCCCCATCATATTGCACTGTGGAAAAATCAGTGTTGTGATTTCCTGGTACTCAAACATTTACCAACTTTCAAAGATTTTTAGCTCAACTTGACAAAGTCAAGCTGAGCTATTGCCATCACTTCTCGTCCGTCGACGTATGTAGGTACATCCAGGCATACGTACGTACATCCACAATTTCCTTTGGCACAACTCACAGGTCGCATTTATGATCAGATCACATTGGAACTTGGTATATGCTTGTTTAGGGTGACCTATAGATGGGAGCTATCGATTTTCTTCAATTTTCGTCAAAAAATGTTGCCGCGGCCAATGTTCTTAGAACTTAGACCTCAATATTTCCCTTTGGCACACCCTACAGGGCACATTTATGATCAGATTGCTTTGAAACGTGGCATGCTTGTTTGGGGTGACCTCTAGATGGGAGCTATCGATTTTCTTCCATTTCCATCAAAAAATGTTGCCGCTGCCAATGTTCTTTGAACTTAGTTTAGTCAGACCTCAATATTTCCCTTTGGCACACCCTACAGGGCACATTTATGATCGGATTGCTTTGAAACCTGGCACGCTTTTTGGGGGTGACCTCTAGATGGGAGCTATCGATTTTCTTCAATTTCCGTCAAAAAATGTTGCCGCAGCCAACGTTCAGTAAGTCAAAATGTGAGCTCCCAAATTTTGGGCTACACTCAATATTTCTATTTTCAGATCCAATGGGCAAATGTGAACCAAATTTGTCATGTAGTATATAACTGGGTCATAAGTATTTCAATTATGCCAGAATTTTAATTTTTTTTGTTTGGGGGGAGGGGGGTGTTGATGGGGGGTGTGGGGTGGTGAGTGAACCACAGTAGTTGACATCAAAACAAAAATTTCGTTCAGTTGTTTTTTTCAGATCCAATGGGCAGATGTGAACCAAATTTGTCACATAGTATATAACTGGGTCATAAGTATTTCATTTATGCCAGATTTTTAGTCGAGGTTTGACGAAGTCACACTCGACTTACAGTTTGATGAAGTGGCGGGCGGGCTGCGGGCGTAAACAATTGGTTTCTGGGCAATAACTTTAGTTCTATTCCATGTATCTTCACCAAACTTATACCACAGGGTACCCTATAGGAAAGGAAGACACCTATCGATTTCAGAGTCTCGCGCCCCAAGGTCACTGTTACTATCAATAGAATATTTTGACAGGGTTCGTGATTTAGAAAATGGTCGAGGCCAAAAAATTGGCCCTGGGATCAGAGGGTCGGGCCTATTCAGGGCCAATTTTCCAAAGTCAAAGAAAATGACTCTATGGTGGTTACAAATGGTTTCCACTTCAAAACTGGTTTTGTATGGTTCATAGTAAATTAATGGGTATCAATTCAAATGAATAACAGAACTTTATTCGAAAACAGAAAATATGAACTTTTAATAATAATAATACATCTGGGTACATGACCAGAGCTGAATCCACCAGGCTTTGTGTTTACAAATACAGCGTCGCAGGTTTGTAGGGTAAAAAAATGTTTGAAATGCCACAATCACGTCGGTTCTGGGTCGTTTCAGCCTCGTTTTTTTTTTTTGGTGGGGGGGGGGGGAACGTTTCTTTCGGCCTCAACTGGGGCCGAAACGTACCGCCTGTCGAGGCCAAAACACCCCCATTTTTTTCTTCTTCTTCTCTTGTTTCGTCTTCGATTTCAAAACATATCGGGGCAGAAATATCCCGGGCGGGGCGAAACGACCCAAGGCTAAACTGTAAAAGGTCGAAACATCCCAAACCTGCACTTCAGATGGCTTGTTACTTTTGTTTATTTTTGGAATGACTGGTGCCATTATGTTGTTCAAAACGTATGTCAAGTGCCCAAGTTGGGCGATATAAATAAATTTATGAGGCGGGATAATTGTTGGAACTGATGATACATCTAACACTCACCCTTGATTGATATAAAAAAAAAACAATGGTATGTCAAAATGAAACGCATATTATTAATTATGGGCATTCGAGTTGGGCGATAAAAAACGCAAAGATTTGATTTTGTGTGTTACGGATTTTCCAAAAATATTTTTGGCTTTTTGCAATTGATTCGCTCCTTCAAATGAGTTGCGGTAATTTTTAATCTATCAGGAAAAATTTCCGATTCACGATTTTCTAAGACAGGTTGTGAAAGAAATTTTCTTCTTGGCAAAATAAATGTATGAAATCCAGTTATTTACAGCAGTTGGAGACGTTTTGTCCCTGATATTGGAAATTGGTAGGTGTGTGAGCAGACTGCAAAATTATTGACAGGTGAAACTGGTGAGTGCCGAGATGTTTGGTGATTGAGAGGGCATATTTTCTGTGCAAGTGTTGGAGACTGACAATTGTCGTGGGCGTTAACTATGCGCGATGTTCAATATTTGACAGATGTTTTCCTGAAGTAACCTTACTGCACAGGTGTAAGGGATACTTCCTTTGAAAGTGTTGTTTACATTTGAAAAAAGCCAGTGTTTAATACTGATCAAACCATGAGGGCCTGTGATTTGGGGTAGATAATGTTGGCCTCGGACATTTTGACTGTCTATTTTTATTTGCAAGCGCTACTTTTTGAACGGCTACGTGCGCCCAACATAACGCGCTACCATAGGCATTTACCTGCGCACTGCGTGCGCCAGCGCACGCTAAAATCGAAGGACTGCATATTCGCGGCAGATGGGTTAGTTTAGATTGTAGTTCGCGGATCGATCGCGGCCGGAAAAATGGCCTCCACGACAACCTTCTCGCGGCCGATCTCGGGGCCGGTGCCGATCGGCCACGACAAAACACAAACCCTGATTTTGAGACAAATTGGTTTCCGGGCAATAACTTTAGTTCTATTTGACAGACCTTTACAAAACTTATACCAGAGGTTACCTTATAGGAAGGGAAGACACCTATTGATTTTGGAGTCTGGGACTCTACGGTCAAGGTCACTGTTACTATAAATAGAATATTTTGTGGCAATTGGTTTTCGGGCAATAACTTTAGTTCTATTTGAAGCACCTTTACCAAACGTATACCAGAGGTTACCCATAGGAAGGGAAGACATCTATTGATTTCGGAGTCTGGGGCCCCAAGGTCAAGGTCACTGTTACTATAAATAGAATAGTTAGTGACAAATTGGTTTCCGGGCAAAACTTTAGTTCTTTTCCGTGTATCTTCACCAAACTTATACCACAGGTTACCCTATAGGAAGGGAAGATACCTATCACTTTTGGAGTCTGGGGCCCCAAGATCAAGGTCACTGTTACTATCAATAGAATATTTTGTGACAAATTGGTTTCCGGGCAATAACTTTAGTTCTCTTTGAAGCACCTTTACCAAACTTACACCGGAGGTTACCCTATAGGAAAGGAAGACACCTATCGATTTCAGAGTCTTGTGCCCCAAGGTCAAGGTCACTGTTGCTACAAATAGCTTATTTCTTCAGAATTTAAGGTCAAAACTCGACTTCTGGATCTGTGATCCTCTTGCTGGATTTTTAGCCCGACTGTTTACAGTAAGGGGTATAGTAATGACTTTTGTCCGTCCGTCCGTCTGCCTGTCTGTCTGTCCGTCCGTCTGTCCATCTGTTAACATTTAGAGTTTTTGGTTAAAGTTTGTGGTTAAAGTTTTTTACTGAAGGTTCAAGTGGGATTTTTTTTTTTTTTTTTCTCTTTTCCTGTTTAGTTGACATTTGGAGTTTTGGTTAAAGTTTGTGGTTAAAGTTTTTTATTCAACCTTCAAGTACAGGCTATACCCGGTAGTTCTTGTCTGATCGTCACGAAATTTCATATGCAGGTTTTAGGTCATGTCTTCATGAGAACGTCCCCTTTTGGTCGTGATCGGTCAACCAGTATGGCTGTCCGAGCCCGAAAACCATTAGCACAGTCTACAGGTCGTATTTATGAAGGGATTTCATTGCAACTTCATAGAATGCCTATGTATAATGCCTAGATGAGAACATCCCCATTTGGGCATGATCTGTCAACCGTGATGGCTCAACATGAGAAGCTCAACATGAGAAAGTCCCCTTTTGGACGTGATTGGGCAACTTTGACGGCTACAGGTGCCCGAAACCCGAAAACCTTCAGCACAGTCTACAGTCATATTTATGAAGGGATTTCACTGTAACTTCGTAGGATCAATCCACATGATGCCCAGATGAGAATGTCCCCTTTTGGTTGCGATCATTCAGACATGATGGCTGCCCAAGCCTGAAAACCTTTGGCACAGTCTACACGTCATATTTATGGAGGGATTTCATTGTAACTTAATAGGTTGACTTCATATAATGTCTACATGAGAATGTCCTCTTTTGGGCATCTGTGGTGGCAACAGGGGCCCAAAGCCCGAATATCTTTAGCACAGTCTACAGGTCATATTTATGGAGGGATTTCATTGTAACGTGATAGGTTGACTTCATATAATGTCTAGATGAGAACGTCCCCTTTTGGGCAACTGTCACGGCAACAGAGGCCCGAAGCCCAAAAACCTTTAGAATATTCCACAGGCCATAATTATGAAGGGATTTCATTGTAGCTTTGTCGGGTGACTCCAAGTTTGTGGTTAAAAACCCAAACAAACACCACCACCCCTTACCACCCCCCTCCCCACCCCCAATTAGGCTTTTTTTTCTTCTACTTTTCTCCAATATGCATTTTGAACTATTTACAGTCGCTACAGGCGGAACCTTTTTTAAAACTTACATACCCCCCCCCCCCCTCCCCCCGGCCAATTAGGCACTTTTTTTTTCCTTTCATCAAAAATGCTTGTTTACAGTTTTGGTTAAAAACCCAGACAAGCACCACCACCACCCCACCCCACCCCCCCCCCCCACCCTCAATTAGGCATTTTATTTTTTTTTATTGCCTACAATATGCATTCTGAACTATTTACAACCACTATATGCAGAACCTTTTTTTTCTTTTTGTCAAAAATGCTTTTTTTGTTAAAGTTTGTGGTTAAAAATCCAGACAGAAATTATACCCACCCCCCCCCCCCCACCCCCCCAATTAGGCATTTTTTTTTTTCTTTCCTCAAATATGCATTTTGAACTATCTACAGTCACTACATGCGGGACCTTTTTTTAAACTCACATAACACCCCCCCCCCCCCCCCCCCCCCTCCTCCATTAATAGGTCATGAGGTATGTTTTGAAGTGGAGAAATGAAAAAATAAAATTTGAATAGCAAATTTTGTATATCACGAGTGCAGATATGGCAGATTCGTTAGGTAAACTGTTAACAAAAAATGGCTCAGACAATTTTGCATCTAAGCATTGCCATTCCTGGGACAGTCGGGCTGCATGCGTGACATCACTCTAGTTTTTTTGAGGGGTGGGGGGGGGGGGTGGGTAGGGATAACCACAGTAGTTGAAAACAAAACAAAAATTCACAAAACAGTGCTTGCTAGAAAGCTTTTCTAGGACCAGCAGAAATGAATGGCCAAAAGAGTTGCCTTTTGGTTGTGTTATAGCAAATAAAAAAATTGCTCTTACTGCTGATCACATACTGTTAAGCACATGTCTTTTGACAACTTGAGCCAGGTGAGCATTTTAGGCTCACTTGAGCCTCTGGTTTTTATGTCCCCTTCATGAAACATCCATGGGCATATAGTATTACCCTCACCCATCCATCCTTCAGGCTTTCTGCCATTTTATCATTCCATACTTCAATCATTCTGAAATATTTTGGCTGGAGTTTTCTTTTACCATGCATGGAGATAATTGGATGATTTCTGGTATGTGACTTCATGAATGTTATCTACAAATCAAGTTTGTATGATGATTTTTTCATGGAATTAGTGACCTTGAACTTTGTTTATGATTGGCAAATACAAAAAGAATCGGTGAAACAGTCGATTATGCTACCCACAGGGCATTTATGTCATCCTGACTCATCTAGTTTTGACATCAAGTATGAGCTGTTGGGATGGGTTGCTATCTCTTGTCCATCTGTCCATCCCTATGTTCGTCCATAGGTATGTCCACACGTACATCCCTCTGTCTGTCCACAATTCCGTAGCACACCTTACGGGCTACATTTCTCACCTGGTCAATTTCATACATGGCTTTTGGGTAATGTCTAGATCGGAGCTATCAAATTTTTCTGAAGTTTGTCGAAAAAAGCATGGCCATCATGGATTTGGTATATAAATTGTCAACAATTCCATTCATTCACCCTACAGGCCACATCTTTCACCTGATCTTTTTCAGATTTCAAATGTAGCTTTGGTGTGATGTCTAGATGGGTGCTGATGATTGTTTTGTGAATTTCATTGAAAAACATGGCTGGCAGTGACCATATTGGATTTGAAATTTTAATTGTCAACAATTCCACTAGCACACCCTACAGGCTTCACCTTTCGCTCAATCTTTTTCAATTTTTAGCTCAACTTGACAAAGTCAAGCTGAGCTATTGCCATCACTTCTCGTCCGTCGGCGTACGTACGTACGTACGTACGTTAGTATGTACGTCCACAATTTTCTTTGGCACACCTCACAGGTCGCATTTATGATCAGATTACTTTGAAACTTGGTATGCTTGTTTGGGGTGTCCTCTAGATGGGAGCTATCGATTTTCTTCAATTTCCGTCAAAAAATGTTGCCGCGGCCAACGTTCTTAGAAGTTAGTTTAGTCAAACCACAATATTTCCCTTTGGCACACCCTACAGGGCACATTTATGATTTGATTGCTTTGAAACTTTGTATGCTTATTTAGGGTGACCTCTAGATGGGAGCTAACGATTTTCTTCAATTTCCGGCAAAAAATGTTGCCACGGCCAACGTTCGTAGAACTTAGTTTGGTCAGACCTCAATATTTCCCTTTGGCACACCCTACAGGGCACATTTATGATTTGATTGCTTTGAAACTTGGTACGCTTATTTAGGGTGACCTCTAGATGGGAGCTATCGATTTTCTTCGATTTCTGTCAAAAAATGTTGCCGCGGCCAACGTTCTTAGAACTTAGTTTAGTCAGAAGACTCAATATTTCCCTTTGGCACACCCTACAGGGTACATTTATGATTGGATTGCTTTGAAACCTGGCATGCTTGTTTGGGGTGACCTCTAGATGGGAGCTATCGATTTTCTTCAATTTTCGTCAAAAAATGTTGCCGCGGCCAAAGTTTTTAGAACTCAGATTAGTCAGACCACAATATTTCCCTTTGGCACACCCTACAGGGCACATTTATGATTTGATTGCTTTGAAACCTGATATGCTTGTTTGGGGAGACCTCTAGATGGGAGCTATTGATTTTCTTCAATTTCCGTCAAAAAATGTTGCCGCGGCCAACGTTCTGAGAACTTAGTTTAGTCTGAAGACTCAATATTTCCCTTTGGCACACCCTACAGGGCACATTTATGATCGGATTGCTTTGAAACCTGGCATGCTTGTTGGGGGTGACCTCTAGATGGGAGCTATTGATTTTCTTCAATTTCCATCAAAAAATGTTGCCACGGCCAACGTTCGTAGAACTTAGTTTAGTCAGACCACAATATTTCCTTTGGCTCACCCTACAGGTCACATTTATGACTAGATTGCTTTGAAACCTAGTATGCTTATTTACGGTGACCTCTAGATGGGAGCTATTGATTTTCTTCCATTTCCGTCAAAAAATGTTGCCACGGCCAACGTTCTTAGAATTTAGTCTAGTCAGACCACAATATTTCCCTTTTGTACACCCTACAGGGCTTTGAAACCTGGCATGCTTGTTTGTGGAGGCCTCTAGATGGGAGCTATCGATTTTCTTTGGTTTCTGTCAAAAAATGTTGCCACTGGCAAAAAAAAATGACATTAGTACCAATGATCCTCAATTTTGCCATTTCATTTATAACTTACCAAGTTCAAGTTTGTCAAGTTGAGCTACAGTGTCACTGACACTTTCATTATATGTAGCTTTGGTGTGATATCTAGATGGGAGCTATCAGATTTTTCTGAATTTTATTGAAAAACATGGCTTCCAACAGCCATCTTGGTTTTGGCATATAAATTGTTAACAATTCCATTAGCATCCTGCAGAGGCCTCCTCCAACTGTATACATATTTCATATGTAGCTTTAGTGTGATGTCCTTTCAGTAGAAACTTGAGTGAATGACTTGGCATTAATGGAACTTTCTATTCAATTCAGTCCTTGGTCAAGTTGAGCTGTAGTGACATTGACACTTTTATTTTTTATTATAATGGACCACATGTCTCATTTCCTGTTCTGAAGTAGTTTCTGAAATCCTACTCTGTTTTGGAAAGCTGTTCTTATAACACTTCTGAATCGTAAATTTCATCTGAAGTTGGCCATACTGCAATACTTGTTAGCAGAATATAGCTTTCTGTCAATTCAGACATGCAACAACAAAGTTGTATGTTGAGGGCTGTTCATTAAGACAATTGTTAATGAATATAAATTTAGTATTTACACAGTTCATTATTGAAAATAATGCAATCTGGAACACAAGTCCCAAGCAATGCTAGGTCAAAGAAGCCTCTGAGCATCAGATGCAGATGTTGTATGACATTTACAACATTGTGTGGATTTGAATATTGTGGGTATGGAAAAAGACATTAAAAAATCTTATTCATCCAAAACACTGCCGCAAAATGTTTCCAAACTTGATTTATGAAATTTATTGTGATTATGCCTTTTAACTTTGTTTAAGGGGTCGTCCAACCTAACTTTGGTCAGTTTGTTGACATTTTTCCCAATGCCTCAGACACAGATAACAGAAGTAAGGAAAGGCAAATTATATATCAAAATAATGAGTAAAGTGCATAGAAAAGGTACATATAATTTTTTTCAGGAAAAATAGTGAATTTTATGATTTTGAAGAAGATTAATTTGCCAATGGCGTAAGTAACGAACCAGTAAAACCACAAAATAATCGGTAATTTGAAACCCTTGTCCTCAATATAATGATAACATACTACAGACTCGTAGAAAGCATTTTTAGCTCAACTTTGACGAAGTCAAATTTGAGCTATTGTCATGGCCCGTCGTCCGTCTGTCAACAATTGGCTATGGCTCGGGCTAGAGGTCGTATTTATGAACCGATCTTTACAAAACTTCTTGGGTACCTTTGTTATGATCGTGGGACAAGAACGAGTGTTTTTGGGTGTGGTCCGAAATTCAAGATGGCTGCCAGCCGCCATTTTGTACCGATGATGCAGAAATCTGTTTTTTGTACAGAACTTCCATATGAAAGCTCTGATTTGAATAATTTTTTGTATGAATGTTTAGTACCATTGGGTACATCACATATAATACGGGTTTTTTTCTCGTGCGTAAATTGTGCAAATTAGACTAATTTTGATGTTTTTTGGTGTTAATTTCAGCACTGTAAGTGCAAATGCCAATACGGCTCGGGCTAGAGGCCGTATTTATGAACCGATCTTTACGAAACTTCTTGGGTACCTTTGGTATCACCATGGGACGAGAACAAGTGTTTTTGAGTCCGGTCCGAAATTCAAGATGGCCGATGGCAGCCATTTTGTACAAAATTAGGTGCAATCAGATTTTTGCACAGAACTTCCATATGAAAGCGCTGATTTGAATAATTTTTTGTGTGAATGTTTAGTACCATGGGATACATCACATATAATACGGGTTTTTTTCTCGTGCAGAAATTATGCAAATTAGATGAACTTTGATATTTCAGTGCGACTTACACACATTAAGTACACATGTCAATACGGCTCAGACTTGAGTCTGTATTTATGAACTGATCTTCACGAAATGTCTTGGGTACCTTTGTTATCACCTTGGGACGAGAACGAGTGTTTCTGGGTGCGGTCTAAAATTCAAGATGGCTGCCAGTGGCCATTTTGTACCGAAATTAGGTCTAATCAGTTTTTTGTACACAACTTCTATACAGCTCAGACTAGAGGCCATATTTATGAACCAATCTTTACGAACCTTGTTGGGTACCTTTGTTATCACCGTGGGATGAGAGCGAGTGTTTTTGGGTGTGGTCCGAAATTCAAGATGGCCACCAGCAGCCATTTTGTACCAAAATTAGTGCAATCAGTCTTTTGTACAGAACTTCTGTATGAAAGTTCTGATTTGAATAAATTTTTGTATGAATGTTTAGTAACATGGAATACATCACATATTCTAAGGGGTTTTTTTTCGTGCAGAAATTATGCAAATTAGATGAACTTTGACTTATTCAGTGCTACTTGCACAATGTGAGCACACATGTCAATACGGCTCAGGGTAGAGGCTGTATTTATGAACCGATCTTCACAAAACTTCTTGGGTACCTTTGTTATCACCTTGGGACGAGAATGAGTGTTTCTGGGTACGGTCCAAAATTCAAGATGGCTGCCAGTGGCCATTTTGTACCAAAATTAGGTCCAATCAGTTTTTTGTCACAAGTTCTATACAGCTCGTATTTATGAATTGATCTTCACAAAACTTCTTGGGTACCTTTGTTTTCACCTTGGGACAGGAACGAGTGTGTTTTGGGGTGCCTTTGTTATCACTGTGCTATGAGAACAAATATTTTGGAGTTCAGTCAGACCCACTCTGGGACTCAAAGTTTTCTTTTCTAGTTTAGCATCTGACTGTCACCCACCTTTACAATACTTTACCTATACATTTGTTACAGGCAACGGTCAGTATTTATGTACAGACCATTACAATACTTTATATGTACCTTTGTTATCAGGTCATTACCTAGATGTTTGTCATTGCTGTGTCACATACTATACATGTGCATGTCTTTGTCTTGACAAGTTGAGCTACAGTGTCATTGACACTTTCATTTTGACACACACTCTGGTGGGTTTTGATGTTTGAATGTAATAACACCAACACAAATTTTGGATGTTCCGGATGTGGCCATGTTTCAATGATGTTTATTCCGGTCATGTGATTACGATGTGGTTCTTGCAGAAATACTCAATTTGAGCAATCGTAAGAATGCAAGGACTTGATCATGCCCTTTATTTGTTCAAGACAGTGTATGAGCGGAATTGCAAACAGGTGACAGCAAATACTTGAGCTGTTAATGCCGTAACTGCAAAATATGGTTTGAAATTCCCTCTCGTGTTTACAGGCCGTCTGAACTTTTTTGTTGACAAAAAATCTGAATTATTGTGCACTAGAACGACAACATGAACCACCTGTAAAAAAATAACCGAGTGTATAAAATCGGGACGATACACATAAAATAAGGCAATATTCATAACAAAGTAAGCAGAATGCTTCAGAAATCACTTTTTCACGAAGTATATTTCAAGTGACCTGGAACTGTATTGAGCGTGTTGATTTCCTCTGATGTTGTGAAGTTATTTACTTCCTAGTAACCATGGAATTTGTCGCGGCTCAGTTTGAAGTCTGCAAAGGACCGATTCAACATGGGTTGAAAATGATGCATTCGCGCTTTTAAATAAGGTGCGTTTGGGCGATGCTGAGAATTTAGTTTTTTCTTGCAACCAACCATACTAACACAAGCGTCGATCAGTGTCTTTTGTCATCGTTTTACACTGACAATTGTGACAAATCTCCTTCACCGGAAACTATCTCCCAATTTGCATATCACAATAAACATAACCGCTGTCAGCATGACCGTGTGGTCAAAACCGAAATGAATTATCGAATCCACGGTCAAAATTAGCTGCAATTAGCTTTTAAACAAATGAAATATTCGCAATTTCTTCATTATCCATGCCAAGTTACTTTTTAACGAGACCACATGTGCCCAGTTTTGTTTGGCGGCATCAAACTGATATTGTTTGTGGTAATTAATACTAGTACGAGAAGGCGAAAAGAAGCCAAATATTTCCCATCATCTATGAATTATAGCCCAAGAACATTAGGTTTCACTAGGGAAAAAAATCGGAGAAAGCTGATTTTTTCAGGGAATGTCGAGTACATGTCACTGAACGATTAGACATAAGTCCCCTAAAATCCCAGTTGATCTTTTTTTTCTACAGCCTTTTTTTCGAAAACGCGTTTGAAAAAAATGAAAAAAAATCACACAAACTTTGTAACCTCGAATTGATCCAACTGTATTTTTTGTTTACGCGTATTTCGAGCTACATAATGTCTAATATACATTTACCTAGAGGAAAATGTGCATTCTGTGACAATTTCTGCGAAAAATTATTGAAAATTCACAAAAAAGTATCGGATTTACGCAAAAAATGACGATTTTCCTAACGGATTTGCCCAAAGGGTCGTAGTACAGAACGGGATGTTAGTTGGACAGACGATAAAAAATCCACCACCATTTGAAGACTTATATCATTGCTTACAAAATAGACATTATGGAAGACCCCCTCTGCTTCTGGCCGAGTTCCCCTTTTGGCATAAAATTCGTCAGCATGAGAACTCAACTATTTTCGGGCTTGGGACCGAACAGACACGTCTGTGTCTGGCAGCATTAGATCAATAAATAATATTTACAGAATGTACAAAAATCAATAAATAATATTTACAGAATGTACAAATCAATCAACATGGATTAAGTTACATTGACTATTATCAACGCTATATACAGAAATGACATGACCTATATACATATTATTCATCGAACTCAGAAATTTCCGACAGGACAGTGTTTCTGTGGTTGTTACAAGAATCCGAACTGCAATTACACAAACCTGAGCAAGAGAGTCCTGCCTTCTTACACCCACACCTTTTTGTACAAGCACTCTTGCAACCACAACTGATCAGATTCAGTAGGTTATCGGGGGCACATGGCTTTGTGGCTGCAGTCGGTACAAGAAGTCCATTGTCTAGCAACCACCCCCAATCCGTCGGAGGAAGCGAAGTGCCCAGCCATTGTTGGACCTGGAGATAACATCTGTAGACATGTTGTTGTGCAGCATCTCTGCTTGGTGGGAGTGAGGCTAGGTCGATGGGTTTATTCAGTTTAGATTTTGCTACATAACGCTTGTAAGTGACATATCTATATTGGTCGAGAGAGGAAACAGTTTTACTCCCGTATAAGATCAGGAGAAGTTGTTCCCCGGCAGCGGCTACTGCACTTGGTGTACTGTCATCCGCCAAAATTGTGTTGACATACTGTTGTGAGTCGCTAGTAACACTGGAGACAATTGTACTGAATACTTTCTTCTTACCAACTCGAAAGAGTGCAGAAGTAGTGTCACAACCACTTATAGAATGTGCTACAAGGAGGTTGCTTCTATGGTCACCCATTTTGGTTGCTATTTCACTAACTGAAACTAGTAAGTTTGGGGTAATGGAATACATCATGTGAATATTACATCCCGGTTGAACTCGAGAGGTAAGAATGACTAACAAGTCTGTGTCTGTTCCCACAACGACAACATTGTTGTCATCTTGAGCGATGTCAAGTGCAGTTTCGGCTATCAGTACATCAGCATCAGCCTTGGCCTGCTTGGACTGAATATTGATAGCAGATAGCTCCTGCATTAGAAGATCGATCAGTTGGGTTTTGTTCTTGGCATTTGCAAGGAAATTGGATTGGGGTGTGGTGGCTGGTAACTCGGGTGAGATATTGATATCAATGGAATACCTGTCTTTAGATCTACGGGCTTGTTCCATGCCCTTTGTCGACATTGTACAAGCATAACCATCAAAAACAACCACGACGTTCGCCCCAAAATGTCTCACTAGATAATTGGAATATGATGTACATATGTCCTTATATGACGACTGTTTAGGCCATACAACTGCCCTCAATAAAAATCCACCATCTACAACAAACAGAGAATGTTCTGGGATTTTAGTTTGCTCGGAACCGTATGTTTTGAGGATCTTACCGAGCGTGCTTTTCTGTGTCTTCCTCATTCCAGCAGAATCAAACAATGCTGGTGGTTTCGGGGCGAGTTCATATTTGAGATACTCTTCTATCTCTGCTTTTGACTGAATAACACATGTGATGCGGTTGAACAGAATTGTGGGGTCAATCACTACCTTACTTCCACGGACTTTGATGCTATTTGCCATTGATGCAAAAGACTTCACAGTGTCAACACGTCGTAGTTTGATGCTGTTGAACGTTTTGCTTACAACATTCGATACGCAACATTCACCAATTTTGCGAACTTGGTCACAGTTCACAGTTTTGTCGGCCACAAGCCCGGTCGCTATAGAGACTAATTGTAGTGGATCTCTATTCTGAAAGGGGGAATGCACTCTGAGCCAGTTCAATAATTTGGTGATATCATTGGCATCAGTCAATTGTGAACTTTGACAGAGATCCCGATGTTGTTCGCCATGACCAGTGTGAACATGAACAAAATTTTCGAGAGCATTACATATCGGAAGGCAAAGAGGTAGTCCATGTACCCATTTCGCAACAGTGCTATCGGTTATTCCCCTGCCATGTGTGAGACCACCAGGGAGCTTGAACATTCTCATTAAACACTGCTCTATGGTCTGATCAGAATATATCCCGTCCCAGAATTTATCTGAGCGCCTTATGGTAAAGTAACCTTTCTCAGTGAACAACTTCAAATCATCCTGTTGCATTATTTCTGTTAGCTCATTCATCTGCTGCAAATAGAGATGAGAACTTTTTGCGTATGCAAAATGACCACCTGCGTGAAATACTGGAATCATATTGCGAACACAATATGTGTGGAGTTCCCAGTCGCCTGTGCGCTCTGCTCTCAAGAACAACTGGAGAAGACCTATTTGCTCGTAGTATTGTACCCAAAGCTTTCCTGTGCGTCCTATGGACGCATTCTGGAGAAGTTCGTGTAATTTTGACAGTAGATGGTTGACACTTTCTTGATTGACAGCGTCAGCTGTTGTACAGTCACCTCTGGCAAGTCCACAGAATATTTCATTGACTTCTGTGCAGTCTATGTTATCTAGTGTTCGGCTTTCTTCAAACACAAGTTTTGTAATGGCAATTTGTGTTAGCAGTGTTAGAGTACACATCAAGGGCGTGCACACATTACATGCCAATGCATCTTGAGTGTAGGCGAACACCACATTATGTGATTTAATCGAACATGGAAATTGAAACAATGATGCTATAATACGGTATTTGAATGAGAAAAGTCGATGCCGTTTGAATTTGAGTTTAGGGGGTATGGTTAATATTTCACACGTTTCACCAGTTCATTATGGAATAAATGACTATTGTTATATATCATTATAAAGCCACTGCTTTTCTGTAATTTTTGATATATAATTTAACTCCCAAAGTAGTCGTAGATTTGATTTAATGGACATTGTGTACCGTTGTGTGTATGAAAACAATAAAATTTTTTTCATAATTTTGTACATTTTCGTGAATATTTCACCATTGAGTGTGAGGATTGGTACAAAGTTGGCATTTTCTGTTGGGGATATGTATTCTCAATATAATTCAGCACGATATTTATGATTCTCACCCTACTAAGGCGAATAAGAATGAGAAATATGGAGCTGGGTCGAATTTTTAAAAAAAAATTTTTTTTCATCAAAAAAACGCTATAACTAAAAAAGCTCAACTCGGATTCGCGGGGACTTTTCACACTTTATCCGCAATGTGTGTCCCGGAAACATATAAAAAAATCAGCTTTCTCCGATTTTTTTCCTTACTTTCTCATTTTTATGTCTAATGTGCCTGGTCTATTAATTAAAATTGATAATTATGCCCAAGACCTGGAAGTTGTAAAATCAAAGGTGCATCTAGGGCCTTGCAGTGGTGACCTCTGTCCTTTTACCCATACATCATTACATGTACCAACATTCCCCCTTGTGTTTCAACCACTGTTACTCCAATTTGAAGGATATTTGGTGTTGTGATCGAGCATCATGGAGAAACAATGCATGCATAGCTGCTGTAGCATGTGTTTCTTCCCACATTTTTTCGGAGTTGTGGTACTTTTTCACTCTTTTGAAATTGAATTGGAAAATTTTGTTTATAACTAGTTGATTTGTTACAATTTGTTGGAAAGTGCCTGCTGATACCCTCAAATGTATTGCTACAAAATATTTCTGGTGAAGATTTTGTTCCTATTACTTATCAAGCAACAACCTAATGAATATGCTGTATAAAGCCACCAATCTGATGTTTGACACTTTTATCGGAGCTGTTATGAAGGCTTATGGAACTCAAAATGTTGATTATGGCAGGACTTTTCTGTTCACCCATTAATCGATAAATTAAGTGTTATAGTTGGAAGTAAGAAGCATGAAAGGTCCAGAACTTTAAAGTCTAAAAAGAGTGTTTCGCAATGTAACATGATTTTTGCAGATACACTTATTTGGAGGGTTACCTGCCTGATAGTGTTTGGAACATGTGTGGCCAGGATCTTCAAAAAGAAATAAAGAGTTAAACTTTGAGAAAAAAGGCATATGCCTTGAGTGCCGGAGGTAGCGTCATACAATGAAGAGAGCCCAATCCCCCCCTCACCCCCTGCGGGAAATTTTTGTCTCAAATGGAGCTCACTTGTCACCTTTTGGGGATTGCTTTGTGTACTGCGTTCTTGAAAAAAATATGTGAGACCCTCTAGATGTGCCCTTTTGATCTCAATATGCCAATAAGCCCCCTCGGAGAAAGTACATGCAATAATGGTTATGTAAGGTTGATTTGATGTGTTTTGAATAACAATGTACTTTTAAGTACATTAGATGGTTTATTGCAGTGACAGGTTACAGTTACCCTTATGTCTTCTCCAACAGATATCATGAGTGTATTGCTGTCCAAGAGTAAACAAAGCTATTATACTTATTGATAAACCAGACAAATTTAACAATTTAATCAGTATCAAATTGATGCATGGGATAAAAGGGGTTACAGTGCAAGGGGTTTGTAAATATATTTATTCATCTGCAATGTATGACTTTGCAGTGCATTCTACATAGGAGAATATCGTATTTTCTTCCCAAACCACCACAGTGATACATACATCTTTACATACTCTTTTGTCCTTCCATACTTCTTCTGGTGGACTCCTTCAAGTTGACCTTTGTTGAACTCCCCAAATCAAAACATAAACAAAAGAAAATGTCTGCCTTCAATCTGCCTTAAGGGGACGTCCAACCTAACTTTGGTCAAATTTCATGTAATTTTCTTTCAAGTCTAAAAAAGGCCCAAAATGAATAACCCCAATAATTTATATATCAAAATTCTTGGAATGAAACATAGAACGTGTGGAAACTGAAATTTGCCATGGAACTGCTGCCATGTGTAAATAGCACCACCTGAAAGTCTGCTATGGCATAAGTAAGAGAACAAAATTTTTACAATAAAATACCTCAAAATAAAATAACAGCTGTATTCTATAAACATTGAAGTACATACTCGAAGAAATCTTTTCCTAATTCATGAAAGTAATAAAGATTGAGACCAAATGTTATAAGTGGAGTGCTCAGTGATTGAAGGCAGACATTTTCTTTTGTTTATGTTTTGATTTGGGGAGTTCAACAAAGGTCAACTTGAAGGAGTCCACCAGAAGAAGTATGGAAGGACAAAAGAGTGTCTCCCAATATAAAGATGTATGTGTCACTGTGGTGGTTTGGAAAGAAACTATGATATTCTCCTATGTAGAATGCACTGCAAAGTCATACATTGTAGTTGAATAAATATATTTACAAACCCCTTGCACTGTAACCCCTTTTATCCCATGCATCAATTTGATAGTGATTAAACTTTTAAATTTGTCTGCTTTATCAATAAGTATAATAGCTTTGTTTACTCTTGGACACAATATACTCATCATATCTGTTGGAGAAGAAATAAGGATAACTGTGACCTGTCACTGCAATAAACCATCTAATGTACTTAAAAGTACATTGTTACTCAAACACATCAAATCAACCTTACATAACCATTATTGCATGTACTTTCCCCAAGGAGGCTTATTGGCATATTGAGATCAGAAGGGCACATCCAGAGGGTCTCACATATTTTTTTCCAGAACGCAGTACACAAAGCAATTCCCAAAAGGTGACAAGTGAGCTCCATTTGACACAAACAATTTCCTAGGGAGGGTGGGGGGGGGGGGGGGGGGCTCTTACTTGTATGACTCTACCTCCGGCACTCAAGGTCGAAATTGGCTCAAACAACTGAAAAACTTGAAGAGCAGATGAAGGAGAATAAATTTGTAAACACCGGACTGGATATCAATACCTCAAAGTTGAAGCGAATATCTGCAAGAGAAAGTTATTATAGAGAGAAATCTGCCAGGTTAGAAGTCAACTCCGCGGATAACTCTGTAGCCCAGCTAAATGACGAGCTTGCATTGGCAGAGGAGAAAATTAAGAAGCTCCAAAATGGTAAGCTTGTCTTGGAAGAAGAACTCAAGACATTGCACATAGATTTTGAAAATATGAAATCCCAGAGAGTAGAAACTTTTGATGTTGATACAAACTGCTACACATCAGACTTTCGACGTCTGGTTTATAACTTATTGGATCAACACGTCAGTCTTCAGCATATTGGACCTGTCATAAATACTGAGGTATTCAGTGAAAAAGAGAACACCACACTGTACAGTGATGAAACAAGTAAGTATGGTGAGAAGTATATGAGATTTCATGCCACTGATGATGAACAGAGACTCGGGGTACTTGGTATCAGAGACCTCGCAACAAAATCAGCAGGAGATACTCTGAAAACATTTAAGGAAGTATTGCAGGATATAGATGACAGGAAAGAGGAGACCAATTCAGACATAGGTAAAAAAATATTGTGTAATATCCAGAATACAATGTCAGACAGGGCAGCTACAGAGTTAAAGGGACATGAGATGTTGGAGAATTATAGAAAGAATATCCTTCCAGATGTAAAACCTCACTGGAATGAGATTGATGCGGCAGATCAAAAAGTCATAGAAAATATGAATAACTTCTTCTGTGGGCTACATAGTTTCGTACAAATTGCTGAGGTGTCTCAACAGGCAATGTTGACACTAGAAAGGATGCAGGATAATCCAAAACCATCAGGACCACAGATATTCAAACCAACAGAACCAGGTACTGTGCGACTTATAAGAACAGCTGCAAAAGCTTTTGCTAGAGGGGGATGAAAAATCAGGATGTCATGGCGATTATATTATTATATAATAATATATTATATATATTAATTATATATTGCCGAGGAGCTAAAAAATAATGATATGCTATCTCTGCCTTTTGTACCATTCAGAGGCAATAGATTTAACATTATATTTTTCAATGGAGCATATGTTTACTTTTTCCACGAAAAGATGACATCATATTTGGATGGCAAAGGATCTTTAAATTTGCTCTTAAAATCTGTACTTGCAGACCTCAAGGAACCAGCCAACATTGCAGGTTGCAAAGCTCTTATTAACTGGACCATTATGGAGAGTAATTGAAGACAAAAATATTCACTTACTTGATTTATCCATCATAATATCAGACGTCGTTTCCTTTCTTGAAAATGCGATACCAAAGCTGAATGAGTTCATGTTGGGCAGAGTACCAGCACCACCACATGCTCAATGGTTTATTAAGAAAAACAAAGTGTATAACTTCCTTATGGCACCATCAAAGTATGACAATGAAGTAGAGGCATTGCTAGCTGTTTTATTACCATCAATAACAAAACTGATGAAGAACCACTACCAGGAATTTCTGAAAGATGGAAAGTTCTATGCAAAGGGGGGCAGCAATATTTGGAATGTCACAAATAGTGTAGAGAAACATAACAAATTTGCAGAGAGAGTTTTTGCCTATTGTGACCAGCTACTACGTTTCAAACCAAATATCAAACATATCTCCCAGGAGGCATACATCATGTTCTGTCTGAACCAAACAGATGAGTGGTTATCAAGCAAGGTAAAAGAGAAGCAGGATGAAATGATAAAAAAGGCAAGATCGGGTGAGTAGGAAGAGAAAACAGGAAATCATCAAACTAAGGGAGGAGAATCAAAAAGCAAAAAGGAAAGAGGAGGAGAGAGCAGCAAAGAAGTTTAGGGAGAAAGAAATGATTATAGCAGATGTTTTGCATTTTGGATTTTTATCAGACAGAGGGTCAGATGGATGATTCCTTGGTGCAGTTAAAAGCCAAAACTAACAGGGAGGATGCACTGAAAGCTCAATTACGGTTCCGAGAACAGATGCTTTGTCAACAAGCAGATCAATCATTATTCAGGTTCTCAGTTAAAGATGGAGAATGCCGCCATAATCTATCAGTGGAAGAACTCGCCAACAATGTCAAACAGCTGATAAGAGAGTCATACAAGGTCCCTGAGCTAGAACAGGAAGTTCACAAGGCCTCCTATCTCATTGGTAAGAGAATTGAACATCTATGGGAGGAGAAAGGAGAAGATGTCTGGTATATTGGTACAGTGATTTCAACAGTTCCTGGATATCCTGCATGGTTTAACATCAAGTATGACAATGATGATGCCCACTATGTAGTCAAGTTACACTCAAGAGATGGAAGAAGGAAATGCAAAAATAGTTCTCAACTGAGTGACCTGGAAGATAACATTTGTATTTATATATATAGACAGTTCACGGAGGGTGGATTACTACTAAGACTGGGTGGGTAGTTTTTTCCAACACAAGTTGCACTAGCAAATTTTCATCTGATGGAATACTGACTTGAAGTCAGTGGTCCATTAGGTGAATGTTTGCTAGTGTTTCTTGTGTTGTTAATTCTTGGCCTGAAAAGTCTACCCCAAGGTGACTGAGTAGTAATCCACCCTTCATGTACTGTAAATGTGTGTGCTCAGGTTCACGGTTATGCAGTAGAATATTTTGTATACATTTTGTAAATAAAAAAAAATTAAATAAAAAAATAGTGTTCTTTGCATGAAACAAAAAAATAATGTTCTCTGCATATTTCTGTTCTCAATATTATTTCGCTTCTTTATCAGTTTTTGTTTATTCTCTCATCACTATGAGTGACTAGGTAGTGATTCGGTTGCTTTTTTAGTTCAGAGTTATCATCATTTGGACACCGTCACCGATGAAAAACACTCCATAATTATGTAAACAAAATTTTTTAAAAATTATATAAATTTTAATACCGGTATTTTTAAAAAGAGTACAGCTCCCAATGCATGCAAACTTGCCTCTGTTACCAGTGGGAGTTCATGTATAAACAACTAATAAAGAAACTTAATAAAATGTGAAAGAAGCGAAAACTCAGTACAAACTCACCATATGTTACCAGTGGGAGTTCTTGGATTGAACACCTAATAAAGAACTGAATAAACTTTTGAAATCTCAGTACAAACTCACCATCTGTTACCAGTGGGAGTTTTTGGATTAAACAACTAATAAAGAACTTAATAAACTGTGAAATCTCAGTACAAACTCACCATCTGTTACCAGTGGGAATTCTTGAATTAAACAACTGATAAAGAACTTAATAAAATGTGAAATCTCAGTACAAACTCACCATCTGTTACCAGTGGGAGTTTTTGGATTAAACACCTAATAAAGAACTTAATAAAATGTGAAATCTGTTGAATCAAATCATGCGAACTTGCCTCTGTTACCAGTGGGAGTTTTGCATAAAACAACTAATAAAGAACTTAATAAAATGTGAAACATTGTAAATTGTCGGACATACAAACTCACCATCTGTTACCTGTGGGAGTTAATTTAAAAATTAAAATTAAAAGTACGTGATGTGTTGTGGTGAAACTGCATCGGTGAACCAAACGTTTTGTTCACAACTAAAATAATTAAATTCCAGTGATGATCACCCTGACGTTTTTAATTTCTCTGGTCACAAGCGGTATTCGGTACACAGTATTGGCATCTGGTAATAATTTTGGTGTGTCACTGTGTGTGTATGTGTTCAATAGTTGTCTCGGCTGACTGTATGGAGACTTATGAATTAGTAAATTACCATTTTACTGAAATTTCACCAATGACCCTGGACCCAGGAGAGTTCAACACCATATTTGAAGCCATTAATATTGTAATTCTTTGCATTGGTGGGGGTTTATGAATCTAAATTTTGCTGATATTTTACATGTACATCAGGCAGGATGTCAGTGTTCTGTAAATTATTTGATTTTGAAAATTATGAAAAATATTTTCAACTAGATGGTGCCATTTGTGTGCGAAGCACACTATAGTATATCCCCGCATTTGCACTTTCCTTTTTGGTTAGTGCAGGATACAGACTTGGATAAAAAGGCTTCACGCATGTGTGTGATTTAAAATGATAAAACAGTATTTAATTTCCTTCTGAAGACTCACATGTGAAACTACTTCAATATTTCAAACAAGATACTTCACCCAACATGATGTATAAAGGGTAGTGTTCTGATCACATCATTGTCACATGATTGAAAAACCACCTGGAACAAAATCAAAATTCCAAAACCTTCATGCACATCTACAGATGCTATCTGAACATGTTAACTTGGTTTAAACGTTTCAAATTCAATACCCTACGAGCCTTTGAGCGGACAAAGATTTTTCTAAGGATAAAAGTGGTTCCACTGGAACCACCTGGAACCAAATCAAAATTCCGAAACCTTTATGCACATCTACAGATGCTATCTGAACATGTTAACATGGTTTAAACATTTCGAATTCAATACCCTAAGAGCCTTTGAGAAGACAAAGATTTTCTGTGGATAAAAGTTGTTCCACTGGAACCACATGGAACCAAATTGAAATTCCGAAACCTTAATGCACATCTACAGATGCTATCTGAACATGATAACATGGTTTAAACGTTTCAAATTCATTACCCTAAGAGCCTTTGAGTGGACAAAGATTTTCTAAGGATAAAAGTGGTTCCACTGGAACCACCTGGAACCAAATAAAAATTCTGAAACCTTCATGCACATCTACAGATGCTATCTGAACATGTTAACATGGTTTAAACGTTTCGAATTCAATACCCTAAGAGCCTTTGAGCGGACAAAGATTTTCTGAGGGTAAAAGTGGTTCCACTGGAACCACTTGGACCCAAATCAAAATTGTGAAACCCTCATGCACATCTACAGATGCTATCTGAACATGTTAACATGGTTTAAATGTTTCGAATTTAATACCCTAAGAGCCTTTGAGCGGACAAAGATTTTCTAAGGATAAAAGTGGTTCCACTGGAACCACTTGGACCCAAATCAAAATTCCAAAACCTTCATGCACATCTACAGATGCTATCTGAACATGTTAACATGGTTTAAATGTTTCAAATTGAATACCCTACGAGCCTTTTAGCGGACAAAGATTTTCTGAGGGTAAAAGTGTTTCCACTGGAACCACTTGGACTCAAATCAAAATTCCAAAACCTTCATGCACATCTACAGATGCTATCTGAACATGTTAACATGGTTTAAATGTTTCAAATTCAATACCCTACGAGCCTTTGAGTCGACAAAGATTTTCTAAGGATAAAAGTGGTTCCACTGGAACCACCTGGAACCAAATCAAAATTCTGAAACCTTCATGCACATCTACAGATGCTATCTGAACATGTTAACATGGTTTAAACGTTTCGAATTCATACCCTAAGAGCCTTTGAGCGGACAAAGTTTTTCTGAGGGTAAAAGTGGTTCCACTGGAACCACTTGGACCCAAATCAAAATTGTGAAACCCTCATGCACATCTACAGATGCTATCTGAACATGTTAACATGGTTTAAATGTTTCGAATTTAATACCCTAAGAGCCTTTGAGCGGACAAAGATTTTCTAAGGATAAAAGTGGTTCCACTGGAACCACTTGGACCCAAATCAAAATTCCGAAACCTTCATGCACATCTACAGATGCTATCTGAACATGTTAACATGGTTTAAACGTTTCGAATTCAATACCCTAAGAACCTTTGAGCGGACAAAGATTTTCTAAGGATAAAAGTGGTTCCACTGGAACCACCTGGAACAAAATCAAAATTCCGAAACCTTCATGCACATCTACAGATGCTATCTGAACATGTTAACATGGTTTAAATGTTTCGAATTCAATACCCTAAGAGCCTTTGAGCGGACAAAGATTTTCTGAGGGTAAAAGTGGTTCCACTGGAACCACTTGGACCCAAATCAAAATTCCGAAACCTTCATGCACATCTACAGATGCTATCTGAACATGTTAACATGGTTTAAAAGTTTCGAATTCAATACCCTAAGAGCCTTTGAGCGGACAAAGATTTTCTAAGGATAAAAGTGGTTCCACTGGAACCACTTGGACCCAAATCAAAATTCCGAAACCTTCATGCACATCTACAGATGCTATCTGAACATGTTAACATGGTTTAAACGTATCGAATTCAGTACCCTAAGAACCTTTGAGCGGACAAAGATTTTCTAAGGATAAAAATGGTTCCACTGGAACCACTTGGAACCAAATCAAAATCCCGAAACCTTCATGCACATGTACTGGTGATACCTGAACACACTAGCATAGTTTAAACATTAATGCAAGTGAATGTAACACCGGACGGACGTACGGACGGACGTACGTACGTACATACGGACGGAGATAACGACAATATCCCTGATGAAAGCGGGGATAATTACCAGGTAACATTACCACATAATGTATGCTGAAATTCTTTTCTCTGTTGAGATTCATACTGTACTTTAATACAAAAGAGGGAAGAAGCCAAGCTTCAAAAGATTTCTTAAATAGTTGATTTAGTAATCAAGGACATTGATCTTTTCACACTGTGTAGCAAGAATACTGCTTATGTTTGGCAAATCATGAGAATGTCGAATGCTAGGGCCCACTTCAACACTATTCATTTAAGGGTTGGGTTGCAGTGCACCCTCCAATAAAAGGGAAGGGCTTGCTACAATTAAATAATCTAGTTTATCAGAATCAGACTATTATTTTCTTTTAACATTCAAACGATACTGGATATTATAACTTTACTGGCATTTCAATTCGGACCTAGTCCTTACATAGAATCACGGCAATCATTTTTACAGAAATTGTCAACGTCAACTTAACGAAACTTCAGTAAATGATCGGATATACAGTACGTGGAGAGTGGATTGTAACTAAATCACCCACGGAGTGGAGTTATCACCCAAGCTATAACTTTCAATTTTTGTACATATCGACAAAAAACACAAGCAATGTTTCAGCCAATGAACCTCTGGGTTTAACCTGGAGGTCCATTAGCTGAAACTTTGCTTCCGCTGGTTATGCTTTGCAACAAATTTGCAATTATTGCTCAGGTGGAATCTCCACTCTGCAGGTGATTTAGTGATAATACACTTTCCACGTACTGTAAATGGTCGTAACTCCTGAACCTGTGGGCCAAATTACAAATACTTTTTAATTTTGTGTTCAGAATGTAGTGCCCTTTACACTGACATATAATCTGATATATATGAGTAACATCAGTAAGCCTGTGTGAGCTACACATAAGCATATCATGTCTTCGGCTTTTCGACATCCGAACCAGCAGAAAATTTTCCAAATTTTGAAAATTGAAATCACCATAACTTTTGAAGTACTGGGTGTATCAACATAATTCTTTTCAGATTTGTATTCAGGTTGAAATTCCCTAAAAAATGATATATGACATGATGTATATGTATGAATT
This sequence comes from Pictodentalium vernedei, assembly GCA_031216915.1. Taxonomy (NCBI): domain Eukaryota; kingdom Metazoa; phylum Mollusca; class Scaphopoda; order Dentaliida; family Dentaliidae; genus Pictodentalium; species Pictodentalium vernedei. Next base: position 270,823,578 of record CM062295.1, read on the forward strand.
TGAAATTTTTCATGTTCCATCACTACCAAAAGAGTACAAAATAAATCACCCAATGCCTACCCCTTGACAGTGGTGGTGCTAGTATTTCCCCGACAGTGGGTACTGACACCCCCGACTAAGGGGCTAGGTATATACTAGTGGGAGTGAGGCAGTATATAGCCGTATATACCGACAAAGGGGCCCCCTGGGTTTATATTTGGGCTCAGTATAAGAGCCCAAATTTGTACTTAGTGCATTTCAGGCAAATTTCTTTAAAAATCTACTTCAGATCCAGCAGTTGGAATATTTTGATATTTGGTATGCAGCATCCTTAGGAGGGTGAGATTCAAGTTTGTTCAAGCCATGTCCCTAGGTCCATATTTGGGCTCACTGTGGGAACCCGAATGATAACTTAGTTCAAAATGAGGAATTTTCTTTAAAAAATCTTCTTCTTCAGATCCAGCAGTCGGAATGTTTTGATGTTTGGTATGCAGCATCCTTAGGGGGGTGAGATTCAAATTTGTTCAAGCCATGTCCCTAGGTCCATATTTGGGCTCACTGTGGGAGCTTGAATTGTAACTTAGTTCAAAATGAGGAATTTTCTTAAAAAATCTTCTTCTTCAGAACCAGCAGTCAGAATGTTTTGATATGTGGTGTGTAGCATCCTTGGGGGGGGGGGGGAGGGGAGGGGGGATTCAAGTTTGTTAAAGCCAAGTCCCTGGGACCAAAATTTTTCTACTTCAGATTCACCAGTTGGAATGTTTTGACATTTGGCATGCAGCAACCTTAGGGGTGGGGGGGGGGGGGGAGGGGGGGGGGGGGCATTCAAGTTTGTCCCTTGGTTCATATTTGGGCTCGCTATGGGAACCAGAATGACACCTTAGTTCAAAATGAGGAAATTTCTTTAAAAATCTTCTTCAGATCTTCAGATCCAGCAGATGAATGCTTTTGATATTTTTTATGCAGCATCCTTAGGTGGGGGGGGGGGGGGGGGGGGGGGGGGGGTAAGATTTAAGTTTGTTCAAGCCATGTCCCTAGGTCCATATTTGGGCATATTTTGGCTCACTGTGGGAGCTCAAATAGTAACTTAGTTCAAAGTGAGGAATTTTCTTTAAATCTTCAAATCCAGCAGTCGGAATGTTTTGATATTTGGTGTGCAGCATCCTTAGATTCAAGTTTGTTAAAGCCAAGTCCCTGGGTTCATATATGGGCTCACTGTGCTAGCCCGAATTATAACTTAGTTCAATATGAGGAAAATCTGGGTTTTTTTAGATCCACTGGTCAGAATCTTTGGATATTTGGTATAAGCTTTTCTCAGGAGGAGCAGATGCAACTTATTGAAATCAATTCTCTGGGTCACCATGTCAGGTGGGTGCACTCAGGCCCCCTGGGGCCTCTTGTATTATTTCATTGTAACTTCGTAGGATCACTACAGATGATGCCCAGATGAGAATGTCCCCTTTTGGTTGTGATCATTCAACCATGATGTCTGCCCGAGCCTGAAGCTCGAAAACCTTTCATGAAGGGATTTCATTGTAACTTGGTAGGATGACTTCATATAATGTCTAGATGCGATCATCCTCTTTTGGACACGATTGGGCAACTGTGACGCCTACAGGGGCCTGAAGCACAGTCTGCAAGTCTACAGGTCATAATTATGAAGGGATTTCATTGTAGCTTGGTAGGATGACTCCAAATAATGTCTAGATGAGAACATCCCTTTTTGGTCACAAACATTTAGCCTTTATGGCTGCCTGAGCCCAAAGACCTTTAGCATAGTCTATAGGATCGTATTTTTGGAAGGATTTCACTGTAACTTGTTAGGTTGACTCCATATAATGCCTAGATGATGACATCTCCTTTTGGTCGTGATTGGTTAACTGTGATGGCTACAGGTGCCCGAAGCCTGAAAAAATGTGCACAGTCCACAGGTCATATTTATGAAGGGATTTCATTGTAACTTCTTAGGATGATGCCCAGATGAGAATGTCCCCTTTTGGTTGCGAGCATTCAACCATTATGGCTGCCCAAGCCCGAAGCACGAAGCCTGAATACATTTAGCACAGTCTACAGATGATATTTATGAAGGGATTTCATTGTAACTTGGTAGGTTAGACTTCTTGTAATGTCTAGATGACAATATCCCCTTTTGGACACGATTGGGCAACTGTGACAGCTACAGGGGCCCGAAGCTCAAAAACTTGGTAGCTTGGTAGGTTGACATAATGTCTAGATATGAACGTCCCCTTTGGACGCAATTGGGAAACTGACGGCTATAGGGCCCGAAACCCAAAAACCTTTAGCACAGTCTACAGGCCATATTTATGAAGGGATTTCAATGTAACTTGATAGGATGACTCGTTTTGGAATAATTTCACTGTAACTTTGTAACTTTCGTTGATATACGTTAACTGTGAGGGCCACATACATTAACTGTGAGGTCATAATAACCCACCCCTCAGCTCTTTAGTACAGTGTACACCTCAAATTATTTTTATCAAAAACATAGCATACAGGGAACAGAAATGAACATATTCCCAATCAGGGGTCAGCCGAGTGGGCAACTAGGGCGAAGAAGTTGCCTTGTCATTCCTCGAGTCGGCTTACACTGGGGGTGAAATTCAAGTCGCCCTCCAGAACTTCCTCGAGAGACATGGCAGTTTTATCCATTTTCTTGAGTTTTAGTTTTAAAAAAACGCTTCTGCATTCATAAAGTAAACACGACTGCTGTTAAAATCCATCATACAGTTCTAAAAATAGCCTAAATTAGCCTAAATTAAAATTTGTGAAAAGAGTTGTAATGGCGTAGTCGTTCGCACAATTCGCTCCAACTGGTAACAACCAGCACAAAGTTTCTGTTTAAAAACAAAGTGCCAGCAAAAACAACTAATCACTCAAGACACGCATTGTGTCAGTTAGAATTTTTAAAAATTAACCACCGTTTCAAAAGAATAGAAAATTTGAAGGAGATAGCTCATACATAAAACGTTGAAATTGCTTACGTTTCAGTACATACTTTTCCATTGAAAAATTTGTTCCGCTGAAATTCGCACTGCAATTTGCATTGAAAGTTTTTCTTTGAAACATGTGTTCCAAGGGGGTTAAATGTAATAAGGCTATGATATAAATCACACATATAAGGATAAAAATGGCAGGCCTTCATTGCACCAATCGCACGTGTCAGTATGTAAGATGATCAGCAGAAATTGTCATTTTTTTTTTAAACAATATTTTTATTTCATGCTTCTGAAATTGGGTTTGGCGAACAGGCTGAGCCTATCTTAACGCTGTAACCTTACATATCGAGAATTTACATTGCTAGGTGCTTGTGCAGTTTTGTTTATGGTGACTGTATAATAATTCTAAGTAACATTTCTAAACTAAAGTTTAATTTCTAGTAATGAACCACAGTATATCGCAAAGCATTTCTCCCAACATCCAAAAGTGACGAAAAACTCAGTTACAGTACGTGAAAGGCTCAGGTTCAGTAAGTGGAAGACAGGCTCCCTCTAGGTCACAGCGGAGTAGATCCCCCACTCGACAAACGTTAACTATGTTGAGAACAAAACACAAGGAAACAGTCAGAGGCCCCTCTGCTTGTGACTTAAATGCAGGGATCCACGAAAGGAATGTTCTCCAAGTTTGTATCAAGTGGATAATCCACCCCCGCACCCCATTACCGAATTTATTTACATATTTGTATGTCTATTTTAAGTCAAGCTCAAGAAAATAATTATGAATTGTGGTAGAAATTACAATCTATCCACTAGGATTTACATAAAATTCAAGTTCTGACAGTTTCAAACCGTCTTGTTTTGACAATGAACTCTTGAACAATTTTAAAAATAGAAGTATTGTGCAAGTCAGATTTTTGCAAATTACCATGAAGTAGGACCTCGATGGTTTTATCATTGTTTTCCAGTTTATCAAACATCATTTGGCGATGTTGAACGTGGAGAGGACAAAAAAGTATAAAATGACTTGCGTCCTCATAGTGATAGCCACAGGGACATTCAGGATTTTCACTAATAAATCTGTCGAACTTATGACCGTTTAAGTCGCTACAGTTTAGACGAAGTTGGCAATGGATAATCTGTGCTTTTCTTTCCCCGACATAGCAGTATTTAGGGACAGCGTGGTCATCAGCTGCTAACGCCTGTTTCAAAGTATTCACTGATTCAGAGTTCCTGGCATTCTCATCTAAGTTGTTTCAAAACCTCATGGTGGATGGTAGAAACGAGTTTGAGAACCAAAGAGCGTTACATTTAATTTCTCGTAATAAATTGGATGTTCTAAGAGGATAAGGGGTTACTTCAGAGACCGGTTGGGGAGTTAGCAAACGAATGTAATTGGGTACGTCTCTATTAATTATCTTAAACGTAGTTATGATCTTGTGTCATTTTCTGCGTTCCTTCAATGATATGAAACCAGATTCTTTATAAATAAGATTGTGACTAGTCCCTCTTGGCACCCCGATAATTGTACGTAGAGCGTCTAATTGTAGATTTTCAAGAAGAATATTTTTCGTGTCACTGCAGTTGTCCCATATTACATCCGCATAATCAAATATCGGAAGAATGAAGTACCTGTAAAGTGTTTGTAGAGCTGATCTGGACAGTCGGTATTTTAGATTTCTGAGGCAATTTAGGGCTAACCTTGTTCACTATACTGTCGACATGGGTATCCCAGGAACCAGTGTTGGAGAAAATTAGACCCAAATGTTTATGCTCAATCTTTTCTTCGATTTGCTCTCCATGTAAGTACAGTCTCGGGCAATCAAGGGGGTTTGTTTTGTGGGATATATTTAGTGTTTCTGTATTTTTGGGATTGAATAAGACCTGCCAAGTTTCTGACCATGTGGCGATTTTCGATAGGTCGTCATTTAGAATTTCAGCTGAGAGTTTGGCATCTTCAATTGCTAAGTACAAAGTTGTGTCGTCAGCGTACAGTCTTATATTAGACATAATATTATCAACGATATCATTAATATAGACATTAAACAGAATGGGGCCTAATACTGAGCCTTGTAGTACTCCTGCCGGTACTATTTTGCTCTCAGACATTTCTCCATTAATGACAACGCACTGGGAACGATGTGACAAATAACTTTCAAACCACAACAAAAGGTTACCCCTTATTCCCATTGAACCTAGTTTGTATAATAGACCTTTGTGCCATACTCTATCGAAGGCCTTACTGATATCACAAAACACGACTCTTGTATCTGTATTTGTATCTAAACTTGCAGAGATATCGCGATCAATGTCAATTAATTGATAAATCGAACTGTCTCCGGGAATGAAACCAGACTAGTGGGGTCAGGAGATTATTTTCAGGTAAGAAGGAAAACAAATGTTTGAATACAATTTTCTCTAACATTTTACTTACACTACTAGTTAGAGATACAGGGCGGTAATTTTTTTTACTATGTATTGATTCCTTCTTATGTATAGGTATTACCCTCGCCTTCTTCCACAAATCTGGAAACGTTTTGCTAGTTAACGATAAGTTGAATAACCTAGCCTGGGGGGAAGCCAATTCCTGCGCACACGGTTTTAGAATTTTGTTATTAATTTTGTCTGGTCCGCTCGCCTTTTGTGGGTCTAATTTATGAAGAACGGCTGTTACCTCATCTTCAGTGACTTGTATTTCGTTTAAAGAAAAGTTACTAAAAGTTAATGAGGGTAACTCTTTTCACCAACCAAACTTGATTGTTCAATAAAAAAATCATTAAGTAACCCAGCTATTTCTTTTGCATCACTGATCACTTCACCGTTTTCTTCTAGGGAAGGGAATCTATCATTATTGTTTTGTTCCTTCGAAAAAGTTTTCAGAGTAGCCCACCAATGTTTTTGACCAAAGTTGCAAGTTGATACTTAATTTTCAAGTTTTATGTCATACTTGGCTTTTGCTTTTCTAATTAATGTAATGGTTTCATTTCTGATTTGTCGAAAATGTGCCCAATCTTGAATCCTATTACTCAATTTTGCTTTATGGTGAGACCTGTCACATGATCTCATCATTTTCCGTATTGAAGAGTTCATCCAGGGTTTATCTATGGGTCGGACTAGAACCGATTTTTTGGGAATATATTGAGTAGCCATATCCATGATATATTTAGTCAGGCTTTCGGTAGAGTCATTTATGTCATTATTAAGGAAGCAATCCCAAGACGTTTGTGAGAAGTGATTACGCAACCCGTTGATGTCCATCTCATTGTAATTCCAAACCGTTCATTAATAAGGTTTATTGCGGGGAGATTGTGTTGTTAAGACTACCCCAGTTGCATGGTGATCACTGCAGAATGGTGGAATAATTAGACATTTTTCTACACAATTTTTACTTGATACGAGAACAAGATCAATCAGACTACTTGAGTTGTCAGTAATGCGAGATGGAGACTCTATTACTTGTTTCAAACTAAAGTAGTTTTCCAAATGAGTGATTTTGGGATGTTTTGCCAGGAGACAGTTGGCATTGAAGTCACCCATTATAATACATTTCAGTGACATATCAGTTCTGGCCACTTGGATTGAATCTTTGATTAAATGCCAGCACATGTTATTGGCAGAAGGTGGTCTATAGATAACACCTACGATATATTTTTGGTTTTGTAGTTGTATTTCAGTCCAGATTATTTCCAAGCCAGGTCGTTCTAAGTCGGTTCGGCATTTAAAAACAGTGTTTGACTTTATATACACAGCTACCCCTCCTCCCATTCCATCCCGGTCTCTACGCAATAGACTATGGTATCCAGGGATGTCAAGAATTTTATTATCCACATCTACGTTCAGCAGGGTCTCCGTCACTCCGATAACATCGCAGTGCCCTAGCTCTGCATGGAGTAAGTCTTTTTTGTTTCGAAGTCCCCTTACATTAATGTGTATTATGTTTAGAGTTCCCAGGTTAAGTTCAATATCCCCATTTAAAATTAAATGGATAAAAATCATTAGGGTAAGCCCACGAAGACCGCTGGTACTTATAAGATTTACTAGAATTACTGTCACGAAACTGAGTGATGAGCGTGAGTCTCTGCCATGAAAAAGACCAATCCTAGATCTATATGTGGTTATGTTGTCACCCATTAGGGTATGCTGTTATTGTTATAGAAGTATATATTTTTAAGGAAACACCTTTCTAAGGTATGGATATCGAAATGCTTTGCAGAAAAATACTGTGATAAATTTATAAAGTCACCATTTGTGCTAAAATAAAGCTGAACATGGAAAGAAAAGTAAATACAAAAGAAAACAATAAATACAAAGGTGTTTTGTTTCATCAGAAACGTTAAATGGATAATGCGGATGGTACTGGATTCGCTTGATGGTCGTCCAACGGAATAATCTTTATTATCAGTATACAGTATTAAAAAGGTAGGAAGTGGAAAGTTTCCTTTTCGAGTGACGGTATCTTTCATTTTAGTGTTCATCCATTAATGCCCTCTGCAGACTGCACCCCCACCCTTACAGCGCCGAATCCCTCCTCGGGTGAATGGCACATTCTGCAGAGGGAACCAATAGATTTAATACAAACACCTCTCATCTCAATACTCCACTGAATGCGCAGAGTTGATCGATATCGAGGGTACTGCACAGCATATGCGCCTCCCGACAAACATCTACAATCTCCGAAAACAAAACCCCATCAATCATCTGAAGAGAGACTCAGCCGACGAACCATCGGGCTATCACCGGTGGTTCGTGAGCCGGGTATCTGCAGGCACCTAACCTCGGAAGCATGCAGACATCCATCGAGCAGAAAACCAATGCCATCATGAAATGGCAGCCAAACAGCCCTCCACGTACTATGAAGACAACGAGCAGACAGAAGATTTACACTTTAACTAACCCAAAATTGCTTACCTTCAAATAATTATTTCTTATGGAATTTAGATACAAGTTTGGAAAAACTCTAAATCGACAAGGTTAAATGGAAAAATTTTATGATCCAGCCACCCCTTTATTCATGAAATATCACAATTGATCCAACCCCAACTGTAAAAGTTTCGGTCAAAATATAATTGTGTCAGTTCTGTGTGATAAGTACAACTCTAAATCGGCAAGGTTAAATGGAAAAAGTATATGATCCAGCCGGCCCTTTAGTCATGAAATGTCACATTTGATCCAACCCCAACTGTAAGAGTTTCGGTCAAATATAATTGTGTCAGGTTCACTTACAACCGGATGATCAAAATGTGACGTAAAAATTTCACGAGATATCTGTGCTCTCATAATCATACTGTGCACTGTCCGATTCATCCATTCTTGTTTCGACTTACATTTTGGTTTAGTTTTAGGATGAATTAAGAGACCAACTTCGATGCATAAATTATGACACAGGACTACATGTATTTGATCTCGGGGCCTGAATAGTGAGAATAATTTTGAACCCCTAAAATACTCCCCTAATGTGATAGGAGTGTGTGAGGTTCCTACTAGTTTATTACATCTGAGAACCACGACGAATCAGTTGCTGGCCAAAGAGCTGTCATATAATTTGTTGCATATGGATTCATCTGTTCTCAAATCCTTACATTTAACTGAATCATTTAAAAATTGATGTTAGTCTGCATGAGATTTAAAATACTTACATAATGGAGTGTGGTGGGTGGGTCCTACCAGATCACTTCACCTGGATATATCTCTCTTCAGTTGTTTGCACCCATTCAGACTTTTACAAACTTCACTGTGTGAAGCCTCATGTGGTGCGATTTGCACTTTATGCACACCGCACAACATGTTGCATCACACACCTACAAATATTCCATACGTCAACCAGACCTATACGGCTACTTATCTACATATATATACACATATATACATACACATAATTATACCTTCTCGGGATCTACATTCTGAGAAATCATTTCAAACTCACAATCCAATTACCTAATTGGGTGGGCATGTGGTATGGTCTCACTAGTTTGTTACATATGGATGCATCTCTTCTCAGGTCTATGAAATTATCTTAATCTTACGTATTTGTGTAGGTCTTCATGAAGTATAAAATACTTACTTAATAGGGTGGGGTGGGTGCATCTTACAAGATTACTGCACATTGATATATTAGTCTGTTATCAGATTTTGCACTTAACTGAATTTAGCAAATGCCACTGTGTGGTGCCTCATGCAGTGTGATCTGCACCTTATGCTTACCACACGGCATGGTGCATCACAGAGTCTGCATTCTAAGAAATAAATTTAAGCTTCCAAAACACTTGCCTTATGGGGTGTAGGTGTGGGAACTTCTCACAAGTTTGTTGAACATGTATACATCTGTACTTGGATTTCTCTTGAAGTTCCCAAAACACTTACATAAAGAGATGAGGGGAGGGGGGGGGGGGGGGGGGGGGTGTTCATACCCACTTATTGCATGATATATATATATAAAAAAGTATCTTTCCCTGGTTTGGGATTCACTTGGGGTGTGGGATGGGGGGGGGGGGGAGGTGTTTAAACCCACTTATTGCATATGTATATCACACCTTACTATATCTTTTCCCTGATTTCCCGAATTTGAAATTCTCTTGAAGTTCCCAAAACACTTACATAATCAGCCAAGGGGTGGAGGGGTGGGTGTTCATGCTCATTTCTTGCATATTTATTACAATTCTCTTGGGGTGTGTCTTTGTGGCGGGGAGGGGGGGGGGGGGTGTTAATGCCATTTATTGCATGATATATATATCACACCATATTATATCTTTCCCACTTATTGCATGATATGTATATCACACCTTAGTATATCTTTTCCCTGATTTTCCCTAATTTGAAATTCTCTTGAAGTTCCCAAAACACTTACATAATCAGCCGAGGGTGGGTGGGGGAGGGGGGGGGGGGGTGTTCATGCTCATTTATTGCATATTGCATTTATTACAATTCTCTTGGGGTGTGTGTGTGGTGGGGGGGAGGTGTTTATGCCACTTACATAATCGGCCGAGGGTGGGAGGGGGGGGGGGGGTGTTCATGCTCAATTGTTGCATATTGCATTTATTACAATTCTCTTGGGGTGTGTGTGTGGGGGGGGGGGGGGTGTTTATGCCATTTATTGCATGATATTTTTATCACACCATAATATATCTTTCCCACTTAATGCATGATATGTATATCACACCTTAGTATATCTTTTCCTTAATTTCCCTAATTTGAAATTCTCTTGAAGTTCCCAAAACACTTACATAATCAGCCGGGGTGGGGGGGGGGGGTGGGTGGGGGGTTATGCTCATTTATTGCATATTTCATTTATGACAATTCTCTTGGGGTGTGTGTGGGGGGGGGGGGGGGGAGGTGTTTATGCCATTTATTGCATGATATATATATCACACCATAATATATCTTTCCCACTTATTGAATGATATGTATATCACACCTTAGTATATCTTTTCCCTGATTTTTCCTAATTTGAAGTTCTCTTGAAGTTCCCAAAACACTTACATAATCAGCCGAGAGGGGGGAGGGGGTGTTCATGCCCATTTATTGCATATTGCATTTATTACAATTCTCTTGGGGTGTGTGTGTGTGTGGGGGGGGGGTGTTTATGCCCATTTATTGCATGATATAAATATCACGCCATAATATATCTTTCCATGATTTGAAATTCTCTTGAAGTTCCCAAAATGTGTGCGTGTACCATAATATATCTTTCCCACTTATTGCATGACATGTATATCACACCTTAGTATATCTTTTCCCCAATTCCCCTAATTAGAAATTCTCTTGAAATTCACAAAACACTTACATAATCAGTGGGGAGCGGGGGGGGGGGGGGGGGGGGGGGGGGGGGGGGGGGGGGGGGGGTTATGCCATTTATTGCATGATATATATATCACACTATAATATATCTTTCCCACTTACTGCATGACATGTACATCACACCTTAGTATATCTTTTCCCTGATTTCCCTAATTTGAAATTCTCTTGAAATTCCCAAAACACTTACATAATCAGCAGGGGCTGGGAGGGGGGGGGGGGGTATGCCATTTATTGCATGATATATATATCACACCATAATATATCTTTTCCACTTATTGCATGACATGTATATCACACCTTAGTATATCTTTTCCCCGATTTCCCTAATTTGAAATTCTCTTGAAATTCCCAAAACACTTACATAATCAGCCGGGGGGTGGGGGGGGGGGGGGGGGGTGTTCATGCCCATTTATTGCATGATATAAATATCACATCATAATATATCTTTCCCTGATTTGAAATTCTCTTGAAGTTCCCAAAACACTTACATAATGAGCCTGAGGGAGGGGGTCGTGCCCATTTATTGCATGATATATATATCACCCCATAATATATCTTTCCCTGATTTGAAATTCTCTTGAAGTTCCCAAAACACTTACATAATGAGCCTGGGGGAGGGGGTCGTGCCCATTTATTGCATGATATATATATCACCCCATAACATATCTTTCCTTGATTTGAAATTCCCTTGAAGTTTCCAAAACAAAACACTTACATAATCAGCCGAGGGGGGGGGGTGTTCACATCAATTTATTGCATATTGCATTTATACACTTCACATGAATACACCTGTTTTCAGACTCCGGATTTTTTTCTGAAACTCCCACATTGGACTGTGTTGGTCCTCATGAGGTGTGAATGAAATTCGGATCTTCAACTACATTTGCACAGATTGTGACCTGGAGTTTGTTCAAGGTTTGTTCTAAGCTTAATAGGGTATAACATTGTTTATGTTTGTCTAAACAATTTAATTAAATTTCTCCAGGTCCTTTGGAATTCGAATGTTTATAATGTCGTTGTGGTTATCCTTAATGAAGATCCTCCCATCCACTGACCATGTACCCTGAATCTTCTTAAGTTTTTTAAGTTTTAAGGCCTCCATAAGTAGTGAATGCTTGAATTTGGTCAAGTCCTCATTTATATACACCTGTTTACCCCTTATTAAAGTATCTTTTAACTTCTTTCTCGCAGAGAAAATACGTTGTCTTGCACTGTAGTTTGTAAAATGTACAATCAGCTGACGGGCCCCTGCACCTCTCTGCGGGCCCACTCTATGGGAACGATCAATATCTGATTGTCGGATGTTGGCCCCTATCTTATCAGCAATCTCAGTAATGATATTGTCAGTCACTTCACCTTCAACCTCGTCTATTCCACTGATTCGAAGGCTTGGCCACCTTGTGTACTGCTCAAGATCATCTACGCGGAGCTCCAGTCTACTAACCTCGCCGGTCAGCCTACTGACCTCTCCCCTTGCCTGAATCAACTCATGTTTCAAATCCCTGGTAGCCTCCATCACAGCACCCTTTACCGCTTCATTTATGACCGCCTTCACATCATCATACAATAGGGTTTTTAATCGCTGAGCTACAGCATCAACATCAAAAGCAGGCCCACCATAGCCATATTTGGGTGTTCTATATCAAATTCTGGATTGGACAAATCAGACAAATCAGACTTTTCATCAATTTTCTGCAACTTAACTTGTTTTGTGTGGCGTGATAAACTAGAAATATGTTTGTGAGGACTGAAAAGTTTTCTTTTCGATCTCCCTGGCAGAGGTATCACATGAAAACAAATAAGACTGACAACAAGTCCAACGAAATTAGGAGACTTCGTTACCACATCCTTTCATTTTCGACTTTCATTAACTTCCAAATATCTTTTTTTCAAATCATCACAAGCATTGAATTACACATCTATCTTTTCATTCTCGTCATTAACACCAAAACCATCCGTCTAAGTTTCAAAATCACATTTTTGATAAACAATCAGCAACGACAAACAACCCAAGCGCCATGACAGTCGTTACTCTGTCATTTTTCTGCACAGTGACAGAAGGGAAGGGAGGCAACTGTAATATTTTGTCATGTACCTTAGGAATAAATTTACTCAAATTGTTGGCTTAACTTGACATAGTCAAGATAAGCTATTGCCATCACGCGTGCGGAAGTCTGTGAGTCTGTTAGTCTGTGAGTCTGTGATGTCTGTTCACATTTTCCTTTAGCACGGGCTACACTCCGCAGTTCTTGTCTGATCATCACGAAATTTCATATGCAGGTTTGGGGTCATGTCTACATGAGCACGTCCCCTTTTGGTCGCGATCGGGCAACCGGTATGGCTGCCCGAGCCCAAAACCCGAAAACCATTAGCACAGTCTACAGGTCGTATTTATGAAGGGATTCCATTGTAACTTGGTAGGATGCCTCTGGATAATGCCTAGATGAGAAGGTCCCCTTTTGGGCATGATCTATCAACCGTGATGGCTGCCCAAGCCCGAAACTCAAAAACTTTTAGCACAGTCTGCAGGTCATGTTTAATGTGGAGGGATTTCATTGTAACTTGGTAGGATGACTCCTTATGATGTCTAGATGAGAATTTCCCCATTTGGGCATGATCTGCCAACTGTGACGACTGCCCGAGCCCAAAACCCGAAAACCTTTACCACAGTCTACAGGTCATATTTATTGAGGAATTTCATTGTAACTTGGTGGGTTGACTTCATACAATGTCTAGATGAGAAAGTCACCTTTTGGGTATGATTGGGCAACTGTGACGGCTACAGAGGCCCAAAGCCCGAAAACATTTAGCACAGTCTAGAGGTCATATTTATGAAGGGATTTCATTGTAACTTGGTAGGATGACTCCAAATAATGTCTAGATGAGAATGTCCCATTTTGATCGTGATCATGCAGCCTTGATGGGTGCCCGAGCCCAAAAACCTTTAGCATAGGCAAAAGGTCATATTTATGGAAGGATTTCATTGTAACCTGTTAGGTTGACTCCATGTAATGCCTAGATGATGACATCCCCTTTTGGTCGTGATTGGTCAGTTGTGATGGCTACTAGTGCCCGAAGCCCGAAAACCTTGAGCACAGTCTACAGGTCATATTTATGAAGGGATTTCATTGTAACTTCTTAGGATCACTCCAGATGATGCCCAGATGAGATTGTCCCCTATGGTTGCGATCATTCAGTCATGAAGGCTGCCCGAGCCCAAAGCCCGAAAACCTTTAGCACAGTCTACAGGTCATATTTATGAAGGGATTTCATTGTAACTTGGTAGGTTAACTTCATATAATGTCAAGATGAGAACGTCCCCTTTTGGACATGATTGGGCTACTGTGACGGCTAAAGGTGCCCAAAGCCCGAAAACCTTTAGCACAGTCTAGAGGTCATATTTATGAGGGGATTTCATTGTAACTTGGTAGGATGACTCCAAATAATGTCTAGACGAGAACGTCCCATTTTGGCCATGATCATTCAGCCTTAATGGAGGCCCGAGCCCAAAAACCTTTAGCATAGGCAAAAGATTATATTTATAGAAGGATTTCATTGTAACCTGTAAGGTTGACTCCATATAATGCCTAGATGATGACATCCCCTTTTGGTCGTGATTGGTCAACTGTGATGGCTACAAGTGCCCGAAGCAAGTGCACTCCAGATGATGCCCAGATGAAATTGTCCCCTTTGGTTGCGATCATTCAACCATGATGGCTGCCCGAGCCCGAAAACCTTAAGCACAGTCTACAGGTCATATTTATGAAGGGATTTTATTGTAACTTGGTAGGTTGACTTCATATAATGTCTAGATGAGAACGTCCCCTTTTGGACATGATTGGGCAACTTTGACGGCTAAAGATGCCTGAAGCCCGAAAACCTTTAGCGCAGTCTTCAGGTCATATTTATGAGGGGATTTCATTGTAACTTGGTAGGATGACTCCAAATAATGTCTAGATGAGAACATCCCATTTTGATCGCGATCATTCAGCCTTGATGGGTGCCCGAGCCCAAAAACCTTTAGTATAGGTAAAAGGTCATATTTATGGAAGGATTTCATTGTAACCTGTTAGGTTGACTCCATATAATGCCTAGATGATGACATCCCCTTTTGGTCATGATTGGTCAGCTGTGATGGCTACAAGTGCCCGAAGCCCAAAAACCTTGAGCACAGTCTACAGGTCATATTTATGAAGGGATTTCATTGCAACTTCGTAGGATCACTCCAGATGATGCCCAGATGAGATTGTCCCCTTTGGTTGCGATCATTCAACCGTGATGGCTGCGTGATGGCTGCCCGAGCCTGAAGCCCGAAAACCTTTAGCACAGTCTACAGGTCATATTTATGAAGGGATTTCATTGTAACTTGGTAGGTTGACTTCATGTCATGTCTAGATGAGAATGTCCCCTTTTGGACATGATTGGGCAACTTTGACGGCTAAAGGTGCCCGAAGGCCAAAAACCTTTTGCACTGTCTACAGGTCATATTTATGAAGAGATTTCATTGTAACTTGGTTGGATGACTCCAAATAATGTCTAGATGAGAACGTCCCATTTTGGCCGTGATCGTTCAGTCTTGATGGGTGCCCGAGCCCAAAAACCTTTAGCATAGGCAAAAGGTTATATGTATAGAAGGATTTCATTGTAACCTGTTAGGTTGACTCCATATAATGCCTAGATGATGACATCCCCTTTTGGTCATGATTGGTCAGCTGTGATGGCTACAGGTGCCCGAAGCCCGAAAACCTGGAGTACAGTCTACAGGTCATATTTATGAAGGGATTTCATTGTAACTTCTTAGGTTCACTCCAGATGATGCCCAGATGAGATTGTCCCCTTTGGTTGCGATCATTCAACCAAGATGGCTGCCAGAGCTCAAAGCCCGAAGCCTGAAAACCTTTAGCACAGTCTACAGGTCATATTTATGAAGGGATTTCATTGTAACTTGGTAGGTTGACTTCATATAATGTCTAGATGAGAACGTCCCCTTTTGGACACGATTGGGCAACTGTGACGGCTTCAGGGGCCCAAAGCCCAAAAACCTTTAGAACAGTCTACAGGTCATAATTATGAAGGGATTTCACTGTAGCTTGGTAGGATGACTCCAAATAGTGTCCAGATGAGAATGTCCCCTTTTGGTTGCAATCATTCAACCATGATGGCTGCCAGAGCTCAAAGCCCAAAAACCTTGAGCACAGTCTACAGGTCATATTTAATAAGGGATTTCATTGTAAGTTGGTAGATTGACTTCATATAATGTCTAGATGAGAACGTCCCCTTTGGACGCAATTGGGAAACTGTCGGCTACAGGGGCCCGAAGCCCGAAAACCTTTAGCACAGTCTACAGGCCATATTTATGAGGGGATTTTAATGTAACTTGATAGGATGACTCATTTTGGAATAATTTCACTGTAACTTGGTAACTTTTGTTGATATACGTTAACTGTGAGGGCCACATACATTAACTGTGAGGTCATATTAACCCACCCCTCAGCTCTTTAGTACAGTGTACACCTCATATTATTTTTATCATAAACATAGCACACAGGGAACAGAAATGAACATATTCCCAATTATCACAATTCTTGTCTTATTTCATAATCCTTTCATAAACATTGAACATTATCCTTTTCATCAAACACAACACACAAGTTGAGCTACAGTGTCATTGACACTTTCATTAATAATGCTAAAATAACGAAGGTTATCGAAAAAAAATTTAACTACGCTGTTCAATTCAATTATGGCATTCAGAAACCATGAATGGCCCAGCTTCTTATGTGAACTAGAAATTTATTTTAAATACTTTAAATATTTAATAATATACCTTCTCCAAAAGAGACAAACACTCTCACAATGGGTAATCCTAAATTCCAAATCCACTGCATTGAAGCAAACACAAAATCAACTGCATGGTAACCATAGTCATCACTGGTAGACACAGTTTTTCTTGGGGGGGGGGGGGGGGGATTTTTTCTCCACATTTCGTCATGTTAGCTATTGTTGGGTCCTCTATGTACATTTATTTTTTTTCTGACTTCTCCCTCCTGTCCACTGATTTTTCCCTCCTGGCCCCTGACTTCTCCCAAAAGTCTCTGGAGGGAGAAGTCACTTCTCCCTAAAATCAGCTGCCAGGCTGAACCCTGTTCCCAATTATCACAATTCTTGTCTTATTTCATAATCCTTTCATAAACTTTAAACATTATCCTTTTCATTGGATAACTAATCTGCATTGGATGCAAAAACATTACATAGAAGTGTGGTGGCTCAGTTGGTAGGGCTGCACACTGCAAGCCGAGAGGTACCCGGTTCGAATCCCACCTGCGGCAAGCATGTTGTATCCTTGGGCAACACACTTCACCTCATTGCCCACGTGGGGGCACGGTGGCGTTGTGTACTAAGGCCTACTGTTCGAGGATGGAGCACCTGTCTTCAACCAATGCTAACCTTGCTTGTGTAGAGTTACCAAGTTAGGGAGCTGAGAGTTCCTTGCCATTGCTCAGTGGTTCTTTCTGGGTACTCTGGCTTCCTCCATCCGTAAAACTGTCGTGGCCACGATTAGCCATTTTGCAGAAATATGTGACTTTAAACAACAATAACTAACTAACTAACAAAAAATGGTACTTAATTTGGTTCTTCAATCAGAAATCTTTTGAAATCAGTGTTTTGGTCTGGTGAAAAATATGGGGTTTATCCCCACCCCAATCGGCGATAAACATCGACCCTACAAAAGAATTTTCATCGGAAAAAGGAATTTTCGGCAGAAAAACATTATTAAATCATTCACAAGTCAGCTTTCATGCACAATGTTTCTAAAGCTGTTAAAAAATTTGTAAACTTCAAAATTTTATTTAGAAAACCTCTACGGTTATTTTCTGTCGTATTTTATTTATTTTACTGAAACAATCATCACTTTGTGATCGTAAGTTTCATTTGGGTCCGAATTTCGTAATAAACATACCGATGTTGTGGAACGGTTCAGATTTATGTTTTGATCTGAAACCAAATCCATCGAAACTCAGCTCCTCGCAATAACCTCGAAACCCTCTGGTAAAAATAGATTATGCTATACGTTACGTCGTTGGTAAGCAAGCATGTCAGCTGCTGGCATTAAATGCCAAGAACAGTGAGCTTTTGAGTGAAATCGGGAAAATGAAGACCCGCCGATTACATAGTAATGCGAAAATTTGCTCCTACACATTTTCTTTAATTTGAGTGGTTGTTTGTAATTGAAGAACAAACAGAACATGAGATACTTGATATGGTATAAAATATGGTAGATATGGAAAAGACAGTAGTTAGTGCATTATCTAACAAGGGTTTTCTGCACTAGATGTGGCAGGACTTCTAGTTTTAACTGTAGTCTCAAAAGACCACTGTTGCAAATTTCCCATTTTTGGTATGTAAATATCTTTAAAAGGATGATTTGTAAGTTTGTTCATATCAAGCCCCTTGTTCCAAATTTAAGGGTGACATGAAGGCTCTGCATTTGAACATTATGAAAACAAAGCTCTTTATTTTCTGACACAGATGCTCCCAAAACTTCAGTGATCGAGAAACATTTTTGTGAGGACAGTTCAAAATTTAGTTCAAATATAGTTCCTGGGGCCATACATTATGGTCGCTATGGACTGGTCACTTTCCAAGTATGGGCAATATTTCCACGGAAGCTAATATGACAATACGTAATACGTAAGAAGGAAGCCCAAAGTAGCCAACATAATGAAATATTTCATTCCGCAACCATTACTCCAAAAACATTTCATGCAATTGATTAATTTCAGCCAAACATATACGTATCACAGTACTAAATATTTTCCTATAAGCGACCATTATAACGTTCAGGCGAAAAAAATGTGGTTGCATCATTTTAAATTTGGCATTCAAATATCTTTTGTCAAGTATAGCCCTTCAGACAACCTTTTTCTAATTCTTAAACAGGGGGTCATCCAACAAATTAGAGAGAAAAATAACAGAAAGGGAAGTACTGGTCACATGTACATATTTCTCAGGGAATTCCCAGCCAAAACACACCAATAGTCAAATGAATTTTTATGTTCCAAAAAGTCCTCAAATCACCCTCTTTATTCATCTTGAACATTCAACAGTAATGCAGGATGTTAGTAGAGTTCTTCAAAAGTTTATGGAAACAATATATTTTCTCAAGACTGCTTAGTTTTAGGGATTACATAATTTCTGTGTGCAACTTTTCGAGGTGGGTAAATCAAATTAAAATATTTGCAACAGTTATACTTAATGAGCAAACCCAGCCCTACCAAAGATACACTTACCTCTTTCGTGTGATGAAAAACTCATTTCTGCAATAGAATTCAACTTTTGGCTTCTGCCTAGTCAAAAGCAGGGGAGATTTGTTCTTTTGAAGAGAAGTGTCCAGTCTGTCAAATTGGTTTAAAAACGGGTATTGCCTCCGACAGAATTCCTACTCGGTTACCTAATGAGTAAGCTGGGAGGGAAAAGAATTCTCAGCTTTCTTTGAAAACTACCCTAATCCCCAAATAGAACTAAATTGTGCATCAGCACACAAAACCTTTTGACAAAATCTGTTTCAATTAACCATACAGCAAGATAAATAGTGCTGCACCCCCATGAAACAATATGTCAATTTTGTTTCAAAATTGGGGTTGTGCAGGGCTTATTATTCCTCTAAATTTGTGAGAATCCATTTGGATTCTTGCGAAAATCATTGCGAGAATTCAAACCTGCCAATGGTTGAACCCCTGTTGTATACTGATAATACATGTTAACCCTTTACCCAATACAGCTTTTTAATGTTTAGAACACCAACTATTGGTTTTTTAAAAAAAAAAATGCCCCCACCCAGGGGCGTTAATCGCTCACCTGGCAAAGTGGTTCATAGAAATATTTTGGGTCACATTCAGTTAACCATGGTTCATAAACACTACATAGGAATGATGTTATGAAATTATTCAGAATTCTAGTGTCCATGTCCGATAATTATTAGCATAGGTCTTCTTCCTGATTCTGATTGTTTCCAGTTCTGTCAGCTGTAGAGAAGTACTGCCAAACTTCTGAGGGTTGTTGTGTCACTGCAGCTTGAAATGCATATTTTATGGGAAAACTCTAAGGAATGGTTTTGAACATTAATGAACAACCTTGAACCAAACCCGCCCCTGCCCAAATATTAAGCCAGGGACTTGGAATGAACAAACTCAAATCTGCCCCCCCACCCCTCCCCTTGCGATACCATATATAAAAGGATTCTGACTGGCAGGAACCAAATTGGAGCAAATTTAGATCTGATCTCCCCAGAGATGTTTTACACCAAATATTAAAGTATTCTAACTGGTTGGTCTGAAGAAAAAGATTTTTAACCAAATTTTCTCATGTTGCACTGAGTTAAGGTGAGCTCCCATAACAAGCCCAAATATTAACCCATAGACATGGCTTGAACAAAAATGAATCTGAACCCTTAGAGATGCTGTATGTCAAATATGGAAAGGATTCTGGCTGGTGTATCTGAAGAAATAGATTTTTAAAGAAATTTCCTCATACTGCACTAAGTTAAACTTGGGCTTAAAAAGATAGACCAAATATCAGCCCAGAGACCCGATTCAAACAAACTTCAATCCCCCTCCCCCCCCCCCCCACCCCCTCCCCACTAGAGATGCTGTAATCCAAATATGAAAGCATTCTGACTGGTGCATCTGAAGGAGGTTTTCAAAGAATTTTCCTCATATTGCACTGTTGATATTTGAGTGCCCATAGGGAGCCCAAATATTAACTCAGGGTCTCGATTTGAACAAACTTGAATCTGCTCCCTCCCCTCCCTCCCCCTCTCCCTCCCCTAGAGATGCTGAATACCAAGTATCAAAAGATTTTTATATATGGTTATGGAGAAGATTCATTTTATTTAAAACTTTACTTGAACAAACAGGAATATCAAATTTGGTTCAATTTGGCCTAGTTGTTTATGAGGAGAGGTTGATAATTTTCTCATGTTGCACTGAGTTAAGGTGAGCTCCCATAACAAGCCCAAATATTAACCCATAGACATGGCTTGAACAAAAATGAATCTGACCCCTTAGAGATGCTGTATGTCAAATATGGAAAGGATTCTGACTGGTGTATCTGAAGAAATAGATTTTTAAAGAAATTTCCTCATACTGCACTAAGTTAAACTTGGGCTTAAAAAGATAGACCAAATATCAGCCCAGAGACCCGATTCAAACAAACTTCAATCCCCCCCACCCCCCCTCCCCACTAGAGATGCTGTAATCCAAATATGAAAGCATTCTGACTGGTGCATCTGAAGGAGGTTTTCAAAGAATTTTCCTTATATTGCACTGTTGATATTTGAGTGCCCATAGGGAGCCCAAATATTAACTCAGGGTCTTGATTTGAACAAACTTGAATCTGCCCCCTCCCCTCCCTCCCCCTCCTCCTCTCCCTCCCCTAGAGATGCTGTATACCAAGTATCAAAAGATTTTTATATATGGTTATGGAGAAGATTCATTTTTTTTAAAACTTTACTTGAACAAACAGGAATATCAGATTTGGTTCAATTTGGCCTAGTTGTTTATGAGGAGAGGTTGATAATGTAAAGTTCACGCCAGACAGATGGACAGATGGTCGACAGACAGAAAGTCATCACTTAAGCGCCCCCTGACTTACAGTCAGGTGAGCTAAAAATAAATATTCATCAAGCTCAATAATTATGGATGTTACTGGAACTGGCTGATGCCATGAGCCGGTTCCAATGACTGCCATATTTGTATAAATTTTATTGCCAGCGTCACAATATTTCAGGTCATGTTAATGTTGTATTGGTTAATTTGCTGCCTTTGTGTTAGATAAAGATTTAAACTGACTCATTTCTTTTCACGTGAATCTAGCAGCGGTGCTACTAGAATCTACATGGTTTCTCTGTGGAAATATAAGCCCTGGCTGAGGCTAATAATTCACCAATATCGATAGAAAGTGCCATGCGATCTCAACAAATGATGTCAAATATTCTTTTACCTAGTGATGGGGTAAAATATAACCCTGGATGTGCCTCCCCCTCCTCCCCTTTATCTGAGACGATATGCATTTTTTCACCTATAAGACGGCTTTCCTTCTAGAGTTTGCTTTTGTCCGATGTGTCAGTGAGCTTCATGCGCTATCTGTTGATTCTGCTTTCTTCAGAAATGATGCTAACAGTCACCTTCACTACTGATTGTTCTTTTCTGGCCAAGAATCAACTTCTTGATTCGGTACCTCCTCCCATCTGCATTCAGGCTCTCCCTGCTGTCGATGGTCGGAGGTCTCTTCTTTGTCCTGTTCGTGCAATCAAAACTCACATTAATCGCACTCTGTTCATTCGGAGGGGTCAGAAGATATTCTTTCTGTCTCTCATTCCTAGGAGGCAGTCTGTCTTTTCCCATTCTATTGCCAGGTGGATCTGTCTTGCAATCAAGCTGGCTTATTCCAGCTTGTCTGCTTAGGATCTTATTCTGAACCGGTTTAATGCTCATGAGGTTCGTGCCATTTCTACATCCTGGGAGTTCGCCAATTCTGTTTCGCTCCGGGATGTTATGAAAGCGGCTTACTGGAGAAATGCTTCTACTTTCTCCTCCTTTTATCTCTGCCACCTACAGCAGCAGTCTGAGAACCTTTATTCTTTAGTCTCTCTGGTTGCTGCTCAGGCTGTTGAGCACCCTCGTTAAATTTGTTTTTATCAGGTTTGTGCTTTGCTCGGCCTTATTCTTTTCAGGTGCCTTCTCTTTATCTTCATTACAGGTTTCACTATTATTCTCTGCCCTCCTTGCTTTTCTTTCTGCTGCTCTTGTTGGTATTGGTTATGTGATTCACCTCCTCCTATTGTTTATTCAGCCAATTGTAAACAATTGTGAGTAGGTTGAAAAGAAATTAAAATTTTTTAGTAAATTTTGTTTCTTAACATACCTACCACAATTGTTTACCGGAGGCCCACCCTCTTTGGGTATATCTTTGATATCGATGCCTCCCCGCTAAATCACAAACTTCTCATCAGCCGAAATACGGAATTGACATCACGGTTGTTGCGCATGCACTCGGTAAATGCAAGACGTGTGCAGAGAGAGTACCTGTAATGTCGAGCTCTGGTCCCGCTCGACCCTTTTTCGTGCTTTTGCACTCTATTACTTTTCCAACTTGTTTGAAAAAGTTTCTTAAGCTTGAGTTAGTTCCGAAGTAGAGCTTGCTCTTACGTTACAGCCAATTGTAAACAATTGTGGTAGGTATGTTAAGAAACAAAATTTACTAAAAAATTTTAATTTTTGTTTTGAGTTTTTCCAAGGTCAGCTCGGTCACTCTCGCCGATTTGACACCTGTCGACATTTACTGAGGAAGTTGTTCCTGCTGATCCTATCTTGTATGATAGTGGTTCTGCCATCTCTTCCAGGAATGGTGTATGGTCTTGGGGGTCCGAGGCTATATCTGGTGGTGTGTCTCTGGGCTCTCAGCATTCCCTGGCTTTTCAGCGAAGCTGTTTTTTGCTGACTGCCCTGTCTCATCTGGCTAGATTTGCTGCCGGTCAGTTGTGCCGTTTAGTTGCTTTGGCGAATCGTTTGTTGTTCCGCCTTCCCCTGTTGGTGAGTCGACTAGCAGGATGGGGCTGGGACATTGGCATCCAGGGCCTGCTGTTCGGCAGAGGCCAGTAACAGCTCCTGTTAGCAGTCACTCTTGAGACATTCCTCCAGTGATTTCTCACTGTGTTCCAAGTCTGGCTGTCGATCGATGCTTGTCGTCAGTCTCAGAGGATGGGCAGTTGGGGCCTTCTGTCGCGCAGAGCCCATTGGCAGGTTCCTGTCATTCTTGGGACAATCCTCCGGTGTCTGCTCATCATGTCCCAGGTCCAGCTACCGATCAAGATACGCCATCGGTTTCTCTAGAGGATTTGCAGGCAGGGCCTTCTGTTTAGAGGTCAGTGATTGCCCCTGGGAGTCACTCTTGGGACTATCCTCTGGTGTCTTCTCACCGTCTCCCTACTCTGTCTGCTGATCGATGTTTGTTGTCAGTCCCTTCTGAGAATTTGGTTCTTTTTCTAGAAGGGTCCATTGGGAAGACACTCCATCATGCGCGGCTGCTATGACAGATTTTCAAGATGAGCTGATGCAGGCCGTTCTGGCACTCACCCGGTTGCTTTCTAGCAGCCCTCAAGTTGGCTTCCCTGTGCCTCCTGAGGCACAACCTCCTTTGGTCGGCCGCAGAGATTTCTCGCCTGGCCCTTTGGATGCTATTCACTATTCCTTGGAGGTTTCTGCTGGTCAGCCTGAGTTGGGCTACGTCTCTTCTGCTACAGAGGATGACGATTTTTTTGAATGCGACAGGCCTCCCTCGTCAGTCTTGGGGCGGCTTTAGATTTTGTCTTTGCTTATTGCCAGACATTCAGTCTTCAGACCAGCCATCAGTGACCGTCAGGCTGCGGTCCTCTTTGGGGTTTTGCATCCTCTGCAGTCGCCTCAGGTTGTTGAGTCCTTCTAGGGCTTGGATGCCAAAATGATTTCCAAGTCCCTGAAGGGTTCTTTCTTTTCATTATCTGATGCTTTTCTGCCTCCGTCGTGCTTTAGTGTCTACAAATCCGTCTGTCCACCAGTCTTCCAAGGGATGACTACTGTGGACGAAGATTCTTCTTCCCTCAGGTTGACTAAGCCTAAGTCGTCACTTCTCCCAATGTCCGTCGTTGAACATATGGTGGGCCTGTCCTGAGAGATGCTGGGCATGTTATCTTTCACAGATTTTCCACCAGGGGAGTTTGATGATGCTCAGGTGCCTTTTCGTGTTTTGTCGCAGACTCTTATGACCTGACATGTGCTCACGCCTGTAACATGGCTAATTTGGAGCTTGCACGCCGGGATGCAGTGTTGGATTCTTCTCCATCCCTTCCTTCTGAGCAGCATGCTGTTCTGAGGTCTGCTTCTTTGGTTGGACCTCAGCTGTTCCATGGTTCTGTGGAAGCTGTCTGTGGTGAGGTTCATCGTCATTCGAAGGACCAGCTTTTGTTAGGACAGCTGGACCAGCCTGCTGCTGTGGGTGGTGGCCAGACTTGCTGGCAGCCTCGGGGAGGAAAGTCTCAGGACTCTCAGGGCTTGCCTTGAGTAAAATGGCCGGGGCCTAAAAAAAGTCCCCCAGATGTTGAGGTTGGGGCCTGCTGGGGGCCTGAAAAAGTTCCCCCAGATATTGAGGTCGGGGCCTTTTGGGGTAATTTTATGTTGTTACATTCTTTCCAATGGTGACCTTGGTTGATTACTTTTGCTTAGAAAAAAAAAATCCCAGGGACGAAAACCCTTGGACCCATCATGTGGGTGCTGGACATTTCGAACATAGACATTTTGGATTTTTTTGTTGATAAAATTTTAGGACGTTTCGTACATATTGTGGGGTGTGTATTTTCGATCCAAGGGTTGTCTCAAAGAAAAAAATTGAAAAAAAAAAACCATTTCAGTTTACCGTTTAAATAATTTCAATCCATGAAAATTCCCCACAGATTTGAATATTTCAGAAATGGAATGCGCCCCACCTCTCCACGTAGACACAGGTACACATTTTATTTTATTTCGTACATTTATTTTGACGGCAGTTTCTGTGTCTCGTGTTGCATTTATTCAGATGTTAGGATCGGATGTACCCGTGCATAGTATTGTGGGATTGAAGGGAATTCCCCCATTAGTTGACAAGCGTGCTTTCGAAGTCTCATAAATGTGGTTTTTTTTTTTTTTGTTTAATCTTGGGATTTTCTCAGTTTTCATGCGGATTTAGGTGGATGTTAATTCGAATCAGACAAAAACAGTTTGT
Organism: Pictodentalium vernedei; assembly: GCA_031216915.1. Classification (NCBI taxonomy): domain Eukaryota; kingdom Metazoa; phylum Mollusca; class Scaphopoda; order Dentaliida; family Dentaliidae; genus Pictodentalium; species Pictodentalium vernedei. The sequence goes on from CM062295.1 coordinate 270,849,101, forward strand.
ATTATTATTTTATCTGTTATTTGCTGCTTCTTCTATTGTAATCACACTTGCGTGAATGAGACGTGAATGGAAAAATTAATCTCGCAAAATTTCAGTGGCCAAACCTACCAACACTTGAGATTTCGGGAGCCAAGACAGAAAAAAAAGTCGGGGCCAAAAAAAAGCCCCAAGAAGGGGCCTCTCGGGGCTGATCTCGGGGCTGGGGCTGATCGGCCCCTACTCAAGGCAAGCCCTGGACTCTGTTGCTTCCCGAGGGGGTGGTTTCTCATCTCGGGAGGGGGGGGGGGGGGGGGGCCTCGTTGAGGCCACAAATGAAGGTCCTCACATTAATTCGCCTCCAGTCAGGGGAAGGCTGTTGCTTTTTTTCGACCATTGGACAGAGAAAACGTCGGACCCTTGAGTAATCGACGCCATCCAATCCGGGCTGCGAATGTCCTTTCGTCTGCACCCCTGTTTATCTCGGGTGCTCCTACCGACTCTGGTCCCTTCTGATTCTCTGCGTTGGGACCTTTTGGTGCAATAGATCGGCAATCTCTTCTCCAAAAGGGCGATTGAGGTGGTCAGGAACATCCTTTCCCCAGGGTTTTACTCATGACTTTTCTTGGTGCCAAAGAAAAACAGCCAGTTTCGTCCTGTCATCGATTTGAGTATCCTGAACGAGTCCATCATAGCACCTTGTTTCAGCATGGAGACTTTCAGGTCAGTTCAACGTTCGATTCATCAGGGTGTCTTTGCAGCCAGTATCGACCTGAAGGATGCCTATTTGCATGTACCCATTCATCTGGCGTCACGAAAATACCTTCGGTTCTGGTTTCGGGATCGTGTCTTTTAGTTCAAAGCTCTCCTGTTTGGTTTGAACCTGGCTCCTTGGGCCTTCACCTAACTGATGTCACATGTGCTTGCTTTTCATCATACTCAGTCGGCTGTGACTTCGTCAGCTTACCTGGATGATATCCTCCAATGGCACCATAATGCTGCAGTTCTGGAGTTAGATGTCCGGCAGTTGCTTGGCCTACTGGCATTGCTGGGTTTCAGAGTCAATTGCGAGAAGTTGGATCTCCTTCCTTCTCAGCAATTTTGTCATTTGGGAATGGATTTTGACTCTCTTCACACTGTGATGTCGGTTCCCAATGCTCGGGCGACGATCCTTTCTGCCTTGACTCTGAACCTGCTCTGATCCTCCTTGCTCTCGGCCAGGACTTTTGGATGCTGGGCCTTTGCGGTTCGGTGACAGATCTCATTCCGCTGAGTCGCTTGTTTGTCCAACCTCTCCAACACTTCCTGTTGGATCATTGGCATCCGAATGTGGATCCTCTGGACCTAGAACTTCTTATTTCTCAGTCCCTGCTTTGTCACCTCCTCCCTTGGTCCGATGTTCCCTGGTTGACTCCTGGTTTCTCTTTGGATCTTCCTTCGGCCGATCGCATCCTCACTGCAGATTCCAGCGATTGGGGCTGGGGTGCGACGTTGGATCCTCTCGGTCTGACTACTCACGACGAGTGGGACAGCGAGCAGGTGGCCCTCCATATCAACCAGAAGGAGCTCCTTGCTCTTCTTTTGAGTTTTCAGCTATGGATCTCTCATCTGTCGGACCACACAGTCCTACTTCTTTCGGATGACTCGACAGTGGCGGCCTACATGCGGAATCAAGGTGGCACACATTCGATTTCCATGTATCGTCTATCTCGGGATCTTCTACTGTCAGCACAGGATGTAAACGTTCGGGTGGCCTAGCAGACTCCCTGTCCCAAGGTGACAGTATACTTCCTACCGAATGGGTTCTGCATCGGTCAGTGTTTCAGGCAATTTGCGAGCAGTGGGGGCGTCCTCTTGTCGACCTTTCACCATTCACTGGAATCATCAGGTAGGGACCTTGTCTCCCCTTGTTCAGATCCACTAGCATTTGCGGTAGAAGCTCTCTCTGGACTGGACAGGTTGGATCAGCTATGCCTTTCCTCCTGCACCGATTCTTCCTCAGGTGATGGCGAAGATTCATGCTTGCATCATTCTGATCGCACCTCTGTCACCACAGAGGGTGTCGATCAATCTGCTGCAGCCTCTGTTGGCAGATCGGCTGATTCGTCTACCTCTACGCCGCGATCTTCTTTCCCGGGGTCATCCCAGGAAATATCACAACAACCTGGCGAGCATGTCCCTTCACGCCTGTCTTTTATCAGGTCCTGTCTCCGATGTAGAGGTTTTTCGAAACGAACAGTGGAGTGCATTTCTGCATCGTGGCAACATTCCACAGGCATGACTTATGCTGCTAAGTGAAAGGTTTTCTTCTGCTGGTGTACAGCTCAAAATGTGGATTACCGTAATCCTTCAGTCGCTCAAATTGCGGATTTTCTGGTATACCTTTTTGACTACGAGGGCCTCCAGACTGTTACAATAAAGGGCTATCGGTCTATGCTGTCAGATACTTTCTCGTATGTGGGAAAGCGGTGCATCTCTTTCTCTCCAAACTGATTCGGCCTTTTTCTCTGAAGAGGCCTCGAGTTTTGCGTCTTACACCCAAGTGGAACTTGGCATGGCTGTTGCATTGTTTGGAGGAGGCCGCCTTACGAGCCTTTTTCTGAGACAGATATGCATTTTCTCACCTATAAGACGGCTTCCTTCTAGCATTTGCTTCTGCTCGATGAGTCAGTGAGCTTCATGCGCTATCTGCCTTTGTGTTAGATAAAGATTTAAACTGACTCATTTCTTTTCACGTGAATCTAGCAGCGGTGCTACTAGAATCTACATGGTTTCTCTGTGGAAATATAAGCCCTGGCTGAGGCTAATAATTCACCAATATCGATAGAAAGTGCCATGCGATCTCAACAAATGATGTCAAATATTCTTTTACCTAGTGATGGGGTAAAATATAACCCTGGATGTGCCTCCCCCTCCTCCCCTTTATCTGAGACGATATGCATTTTTTCACCTATAAGACGGCTTTCCTTCTAGCGTTTGCTTCTGTCCGATGTGTCAGTGAGCTTCATGCGCTATCTGTTGATTCTGCTTTCTTCAGAAATGAGGCTAACAGTGTCACCTTCACTACTGATTGCTCTTTTCTGGCCAAGAATCAACTTACTGATTCGGTACCTCCTCCCATCTGCATTCTGGCTCTCCCTGCTGTCGATGGCCGGAGGTCTCTTCTTTGTCCTGTTCGTGCGATCAAGACTTATATTAATTGCACATAGTTCATTCGGAGGGGTCAGAAGAGATTCTTTCTGTCTCTCATTCCTAGAGGCAGTCTATCTCTTCCCATTCTATTTCCAGATGGATCTGATGTGCAATCAAGCTGGCTTATTCCAGTTTGTCTGCTTCGGATCTTGTTTTGAACCGGTTTAATGCTCATGAGGTTCATGCCATTTCTACATCCTGGGCATTCTCGAATTCTGTTTCGCTCCAGGATGTTATGAATGCGGCTTACTGGAGGAATGCTTCTACTTTCTCCTCCTTTTATCTTCGCCACCTGCAGCAGCAATTTTTTTTCTTTAGGGCCTCTCGTTGCTGCTCAGGCAGTTGTGCACCTTGTTAAATGTTTTTTCAGGTTTGTGCATCTCTCAGCCTTGTTCTTTTCAGGTGCTTCTTTCTTCATTTACAGGTTTCGCTATTATTCTCTGCCCTCCTTGCATTTCTTTCTGCTGTGCTTGTTAGCATTGGTAATGTGATTCACCTCCTCCTGTTGTTTATTCAGCCATTTGTAAACAATTGTGAGTAGGTTGAGAAGAATTAACATTTTTTAGTAAATTTTGTTCAACATACCTACCACAATTGTTTACCGGAGACCCACCCTCCTTGAGGATACGTTTGATATTGTTGACTCCCTGCTAAATCACAAACTTCTCGTTGGCAGAAATATGAAATTGACGTCACGGTTGTTGGGCATGCGCTCGGTAAATGCAAGAGGTGTCCAGAGAGAGTACCTGTAATATCGAGTGCCAGTCTCGCTTGACCCTTTTTCAATCTTTTTTGTGCTTTTGCACTCTTCCACTTTTCCATCTCGTTTGGAAAAGTTTCTTAGCTTGAGTTAGTTCCGAAGTAGGGCTTGCACTTACATTACAGCCAATTTGTGTGTGTGTGTGTGTGTGTGTGTGTGTGTGTGTGTGTGTGTGTGTGTGTGTGTGTGTGTGTGTGTGTGTGGGTTTGTCTTACCAACTTGACGAGGTAACTAGACAAAAGAGTTTGCGTGTTTTGCCTTACCGAGGTACAAAAGACAAAAGAAACCCTTTACCTTGGTTGTTTTCCCAGAACTGTACCGGCAAAACGAGGTAGAAACCGTTAGTCCACACAAAGGACAAACAATGGAGTACCTCGGTATGTAGGGAAAACAAGACTGTGTGTGTGTGTGTGTGTGTGTGTGTGTGTGTGTGTGTGTGTGTGTGTGTGTGTGTTTTTTTGGGTTTTTTTAGGTTAAAAAATCGCACTGGCACAGACATTTCCTACTGAAACGTTTTTTTCTTTTAATATGCCGCCGAAAAATTGTTTTCATTTACTGAACCCTGATTGGTTTCAATCAATGACAAAAAAAGTACATAAAATTGATTTAAACTAAGTGATGAGCTTAGGAACTGGTTAAACTGACTGGCAAAAATTGATGTTATTCATTGATGGGCTCTAATTTAGTCCTTACAAGGATGTTACGCGAGCTTTTGTTTTTCTTATAGGTGATGACAGGTCGAAGATTCAAAGGTTCATTTAATTTAGCATGGTAAAATTGAATTCATCTTTTAACATTTTTGCTATTTCGATATTCATTCTGTTGTAGGTTAAAGTGAAAGGAATGATGGACCTCCTTTCGCATTCGCCCTCTGATATGTTCATACCAAATGGCCAGAGGGTTTGAAGCGTATTGATCCAAAAAGCTTCACGTTTTTTTCTAAATTCATCCGTTTCTTCTAATGTGTCTTTAATTGGTGGTTGTTCAATAGGATGGATTTCGAAATCATCCAAAGAATGGCCCGGAAGGTTAAAATGTTGTGCTACTGGGGCATCATCATTATGTTTTATATCTTGTTTGTGTCTAGTAGCACATTCTCGGAAAGGATTTTGACTTTGACCAACATACTGTTTCTGACATCGCTTACAAGTGATAAGGTAAATAATGTTTGGTGAATCACAATGGAGGGGGTTACGGATCTGATAGTGATTTTTCGTTTGTTCGGAGGAAAATTCCTCTTTCTGATCAGGCATAAAAGTATGCAGTCTACAACGAGGCTTTTTGCAATTAAATACCGTGCCACAACTATTTTGCAATGGTCTGTTGTGTTCAATCTTCAGTGGTTTGAAATCGGTAGTTTCAGCTGGACTTTTGAGCTTTTTCAGGGTTTGGGATTTCAGGCTACGCAAAAGGCGCAGCGAGTACCCTCTCGATCTGAGGGCGCCAAATAGAGTAGAACAAGCCTCATTGAAATTTACCTTATCACTTGAATTGCGGTGGAAACGAATGAGCTGTGATTTGATGATACCTTTAAATGTATGTTGAGGATGAAATGATTTTGTGTGCAACTATTGATGTGAATCAGTTGGTTTAAAATATACTTTATAATCTAAATGACCGGACGCCTGAAATTGCTTGCCTTTATACACGGTCACATCGAGAAAATCAACAGAATTTTCACTGATAGTAGCTTTCAATTTAATATTTGGATCGTGATTGTTCAAAATTTCTAAAAATTCATCAAAATCTTCTTTTGAATGTTCCCAAATAATAAAAATGTCATCTAAATATCTGAGATATACGAGAGGATGCTTTGCACATTTGCTTAAGGCATTTTCCTCCCATTCCGCTACATAAATGCTTGCAAAATTAGGACTGAATCTTTTACCCATAGGACAACCCATTATTTGTAGAAAATATTCTCCATTGAATTGAAAGTCATTACCTTTTAAGCTCAGCTCTAAAAGATCCAAAATTTGTTCATCCGGGCGTTTCGCATCCGGATATTTTTCAAATGCATTTTTAACTGATTTAACAACACCTTTATCAATATCAATGTTCGTATACATACTGTCGATATCCAAAGTAGCCAAAATTGCATTTTTTGATATTTTCAATTTCGAAAATTTTGACAGGAAATCCTGTGTATTTTTTAGATAGCTCGGATGTCTATTTGCTATATGTTTCAGATGATAATCAATTAATTCCGAGATTGCATAAGATTCCGAATTACAATCTGATACAATTGGCCTCCCGGGTGGAGTTAAGTCATCCGTCCATGAAGAACGGTCCTTGTGGATCTTTGGAAGGATATAAAATTGTCTTGTTTGAGAACTGAGCTTAGCTGTTAAATATTTCAGTTGTTTTTTGGTAATGTGACCTTCGTCGAGGAGAAATTTTAAGATCTTATTGAATTTTTCGATATTGCTAGGCCAAATAAGTGAATCTATTTTCTTATAATGTTTAGTCTTGCTGAGTTGTCTCATGGCTTCCTTTATATAATTATCCCGACATAGAACAACTACCGACCCACCTTTGTTGGCTGGTTTAATTACTAATTTCTTATTTTTTTGAAGTTTTGTGAGGTCTCTCCATTCACCAGCTGTTAAATTGTCTTTATCGGAGAGTATGTTCATGCTGAACACCTTTTTGATGATTCGTTTGCTAGCCTCAATAATTTTGGGATCTACTTCACTATCTGGAGGTGACCAACCAGATGATTCTGTAAAAGGAAGTTTCCGACCGCTGGAGTTTCTAAAGCGGTCGGCTAATTTCATTTGCCTAAGAAAATTACAGTTGTATGATGGTAAATTTGTTTGGTTATCAGTTTTAGGCTTTGGTGCTGGTACAAAAGTTAAACTGCGATCTAAAAGCGATTTCTCTTGGGTTGTTAGGTCATTGGTGCCAGACAGGTTAACTACATTAGTTCCTAATCCCACATCTGTTAGGCGGCTGTTACCTTTGCCTTTACTTAGTTTAAATTTAGGTGGTTCAGCCAGTGATCATACATAATATTGGCGGTTCTCGTGGTCCAATGGATTAAATCCTGAGCAACATCAAACTTCCGTCATCAATTTTTGGTATAACGTTAACGTCCTTCACTTTCCGAATGGTTTCGTTGATGATGCTCAGGGTTCTCCTCTCAGCCTGAGGGAGTTTTTGCGAAAAGTTTAGTTCAGCGAAATAAATTTTTGCTGATCTAAACTTGCCCCTGATATCGCTAAGCATATTCCGCAACTGCTTAACTATGAGATCAGAATTATCATTTCAAGAATTCACGCCAATATTTAACTGGTTGAGTGCTAGAAGCCACTATCAGGGCTTTCAAAAAAAATGAGGGTACCAGAGCAAAAGCCAACATTTTCCTTGCTCATGTTTCATATTCATTCAAATGCAAATAATATTTTGTTGATACAAATTTGTTTTGTTGCAAATTAATGGAGAGTGCCCGTGGGCACTCTCCAGTAATTTGTAATAAAACAAAATCTGGATAACAAATTCCGATCATCAAAAATAATCTAGCCCTCAACCAGTTAATAATATTTTTGGGGGACTGGACTGGCCCCTGTGCCCTTTAAACATAAAGCGCAGATGATTGAATTTGGTGCCGGGGTAACACTCCACCTGGATGTCTGGATGGGGATTTCGTTCAATGCGTCCTAAATTTGAACTTCCAATCATAAGGATGTTTTACAAACATCGCGGAGGCGCCAATTCCTTTTGTCAAAATTAACTCTGCTTTTATGCCAAAACTGGGAGAATTTAGAATCAAATGAGCGGCCCGAGCTGCGGCTCGATGATTTGACTTTCTCTGAGTACGATATACCTGGTTGAACCACACTAGAGGCAGGAGAAGGGGGAGAGGAAACAGAAGCAGGAGAGGAAACAGAAGCAGGAAAGGAAACAGAAGCAGGAGAAGAAACAGAAGGAGGAGTTCTAGTAAGAGCACTAGGAGAACCAGAAAAGAAAGGCTGAGGAGGAGCAGGAGGTAGAGGAACAAGACGAGGCGAGACATCGTTACTCAATTTGCGAGCATCTTCAGTCACAATATGGACCGGAGATGTTTGCAAATTGAGGCGCTTACTCTGAGAGAAAGAAGAAGTAGAAGGAAAAGAAGAGGGAGAAGTGCTTTGCCTTGATCTTTTCTTATTTTGCTTTTCGCGTTGGGGTAGAGGGACAACATGGGCCGGAGTTGGCTTGCTCCCTCCCGTATTGTTCCTTACTCCAGATGCTGGGCGAAGTTCCGAAATGTAAGACTCATAGGCCGAAATCGTCTTATCTGTCAACTTATTTTTAAAGTTCTTTTTAGCCCAGATCAAGGCATGCACCGAAGCGCTGTTGAAGTCTATTTTTTCGAGTCCAGGAGGTGGTCGCATAGCCAAAGTTATCTTAGACTTCAACTGGTTTAAATTTATCTTATAATGCTCAACTAAAGCATTTAACGTTTGGTTGGCCCATCCCACACTAATCTGTCGAAAAACAGAAAAAATGTGTGGGGTGGGAAGAGCTGGCTTTAGAAAGCCACCTAACTCATCTACTTTCTTCTCCAGCTGTTTCGGGAAATCCCGATTTGCCAAATGATGCTCTAATAGTCCAATGTGGTGCAAACATTGAAGCACCTGAAAAAAACCCTTGAGCAGCCTAGAATAAGCCTGGAACGATTGTTCCTGGCCTGTTCCGGACTGGGCAACTCTCTGCCTCTGATGCATCTGCCCTTTTCTTGCCATTGTTAAAGAAAGTAGCTGAATAAATTATAAATAAAATATAAAAGTGATGAAAAAAATAAAATTGGAAAATTAGATATTACCTATTAAAGAAGATACCTGGATTGGTTGCAGTCTTCAGCTAAGGTAGAAAATAATCCGTCTGTCTCGACGCGTTTCGCTTGGTTTGGCTTTTTCAAAGAGACGTTGAGGAAAATGATTCCAACTTTGGGAGGGCATGCATGGTATATATCCATATGTGGGCTGGGGGTGTTTTTCACAGCTCAGTACATAATTAAGCTTGGTAACAAGCTCACAAATGTCACTCATCTAATTAATTCTTTTCAATCTGAGATGTCCCAAGTTTGTTTTTCACAACTCAGTTTGGGTCGTCCAAACAAATTAGATGAAGCCCTATTGATTGGCTTCCATTGAATTTTAATCAGTCAGTGAGTGGTTTGCTTTACTGACCCCATGAAGCCCTATTGGTTGGCTTTGATTTAAGTAAAACCAATCGGGAGCGGTTTGCTTTACTGACTTCAGAAGTATGTGAAAATAATATGAAAAAATGGTTTGATAAAATATATTGAGACTAAAGAAATAAATGAAAAAATAACGCCAAAGATCATGATGCGTCACGAATGTTATCAGTTGGAATGAATATCCCCCGACGGAGGTTTATGACGGAAAATATTTTACACCACGTAGAAATTGTGTATTTTACCTTCTGAACCTCTACATTGTGTGAAAGGTATGAAAAATTAAAAATAAAAATAAAAATAATAATAATTTAAATAAATGAATCAACCAAATAAATAAATAAATAAATAAATAAATAAATAAAAATTGATAAAAAAATAAAAATAATCAATAAATAAATAAATAAATATATAAATAAATAAATAAATAATAATTTTATTTAGGAAATACATACACATGATTGAAATTGGAACCTATTTTGTTTTGGGGCATATATGAACTCTGGCACTCGCCTGTGTGTGTTTGAGGTTAAAAAATCGCACTGGCACAGACATTTCCTACTGAAACGTTTTTTTCTTTTAATATGCCGCCGAAAAATTGTTTTCATTTACTGAACCCTGATTGGTTTCAATCAATGACAAAAAAGTACATAAAATTGATTTAAACTAAGTGATGAGCTTAGGAACTGGTTAAACTGACTGGCAAAAATTGATGTTATTCATTGATGGGCTCTAATTTAGTCCTTACAAGGATGTTACGCAAGCTTTTGTTTTTCTTATAGGCGATGACAGGTCGATGATTCAAGGTAAAATTGAATTCATCTTTTAACATTTTTGCTATTTCGATATTCATTCTGTTGTAGGTTAAAGTGAAAGGAATGATGGACCTCTTTTCGCATTCGCCCTCTGATATGTTCATACCAAATGGCCAGAGGGTTTGAAGCGTATTGATCCAAAAAGCTTCACGTTTTTTCTAAATTCATCCGTTTCTTCTAATGTGTCTTTAATTGGTGGTTGTTCAATAGGATGGATTTCGAAATCATCCAAAGAATGGCCCGGAAGGTTAAAATGTTGTGCTACTGGGGCATCATCATTATGTTTTATATCTTGTTTGTGTCTAGTAGCACATTCTCGGAAAGGATTTTGACTTTGACCAACATACTGTTTCCGACATCGCTTACAAGTGATGGTGTGTGTGTGTGTGTGGGTTTGTCTTACCAACTTTGTTTTGCGTGTTTTGCCTTACCGAGGTACAAAAGACAAAAGAAACCCTTTACCTCGGTTGTTTTCCCAGAACTGTACCGGCGAAACGAGGTAGAAACCGTTAGTCCACACAAAGGACAAACAGTGGGGTACCTCGGTATGTAGGGTATACAAGGCTGTGTGTGTGTGTGTGTGTGTGGGTTTGTCTTACCAACTTGACGAGGTAACTAGACAAAAGAGTTTGCGTGTTTCGCCTTACTGAGGTACAAAAGACAAAAGAAACCCTTTACCTCGGTTGTTTTCCCAGAACTGTACCGGCAAAACGAGGTAGAAACCGTTAGTCCACACAAAGGACAAACAATGGGGTACCTCGGTATGTAGGGAAAACAAGACTCTGTGTGTGTGTGTGTGTGTGTGTGTGTGTGTGTGTGTGTGTGTGTGTGTGTGTGTGTGTGTGTGTGTGATATGGCAGTTTTCAAGAACCTTAAAACTGCCATATCTTCCATATGAAAGTGCTGAAACTGTGTGTTTGAGGTTAAAAAATCGCACTGGCACAGATATTTCATACTGAAACGTTTTTTTCTTTTAATATGCCGCCGAAAAATATTGTTTTCATTTACTGAACCCTGATGGGTTTCAAACATGACAAAAAATTACACAAAATTGATTTAAACTAAGTGATGAGCTTAGGAACTGGTTAAACTGACTGGCAGTAATTGATGTTATTCATTGATGGGCTCTAATTTAGTCCTTACAAGGATGTTACGCAAGCTTTTGTTTTTCTTATAGGCGATGACAGGTCGAAGATTCAAAGGTTCATTTAATTTAGCATTGGTAAAATTGAATTCATCTTTTAACATTTTTGCTATTTCGATATTCATTCTGTTGTACGTTAAAGTGAAAGGAATGATGGACCTCCTTTCGCATTCGCCCTCTGATATGTTCATACCAAATGGCCAGAGGGTTTGAAGCGTATTGATCCAAAAAGCTTCACGTTTTTTTCTAAATTCATCCGTTTCTTCTAATGTGTCTTTAATTGGTGGTTGTTCAATTGGGTGGATTTCGAAATCGTCCAAAGAATGGCCAGGAAGGTTAAAATGTTGTGCTACTGGGGCATCAGCATTATGTTTTATATCCTGTTTGTGTCTAGTAGCACGTTCTCGGAAAGGATTTTGACTTTGACCAACATACTGTTTCTGACATCGCTTACAAGTGATAAGGTAAATAATGTTTGGTGAATCACAATGGAGGGGGTTACGGATCTGATAATGATTTTTCGTTTGTTCGGAGGAAAATTCCTCTTTCTGATCAGGCATAAAAGTATGCAGTCTACAACAAGGCTTTTTGCAATTAAATACCGCGCCACTACTATTTTGCAACGGTCTGTTGTGTTCAATCTTCAGTGGTTCGAAATCGGTAGTTTCAGCTGGACTTTCAAGCTTTTTCAGGGTTTGGGATTTCAGGCTACGCAGAAGGCGCAGCGAGTACCCTCTCGATCTGAGGGCACCAAATAGAGTGGAACAAGCCTCATTGAAATTTACCTTATCACTTGAATTGCGGTGGAAACGAATGAGTTGTGATTTGATGATTCCTTTAAATGTATGTTGAGGATGAAATGATTTTGTGTGCAACAATTGATGTGAATCAGTTGGTTTAAAATACACTTTATAATCTAAATGACCGGACGCCTGAAATTGCTTGCCTTTATACACGGTCACATCGAGAAAATCAACAGAATTTTCACTGATAGTAGCTTTCAATTTAATATTTGGATCGTGATTGTTCAAAATTTCTAAAAATTCATCAAAATCTTCTTTTGAATGTTCCCAAATAATAAAAATGTCATCTAAATACCTGAGATATACGAGAGGATGCTTTGCACATTTGCTTAAGGCATTTTCCTCCCATTCCGCTACATAAATGCTTGCAAAATTAGGACTGAATCTTTTGCCCATAGGACAACCCATTATTTGTAGAAAATATTCTCCATTGAATTGAAAGTCATTACCTTTTAAGCTCAGCTCTAAAAGATCCAAAATTTGTTCATCCGGGCGTTTCGCATCCGGATATTTTTCAAATGCATTTTTAACTGATTTAACAACACCTTTATCAATATCAATGTTCGTATACATACTGTCGATATCCAAAGTAGCCAGAATTGCATTTTTCGATATTTTCAATTTCGAAATTTTTGACAGGAAATCCTGTGTATTTTTTAGATAGCTCGGATGTCTATTTGCTATAGGTTTCAGATGATAATCAATTAATTCCGAGATCGCATAAGATTCCGAATTACAATCTGATACAATTGGCCTCCCGGGTGGAGTTAAGTCATCCGTCCATGAAGAACGGTCCTTGTGGATCTTTTGTAGGATATAAAATTGTCTTGTTTGAGCACTGAGCTTAGCTGTTAAATATTTCAATTGTTTTTTGGTAATGTGACCTTCGTCGAGGAGAAATTTTAAGATCTTATTGAATTTTTCGATATTACTAGGCCAAATAAGTGAATCTATTTTCTTATAATGTTTAGTATTGCTGAGTTGTCTCATGGCTTCCTTTATATAATTATCCCGAGATAGAACCACTACCGACCCACCTTTGTCGGCTGGTTTAATTACTAATTTCTTATTTTTTCGAAGTTTCGTGAGGGCTCTCCGTTCACCAGCTGTTAAATTGTCTTTATCGGAGAGTATGTTCATGCTGAACACCTTTTTGATGATTCGTTTCCTAGCCTCAATAATTTCGGGATCTACTTCACTATCTGGAGGTGACCAACCAGAGGATTCTGTAAAAGGAAGTTTCCGACCGCTGGAGTTTCTAAAGCGGTCGGCTAATTTCATTTGCCTAAGAAAATTACAGTTGTATGATGGTAAATTTGTTTGGTTATCAGTTTTAGGCTTTGGTGTTGGTACAAAAGTTAAACCGCGATCTTAGCTTGAGTTAGTTCCGAAGTAGGGCTTGCACTTACATTACAGCCAATTTTGTGTGTGTGTGTGTGTGTGTGTGTGTGTGTGTGTGTGTGTGTGTGTGTGTGTGTGTGTGTGTGGGTTTGTCTTACCAACTTGACGAGGTAACTAGACAAAAGAGTTTGCGTGTTTCGCCTTACCGAGGTACAAAAAACAAAAGAAACCCTTTACCTCGGTTGTTTTCCCAGAACTGTACCGGCAAAACGAGGCTGAAACCGTTAGTCCACACAAAGGACAAACAATGGGGTACCTCGGTATGTAGGGTAGACAAGACTGTGTGTGTGTGTGTGTGTGTTTGTGTGTGTGTGTGTGTGTGTGTGATGGTGTGTGTGTGAGTGAGAGATAGAGAGAGAGAGAGAGAGAGCGTTTGCAAGCACTGATGACTAAGGACATGTTTCAGACTTTGAACCTGTGCTTGCAATGACAAACTGGGCAACCTTTGTTCAAGACTACCAGTTGTCGGAGACAACAAGGGTGTGTGATAATAAACACTGATGGAGGTTGGCCTAAATTTAAAGGTTATTCTGTTGCCAAGTCAAGCTTCATCGAGCCAAACTAGTTTCAAACTGTTGTATTCTTTTTTAGTGGCATGAAAACCAGAGGTCACTGTTGCTTGCTCGCTCGCTCGCTTTTTTTTTTACCCCTGTGAGAGGGTGTTATGACCCAGTCAGCTTGACCATGTGGAGGTTGGAGTGGTTAACTTGACCTTTTTAGCCAGATTGTGCAGCCACCCAGATGACCTTGTGCCTCAAAATCCCCGCGTCATTACACCTAGTGGGGGTATAAAAAGAGAGCCAGCAACAGGCACCTTTTATATCACTGAAGAAGAATGCGACAATTCAAAACTAGTTTGGCTGAGTGAAGCTCAACTTAACATCACAATAACTTTTTAATTTTTCGTGAACCCCCATTAAATATTTCATTAGCTCACCTGACTGAAAGTCAAGGGGAGCTTAAGTGACCACTTGTTGTACGTCCATCGTCCGTCTGGTGTGAACTTTACATTATCCACTTCTCCTCATGAACCACTGGGCCTAATTAAACCAAATTTGATGTGCATGTTCCTTTTCATCTGTCTATTCCAGTCTGTTCAAATAAAGTTGCCACGCCTGTAGAGAGCACCACAAGGGGCATTACTCTGATAGCACCCATAAATTATTTTCAAAAATTGAAAAAAAATCTTCGCCAGAACCATCGATGGGAATCTTTTGATATATAACATCTCTAGGAGGGTCAGATTCAAGTTTGTTCAAATTGAAACCCTGGGTTAATAATTGAGCTCCCTATGGTAGCGGGAATTTTAAATTAGTGCCATATGAGGAAATTTCTTTAACCCTTTACCCAATACAGACGATATCAAAATTTATCATTTCAAATATAATTTTTAGCTCAACTTTGGCGAAGCCAAATTTGAGCTTTTGTCAAGGCCTGTCTTCCATCGTACGTCTGTCCGTCCGTCCGTCCGTCCATCTGTCCGTCTGTCCGTACATCAACAATTGGATACGGCTCGGACTAGAGGCCGTATTTATGAACCGATCTTTACGAAACTTCTTGGGTACCTTTGCTATGACTGTGGGACGAGAACGAGTGTTTTTGGGTGCGGTCCAAAATTCAAGATGGCTACCAGCCGCCATTTTGTACCGACGATGCAGAAATCTGTTTTTTGTACAGAACTTCCATATGAAAGCTCTGATTTGAATATTTTTTTGTATGAATGTTTAGTACCATGGGATACATCACATATAATACAGGTTTTGTTCGCGTGCATAAATTGTGCAAGTTAGACTAATTTTGATGTTTTTTTATGTTACTTTCAGCACTGTAAGTGCGAATGCCAATATGGCTCGGGCTAGAGGCCGTATTTATGAACCGATCTTTACAAAACTTCTTGGGTACCTTTGGTATCACCGAGGGACGAGAACGAGTGTTTTGGGGTCCGGTCCGAAATTCAAGATGGCCGATGGCAGCCATTATGTACAAAATCAGATTTTTGCACAGAACTTCCATATGAAAGCGCTGATTTGAATAATTTTTTGTGTGAATGTTTGGTACCATGGGATACATCACATATAATACAGGTTTTTTTCTCGTGCAGAAATTATGCAAATTAGATGAACTTTGCTTTTTCAGTGCGACTTACACACAGTAAGTACACATGTCAATACGGCTCGGGCTAGAGTTTGTATTTATGAACTGATCTTCATGAAATGTCTTGGGTACCTTTGTTATCACCTTGGGACGAGAACGAGTGGTTCTGGGTGTGGTCTAAAATTCAAGATGGCTGCCAGTGGCCATTTTGTACCGAAATTAGGTCTAATCAGTTTTTAGCTCACCTGACTGAAAGTCAGGGTGAGCTTTTCTTATCACCCTTCATCCGTCGTCCGTCGTCTGTCGTCCGTTGTCTGTCATGCGTCGTCCTGCGTGAAGGTGGTGTTTGAGCCTCTTTCTCCTAAACCACTGGCCACATTTTAATTAAATTTCAGGTAAGTAGTGTTTATATATGGGCATTTTGATTTTTATCCAAAATAGGTTTCGGCTCGTATTGAGCAGAGGTGTGGGGAAAAAATGGCCAAATTTTTTGAAAATCTTCTTCTAATGAACCACCAGTAGCAGAGACTTGATATGTGGTATACAGAGTCCTTTTGAGGTTTAGAATCAAGTTTGTTCAAGAGAAGTTTGTCGGACATTATTTGCCTTCGTTATGGGAGGGGCAAAAATTTTGGCCACGCCTAAAATTTCTGTTTTCAGAACCGTGAGGTCGATTTGAACCAAATTTGATATGAGATGATAATGGGTCATAAGTAGTTGATTGATGCAAAAAAAAATTTTCTCATTGCCCCGTGGGAACCTCGGGAGCTAAAAATAGGAAAAACCTTAAAACTGCCATATCTCCAAAACTACACAGCACAGAGAATTCTTATTTTGCATAAAGCTTACTTTTATCCAGTAGAATAAAATGGTTAAAAAAAATCCTTTTCGGTTTGATCACAAGGAACTTTTTTCAGGACTTTGAAAAAGTGCTGAGTCAGCACTTTTTAACACTGTAGGCAATGGGAAAAAGATTAAAAAATCTTCTTCTCCAGATCCAGCAGGCACAATCTTTTGATATTTGGTATGCAACATTGTAGGGTGGATCTGATTCAAGTTTGTTCAAATCTGCCCCCTGGGTTCATATTTGGGCTCAGTATAGGAGCCCGATTTCGAACTTAGTGCATTTTAGGCAAATTTCTTAAAATATCTTCTTCTCCAGATCCAGCAGGCAGAATCTTTTGATATTTGGTATGCAACATTGTGGGGTGGTTCTGATTGAAGTTTGTTCAAATCGGCTCCCTGGATTCATATTTGGGCTCACTATAGAAGCCCGAATTCGAACTTAGTGCATTTCAGGTAAATTTCTTCAAAAATCTTCTTCTCCATATCCAGCAGGCAGAATCTTTTGATATTTGGCATGCAACATTGTGGGGTGGATCTGATTCAAGTTTGTTCAAATCGGCCCCCTGGGTTTATATATGGGCTCAGTATAGAAGCTCGAATTCGAACTTAGTGCATTTCAGGCAAATTTCTTCAAAACTCTTCTTCTCCATATCCAGCAGGCAGAATCTTTTGATATTTGGCATGCAACATTGTGGGGTGGATCTGATTCAAGTTTGTTCAAACCGGCCCCCTGGATTCATATTTGGGCTCACTATAGAAGCCCGAATTCGAACTTAGTGCATTTCAGGCAAATTTCTTAAAAAATCTTCTCCAGATCCAGCAGGCAGAATCTTTTGATATTTGGTATGCAACATTGTGGGGTGGATCTGATTCAAGTTCATTCAAATCGCCCCCCCTGGGTTGATATTTGGGCTCAGTATAGCAGCTCGAATTCGAACTTAATGCATTTCAGGCAAATTTCTTAAAAAAATCTTCTTCTCCAGATCCAGCAGGCAGAATGTTTTGATATTTGGTATGCAACATTGAGGGGTGGATCTGATTCAATTTTGTTCAAATCCGCCCCCTGGATTCATATTTGGGCTCACTATAGAAGCTCGAATTTGAACTTAGTGTATTTCAGGCAAATTTCTTAAAAAGTCTTCTTCTCCAGATCCAGCAGGCAGAATCTTTTGATATATGGTATGCAACATTGTGGGGTGGATCTGATTCAAGTTTGTTCAAATCGGCCCCCTGGATTCATATTTGGGCTCACTATAGAATCCCGAATTCAAACTTAGTGCATTTCAGGCAAATTTCTTCAAAAATCTTCTTCTCAAGATCCAGCAGGCAGAATCTTTTGATATTGGGTATGCACCATGCTTAGGGGGTGAGATTCAAGTTTGTTCAAGCCAAGTCCCTGGGTTCATTTTTGGGCTCACTGTGGTAGCCCGAAGTATAACTTAGTTGAAGATGAGGAATTTTCTTTAAAAATCTTCTTCAGATCCAGCAGTTGGAATGTTTTGATATTTGATATGCAGCATTCTTAGGGGGGTGAGATTCAAGTTTGTTCAAGCCATATCCTTAGATCCATATTTGGACTCACTGTGGGAGCTTGAATTGTAACTTAGTTCAAAATGAGGAATTTTCTTTAAAAATCTTCTTCTTCAGATCCAGCAGTCGGAATGTTTTGATATTTGGTGTGCAGCATCCTTGGGGAATATTCTTTTAAAATCTTCTTTTTTTTTTTAGATCCACTGGTCAGAATCTTTAGATATTTGGTATAAGCTTTTCTTAGGAGGAGCAGATGCAACTTGTTGAAATCATTTCTCTGGGTTGATATTTAGGCTACCATGTCAGGTGAGCGCCCTCAGGCCCCTTGGGGCCTCTTGTTTGTACACAACTTCTATACGGCTCACACTAGAGGCCATATTTATTAACCAATCTTTACGAAACTTCTTGGGTACCTTTGTTATCACCGTGGGATGAGATCGAGTGTTTTAGGGTGTGGTCTGAAATTCAAGATGGCCACCAGCAGCCATTTTGTACCAAAATTAGTGCAATCAGTCTTTTGTACAGAACTTCTGTATGAAAGTTCTGATTTGAATAAATTTTTGTATGAATGTTTAGTAACATGGAATACATCACATATTGTAAGCGTTTTTTTTTCGTGCAGAAATTATGCAAATTAGATGAACTTTGATTAATTCAGTGCTACTTACACAATGTAAGCGCACATGTCAATACAGCTCAGGGTAGAAGCTGTATTTATGAACCGATCTTCACAAAACTTCTTGGGTACCTTTGTTATCACCTTGGGACGAGAATGAGTGTTTCTGGGTGCGGTCCAAAATTCAAGATGGCTGCCAGTGACCATTTAGTACCGAAATTAGGTCCTGCCAGTGACCATTTAGTACCGAAATTAGGTCCAATCAGTTTTTTGTCACAAGTTCTATACAGCTCGTATTTATGAACTGATCTTCACAAAACTTCTTGGGTACCTTTGTTTTCACCTTGGGACAGGAACAAGTGTGTTTTGGGCTGCCTTTGTTATCACTGTGCTATGAGAACAAATATTTTGGGGTGCAGTCAGACCCACTCTGGAACTCAAAGATTTCTTTTCTAGTTTAGCATCTGACTGTCACCCACCTTTACAATACTTTACCTACACATTTGTTACAGGCAACGGTCCGTATTTATGTACAGACTGTTACAATACTTTATATGTACTTTTGTTATCAGGTCATTACCTAGATGTTTGTCATTGCTGTGTCATATACTATACATGTACATGTCTTTGTCTTGACAAGTTGAGCTACAGTGTCATTGACACTTTGATTTTAATTTTTTAAAACATTTCAACAACCCTATGTCATGTGACCCCTCATTGGAATGAGCTCAACAAGTATGTTCCAAAGAGTGGTCACGTGATATGGTTTTGTTGAAATGTTTTGGAAAATAATATTTTTTCAGATGTTGAATTTGCATATTACGCAGGCGGATGTGGCGGATTCATTGGGAAAAGGGTTAAAAATCTTTTTTCAGATCCTGCAGTCACAATGCTTTCATATTTGATATACAACATCTCTAGGAGGGTCAGATTCAAGTTTGTTCAAATTGGATCCCTGGGTTAGTATTCAGGTTCTCTATTGGAGCTCAAAGTTTAACTTGATGCACTTTGAGGAAATTTCTTTAGAAAACTTCTTCAGACCCACCAATTAGAATCCGTTCACATTTGGGACATAAAATTTGTCTCTCATGACTTCATTCCTTTGTAGTGTTGATGAACCATGTCTAACTGAATGTGACACCAAATACTTCTTTGAACCATTTTGTTTGAATCACTTTGCCCGGTGAGCGATTAAGGCCCCTTGGGGCCTCTTGTTTGTTACAGTTTTTTAGTCGAGTTTTGACAAAGTCAAACTCGTCTTATAGTTTGATGAAATGACGGGCAGGCAGCGGACATAAACAATTGGTTTCCATGCAATAACTTTAGTTCTATTTGCTGCACCTTTACCAAAATTATACCAGAGGTTACCCTATAGGAAAGGAAGTCACCTATCGATTTCAGAGTCTCGTGCCCCAAGATCAAGGTCACTGTTACTATAAGTAGAATATTTTGTGGCAAATTTGTTTCTGTGCGATAACTTTAGTTCTATTTCATGCACCTTTACCAAACTTATACCAGAGGTTACCCTATAGAGAGGGAAGACACCTATTGCTTTTGTAGTCTGGGACTCCAAGGTCCAGGTCACTGTTACTATAAATAGAATATTTTATGATAAATTGGTTTCCGGGCAATAACTTTAATTCTGTTTGACGCACATTTACCAAACTTATACCATAGGTTACCCTATAGGAAAGGAAGACACCTATTGATTTCAGAGTCTGGGGCCCCAAGATCAAGGTCACTGTTACTATGAATAGAATATTTTGTGACGAATTGGTTTCCGGAGAATAACTTTAGTTCTATTTGACGCACTTTTACCAAACTTATACCAGAGGTTACCCTATAGGAAGGGAAGACATCTATTGATTTTGGAGTCTGGGACTTGAAGGTCAAGGTCACTGTTACTATAAATAGAATATTTTATAACAAATTGGTTTCCGGCATTAACTTTAGTTCTATTTGATGCACCTTTAGTCCTTTACCAAACTTATACCAGAGGTTACCCTATAGGAATGGAAGACACCTATTGATTTTGGAGTCTGGAACTCCAAGGTCAATGTCACTGTTACTATAAATAGAATATTTTGTGACAAATTGGTTTCCGGGAAATAACTTTAGTTCTATTCCGTATATCTTCACCAAACTTATAGCACAGGTTACCCAAAAGGAAGGGAAGACACCTTTCGATTTCGGAGTCTGGGGCCCCAAGGTCAAGGTCACTGTTACTATAAATAGAATATTTTGTGACAAATTGGTTTCTGGGCAATAACTTTAGTTCTATTTGACACACCTTTACCAAACTTATACCAGAGGTTACCTTATAGGATGGGAAGACACCTATTGATTTTGGAGTCTGTGTCTCCAAGGTCAAGGTCACTGTTACTATAAATAGAATATTTTGTGACAAATTGGTTTCCAGGCAATAACTTTAGTTCTCTTTGAAGCACCTTTACCAAACTTACACTGGAGGTTACCCCATAGGAAAGGAAGACACCTATCGATTTCAGAGTCTTGTGCCCCAAGGTCAAGGTCAATGTTGCTACAAATAGCTTATTTCTTCAGAATTTAATGTCAAAACTCGACTTCTGGATCTGTGATCCTCTTGCTGGATTTTTTTTGGCGGGAGGGGGGGGGGGGGGTAAAAATACACCTTTAATTCTTCAAACAGTTTAGTGGAATGTCACTGTTTCTTATTTGGGACAATGTCTGCTATCTACTGAACATTTCTACAGTGATTTTCATTAATATTGGCATGATTTTAACACCTTTTAAACATGTTTTCAGACATACTTTCTTTGTATTTGAAATTAGACTTTGCCACATACTTTCTTACTCTAATTCTTGCAAAGGTCAATACAACTTAATGATTCCATTTACATCAATGATTTCTTTCATCGGTTTTAGGAAATATTTAACCCTGTTTTGCCAATCAATTTTACTTAGTATTCCCAGCTTAAAGTTTCGGATTAAAGCACAGATACTCGGCACAAGCTGGGAAATCGAAAAAAAAATGATATTTGATACCATTTTTGAATCTATGCTGACGTGCCCAGTAATGGTATATATATATTAACAAGGTAAACAATTTGCTTTTCAAAAATGATAGCACTCATCTTCATTTTTTCTCCTCAGATTTGATTCACACAACATATCCAACAGTACCCGGTATCAGTGGAAAGGGGAATGAATAAGCTTTACAATGGTGTATTACATGACCGTTAGGTGTTCTTGGGTTGTTGATGATAACTGGGAGAAGTCGTAGAAAAGGCCGAAAAACATTTAGTCGGACAAGAAAGTGCACAGTAAAATGAGGTTTACAAGCGACAATTATCTGATTTATTATAAATAATTCGAGGTCCCATTGTATATGGAGGGCAGATTCAAATATTAACCGTATACCTTTATCAATTACTAATCTCGGATCCACATTAATTTCTGGAGTTCACATTTAACGTTTATACACTTTGTAGCCG
Organism: Pictodentalium vernedei; assembly: GCA_031216915.1. Taxonomy (NCBI): domain Eukaryota; kingdom Metazoa; phylum Mollusca; class Scaphopoda; order Dentaliida; family Dentaliidae; genus Pictodentalium; species Pictodentalium vernedei. The sequence goes on from CM062295.1 coordinate 270,870,933, forward strand.
TAACTTTGACATCTTTTCCCAAGTTGACCTCAGTGGACGGCGACCTTGAATACGCGACTTGCGCAAAAGCTTTCCCAATTCTCCCATTGGCTTATTTTCATTGATGATTTTCTCGGCATAAATAGTAGCCAATGGGATGCCATTGTGCTTCTGAGGATGCCGCTAGCTGTTTTAATTCCAAGGGAATGTTAAAAAAATGTATAAACGGCAAATGTGAACTCCAGAAATTAATTAATAATAGAATGTGGTCGTTCAGGGGCTCCTGAGCCGACCTTGTCTGGTGAGAGTTATTCCTCCTCCATGGAGGATGTGCAGTCTTTTCCTGTAGTGGATACTTCGGGAGCCGTTGAGTGTTCTGGTGAAGAGGTGCCTGGTTCCGGGACTACGGTCCCCCTCCATTCGACATCTGAGGCTGTCACTAGGGTTGTGACTCCTCCTTCGGAGCCGAGCAAGGGTGCTCTCTCCACTATTCCACCAGCCTCAACGACTCCCGACGTATCTACTACTACTGCTGGTCCGTCTGCTTCGTTGTCAATTTCAGCCGGCCTCGGCTTTTCGCTGCATGGTACTGCAGGAATGTCTGGTTTTGTAGACGTGGGATATCGGCCTCAGCCTTCCCTGACTTCAACTCAGCGAAGTTGGAAGGGGCTGCCGGCCGAACCCACCACTGTGGTCTCTATGCCGTCGAGCACCACAGTTGTGTCTTTGGATTCGGATGTTCTTAGTGGAGACACTATGAACTCTGTGGCGTTTCCGTCCACTCATTCTGGCCACACGACCAGTTCTGGGGGACCAACGCCTTTTGTGCAGCCTGGACCTTCTGCCCCGCAGAGGTCCACGGTGACTCTCATGAGTTCTCGCTATATTGATCCTCGGGGTGCCTCGTACCCCTATACACGTCTGCCTTCAGATTTTTCGGCTGCCGCCCGTCGTTGTGTCGGGTGTTTTGGAGGATCGTGACCCTTCGCTGGTTAAGAGGGTCAGAGGTGAAGCCACTTTGCCGGTTCGCTCCCCTGTCGAACCGGCCAGTTCGGACAGTGAGCTTAGGGAGGCCCTCTCCTTACTCAGGTTCTGTCAAAGAGCCTTCCTGTTGCTTCCAGTGAGGCAGCGAGTGGTTTCCAGGCGCCTCCTATGGCTCCACCTCCCAGGATTGGAAACTCATCTGATACCCCTGGTGTCCCGACGCCATGGGAGGCGTCTGCTGGTTTGCCTACGATGGGCTATGTGTCTTCCGATTCTGGGGAGGAGTCTGACATGCTTGATGTCGAGGGCCAGCCGTCTTCGGACTTGGGGGCAGCTCTTGACTTTGTGTTTGGGTTTCTGCCTGATCTCAAACCAGCTAACCAGCCGACAGTGTCAGCCAGGCCACGATCATCGGTCGCGCGCCTACAGCCTATGGAGCAACCTGCTTCTGGGTGCCTTCGACCGTGCCAGTCGGTACAGGTGGTTGAAGCTTTTTCAGCATTGGACTCCAAGCTGAGTTCCAAGGCTCTGAAGACTCCGTTCCTCACCAGGGTTGACACCTTTTTGCCTCCTGTGCGTTATCTTTCCTTCGATTCCGCCAATCCGTCGGCCTGCCAGACTTTGATGGTTCTGGATCAGGACTCCTCTTCCCTTGGGCTTTCCAAGCCCAAGTCTGCCGTCATTCCAATGACGACTCTGGAGTCCACGTTGGGCTTATCTAGAGAGATGCTTGGCATGCTTTCTCTCTCCGATCACGTCTCAGCTTTAGCTGCTTATCTGCCTCCAGATAAGTTTGACGAGGTACAGGCTCCTTTGCGTGTGCTGTCCAAGGCGCTCATGCATCTTACTCACATGCATGCCTGTAACACGGCTAATCTGGAATTAGTTCGAAGGGACGCTGTGCTGGACACAGGACGATCCCTTCCCGAGGAGTAGTGCGCTGCTCTTTGATCTGCTTCTTTGGCAGGTCCGCAACTTTTCCATGGTTCCGTGTTGACGGTCCGGTGTGATGTCCTACGTCATTCCAAAGAGCAGCTGCTGTTTCGTCAGCTTGATCAGCCTTCTAGGGGAGGCAAGGGCCATTCTAAGCCTAACAAGTACCCTTCTGCTTCCTCTGTGAAACAAAGGCTGGTTTTTCTGCCGCTGCCTTTACTTCTTACTCAAGGGGTAAGGGTAAAGGTCGGCAGAATCGAGGGAAGTCTCAGGATTCTTCATTTAGTAGAGGAGGTGGTTTCTCCTCTCATAGGGCTCGAAATGAAGGTCCTCACCTCGACTCGTCCCAGGTTGGAGGAAGGATAGCAGAGTTCGCAGACCATTGGGCCACCATCACATCCGATCCGTGGGTGTTAGATGTTGTTCGGTCCGGGCTGCAAATATTTTTCCGACGGCACCCCACTCTGTCAAGGGTGCCTCTTCCAATCACAGTTCCTTCAGACGTTTTACGTCGGGAACTTTTGTCCACGGAGATTGGCAATCTCCTGGCAAAGGGGGTGATCAAGGTCGTAAAGAACATTCAGTCAGTGGGTTTCTATTCCCGCCTGTTCTTGGTGCCGAAGAAGGACGGCCGACTCCGACCAGTTATCAATCTGAGTATCCTGAACCAGTCTATCACTGCTCCCAAGTTCAGCATGGAGACTTTCAGGTCGGTCCGCCAATCAATTCACCAGGGAGATTTTGCTGCCAGCATCCACATGCGAGACGCTTGCTTCCACGTTCCGATGCATCAGGCGTCATGGAAGTATCTCAGGTTCGCTTTTCTGGGGCGAGTTTACCAGTTCAAGGCCATGCCTTTCGGCCTCAGCCTGGCTCCTTGGGCCTTCACCAGACTGATGTCGCTTGTGATAGCATTCCATCGCACACAGTCCAGGGTAACTACTTCGGCATATCTGGACGATATCCTCCAGAGGCATTCCAATGCTGCCTTACTGGAGTCGGATGTCGCCACTCTGTTGAGCTTGCTCACGTCGTTAGGATTCAGAGTCAACAAGGAGAAGTCGGACCTCGTCTTTTCTCAGTCGTTTTGTCATCTGGGGATGGCTTTCCAAACCCAATTCAATATGGTAGCAGTTCCCCAGGCCAAGGCTGTGATTCTCTCAGCTTTTGCTCTGACTCTGTCCCAGTCCACGTCCACGACCGCTCGGAGTTTTCTTCGGCTGATCGGTCTCTGCGGTTCAGTGACGGATCTCATTCCACTAGGTCGGCTGCGTGTCAAGACCTCTCCAACACTTTCTGCTCAGTCGCTGGAGACCGAATGTAGATTCTCTGGATCTGGTGCTTCCATTTCCGGAATCTCTTTATCCTCACCTTCTTCCCTGGACAGATGTTCAGTGGATTACACAGGGTGTTCCATTGGACTTACCCATGTCCGATCGCATTCTGACAGCAGATGCCAGCGATCTCGGATGGGGTGCGACGTTGGATCCTCTTGGTCTTTCCCTACACGGGATGTGGGACCAGGATCAAGCAGCTCTAAACATCAACCAGAAGGAGCTTCTTGCTCTTCTTTCGAGTTTCAGGCAGTGGATCCCTCACCTGTCGAATCGCCAGGTCCTTCTGCTGTCCGACAATTTGACAGTGGTTGCTTACATTCGGAATCAGGGCGGCACGCACTTGGTTCCGATGTACGAATTGGCTCGTGATCTTCTACTGCTCGCTCAGGATGTTCATGCCGGAGTGGTTGTTCGTCACATTCCCGGTCGTCTGAATGTCCTAGCCGACTTCCTGTCCCAACAGGGCAGGGTTATTTCCACCGAGTGGATGCTCCACAGGGCAGTGTTCCAGTCGCTTTGCGATCTCTGGGGACGTGCCCACATCCACCTCTTTGTGACTCGTTGGAACCATCAGGTGGACACTTTCGTGTCCCCGTGTCCAGATCCTCTGGCTTTTGCCGTGGACGCTCTGTCACTCGATTGGAATGGTCTAGTCGGCTACGCCTTCCCGCCGGTTCCGATTCTGCCTCAGGTTCTAGCCAAAATTCGAACCTGCAGTTGTCGAATCATTCTGATCGCTCCCCTGTCGCCTCAGCGGGTGTGGATCAATCAGCTCCGTTCGCTGATGGCGGCGGTTCCGGCACGTTTCCCGCTACGTCGCGACCTTCTTTGTCAAGGTCGCCCGAGGAGGTTTTACGTCGACCCGACTTCATTGTGCCTTCACGCATATCTTTTGTCAGGTCCTGTCTCCTCCGTAGCGGTTTTTCGAGACGAGCAGTGGAGTGCATTTCTTCTTCAAGGAGGCACTCCACTGGTTTAGCTTATGCAGCTAAATGGAAGGTCTTCTGTCGATGGTGTGCTGATCACTCTGTTGATTATGCAAATCCTTCGATTTCACAGATTGCGGAGTTTCTGGTATATCTGTTTGATTCTCGGGGTCTCCAGCCTGTTACCATCAAGGGTTACAGGTCCATGCTTTCAGAGACTTTTTCTTATGTGGGGAAGCATTGTATCGGCACTAATCCTTACCTCTCCAAGCTTGTTCGGCACTTTTCTTTGAAAAGGCCTCGAACTTTGCAGCTTACCCCACGATGGAATCTTTTGTGGGTGCTGCTTTGCTTAGGGGGGGGGGGGGTTGAACCTTTATCCCAGGTGGATATGCATTTTCTCACATATAAGATGGCGTTTGCTTCGGCCAGACGGGTTAGTGAGCTTCACGCCCTCTCGGTTGACCCGGCCTTTTTTAGGAGCTCTCCCAACAGTGTTACTTTTACCACTGATTGCTCTTTTTGGCCAAGAATCAGTTACCAGATACTACTCCTCCTCCTATCTGTATCAGGGCTCTTCCTTCTGTTGAGGGTAATCGCCCTTTGCTCTGTCCGGTTCGTGCTATTTGCATTTATCTCGATCGGACACGTTTCATACGGAAAGGCAGGAAACGTTTTTTTCTGTCTCTTATTCCGGGTCGACAGAAGATCTCTCCTCAATCCATTTCTCGATGGATTTGTCTTGCTATTCGTACGGCTTACGGTCGTTTAGCAGCTGGCGATTGTATTACCAATCGTATTTCTGTCCACGAGGTGCGGGCATTGTCCACCTCTTGGGCTTATTCTAACTCTGTCAAGTTGTCGGATGTTATGCAGGCAGCCTACTGGAGAAATGCCTCTACTTTCTCCACCTTTTATCTGCGCAAGTTGCAGGAGCAGTCGGAGGACCTTTTTGCCTTGGGTCCTCTTTCTTCTGCTCAGGCTGTTGTCTGCCCTAGCCATTAGGCTTCTTGAAGGTCAGTTTCAGCCTTGTGCTGTTACTGCCCTTATCTGTCTGTGTGTCACACAGGCCCATATGTCTCCTTTCATTGTCCTTTTCCAATGATTGCGATGTTATGGTTGATAAACCTCGGGACCTCTTCCTTCTGCTTCACGGTTCCAGTGCACTGGGGTTGTGTGTGGGTTGGTTATGCGATTCCCTCCAGCCTATTGTCTATTCAGCCTGTAGTAAACAATTGTGAGTAGGTTGATAAGAAATCTAAATTTTATAGTAAATTTCCTTTCTTATTATACCTACCACAATTGTTTACATGGAGGCTCTCCCATCTTCTTTATGGGTAAAGAATCTTTCCTCCCCGCTGATCACATAACTCTAATGTTGATGGATTCAAAAAGAATGAGTCTTTAGCGATGGTATATGCGCACTGGCAACGGAAGTCGTGGAGTTGTACTTGGGAGAGAGCGGCCCGTACTGGGTCTGCGCCGGTTGCACTCTACCCAGTTTTGGCTTATTTTTTCTTGGTGCTTGTGCTTTTGCACCACTTTTCTTTCCCAAATTGCTTGGGAAAGACAAAAATTGACAGTATTTTATCCGAGTTAGGGACTTCCATTGTAGTGCAAGCCTGTAGTAAACAATTGTGGTGGGTATAATAAGAATGGAAATTTACTATAAAATTTAGATTTCTTTTTTTCATTTTGGGCAAGGTCTACTGAAGCTGTACACAGTGGTTTCAAATAATATTGGCATTAATTTAACCCTTTTCACAACTCTTTTCGAACTTAATTTCTCTAAATTTCAAATTAGGCTTCTACCACATACTTTATTACTTTTTATCCCTACCCAGAAGGGAGGGATATAGCACAGAGCTCGCTCCGTCAATTTCTCTGTCAGTCTATCCATCCGTCCGTCAGTCCATCCATCTGTCCAAAGTTTCTTTATGCCATAACTTATACAAAAACAAATTTGAATTCTTTTCAGTACATGTCTCTAGGTCATGTTTGATGACCACAACTATCCAATGAAAATTGCTGAAGTTATTTCCCTGCCAAGCCCCCCTCCCCCTGCTCCATCCCCCCCCCACCAAATTAGGCATTTTTTTTCCCCCAATATGCATTTTGAACTGTTTACAGTCACTACATGTGGAACCTTTTTTTAAACTCACGTAACACCCCCCCCCCCCCCCCCCCCCCTCTCCCCCCCCCCCCCCCCCCCCCCCCCCCCCCCCCCCCGGGACAATTAGGCACTTTTTTTTTCTTTCATCAAAAATGCTTTTTTATAGTATTGGTTAAAGCTTGTGGTTAAAAACCCAGACAAACATCCTAATCCCCCCACACACCCAAACCCACCCCCCCCCCCCCCCAACCCCCACGGTGCCAGTTAGGCATTTTTTTCTCTTTGCTCAAAATGCATTCTGAAGGGATAGGTCATGAGGTATGTTTTGGAGTAGAAAAAATGAAAATCTTGCATATCACAAGTGTAGATATGGCAGATTAGTTACGTAAAGGGTTAACAAAAAATGGCTCTGACTATTATGTGTCTAAGCATTTCCATTGCTGGGACAGTCCGGCTACATACATGACATCACTCTAGTCTTTTCACTTCCATCAAAAACTGTTGCTGTCAGTAACAATCTTCGAATTTATTGCATTTGTGCATCAACATTCTTCTTTGACATGGCCTACAGGCCACATTTATCATAGGATTGTTTTTGAACTTGGTGTGCTCATTAGGCAAAACCGATAAGAGCTATTGATTAGCATTCATTTCTGTAAAAATAGTTGCCATGAACATACTGCATTTGTGTATCAACATTCTTCCTTTAGCCAGTCTTACAGTTTACATTTAAAAATGCATGGATTACTCTTGACGTTGTGCACACATAATGCTGTTATGTTGAAATTTCATTCAATTTTGCCATTTCATTTATAACTTACAAAGTTCAAGTTTGTCAAGTTGAGCTACAGTGACTTTGATACTTTCATTTCAGTGATCTTCGCCCCTTTTTGTTTAACACATTAGCGTGACAGCATTCAACATTGCGCAGTTAAATAACCATGCATGTCCCGACTGACGGTTATCTCATGCTCAGGTCGGTCAGTGTTTTTAATTACACACCAATTCCTTTGTCTTCTCAGAGTTGGTAAGAGACGTGAAATACCTGTACTCTCTTACCATATCTGGGTCTGTGCATTCTGTGAATTGGCATGTAAATTACTAACCTCGATGTTGGTATTCCATGAATTTGAACAACCTGCCAATGTTCTGTAACACCTCGCTTCTTTGCGGCTTGGCGTCACATCCCACATGTTGGCAGGTTGTTCAAATTCTTGAATACCTCCAGCTCAGTAACTATTACTTAACCGACACCGAGTTGTATTTTCGGTTAACATCCCAGCACTATTGGGGATCTTGTTTAACTTGTTAGTACACCATTTTCAAAGGTTACGGCAAACATATCACCATCGACTTTGTTTTGTAATGTATGGTTGTCAGATGGTAGTGTAGCCACATGAAAAAGAAGAAAATTGACTGGTATTTTATGTCAGTGAAATAAAACATTCCATGTTCGAATCTTGGAACACTTTAGGGATGTCATAAACAAGTGTGATAAACCCATCAGTAAACACTTAACAAATTGAACCACTCGTCCACCAATATGGAGTTTTAGTTATTGATGGACTTCAGAGTGACTCTAACCTTGATGTAAACACACAGACCATATCTGATGAAGAACTATGTTGAATCTTTATCCTCAAGTCCATACATCCTTATCGTTTGAACAGACTTGACTTTTAGTCCTTTTGGTTGTGACAACTGGGCACACATTTCAGACTTTGAACCTTCTAACTGGACTCACAGTGACAAGTAGGGTGAAAAGTATGGAAAAAGTTTGTCTGATGCAAATGAGTCTGGACAATACATATTACCAATAAGGGTGTATGGGCTTCACATTCACCTGGATGAAGGTTGAATTTAAAACACTATTGTTCAGCAGAATAATTCTTTTCATGGCATGACTGGTATGGTTAGAATATCCTTCCTCTTCATTTCTACTGTTACCACATAATCATCGAAGATGGATCCCACTTTAATATCACTAATTTTCACCCTTCACAGCCCTTCAAGAAGAAAAGTAATACTTGTAGCAGCAATTATAACTTTAGGGCAACCTTTTCTAATGCCACAGGGTATTTCTTACACACTTCCAAGAAAACACCAATCATTGGGACATTTACAGTAAGTGTCACTAATATTAATGATCAAGTTTTTTTGCATTGATGTTTTTTTGACAATATCTACAATAACATTATAAATTTACTAACACAAAAAACTGTTCATTGACATTTGTCTCTTCCATTTTCCAGTTCATTGTGATAGCAGAAGCAAAGTATGGGGCCTCAAGCAAAAATTGGAGGAGTGTAGATTTCTGATGTTTAGAAACAGACCACAAGCTGGATGTATTTTAGTACCTGCACCCAAGTGGAAAGGGGAGAGTACAGTTTCAAAAGAAACATGTAAACAGTTACTTGTTAATCAACAAGCAAAAGATTCAGTTGCAAAATTATGGGGAAATGCAATGTCCATGGCTGATAACCAGAAGATAAAGAATGTTTATCTTCCTCTATTGTTGTCCAAAAAATGGCCACTAAGAAAGTCAGTAAAACATATAGTTATGGCTGTGTTGAATAATCTTGAGGATCTTACATGTATAGACAGGATTTTCTTTTGTTTGCCTTCATCTATCACTGCACATGAGTTGAAAGAAATCAGTGCCACGATCAGAGAAGTTGCCAGTGCTAGGAATCAATCACAGAAACCAGTACAAGAATTTTTTGCAAGAGATCAAATTTCTGGTAAGGGTGTAAACGCTAAAATGCAAAGAAGTGTTAAAGTTTCCTTTTTCCCTTCTTTTAACTGTTGCACAGATCAGAAAATTAGATACATAATCTATATGAACTACTTACAGCTTACAAAACTTGCATTTCTGATTTGGAAGGGGCTTTTTTCTAAAGAGATTATGTGATTCAAAATTGAATATATAGCAGCAATCCAGAATGATATTGACCTATGATCAAATTTCATTCAGAGACAGGATTTGAGATGGTTCCAAATTATAAAAAAAACAATTTTCTCTTGAACCAATATGGGTATAATGACTTAATATTTGGTATTGAGCTTCCTTTTGAGGTGTAGAATCAAGTATGTTCAAATGAAGGTCAAACAGAAATTTATTCCTTTGTAGTGAGATTGAGGCAAGATTTTTGGCCATGCTTGAAATTTCTATTTTCTGAATCTATGAGCAGATTTTAAACCAATTTGGTATATGGTCATAAATACTTGATTCATGCAAAAAAATCCATCTGTGTGAACTTCAGGAGCTAAAAATAGAAATATTTTCAAATGTCCATATTTCTCAACAGAGATCTGTTATTTGACATAAAGAGTGGAACCTAAGGACCAGTAGAATGGAATGGTAAATAAAAATTGCCATCGTTTGTGTCACAGTGTGTACTGTAGAGAGAATTTAAAAAAATGCTGAGCCAGCGTATTTACAAAAATTAAAAAAACCTTATAATCCAGAATCAAAGATATACAACATCCATAGGTGGGGCCAAATGCAAGTTTGTTTAAATTAAGATCTTGGGCCATATATGGCTCAATGTAGGAGCCCAAATTTCAACTTGGTGCAATATGAGAAGTACTCTTTAAAGAATCTTTTTCTCAAGAATCACCAGTCAGAATCTTTTAATATTTGATATGCTACATCGTTACATATTCAGATTTGTTCAAATCAAGTTCTCCAGTTAATATTTGGGCTCCCTTTGAGGCCCTAAATTTTATCTTAGTGCGATATGAGGAATAATATTCAAAAACCATCAGATCCACCATTATATTTGGTATACAATCAAATCTAAGTTGTTCAAACCAAGGCTCTGTGTTAATATTTATGCTCCCCATTAGAGCCTGAAATTTAACAGTCCAGCATGAGGAATAATCTTTAAAACTCTTTTACTTCAGAATCACCATTCAGAATCTTTCGATATATGGAAAACAGAATCTTGACAAGAATTGGACTCATGTTGGACCAAATCAGTCTCATTGGCGTGTAACTGGACTCTCTGTGGGAGCCTGAATTTCAAATTAGTGTAAAATGGGAAATAGTTTTTAAAAATCTTCCTCAGATACACCAGTCAGAATCTTTTGATGTCAGGGAAACAGCTTCCTAAAGGGGCGGGAGGAGTGGGGGGGGGGGGCAGATTAAAGTTTAAATCAAGTCTCTTGATTAGTATCTGAGCTCCCTATTGGAGCCCAAATTTTAACTGGCTTCAACATGAGAAATAGTCTTTAAAAATCTTCTCACAAAGCCCCATTCAGAAGCTTGTGATATATTATATACACCATCCTTAGGGCAGCAGATACAAGTTTTAAACATCTAGTCTGTGTGTTAATATTTGGGCTTTTTAACTTAGTCCAATATGAGGAATAATTTTTGAAAATCTGCTTCTTCAGATCCAACAGTCAGAATCCTGATTGGGGTTGGGTGTCAGTCAGTTCAAGTTTGTTTGTTCAAGTTAAACCCCTAGCTGGTTGATATTTGGACTCCCTATCTATTTTCCATTACTGGAAATCTGATAATTATTTGTGTGTTAGCATCTTAATGCCTTTATGTGTACCCATACTATGTATGGTACACATAATGCCGGCATCCGGGGTGGCCATCCGTCGTTCGTCCATCCTTTGTCCGTCCATCTGTCTGTCTGTCCATCTGTCCATCTGTCCGTCCGGCGTCCGTATCCATTTCTTTGTCATTCGATAACTTGAAAAATATTGCTTGCATTGTCAAGTTACTTTATATTTGTGTTCAGGTTACTGATGTGCAAAGCTATATAGTTTTTGGTGTAAATCTGATAATTTGATCCTGAGATATTAACCCTTTATCCTTCAAATTGAAAATTCCTCCAGTCCCTTTGGCTTTTGATAACTTGAAAAATATTACTTGGATTGTCTAGTTACTTTACATTTGTGTTCAGGTTACTGATTTGCCGAGCTGTATAGTTTTTGGTGTAAATCTGATAATTTAATCCTGAGATATTAACCCTTTATCCTTCAAATTGAAAATTCTTCCAATCCCTTTGGCATTCGATAACTTGAAAAATATTGCTTGGATTGTCAAGTTACTTTATATTTGTGTTCAGGTTACTGATGTTCCGAGCTGTATAGTTTTAGGTGTAAATCAGATAATTTAATCCTGATATATTAACCCTTTATCCTTCAAATTGAAAATTCCTCCAATCCCTTTGGCATTCGATAACTTGAAAAATATTGCTTGGATTGTCAAGTTACTTTATATTTGTATTCAGGTTACTGATGTACCGAGCTGTATAGTTTTTGGTGTAAATCTGTTATTTTGATTCTGAGATATTAACCCTTTATCCTTCAAATTGAAAATTCCTCTAATCCCTTTGGCATTCAATAACTTGAAAAATATTGCTTGGATTGTCAAGTTACTTTATATTTGTGTTCAGGTTACTGATGTGCCAAGCTGTATAGTTTTTGGTGTAAATCTGAGAATTTGATCCTGAGATATTAACCCTTTATCCTTCAAATTGAAAATTCCTCCAGTCCCTTTGGCATTCGATAACTCAAAAAGTATCAATCCGATTGTCATGTTACTTTATATATTTATTCAGGTTACTGATGTGCTGTGCTGTATAGTTTTTTTTATGTAGATCTGATAATTTGATCCGGAGATATTAACCCTTTATCCATCAAATTAGACACTCCTCCAATCCATTTCTATATGTACCCATATCATGTATGGTGTACATAATGTCGGCATCCGTGGTGGCCCTCCATCATACAGCTTTCTACTAGTTGCGCGTATGCGTACACATCTGACGATTTCATCGGCCTATTTTTATAGATACTTGACTACATTCCTCTGTAGTGTTTACTAGCCTTAGATGCTAATTATATCCTTCTTTAAACAAATTTGTTAGGTGAGCATCTCAGGCCCCGTGGGGCTTCTTGTCAAGGCTTACCACTGCAATGGCAGGCAGCTAAGTTAATAAGCTCTCTTTAGAAAGCTTTGTCTACGAATGTCTACGTAACAGGTCCTTGCAAAAATACAATTTTCTGGGTTAGAACTCACAAATCAACTGATTATCATGCATTTTGAAATATCCACTCAAATTAAGAGCTGTTATTAAAAAAACCATAGAGTGATTTCTATGTCTCAAAATGTATTGCAGAGTTTTTTCTTCATGTCGGAATGTAATAAAATACCTGCTTATACATGTCCATAAGTGGTAACAAGGCAAATACATGTGAGCAAATCTTGTCATCCAAAAACAATTATGCACTCTACCAGTTAATTTATCAGGTTGCTTGATTAAATTAAAACCGGTCAATTTCACTAATTTGTTCATCATAGTTCTGTCCACTTTTCAAACTACAAATTTGCCTTTTACAAAAGTTGAAAGAAGTGATCTTGGTTGAAAAAATCATTTCAAATTCCTAATCAGTGAATGAAAAACAAGAATACATTTAAAGCAGAGGTTCTTCAAGCTGAATATGAATTAGGGATATGGAGGTGAGAAGTCAAATGGTTTGTCTTACCAAAAAGTCTTTTGATCATGTCCAAATGGCAGAATCAAAATTTATCTTCTAGTGTTGTGGCTTTTTGTTGATGTTTCATGTTGGATTTTTTTTACATTGTAGCTGAACTGACAACTATTTCAACACCAAAAAATATACAAATCAAAATAGTTGAAGGTCATTTGGCATCACAGAAAGTAAGATAAGTTTATTTTATGTTAATTGTTTACTTTAGTTTACCTGTCTCTCCCAGTAAAATAAAAAGTATGTCACATCATAAATTACATGGTTTTCAGTTAGGAGATGTATATAGGTTATTACAACCAATTGGGTTTTCGAGATGGTGTATTGAAGTCGTGATCTCATTTCTGGGTCATGGATATATGACTTGGGGGCGAGGTTGATACACCATCTCGGAAACCCACTTGTGGTAATAATCAATTTATCTTACAATATTCCTGTCTTTTTTGACTTGTTCGCATATATTTTGACAATCATTCAGTGTCTAGGAACTGATTTTCTACAAATGAAGATCACAACGTAATCGTATTATGTTCAGGAGCAAGACTTAATCACCATCCATTGTTCCACTTGTCCTGTAACCACCAAAGTTTATAGTAGTGTTTTGGGTGTGTGCCTCTTTGGGGTTTTTTTCAAGTTTAATACATAGTAGGTCTATATAAAAGTTTCACTGTGGCAAAAAATGGTCTAGTCTCATTTATGTTCCTGAGTTGGTGGTTTATTTATCATTTAATTACCGTTGTCAAAATGTTGTCTTGATATATGATCATTTTCTGAGTTGAATTATTACAAGTGCAATTGCTACTCTCAATACTGATTTTTATTTTGTCTAGACATTTACTTGTATTGGGAGAAGTATGTTCTTGTTAAAAGATAAAGTGTCATATGAGGGTAAGAGAAACCATATTAGGTGAGGCATAGCTAAGCTCCGATAAGATATTTTATCTTAAAATCAATTGATTTTTTCACCGATACAAGCTAAAACGTCTAAACTGAATCAAATTTGTATCAGTCACAGTAACTTTGGGAAGCATGTGCAATCATTTGATTCAGAAAGAGAACATTTCTTATCAACCTACCTCAGTTGTTTACTACAGGCTTTCACTACAGTGGAAGAACCTAACTCGGATAAAATACTCTCTATTTTAATCTTTCCCAAGAGATTTGGGAAAGAAAAGTGGTGTAGAAACACCACGAAAAAATAAGCCAAAACTGGGTCGAGCGCCATCGGCGCACACCCAGTACGGGATGCTCTTCCAAAGTACAAATCCACGACTACCGTAAAACAGTGCGCAGTGCATCAATTCGTCATTCTTTTGATTATTCGCACACCTGGTGGATATGTGCCATCTTGCTCCGTAACATTGATATTTTAACTCGTCGATAATGGTTTTCCTGTGACTGGAATTATGGATCTGAAGATCGTATAATAACAGGACTGTGTTTTATATATTCTCGTTTATATTTTCAACCACATTCTTGTTGTATATTATTTACTATTCCGTTTTCACGAATGTTTTGTTTTCGACATCAGGCGATTCGACAATGAATTTTTCGGTTGATGAATTTAATTGTTATTGGAGTTAGGTGTCAATCATGGACTGTCTGGACAGGATTTCTTCCCTCTGTTGAGGGCTGAATTTCTGTTTTTTCGGTCCCTGTCGACCATCTGGGTACCGACCGTTTTTTTTCTGCCACCTTCTCTTGTAGTTGAGGGTGTTTGTCTACTTTCTGTTTCTGATGAGTTCACCTTTTTCTTCTACTGCTCTCACCTCTGTTATTTCCAGTTCGGTTCCTTTAGGGAAATTCCTTTTGCCCTCGCATTGGTGTGTTCTCGTGGCCGTTTCTTCCGCACCTGCAGATGGTGTGGAACGCTGTCGTTTCGGGAGCCTCCCGACTTGACCACGTCTGGTGTGAGTTTTACCCCCTCCGTGGGGGATGTGCAGCACCTCCTGCACCCATGGGGGGTGGGGAACACTGTCATTTTGGGGTCGCCCGACTCGACCATGTCTGGTGTGAATTGCAACCTTCTGTGGGGGATGTGCAGCTCCTCCCGCACCAGCGGGGGGTGGGGAACGCTGTCGTTTCGGGGCTTCCCGACTCGACCATGTCTGGTGAGAGTTATTCCCCTTCCGTGGGGAATGTGCAGTTTTTTACCATGGTGGATACTGCGGGAGCTGTTGGATTTCTGGTGAAGAGATGCCTGGTTCTGGGACTATGCGCCCTCTCCAGTCGACATCTGAGGCTGTCACTGGGGTTGTGACTCCTCCTTTGGGGGCCGAGCTAGGTGGCTCTCTCCGCTTTTCCGCCAGTTCCAACATCTCCTGTTGTATCTGCTGCTACTGCTGTTCCGTCTACAACGTCATTGGGCACCACTTTTAGTCGGCCTCGGCTTATCCCTGCAAGGATCTGCAGGGTTGTCTGTAGTGTGGTTGTGGGGTATCGGCCTCAGCCTTCCCCGACTTCAACTCGACGAAGTCGGAAGTGGCTGCCCACTGAACCCCCTACTGTGTCCTCTCAGCCGTTGAGCACAGTAGTTTTATACCTGCAGTGGTCTGCTGCAGTGTCTGGGAGTGCAGACGTGGGGGTATCGGCCTCAGCCGTCTCTGACTTCAACTCGGCGAAGTTGAAAGTGGCTGCCGGCCGGACCCTCTACTGTGGTCTCTGCGCCGTCGAGCACCACAGTTGTGTTATTGGATTTGGATGTTCTTAGTGGGGACACTATGAACTCCATGGTGTTTCCGTCCACTCATTCTGGCCACACGACCAGTTTTGGGGGACCAACGTCTTTTTGTGCAGCCTGGACCTTCTGCCCCGCAGAGGTCCACGGGGACTCTTATGAGTTCCCGCTATGTTGATCCTCGGGGTGCCTCGTACCCCTATACACGCCTGCCTTAAGACGTTTCGGCAGCCACTTGTCGTCCCGCGTCGGGTGTTTTGGAGGATCGTGACCTTTCGCTGGTTAAGAGGGTCAGAGGTGAAGCCACTTTGCTGGTTCTTTCCCCTGTCAAACCGTCCAGTACGTGCAGTGAGCTTAGGGAGGCCCTCTCCTTACTCACTCAGGTTCTGTCAAAGAGCCTTTCCATTGCTTCCAGCGAGGCAGTGAGTGGTTTCCAGGTGCCCCCTATGGCGCTGCCGCCTGGGATTGGAAACAGGCCGCTTTCTGATACCCTGGTGTTCCGACACCAAGGGAGGCGTCGGCTGGTTTGCCCACGATGGGCTATGTGTCTTCCGACTCAGGGGAAGAGTCAGAGATGCTTGATGTCGAGAGCCAGCAGTCTTCGGACTTGTGGGCAGCTCTTGATTTTGTGTTTGCGTTCCTTCCGGATCTCAAACCATCAAACTAGCCGACAGTGTCAGCCAGGCCGCGATCATCGGTCGCATGCCAGCAGCCTATGGAGCAACCTGCTTCTGGGCATCTTTGACTGTGCCAGTCGGTACAGTTGGTTGAAGCATTTTCAGCCTTGGACTCTAAGCTGAGTTCCAAGACTATGAAGGCTCCGTTCTTCACCAGGGTTGACACCTTTTTGCCTCTGGCGCGTTATCGTTACTACGATTCCACCAATCCGTCAGTCTGCCAGACTTTGGCGGTTTTGGATCCAATTTCCTCGGGCTTTCCATGCCCAAGTCTGCCGTCGTTCCGTTGACGACTCTGGAGTCCACGTTGGGCTTATCGAGAGAGATGCTTGGTATGCTTTCTCTCTCAGATCACGTCGTCTCCGCTTTAGCTGCTTATCTGCCTCCAGATAAGTTTGACGAGGTACAGGCTCCTTTGTGTGGGCTGTCCAAGGCACTCATGCATCTTACACGCATGCCTGTAACACGGCTAATCTGGAATTAGTTCGAAGGGACTCTGTGCTGGACACAGGCCGATCCCTTCCTGAGGAGCAGCACTCTACTCTTCGATCTGCTTCTTTGGCAGGTACGCAACTTTTCAATAAGTCTGTGTCGACGGTCCGGGATGACGTCCTACGTCATTCCAAGATCAGCTGCTGTTTCTTCAGCTTAATCAGCCTTCTAGGGGAGGCTGGGGCCGTTCCAAGCCTAATAAGTACCCTTCTGCTTCCTCTGCGAAGCAAAAGGCTGATCCTTCTGCCACAGCTTCTACTTCTTACTCAAGGGGTAAGGGTAAGCATCAGCAGACTAGAGGGAAGTATCAGGATTTTTCATTCAGTTGAGGAGGTGTATTCTCCTCTCGTGGGCCTTATCGGGGCTCAAAATGAAGGTCCTCACCTCGACTCATCCCAGGTTGGAGGAAGGATAGCAGAGTTCGCAGACCGTTGGGCCACCATCACATCCGATCCTTGGCTGTTAGATGTTGTTTGGTCCGGGCTGCGAATATCCCACTCTGTCCAGGATGCCTCTTCCAACCACAGTTCCTTCAGACATTTTATGTCGGGAACTTTTGTCCATGGAGATAGACAATCTCCTGACAAAGGGGGCGTTCGAGGTCGTCAAGAACATTCAGTCAGTGGGGTTCTATGCCCGTCTGTTCTTGGTGCCGAAAGAAGGACGGTCGACTGCGACCGGTTATCGATCTGAGTATCCTGAACCAGTCTATCATTGCTCCCAAGTTCAGCATGGAGACTTTCAGGTCGGTCTGCCGTTCAATTCACCAGGGAGATTTCGCTTCCAGCTTCGACCTGCGAGACGCTTACTTTCACGTTCCGATTCATCGGGCGTCATGGAAGTATCTCAGGTTCGCTTTTCTGGGGCGAGTTTACCAGTTCAAGGCCATACCTTTCGGCCTCAACCTGGCTCCTTGGACCTTCACCTGACTGATGTCACACGTGATAGCTTTCCATCGCACACAGTCCAGGGAGACTACTTGGGCATATCTGGACGATATCCTCCAGAGGCATTCCAATGCTGCCTTACTGGCATTGGATGTCGCCAATCTGTTGAGCTTGCTCATGTCGCTTGGATTCAGAGTCAACGAGGAGAGGTCGGAACTGGTCCCTTCTCAGTCGTTTTGTCATCTGGGGATGGCTTTCCGCACCCGGTTCAATTTGGTGGTGGTTCCCCAGGCCAAGGCTGTGATTCTTTCAGCTTTTGCTCTGACTCTGTCCCAGTCCACATCCGCGACAGCACGGAGTATTCTCCGGCTGATCGGTCTCTGCGGTTCGGTGACGGATCTCATTCCTCTAGGTCGACTGCATGTCAGACCTCTCCAACACTTTCTGCTCAGTCGTTGGAGGCCGAATGTCGATTCTCTGGATCTGGTGCTTCAGTTACCAGATTCTCTTATCCTCACCTTCTCCACTGGACGAATGTTTAGTGGATCACGCAGGGTGTCCTGTTGGAATTTCCCATGTCCAATCGCGTTTTGACGGCAGATGTCAGCGATCTCGGATGGGGTGCAACGTTGGATCCTCTAGGTCTTTCCCTTCACGGGATGTGGGACCAGGATCGGGCATCTCTACACATCAGCCAGCAGAGCTTCTTGCTCTTCTTCTGAGTTTCAGGCAGCGGATCCCTCACCTGTCGAATCGTCAGGTCCTTCTGTTGTTTGACATTTCGACAGTGGTTGCTTACATTCAGGACCAGGGCGGCACTCACTCGGTTCCAATGTACAAATTGGCTCGGGATCTTCTATTGCTCGCTCAGGATGTCAACTCTGGTGTGGTTGTTCATCACATTTCCGGTCGTCTGAACGTCCTAGCCGACTCCCTGTCCCGATTTCTTTGCGGCTCGTTGGAATCATCAGGTGGACACTTTCGTGTCCCCGTGACCAGATGCTCTGGCTTTCGCCGTGGATGCTCTGGCCCTCCTTTGGGACAGTCTTGTCGGCTAAGCCTTCCTGCCGGTTCCGATTCCGCCTCAGGTTCTCTCCCAGATATGAACCTGCAGTCGTCGAATCCTTTCGATCACACCCGTCGCCTCGATGGGTGTGGATCAATCTGCTCCGCTCTCTGTTAGCGGCGGTTCCGGCATGTCTCCCTCTACATCGCGACTTTCTTTGCCAAAGTCGCCCAAGGAGGTTTCAAGTTGACCCGACTTCATTTTGCCTTTGCACATGTCTTTTATCGGGTCCTGTCTCCTCTGTAGTGGTTTTTCGAGACATGCAGTGGAGTTGCTTTTCTTCTTCAAGGAGGCACTCACTCCACTGGCTTAGCCTCTGTGGCTAGGTGGAAGGTTCTTCTGTCGATGGTGTGCGATCACTCTGTTGCTTCTGTCACTCCTTCAATCACACCGCTTGCGGAGTTTCTGGTTTATGTTTGTTTTTGGGGGTCTCCAGCAATGGGTACAAGTCCATGCTTCGGAGACCTTTTTTCATATGTGGTACCACATTGTTTCAACACTCATCCTTGCCTCTCCAAGCTTGTTCAGCTCTTTTCCTTGAAAAGTCCTAGGACTTTGCAGTTTACTGCAAGATGGTCGCTTTCTTGGGCGCTGCTCTGCTTGGGGGTGGGGGGCATTCGCGCCTTTATCCTGGATGAATATGCGTTTTCTCACATGCCAGATTTCTCCTGCATCCATTTCTCGATGGATTTGTCTTGCTATTCGTGCAGCTTCGGCTCGTCTAGCTACTGGTGATTGTATTACCAATTGTTTTTTTCTGCCACGAGGTGCGTGCATTGTCTTCCTCTTTTAATAACTCTGTCATGTTGTCGGATGATGGATGTGATACTGGCAGCCTACTGGAGAAATGCTACATTCTCCTTTTATCTGTGACAGTTGCAGGAGCCGATAGAGGCCCTTGGTCCTTGGGGCCATCTTTCTTTGGCTCAGGCTGTTGTCTATCCCAGCCTTTCAGCTTTTTGAGGGTCAGTTCCAGCTCTGTGCTGTTACTGCCCTTTCTGTCTGTGCTTCACACTTCACCATACGCCTCATCTTTCATTGTCTTTTCTAATGTTTGTGATGCTATGGTTTGATAGGCCTAGGGATCTCTTCCTCTGTCCACGGTTCCAGTGCTATTGAGTTATGTGTGGGTTGGTTATGTGATTCCCTCCATCCTTTTGTCTATTCAGCCTGTAGTAAACAATTGAGGTAGGTTGATAAGAAATATAAATTTTATAGTACATTTCCTTTCTTATTATACCTATCGCAATTGTTTACTTGGACGCCCTCCCGTCTTCTCATTCGGGTAAGAATCCTTCCTCCCTGCTGATCACATAACTCCTGTGTTGTCGGAATCAAAAGAATGATGAACTGATGCACTGCGCACTGTTTTACGGTAGTCGTGGATTTGTACTATGAAAGAGCGTTCCATACTGGGTGTGCGTGAATGGCACTCGACCCAATTTTGGCTTATTTTTTCGTGGTGTTTCTGCACCACTTTTCTTTCCCAAATCTCTTGGGAAAGATTAAAATAGAGAGTATTTTATCCGAGTTAGGTTCTTCCACTGTAGTGCAAGCCTGTAGTAAACAATTGTGGTAGGTATAATAAGAAAGGAAATTTACTATAAAATTTATATTTTCACCTACACTCATCGAAAACTGATTACACATGTCGAGGTCACCATTTTGATAACAGTAATTACATGATAAATAAACCACCAACACAACAAAATAAAAAAAATTTGACTAGATCAATTTTGGGCTTGATGATATTTTTATATAGGCCTGCCACATGTTAAAGCTGAAAAATGAAACAAGGAAACATAGAACTGAAACACTGCTTTACAGTGTGGTTATAGCCCTAGTAGAACAATGAATAGGGATTATGTCATGCACTCCTCAAGAACATAATACCATGATGTCATTATGATCTTCATTCATAAAAAATCAATTCACAGATCTATGCTGAGTTGTTGCCAGAATGTATGCAAAGAAGTCAAGAAAGGGATTAATATTGAAAGATAAATTGGTTATTACCACCAAGTGTGTTTCAGGATGATGAGATAAATTTGTCATCAAGACTATGTGTTGATAGAGAAACTTGTATCAAGCCTCTACGGTGTTCCTGTTACATATTGCTACGCACCCTAAAGGGCTCACCGCAATACCTAATATGAACACAAGATCGACTTGATACAGGTTTCTCAATCATATATGTTCTGAACATCGTATGACAATTTACCAATGAACTAAAGATGACGTAAAATACTTACCATTCTTAGTGGCCATGTTAGTTGAGTGATTAACTCTTTACCCAATGAACATAATATCATTATTTGTTATTTGGCTTTTCCTTGAAGGATCGTGTTTGGATTCTCATTATCCAACAAAATCAGGAGGGGATATTAAAATGGTTTTCATCTGTCCATCCCTCTGTCCATCCATCAGTCTATCTTTCCATCACAAAACTTTGCTTAACTCCAACATTTTTCATGGGATATTTTTGTGAAACTTCATGTGAAGTATCAGTATGAAGTGTAGATGTGCATGTTCTCAATTTTGATTTGACAAATTTTGTGCAGTTACAGTGATAGGTAAGTTTCCAGCAAAAATGCTTGTCCACTTAACTCCTACTACATTTTTCATTGAAAGTCAAGGTGAGCTATTCTGATCACTTTTTGTCCATCGTGAAGGTGGTGTTTGGGCCTTTTTCTCCCAAACCACTGGCCACATTTTAATGAACTTTCACTTGAGTAGTGGTTAAAGAGGGGCTTTTTGATTTTTTTTCAAATTGGGTTTCTGCTCATATTGAGGAGGTGTTGGGGCTAAAATGCTCCCAATTTTTTTAAAAATCTTCTTCTCATGTACCAGCAGTAGTAGAGACTTGATATTTGGTTATACAGCTTCCTTTTAGGTGTGGACTCAAATTTGTTCAAGAGAAGTTTGAAGGGCAATATCGTAGTTAAAGAAGGGGCAAGAATTTTTATTTCCAAACCGAGAGGCCGATTTGAACCAAATTTGATATGAAGTATTAGTGGATCATAAGTACTAGATTTATGGCAAACATTTTTTCAAAATGCCCTGTGGGAACCCCAGGAGCTAAAAATAGAAATAATTTTAAACGCCCATATTTCCCAAACCACATGGAACAGAGAGCTCCTATGTGGTGTTAAGCTTCCTTAGGAGCAGTAGAATGGAATGGTAAAAAGAAGTGCCATTGGTTATGTTAGGGTGTTCTGTAGAGGGCATCGAAAAAATGCTGAGTTCCAATGGTCACAATCTTTTGATATTTGGTTTACAGCATCCATATGGTGGTCAGATACAAGTGTGTTAAAATGAATCCCATTGGTTCATATTCAGGTTCAGTGCTGGAGCCCGAATTTTTAACTTAGGGCAATATGGGGAATATTCTTTAAACATCTTCAGAACCACCAGTCAGAATCTTTTAATGTTTGGTATGCATCATTGTTATGAGGGTCAGATTCAAGATTGTTCAAACCAAGTCCCTAGGTTAATATTTGTATCCTATGGAAGCCCAAATTTGAACCAAGTGCAGTATGGGGGATAATTTTTAGCTTAACATGACAAAGTCAAGATAAATTATTGCCATCATGCATGTGGAAGTCTGTGAGTCTGTTCACATTTTCCTTTAGCACAGGCTACACCCTGTAGTTCTTATCTGATCATCAAGAAATTTCATATGCAGGTTTGGTGTTGTGTCAAGATGAGAACGTCCCCTTTTAATCGTGATCGGTCAAGCGGTATGGCTGACTGAGCCCAAAAAAACCTTTAGCACAGTCTACAGGTCATATTACTGGAGGGATTTCATTGTAACTTGGTAGGCTGACTTCCTATAATGTCTAGATGAGAAAGTTCTCCTTTGGACGTGATTGGGCAACTGTGATGGCTACAGGGGCCCGAAGCCCAAAAACCTTTGGCACAGTCTGCAGGTCATATTTATGAAGGGATTTCATTGTAATTTGGTAGGATGACTCCAAATAATGTCTAGATAAGAGTGTCCCCTTTTGGTCGCAATCATTCAGTCTTGATGGCTGCCCAAGCCCCAAAACTTGTAGCATAGTCTATAGGTTATATTTATGGAAGGATTTCATTGTAACTTGTTAGGTTGACTCCATATAATACCTAGATGATGACATCCCCTTTTGGTCATGATTGGTCAACTGTGACGGCTACAGGCGTCGGAAGCCCGAAAATCTTGAGCACAGTCTACAGGTCATTTTTAGCTCAACTTTGGCGAAGCCAAATTTGAGCTTTTGTCATGGCCCATTGTCAGTCTGTCCGTCCGTCCGTCTGTCCATCTGTCCATACATCAACAATTGGATATGGCTGGGGCTAGAGGCCGTATTTATGAACCGATCTTTACAAAACTTCTTGGGTACCTTTGTTATGACCGTGGGATGAGAACGAGTGTTTTTGGGTGCGGTCCGAAATTCAAGATGGCTGCCAGCTGCCATTTTGTACCGATGATGCAGAAATCTGTTTTTTGTACAGAACTTCCATATGAAAGCTCTGATTTGAATAATTTTTTGTATGAATGTTTAGTACCATGGGATACATCACATATAATACAGGTTTTTTTCTCGTGCGTAAATTGTGCAAATTAGACTAATTTTGATGTTTTTTGGTGTTACTTTCAGCACTGTAAGTGCAAATGACAATACGGCTCAGGCTAGAGGCCGTATTTATGAACCGAGCTTTACGAAACTTCTTGGGTACCTTTGGAATCACCGTGGAATGAGAACAAGTGTTTTTGGGTCCAGTCCGAAATTCAAGATGGCCGATGACAGCCATTTTATACAAAATTAGGTGCAATCAGCTTTTGCACAGAACTTTCATATGAAAGCGCTGATTTGAATAATTTTTTGTGTGAATGTTTAGTACCAAGGGATGTATCACATATAATACAGGTTTTTTTCTTGTGCAGAAATTATGCAAATTAGATGAACTTTGATTTTTTCAGTGTGACTTACGCACTGTAAGTACACATGTCAATACGGCTCGGGCTAGAGTCTGTATTTATGAACTGATCTTCACGAAATGTCTTGGGTACCTTTGTTATCACCTTGGGACGAGAATGAGTGTTTCTGGGTGCGGTCTAAAATTCAAGATGGCTGCCAGTGGCCATTTTGTACCGAAATTAGGTCTAATCAGTTTTTTGTACACAACTTCTATACGGCTCAGACTAGAGGCCATATTTATTAACCAATCTTTACGAAACTTCTTGGGTACCTTTGTTATCACCGTGGGATGAGAGCGAGTGTTTTTGGGTGTTCCGAAATTCAAGATGGCCACCAGCAGCCATTTTGTACCAAAATTAGTGCAATCAGTCTTTTGTACAGAACTTCTGTATGAAAGTTCTGATTTGAATAAATTTTTGTATGAATGTTTAGTTACATGGAATACATCACATATTGTAAGGGGTTTTTTTTCGTGCAGAAATTATGCAAATTAGATGAACTTTGATTTATTCAGTGCTACTTACACAATGTAAGCACACATGTCAATATGGCTCAGGGTAGAGGCTGTATTTATGAACCGATCTTCACAAAACTTCTTGGGTACCTTTGTTATCACCTTGGGACGAGAATGAGTGTTTCTGGGTGCGGTTTAAAATTCAAGATGGCTGCCAGTGGCCATTTTGTACCCAAATTAGGTCCAATCAGTTTATTGTCACAAGTTCTATACAGCTCGTATTTATGAATTGATCTTCACAAAACTTCTTGGGTACCTTAGTTTTCACCTTGGGACAAGAACGAGTGTGTTTTGGGGTGCCTTTGTTATCACTGTGCTATGAGAACAAATATTTTGGGGTTCAGTCAGACCCACTCTGGTACTCAAAGATTTCTTTTCTAGTTTAGCATCTGACTGTCACCCACTTTTACAATACTTTACCTATACATTTGTTACAGGCAACAGTCAGTATTTATGTACAGACCGTTACAATACTTTATATGTACCTTTGTTATCAGGTCATTACCTAGATGTTTGTCATTGATGTGTCACATACTATACATGTACATGTCTTTGTCTTGACAAGTTGAGCTACAGTGTCATTGACACTTTCATTGTGAAGGGATTTCACTGTAACTTCGTAGGATCACTCAAGATGGTGCCCAGATGAGAATGTCCCCTTTTGGTTGCGATCATTTAACCATAATGGCTGCCTGAGCCTGAAGCCCGAAAACATTTAGCACAGTCTACAGGTCATATTTATGAAGGGATTTCATTGTAACTTGGTAGGTTGACTTCATATAATGTCTAGATGAGGATTGGGCAACTGTGATGGCTACAGGGGCCCGAAGCCTGAAAACCTTTATCACAGTCTACAGGTCATAATTATGAAGGGATTTCATTGCAGCTTGGTAGGATGACTCCAAATAATGTCTTGATGAGAACCTCTCCTTTTGGTCGCAATCATTCAGCCTTGATGGCTGCCCGAGCCCAAAAACCTTTAGCATAGTCTGTAGGTCATATTTATGGAAGAATTTCAGTGTAACTTGTTAGATTGACTTCATATAATGCTTAGATGATGACATCCCCTTTTGGTCATGATTGGTCAAATGTGATGGCTACAGGCGTCCGAAGCCTGAAAATCTTGAGCACAGTCTACAGGTCATTTTTGTGAAGGGATTTCATTGCAACTTCGTAAAATCACTCCAAATGATGCCCAAATGAGAATACCCCCTTTGGTTGTGATCATTCAACCATGATGGCTGCCCGATCCCAAAGCTCAAAAACCTCTAGCACAATCTACAGGTCATCTTTGTGAAGGGATTTCATTGTAACTTGGTAGGTTGACTTCATATAATGTCTAGGTGAGAATGCCCCCTTTTGGACACGATTGGGCAACTGTGACGGCTACAGGGGCCCCGAAAACCTTTAGCACAGTCTACAGGTCATAATTATGAAGGGATTTCATTGTAGCCTGGTAGGATGACTCCAAATAATGTGTAGATGAGAACCTCCCCTTTTGGTCGCGATCATTCAGCCTTGATGGCTGCCCGAGCCCAAAAACCTTTAGCAGTGTCTGTAGGTCGTATTTATGGAAGAATTTCACTGTAACTTGTTTGTTTGACTCCATATAATGCCTAGATGACGACATCACCTTTTGGTCATGATTGGTCAACTGTGACGGATACAGGGGCCCAAAGCCTGAAAACCTTGCGCACAGTCTACAGGTCATATTTATTGAGGGATTTCATTGTAACTTCATAAGATCACTCCAGATGATGCCCGGATGAGAATGTCCCCTTTTGGTTGTGCTCATTCAACTAAGATGGTTTCCTGATCCCAAAGCCCGAAAACCGGGCAGGTCATATGTATGAAGGCATTTCATTGTAACTTCGTAGGATCACTCCAGATTATACCCAGATGAGAATGTCCCCTTTTGGTTGCGATCATTCAACCATGATGGCTGCCGAAGCCCGAAGCCCGAAAAACCTTTAGCATAGTCTACAGGTCATATTTATGAAGGAATTTCATTGTAACATGTTAGTTCGACTTCATATAATGTCTAGATGAGAACCTCCCCTTTTGGTCACGATCATTCAGCCTTGATGGCTGCCCGAGCCCAAAAACCTTTAGCATAGTCTGTAGGTTGTATTTATGGAAGGATTTCATTGTAACTTGTTAGGTTGACTCCATTGTATGCCTAGATGATGATAACCCCTTTTGGTCATGATCGGTCAACTGTGACCGCTACAGGGGCCCAAAGCCCGAAAACCTTGAGCACAGTCTACAGGTCATATTTATTGAGGGATTTCATTGTAACTTCATAGGATCACTCCAGATGATGCCCAGATGAGAATGGCCCCTTTTGGTTGTACTCATTCAACCAAGATGGCTGCCTGATCCCAAAGCCCGAAAACCTATAGCACAGTCTACAGGTCATATTTATGAAGGGATTTCATTGTAACTTGATAGGTTGACTTCATATAATGCCTAGATGAAAACCTCTCCTTTTGGATGCAAATGGGCAACTATGATGGCTACAGGGCCCAGAAGTCCGAAAACCTTTAGCACGGTCTAGAGGTCATATTTATGAAGGGATTTCATTGTAAAACTTGGTAGGATGTCTCCAAATAATGTCTAGATGAGAACTCCCCTTTTGGTCGCGATCATTCAGCCTTGATGGCTGCCTGAGCCCAAAACCCCAAAACCTTTAGCATAGTCTGTAGGTCGTATTTATGGAAGAATTTCATTGTAACTTGTTACGTTGACTCCATAAAATGCCTAGATGATGACATCCCCTTTTGGTCATGTTTGGTCAACTGTGATGGTTTCAGAGGTCCGAAGCCCAAAAACCTTGGGCACCGTCTACAGGTCATGTATATGAAGGGATTTCATTGTAAGTTTGTAGGATCATTCCAGATTATGCCCAGATGGCAATGCCCCCTTTTGGTTGCGATCATTCAACCATGATGGCTTCCCGAGCCCAAAACCAAAAAAACTTTAGTACAGACTACAGTTCGTATTTGTGAAGGGATTTCATTGTAACTTAGTGGAATGACTCAGTATAATGTCAAGGTGAGTACATCCCCTTTTAGTTGCAATCGGTCTACCTCATGGCTACACAGGCCTGAAGCCCAAAAACCTTTAGCCCAGAGTACAGGCCATATTTATGAAGGGATTTCAGTGTAACTTGATAGGATGACTTATTTTGGAATAATTTCACTGTAACTTGGTTACTTTCATTGACATACATTAACTGGAGGGCCACATACATTAACTATGAGGTCATATTAACTCACTCCTCAGCTCTTTAGTACAGTGTTCACCTCATATTATTTTTATTAAAAACATAGCATACAGGGAACAGAAATGAACATATTTCCAATTATCACAACTCTTGTCTTATTTCATAATCCTTTCATAAACATTGAACATTATCCTTTTCATCAAACACAACACACAGACAAGTTAAGCTACAGTGTCATTGACATTTTCATTAAAAATCTTCTTCAGATCCACCAGTCAGAACGCTTTCATATTTGGTATACAATATCTCTAGGGAGGGGGGGGTGTCAGTTTCAAGTTTGTTCAAATCGGGTCCCATGGTGCATATTTAGGCTTGCTGTGGTAGCACAAATTGTATCTTAGTGCAGTATGAGGAAATTTCCTTAAAAATCTTCTTCAGACCCACCAGTCAGAATGCTTTCATATTTGGTATGCAACATCTCTGGGGGTGTCAGATTCAAGTCGAGTGTCTGGGTTAATATTTGGGCTCCATATGGGAACCTGAAATTTAACTTTGTACAATATGAGTGAATTGCTTCAAAATTCTTCTTCGGATTCACCTGTCAGAATGCTTTCAGATTTGGTATACAATATCTCTGGGGGAGGGAGGGGGTCAGATTAAATTTTTAGCTCTCTTGGCCTAAAGGGCCATGTGAGCTTTTCTCATCACTTGGCGTCCGTCGCCGTCCGGCATCCGTAAACTTTTCACATTTTCATCTTCTCTGTAACCACTAAGCCGGTGTGAACCAAACCTGGCAGGGATGGTCTATGGGAGGTCCTCTACAAACGATCCTCATTTTGTTCCCGTGGGTTGAAAAACATGGCCGCCAGAGGTATTCTTGATTCTGATAGGTGGATTTTCAAAAATCTCTGAAACTGCCAGGCCAAATGTTTTGATACTTCACATAGGTGATGAATGGGACCCTCTCTACCAATGATCCTCATTTAATGTTGATCGGGATGTAAACATGGCCACAATTGCGACTTATAGTTACTATAGAAAACCCTATGGGATATCACATTTTCATCTTCTCTGAAACTGCTAAGCCGTCGTGAGCCAAACTTCGCAGGAATGGTCTATGAGAGGATGGAAATATGTGGCTACCAGAGGCTATATTCTAATGCTTAACCCATTGCTTATCCTGTATGCATGAAGATCGGTACTGTCAGCAAAAATACTCGTTTTTTGAGAACTGGTAAGGGTTGGTCCCAGTTTTCTCCACTGAGAACTGGGGGGGGGGGGGGGGGGGGGGGGGGGGGGGTGTGAATAGAAACCTAAAAATATTGTGTATACAGTACAAGTCAAAATAAGCTGTAGCATAACTGCAAGAAACTAAGTAAACTGCTGCTCCTGCCCTGACAAGATCAGAATCAGACATTTTCTTGAAAGCTATCAGAGCTTTCCAGAAAATGATGTCAGCTTCTGGTCTTATCCATGTAGGTAGAGAAAAAGATACATAGTTTTATATAGGATTATCCTACAACTTATTTTGACTTAACTGTAAACCATTGCAACTGCACATGGATGCTGATATATGCTCATTACTCATGTTACTTATCAGAAAATCTTGATTGTTGACAGGTGTTTGGAGAAACTGGAGAAGTTTTTGCTAACGTTCTCTTTCAATCATGTCAGCTTAGATGACAGTAATTTTTGTATATCATTTAAGATTTGACAAAAATTGGAGTAATGTGTTTCCTGTAACCCTTTTACCTATCCAAAGCTATGTTGAAAAAAGAATACTGTCTGAAAAATGTTGTAATTTTTCAAAAATATTTAACCTTTTACTGATTTTTTTGTTGAAAAAAGAATTCATAAATGAGTGCATTTTCAAGAAAATCTTCTTTGAAACTTCAAGGCTAAATGGTTTGAAAACTTAGTGTGACTGATGACTGGAGCTCCCTCTACCAATGATCCTCATTTTAATCTTCATCGGGTTGCAATTATGGCTGCAATTGTGGCTTACAGTTACTATAGGAAATCACATTTTCATCATCTTCACTGAAAGTACTGAGCCAATGTGAACCAGACTTGGCAGGCATTGTCTATGAGAGGTTCTCTACAACTGCTACTCATTTTATTCCTGTTGGGTGAAAAAACGTGGCCGCCAGAAGCTTTCTTTGATTCTGATTGGTCAATTTTGAAAACTCTTCCCCTTTGAAACTACAGGGCCAAATGTTTTGAAACTTTGCATGGTTGATAACTGGGACACCCTCCACCAACGTTCCTCATTTTAATGTTGATCGTTTTGCAAACATGGCCACAATTGCAGTTTATACTTACCATAGAAAAAAACTATAGGAAATCACATTTTCATCTTCTCTCTGGAACTATTGAGCTGATATGAACCAAAACTTGGCAAGAATGGTCTATAGGAGGCCCTCTACAAATGCTCCTCTTTTTGTTCCCGTTGGCTGGAAAATATGGCCACCAGAGACATTCTATGATTCTGATTGATGGATTCAAATGTTTTGAAACTTGGGGTGATTGAAGACTGGGACACCTTTTACCAATGGTCCTCATGTAATTTTGATGTAATGTTGCAAACATGGCCACAATTTCAGCTCATAGTTACCATGGAAAGCCTATGGGAAATCACATTTTTATATGTATTTCCAGGTGAGCGATTACAGGCTCTGTAGAGCCTCTAGTTTTCAAATCGTGTCCCTAGGTTAATATTTGATCTTGCTATGGTAGCCTAAATTTGAACTTAGTGCAATATGAGGAAATTTCTTTAAAAATCTTCTTTTTTAGATCCACTGGTCAGAATGCTTTCATATTTAGTATACAACATCTCTAAGGGAGTCAAATTCATGTTTGTTCAAATTTATTTCCCTGGATTAATATTCGGGCTCCCCATGGTAGCCCAAATTTTAACTAAATCAATATGAGGAAATTTTTAAAAAATCTTCTTCAGATCCACCAGTTAGAATGCATTCATATTTTGTATACAACATCTCTAGGAGGGGCAGATTCCAGGGTGTTCAATTCGAGTGCCTAGGTTAATATTTGGGCTCCATATGGGAACATCAAATTTAACTTAGTACAATATGAGGGAATTTCTTCAAAAATCTTCTTCTTCAGATCCACTTGTCAGAATGCTTTCAATTTGGTGTACAACATCTCTAGGGGGGTCAGATTCCAGTTTGTTCAAATCGGATAGGTTAATATTTGGGCTTGCTATGGTAGCCCAAATTGTAACTTAGTGCAATATGAAAAAATTTCTTAACAATTTTTACTTCAACTTTGGCGTAAGTCAAATTTGAGCTTATGCCATGGCCAGTTGTCCATCTGTCCATCTACAATTCAATACGGCTTGGTCTAGAGGCTGTATTTATGAACCGATCTTTACAAGACTTCTTGGGTACCTTTGTTATGACCGTGGGACGAGAATGAGTGTTTTTGGGTCCGATCGGAAATTCAAGTTGGCTGCTGGCAGCCATTTTGTACAGAATTAGGTGCAATCAGATTTTTGGGAAGAACTTCCCTATGAAAGCTCTTGATTTGAATAATTTTTGTATAAATGTTTAGTACCATGGGATACATCACATATAATATGGGTTTTTTTCTCATGCGTAAATTATGAACATTAGACTTACTTTGATGTATTTGGTGTTACTTTCAGCACTGTAAGTGCAAATGCCAATGCGGCTCGGGCTAGAGGCCGTATTTATGAACCGATCTTTACAAAACTTCTTGGGTACCTTTAGTATCACAGTGGGATGAGAACGAGTGTTTTGGGGTCCAGTCCGAAATTCAAGATGGCCAATGGCAGCCATTTTGTACAAAATTAGGTGCAATCAGATTTTTGCGTGAACTTCTATGTGAAAGTGCTGATTTGAATAATTTTTTGTATAAATGTTTAGTACTATGGGATTCATCACATATAATACAGGTTTTTTTCTCGTGTAGAAATTATGCAAATTAGATGAACTTTGATTTTTTCAGTGCTACTTACACACAGTAAATGCACATGTCAATACAGCTCGGTCTAGAGTCTGTATTTATGAACCGATCTTCACAAATCATCTTGGGTACCTTTGTTATCACCTTGGGATGAGAACGAGTGTTTCTGGGTGTGGTCCAAAATTCAGGATGGCTGCCAGTGGCCATTTTGTACCGAAATTAGGTCTAATCAGTTTTTTGTTCACTACATCTATACAGCTCAGGCTAGAGGCCGTATTTATGAACCGATCTTTACTAAACTTCTTTAGTACCTTTGTTATCACCGTGGGATGAGAACGAGTTTTTTTGGGTGTGGTCCAAAATTCAAGATGGCCACCAGCAGCCATTTTGTACCAAAATTAGTGCAATCAGATTTTTGTACAGAACGCCTGTATGGAAGTTTTGATTTGAATAAATTTTTGTATGAATGTTTATTAACATGGAATACATCACATATAGTACAGGTTTTTTTCTCATGCAGAAATTATGCAAATTAGATGAATTTTGATTTATTCAGTGCTACTTTTCTAGTTTAGCATCTGACTGTCACCCACCTTTAAAATACTTTACCTATACATTTGATACAGGCTATGGCCAGTATTTTTGTACAGACCATTACAATACTTTATATGTACCTTTGTTATCGGGTCATTACCTAGTTATTTGTCATTGCTCTGTCACATACTATACATGTACATGTCTTAACAAGTTGAGCTACAGAGTCATTGACACTTTCATTCTTTGATTTTCATATTTGATATACAACATCTCGAGGGAGGTCTGAATCAAGATTGTTCAAATCGAGAGCCTTGGTTTTGCCGGAATTGGCCATGTAGCTGAGTTATAAATTTTGTATTCAGTACTCTCTGGAGGTGTGTAAAATTAATCCACATAGGTTGTATCAAAGGGCTTCATAGGGGAGCTCCACATTTTTACCTGCATCGCCAGTGGCAGAGCAAGTCTGGTAACCGCTCGACTCCGTCTCTCCATCAGTGCGTCAGGTCCGTCCGAAACACTTCTTCCGTCAAAGTTTTCTTCGCTTCTATGAAAGGGAATGATTTTATATTTGGTCTGCTGCTTCATAATGATGAGTTGTATCGTGTAAGCAGTTTTCAGATCTGCCGTGCAGCCACTTCCTGTTTGCCGATACTTTGAAATTTTACTGTACCCACTGAACATTGAAATTTTCCGTCAAGGTTTTCTCGGCTTCTATGCAAGGGATTGATTTTATATTTGGTCTGCTGCTTCATAATGATGAGTTGTATCGTGTAAGCAATTTTCAGATCTGCCATGCAGCCACTTCCTGTTTGCCGATTCAATTGCATGCAGCGACGCAGCTCCAGACCCGGTATTGGTCTTGGCTTGTTTAAAATAATTTTTCTTCAGATCCAGTAGTCAGAATGTTTTGATATTTGATATATGGTTTTTTTTAATGGGGCAGATGCGAGTTTGTTCAAATCAGGACCCTCAGTTGAGAGTTTTCGGTGTCAGGTGAGTGCTCTCAGGCCTCTTGTTACCAAACTTGTGTAAAGTATCACTTCAAAAGTGTAGATAGATTAAACATATTTTATTTACTAACAAAATCACAAAAGGAATTGAAGTACAAGTGCTTACCACTTACAGTACGTGGAGAGTGGATTATAACAAAATCACCCACAAAGTGGAGTTATCATCCAAACTATAGCTTTCAAATTCTGTCCATATGGACAAAAACACAAGAAATGTTTCAGCCATTGGACATCTGGGTTCAACCCAGAGGTCCATTGGCTGGAACTTTTCTTATACTTGTTATGCTTTGAAACAAATTTGTAATTATTGCTTGAATGGAATCTCCACTCTGTGGGTGATTTGGTGATAATACGCACAACATGTTCTGTAGAAGCAAGTGCTTACCACATAGAAGCAAGTGCTTACCACTAGGGCTGGGTCGTCTATCCGTTGAGTTACTTTTGTTTTTCAAAACTGAAACCGAACCGCTGCCTTAACTAAAAAAAGTGAGACTTTCGGTTTCAGAAAATTTCACAGAATTGGTAAGTTTATGATCTCCTAATCACATGCGTTCTGCACATCAGAAGCTGAAATGTTGGGCAAAGGTAAATGCTGTGCCTTTACACTTACTTTGAGAGAGGATTGACAACAAATCCCTCCCCCCCCTCCCCCCCCCCCCCCCCCCATAAAATAGTGGTAGCAAATTTTTGGAATACTAGCAACCTTAAATGATATCTATAGAACCACCACCAGAAGGAATATGAAAAATTAAAAAGTCTTTAGTAAGAATCCACACATGCAAAAAAAATTGTTACTCACATTTAATGAACAGGGCATAGCCTCAGGTTCTCTCATATTTGACCAAACAGGGATTGAAAGTTACCTGACAATATATGATGTAAAAGTAATATAAATTATCTTTAACCCCAAATCATCTGCGATCAGCACATAATAAATTAGTATGGAGGTAAACATATAATTTATTGAGTTTTGAAACCTCAAAGTTCACAAGAGAAAAAATGACAGGTAAATTATGTTAATTAGCTGACTTCTGGCACGTTTTCTTAAAGTGACACATGCTCAGAGATAATGTTGCACATTGGCAGTTCTGTTTTTTGTCAACAATAGAATGGTTAAATTGAAATAGAACATATTCCGTTAAGTGGATCACAGGTAACTATCTGTCATCCGTTATCTGTCAACACCATGTTTTTGTTTTCTCCACAACCACTGGGCCAATTCAAGTGAAAGTTTGTGTGAGTGATGATCCCAAAGAGGCATTGCACTTTTGTTCGACTTACCCCATAGGGAGGGGATGGGGGGAAAATACTCCAAAATATTTTTAAAATCTTCTTCTCATGAAAAAATGGGTATGTTGACAAGATATTTGTTATGGAGCTTCCTTTTGAGGTGTAGAATCAAGTTTGTTCAGACCAAGTCGATGAGGCAATTTTTGGCTTTGTAATGGGAGGGTTAAGATTTTTGACCCTGCCCAAAATTTCTTATCAACCTACCTTACAATTGTTTACAACAGGCTTGCATTACAGTGGAAGTCCCTAACTAAGGAAAAATACTCTCTATTGTCTTCTTTCCCAAGCGATTCATGAAAGGAAAGTTGGGCAAAAGCACCAAGAAAAAATAAGCCAAAACTGGGTCGAGTGCGACTGGCGCACACCCAGTAGATGTCACTTTTCTCCTAGTACTAATCCACAGCTTCCGGAACCAGTGTGCAGACATATAACCAATGTGTCATTCTATTTTTTTCCTCCATCTGTCAAGATGCAGATCGTTTTGCTCATCAACAGTGATACCTTTTGACTCGGATATTGACGAAGTTCCTGTTCTGAATTGTGGATTCATAGCTGTTTCACTATCTGGACATACAGGGCTGTGTTCCTTCGGTCCTTCCGTGTTTTTCGTTTCCAGACTCTAACTTTCCTTACAGCAACCGGATTTTGATGAAATTTGGGTAGTAGATCACTTTCTTCAGTTGTGGGTCCAAGTTCGAATATGGGCATTTTCTGTGCATATTTAATTAGGTTGCTGAAGTTTGATTGGCTGATGGTTTCCAGACTCTAACTTTCCTTAAAATCAACCGATTTCGATGAAATTTCATATATGGATTACGTTTCTCAATACCTAGGTCAAGTTCGAATGTGGGAAACTTTGTACCGAAAATCTGTCCATCTGCATGTCTGTCTGTCTGCCCCGTGCGCCAATGCACCTCGGACTAAAAGCCGTATTTATGAACTGATCTTCACGAAACTTTTGGGGTATCTTTGTTATCATTGTGAGACCAGAATATGTGTTTTGGGGTTTGGTCCAAAATTCAAGATGGCAGCCAGCAGCCATTTTGTTCCAAAATTGGGTGTAATCTGTTTTTTGTACAAAACTTCTTAAACTTGAATAAATTTTTGTATGAATGTTTAGTAACATGCAAAACATCACATATAATACAGGTTTTGTTCTCGTTCAAAAATTATGCAACTTAGGGAAACTTTGATTTATTCAGTGCTACAACTAATACACAGTAAGTGCACACCTTCCGTGTTTTTCGTTTCCAGACTCTAACTTTCCTTACAGTCAGTCGATTTCGATGAAATTTGGGTAGTAGATCACTTTCATCAATTGTGGGTCCAAGTTCGAATATGGGCATTTTCCGCATGTATTTAATTAGGTTGCTGAAATTTGATTGGTTGATGGTTTCCAGACTCTAACTTTCCTTATAAATCAACTGATTTCGATGAAATTTCATATATGGATTACTTTTATCAATACCTAGGTCAAGTTCAAATGTGGGAAATTTTGGACCGAAAATCTGTCCGTCTGCCTGTCCATCTGCCCTGTGCGTCAATGCACCTCAGACTAATAGCCGTATTTATGAACCGATCTTCACGAAACTTTTGGGGTATCTTTGTTATCATTGTGAGACTAGAAATGTGTTTTGAGGTTTGGTTCAAAATTCAGTGGCCATTTTGTTCCAAAATTGGGTGCAATCAGTTTTTAGCTCATCTTGACAAAGTCAAGCTGAACTAATCTCATCGCTCTCCATCTGTCGTCTGTCGTCCGTCGTCCGTCAACACCAGGTTTTGGTTTTCTCCTCCAAAACCACTGGGCCAATTCTATGGAGCTTCCATATGAGGTGTAGAATCAAGTTTATTCAAACAAAGTTCGTGAAGTAATATTTGGCTTTGTAATAGGAGGGGTAAGATTTTTGGCCCCGCCCAAAATTTCTATTTTCTGAACCGATGGTTCGGTATGAACCAAATTTGGTTTGTGGTATTATTGGGTCATATATACTTGACCCATGCAAAAAAAAAAAAATTCTGCATCCCCATGGGAACCCTGGGAGCTAAAAATAGAAATATTTTTAAACACCCATATTTCCCAAACCACATAGAGCAGAGAGCTGTTATTTGGTATAAAGTATCTTTAGGACTAGTAGAATTGAGAGGTAAAAAAAAATTGCCATCGGTTATGTTAGGGTGTTCTGTAATGGGCATCGAAAAAATGCCGAGTCAGCATATTTGCAAAAATTAAAAAAAAATCTTTTCTCCAGAACCAATCATCAGAATCTTTTGATATTTGGTATACAGCATTCATAGTGGGGTCAGATAAAAGTTTGTTGAAATAAAGCTCATTGGTTCATATTTGGGCTCTCTACAGGAGCCCGAAGTTTTAACATAGGGTAATATGGGAAATATTCTTTAAAAATCTTCTTCTTCAGAACCACCAGTCAGAATCTTTTAATGTTTGGTATACATTGTTATGAGGGTCAGATTCAAGATTATTCAAACCAAGTCCCTAGATTAATATTTGGGTTTTAATTTTATCTTTGTTCAATATGGAGGGTATTCTCTCGACTATTCACTCTGTATTTTTCGTGATACATCTGTATACCGATTTCATGCACAATTTTTGCATACCATGCTGTTTCGGTCTATTGTTCATTAATGCTAACCCTTTGGGTTCTGCGTTTATCTGAGGTAGGTGTGAGCTGGGGGCTGTTGTGGCAGCTTTTCTCCCCTCTGTTGAGGGCAGAATTTTCTGCCAGTCCCCTTACCCATCAGGCATTTTTTTTTTCCTGCCACCTTACTCTGGTAGCTGGGGGTATCCTGATTTATTAGCTCAACTTTGATGTGCGTAAGTCAAATTTGAGGTTATGCCAAGGCCCGTCGTCCATCTGGCCGGCTGTCCATCTGTCCATCCATCTGTCCTTTTTTCCGTCAACAATTCAGTACGGCTCGTGTTTATGAACCAATCTTTACAAAACTTCCGGAGTACCTTTGTTATCAGTATGGGACGAGAACGAGTGTTTTTGGGTGAGGTCCAAAATTTAAGATGGCTGTCAGTGGCCATTTTGTTCCAAAATTAGGTACAATCACTTTTTGGTGCAGAACTTCTATATGAAGGTTCTGATTTGTATAAATTTTTGAATAAATGTTTAGTAACATGGAATACATCACATATAATACAGGTTTTTTCTCGTGCAGAAATTATGCAAATTAGATGAACTTTGATTTATTCAGGGCTACTTATACACTTAAGTGCACATACTAGAGGCTGTATTTATGAACCGATCTTCACAAAACTTCATGGGTACCTTTGTTATCACCATGGGACAGGAATGAGTGTTTTTGGGTGCCTTTGTTATCACTGTGCTATAAGAACAAATATTTTGGAGTTCAGTCAGACCCACTCGGGGACTCCCAAAGATTTCTTATCTAGTTTAGCATCTAACTGTCGCCCACCTTTGCAATACTTTACCTATACATTTGTTACAGGCCGCGGTCAGTATTTATATTTATGAACAGACTGTTACAATGCTTTATATGTACCGTTGTGATCAGGTCCTTACCTAGATGTTTGTCATTGCTGTGTCACATGCTATATACATGTACACGTCTCACACAAGTTGAGCTACAGTGTCATTGATACTTTCATTTTTTGGGGAGGTTTACCTTTTCCATCTACATTGCTCTTACCAGATATGCCTAGGACGATACCTTGCGGGCCATTTTTGTTGTCTTACCATGTTGAAATTTCCCATTATCCATGCTTAAGTCAACTTGGGATTTCTATTGTAAGATCCTGCGGCAGGGTGGTCTTCCACCTTTTGGGCTTCAGTATATCATGTAGTTCAGGCATGTGCTGTTTCCTCCTGCAGGAAGGGGAATGCAGTCATTTGGGCCTCCCAATTCGACTCTGTCTGGAGAGAGTTCTTCCTCCTTTGTGGAGGTTTTGCAGCCTTTCTGTGCCATGGCTACTCCGGTAGCTGCTGACTTTCTGGTGAAGAGATGCCTGGTTCCAGGACTTCCAGGACTGCTGTCCCCCTCCAATCGACATCTGAGGCTGTCACTAGAGTTGTGACTCCTTATTTGGAGCCAAGCTCGGTTGCTCTCGACTTTTCCACCTTTGTCAGCTGCTACTGATGTATCCGCTCCTGCTGATGCTCTGTTGGTGACGTCAACAGTCTCCGTGTCAGCCGGCCTTGGCTTATTCCTGCAGGGATTTCTGCTTCTTTGGATGTGGAATATCAACCTTAACCTTCCCTGGCTTCAACTCGGCAAAGTCGGAAGTGGTTGCCGGCCGATCCCTCTGCTGTGGTCTGTCAGCTGTCGAGCTCAGCAAGCTTGGATTTGGATTCAGATGTCCATGGTGGGGGTTGGCAAGTTTTGCAGGACCGGCACATTTTGTGTAGCCTGGACTTTATTTCCCTCGGAGGTCTGCGGCAACTCTCCTGAGTTCCCACACTTCAGATCCTCAGGGTATTTCATACCCCTATAAGCATCTGTTTTCAGATGTTTTGGCTGCCACACGTCAGTCTGCATCAGGTGTTCTAGAGGTTCTTGATCTTTGCTGGTTTAGAGAGTCAGATACGAAGCCACATTTCCGGGCCATTCCCACGTCTAGCTGTGACTTCTTATTTGGAGCCAATCTCGGTTGCTCTCCACTTTTCCACCTTTGTCAGCAGCTACTGATGTATCCGCTCCTGCTGATGCTCTGTCGGTGACGTCAACGGTCTCCAGATCTTATTTCCCTCGGAGGTCTGCGGCAACTCTCCTGAGTTCCCACACTTCAGATCCTCAGGGTATTTCATATCCCTATAAGCATCTGTATTCAGATGTTTTGCCTGCCACACGTCAGTCTGTGTAAGGTGTTCTAGAGGATCTTGATCCTTTGCTGGTTTAGAGGGTCAGATACGAAGTCACATTTCCGGGCCGTTCCCACGTCTAGCTGGCAAATACGGGTTGTGAGCTTATGGAGGCCCTTTCCTTGCTTGCGCAGGTTCTTTCCAAGAGCCCCCCTGTTGCCTTCAGCTAGTCTTCTAGTGGCTTCAGTGGATTGGAAGCAGGCCGCTTTCTGATCCCCCTGGTGTTCCTACACTATGGGAGGCAATGGCTCAGGCGATTGGTCAGACACACCTGATGTTGAGAGCCGTCGGTCTTCTGACTTGGGGGTAGCTCTTGACTTTGTGTTCGAGTTACTTCAAACCATCAGACCAGCCGGAGGTTTCAGCCAGGCTGTGATCATCAGTTATGCGCCTACAACCTATGGAGCAACCTGCTTCTGGGTGCCTTCGATGTACCAATTGGTACAAGTTGTCAGCATTGGATTCAAAGCTGAGTTCCAAGGCTATGAAGACTTCGTTCTTCACTTTGCTGATACCTTTTTGCCTCCTGTGCATTATCGTTCCTACGATTTCACCAATCCGTCGGTCTGCCAGACTTTGAAGTCCTTGATCAGGACTGCTCCTTCCTCAGGCTTTCCAAGCCCAAGTCGGCTGTTATTCCTATGGCGACTTTGGAGTTCATATTGGGCTTATCCAAAGAGTTGCTAGGTATGCTTTCCCTCTTGGATCACGTCGTGTCTGCCTTGGCTGCTTATCTGCCTCCAGATAAGTTATTGGTACTGTCCTTTCTGTCTGTGTGTCACACAGGGCCATACGCCTCATCTCCCATTGTCATTTACTAATGGTTGTGATGCTATGGTTTTGTCGGCCTTGGGAACTCTTCTTCTGTCGATGGTTCCAGCTCTGTGGGGTTATTTGGGGGTTGGTTATGTGATTCCCTCCTCCTGTTTTCTTATCAACCTACCTTACAATTGTTTACTACAGGCTTGCACCACAGTGGAAGACCCTAACTTGGAAAATATACTCTCTATTTTGATCTTTCCCAAGCGATTTGGGAAAGAAAGTAGTGCAAAAGCACCAAGAAAATATAAGCCAAAATTGGGTCGAGCGCCATCAGCGCACACTAAGTAGGGGACGTTCTTCTCCTAGTATAAATCCACGGCTTCCGGAAAACCAGTGTGCAGGCAGTAACTAATGAATCATTCTTTTTTCGTCCGCCCATATGGCAGGACATCCATTTGCATTCAGAAACAGTGGTAATTCAACTTTTTGGTAATGGTTACCTGTGACTGGAATTATGGATCTGAGGATCGTATAATAACAGGGCTGTGTTTTATATATTCTCGTTATTATTTTCAACCACATTTTCATTGTATTTTATATATTCTCCTTGTTCGCCCGCGACTTTCGCGTACCGTGCGGTCCAAATAAAATTTTTTGGTTGATAAATTTATGTTACCCTTTTGGATATTATTATTATTATTATTGGAGATAGGTGTCAATGGGGGGGGGGGGGGGGGGGGGGGGGGGGGGGGGGGGGCTGTATGGACAGGATGTCTCCTCTCTGTTGAGGGCAGAATTTCTGTTTTTTGGTCCCTGTTGGCTGTCTGGGTTCAGTTGGGTTCCTGCCAGTCCTTTTTTCCTGTCACCTTTCTCTCGTAGTTAAGGGTGTTCTTCTACTTTCTACATCTGTTTAGTTCACCTTTTTCTTCTACTGCTCTCACCTCTGTTATACCCAGTACTGTTCCTTGAGGGCAATGCCTTTTGTCCAAGCATGTGGTGCGTTTTCATGGCCGTTCCTCCCGCATCCGTGGGGAGGGGGAATGCTGTTGTTCGGAGCCTCCCGACATGACCATGTGTGATGAGAGTTATACCCCCTCCATGGGGGATGTGCAGTCTTTTTCTGTGGTGGATACTGCGGGAGTTGTTGAGTTGTCAGGTGAAGAGATGCCTGGTTCCAGGACTGTGGTCCCTCTCCAGTCGACATCTGAGGCTGTCACTAGGGTTTTGACTCCTTTGGACCCGAGCTAGGTTGCTCTCTCCCCTTTTCCACCAGTATCAACAGCTCCTGTCATATCTGCTGCTACTGCTGTTCTGTCTGCAACGTCATCGGTTTCAGCCGACCTCGGCTTATCCCTGGAGGGGTCCGCAGAGATGCATCTCTGGTAGTGTGGATGTGGGGTATTGGCCTCAGCCTTCCCTGTCTTCAACTCAGCGAAGTTGAAAGGAGCTGCCAACCGAACCCTCTGCTGTGGCTTCTCAGCCGTTGAGCACAGCAGTTTTATCCCCGCAGGGGTCTGCAGAGATGTCTGGTAGTGTGGACGTGGGGTTTCGGCCTCAATCTTCCCTGACTTCAACTCGGCGAAGTTGGAAGGGGCTGCCGGTCGAACCCTCTGCTGTGGTCTCTCAGCCATCAAGCACTGTAATTTTCACATTGGATTCGGATGTTCATGGTGGGTTCACCATGAACTCTGTGGCGTTTTCATCCACACACTCTGGTCCCATGGCCAGTTTTGCGGGACCAACGCCTTTTGTGCAGCCTGGACCTTCTGTACCTCAGAGGTTCACAGCGATTCTCCTGAGTTCCCGCTCTGTAGATCCTTGGGGTATGTCATACCCCTATTCACATCTGCCTTCAGATGTTTCAGCTGCCACTCGCCTTGTGTCGTCAGTTTTTGAGGGTCATGACCCTTCACTGGTTGACATGGGCCGTGGGCTTAGGGAGGCCCTCTCCTTGCTCAGTCAGGTTCTTTCCAAGAGCCATCCTGTTGCTTCCAGCAAGGCTACTAGTGGTTTCCAGATGCCCCCTCCCCCCCCCCCCCCCCCCCCCCTGCATCCCCTGTCTCCCAGGATCAGAAGCAGGCCGCTTTATGATCTCTCAGGTGTGCCTACACCATGGGAGGCATCAGCTGGTTTGATCATGATGAGCTATGTGTCTTCCGACTCAGAGGATGAGTCTGACATACCTGACGTCGAGAGCCAACAGTCTTCTGACTTGGGGGAAGCTCTTGACTTTGTGTTTGGGTTCCTTCCAGATCTGAAACCATCAAACCAGCTGACAGTGTCAGCCAGGCCGTGATCATCCATCGCGCACCTACAGCCTGTGGAGCAACCTGCTTCTGGGCGTCTTCGCCCATGCCAGTCAGTACAGGTGTTTTCAGTTTTGGACTCTGAGCTGAGTTCCAAGGCAATGAATACTTCGTTTTTCACCAATGTTGACACTTTTTTGCCTCCACTGCATTATCATTCCTACAGTTTCGCCAATCTGTCAGTTTGCCAGACTTTGACGGTCTTGTATCAGGACTCCACCTCCCTCAGGCAAGTCGGCGGTCATTCCTATGGTGATTCTGGAGTCTCTTTTGGGCTTATCGAGAGAGATGCTGGACATGCTTTCTCTCTCGGATCACGTCGTCTCTGCTTTAGCTGCTTATCCGCCTCCAGATAAGTTTGACAATGTATAATCTTCTTTGCGTGTGCTTTCCAAGGCACTCATGCACACGCATGCCTGTAACAGCTACCTTGGAATTAGTTCACAGGGATGCTGTGTTGGACACATGCTGTTCCCTTCCTGAGGGGCAGTGTTCTGCTCTTCGATCTGCTTCTTCGGTGGGTCCACAACTATTCCATGGTTCCGTGGCGACGGTCTGGGAAGGCGTCCTACATCATTCCATACATCAGTTACTGCTTCACCAGCTTGATCAGCCTTCTGTTGGAGGCAGGGGTTGTCCACAGCCTAACAAGCACCCGTCTGCTTCCTCTGGGAAGCCAAGGGCTGATCCTCCTGCCTCCGATTCTACTTACTCATGGGGTAAGGGTAAGCATCGGCAGGCTAGAGGGAGGACTTGGGATTCTTCATTTAGTAGAGGAGGTGGTTTCTTCTCTCGTGGGCCTCGCCGAGGGTCGAAATGAAGGTCTTCACCTCAATTTGTCTCGGGTTGAGGCATCCAACTCTGAGTGCCTCTTCCAACACAAGTTCCTTTAGATGCTACACATTGGGAACTTTTCATCACAGAGATAGACAATCACCTGTCAAAGGGGGCGATCGAGGTCGTTCATTATCGCCTGTTCTTGATGCCGATTATCGATCTGAGTATCCTGAACAAGTCTCTCATTGCTCCTAAGTTCAGCATGGAGACTTTCAGTTCTTTTCGCCACTCCATTCACCAGGGAGTTTTCGCTTCCTGCATCGACCTGTGAGACACTTACTTTCTCGTTCTGATTCATCGGACATCACGAAAGTATCTCAGGTTTGCTTTTCTGGGGCTAGTTTGCCAGTTCAGGGCCATGCCCTCCAGCCTCAACCTGGCTCCTTGGGCCTTCACCTGACTGATGGCGCATGTGTTAACTTTACATCGCACACAGTCCAGGGTGACTACTTCTAGACGATATCCTTCAGAGACATTTCGGGAGTCAGATGTCAACACACTGTTGAGCCTGTTCACATTGCTAGGGTTCAGAGTCAACAAGGAGAAGTCAGACCTGATCCCTTCTCAGTCGTTTTGTCATTTGGGGATGGACTTCCGTACTCAGCTGAATACGGTGGCGGTTCCCCGGCAAGGGCTGTGTTTCTCTCAGCTTTTGCCCCGACTCTGTCCCAGTCCGCGACAGCTTGGAGTCTTCTCCGGCTGCTCGGTCTCTGCAGTTCCGTGATGGATCTCATTCCTTTAGGTCGGCTGCATGTCAAACCTATCCAACATGTTCTGCTCAGTCATTGGAGGCCGAATGTCAGTCATCTGGATCTGGTGCTTCAGTTACCGGAGTCTCTTCATCATCACCTTCTCCCTTGGAAGATGTTCAGTGGATTATGCAGAGAGTTCAATTTGACATACCCTCATCCGATCGTGTTCTGATGGCAGACCTCAGATGGGAGGGGGGGGTTTGGGAAGGGGGGGGGGCGACGTTGGATCCTCTAGGTCCCACATTGATCACTTTGCGACTCCTTGGAACCATCAGGTGGACACTTTTGTGTCCCCGTGTCCAGATCCTCTGACTTTCG
The DNA here is from genome assembly GCA_031216915.1 of Pictodentalium vernedei. Taxonomy (NCBI): domain Eukaryota; kingdom Metazoa; phylum Mollusca; class Scaphopoda; order Dentaliida; family Dentaliidae; genus Pictodentalium; species Pictodentalium vernedei. Next base: position 270,914,813 of record CM062295.1, read on the forward strand.
CCGTGGATGCTCTGTCACTCGCCTTCCCGCCGGTTCCGATTCTGCCTCAGGTTTTAACCAAGATATGATCTTGCAGTTGTTGAATCATTCTGATCGCTCCCCTGTTGCCTCATTGGGTGTGGATCAATCAGCTCCGCTCTCTTGGTGGCTGTTCCAGCACGTCGCCATCTACGTCGCGACTTCTTTGCCAGGGTCGCCCTTGGAGATTTCACGTCGACCTGACTTCATTGTGCCTTCACGCATATCTTTTGTCAGGTCCTGTCTCCTCGGTAGAGGTTTTTTCGAGACGAGCAGTGGAGTACATTTCTTCCTTCAAGGATGCACTCCACAGGTTCAGCCTATGTGTCTAAGTGAAAGGTCTTCTGTCGATGGTGTGCTGATCACTCTATTGAGTATGCCAATCCTTAGATTTCACAGATTGTGGAGTTTCTGGTATATCTTTGATTCTCGAGGTCTCCAGCCTGTTACCATCCTTTTGAAGACCTTTTCGTATGTGGGACAGGGTCGTATCGGCACTAATCCACACTGCTCCAAGCTTGTTTGGCACTTTTCCTTGAAAACCCAAGATAGAATCATTCTTGGGTGCTGCTTTGCTTGCATGGGGGGGGGGGGGGGAAGGGGGGGGGGGGCGCCATTCAAACCTTTATCCCAGGTGGATATGCATTTTCTCACATACAAGATGTAACACTGGTTGCTCCTTTCTGGCCAAGAATCAGAAACTACTCCACCTCCTATCTGTATCAGGGCTCTTCCTTCTGCTGAGGGTAATCGCCCTTTGCTGTGTCCGGTTCATGCAATTCGCATTTATCTCAATCGGAGGCGGTTCATTAGGAAAAGCAGGAAACAATATTTTTCTGTCTCTTACTCCTGGTCGACAGAATATCTCTTCTCAATCCATTTCTCGATGGATTTGTCTTGCTATTCACATGGCTTATGCTCACCTAGTGACTGACGATTGTATTACCAATTGTATTTCTGCCCACGAGGTGCGTGCATTGTCTACCTCTTGGGCTTATACTAGCTCCGTCATGTTGACGGATGTTATGCAGGCAGCCTACTGGAGGAATGCTACATTCTCCACCTGTCTGCTTCAGTTGCAGGAGCAGTCAGAGGCCCTTTTTACTATGGGCCCTCTTTCTTCTGCTCAGGCTGTTGTCTACCCTAAACATTAGGCTTCTTACAAGGTCAGTTCCACCTCTGTGCAGTTTCTGCCTGTTCTGTCTGTGCATCACATGGAACCATACGCCTCATATCTCATTGTCTTTTACTAATGTTTGTGTTGCAATGGTTTGATCGGCCTTGGGACCTCTTCCTCTGTCCACGGTTCCAGTGCTATTGAATTATGTGGGGGTTGGTTATGTGATCCCCTCCATCCTATTGTCTATTGAGCCTGCATTTGTAAGGTAGGTTGATAAGAAATTTAAATTTTATAGTAAATTTCCTTTGTTATTATTTGTACCACAATTGTTTACATGGAGGCCCTCCCGTCTTCTTTTTCGGGTGAGAATCCTTCCTTCCCGTTGATCACAGATCACATAACTCAAATGTTGGCGGATTCAAAAGAATGGTTGATTAGTTATTGCCAGGGCACTGGTTTTCTGGAAGGCGCAGATTTGTACTAAGAGAAGAATGTCCCCTACTGGATGTGTGCCGGTGGATCTCGACCCAGTTTGGGCTTATTTTTAGCTCATCTTGACAAAGTCAAGCTGAGCTAATCTCATCGCTCTCCGTCCATCGTCTGTCAACACCATGTTTTGGTCTTATCCAAAGCCACTGGGCCAATTCGAGTGAAAGTTTGTGTGAGTGATGGTCCCAACGGGACATTTCATTTTTGTTCAACTCAATATGCCCAGCCCCATAGCGAGGGAGTGGAGGGGGGGGGGAGGGAGCTCCAAAATATTTTTAAAATCTTCTCATGAACCAATGTGTACAATGACTTGATATTTGCTGTGAAGCTTCCATTTGAGGTGTACAATCAAGTTTGTTCAAGCGAAGTTCGTGAAGCAATATTTGGCTTTGTAATGGGAGGGGTAAGATTTTTGGCCCCGCCCAAAATTTCTATTTTCTGAACCGATGGTCTGGTTTGAACCAAATTTGGTATGTGGTATTACTGGGTCATAAGTACTTGACCCATGTGGAAAAAAAAAAATTCTTGCATCCCCATGGGAACTCTGGGAGCTAAAAATAGAAATATTTTCAAACGCCCATATTTCCCAAACCACACGGAACAGAGAGCTTTTATTTGGTATGAAGTATCCTTATCACCAGTAGAATTGAATGGTGAGGTGAAAAAAAATTGCCATCACTTATGTTAGGGTGTTCTGTAATGGGCATTGAAAAAATGCTGAGTCAGCATATTTGCAAAATTTTTTTTAAATCTTTTCTCCAGAACCAATCATCAGAATTTTTTGATATTCGGTATACAGCATTCATAGGGAGGTCAAATACAACTTTGTTAAAATAAAACCCATTGGTTCATATTTGGGCTCATTACAGGAGCCCAACTTTTTTACATAGGGTAATATGGGGAATATTCTTTAAAAATCTTCTTCTTCAGAACCACCAGTCAGAATCTTTTAATGTTTGATATACATCATTGTTATGAGGGTCAGATTCAAGATTGTTCAAACCAAGTCCCTAGGTAATATTTGGGCTTCCTACAGAAGCCCAAATTTTAACTTTGTTCAATATGGGAGATAATATTTTAAAAAATCTTCTTCAGTTCCACCAGTCAGAATGCTTTCATATTTGGTATGCAACATCTCTGGGGGGGGGGGGGGGGGGGGGGAGGGGGGCGGGGGGGTGTTCAGATTCAAGTTTGTTCAAATCAGATCCCTAGGTATATATTTGGGCTTGCTATAGTAGCCCCAATTTTTTTTTACTTAGTGCGATATGAGGAAATTTCTTTAAAAATCTTCTTCTTCAAATCCACCAGTCAGAATGCTTTCATATTTGGTATAAAATATCTCGAGGGGGGGCAGATTCCAGTTTATTCAATTTGAGCGCCTGGGTTAATATTTGAGTTCCATATGGGAACATGAAATTTAACTTAGTACAATATGAGGGAATTTCTTAAAAAATCCTCTTCTTGAGATCCCCTAGTCAGAATGCTTTCATATTTGGTATTCAACATCTCTAGGGTGGTCAGATCAAATCGGATCCATAGGTTAATATTTGGGCTCGCTATAGTAGCCCAAATTTTAACTTATTGCAATATGAAAAAATTTCTTTAAAATATCTCTTCTTCAGATCCAACAGTCAGAATGCAGTCATATTTGGTACACAACATCTCTAGGGAAGTCAGAATCACCTGTGTTCAAATTGAGAGCCTGGGTTAATATTTGCGCTCCCCATGGGAGCCGGAATTGGCCATTTTGTTGAAGAATTACAAATTTTGTATTCAGTATCCTCTAGAGGTGTGTGGAGAAGATTAATCCACATAGGTTGTATCAAGGGGCTTCATAGGGGAGCACTATATTATGATCAACTGAAGAAAAGCATGATGCCCGGATTATTTTTGTCACTCCTGAGGGACTCAAGGATTGAGAGTGTAGCCTATGGATATGGATTGCTTAAGGTAGACTCATTCTTGGGCTCTGTTTGTATTGTGTTCTGTTCAAGATGAGCGCTTCAGGCCCCGTGGGGCCTCTTGTTTCTTGGTGCTTTTGCACCACTTTCTTTCCCAAATTGCTTGGGAAAGATCAAAATAGAGAGTATATTTCCGAGTTAGGGTCTTCTACTGTAGTGCAAGCTTGTAGTAAACAATTGTGGTAGGTATAATAAGAAAGGAAATTTACTCTAAAATTTAAATATCTATTCGGCCTGTTGTAAACATTTGTAAGATAGGTTGATAAGAAATTAAAATTTAATAGTAAATTTCCTTTCTTATTATACCTTCCACAATTGTTAGCTCACCTGACTGAAAGTCAGGGTGAGCTCTTCTGATCACTTTTCGTCCGTCGTCCGTCGTCCAACGTCCAGCGTCCGGCATGAAGGTGGTGTTTGGGCCTTTTTCTCCCAAACCACTGGCCGCATATTAATGAAATTTCGTGTGAGTAGGGGTTATATAAGGGCATTTTGATTTTTTGTCAAATTAGGTTTCGGCTCATATTGAGCAGAGGGATGGGGCAAAAATGCTCCAGTTCTTAAAAAATCTGCTTCTCAAGAACCAGCAATATCAGAGACTTGATATTTGGTATGCAGCTTCCTTTTGAGGTGTAGACTCAAGTTTGTTCAAGAGAAGTTTGAGGGGCTATATTTGACGATGTTAAAGGAGGGGCAAAAATTTTGGCCCCGCCCCAAATTTCTATTTTCCAAACCACGAGGCCGCTTTGAACCAAATTTTACGTGAGTGCTTATTGGGTCATAAGTACCTAATTTATGCAGAATTTTTTTTTCCCATAGCCCTGTGGGAACCACAGGAGCTAAAAATAGAAAAAAATTAAAATGCCCATATCTCCAAAAGTGAGAATTTTTATTTGGTGTGAAGCTTCCTTGGGACCGACAGAAAGGATTGGTAAAAAAAAATTGCCATCGGTTTTATCATAGGGTACAGTTTTGGGACTTTGAAAAAGTGCTGAGTCAGCACTTTTTAACACTGTAGTCAATGGGAAAAACATTAAAAAATTTTCTTCTCCAGATCCAGCAGGCAGAATCTTTTGATATTTGGTGTGCAACATTGTAGGGTGGATCTGATTCAAGTTTGTTCAAATTGGCCCCCTGGGTTCATATTTGGGCTCAGTATAGGAGCCCGATTTCAAACTTAGTGCATTTCAGGGAAAGTTCTTTAAAAATCTTCTTCTCCAGATCCAGCAGGCAGAATCTTTTGATATTTGGTATGCAACATTGTGGGGTGGATCTGATTCAAGTTTGTTCAAATTGGCCCCCTGGATTCATATTTGGGCTCACTATAGAAGCCCGAATTCAAACTTAGTGCATTTGAGGCAAATTTCTTAAAAAATCTTCTTCTCCAGATCCAGCAGGCAGAATCTTTTGATATTTGGTACGCAACATTGTGGGGTGGATCTGATTCAAGTTTGTTCAAATCGGCCCCCTGGGTTCATATTTGGGCTCACTATAGAAGCTCGAATTGGTACTTAGTGCATTTCAGGCAAATTTCTTTAAAAATCTTCTCCAGATCTAGCAGGCAGAATCTTTTGATATTTGGTAAGCAACATTGTGGGGTGGATCTGATTCAAGTTTGTTCAAATTGTCCCCCTGGGTTCATATTTGGGCTCACTATAGAAGCTCGAATTGGAACTTAGTGCATTTCAGGCAAATTTCTTAAAAAATCTTCTTCTCCAGATCCAGCAGGCAGAATCTTTTTATATTTGGTATGCAACATTGTGGGGTGGATCTCATTCAAGTTTGTTCAAATCGGCCCCCTGGGTTCATATTTGGGCTCAGTATAGGAGCCCAAATTTGAACTTAGTGCACTTCAGTCAAATTTCTTTTGATATTGGGTATGCACCATGCTAGGGGGGTGAGATTCAATTTTGTTCAAGCCAAATCCCTGGGTTCATATTTGGGCTCACTGTGGGAGCCTGAATTGTAACTTAGTTCAAAATGAGGAATTTTCTTTAAAAATCTTCTTCAGATCCAGCAGTCGGAATGTTTGGAAATTGGGTATGCAGCAACCTTAGAGGCTGGGGGGGGGGGGGAGGGGGGGGGGGGTAGGTGAGATTCAAGGTTGTTCAAGCCATGTCCCTAGGTCCATATTTGAGCTCACTTGGGGAGCCCGAATGATAAATTAGTTCAAAATGAGGAATTTTCTTTAAAAATCTTCTTCATCAGATCCAGCAGTCGGAATGTTTTGATATTTGGTATGCAGCATCCTTAGGGAGGTGAGATTCAATTTTGTTCAAGCCATGTCCCTAGGTCCATATTTGAGCTCACTGTGGGCGCTTGAATTGTAACTTAGTTCGAAATGAGGAATTTTCTTAAAAAATCTTCTTCTTCAGATCCACTAGTCGGAATGTTTTGATATGTGGTGTGTAGCATCCTTGGAGGGGGGGGGGGGATTCAAGTTTGTTAAAGCCAAGTCCCTGGGTCCATATTTGGTCTCCTTGTGGGAGCCCGAATTATAACTTAGTCAATATGAGGAATTTTTCTTTAAAAATGTTCTTCTTCAGATTCAGCAGTCGGAATGTTTTGATATTTGGCATGCAGTAACCTTAGGGGGCAGAGATTCAAGTTTGTTCAAGCCAAGTCCCTTGGTTCACATTTGGGCTCACTATGGGAGCCAGAATGACAACTTAGTTCAAAATGAGGAATTTTCTTTAAAAATCTTCTTCAGATCAAGCAGATGAATGCTTTTGATATTTTTTATGCAGCATCCTTAGGGGGTAAGATACAAGTTTATTCAAACCATGTCCCTAGGTCCATATTTGGGCTCATTGTGGGAGCTTGAATTGTAGCTTAGTTCAAAATGAGGAATTTTCTTTAAAAATCTTCTTCTTCAGATCCAGCAGTCAGAATGTTTTGATATTTGGTGTGCAGCATCCTTAGGGGGGTGAGATTCAAATTTGTTCAAGCCAAGTCCCTGGGTTCATATATGGGCTCCTCACACAGCCCGAATTATAACTTAGTTCAATATGAGGAATATTCTTTAAAAATCTTTTTTTTAGATCCACTGGTCAGAATTTTTGGATATTTGGTAGGAGGCTTTTCTTAGGAGGAGCAGATGCAACTTGTTGAAATCAATTCTCTGGGTTGATATTTAGGCTACCATGTCAGGTGAGTGCCCTCAGGTCCCCTGGGGCCTCTTGTTTACGTGGAGGCCTTCCCGTCTTCTTATTCGGGTAAGAATCCTTCTTCCCTGCTGATCCCATAACTCCCCTTGTTGGTGGATTCAAATAGAATGATGCATTGGTTATACGGCATCAGACTGGTTCCGGAAGCTGTGGATTAGTACTAGGAGAAGAGTGTCCCCTACTGGGTGTGCACTGGCCGCACTTGACCCAGTTTTGGCTTATTTTTTCTTGGTGCTTTTGCACCACTTTCTTTTCCCAAATTGCTTGAGAAAGAAAAAAATGGAGAGTATTTTTTCTAGTTAGGGACTTGCACTGTAATGCAATCCTGATGGAAACAATTGTGGTAGGTATAATAAGAAAGGAAATTTACTATAAAATTTAAATTTCTATTTTCTGAACCAATGGTCCAATTTGAACCAAATTTGGTTTGTGATAATATTGGGTCATACGTACTTGACTCATACAAAGAAAAAAAGATTTCCCACATCCCCATACGAACCCCAGGAGCTCAGAATTAAAATATTTTCAAATGCCCTTATTTCCCAAACCACCAGTGAACAGAGAACTGTTATTTGGTATGATGCATCCTTAGGATCAGTAGAACTGAATGGTAAAAAAAAAAAAAATTCCCATCGGTTATGTTAGGCTGTCCTGTAGGGCTGTAGGGGTGGGGGGGGGGGGGGGGGGGAGGGGGGGGGGGTGCAAAAATTATAAAAATCTTTTCTCCAGAACCAATGCTCAGAATCTTTTGATATTTTGTATACAGCATCCATAGAGGGGCAGATACATGTTTGTTAAAATGAAGCCCATTGGTTCATATTTGGGCTCAATACAGGAGCCTGAATTTTTAACTTGGGGCAATATGGGGAATATTCTTTAATCATCTTCTTCTTCAGAACCACCAGTCAGAATCATGTTAATGTTTGGTATACATCATTGTTATGAGGGTCAGATTCACGATTGTCCAAACCAAGTCCTCAGGTTAATATTTATACCCCCACTTTCGAAGAAAATGGGGGTATACTGGATTACATGTGTCCATGCGTCTGTCCGTCTGTCCATCCATCCGTCCATCCGTCTGTGCATCCGTGTGTGAGTCCGTCTGAAAGTATTCATAACTTAAGTAAATTATTTTTTTATAATATTTGCTGGTCATAGGTATGCCCACACTAGTTATTTTTTTTTTTATTATTTTTTTTTTTTATTAATTGTTCACTTAGAAATTGTGTCCGTCCGATCCAAATTTTGTCTGTTCAGCTTGTATCTCAGGTATCGAATGTTCTATTGCAATGAAATTTGCCATGAACACTGCTTATGGTATAGGCTTAAAAAAAGGATTCAACGGTATTTATCACATTCTCCTTTTTAGAGTTATCCCCCTTTTTTGACTTAGAAATTGTAGGAAATAGACATTATTTGTCTGTTCAGCCTGTATCTCAGGTATGGGTTATTGGATTTTGGTGAAATATGGCATGCAGTTTGCCTACGACAAAGGCTTCTGTCTCATTGCATAAAAACTTCCAAACACCAAACAATTTACCATACCTTTTGACTTAGAAATTGTTGAAAACTTTTGAAGAAAATGGAAGGGGGGGGGGGGGGGGGGGTATACTGGATTGCGTCCGTCCATCTGTGCATCTGTCTATAAGTCCACTTTGTTGGAAATTGTTGAAAACTTTCGAAGAAAATGGGAGGGGGGGTGCATACTGGATTGGGGTTATCGGATTTCAATGAAATACGGCATGCAGTTTGCATATGACAAAGGCTTCTGCTTCATTGCTTCATTGCTTCATTGCTTAAAACTTCTGAACACCAAACAATTTACCATACCTTTTGACTTAGAAATTGTTGAAAACTTTCGAAGAAAATGGAAGGGGGGGGGGGGGGTATACTGGATTGCGTCCGTCCATCTGTCCGTCAGTCCATACGAGAATATTCATATATGATATTTGTTGGCCATAGGTATGCCCACACTAGGCGGTACACCACGTGGGGGTATGCACCAGACAAAAGTCCAGCTCTTGTCAGACTTCCTACGGAAGCCCAAATTTTAAGTTGGTGCAATATGGGCGATTTTTAAAAGTCTTCTTCAGATCCACGAGTCAGAATGATTTCATATTTGGTATACAACATCTCTAGGGGGGGGGGGGGGGGGGTATGTCAGATAGAAGTTTGTTCAAATTGGATTCTTAGGTTAATATTTGGGCTTGCTATGGTAGCCAAAATTTTAACTTAGTGCAATATGAGGGAATTTCTTTAAAACATTTCTTTTTCCTATTCTCCAGTCAGAATGTTTTTGTATTTGGTATACAACATCTCTAGCAGGGTCACATTCAACAACATTTCAATTCAAGGGCCTGGGTTAATATTTGAGCTGCCTGTGTGAACCCGAATTTTAACTTAGTGCACTATTAGGAAATTTCTTTAAAACTCTTCTTCAGATCCACCAGTCAGAATGCTCTCATATTTGGTATATAACATCCCTAGAGGGGTCAGATTCAACATTTTTCAAATCGAGTGTGTTAGTTAATATTTGGGCTCCCTATGGAAGCCAGAATTGGCCATGTAGCTGAAGAAGTAGAAATTTTGTATTCAGCATCCTCTTGAGGTGTGTAACTAAGATTAATCTACATAGGTTGTTTCATGGGGCTTCATAGGGGAGCTCCAATTTTTATACGCCCGTTTTGAAAAAATGGGTCATATTATGGTATACCGCTGTCCGTCTGTCTGTCCGTATGGTCACATGTCGTACGATAACTCAAGAATGCTTTTGAGAGATTTTCGTGATTTTTGGGTAGGTGTGTATATCGATGGAGGGAAGCTCCGTTTCGTTTAGTGTCGCCGTTCGATTAGTCATTCCAGAGTTATGGGACTTTATTAATTAGAAAATTGTTGATTTTTTACATGTCGAGCGACAACTCGAGAACGCTTTGAGAGATTTTCGTGATTTTTGGGTAGGTGGTGTATATCGATGGAGGGAAGCTCCCTTTTGTTTAGTGTCGCCGTTCGATTTGTCATTCCAGAGTTATGGGACTTTATTACTTAGAAAATTGTTGATTTTTTACACGTCGTACGATAACTCGAGAACGCTTCGAGGGATTTTCACGACTTTTTGGTAGGTGGTTTATGTTGATGGAAGGAAGCTCCCTTTCAGTTGGTGTCGCCGTTCGATTAGTCATTCCAGAGTTATGGGACTTTATTACTTAGAAAATCGTTGATATTTTCTTGAAGTTATGATCTCTATAGACATAAGATATATACGTGAAATTCAAATAATTTTATTTCCAAATTATTGAACACAGTATGTTGATGGTTATGATTATTGTACAAGAATATAAAAAAAACCTCACAAGTACACATGTATACTCATATTGTGTGCTTCCCTCTTGTAATTAATAACGGGCTTATCATGCACTCATGGCACAGCTGTTTATTACATTACGATCAACTGAAGAAAAGTCATGATTCTTGGTCCATTTTAGTAACTCCTGAGGGGCTCAAGGGTTAACAATGTATTTTTATTGAGACAGATTCCTTAATGTAGATTCATTCTTGGACTTGTTTATATCATGTTCTGTTCAAGGTGAGCAGTTCAGGCCTGTTTAAACTTATTGCGATTTGTTTGTATACTATTTGAACTTACTTTACAGAATTGCATAAGGTATAAACTGTCAAGTGTCAACGCTGCATTCCATTTCTAGCACCCAGTTGTTATAATCAACACATGTTTTTCCACGTGTATTTTATGTGCACAACACATCCCAAGATGCAATATATTGCAAACTTCTAAACCCCAACATGCAGCCGTCTCCTTTGAAAACATCAATCATCCATCTTGGTTGAGATGATTGCAATACAGGGATCAGCCAAGATGGTGAAGTGAAGTGGGTGATATCTTCACCTTGTCACTGCTCACTTCTAGAGCTTGGCGATATTGAAATTCAGTTTTCGGTATCGATATCGATATTTTTGTCGAAAATACTGCGGTTTCGGTATCGATATCGGTATCAGATCATGCATGCTGAAATTGTGTACTCTTAACTTTACCTCATAAGTTTTAACCCTATATTATGACCCTGAAGGTTGACCTGCATAACTTAGACAATAGAGTTATCTCACATCTATCGTAAAACTCCATAGTCCTGACAGCGAGCACATGGTCACAGGTTGTCGTAAGTTCATAACTGTACTTTTCTCACACATCGTGGTCGAAATAGAAGTTGGTTTTAGCTTAAATAATATCAGACCTTTGATTTGTTAAGTTATTAACAAAATAATATCTGGATACTGATAAAAAATTGAAAAGAAAAACTGTTAAAAGGTACACGTTCCACAAACTGAAAACGTAAGTAAAACTTACCAATTTTAATTTTGCCGAGTTCAGTTTCTTAAAAAAAATTGAAATCTTTTTTTATGATGATTGTGAATGTGAGACCGTAAATTGGTCGTGTTGGCTGTTGATGCAGTTACAAAGTTACAAAGGTCACACCTGGAAGACTTCTTGTCAATTCCTTCAAAATGTGTTACCAATGCTCTCTTACAGACATGCGTTGTGCCATGTTTTTAGCAAATTATGAGGAATTCCCACCTTTTCCCCGATCAGCTTGCACAAAATCTAAATTTCAAAATTTCACTAAAGTTAATTTGCATTCGGTGTGATTTTCGATATCAAAGAAATATCTAAACCGTACCAAAAATTTAATCAAAGTCATCTTGTGATTTTGAGAAATACCCAGAAGAAAAGTTGTTTGTCTTGAAACATTTCAACCCTTCTTTATTTACTGTTATATGACAGAACAAAGGTCATAAAACTTTTTGATACTCAAAACTTATTGTACCCCCTCTACCAATGATCCTCATTTAATGTTGATCGGGTTGTAAACATTCCACAGTTGCAGCTTATAGTTACTATAGAAACCCTATGGGAAATCACATTTTCATCTTCCTCTCTGGAACTACTGAGACGACGTGAACCAAATTTCGCCGGAATGGTATATGAGAGGATGGAAATATGTGGCCACCAGAGGCTATATTCTAATGCTTAACCTAATGCCTCTCCTGTCTGCATGAAGAACGGTACTTCTTTTGTCAGCAAAATACTTGTTGTTTGAGAATTTAGTAAGGGTTGGTTCCAGTTTTCTCCACTGAGAACTGGGAACTTGGAAAAAAAACCCAAATATTGTGTATACAATACAAGTCAAAACTTAAGTAAACTGCTGCTCCTGCCCTGACAAGATCAGAATCTGACATTTTCTGAAAACCTATCAGTGAGAGCTTTCCAGAAAATGATAAATTATGTCAGCTTCTGGTCTTATCCATGCAGGAAGAGAAATATACATAGTTTATAGGATTATCCTACACAACTTATTTTGACTTGTCCTGTAAACAAGTGCAATGGTATGTTGATATCTTCAGCTGTAAACTAATTATATATTCTCTCAAGTTACTTACCAGAAAATACTTATTGATGACAGGTGTTTGGAAAGCATGGAAGTTTGTCTATATCCTGTCTCCATCATGTCAGCTTAGATGACAGTAATTATGTATATCTTTTAAGATCTGACAAAATTGAAGGAAAATGTATTTCCTATAACCCTTTACCTATCCAGAGCTATTTTGAAAGAGAATACTATCTAAAAAAAAATGTAGTTTTCAAAATCTTTAACCTTTTTTTTACTGATTTTTAGTTCACCTGAGCGAAGCTCAAGTGGAGCTTTACTAATCACTTTCAGTCCATCGTCCATCCTGTCTGTCCATCGTCTGTCCATCCAGCATTAACTTTACATTATCAACTTCTTCTCACAAACTACTCAACCAATTGAACCAAATCTATTATATGTCAATTCAGGTTTGTTCAAATCAGATTGATCAGCCCCTTGGTAGGGCCACGCCCAAAAAGTGAGCCTAAATCTAAAAAAATCTTCTTCTCATGAACCAGCAGTAGCAGAGACTTGATATTATTTGTGCAGCTTCCTTTTGAGGTGTAGACTTAGATTTGTTCAAGGAAAGTTCTAGGGGTATATTTGCCATCATTATGGAAGGGGCAAGAATTTTTGCCCTGCTCAAAATTTCTATTTTCTAAACCAAGAGGCTGATTTGAACCAAATTTGATATGAGGTTTTATTGGGACATAAGTAGTTAATTTATGGAACCGCAGGAGCAAAAAATAGAAAAAATTTAAAACCCCCCATATCTCCAAAACTGCACTGCACTGAGAATTTTTATTTGGTATGAAGCTTTCTTAGGACCAACAGAATGGAATGAGAAAAAAAATTGCTATCAATTTTATAACAGGGTACTTTTTTGGGACTTTTGAAAAGTGCTGAGTCAGCTTTTTTTAACACTGTGGGTAATGGGGAAAACATTAAAGAATCTTCTTCTCCCAAATCACTGGTCCAAAGGCTTTCATATTTCATGTATAACATCATTGGAAGATTGATTCACATATTTGTTGAAACCAATTTCCTGGGTCCATATTTGGGCTCTCTATGGGATCCCAATTGTTCGAATTAGTGCAATATGAGGAATATTCTTTAAAAATCTTCTTCTTCAGATCCACCAATCAGTATCTTTTGATATTTGGTATGCAGCATCCTTAGGGGGCTTTCATATTTCAAGTATAACATCATTGGAAGATTGATTCACATATTTGTTGAAATCAATTCCCTGGGTCCATATTTGGGCTCTCTATGGGAGCCCAAATGTTCGAATTAGTTCAATATGAGGAATTTTCTTCAAAAATCTTCTTCAGATTCAGCTGTCAAAATTTTTAGCTCAACTTTGACGTAAGTCAAATTTGAACTTATGCCATGGCCATCTGTCCGTCTGGCCATCTGTCTGTCCATCAACAATTCAATACGGCTCGGACTAGAGGCCGTATTTATGAACCGATCTTTACGAAACTTCTTGAGTACCTTTGTTATCACCGTGGGATGAGAACGAGTGTTTTTGGGTGCGGACCAAAATTCAAGATGGCCACCAGCAGATATTATGTACCAAAATTAGTGCAGTCAGTTTTTAGCTCATCTTGACAAAGTCAAGCTGAGCTAAACTCATCGCTCTCCGTCTGTCGTCCGTCGTCTGACGTCCGTCAACACCATGTTTTGCTCTTTTCCTCCAAAGCCAATGGGCCAATTCAAGTGAAAGTTTGTTTGAGTGATGGTCCCAAAGGGGCATTTCATTTTTGTTCAACTCAGCATGCCCAGCCCCATAGGGAGGGAGTGGGGGAAAATGCTCCAAAATATTTTTAAAATCTTCTTCTCAAGAACCAGTGTGTACAATGACTTGATATTTGCTATGGAGTTTCCATATGAGGTGTAGAATCAAGTTTGTTCAAATGAAGTTCGTGAAGTAATATTTGGCTTTGTAATAGGAGGGGTAAGATTTTTGGCCCCGCCCAAAATTTCTATTTTCTGAACCGATGGTCCGGTATGAACCAAATTTGTTTTGTGGTAGTATTGGGTCATAAGTACTTGACCCATGCAAAAAAAAAAATTCCCGTATCCCCATGGGAACCCTGGGAGCTAAAAATAGAAATATTTTCAAACGCCCATATTTCCCAAACCCCATGGAACAGAGAGCTTTTACTTGGTATGAAGTATCTTTATGACCAGTAGAATTGAATGGTAAAAAAAAATTGCCATCGGTTATGTTAGGGTGTTCTGTAATTGGCATCGAAAAAATGCTGAGTCAGCATATTTGCAAAAATTTAAAAAAATCTTTTCTCCAGAACCAATCATCAGAATCTTTTGATATTTGTTATACAGCATTCATAGGGGGGTCAGATAAAAGTTTGTTGAAATAAAGCTCATTGGTTCATATTTGGGCTCTCTACAGGAGCCCGAAGTTTTAACATAGGGTAATATGGGGAATATTCTTTAAAAATCTTCTTCTTCAGAACCACCAGTCAGAATCTTTTAATATTTGGTTTACATCATTGTTATGAGGGTCAGATTCTAGATTGTTCAAACCAGATCCCTAGGTTAATATTTGGGCTTGCTACGGAAGCCCAAATTTGATCTTTGTTCAATATGGAGGGTAATTTAAAAAAATCTTCTTCTTCAGATCAATCAGTCAGGATGCTTTGATATTTGGTATGCAACATCTCTATGGGGGTCAGATTCAAGTTTGTTCAAATCAAATCCCTAGGTATATAGTTGGGCTCACTATGGTAGCCCAAATTTTTACTTAGTGCAATATGAGGAAATTTCTTTAAAAATCTTCTTCTTCAGATCCACCAGTCGGAATGCTTTTATATTTGGTATACAACATCTCTGGGGGGGGGGGGGGGGGGGGGGGGGGGGGCAGATTCCAGGTTGTTCAATTCGAGTGCCTTGGTTAATATTTGGGCTCCATATGGGAATATGAAATTTAACTTAGTACAATATGAGGGAATTTCTTCAAAAATCTTCTTCTTCAGATTCACTTGTCAGAATGCTTTCACGTTTGGTATACAACATCTCTAGGGGGGTCAGATTCAGGTTTGTTCAAATCGAATCCATAGGTTAATATTTGGGCTCGCTATGGTAGCCCAAATTTGAACTTAGGGCAATTCGAAGAAATTTCTTTACAATTTCTCTTCTTCAGATCCAACAGTCAGAATGCTTTCATATTCGGTACACAACATCTCTAGGGAAGTCAGATTTAAGTGTGTTCAAATCAAGAGCCTGAGTTAATATTTGGGCTCTCTATGGGAGCTGGAATTGGCCATTTTGCTGAAGAATTAAAAATTTTGTATTCAGTACCCTCAAGAGGTACTAAGATTGATCCACATAGGTTGTATCAAGGGGCTTCATAGGGGAGCTCTACATTTTACTTATGATGAACTGAAGAAAAGGCATGATGCCCAGATTATTTTTCTCACTCCTGAGGGACTCAAGGATTGACAGTGTAGCCTATGGAGATGGCTTGCTTAATGTAGACTCATTCTTGGACTCTGTTTAAATTGTGTTCTGTACAAGATTAGCGCTTCAGGCCCCGTGGGGCCTCGTGTTTGTACAGAACTTCTGTATGAAAGTTCTGATTTTAATAAATTTTTGTATGAATCTTTAGTAACATGGAATACATCACATATATTACGTTTTTTTTTCTCGAGCTGAAATTATGCAAATTAAATGAACTTTGATTTGTTCAGTGCTACTTATAAGTGCATATGCCAATACGCTTCGGACTAGAGTCTGTATTTTTGAGCCGATCTTCACAAAACTTCTTGGGGTACCTTTGTTATCACCTTGGGACTGCAACGAGTGTTTTGGGGTGCCTTTGTTATCACTGTGCTATGAGAACAAATATTTTGGGGTTCAGTCAGACCCACTCTGGGACTCAAAGATTTCTTTTCTAGTTTAGAATCTAACTGTCACCCCACCTTTACAATACTTTGCCTATTTATTTGTTACAGGCTACGGTCAGCACTTATGTACAGACAATACTTTACATGTACCTCTGTTATCAGATCATTACCTAGATGTTTGTCATTGCTGTGTCACATACTATACATGTACATGTCTTAAACAAGTTGAGCTACAGTGTCATTGACACTTTCATTTGGTATGCGGCATCCTTAGGGTGTTGAGATTCAAGATTGTTTAATCCAAGTTCCTGGGTTCATATTTGGGCTCCCTGTGGGAGCCCGAATTATAACTTAGTTCAATATGAGGAATATTCTTCAAAAATCTTCTTCTTCACATCCACCATCAAAATCTTTTGATATTTGGTATACAGTATCCTTAGGGGGTTAAATATAAGTTTGTTAAAGCCAAGTCCCTGGGTTCATATTTGGGTTTCCTGTGGAAGCCCAAATTGTACCGAAATTTCTATTATTCAAACTGAGAGGCCAATTTGAACCAAAACTGATATGAGTTCTTATTGGGTCACAAGTACCTAATTTATGCGAAAAACATTTTTGCCGTCACCGCAGTGGAACTGCAGGAGTTAAAAATAGAAAAAAATTAAAATGCCCATATCTCCAAAACTACATGGTACTGAGAATTTTTATTTTGTGTAAAGCTTCCTTAGGAACAGCAGAAAAAAAAATTGCCTTCATCTTTTTTCATAGGGTACTTTTCCAGGACTTTGAAAAAATGCTGAGTCATCATTTTTAGCTCACCAACTTTAGTTGTGTGAGCTTATGGAATGGCTCGATCGGTCGGCGGCAGCGTCGGCGTCAGCGTACGTGTCCAATAATGTTAAAGTTTCTGTTTAGGTCACTTATTCGCCCTATTTCCATATCATGGCTTTTATAATGCTGCTATATGATGATTATTATCATTTTACCATGATTTAACCCCTCATACCCTGCATTTTAGACATTTTTCTTGACATTTTTAGTTGCGTTTAGTTTTCTGTTTAGCTCAGAATTTCATGTTTAACTAAGTGTTTAGGTCAGCTGCTGTGCTCCTTCTCTTCCAATGGCACTTATATTCATCATACATGTTCCTCAGTATCATTGTTCCATGATTAACCCCTCATACCCTGCATTTTAATCATTTTTCTTGACATTTTTAGTTGCGTTTAGTTTTCTGTTTAGCTCGGAATTTCATGTTTAACTTAGTGTTTAGGTCAGCTGCTGTGCTCCTTCTCTTCCAATGGCACTTATATTCATCATACATGTTCCTCAGTATCATTGTTCCATGATTAACCCCTCATACCCTGCATTTTAAACATTTTTCGTGACATTTTTAGTTGCGTTTAGTTTTCTGTTTAGCTCGGAATTTCATGTTTAACTTAGTGTTTAGGTCAGCTGCTGTGCTCCTTCTCTTCCCATGGCAATTATTTTCATCATACATGTTCCTCAGTATCATTGTTCCATGATTAACCCCTCATACCCTGCATTTTAAACATTTTTCTTGACATTTTTAGTTGCGTTTAGTTTTCTGTTTAGCTCGGAATTTCATGTTTAACTTAGTGTTTAGGTCAGCTGCTGTGCTCCTTCTCTTCCCATGGCACTTATATTCATCATACATGTTCCTCAGTATCATTGTTCCATGATTAACCCTTCATACCCTGCATTTTAAACATTTTTCTTGACATATTTAGTTGCGTTTAGTTTTCTGTTTAGCTCCGAATTTCATGTTTAACTTAGTGTTTAGGTCAGCTGCTGTGCTCCTTCTCTTCCCATGGCAATTATTTTCATCATACATGTTCCTCAGTATCATTGTTTCATGATTAACCCCTCATACCCTGCATTTTAAACATTTTTCTTGAAATTTTTAGTTGCATTTAGTTTTCTGTTTAGCTCGGAATTTCATGTTTAACTTGATGTTAAGGTCAGCTGCTGTGCTCCTTCTCTTCCCATGGCACTTATATTCATCATACATGTTCCTCAGTATCATTGTTCCATGATTAACCCCTCATACCCTGCATTTTAAACATTTTTCTTGACATTTTTAGTTGCGTTTAGTTTTCTGTTTAGCTCAGAATTTCATGTTTAACTAAGTGTTTTGGTCAGCTGCTGTGCTCCTTTTCTTCCCATGGCACTTATATTCCTCATACATGTTCCTCAGTATCATTGTTCCATGTTTAACCCCCCATACCCTGCATTTTAAACATTTTTCTTGACATTTTTAGTTGCGTTTAGTTTTCTGTTTAGCTCAGAATTTCATGTTTAACTTAGTGTTTTGGTCAGCTGCTGTGCTCCTTCTCTTCCCATGGCACTTATATTCATTATATATGTTTCTCAGTATCATTGTTCCATGATTAACCCCTCATACCCTGCATTTTAAACGTTTTTCATCACATTTTTAGTTGCGTTTAGTTTTCTGTTTAGCTCGGAATTTCATGTTTAACTAAGTGTTTAGGTCAGCTGCTGTGCTCCTTTTCTTCCCATGGCACTTATATTCCTCATACATGTTCCTCAGTATCATTGTTCCATAATTAACCCCTCATACCCTGCATTTTAAACATTTTTCTTGACATTTTTAGTTGCGTTTAGTTTTCTGTTTAGCTCAGAATTTCATGTTTGACTTAGTGTTTAGGTCAGCTGCTGTGCGCCTTCTCTTCCCATGGCACTTATATTCATTATACATGTTTCTCAGTATCATTGTTCCATGATTAACCCCTTATACCCTGCATTTTAAATGTTTTTCATCACATTTTTAGTTGCGTTTAGTTTTCTGTTTAGCTCGGAATTTCATGCTTAACTTAGTATTTATGTCAGTATCTGTGTTTTACTTTTAAGAGGTTGTGTTTAGGTAAGCTTTGTCGCATGTTATGAGCCTGTTTGATACAGTTCTTGTGTTTGCCATCAAAGAGGAATGTTGGTGAGCTATAGGGCGTTGGCGTCCTTCTTGTTTAACACTGATCAATGGGAAAAACATTAAAGAATCTTCTTCTCCCATACCACTACACCAAAGGCTTTATGTATCACATATAACATCTGTGGAAGATTCATTCACATGTTTGTTGAAATCAAATCCCTGGGGGGGGGTGGGCTCAGTTGGTAGAGGTGCAGGCTGCAAGCCGAGAGGTCCTCGGTTTGAATCCCACCTGTGGCAACCGCATTGTGTCCTTGGTCCTTGGGCAAGACACTTCACCCCATTGCCCATGTATGGGTATGGTGACGTTGTGTACTAAGGCGTACTGCACGTCGATGGTACACCTGTCTTCAACCAATGCTAACCCTGCTTGTGTGGAGTTGGTATGTTGGAGAGCTGAGAGTTGCTCGCCGTTGCTCGGTGGTTCTCTCCGGGTACTCTGGCTTCCTCCACCTGTAAAACTGTCATGATCATGGTTAGCCATTGTGCAGAAATATGTGACCTTAAACACCAATAAATAAATAAATATCAAATCCCTGGGTCCATATTTGGGCTCTCTATGGAGCCCAAATGTACAGATTAGTGCAATATTAGGAGGAATATTTTTTAAAAATCTTCTTCCAATCCACCAATCAGTATGCATCATTCATAAGGGGGTGAGATTCAGGTTTGTTGAATTTGAGTCCCCGGCTTAATATTGGAGCTTTCTGTGGATGGGGTGAAGGGGTGGCATTGGGGTGCATGTAAGGTTCAGGTTTGTTCAAATCCATTCCTAAATGTTTTTCCATAAAATTTGCCTTTGATGACTTCATTCCTTTGTAGTGTTGATGAACCATGTCTAATTGAATGCGACCCCAAATACTTCTTTGAACCACTTTGGCAGGTGGGCAATTAAGGTCACTTGGGGCCTCTTGTTTTTTAGCTCACCTGACTGAAAGTCAGGTTGAGCTTTTCTTATCACTCGCCGTCCGTCTCTTGTTGTCCGTGAAGGTGGTGTTTGAGCCTCTTTCTCCTAAACCACTGGCCACATTTTAATTAAATTTCATGCAAGTAGTGGTTATAGAGGGGCATTTTGATTTTTAACCAAAATAGCTTTCGGCTCATATTGAGCAAAGGTGTGGGGGAAAAATGGCCAAATTTTTTGAAAATCTTCTTCTAATGAACCACCAGTAGCAGAGACTTGATATGTGGTATACAGAGGCCTTTTGATGTTTAGAATCAAGTTTGTTCAAGAGAAGTTTGTCGGGCATTATTTGCCTTTGTTATGGGAGGGGCAAAAATTTTGGCCACGCCTAAAATTTCTATTTTCAGAACCGTGAGGTCGATTTGAACCAAATTTGATATGAGATGATAATGGGTCATAAGCAGTTGATTGATGCAAAAAAAATTTTTCTCCTTGCCCTGTGGGAACCTCGGGAGGTAAAAATAGGAAAAACCTTAAAACTGCCATATCTCCAAAACTACACTGCACAGAGAATTCTTATTTTGTATAAATCTTGCTTTTATCCAGTAGAATGGAATGGTTAAAAAAAAATCCCTATCGGTTTGGTCACAAGGTACTTTTTTCAGGACTTTGAAAAAGTGCTGAGTCAGGGAAAAATATTAAAAAATCTTCTTCTCCAGATCCAGCAGGCAGAATCTTTTGATATTTGGTATGCAACATTGTAGGGTGGATCTGATTCAAGTTTGTTCAAATCGGCCTCCTGGGTTCATATTTGGA
The DNA here is from genome assembly GCA_031216915.1 of Pictodentalium vernedei. Lineage (NCBI taxonomy): Eukaryota > Metazoa > Mollusca > Scaphopoda > Dentaliida > Dentaliidae > Pictodentalium > Pictodentalium vernedei. The sequence goes on from CM062295.1 coordinate 270,935,536, forward strand.
CTCAGTATAGGAGCCCGATTTCAAACTTAGCGCATTTCAGGCAAATTTCTTTAAAAATCTTCTTCTCCAGATCCAGCAGGCAGAATCTTTTGATATTTGGTATGTAACATTGTGGGGTGGATCTGATGGAAGTTTGTTCAAATCGGCTCCGTGGATTTATATTTGGGCTCACTATAGAAGCCTGAATTCAAACTTAGTGCATTTCAGGCAAATGTCTTAAAAAATCTTCTTCTCCAGATCGAGCAGGCAGAATCTTTTGATATTTGGCATGCAACATTGTGGGGCGGATCTGATTCAAGTTTGTTCAAATCGGCTCCCTGGGTTTATATTTGGGCTCAGTATAGAAGCTCGAATTCGAACTTAGTGCATTTCAGGCAAATTTCTTAAAAAATCTTCTCCAGATCCAGCAGGCAGGATCTTTTTATACTTGGTATTCAACATTGTGGGGTGGATCTGATTCAAGTTTGTTCAAATCGCCCCCCTGGATTCATATTTGGGCTCACTATAGAAGCCCGAATTCGAACTTAGTGCATTTCAGGCAAATTTCTTAAAAAATCTTCTTCAGATCCAGCAGGCAGAATCTTTTGATATTTGGTATGCAACATTGTGGGGTGGATATGATTCAAGTTTGTTCAAATCGGCCCCCTGGGTTTATATTTAGGCTCGGTATAGAAGCTCGAATTCGAACTTAGTGCCTTTCAGGCAAATTTCTTAAAAAATCTTCTTCTCCAGATCCAGCAGGCAGAATCTTTTTATATTTGATATGCAACATTGTGGGGTGGATCTGATTCAAGTTTGTTCAAATCGGCCCCCTGGGTTTATGTTTGGGCTCAGTATAGAAGCCGGATTTCGAACTTAGTGCATTTCAGGCAAATTTCTTTAAAAAATCTTCTTCTCCAGATCCAGCAGGAAGAATCTTTTGATATTTGGTATGCAACATTGTAGGGTGGATCTGATTCAAGTTTGTTCAAATCAGCCTCCTGGGTTGATATTTGGGCTCAGTGTAGGAGACTGATTTCGAACTTAGTACATTTCAGGCAAATTTCTTAAAAAATCTTCTTCTCCAGATCCAGCAGGCAGAATCTTTGGATATTTGGTATGTAACATTGTGGGGTGGATCTGATGCAAGTTTGTTCAAATCGGCTCCCTGGATTTATATTTGGGCTCACTATAGAAGCCCGAATTCGAACTTAGTGCATTTCAGGCAAATGTCTTAAAAAATCTTCTTCTCCAGATTCAGCAGGCAGAATCTTTTTATATTTGGTATGCAACATTGTGGGGTGGATCTGATTCAAGTTTGTTCAAATCGGATCCCTAGATTCATATTTGGGCTCACTGTAGAAGCTTGAATTCGAACTTAGTGCATTTCAGGCAAATTTCTTTGAAAATCTTCTTCTCAAGATCTAGCAGGCAGAATCTTTTGATATTGGGTATGCACCATGCTTAGGGGGGTGAGATTCAAGTTTGTTCAAGCCAAGTTCCTGGGTTCATATTTAGGCTCACTGTGGAAGCCCGAATTATAACTTGGTTCAAAATGAGGAATTTTCTTTAAAAATCTTCTTCAGATCCAGCAGTTGGAATGTTTTGATATTTGATATGCAGCATCCTTAGGGGGGTGGGGGGGGTGGGGGGGGGGGGGGGTGAGATTCAAGTTTGTTCAAGCCATGTCCCTAGGTCCATATTTGGACTCACTGTGGGAGCTTGAATTGTAACTTAGTTCAAAATGAGGAATTTTCTTTAAAAATCTTCTTCTTCAGATCCAGCAATCGGAATGTTTTGATATTTGGTGTGCAGCATCCTTAGGGGGTGAGATTTAAGTTTGTTAAAGGCAAGTCCCTGGGTTCATATATGGGCTCCCTGTGGGAGCCCGAATTATAACTTAGTTCAATATGAGGAATATTCTTTAAAAATCTTCTTTTTTTTTAGATCCACTGATCAGAATCTTTGGATATTTGGTATAATCTTTTCTTAGGAGGAGCAGATGCAACTTGTTGAAATCAATTCTCTGGGTTGATATTTAGGCTACCATGTCAGGTGAGCACCCTCAGGCCTCTTGGGGCCTCTTGTTTGTTGAAACAGAATTCATAAATGTGTGCATTTTGGAGAAAATATTGGAAACTACAAGACCCAATGGTTTGAAAACTTAGTGTGACTGATGACTGTAACCCCCTCTACCAATGATCCTCATTTTAATCTTCATTGGGTTGCAATTTCGGCTTCAGTTGTGGCTTATAGTTACTATAGGAAATCACATTTTCATCATCTTCACTGAAATTACTGAGCCAATGTGAACCAGACGTGGCAGGCATTGTCTATGAGAGGTTCTTTACAACTGTTACTCATTTTATTCCTGTTGGGTGAAAAAATGTGGCCGCCAGAAGCATTCTTTGATTCTGATTGGTCAGTTTTGAAAACTTTTCTCCTCTGAAACCACAGGGCCAAATGTTTTTAAATCTTTGCATGGTTGATAACTGGGACACCCTCCACCAACATTCCTCATTTTAATGTTGATCGTATTGTAAACATGGCCACAATTGCTGTTTATAGTTACTATAGAAAAAACCTATGGGAAATCACATTTTCATCTTCTCTCTGGAACTACTGAGCTGATGTGAACCAAAACTTGCCAAGAATGGGCTATAGGAGGCCCTCTACAAATGATCCTCTTTTTGTTCCCGTTGGCTGGAAAATATGGCCACCAGAGAAATATGGCCTCCAGAGACATTCTGTGATTCTGTTTGATGGATTCACTTGTTTTGAAACTTCACGCCATTGAATACTGGGACATCTTCTACCAATGACCCTCATGTAATGTCAATGTAATGTTGCAAACATGGCCACAATTGCAGCTCATAGTTACCATGGAAAGCCTATGGGAAATCACATTTTTATATATAGTTCCAGGTAAGCGATTATAGGCTCTGTTGAGCCTCTGGTTTAAATTCATTTGTATACCTAAAGAATTTAAGTACACTTAATTTATTCTTATTGAATTTCCTGAATAACCCACGATAGACATATATGCCCAAGCTAGCTAGGAATCTATGTTGTGGGATTGGCAGGTTTGGGGCTTGATGTCACTGACATGGGCCTTGCTGCTAACAAAGATTTCAGCCTGATTGAGAGGACAGGGGACAGAATATATGGTACTGAAGCCCCTCCCAGATATAGTTTTGCAAGACATGCCACGCCACAAATGACACAATTTAGGGACTTTTTGAGGATCAATACAACTTTAGTTCTAAACAAAATTTGGTATGGGCCAACTATCTGTACATAGCAAGTGATTAGTCATGTAGCTTATATTAATTGCTACTCACTGCAAAGGCCGACAGTAGACCTATTTTGGGAAATGAGTGGCTATCTTATCTCTTCCATGCTCTGTCACTGACCCTTCTTAGGCCTACTTCTATTAAAATATTTTTTACCATTTGTGTTGCCTGTCAAATATACTACTCAAAGTTTGCTAAGCACCAAATATTTGACGCATCATTGAGAAATTTGCTTGTGACATATTTCCGATGTTTTTGGTGGATATGGTTGAGGAATGTATTGAGATGGTCCCCAGTGTTTACATTAGCTCTCTTGACAGGCAGACTTTTGTACAGACATGTGTAGGGTATTCAATCTTCATTTCAACACAAGCCCTTGTGATTTAATGATTGAATATGGCAAATGCAAATGTAAGAAGACGTTTGTCTGAAGTAGAAATGTGGTGGGCTGTTGGGATGGTGGAGCAAGGGGCTACCCATCGTCATGTTGGTGAAGCCCTTGGTGTGCACCATACGGTGATCTCCAGGGCCTGGGCAAGATTTCAGCAGTATGGCACACCAGTAAGATGGCATGTGGTGGCAGAGACAGGGCCACATCTGCAGCTGAAGACCGGTTTTTGATCATTCAGGCCTGTAGGAACCGCTTTGCCACAGCAACCCAGCTTCACAGTGACCTTCAGAATGCATCCAAGGCAAATGTTTTGATGCAGACCATCCGGGCAAGGTTGCATGAAGGTGGTCTCCTATTGAGAAGACAATGTATTTGCATTCTGCTGTCCCAGAACCACTGCCAGGCACAATATGAATGGGCCATGGACCACATTGGATGGACCAGAGAAGATTGGCGACCTGTCCTTTTTACAGATGAGTCAAGTTACTGCCTCGACCACACAGATAGGCATTCTAGGGTATGAAGAAGACCAGGAGAGCGACTCCATGCAGCCAACATTGCTGAGCATAACCGCTATGGTGGCAGGTCAATCATGGTCTTGGGCGGGATCAGCTGGGATGGACGTACAGAGCTCTATGTTCTTGGTACCATGCTGGTCCAAGAATGGAACAACATCCCACAAAGGACCACTAGGAACCTGATTGGGAGCATGAGGAGGCATTGTCAAGCTGTAATTAACAGTAATGGGTCTCATACTTGATATTGAAGCCATACCAGTTCACTATGTTAACTTCTTGGCATATTGAAAAATTTCCCCTTTTACCAGTAATATCCATTTTCCATGGTTATCGTATTCAAAAGCTAAAAAATGACGTCAAACACAAATAAAATCTTAATTTCTGTACTTAAATCATTAGATATAATTAAATAAAAAATATATACACTTTCCATTACAATAGTTCAACTAAAACCTAAATCAGGTAGTTGGATGTACTTAGTGCTTAGCAAACTTTGAGTAGCATATATTCTGTTTCCAGGCCAAATGTTGATGGTTTGAAAGTTCCCTATGTTCATTGTTCATGTTTCTCCTTAACTTTGTCACAACATGATCACACATTCAAAAAAAGAAAAAAAACGTAAAAAATCTGAGGCACATAAGCCAATTGTAGACTATATTTTTGGAGCTCTTTTTTGAAACATGTTCAACTAAACACAAGAAATATATTTTAGTTGTAAATTAATAATTTTTAAAAGGGCTTTTTCAGTTTTTTTTCCAAGGACCTAGTCAAATTTTCATGCTGAAAAAAGTCTGAAAATGAAATATATTTCAACTGACAAATTTTCTCGAAGTCAAGTTTTCCATGCCTTTTTAGCACACCTGGCCTCAAAGGCCATGTGAGCTTTTCACATCACTTGGCGACCATCGTGGTCTCATCTGGTGTCTGGCATCTGGCATCCATAAACTTTTCACATTTTCATGTTCTTCTCTGTAACCGCTGAGCCAAACTTGGCAGGAATGGTCTATGGGAGGTCTTCTGCAAACGATCCTTTATTTTGATCCTATCGGATGAAAAACATGGCTTCCAGGGGCATTCTTTGTTTCTGATTGGTGGATTTTCAAAAATCTTCTCTGAAACTGCCAGGCCAAATGTTTTGATACTTCACATAAATGATGCCTGGGATCTCCTCTACCAATGTTCCTGATTTATGGTGATCAGGTTACAAACATGGTTACTACAGAAACCCTATGGGAAATCGCATTTTCAACATCTCTGGAAGTACTGAGCCTATGTGAACCAAACCTGGCAGGGATAGTCTATGGGAGGTTTTCTTCAAACGTTCCTCATTTTGTTCTCATGGGTTTGAAAATGTGGCCGCCAGAGGCATTCTTTGATTCTGATTGGTGGATTTTGAAAAAAAATTTTCTCAGAAACAACAGGGCCAAATATTTTGAAACTTTGCATTGTTGATGACTGGGACCCCCTCTATCAATGATCCTCATTTAATGTTGATCGGGTTGCAAATATGGCCGTAATTGTGGCTTAGAGTTACTATAGAAACCTACGGGAAATCACATTTTGATCTTCTCTGGAACTACTGAGCTGACGTGAACCGAACTTGGCCAGAATAGTCTATGGGAGGTCCTCTACAAACTTTTCTCACTTTGTCCCTGTGGGTTGAAAAACATGGCCGCCAGAGGCATTCTTTGATTCTGGTTGGTGGATTCCCTCACCGAAGGGAGCTTAACTTATCACTTGCCGTCCGTCGTCGTCCGTCATCATGAATATTTTTCAAATGACTTCTCTGAAACCACTGGTCCAATTTTCACGAAACTTCATGTGGATATTCATTGCTATACGGCAATTTAAGTTTGTTCAAATGAAATGGCCACATCCCTTGGGGGCTCTGTATGGGGCATAACTCTGATAGCACCGTATGAATTATAGAAAAATTATTAAAAAATCTTCTTGTACCGAACCAGTGGGTAGAATCTTTTGATACTTGGTTTGCAGCATCTTGGTATGGGCCTGATTCAAGTTTGTTCAAATCGAGTCCCTCAACCAATATTGGGGCTCACTATGTGGGCGTGAATTTTTACTTAGTGCAATTTAAGAAAACTTCTTTAAAATCTTCTTCTCCAGAACCAATGGGCAGAATCTTTTGATATTTGGTATACAGCATCTTGGCATGTGTCTGATTCAAGTTTGTTCAAATAGAGTCCCTTGATCAATATTGGGGCTCACTATGGGGACCTCAATTTTTACTTAGTGCAATTTAAGAAAAAAAATTTAAAAATCTTCTTCTCCAGCACCAATGGGCAGGATCTTTTGATATTTGGTATACAACATATTGGTATGGGTCTGATTCAAGTTTGTTCAAACTGAGTCCCTCAATCAATATTGGGCCTCACTTAAGGGGTGTGAATTTTTACTTGGTGCAATTTAAGAAAATTTCTTTAAAAATTTTCTTTTCTGGAACCGATGGGCAGAATCTTTTGATATTTGGTATACAGCATCTTGGTATGGGTCTGATTCAAGTTTGTTCAAATTGAATCCCCCGTTCAATATTGGGATCACTATGAGGGTGTGAATTTTTTACTTAGTGCAATTTAAGAAAAAATCTTTAACAATCTTCTTCACCAGAAACAGTGGGCAGAATCTTTAGATATTTGGTATGCAGCATCTTGGTATGGGTTGGATTCACGTTTGTTCAAATTGAGTCTTTTGATCAATATTAGGGCGTGAATGTTTACTTTGTGCAATTCAAGGAAAATTCTCTAAAAATCTTCTTCAGAACCATCATGCAGAATCTTTTGGTATTTGATAAGCAGCATTGTCCCATTAAGTCCTGTTGATTTTTTAGCTCTACAGAGAGTATAGATTTAGTCTGTAGAACCTTAAGAATAGTTTTTGATAAAATTTGTGTCTTAACAGTATAGAACATTCGGTGAGCGCCTTAAGCCCCCTGGGGCCTCTTGTCAAAAATCTTCTCTGAAACTGGCAGGCCAAATGTATTGAAACATTGCATGGTTGATGACTGAGACACCCTCTACCAACGATCCTCATGTAATGTTGTTGGGGTTAGAAACATGGCTCCAATTGTGGCTTATAGAAACCCTATGGGAAATCACATTTTCATCTTCTCTGGAACTACTCTGCTGATGTGAACCAAGCCTGGCAGGGATAGTCTGTGGCAGGTCCTCTACAAATGCTTGTCATTTTGTTACCAGGCATTGAAAAAAATGGCTGCCATTTTTAGCTTAACTTGACAAAGTCAAGATAAGCTATTGTCATCACGCATGCGAAAGTCTGTTAGTCTGTGAGTCTGTTCACATTTTCCTTTAGCACAGGCTACACCACGCAGTTCTTGTCTGATCGTCACGAAATTTCATATGCAGGTTTGGGGTCATGTCTAGATGAGAACATCCCCTTTTGGTCGCGATTGGTCAACCGGTATGGCTGCCTTGAGCCCAAAACCCATAAACCATTACCACAGTCTACAGGTCGTATTTATGAAGGGATTTCATTGTAACTTGGTAGGATGCTTCTGTATAATGCCTAGAAGAGAACGTCCTCTTTTGGTCATGATCTGTCAACCATGATGCCTGACCATGCCCATAACCCAAAAACTTATAGCATAGTCTGCAGGTCATATTTAATATGGAGGGATTTCATTGTAACTTGGTAGGATGACTCCGGATGATGTCTAGATGAGAACTTCCCCATTTGGACGCGATCTGTCAACCGTGACGACTGCCCGAGCCCAAAACCCGAAAACCTTTAGCACAGTCTACAGGTCATATTTATGGATGGATTTCATTGTAACTTGGTAGGTTGACTTCATATAATGTCTAGATGAGAACGTCCCCTTTTGGACATGATTGGGCAACTGTGACGACTGCAGGGGCCCGAAGCCCGAAAACCTTTAGCGCAGTCTACAGGTAATATGTTTAAAAGGATTTCATTGTAACCTGTTAGGTTGACTCCATATAATGTCCAGATGATGACATCCCCTTTTGGTCATGATTTGTCAATTGTGACTGGTACAGGTGCCTGAAAACCTTAAACACAGTCTACAGGTCATATTTATGAAGGAATTTCATTGTAATTTTATAGGATCACTTCAGATGATGCCTAGATGAGAATTCCCCTTTTGGTTGCGATCATTCAACCATGATGGCTGCCCGAGCCCGAAGCCCGAAAACCTTTAGCACAGTCTACAGGTTATATTTATGAAGGGATTTCATTGTAACTCGGTAGGTTGACTTCATATAATGTCTAGATGAGAACGTCCCCTTTTGGACATGATTGGGCAACTGTGATGGCTACAGGGGTCCAAAGCCCGAAAACCTTCAGCACAGTCTACAGATCATATTTATAAAGGGATTTCATAGTAGATTGGTAGGATGACTCTAAATAGTGTCTAGATGATTCAGCCTTTATGGCTGCCCGAGCCCAAAAACCTTTAGCATAGTCTGTAGGTCATATTTATGGAAGAATTTCCTTGTAACCTGGTAGGTTGACTTCATATGATGTCTAGATGAGAACAACCCCTTTTGGACGTGATTGGGCAACTGATGCCCAGATGAGAATATCCCCTTTTGGTTGCGACCATTTAACCATGATGACTGCCGAGCCTGAAGCCCAAAAACCTTTAGCACAGTCTACAGGTCATATTTATGAAGGAATTTCATTGTAACCTGGTAGGATGACTCCAAATAATGAAGGCTGCCAGAACCCAAAACCTAAAAACCTTTAGCGCAATCTATAGTTCGTATTTATGTAAGGATTTCATATTTATGAAGAGATTTCATTGTAATTTGGATCACGCCAAATGATGCCCAAATGAGAATACCCCCTTTTGGTTGTGATCATTCAACCATGATGGCTGCCCGAGCTCAAAGTTGAAAAACCTTTAGCACATTCTACAGGCCATATTTATGAAGTGATTTCATTGCAACTTGGTACGTTGACTTCATATAATGTCTAGATGAGAACGTCCCCTTTTGGACACAATTGGAAAACTGACGGCTACAGGAGCCTGAAGCCCGAAAACCTTGAGCACAGTCTACAGGTCATATTTATGAAGGGATTTCATTGTACCGTGGTAGGATGACTCCAAATAATGTCTAGATGAGAATGTCCCCTTTTGGTCTCGATCATTCGGCCCTGATGGCTGATGGAGCCCAAAACCCAAAACCTTTAGCACAATCTATAGGTCATATTTATGTAAGGAATTCATTATAACTTGTTAGGTTGACTTCATATAATGCCTAGATGATGACATTCTCTTCTGGTCGTGATTGGTCGACTGTGACGGCTACAGAGGCTTGAAGCCCGATAACCTTGAGCACAGTCTACAGGTCATATTTATGAAGGGATTTCATTGTAACTTTTGGTTGCGTTCATTCAACCATGATGGTTTCTCGAGCCCAAAACCGAAAAACTTTATTTGAGACTACAAGTCGTATTTGTGAAGGGATTTCATTGTTACTCAGTAGAATGACTTGGTATAATGTCGAGATGAGGATGTCCCCTTTTAGTAGCAATCGGACAACCATCATGGTTACATAGGCCTGAAGTCTGAAAACCTTTAGCACAGTTTACAGGCCATATTTATGAAGGGATTTCAATGTAACTGGATAGGATGACTCGTTTTGGAATAATTTCACTGTAACTTAGTAATTTTTGTTGACATATGTTAACTGTGAGATCATATTAACCCACCCCTCTGCCCTTTAGTACAGTGTACACCTCATATTATTTTTATGAAAAACATAGCATGCAGGTAACAGAAATGAACATATTCCCAGTTATCACAATTCTTGTCTTATTTTATAATCCTTTCATAAACATTGAACATTAACCTTTTCCTCAAACAAAACACACAGACAAGTTAAGCTACAGTGTCATTGACACTTTCATTTGATTCTGATTGGTGGATTTTGAAAAATCTTCTCCTCTGAAACCCCAAGGCCAAATGTTTTGAAACTTTGCATTGTTGATGACTGGGACACCCTCTACGAATGATCCTCATTTAATGTTGATCATGTTGCAAACAAGGCACTCAGTTGTGGCTTCTAGTTACTATAGAAACCCTATGGGAAATCACATTTTCATCTTCTTCTCTGGAACTACTGAGATGATGTGAACCAAACTTGGCAGGAATGGTCTGTAGAAGGCCCTATACAAATCATCCTCTTTTTGTTCCTGTTGGTTGAAAAATATGGCCACCAGAGTCATTCCCTGATTCTGTTTGATGGATTTTGCAAAAATCTTCCCCATTGAAACTACTAAGTCAATTGCTTTGAAACTTCACATGATTGAGGGCTGGTACATCTACCAATGATCCTCCTGTAATGTTGATGTAATTTTGCAAATATGGCCACAATTGCAGCTCATAGTTACCATGGAAAGCTTTGGGAAATCACATTTTTAGCTCAACTTGACAAAGTCAAGCTGAGCTATTGCCATCACTTCTCGTCCGTCGGCGTACGTACATACGTATGTACGTACGTACGTTAGAACATACGTTAGTACGTATGTCCACAATTTCCTTTGGCACACCTCATAGGTCACATTTATGATCAGATCGCTTTGAAACTTGGTATGCTTGTTTGGGATGACCTCTAGATGGGAGCTATCGATTTTCTTCGATTTCCTTCAAAAAATGTTGCTGCGGCCAATGTTCTTCGACCTCAATATTTCCCTATGGCACACCCTACAGGACACATTTATGATCGGATTGCTTTGAAACCTGGCATGCTTGTTTGGGGTGACCTCTAGATGGGAGCTATCTATTGTCTTCAATTTCCATCAAAAAATGTTGCCGCGGCCAACATTCTTAGAACTTAGTTTAGTCAAACCACAATATTTCCCTTTGGCACACCCTACAGGGCACATTTATGATTTGATTGCTTTGAAACCTGGTATGCTTGTTTAGGGTGACCTCTAGATGGGAACTATCAATTTTCTTCAATTTCCGGCGAAAAATGTGGCCACGGCCAACGTTCGTAGAATTTAGTTTAGTCAGACCTCAATATTTCCTTTTGGCACACCCTACAGGGTACATTTATGATCAGATTGCTTTGAAACCTGGCATGCTTGTTTGGGGAGACATCTAGATGGGAGCCATCGATTTTCTTCAATTTCCGGCAAAAAATGTTGGCGCAGCCAACGTTCTTAGAACTTAATTTAGTCAGACCACAATATTTCCCTTTGGCACATCCTACAGGGCACATTTATGATTTGATTGCTTTGAAACCTGGTATGCTTGTTTAGGGTGACCTCTAGATGAGAGCTATCGATTTTCTTCAATTAACGGCAAAAAAGTTGCCGCGGCCAACGTTCTTAGAACTTAGTTTAGTCAGAAGACTCAATATTTCCCTATGGCACACTCTACAGGGTACATTTATGATCAGATTGCTTTGAAACCTGGCATGCTTGTTTGGGGAGACATCTAGATGGGAGCTATCGATTTTCTTCAATTTCCGGCAAAAAATGTTGGCGCAGCCAACGTTCTTAGAACTTGATTTAGTCAGACCACAATATTTCCCTTTGGCACATCCTACAGGGCACATTTATGATTTGATTGCTTTGAAACCTGGTATGCTTGTTTAGGGTGACCTGTAGATGGGAGCTATTTTGCCCCGGCCAACGTACGTAGAACTTAGTTTAGTCAGACCTCAATATTTCCCTATGGCACACCCTACAGGGCTCATTTATGATCAGATTGCTTTGAAACCTGGCATGCATGTTTGGGGTGACCACTAGATGGGAGCTATCGATTTTCTTCAATTTCCGTCAAAAAATGTTGCCACGGCCAACGTTCTTAGAACTTAGTTTAGTCAAACCACAATATTTCCCCTTGGCACACCCTACACGGCACATTTATGATTTGATTGCTTTGAAACCTGGTATGCTTGTTTAGGGTGACCTCTAGATGGGCACTATCAATTTTCTTCAATTTCCGGTGAAAAATGTGGCCACGGCCAACGTTCGTAGAATTTAGTTTAGTCAGACCTCAATATTTCCCTTTGGCACACCCTACAGGGCACATTTATGATCAGATTGCTTGAAACCTCGCATGCTTGTTTGGAGAGACCTCTACATGAGAGCTATCGATTTTCTTCAATTTCATGCAAAAAATGTTGCCGCGGCCAACGTTCTTAGAACTAAGTTTAGTCAGAAGACTCAATATTTCCCTTTGGCACACTCTACAGGGTACATTTATGATCAGATTGCTTTGAAACCTGGCATGCTTGTTTGGGGAGACATCTAGATGGGAGCTATCGATTTTCTTCAATTTCCGGCAAAAAATGTTGGCGCAGCCAACGTTCTTAGAACTTAATTTAGTCAGACCACAATATTTCCCTTTGGCACATCCTACAGGGCACATTTATGATTTGATTGCTTTGAAACCTGGTATGCTTGTTTAGGGTGACCTCTAGATGGGCACTATCAATTTTCTTCAATTTCCGGCGAAAAATGTGGCCACGGCCAACGTTCGTAGAATTTAGTTTAGTCAGACCTCAATATTTCCCTTTGGCACACCCTACAGGGCACATTTATGATCAGATTGCTTGAAACCTCGCATGCTTGTTTGGAGAGACCTCTACATGAGAGCTATCGATTTTCTTCAATTTCATGCAAAAAATGTTGCCGCGGCCAACGTTCTTAGAACTAAGTTTAGTCAGAAGACTCAATATTTCCCTTTGGCACACTCTACAGGGTACATTTATGATCAGATTGCTTTGAAACCGGGCATGCTTGTTTGGGGAGACATCTAGATGGGAGCTATCGATTTTCTTCAATTTCCGGCAAAAAATGTTGGCGCAGCCAACGTTCTTAGAACTTAATTTAGTCAGACCACAATATTTCCCTTTGGCACATCCTACAGGGCACATTTATGATTTGATTGCTTTGAAACCTGGTATGCTTGTTTAGGGTGACCTGTAGATGGGAGCTATTTTGCCCCGGCCAACGTTCGTAGAATTTAGTTTAGTCAGACCTCAATATTTCCCTTTGGCACACCCTACAGGGCACATTTATGATCAGATTGCTTGAAACCTCGCATGCTTGTTTGGAGAGACCTCTAGATGGGAGCTATCGATTTTCTTCAATTTCCGTCAAAAAATGTTGCCGCGGCCAATGTTCTTAGAACTTAGTTTAGTCAGAAGACTCAATATTTCCCTTGGGCACACCCTACAGGGCACATTTATGATCAGATTGCTTTGAAACCTGGTATGCTTGTTTGGGGAGACCTCTAGGTGGGAGCTATTGATTTTCTTCAATTTCCATCAAAAAATGTTGCCGTGGCCAACGTTCTAAGAACTTAGTTTAGTCAGAAGACTCAATATTTCCCTTTGGCACACCCTACAGGGTACATTTATGATCGGATTGCTTTGAAACCTGGTATGCTTATTTGGGGGAGACCTCTAGATGGGAGCTATCGATTTTCTTCAATTTCTGTCAAAAAATGTTGCCGCAGCCAACGTTCTTAGAACTTAGTTTAGTCAGAAGACTCGATATTTCCCTTTGGCACACCCTACAGGGTACATTTATGATCGGATTGCTTTGAAACCTGGTATGCTTATTTGGGGGTGACCACTAGATGGGAGCTATCGATTTTCTTCAATTTCCGTCAAAAAATGTTGCCGCAGCCAACGTTCTTAGAACTTAGTTTAGTCAGACCACAATATTTCCCTTTGGCACACCCTTCAGGGCACAGTTATGAATTGATTGCTTTGAAACCTTGTATGCTTGTTTGGGGAGACATCTAGATGGGAGCTATCGATTTTCTTCAATTTCCGTCAAAAAATGTTGCCGCGGCTAACGTTCTTAGAACTTAGTTTAGTCAGAAGACTCAATATTTCCCTATGGCACACCCTACAGGGCACATTTATGATCGGATTGCTTTGAAACCTGGCATGCTTGTTTGGGGTGACCTCTAGATGGGAGCTATTGATTTTCTTCAATTTCCATCAAAAAATGTTGCTGCAGCCAACATTCTTAGAACTTAGTTTAGTCAGACCACAATATTTCCCTTTGGCTCACCCTACAGGGCACATTTATCATCGGATTGCTTTGAAACCTGGCATGCGTGTTTGGGGTGACCACTAGATGGGAGCTATCGATTTTCTTCAATTTCCGTCAAAAAATGTTGCCACGGCCAACGTTCTTAGAACTTAGTTTAGTCAAACCACAATATTTCCCCTTGGCACACCCTACACGGCACATTTATGATTTGATTGCTTTGAAACCTGGTATGCTTGTTTAGGGTGACCTCTAGATGGGCACTATCAATTTTCTTCAATTTCCGGCGAAAAATGTGGCCACGGCCAACGTTCGTAGAATTTAGTTTAGTCAGACCTCAATATTTTCCTTTGGCACACCCTACAGGGCACATTTATGATCAGATTGCTTGAAACCTCGCATGCTTGTTTGGAGAGACCTCTACATGAGAGCTATCGATTTTCTTCAATTTCATGCAAAAAATGTTGCCGCGGCCAACGTTCTTAGAACTAAGTTTAGTCAGAAGACTCAATATTTCCCTTTGGCACACTCTACAGGGTACATTTATGATCAGATTGCTTTGAAACCTGGCATGCTTGTTTGGGGAGACATCTAGATGGGAGCTATCGATTTTCTTCAATTTCCGGCAAAAAATGTTGGCGCAGCCAACGTTCTTAGAACTTAATTTAGTCAGACCACAATATTTCCCTTTGGCACATCCTACAGGGCACATTTATGATTTGATTGCTTTGAAACCTGGTATGCTTGTTTAGGGTGACCTGTAGATGGGAGCTATTTTGCCCCGGCCAACGTTCGTAGAACTTAGTTTAGTCTGACCTCAATATTTCCCTTTGGCACACCCTACAGGGCTCATTTATGATCAGATTGCTTGAAACCTGGTATGCTTGTTTGGAGAGACCTCTAGATGGGAGCTATCGATTTTCTTCAATTTCCGTAAAAAAATGTTGCCGCGGCCAATGTTCTTAGAACTTAGTTTAGTCAGAAGACTCAATATTTCCCTTGGGCACACCCTACAGGGCACATTTATGATCAGATTGCTTTGAAACCTGGTATGCTTGTTTGGGGTGACCTCTAGGTGGGAGCTATCGATTTTCTTCAATTTCCATCAAAAAATGTTGCCGTGGCCAACGTTCTAATAACTTAGTTTAGTCAGAAGACTCAATATTTCCCTTTGGCACACCCTACAGGGTACATTTATGATCGGATTGCTTTGAATCCTGGTATGCTTGTTTGGGGGAGACCTCTAGATGGGAGCTATTGATTTTCTTCAATTTCTGTCAAAAAATGTTGCCGCAGCCAACGTTCTTAGAACTTAGTTTAGTCAGAAGACTCGATATTTTCCTTTGACACACCCTACAGGGTACATTTATGATCAGATTGCTTTGAAACCTGGCATGCTTGTTTGGGGTGACCACTAGATGGGAGCTATCGATTTTCTTCAATTTCCGTCAAAAAATGTTGCCGCCGCCAACGTTCTTAGAACTTAGTTTAGTCAGACCACAATATTTCCCTTTGGCACACCCTTCAGGGCACAGTTATGAATTGATTGCTTTGAAACCTTGTATGCTTGTTTGGGGAGACATCTAGATGGGAGCTATCGATTTTCTTCAATTTCCGGCAAAAAATGTTGCCGCGGCTAACGTTCTTAGAACTTAGTTTAGTCAGAAGACTCAATATTTCCCTATGGCGCACCCTACAGGGCACATTTATGATCGGATTGCTTTGAAACCTGGCATGCTTGTTTGGGGTGACCTCTAGATGGGAGCTATTGATTTTCTTCAATTTCCATCAAAAAATGTTGCTGCAGCCAACATTCTTAGAACTTAGTTTAGTCAGACCACAATATTTCCCTTTGGCTCACCCTACAGGGCACATTTATGATCGGATCGCTTTGAAACCTGGCATGCATGTTTGGGGTGACCACTAGATGGGAGCTATCGATTTTCTTCAATTTCCGTCAAAAAATGTTGCCACGGCCAACGTTCTTAGAACTTAGTTTAGTCAAACCACAATATTTCCCCTTGGCACACCCTACACGGCACCTTTATGATTTGATTGCTTTGAAACCTGGTATGCTTGTTTAGGGTGACCTCTAGATGGGCACTATAAATTTTCTTCAATTTCCGGCGAAAAATGTGGCCACGGCCAACGTTCGTAGAATTTAGTTTAGTCAGACCTCAATATTTCCCTTTGGCACACCCTACAGGGCACATTTATGATCAGATTGCTTGAAACCTCGCATGCTTGTTTGGAGAGACCTCTACATGAGAGCTATCAATTTTCTTCAATTTCATGCAAAAAATGTTGCCGCGGCCAACGTTCTTAGAACTAAGTTTAGTCAGAAGACTCAGTATTTCCCTTTGGCACACTCTACAGGGTACATTTATGATCAGATTGCTTTGAAACCTGGCATGCTTGTTTGGGGAGACATCTAGATGGGAGCTATCGATTTTCTTCAATTTCCGGCAAAAAATGTTGGCGCAGCCAACGTTCTTAGAACTTAATTTAGTCAGACCACAATATTTCCCTTTGGCACATCCTACAGGGCACATTTATGATTTGATTGCTTTGAAACCTGGTATGCTTGTTTAGGGTGACCTCTAGATGGGAGCTATTTTGCCCCGGCCAACGTTCGTAGAACTTAGTTTAGTCAGAGCTCAATATTTCCCTTTGGCACACCCTACAGGGCTCATTTATGATCAGATTGCTTTGAAACCTGGTATGCTTGTTTGGGGAGACCTCTAGATGGGAGCTATCGATTTTCTTCAATTTCATGCAAAAAATGTTGCCGCCGCCAACGTTCTTAAAACTTAGTTTAGTCAGAAGACTCAATATTTCCCTTGGGCACACCCTACAGGGCACATTTATGATCAGATTGCTTTGAAACCTGGTATGCTTGTTTGGGGAGACTTCTAGATGGGAGCTATCGATTTTCTTCAATTTCCGTCCAAAAATGTTGCCGTGGCCAACGTTCTAAGAACTTAGTTTAGTCAGAAGACTCAGTATTTCCCTTTGGCACACCCTACAGGGTACATTTATGATCGGATTGCTTTGAAACCTGGTATGCTTGTTTGGGGGAGACCTCTAGATGGGAGCTATCGATTTTCTTCAATTTCCTTCAAAAAATGTTGCCGCAGCCAACGTTCTTAGAACTTAGTTTAGTCAGACCACAATATTTCCCTTTGGCACACCCTACAGGGCACAGTTATGATTTGATTGCTTTGAAACCTCGTATGCTTGTTTGGGGAGACCTCTAGATGGGAGCTATCGATTTTCTTCAATTTCCGTCAAAAAATGTTGCCGCGGCTAACGTTCTTAGAACTTAGTTTAGTCAGAAGACTCAATATTTCCCTATGGCACACCCTACAGGGCACATTTATGATCGGATTGCTTTGAAACCTGGCATGCTTGTTTGGGGTGACCTCTAGATGGGAGCTATTGATTTTCTTCAATTTCCATCAAAAAATGTTGCTGCAGCCAACATTCTTAGAACTTAGTTTAGTCAGACCACAATATTTCCCTTTGGCTCACCGTACAGGGCACATTTATGATTAGATTGCTTTGAAACCTGGTATGCTTATTTATGGTGACCTGTAGATGGGTGCTATCGATTTTCTTCCATTTCCACCAAAAAATGTTGTGACCTCCAACGTTCTTAGAACTTAGTCTAGTCAGACCACAATATTTCCCTTTTGTACACCCTGCAGGGCACATTTATGATCGGGTTGCTTTGAAACCTGGCATGCTTATTTGGGGAGGCTTCTAGATGGGAGCTATCGATTTTCGTTGGTTTCCGTCAAAAACTGTTGCCACTGGCAATGACCTTCAATTAACTTAGTAAAAACTTAGTGCAGTTAAGCATCAGTATTTCCCTTTGACACACCCTGCAGGTCACATTTATGGTTGGATCGCTTGCAAGCTTGGTGAGCTTGTGTGGGGTGACATCTATATGGGAGCTGTCGATTTTCTTCCATTTCTGTCAAAAAATGTTGACCTTTGAACTTAGTTTAGTCAGACTTCAATATTTCCCTTTAGTACGGCCTTCTGGGCATGTTTATGATCAGATCACTTTGAAACTTGGTATGTGTGTTCTGTGTGACCTCTAGATGTGAGCTATTGCTTTTTTTCATTTCCATAAAAATTTATTGTCGTTATCACCAACCTTTGAACTTACTGCCTTTGTGCATCAACTTATCCCTTTTGCGCTCTCTGCAGGGTGTATTTATGAATTTCCATAAAAAAACCCATTGCCACAAGCAATGACCTTCTACTTAGTGCATTAACATCTTCCTTTGGCATGCCTCAGAGGACACATTCATTGTCAGGTTGTTTTGAAACTTTGTATGCTTATGCAGGGTGACAAAGATAGGAGCTATTGGTTTTTTCATTTCAATCAAAAACTGTTGCTGTTAGCAACAGTCTTTGAATTTATTGCATTTGTGCATCAACATTCTTTGACATGGCCTACAGGCCACATTTATCATAGGATTGTTTTTGAACTTGGTGTGCTCATTAGGCAAGACCTTCAGATAAGAGATATTGATTAGCATTCATTTCTGTGAAAAAGTTGCCATTTACAATAACCTCTCAACATACTGCATTTGTGTATCAACATTCTTTAGCCAGTCTTACAGTTACATTTAAAAATGCATGGATTACTCTGATGTTGTGCACACACAATGCTGTTATGTTGAAATTTCATCAAATAACATTGGTACCAATGATCTTCAATTTTGCCATTTCATTTATAACTTAACGAATTCAAGTTTGTCAAGTTGAGCTACAGTGTCATTGACACTTTCATTTTATGTAGTTCCAGGTGAGCGATCACAGACTCTGTAGAGCCTCTGGTTATATATTCTCTCAATTATTCACTATATTTTTCGTAATAAGCCTCTATACTGATCTTAGGCGCAATTTTCACATACTGTGCCGTTTTGGTCTTGTGTTCTTTAATGCTAACCCTTTGGGTTCTTCTTTTAACTGAGTTGGGTGTCAGCCGGGGACGGTTGTGGCAGCTTTTCTCCCCACTGTTGAGGGTAGAATTTCTGCCAGTTCCCTTTGGCTATGGGGTACTTTTCTGGGTCCACCTTCCCATCTTCACTGCTCTCGCCAGATATGCCTAGGACTATAACTTGCAGGCCATTTTTGTTGTCTTAGCACGTTGAAGTTTCCCATTATTCATGCTCCACTTTATTTGGGTGTTCTATTGAAAAACCCTGTGGGCTGGGTGGTCTTCCACATTTTAGGCTTCCGTCTTCTGGGTAGTTCGGGCATGTGACGTTTTACTCCTGCACCCACAGGGAGGAGAATGCAATCATTTGGGGCCTCCTGATTTGACTGTGGAGAGAGTTATACCCCCCTGCTGGGGGTTTTGCAGTCATTTTGGCTCACCTGCCTGCAAGTCAGAGTGAGGTATTGCCATCACTTGGCATCTGTTGTCCGTCGTCCATTAACTTTTGCAAACCTGGCGTCTTCTCCACAGCCATTTAGCCAAATTCAAACATATATTGCACAAACCATCCCTGGGTTATACCCTTTCTGTTTTGTTCAGATGGAGCAGCTGCCTTCTTTGGGCTCTGGACAATGATGCTAAAGCCTAAAAATCTTCTTCTCATTAACCACAAGAGAGATTGCCTTGATATATGGTATGTGACATTCTTTGGCATTGATTAAAGTTTGTTTAAGAGAAGTTGGTAGATCAATATTTGGGCTCTCTGTGGGCTCCGCCCAAATTTCTATTTCCAGAACGGATGGGCCGATTTGAACCGAATTTGGCATGTGGCATAAGTGGGTCTAAAGTACTTGATTAATGTCCGAAATGTTTTTTACGTTGCCCGTGGGTACCCCAGGGGCTAAAAATAGAAAAAAAAATTTCAAATGCCCATATTTCCCAAACTACTTGGAACAGAGAACTGTTATTTGGTATGAGGCATCCTTTTGACAGGTGGAATGGATTAAAAGAAAAGGGCAGCAGTTGTGTGAGGGTGTTCTGTAGGGGTGTTTGAAAAAAAAAAAAATGTCAGCATATTTGCAAAAATTAGAAAAATATTTTTCTTCAGAATCGCTGATAAGAATCTTTCGATATTTAGTATACAGCATCCATAGGACGGTCAAATACAAATGTGTTCGAATTGACCCCCTCGATTCATATTTGGGTTCAACAGAGGAGCCCAAATAATTAACTTAGGCCGCTATATGGAATAAGCTTTAAAAATCTTCTTCAGATCAAACAGTCAGATTCTTTTGATACTTGGTATACAACATGTCTACAGGGGTCAGATTGAAGTTTGTTCAAATTCAGTCCCTGGATTAATATTTGAGCTTTCTATTAAGGCTGTCATGATTATGAATTTTCATAATAGATTATTTTGTCATAAAAATCAACGGTTATGCGATTATTTATGGTTAATATTTCTGTCTGGTTTCGTGGGACTTTGTCTATGATATAACTTGGGAGGGGTTAAAAATTAAAATATTATAATCGTAAATGAAGCAAATGAACACCAAACCTTGGAAGAATTTGACAAAACACAATCTACATCGCAAAGATTCAAATTTCAAATCATAGAAAAATGCATACTAAACTCACTAATGGCACCATCCGCGCTCAATGTGTAATGATTATGGATTTAGCCTTAGGGAATGTCAAGTCAACAAAGCTTTACACATGGAAATGAAACATCTGGTTGCGATACGTCGGAGAACAAAATAAATCATCATACTTTAAAAATAACATGGCATTTCAAAGTTTTTCCCCTCTTTACTTTCCGTATGTTAAAATTGATTATCAAGTATCAAATTGATAAAAACAAAAACAACTCAACACTTGATGATGTCTTATTGGCAAGGAATACAATGTAGCCATTGACAGTAAGGCATCATTGAGTGTTATGTTATTTTTGTTAAATTGTTATCACTGCTAATGGCAGTGAGCCAGTGATTCTGGAACTGGAAAGTTCGGCCCATGAATGATAATGATTCAGCCCCTGTTAGCGTGAAAATGCTTTCCCTTGTAGGCTCAATCTTTCCAGGGATTTATTTTATTTATTTACTCATTTATTTATTGATGTTTGACACTTGAACACTTCGAAATCTAGGGTCAAATTCAACTGAATTATCACATATACAATGATGCCCGGGTTTTGGCTCACTTTAACTCGCGTGGTGCCACGACTTGAATCTTTATATTGGTTTTATGTTTTAACCCTGTTCAACACACATTTATTGTCGAAATAGGTCCTTTATGTGAAACAATAGCATGTCAATCAATATTTCCCCTTTGTTTAACAAAAAGGTAGTATGACAGCACATGTCCAGTCAAATAATCGATCAATGAAATAAATCATCGATTATGACCTCAATCGACGGTTGATCGAATTTTCGATCATTTATGACAGCCTTACTTTCTATGGAAGCCTGAATATTAACCTGGTGCAATATGGGGAATAATCTTTAAAAATCTTCTTCAGATCCACCACTCAGACCACTCAGATTCTTTTGATGTTTGGTATGCAGCATCTCTGGGGGGTGGGGATCGATTCAAGTTTGTTCAAATGGGATCCCTGGATGAATATTTGGGCTCTTTATTGGAGCTCAAATTTTAACTTTGTGCAATATGAGAAAATTTGTTAAGAAATCTTCTTTTTCAGACCCACCAGTGAGAATCCTTTCATATTTGGTATGTGACATTTCTAAAGGTGTAAGATTTGAATTTGTTTGAATCGACTCCCTGGGCTAATATTTGGGCTTCCTATGGGAGCCTGATTATTAACTTGGTGGAATAAGGGGGATATTCTTTAAAAATCTTCTTCAGATCCACGAGTCAGATGCTTTTGATATTTGGTATGCAGCATCTCTAGAGGGGTTAGATTCAAGTTTGTTCAAATGTCTTCCCTGGATGAATATTTGGGCTCTTTATTGGAGCCCAAATTTTAACTTAGTGCAATATGATAAAATTTCTTATAAAATCTTCTTTTTCAGACACACTAGTGAGAATCCTTTCATTTTAGTATGTGACATCTCTGGAGGTGTAAGGTTTAAATTTGTTCAAGTCGAGTTCTTGGGTTAATATTTGGGTTCCCCAAGGGAGCCCAAATATTTACTTAGTGCAATATGGGGAATTATCGTTTAAATCATCTCCTTCAGATCCAGCAGTCAGATTCTTTTGATATTTGGTGTACAACACCCCTGAGAGGGTTAGATTGAATGTTGTTCAAATTTGGTCCCTGGGCTAATACATGGGCTTTTTATTGAAGCCCAAAGTTTAACTTAGAGCAATATGAGAAAATTTCTTGAAAATTCTTTTTCTTCAAATCCACCAGTGAGAGTCCATTCATATTTGGTATGTAACATCTCTAGGGATGTCAAATTCAAGTTTGTTCAAATTGATTTGCTTGTTTTTTCTTTGGTTTTTTGGGGTGGGGGGTGGGGGGGGGGGGTGGGGTGGGGGTGTGGGCTAGAGAGGTCCACAGTAGTTTAAAACAAAACAAAAATTTCATTTGGTTGTTGTTTTTTAATACTTCTCAGGACAGAGTTTGCTAGGAAGCTTTCCTAGGACCAGCAGAAATGAATGGCAAAAAAAGTTGCCTTTGGTTGTGCAAATCAAAAAAATTGCTCTTGCTGCTGATCACTTGCTGATACACTCATCTGTTTTAACAATTTGAGCCAGGTGAGCATTTTAGGCTCACTTGAGCCTCTGGTTGTGGGGTAACTACCATGGTAGCAGCTGACATTCTGGTGAAATTGTACCTGGTTACGGGACTACTGTCCCCCCTCCAATCAACATCTGAGGCTGTCACTAGGGTTGTGACTCCCCTTTTGGAGCCGACCTCAGTTGCTCTCTCTGCTTTTCCACCTTTGTCAACAGCTACTGATGTATCCGCTCCTGCAGCTACTCTGTCAGTGGCGTCATTGGTCTCCATTTCAGCTGGCCTGGGCTTATCCCTGCTTCTCGGTCGTAGGATATTGGCCTCAACCTTCCCTGGCTTCAACTTAGCGAAGTCAGAAGTGGTTGCTGGCCGATCCCTCTGCTGTGGTCTCTCAGCTGTCGAGCCCACCAGATTTGGATTTGGATTCTGATGTCCATGGTGTGGTCCTTCGGCCAGTTATGCGGGACCTGCACATTTTTGTGCAGCCTGGACCTTCTGTCCTCAGAGGTCTGCGGCGTGTCTCCTGCATTTTCACACTTCAGATCCTTGGGGTATTTCATACCCCTATAAGCATCTGTATTCAGATGTGTCCGCTGCCACTCTGTGTTCTAGGGGATTGTGACCCTTCGCCAGTTTCGAGGGTCAGATGTGAAGCCACTTTGCCGTGCCATTCCCCCTCCTTGCACATGCAGGTTCTTTCCAAGAGCCTTCCTGTTGCCTCCAGCAAGGCTTCTAGTAGCTTGCAGGCACCCTCTTCAACACCGTCTCCCAGGATTGAAAATAGGGTGCTGTTTTCTGATCCACCTGGTGTTTCTACACCATGGGAGGCATCGGCTGGTATGCCCGACATGAGCTATGTGTCTTCCGATGCGTCAGACACCTGATGTTGAGAACTATCAGCCTTCTGACTTCAAGGTGGTTCTTGACTTTGTGTTTGAGGTCCTTCAAACCGTTTCAGCCAGGCCATGATCATTAGGCGCGTACCTACAGCCTGTATAGCACACTGCTTCTGGGCACCTTCGAAGCTTTTGCCACATTAGACTCAAAGCTGAGTTCCAAGGCTATGAAGACTTTGTTCTTCGCTAGGCTGACACCTTTTTGCCCCAGTGCGTTATCGTTCCTACGCTTCCGCCAATCCGTCGGTCTGCAAGACTTTGACAGTCTTGGATCAGGACTCCAAGCCAAGTCTGCTGTTATTCCTATGTCGATTTTGGAGTCCATGTTGGGCTTATCCAATGAGATGCTGGGCATGCTTTCTCTAGCAGAGGAGGTGGTTTCTCCTCTCACAGGCATCGTTGGGGCTCGAAATGAAGGACCTCACCTCCATTCGTCCCAGTTTGGAGGAGGGATATCCGAGTTTGCAGACCATTGGGCTACGATCACATCCGATCCTTGGGTGTTCGGTCCAGCCTGCAGATATCTTTTCTGAGGCACCCCACTCTTGTCGACTGTGCCTCTTCCAACCCAAGTTAATTTAGACGTTTCACATAAGGAACTTTTAATCAGGGAGATGAACATTTTCCTGTCAAACGGGGCGATTGAGGTCGTCAAGAACCTTCATTGAGTGGGATTTTATTCCAGCCTGTTCTTATTGCCGAAGAAGGACGGTCGACTCTGATTGGTTATCAGAGTATCCTGAACCAATCTCCCATTGCTCCAAAGTTCAGCATGGAGACTTTCAGGTCGGTTCGCTGCTCATTCACTAGGGAGATTTCGCTTGCAGCATCGACCTGCGAGATGCTTACTTTCATGTTCCAATTCATCAGACATCGCGAAAGTATCTCAGGTTTGCTTTTCTGGGGAGAATTTACCTGTTCAAGGCCATACCTTCCGGCCTCAACCTGGCTCCTTGGGCCTTCATATGACTGATGTTGCATGTAGTAGCCTTCCATCGCACTCAATCCAGGATGACTACTCCAGCGTATCTGGATATCCTCCAGAGGCATTCCAATGCTGCTCTTCTGGAGTCAGATGTCAACAAACTTTAGCCTGCTCACGTCGCTAGAGTTTAGAGTGAACGAGGAGAAGTCAGACCTGGTCCCTTCTCAATTTTGTCATCTGGGGATGGACTTCTGTACTCATCTGAATACAGTGGCGGTTCCCCAGGTGAGGGCTGTGATTCTCTGACCCAGTCTACGTCTGTGGCAGCTCAGAGTATTCTCTGGCTGCTCGGTCTCATCTGCAGTTCAGTGACTGATCTCATTCCTCTAGGTCAGCTGCATGTCAGACCTCTCCAACACTTTCTCAGTTATTGGAGGCTGAATGTTGATCCTCTGGATCTGGTGCTTCAGTTACCAGCACCTCTTCATGGTCACCTTCTTCCCTGGACAGATGTTCAGTGGATAATGCATGGAGTTCCATTGGACTTGCTCATGTCCGATCGTGTTCTGACGGCTGATGTCAGCATTCTCTGATGGTGCACGACGTTGGATCCTCTGGTCTTTCCCTTCATGATGTATGAGACCAGGATCATGCAGCTCTTCACTTCAACCAGAAGGAGCTTCTTGCTCTTCTTCTGCGCTTCCGGCAGTAGATCCCCAACCTTTTGAATTGCCAGTGGCTTTTGTTGTCGGATAATTCAACAGTGGTTGCTTACATTTGGAACCAGGGCGGCATGTATGAATTGGCTCGGGATCTTCTACTGCTCACTCAGGATGTCAATGCCAACTGGGGTGGTGGTTCGTCACATTCCCGGTCGTCTGAACATCCTAGCCGACTCCTGTCCCAATGGAGCAGGTTCATTTCCACCGAGTGTTTGTTTCACAGGGCAGTGTTCCCCATCCCCACATCGATCATTTTACGACCTGTTGGAACCCTCAGGTGCACACTTTCGTGTCCCTGTGTCTGGATCCTCTAGCTTTCACTCCAGATGCTTTGTCACTTGATTGGAATTGTCTAGTCGGCTACTCCTTCCAATCGGTTCCGATTCTGCCTCAGGTTCTAGCCAAGATACGAACCTGCTGTTGTCAAATCCTTCTGATCACTCCCCTGTCGCCACAGCAGGTGTGGATCCACACAGCTCCGCTCCTTGTTGGTGGCAGTTCCTGCACGTCTCCCTCTACATCACGACCTTCTGTGCAAGGTCAACCGAGGAGGTTTCACCTCGTCCTGACTTCATTGTGCATTCACGCATATCTTTTGTCAGGTCCTGTCTCCTCCGTAGAGGTTGTTCGAGACGAGCAGTGGAGTACATTTCTTCATGGCGGGACACCACTGGTTCTGCAGCTGAGTGGAAGGTCTTCTGTCAATGATATTCTAATCACTCTGTTGATTATGCCGATCCTTTGATAACACAGATTGCAGAGTTTCTGGTATATTTGTTGGATTGTCGGGGTCTCCAACCGGTTACTATCTAAGGGTACAGATCCAGGCTTTTGAAGACCTCTTCATATGTCGGAATGTGTCGTATCAGCACTATTCCATCCCTCTCCAAGCTTATTCGGCACTTTTCTTTGAAAAGTCCTAGGATTTTGCAGCTTATTCCAAGATGGTATCTTTCTTGGATGCTGTTCTGCTTGGGATGGAGGTGGGGGACGCGTCGTTCGAACCTTTATCCCATGTGCAAATGCATTTCTCACATACAAGATGTTTTTAGTCGAGTTTTGACGAAGTCAAACTCGACTTATAGTTTGATGAAATGACGGGTGGGCGGCAGGCGTAAACAATTGGTTTCTGGGCATTAACTTTAGTTCTATTTGATGCACCTTTACCAAATTTATACCAGAGGTTACCCTATAGGAAAAGAAGACACCTATCGATTTCAGAGTCTCGCGCCTCAAGATCAAGGTCACTGTTACTATAAATAGAATATTTTGTGACAAATTGGTTTCCGGGCAATAACTTTAGTTCTATTTGACGCACATTTACTGAACTTATACCAGAGGTTACCCTATAGGAAGGAAAGACACCTATTGATTTCGGAGTCTGGGACTCCAAGGTCAAGGTCACCGTTACTATAAATAGAATATTTTATGACAAATTGGTTTCTGGGCAATACCTTCAGTTCTATGTGACGCACATTTACCAAACTTATACCAGAGGTTACCCTATAGGAAGGGAAGACACGTACTGATTTCGGAGTCTGGGACTCCAAGGTCAAGGTCACTGTTACTATAAATAGAATATTTTGTGACAAATTGGTTTCCGGGCAATAACTTCAGTTCTATTTGACACACCTTTACCAAACTTATACCAGAGGTTACCCTATAGGAAGGGAAGACACGTACTGATTTCAGTGTCTGGGACTCCAAGGTCGAGGTCACTGTTACTATAAATAGAATATTTTGTGACAAATTGGTTTCCGGGCAATAACTTTAGTTCTATTTGAAGCACCTTTACCAAACTTACACCAGAGGTTACCCTATAGGAAAGGAAGACACCTATCGATTTCAGAGTCTTGTGTCCCAAGGTCAAGGTCACTGTTGCTACAAATAGCTTATTTCTTCAGAATTTAATGTTAAAACTCAACTTCTGGATCTGTGATCCTCTTGATCCTCTTGATCCTCTTGCTGGCTTTGTAGCTCATCTTGACAAAGTCAAGCTGAGCTAATCTAATCACTTCCCGTCCGTCGTCCGTTGTCTGTCGTCCGTCGTCCGTCAACACCATGTTTTGGTCTTCTCCTCCAAAGCCACTGGGCCAATTCAAGTGAAAGTTTGTGTGAGTGATGGTCCCAAAGGGGCATTTAATTTTTGTTCAACTCAGTATGCCCAGCCCCATAGGGAGGGAGTGGGGGAAAATGCTCCAAAATATTTTAAAAATCTTCTTCTCAAGAACCAGTGTGTACAATGACTTGATATTTGCTATGGCGCTTCCATATGAGGTGTAGAATCAAGTTTGTTCAAACGAAGTTCGTAAAGTAATATTTATTTGGCTTTGTAATAGGAGGGGTAAGATTTTTGGCCCTGCCCAAAATTTCTATTTTCTGAACCGATGGTCCGGTATGAACCAACTTTGGTTTGTGGTAGTATTGGGTCATAAGTACTTGACCCATGCAAAAAAAAAAATTCCCGCATCCCCATGGGAACCCTGGGAGCTAAAAATAGAAATATTTTCAAACGCCCATATTTCCCAAACAGAAACGGAACAGAGAGCTTTTATTTGGTAGGAAGTATCCTTATGACCAGTAGAATTGAATGGTAAAAAAAAATTGCCATCGGTTATGTTAGGGTGTTCTGTAATGGACATCGAAAAAATGCTGAGTCAGCATATTTGCAAAAATTTTAAAAAATCTTTTCTCCAGAACCAATCATCAGAATCTTTTGATATTTGGTATACAGCATTCATAGGAGGGTCAGATAAAAGTTTGTTGAAATAAAGCTCATTGGTTCATATTTGGGCTCTCTACAGGAGCCCAAAGTTTTAACATAGGGTAATATGGGGAATATTCGTTAAAAATCTTCTTCTTCAGAACCACCAGTCAGAATCTTTTAATATTTGGTATACATCATTGTTATGAGGGTCAGATTCTAGATTGTTCAAACCAAGTCCCTAGGTTAATATTTGGGCTTGCTACGGAAGCCCAAATTTGATCTTTGTTCAATATGGAGGGTAATTTAGATATTTAAATTCAGATCAATCAGTCAGGATGCTTTGATATTTGGTATGCAACATCTCTATGGGGGTCAGATTCAAGTTTGTTCAAATCAAATCCCTAGGTATATATTTGGGCTCACTATAGTAGCCCAAATTTTTACTTAGTGCAATATGAGAAAATTTCTTTAAAAATCTTCTTCTTCAGATCCACCAGTCGGAATGCTTTTATATTTGGTATACAACATCTCTAGGGGGTCAGATTCCAGGTTGTTCAATTCGAGTGCCTAGGTTAATATTTGGGCTCCATATGGGAATATGAAATTTAACTTAGTACAATATGAGGGAATTTCTTCAAAAACTTTCTTCTTCAGATTCACTTGTCAGAATGCTTTCACGTTTGGTATACAACATCTCTAGGGGGGTCAGATTCAGGTTTGTTCAAATCGGATCCATAGGTTAATATTTGGGCTCGCTATGGTAGCCCAAATTTGAACTTAGTGCAATTCGAAGAAATTTCTTTACAATTTCTCTTCTTCAGATCCAACAGTCAGAATGCTTTCATATTCGGTACACAACATCTCTAGGGAAGTCAGATTTAACTGTGTTCAAAAAAAGAGCCTGGGTTAATATTTGGGCTCATTATGGGAGCCAGAATTGGCCATTTTGCTGAGGAATTAAAAATTTTGTATTCAGTACCCTCTAGAGGTACTAAGATTAATCCACATAGGTTGTATCAAGGGGCTTCATAGGGGAGCTCTACATTTTACTTATGATCAACTGAAGAAAAGGCATGATGCCCAGATTATTTTTGTCACTCCTGAGGGACTCAAGGATTGACAGTGTAGCCTATGGAGATGGCTTGCTTAATGTAGACTTATTCTTGGACTCTGTTTAAATTGTGTTCTGTACAAGATGAGCGCTTCAGGCCCCGTGGGGCCTCTTGTTTTCTGATAGCTTTGCCTCAACCAGGAGTGTTAGTGAGCTTCACGCCCTCTCTGTTTATCCAGCCTTTTTCAAGAGCTCTGCCAACAGTGTTACTTTACCACTGAATACTACTCTTTTCTGACCAAGAATCAGATGCCAGAATCTACTCAACCTCTAGTCTGTATCAGGGCTCTTCCTTCTGCTGAGGGTAATTGCCCTTTGCTCTGTTCATTTTGTGCAATTCGCATTTACCTCAACCGGACGAAGTTCATTAGGAAAGACAGGAAAAGATATATTTCTGTCTCTTATCCCTATTTGACAGTAGATCTCTCCTCAATCCATTTCTAGATGGATTTGTCTTGCTACTCGCACGTCATACGCTCGTCTAGCGAGGTGCGTGCATTGTCTACCTCCTGGGCTTAAGCTAGCTCCGTTAGTTGTCGGATGTTATGCAGGCAGCCTACTGGATAAATGCTTCTTCTTTCTCCACCTATCTGCATCAGTTGCAGAAGCAGTCTGAGGACCTTTTTAGCTCACCTGAGCAAAGCTCAGTGGGAGCTTTACTGATCACATTCTGTCCGTCGTCCTCCTCCTGGGTGGTGCCATGCTCTCAAGGGGCACTACAATCTTTGAAAATCTTCTTCTCATGAACCAGCAGTAGCAAAGACTTGATATATGGTATGCAGCTTCCTTTTAAGGTGTAGACTCAGATTTGTTCAAGAGAAGTTTGAAGGGCTATATTTGGCATCATTATGGGAGGGGCAAAATTTTTGGCCCCGCCTGAAATTTCTATTTTCCGAACTGAGAGGCTGATTTGAACCAAATTTTATGTGAGGGTTTATTGGTTCATAAGTACCTAATTCATGCCGAATTTTTTTTTCCTGTAGCCCTGTGGGAACCGCAGGAGCTAAAAATAGAAAAAAATTCAAATGCCCACATCTCCAAAACTGCACGGCACTGAGAATTTTTATTTGGTATGAAGCTTCCTTAGGACCAACAGAAAGGATTGGTAAAAAAAAATTGCCATCAGTTTTATCATAGGGTACAGTTTTGGGACTTTGAAAAAGTGCTGAGTCAGTACTTTTTAACACTGTAGGCAATGGGAAAAACATTAAAAAAAAATCTTCTCCAGATCCAGCAGGCAGAATCTTTTGATATTTGGTATGCAACATTGTAGGGTGGATCTGATTCTTGTTTGTTCAAATCAGCCCCCTGGGTTTATATTTGGGCTCTGTATAGGAGCCCAAATTCAAACTTAATGCATTTCAGGCAAATTTCTTTAAAAATCTTCTTCTCCAGATCCAGCAGGCAGAATCTTTTGATATTTGGTATGCAACATTGTTGGATAGATCTGATTCAAGTTTGTTCAAATCGGCTCCCTAGATTCATATTTGGGCTCATTATAGAAGCTCGAATTCGAACTTAGTGCATTTTAGGCAAATTTCCTCTTTAAAATGCAACATTGTGGGGTGGATCTGATTCAAGTTTGTTCAAATCGGCCCCTGTAGGTTCATATTTGAGCTCAGTATATTTCAGGCCAATTTCTTTTGAAAATCAAGATCCAGCTGACAGAATCTTTTGATATTTGGTATGCCGCATGCTTGGGGGGGGGGGGGGGGGGGGGGGGGGGGGGGAGATTCAAGTTTGATCAAGCCAAGTCCCTGGGTTCATATTTGGGCTCACTGTGGTAGCCCAAATTATAACTTAGTTCAAAATGAGGAATTTTCTTTAATCCTGAATTTCAACTTGGTGCAGTGTGGGCTTAATTCTTCGAAAATCTTCTTCTTCATATCCGCAGTCGGAATGTTTTGATATTTGGTATGCAGCATCCTTAAGAGGGTGAGATTCAAGTTTGTTCAAGCCATGTCCCTAGGTCCATATTTAGGCTCACTGTGGGAGCCTGAATGATAACTTAGTTCAAAATGAGGAATTTTCTTTAAAAATCTTCTTCTTCGGACCCAGCAGTCGTAATGTTTTGATATGTGGTGTGTAGCATCCTTGGGGGCGGGGGGGGGGGGGGGGGGGGGGGGAGAGAGATTCAAGTTTGTTAAAGCCAAGTCCCTGGGTCCATATTTGAGCCCCGAATTATAACTTAGTCAATATGAGAAATTTTTCTTTAAAAATCTTCTTCTTCAGCTTCAGCAGTCAGAATGTTCTGATATTTGGCATGCAGAAACCTTAGGGGGTGAAATTCAAGTTTGTTCCAGCCAAGTCCCTTGGTTCATATTTGGGCTCACTATGGGAGCCTGAATGACAACTTAGTTCAAAATGAGGAATTTTCTTTAAAAATCTTCTTCAGATCCAGCAGATGAATGCTTTTGCTATTTTTTATGCAGCATCCTTGGGGGAGGGGGGGGGGGGGGGAGATTCAAGTTTGTTCAAGCCATGTCCCTAGGTCCATATTTGGGCTCATTGTGGGATTTCGAATTGTAACTTATGTCAAAATGAGGAATTTTCTTTAAATCTTCTTCTTCAGATCCAGCAGTCGGAATGTTTTGATATTTGGTATGCAGCATCCTTAGGGGGTGAGATTCAATTTGTTAAACCCAAGTCCCTGGGGCCTCTTGTTTGTTTAGGCCCTCTTTTCTTCTGCTCTGGCTCTGGCTGTCATCAACCCTAGCCATTAGGGTTCTTGCAAGGCCAGGTCCAGCCATGTTCTTGGTACTGTCCTTTCTGCGTGTGTGTCACACAGGGCCATACGCCTCCTCTTCCATTGTCATTTACTAGTGGTGGTGATGCTGTGGTTTAATAGGCTTAGGGAACTCTTCTTCTGTCCACGGTTCTAGCGCAGTCAGGATATGTGGAGGTTGGTTATGTGATTCCCTCTTCCTGTTGTCTATTCAGCCTGTTGCAAACAATTGTAAGGTTGGTTGATAAGAAATTTAAATTTTATCGTAAATTTCCTTTCTTATTATACCTACCGCAATTGTTTACGTGGAGGCCCTCCCATCTTCTTTTTCAGGTAAGAATCCTTCCCACTAATCACATACCACCACTGTTGGTGGATTCAATAGAATGACACATTGGTTATACGTCTGCGCACTGGTTCCGATTAGTACAAGCAGAAGAGTGTCGTCTCCTACTGGGTGTGCGCCGGTCGCACTCGACCCAGTTTTGTCTTATTTTTAGCACAACTTTGACGAAGTCAAATTTGAGCTATTGTCATGGCCCGTCGTCCGTCGTCCGTCTGTCCGTCCGTCCGTCTGTCCGTCTGTCCGTCTGGCCGTCTGTCCGTCTGTCCGTACGTCAACCATTGGCTATGGCTCGGGCTAGAGGTCGTATTTATGAACCGATCTTTACGAAACTTCTTATGTACCTTTGTTATGACCCTGGGACGGGAACGAGTGTTTTTAGGTGTGGTCCGAAATTCAAGATGGCTGCCAGTGGCCATTTTGTACCGATGATGCAAAAATCAGTTTTTTGTACAGAACTTCTGTATGAAAGTTCTGATTTGAATAAAGTTTTGTATAAATGTTTAGTACCATGGGATACATCACATATAATACGGGTTTTTTTCTCGTGCTTAAATTATGCAAATTGGACTGACTTTGATTTATTTAGTGTTACTTTCAGAGCTGTAAGTGCCAAGCTGCTATGGCTCGGGCTAGAGGCCGTATTTATGAACCGATCTTTACGAAACTTCTTGGGTACCTTTGTTATGACCGTGGGACGAGAACGAGTGTTTTTGGGTGCGGTCCGAAATTCAAGATGGCTGCCAGCTGCCATTTTGTACCGACGATGCAGAAATCTGTTTTTTGTACAGAACTTCCATATGAAAGCTCTGATTTGAATAATTTTTTGTATGAATGTTTAGTACCATGGGATACATCACATATAATACAGGTTTTTTTCTCGTACGTAAATTGTGCAAATTAGACTAATTTTGATGTTTTTTGAGGTTACTTTCAGCACTGTAAGTGCAAATGCCAATACGGCTCGGGCTAGAGGCCGTATTTATGAACCGATCTTTACGAAACTTCTTGGGTACCTTTGGTATCACCGTGGGACGAGAACGAGTGTTTTGGGGTCCAGTCCGAAATTCAAGATGGCCGATGGCAGCCATTTTGTACAAAATTAGGTGCAATCAGATTTTTGCACAGAACTTCCATATGAAAGCCCTGATTTGAATAATTTTTTTGTGTGAATGTTTAGTACCATAGGATGCATCACATATAATACAGGTTTTTTTCTCGTGCAGAAATTATGCAAATTGGATGAACTTTGATTTTTTCAGTGCGACTTACACACAGTAAGTACACATGTCAATACGGCTCAGACTAGAGTCTGTATTTATGAACTGATCTTCACGAAATGTCTTGGGTACCTTTGTTATCACCTTGGGACGAGAACGAGTGTTTCTGGGTGCGGTCTAAAATTCAAGATGGCTGCTAGTGGCCATTTTGTACCGAAATTAGGTCTAATCAGTTTTTTGTACACAACTTCTATACAGCTCAGACTAGAGGCCATATTTATGAACCAATCTTTACGACACTTCTTGGGTACCTTTGTTATCACCGTGGGATGAGAGCGAGTGTTTTTGGGTGTGGTCCAAAATTCAAGATGGCCACCAGCAGCCATTTTGTACCAAAATTAGTGCAATCAGTCTTTTGTATAGAACTTCTGTATGAAAGTTTTTAATAAATTTTTGTATGAATGTTTAGTAACATGGAATACATCACATATTGTAAGGGGTTTTTTTTCGTGTAGAAATTATGCAAATTAGATGAACTTTGATTTATTCAGTGCTACTTACACAATGTAAGCACACATGTCAATACGGCTCAGGGTAGAGGCTGTATTTATGAACCGATCTTCACAAAACTTCTTGGGTACCTTTGTTATCTCCTTGGGATGAGAATGAGTGTTTCTGGGTACGGTCCAAAATTCAAGATGGCTGCCAGTGGCCATTTTGTACCGAAATTAGGTCCAGTCAGTTTTTTGTCACAAGTTCTATACAGCTCGTATTTATGAACTGATCTTCACAAAACTTCTTGAGTACTTTTGTTTTCACCTTGGGACAGGAACGAGTGTGTTTTGGGGTGCCTTTGTTATCATTGTGCTATGAGAACAAATATTTTGGGGTTCAGTCAGACCCACTCTGGGACTCAAAGATTTTTTCTAGTTCAGCATCTGACTGTCACCCACCTTTACAATACTTTACCTATACATTTGTTACAGGCAACGGTCAGTATTTATGTACAGACCGTTACAATACTTTATATGTACCTTTGTTATCAGGTCATTACCTAGATGTTTGTCATTGCTGTGTCACATACTATACATGTACATGTCTTTGTCTTGACAAGTTGAGCTACAGTGTCATTGACACTTTCATTTCTTGGTGCTTTTGCACCACTTTTCTTTCCCAAATTGCTTGGGGAAGAAGAAAATAGAGAGTATTTGTCCGAGTTAGGGACTTCCACTGTAGTGCAAGCCAGTTGTAAACAGTTGTGGTGGGTATAATAAGAAAGGAAATTTACTATAAATTTTAAATTTCCACAGTGTGCATACAATGTATTATATACTCGCCCAAAAAAGAAAGTGTGCATTGCAGAAATTGATCAAACTCAAAAAAAATAATTTTGTAGGTGTAAAGAGTGTTAACCTGTTCATGAATAAGTTATATTTAACACAAAAACAGCTTTCCCCGTTAAAATTGCATTAACGTTAAATGACGTGCTGCACGTTTGTGAAAAGGCATGTTTTGCACGTGGAAAGTCTTAAAATTCATGCAGCAGTGTGAATCCTTGGGTATTTAAACACTAAAGTAAGGCCTTCCTATCGTTCACATTCAAACTTGCGCTTCTGTTAAAACGACTCCACATTAGCATGCCAAGATTGACAATGAATCAACGTCTCCTCGCCCTGGGTATGATTAGAGCTGGCAGAACACAGAGAGGTTGCCCAGCATTTGAACTGCCACAGTAACACTGTAGACAGGCTAGTCCATCGACATGCACAACATGATGACGTTTGAGACCGACCCTGCTCCGAGAGACCCCGAGTTACCACCCCTGCACAAGATCGGTATATCCGTGTCGTCCATCTCCGGAACCGGCAACAAACGGCAACGACGACAGCCAGGAACATCCCAAACCTGAGACGGATACATCCTCAAACAGTAATCAACCGGCTGAGAGAATACGGCTTACGTCCTCGAAGACCTACAATTCATCCGATTTTGACGTTACGTCATCGTCGTGCTCGACTGCAGTGGTGTAGAGTAGGGTTAGGGTTAGGGTTAGCCTAACCTAACCCTACCCTAACCCTAACCTAATCCTAACCCAACCTAACATAACCCTAACCCTACCTAACCCTAACCTAACCCTACCCTAACCCACTTCCATGCTAACTTGTTCGCTTCCATGAGGCGTAGATGCACAGCAGTAGTCGATGCAGACGGAGGTCATACCAGATATTGAGTGTGTGACTTTTGTGTTTGACCCTTATTGTCTTTGACTCTCCATGGCACCAAGAGTATTCGTCGTAGCGTAATGAAATTTCTCGTGTTGATCACAAATTGATTCATCTGTGATTGAATAAAATTTCCATGAATGAAAATGATATATATCTTTTTTTAGTGTTATTTTTTAGCATGCACACTTTCTTTTTTGGGAGAGTATATAACTTGCCCAGAGTTACCAAGCTTGCCTGTGTGTCTTGCATGGTAATTTCTCTGAATGTACGTGTTTTCTTCTACAGTTCACTTGATAACCTCACTGCTAGTGTTTATAGTACTGTAATGGGCTGGGTGTAAGGTGCCAGATAGGTACCAGCTGTACAAAAGTGGGACGAGATTGATCGAGAGAAAAGGAGACTGGTTGGCAAGCATGGTTTTTGAAACAGAGGTTGGAGGTTGGTTGTTTGTGGTTGAGGACAGGCGGACATGTTAATGGAATTTGATTTTTCTTGGTGATGCTCGAGTGTATATGATTCCCTATCCTTTTAATATTGTATCATAACTATAAATAAATCATTGTAGCAACTGTAAGTATAAGTGTTGAATCCAAGCCTGAAAATAAGTAGACTGCCATCTGCAAAATGAGGTCCCCAGAGGGTGAATTTGATGATGCTACCCGCACAGCAGGGTAGCATCACAAATTTTACCCTCTGTGAACCTCAGTCTGAATCAAGGTCTCAAGCTAAATCAGAAAGATGTTCCTAGAGGATAAATTGGCCCTGTATGGGATAGCAATAGCAAATTCACCCTCTGGGGACCCAATTTTGCAAATAACAGGTTGCTTATATTCAGGCTTGGTTGAATCTCTACAATACTAAGCACATACATTCAAGCTCTTAATTGTGTTTACTTTTTCATAACTTACTAGATCAAGAAGTTTTTAAAGGGGAATCCGCCATCCTTGGAAGTCACCATTATTATGCCCTCGACCACCTTGAATGTTCTGTGGTAATATAGCCGAGGTCTCCAACCGTATGTCCATCAATCTGGCTGTAGGTCCATACATATGTCCATCTATCCTTACAAACATTTTGCATTATAACTCGGGCATCGGTTGTTGGATTGTGTTGTCCATTGTTATGATGATAGTCCAGCATGGGAGGAATGATATCACAAATCATAGGTTTTGTCCACACATTAATACCAGGACTGAGAAAAATAATAAAATGAATGTTTTGTATTATAACCCTGGCATCAGTTGTCATATTTTGATGTCCTGTGGATGATGATAGACCAGCATGATGGACATGATATCCCCGTATCACGGGTTTTGTCCATTCATTTCTTCTAGAGTTATGGCCCTTGTTACAGTCCGAAATCTCTTTGTATGAAGGTTTTGCATTATAACTCAGTCATTTATGTGTGGAATTTGATGACCTTTGGTATGATGAGCGACTCGCACGGGGGAGAGGACATTCACATATTGTGGGTTTTGTCCAATCATACAGACCAGAATTATTACTCTTGTTACACTTATAAAACTTTTTGTATGTACATTTTGCAATATCACTCCAATATCGGTTGTTGGATTTTGACATCCTTTGGTGTGGTGATAGACCATCCAGGGGGAAAGGTTTTCCATGTATTGTAGGCTATGCCTATGCATACTTATGACAGTTTTCACTGTTATGCCCCATTTTAGAGTTTGAAAAACTGGCAACTTTTTGCATTGTTTTTGGCCATGGGAATAATCTTTTTATTAAATGGTAGTAGATAATTGAATAATTAGCTCAACTTTGGCGAAGCCAAATTTGAGCTTATGCCATGGCCAGTCGTCCGTCAACAATTCAATACGGCTTGGGCTAGAGGCCGTATTTATGAACCGATCTTTACGAAACTTCTTGAGTACCTTTATTATGACCGTGGGACGAGAACAAGTGTTTTTGGGTCTGATCCGAAATTCAAGTTGGCTGCTGGCTGCCATTTTGTACAGACTTAGGTGAAATCAGATTTTTGCGCAGAACTTCCATATGAAAGTGCTGATTTGAATAATTTTTTGTGTGAATGTTTAGTACCATGGGATACATCACATATAATGCAGGTTTTTTTCTCATGTGTAAATTATGCAAATTAGACTAACTTTCATGTATTTAGTGTTACTTTCAGCACTGTAAATGCTAATGCCAATGCGGCTCAGGCTAGAGGCCGTATTTATAAACCGATCATTACGAAACTTCTTGGGTACCTTTGGTATCAGCGTGGGACGAGAACAAGTATTTTGGGGTGTGGTCCGAAATTCAAGATGGCCGATGGCAGCCATTTTGTACAAAATTAGGTGCAATCAGATTTTTGCACAGAACTTCCATATGAAAGCGCTGATGTGAAAAATGTTTCGTGTGAATGTTTAGTACCATGGGATACATCACATATAATACGGGCTTTTTTCTCGTGCAGAAATTATGCAAATTAGATGAACTTTGATTTTTTCAGTGCTACTTACACACAGTAAGTACACATGTCAATACGGCTCGGGCTAGAGGCTGTATTTATCAACCGATCTTCACAAAACTTCTTGGGTATCTCTGTTATCACCTAGGAACGAGAACGAGTGTTTCTGAGTGCGGTCCTAAATTCAAGATGGCTGCCAGTGGCCATTTTGTACCGAAATTAAGTCTAATCAGTTTTTTGTATACAACTTCTATACGACTCAGGATAGAGGCCTTATTTATGAACCGATCTTTACGAAACTTTTTGGGTACCTTTGTTATCACAGTGGGATGAGAACGGGTGTTTTTGGGTGTGGTCCGAAATTCAAGATGGCCACCAGCAGCCATTTTGTACCAAAATTAGTGCAATTTGTCTTTTGTACAGAACTTCTGTATGAAACTTCTGATTTGAATAAATTTTTGTATGAATGTTTAGTAAAATGGAATACATCACATACAGTACGTGTTTTTTCTTGTGCAGAAATTATGCAAATTAGATGAATTTTAATTTATTTAGTGCTTCTTATACACTGTAAGTGCACATGTCAATACCACTCGGGCTAGAGGCTGTATTTATCAACCGATCTTCACGAAACTTCTTGGGTACCTTTGTTATGACCTTGGGACGAGAATGAGTGTCCTGAGTGCGGTCCAAAATTCAAGATGGCTGCCAGTGGCCATTTTGTACCGAAATTAGGTCCAATCAGTTTTTTGTCACAACTTCTATACAGCTCGTATTTATGAACTGATCTTCACGAAACGTCTTAGGTACCTTTGTTTTCACCTTTGGACAGGAATGAGTATGTTTTGGGGTGCCTTTGTTATCACTGTGCTATGAGAACAAATATTTTGGGATTCAGTCAGACCTATTCTGGGACTCAAAGATTTCATTTCTAGTTTAGCATCTGACTGTCCCCCACCTTTACAGTACTTTACCTTTATATTTGTTACAGGCTACGGTCAGTATTTATGTACAGACCGTTACAATACTTTATATGTACCTTTGTTATCAGGTCATTACCTAGATGTTTGTCATTGCTGTGCCACATACTATACATGTACATGTCTTGACAAGTTGAGCTACAGTGTCATTGACACTTTCATTTTTGTATTGCCCTTGTTAACATTCCAGGTGATGGCATACTATGCTTCATGTTGCAATATTTTCTCGGTTGCTTTTTTTTTCACCCAGTCCTCACTACTCCCAATTCCTTTTTGCCACTGAAAAACCATGTGAAATCCTGAGTGTAAAGTAATCCATTAAAAAAGGAAATTTTGTTTTCCGTCTCCTTATTACATTTATTGCATATTTAAAAATGTTGATGAATGCTTACTTATCCCACTGGCAAATAAACTGGAACAAATTTTTTTAACTAGTTTATATAGGTCTACTTGAAAATATATTTTATTTCTTATTTACAGTTCTTTAAATACAAATACAAGTAATGCCAACCTAATTGTATACTGGGTGATTGAGTAAAAGATCAAATCTTTATTATTTAATTATTCCCATGCAGTAACTGTATAGTTCTCAGTTGTATACAAAATTAAAACTTCATGCACAGATTGCCTATGAAGTTTTGATGTTCTGGGGTCAGTAGGTCAAAGTAACTAAGACAGTAAAGAGAATTTTGATTTCTGTGCAGATATTAGATTTCTTTTGCTTGCAAAGCTCTAAAAGTATGATTGTTTGTGAGAAGATAGTGATTGTGATTACATTTGGTCAATGTTACTTTAAGGGATCACATTGGCCCCATGATTAGAGCATTGGACTTTAAATTGAAAGGTTAACATTGTGTGCTTGGGCAGGACACTCAAAGTATCACAGTACTCAATATTTTCCCATAGGCGACCATTATAATGTTCAGGCCAAAAAAATATGATCTCCTCACTTTAATTTTGGCATTCAAATATCTTTTTCAACTATAGACTGTCACACAATTTTTTCTGACCCGAAAACAGGGGTCATGAAACAAATCAGAGAGAATACTGATAGAAAGGGAAGTACCAGTCACAAACACATATTTTTCAGGGAATTTCCAATAAAAACACAACAACAGTCAATTGTATTTTTTGGTTCAAAAATCATCAAATCACTCTCTTTATTTAGCTGGAATATTCAGTAATAATGCAAGATATATCAACAGAATGTTTCAGATGTTTATTGAAACAATATGTAATCCGAAGGCTGCTTAGTTTCGGCGATTCCGTTATATCCGAGTACAACTTTTCAAGGCGGGTAACTCTAATTCAAATATTTAGTACAGTCATACCTCAATCCTTATTGCCTGTCTGAGGGCATGATTGCTCTGTGTACTAAGGCATACTACCTTCAACTGCTTCTAACTCCTCTTGTAAGTTAGAGAGTTTAACGGTTGTTCGCCACTGCTCAGTGGTTCTCTCCGAGCACACCAGCTTTCTCCACCCGTTAAACTATTGGACTTGAGGTGACCCTGGCTGTTGAAAGTGCCATTAAACCCCAATCAGCAAACAACATTTTTGGGATTGCTGTCAAAGTCTTTAGGTCAAAGGTCAATGTCATTTCCCTTTTTGTACCAAGATTTCCTTTAATGTGTTGATTTGGATTGTATCTGGGCTTGGAAGGGCAGGAGAGGGAGGATAGCTTTGCATGCCTCCTTTGACTTTGGTTTAATTTCTTTTATTGCAGAATGTTGATGTTCTGGTGAATTCTTCAAATCGAGTACTTAATTTGGATCAGGGTGCTATTTCAAAATCACTTCTTGTAGCATGTGGAGACAAGCTCCAATCAGATTGCAAGACCAAATATCCTAATGGAATAGATTTTGGTGAGCTAGCTATCACTCATGCGGGAAAATTGAATGGAACACAAGCAATATTTCATGGTGCTTTTCAACATCTTGACAAGTGTCAAGGAACAAAAAACATTGATTTCCTTTTACAGGTAAGTGTGCACTCATGCAATATATATTCTGTTTATTCCAGATATGATTTCAAATATTCTGAATGAGTCCATAAACCCCCAAAAGTGGAGTATATTGCAGGGTAGCCACAGGTCCTTGAAATTCCTTTAAGGCTCTTGAATTCAAAAAATTATTTTATAGAGCTTCAAAGTATTTGAAAATGGGCCTGAAATCCCAAAGGTACTTAAAAGTATATGGCAGCATTTGTGGTTAGCCAGTACTCTGAAGCCTTTCTAGAAACAACTTGATTAGCACCAACAAAACACAAATTGTCACTTGAGTGGAACAAGGTCCCATTTGTAATGCTGGATCATTGCAGATGATACACTTTTCTAGTAGTTATCCTGCAACTTATTTCAGCAGGTATTGAACATGTAACCTTAAGTGTAATTCATATATTTATGGTACTTGAGTCTGTCCGTCCGTCCGTCTGTCCGTCCATCTGTCCATCCACCTGCCTGTCCATCCATCCGTCCATCCATCTGTCTGTCTGTCTGTCTGTCTCTCTGTCTGTCTGTCTGGCTGTCTCTCTCTCTCGCTCTCTCTCTCTCTTTCCACACAAATTTCCGACTTTTTTATTGTCAAAAAAGTTGTTTTAGGAGGGTCAGGTCAGGTTCAAATAAGAATAGTGTCGGAACTGTATTGACTAAGCATCACATTGTACAGCAGCAGCTCCGTCTTAGCATCCCATTAGGAACACCACACACATATTCAAAAATGACATAAAACGTTCAAATTCATTGGTTGTCTGCAGCAATACATGTGAAAATGGCACAATTCCAACCAATCAAATGTTTGTTTTTAATATAATCTCTCGCAAAGAGGGAAGTATGGTTCTTTTGTGAATGAAAGTAGTTGAGATTCGGTCAACTTCTTTATAACAATGGCAAAAATAATTGAAAGAGAGAGCAATGATCAAACCAAAGAAATTGACAAAGGAGTGAAAAACAGATTTATTTTAAATGGGATTGATTGGAGAAAATAGTTTAAGTTTCAGTTGAGAGAGAGGGAGAGAGAATACTTTATTTGCAGCACATGTATTTACATAAGACTAAGTTCTACAAGAATGTTCTAATCATTTTATGAAGTATTTATAAATTATAAGAAGATATTCAGCATACATGTTCTGCAGGGAATGGCCTAGCCAGATTGGCTGTCTCCCTGTCATTACCTGTGGTGTGTTTGTGGATTGCATGAATGGATACAAGTAAATATAAGAAATTGGTATTGATGAACGACTTATATACATGTTGATGACGAGGGCGTGGCGAGGTAGAATGGACGTTTCACACTTGTGTTGTCGATAATGGATGAAAAGATAATATATATATATCGTCCTTCCACCCAGCATCGACCACAAAAGTGTATATGAAAACATACATAGACACACATGTACATATATTTTTGCATATGTACGAGTGTGCACAAGTGGGCAAGAATATATATGTAATGGCCTATGGTCTCACCTATTAAACACAGGAATATCAATTAAGATCCGTGAAGATGCAACTGCTTGAATTTAATTTATGTATATACACACACACAGGTAACTGTTCTCACATACATGCTATGCATTAGTTGATGGATTTTCAGTGATGACAGAATTGGGAGAATATATCAGGAAGGTCAAGACACTGGGTCAAGTTCTTTGTTTATTGTGTTCCGAATTTCTCAACTATGCTTAAATGAAGAGAGATACACTTCATATATCCACTGCACCTATGTGCAGTGGTTCTGTTAACTATATTCCTCTTGTCATCTGCTTGAAGCAATCCTAACAGGCTACTAGTATACAGAAGTGGATTTTGATATTATATCTTAACTAAAATATTTCATCAATAATACCTTTGTTATTTTATTCTCAGATGCCAGGAAATGCAGTCTTAAGAGCGTCCAATTTAAAAAAAAATTCCCAGAGGAGGCCCCCCCCCCCAGAACCCTTCCTGTGTGATGGGCACATTTTATTTTTATTCCCCCGAAAAAAATTCGGGGGAATCTAGCCGTGACGTCGTCTGTCTGTCCGTCTGTCTGTCTGTCCATCTGTCCGGGCCAACATTGGGGGTTTAGGGGATATTATTATTAGAGGGCTACCTCCAAATTAAGGTAGTGTTAGGGTTAGGAGTGGGTGGGGTTAGGGTTAGGGGTAGCCCCAGAGTAGGGCTTAAGGTTGGGGAGGGTTAAGTCCCAGCGGGGTTAGGGTTGGGGTCAGGGGTGGGGTTTTAGTTTTAATAGCCCATAAACCGAAAAATAGCTCCTAATCCTTTGGGCTCTCTAGTAGAGGGGTGTTGGGGGGGGGGGGA
Organism: Pictodentalium vernedei; assembly: GCA_031216915.1. Lineage (NCBI taxonomy): Eukaryota > Metazoa > Mollusca > Scaphopoda > Dentaliida > Dentaliidae > Pictodentalium > Pictodentalium vernedei. The sequence goes on from CM062295.1 coordinate 270,978,970, forward strand.
AAGTTAGGTTCAAGTTTGTCCAAAGCCATTCGGTAGTGTTTTTCCATAAAATTTGCTAGGGTTGGGTTGGGTCAGGGGTGGGGGTTAGGGGTAGCCCCAGAGTAGGGCTTAAGGTTGGGGCATTAGGTCCCGGGGGTGCATGGGGGTTAGAGTCTGGGGTGGGCTTTTAGGGTTTAGGGTCAGGGTGGGGTAGGGTAGGGTTTGGGTGTGGTTTTTGGGTGGAGGGGTGGGGTTAGGGTTAAATATAAGTTCTAGGGTGGAGGGGTGGAGTTCTGGGTAAAATAAGGTTTTGGACATACAAAATGTTTTTTTGGTAGCCCATAAACCCGAAATGTTGGAGCGTCTGTCTGTCCGTCTGTCTGTCCAGGCGTAGACTGAATTCGTGTCCGCTCCATAACTTCTTACAGCCTTCAAGGATATTAATGATACTTGGTATTATTATTGCCCACAACCAGAGGGTGTGTCGCGAATAAGGTTGGAATGGCTATCAAGGCTTTTTTCGGGGGAATCAGCCACCCTTTGGTGGCCATCCTCTAGTTTTATTTGAATATCATCTTTAGATATTAACCGGATAATATGTGAAAATTGAATGCAATTTACTTTTTTTCAACCAAATTTTTCATGTTTTTCTTGAGCTAAGTACATTTTAAGTTGCAAAAGTTTGTGTGAAGGTGAGTTTTTAGCTCACCTTGACAGTCAAGTTGAGCTAAACTCATCGCTCTCCATCCGTCGTCCATTATGCTATGTTTTTATCTTCTCCTACAAAACCACGGGGCAGTGAGGCCAATTCAAGTGAAAGTTTGTGTGATTGATTGCATTTTTGTTCAACTCTAAACATTCCCAGCCTCATAGGGAGGTGTGGAGAAAATGCTCCAAAATATTTTTAAAATCTTCTCGTGAGCCAGTGGGTACATTGACTTGGTATTTTGTGTGCAGCTTCCTTTTGAAGGGTAGACTCAGATTTGTTCAAGAGAAGTTCGAGGAGCTATATTTGCCTTTATTATGGGAGGGGCAACAATTTTTGTCCCGCCCAAAATTTCTATCTTTCCAACCTGAGAGGCTGATTTGAACCAAATTTGATATGAAAGGTTTATTGGGTCATAAGTACTTGACTCATGCAAAACAATTTTTCCCTTGCCCCCGGTAACCACAGGAGCTAAAAATAGAAAAAATTAAAAATGTCCATATCTCCAAAACTGCACGGCCCGAATTATAACTTAGTCCAATATGAGGAATTTTTCTTTAAAAATCTTCTTCTTCAGATCCAGCAGTATCTTCTTCATCTTCAGATCCAGCACTCAGAATGTTTTGATATTTGGCATGCAACATCCTTAGTGGGGTGAGAATCAAGTTTGTTGAAGCCAATTCCCTGGGTTGATATTTAGGCTCCCAGTGGGGCCCCAAATTATAACTTAGTTCAATATGAAGAAAATTCTTCAAAAATCTTCTTCTTCACATCCACCACTCAGAATCTTTTGATATTTGGTACACAGCACCCTTACGGAGGTAAAATTCAAGTCCCAGGGTTCATATTTTGGCTCCCTATGGGAGCCTGAATTATTACTTAGTTCAATATGATGAATATTCTTAAAAAATCCTTTTTTAGATCCATTGGTCAGAATCTTTGGATATTGGGTATAAGCTTTTCTTTGGAGGGACAGATGCAACTTGTTGAGATCAATTCCCTGTGTTGATGTTTAGGCTACCATGTCAGGTGAGTGCCCTCATTCCCCTGGGGCCTCTTGTTAGCTCACCTGAGCGAAGCTCGAGGTGAGCTTTACTGATCACTTGTCGTCCGTCTGTTAGCTTCACGTTTTCGACTTCTTCTCAAGAACCGCCAGGCCAATTTAGATGAAACGTGATGTGAATCTTCCCCAACATGTGTCCACCCAAGTTTGTTCATAAGATGTTGCCACGCCCACCAGGGGCTCTAAGGGGCATAACTCTAACACCACCCTCAATTTTCTTAAAATAATCTTCTTCTTCAGAACTATTTATCAGTATCTTTTAATATTTGGCATAAAACATTCTTGGAAGGGTGAGATTCAAGTTTGTTCAAACTAAGTCCCTAGGTCCATATTTGGGCTCCATATTGAAGCCTGAATTTCAAAATTTGTGAAATCCTAGATTTTATCTTTAAAATTCTTCTTCTTAAGATCCCCTGGTCAGAATCATTTAATATTTAGTATCAATAAACTATATGAGATTCAGATACAATTTTGTTCAAACCAAGTGCATTGGGTGATATTTGGGCTTCCTATGGGAGCCTGAATTTCAACTTGGTGCAATGTGGGGTTAATTCTTCTAAAATCTTCTTCTTCAGACCTACCAACCAGAATCTTTTGATATTTGGTATGCAGCATGCTAAGGGAGGTGAGATTCAAGTTTGTTCAAGCCAAGTCCCTGGGTTCATATTTGGGCTCACTGTGGGAGCCCGAATTATAACTTAGTTCAAAATGAGGAATTTTCTTTAAAAATCTTCTTCTTCAGACCCAGCAGGCGGAATGTTTTGATATTTGGTATGCAGCATCCTTAGGGGGGTAAGATTCAAGTTTGTTCAAGCCATGTCCCTAAGTCCATATTTGGGCTCACTGTGGGTGCTCGAATTGTAACTTAGTTCAAAATGAGAAATTTTCTTAAAAAATCTTCTTCTTCAGATCCAGCAGTCGGAATGTTTTGATATTTGGTGTGTAGCATCTTAAGTTCCTGGGTTCAAATTTGGGCTCCCTGATGGAGCCCAAATTATAACTTAGTTCAATATGAGGAATATTCTTTAAAAATCTTTTTCTTTTTAGCTGACCTGACTGCAAGTCAGTGTGAGGTATTGCCATCACTTGGCGTCCATCATTCGTAGCCCATTGTCCGTCGTTCGTTAACTTTTGCAAACATGGCTTCTTCTCCACAGCCATTCTGCCCCATTCAAACATATATTGCACAGACTGTCCCTGGGGTATACCCTTTCTATTTTGTTCAAATGGAGCGGCTGCCTTCTTCGGGCAGTGGGCTATGATGCCAAAGCCTAAAAATCTTTAAAAATCTTCTCATGAAGCACCACAAAGATTGCCTTGGTATATGGTATGTAAAGGCCCTGACACATTACAGCGTGTTCACCAATGTATGAAAAGTGGTAAACACGTCGTGAAACGTCCCTGAAAATACATACACGCTCATTTCTTGGACGTGTTGGGGTAATGTGCATAACTTACTCATAACTTATTCAAAGCCTATTGAGCAGCATGTTGCAATGTGAACCCTAAAAGTTGAACTCAAGTGAGCGTATTGGGAACGTGTGCATAGCGTGTACGGAACGTGTGCAAGATATCTCAGCGTATTACACAACTGTCAGTGTTTGGGGAATGCTAGTATGGGGTGTGCAGATCGCGTCGAGCTTGTCTGGAGCGTTCTTGTAGCGTGTGCATAACGAGTGCATAGAGTGTGCAGCACGCTAGTAGCATGCACGTGACTTCTGTATTAAAGGGGCGTGCAGCAGAACGTAGCAAGCACAACACGTTCAGCAGTCCGAGAGATCACATCTCCACGAACATCATTTCAAGAAGTATATTATTATTATACCCCCGCTTCGAAGAAGTGGGGGCTATATAGGAATCGCCCTGTACGTCCGTCTGTCCGTCCGTCCGTCCGTCCGTCCGTCCGTCCGTACGTCCGTCCGTACGTCTTTCCGGACATGAAATTCTTGTGTGCGCAACTCCTCCTACATTTATCAATCAATTTGGACAAAACTTTTCAGACATCATCACTACTAAGTGAACATGCGCATATTCCAAGATTTTTGATCTGCGACAATTTTAACCAGTTTTTCTCCCTTTGACTTAGATTTATTGTGTCTTTCCATCCGAACAAATTCTTGTGTGCGCAACTCCTCCTACATTAATGAACCGATTTTGATGAAACCTTTCAAACATCATCTCTACTAAGTGAGCATGTGCATATTCCAAACTTTTTAATCTGCGACAATTTTAACCAGGTTATCTCTCTTGAACTTTGACTTAATATGGGTTTCTACATGAAATTCTTGTGTGTGCAACTCCTCCTACATTTATCAATCAATTTGGACAAAACTTTTCAGACATCATCACTACTAAGTGAACATGCGCATATTCCAAGATTTTTGATCTGCGACAATTTTAACCAGGTTATCTCCCTTTGACTTAGATTTATTATGTCTTTCCGTTCGAACAAATTCTTGTGTGCGCAACTCCTCCTACATTAATGAACCGATTTTGATGAAACCTTTCAAACATCATCTGTACTAAGTGAACATGTGCATATTCCAAACTTTTTGATCTGCGACAATTTTAACCAGGTTATCTCTCTTGAACTTTGATTTAATATGGGTTTCTGCATGAAATTCTTGTGTGCGCAACTCCTCCTACATTTATCAATCAATTTGGACGAAAGTTTACAGACATCATCACTACTAAGTGAACATGCGCATATTCCAAAATTTTTGAGCTGTGGCAATTTTAACTAGGTTATCTCCCTTTAACTTAGATTTATTATGGGTTTCTACATGAAATTCTTGTGCGCGCAACTCCTCCTACATTTATCAATCAATTTGGACAAAACTTTTCAGACATCATCACTACTAAGTGAACATGCGCATATTCCAAGATTTTTGATCTGCGACAATTTTAACCAGGTTATCTCCCTTTGACTTAGATTTATTATGTCTTTCCGTTCGAACAAATTCTTGTGTGCGCTACTCCTACTACATTAATGAACCGATTTTGATGAAACCTTTCAAACATCATCTCTACTAAGTGAACATGTGCATATTCCAAACTTTTTGATCTGCGACAATTTTAACCAGGTTATCTCTCTTGAACTTTGATTTAATATGGGTTTCTGCATGAAATTCTTGTGTGCGCAACTCCTACATTTATCAATCAATTTGGACAAAAGTTTACAGACATCATCACTACTAAGTAAACATGTGCATATTCCAAAATTTTTGAGCTGTGGCAATTTTAACTAGGTTATCTCCCTTTAACTTAGATTTATTATGGGTTTCTACATGAAATTCTTGTGCGTGCAACTCCTCCTACATTTATCAATCAATTTTGACGAAACCTTTCAAACATTATCACAACTAAGTGAACATACGCATATTCCCAAATTTTTGATCTGCGACAATTTTAACTAGGTTATCTCCCTTTAACTTGGATTTATTATGGGTTTTCAAATGGGATTCTTGTGTGTGCAACTCCTCCTACATTAATAAACCGATTTTGAATACATGTTGCACATTGTAAATGTGTTTTTCCAAATGTAAACCATATATGTGTGGGCTCTTTAAGTATTCAGTGCTGTTCTGTGGAAGGCCACATGCAAATACAAATTTCAACAACAAAAAATGATCTTCATGTATACATTTCCTAATGGCCTTCGCCTACATGATCAGAAGTGCATTCCTCTAAAAACCCAAAGCGGGGGTATTAATCACCTTCAGTGATAGTTCTAGTTATAATACTAGTGTATAATCTTTGTCATGCTGAGAGCGAGAGGTGTAAGGAAGCCTGCAGATGGAAGGCATGGTCGGTGCTGGCAGAAGACGCCGCCACCTGAAGAGACCCCTGAGAATCCTGAAGTTGTGATGCAGCCTGAAGCCAGCCAGGAAGCCAGCCTTTACAGACAGTCCTCACGGTCCTCCTCTGCAGCCTCTGGTGCCTCCGCAGCCACCAGTCAATCACCCAGCCGACCACCAAGTCAACAGCAGAAGAAGAAGAGGGACAAGAAAACTGAGTTTACCCTGAACGCTGAACAAGAGAAGGCCATGTGTGAGTTCCTACAGGAGAACGCCATCTTGTGGGACACCAAGTTGACCAACTACCGACGCACTGACATGAAGTCAAAGCTATGGGAAGACCAGGCCACCAAACTGGAGAAGACTGTGGAACACCCGATAGGCTGGTTCAAGTCGCTGCATGATGCACACACTCGTTTGGACAAGAAGAAGTCAGGCAGGGGTCAGCCGAGTGGGCGACTTGGGCGAAGAAGTCGCCTTGTCATTCCTCAAGTCGCCTTGGCTTACATTGGGGGCGAAATTCAAGTCGCCCTCCCAAACTTCCTTGGGAGACATGGCAGTTTACTGTATTTTCTTATGTTTTATTTTTTAAAAACACACGCTTCCGCAAAAAACAGTAAACACGGTTGCTGTTAAAGTCCGTCACACGGCTATGAAAATAGCCTAAACTAGCCCAATTTTATATTTCTGAAAAGAATTGCAATGGCGTAGTCGTTCGAACAATTCGCCCCAACTGATAGCAACCAGCACAAAATGGCTATTTAAAAACAAAGTGCCAGACAAAACAACGAATCACACAAGACACGCATCGAGTTAATTAGAATTTATTAAAGTTAACCACCGTTTCAAAACAAAAAAAATGTATTGGAGACAGTTCGTCCATATCGAAATTGCTTGCGGTTACGCTCTGTTCCACTGAAAAATTGGCTGCATTGAAATTCGCCCTGCAATTTGCATTGTATGTTTTTCTTTGAAAACTTGTGAAGTTTGTTGGAAGGGGGTTAAATGTAATAAGGCTACAATAGAAATCACAGGTATTTGGATGGATAAGAATGGCAGACCTTCAAAGCACCAATCGCACGTGTCCGTGAAAGATGGTTGGCAGAAATTGTCAGTTTTCTGAACAGTGTATTATTACCCAGCGCAGCCGGGAAGGGAGACAACTGAAATGTTTTGTCATTTACCAAAGAAATTAATTAACTCAAATTGTTAATAACGCTTAATTTACGAAGGATATCGAAAACTTTTCTAACTACGCTTTTCAACTCAGTTAGGGTATTCAGAAACCATGAATGACCCAGCTTCTTATACGAACTTGAAATTTATTTTAAACACTTTAAATATTTTTTTAAAAAGAATATACCTTCTGTTACAGAGAAGAACACTCTCACCATGGGTCATACTAAATTTCAAATCCACATCGTTGAGGCAAATACAAAATCAACTGCATGGTAACCTTAGTCATCACTGTTAGGCAAAGAGTTAGGGGGTATTCAGAAACCATGAACGACACAGTTTTTTATGGGGTGGGGTGGGGGGGGGGGGGATTTTAACCAACATTCTGTTATGTAACCATCTGACTTAGTTTTGTGTGTGTTTGTATGTTTGGATAACTTTTATTTATTTTTTTCTCCACAATTGTGTCCTCTATGTTCATTTATTTTGTCACGACGTCATATACGTTTTATGTTTTTTTTTCTGATTTCTCCTTCATGTCCACTGACTTCTCCCTCCTGGGTCCTGACTTCTCCCTAAAGTCTCTGAAGGGAGAAGTCACTTCTCCCTAAAATCAGCTGCTAGGCTGACCCCTGAAGTCAGGGGCAGGCTTGCCTGAGCTAACAGAACGTGACCAGTGGATTAAGAAGTCGTTCGAGTTTCTGAAGGGGGTTGTCCCACATCGGTCCGAGCCTGTGCGGCCTATTAGGTGGAGCTTCCTGTTGATGATGACTTAGTGGCTTCAGAGATGGCAGTCCCATCCATGGAAGACCAGTCGGCATCCACCTCCTCCTCCAGGCAGACAGGGAAGAAGAGAGGCAAGGCAGAAGATGATGATGTGTTGCTTGTTAGTCTCCAAGAGCAGGTAGAGAAGTCTGGTGAGATACTCAGGGGCTTGTCACAGCCGAAGAAAATGACTGCCACTACTGCTTTCGCCAATTATGTCAGGGACAGTTTGATTTCTATGTCAAAGGACAAATTCAAGAAAGCAAGATCTCAGATTAACAAGGTGCTCACTGACCTATTGGAGGAAGACAGTGGTGATGAAGACTTGCCTACAATGTCTGCAGTTGTCAATCCTGCTTGTTGCAAATCCTCTCATCCGCCTACTACCTACTCCCTCACTAGTAGCAAGAGTGAACTTTATCAGCCTCCTCCCCACATGTGGCGGCATCGTGCCCCTGCAGCTTCTGTTTGGCAGTCACAGTCATCTGACTATGTTCAGAATTACTTTGAAGAACCCCTCTTACCGGTATTCCAGCAGCAGTCCCTGCAGCAGCCATAAGAGTCAACACAGTCCACACAGCCGCTTAGATATCAGCCCACAGTCAACCGACACCCCCCTGGGTCAGAGAGACAGTCACAGGCCAGCATTTGTCCTGGAGTATCATCTGTTATCAGCACGGCCCACCAGGTTATCAATCTTGGCCAACACACCACCAGTCCAGCAGCAGTCGCTACAAACGAGGATGGTGGTCAGGGACTTTTGAACTTGTCAATCTCAGGGCTTTCAGGAATTTCAACAGGTGGCATGTCAGATATATTCTCCATGGACTCTTCTCTACTTGGCGAAAAGGCCAGCACACCAGCGGCAACCAACAAGCAGTTGGACACCCCACCAGGACCCGGAGAGAAGAAGTGAAATCATAGACTCTAATGCAGAGATAGTGGAATATTGTTATTTTTGTTTCTGAGAAAAATAAAGAGTTGTTAATAAAACTAAAAAATGAAGAAAAAAGTGTAAAAGAACTATAATGAAAGACATTTGAAAACAAGATGTAAATAATAATAAAGTGTGAAAAAAAAATAAAAAAAATAGGCTTCCCTCTTGTCTTGTACGAACAGTATTTTATTCATCTTACTGCACAATACACGTATTTTTTCTTCCACGTCAACACATTACTATTATTAAATTTATTATCTTTTCATATTTGTTTCATCATTTTTTGATTAATTTATGAAAAAAAAAAGAAATATAATAATAGAGTTTTGAACCGAATAATAACATGTGTATTGTATGGTGAGAACAATATTTTCTTATTCTTACTATGTATTACAGAAGTTTTTTTTTTTAAAGATACATTTTACAATATACGACTTCATTACAATGTTTACATACCAACATTATTGCAATGTCAACATTTTATTACAATTCCTGCCACAATTAAAATGTGTACATTTAAATAACGGTACGGCTTCTTGTGGACACTAAATCATCTTATTCTGCCACACCACCGCTCCAACAGGTTGAGCCAGTGTTTCGGAAGGTTTCTCTGCTTCTTTCCTTCTTTTGATGCAGTGTTGGGTGCACTAACAACCTTGGTGTCCTCCAGGTTACAACTGCTACGCCAGGCCCCTGGAACAAACTCTTCTATGTCATCTTCTGCTATGTCAAGCTGCTGGTTCTGCAGACCTGGACACCTGGTTCAGATCAAGTTGTGAAGGATCAAGCATGTCTTCACAATGAGCTTCACAGTCTCTGGCTTGTGTTGCATGGTGGTCAGCAACAATTGGAATCTGTTCGCTAGGATTCCAAATGCGTTTTCAACAACTCTTCTTGCCCTGGTGAGTCTGTAGTTAAAAATTCTTTCATCATTGCTGACACCTCGGAGACTGTAGGGCTTCATCATTGTCTTTCTCAGGGCAAACGCATCATCACCAACAAAGAAGTAAGGCATGTCTTGGGTATCATGTGCGAGAGGTTCTGGGTCAGGGAAGCCAATTGTTCCATCTTCCACACACCTTTTTAGTTCACTTTCATTGTAGATTTGCGCATCCGATGCCGACCCTAGGCCCCCTATATCTGCCCAGATGAATTTGTAGTCTGCATCCACAAGAGCCAGCAGGACAATGGAATAGAAACCCTTGTAGTTGTAATACAGCGATCCACTGTTCGGAGGTCCTCGGCAGGCCACATGTTTTCCATCCAGAGCTCCACAGACATGTGGAAAGTTCCATCTGACTCGGAACTTCTCTGCAATTTCACTCCAAACTTCAGGGGTACTTGGACATACCATCAGTTCATCTACATACTCATCCACAATAGCTTGGCGAACTTCTCTCACCAGCACGGACTGTGTGTTGTGAGGGACCCTCCAGCTAAATTTCAGGGAGGCATACTTGTTGCCGGAGGCCAGATATCGCAACGTGATGGCCAGCTTCATACCTGGTGGCAGTGGCTCTCTGAAGGGGGTGTGTTGCTTGGTTATTCATGGGCTAACTCTTTCCAGCAGCTCATCAAACATTTCTGGTGGCTTGCGCATGAAATTCTTGAATGAGGCCTGGTCTTCCTTTCTCAGCTCGATCATCAACTGGTCATAGAGGCCAAAGTTATGGCGCCTGGCAATCCAGCCTCTGACCCAGTGTCTTCTCTTCTGGGCATGTTTTCTTCTGCTGTTCATCTTCTTCATTTCACGATAATGGTGCAATGTCAACTTGATGAGGTTTGCATGATGCTGGAGGGCAGCTAAGTAGTACTGAACATTCTCAGGATCTGACATCTCCAGATACTTCAAGTTCTTCAAGGAAAATCAAGTTATCCTTCTATATCAGGATATCTTCTTGAGCTCTGCACACTCTGGAATCTCAATCGTAACTGATTTCCATATGTGGGGGGATCTTTTATATAGGCAGTTAAAGTTGTACGTCAGAAGAATGTTCTGTGGACGTTATGTATGTTCTATATAAGTTGATACACATTAGAGATAAGATCAACATAAGTTAGATGTAAGTTAGACACAAGTTCCTCAGCCGTTCTGAACTCGCCGGATACAGGTTAGACACACGCTGTATGAGCATTCTGCGGCCTGGGAACATGTCTGAGCGTGTTGAACTTGAGCCTAATGGGGGCCTAACTTATGCATAACTTACTTCAACTTACTTTTTGTGCATAGCGGGCGTGTTAGCAACACGTTGATACACGTCAAGAAATTTTGTGCATGCACAAAACTTTCTGGACACGTCGGTGTGTGCCCAAGTACATCGAGGAAATACACCGTGTTTCAGTGTTACTGGAACTTATGCCCGTCACACTTGGAACTTATTTCAACGTGTATGGACGTGTCCCCAACATTCCTAATACGTCGGCGCACGTCGGGAGACACGCCCTAGTGTGACAGGGCCATTACACTCTTTGGTGTTGAAGATTAAAGTTTGTTCAAGAGAAGTTGGTAGAACAGTATTTGAGCTCTCTGTGGGCATGTATCCATTTTGGGCCCCACCCAAAATTTCTATTTCAGGAACTGATGGGCCAAATTGAACCAAATTTGGCATGTAGAAAAAAAGGTTATTGGTTGTGTTATGGTGTTCTGTGGTCGCATTTGAAAAAATGCTGAGTCAGCATATTTGAAAAAATTGAAAAAAAAATTTTCTTTACAACCCCTGATCAGAATCTTTTGATATTTGGTATACCGCATCCATAGGATGGTCAAATACAAGTGTGTTCAAATCGACCCCTCGGTTCATATTTGGGCTCAACAGAGGAGCCCAAATAATTAACTTTGGGCGCTATGGAGAATAAGCTTTAAAAATCTTCTTCTTCAGATCATATAGTCAGATTCTTTTGATACTTGGTATACAACATCTCTACAGGGGTCAGATTGAAGTTTGTTCAAATTGAGTCCATGGGTTAATATTTGGGCTTCCGATGGAAGCCCAAACATTAACTTGGTGCAGTATGGGGAACAATCTTTAAAAATCTTCTTCTTCAGATCCACCAGTCAGATTCTTTTATTTGGTATGCAGCAACTCTATGGGAGTTAGAATCAAGTTTGTTCAAATGGGATCCCTGGATGAATATTTGGGCTCTTTATTGGAGCTCAAATTTTAACTTTGTGCAATATGAGAAAATTTGTTGAAAAATCTTTTTCAGACATACTAGTGAGAATCCTTTCATATTCGGTATGTGATATCTCTAGAGGTGTAAGATTTTAATTTGTTCAAATCGACTCCCTGAGTTAATATTTGGGCTTCCGATGGGAGCCTGTTTATTAACTTGGTGGAATAAGGGGGATATTCTTTAAAAATCTTCTTCTTCAGATCCACCACTCAGATTCTATTGATATTTGGTATGCAGCATCTTTTGAGGGGGTAGATTCAAGTTTGTTCAAACGGAATCCCTGGGTGAATATTTGGGCTATTTATTGGAGTCCAAATTTTAACTTAGTGCAATAAGAGAAAATTTCTTGAAAAATTTTCAAACCTGCTATAGAGAATCCTTTCATATTTGGTATGTGACATATCTAGAGGTGTAAGATTTTAATTTGTTCAAATCGAGGGTTAATATTTGGGCTTCCTGCAGGAGTCTGGATATTAACTTGGTGCAATATGGGTAATAATCTTTAAATATCTTCTTCAGATCCACAAGTCAGGTTCTTTTGATATTTGATAAACAGCATCTCTGGGAAGGGTGGGAGTTTGGGGGGGGGGGGGGGGGGGTGTTAGATTCAAGTTTGTTCAAATGGGATCCCTGGATGAATATTTGGGCTCCTTATTGGAGCCCAAATTTTAACTTAGTACAATATGAGGAGAATTTCTTATCAACCTACCTTACAATTGTTTACTACAGGCTTGCACTACTGTGGAATACCCTAACTCGGATAAAATACTCTCTATTTTATTCTTTGACGACACACAGGTTTTTGTCTTGAGTGTGCTGTTCAAGGTGCTCATGCATCTTCTCACACACATGCCTTTTACGCAGCTAGCTTCGAATTAGTTCGCAGGTACGCTGTGCTGGACACAAGACGTCCCCTTCTTGAGGGGCAGTGCGCTGCTGTTCGATCTGCCTCTTTTGGCGGGTCTGCAACTCTTCCATGGTTCTGTGACGACGGTCTGGGGTGGCTCACTTTGTCATTCCATTGATCTGCTGCTGCTGCTGCTTAGTCAGCTTGATCGGCCTTCTGTTGGAGGCAGGCACCATTCAAAGCCTAACAAAAAGTACCCTTTTTTTCCTCTGCGAAGCTAAGGGCTGATCCCCTACCACCACTTCTACTCACTCACAGGGTAGGCGTCGGCAGTAGTCACCTCGATTTCGTCCCAGGCTGCGGCACTCCACTATGTAGAGAGTGCCTCTTCCAACATGAGCCCCTTTCAACGTTATACGCTGGGAACTTTTGACCACGGAGATAGGCGATCTCCTATCAAAGGGGACAATCTATGTCATCAAGAACTTTCTTTCAGTGGGATTTTGTTCCCGCATGTTCTTGGTGCCAAAGAAGGACGGCTGACTCAGATAGGTTATCGATCTGAGTATTCTGACGCAGTCTATCATTGCTCCTCAGTTCAGCATGGAGGCTTTCAGATCAGTTCGCTCCTCCATTCCCCATGATGTTTTCCAATTCAAGGCCATTCCCTTTGGCCTCGGCCTGGAACCTTGGGCCTTCACCTGTCTGATGTCGCATGTGTTAGTCTTACATCGCACACAGTCCAAGGTGTCTTCTTCGGCTTGTCTCATTGATATCCTCCAGAGGCAAGCCAATGCAGCTTTTCTGGTTTCTGATGTCGTCCCACTGTTGAGTCTACTCGCGTCACTAGGGTTCAGAGTCAACGGAGAGAAGCCGGTCCTGATCCCTCCTCCGTCTTGTCATCTGGGATGGACTTCATCAGCTCGGAGTCTTCCCCGACTGCCTGGTCTCTGCTTTTCGGTGACGGATCTCATTCCTCTAGGTCAGCTGCATGTCTGACCTTTCCAACACTTTTTGCTCATTTGTTGGAGCCCGAATGTTGATCCTCTAGCTCTGGCATTTCTGTTACCGAAGTCTCTTCCTCATCACCTTCTCCCCTGACAGATGTTCAGTGGATTATGCAGGGAGTTCCGTTGGACATCCCCACATCCGATCGTGTTTTGATGGTAATCACCAGCGATTTCAGATGGTGTGTGATGTTGGATCCTCTTTTCCTTCACGGGTCATGGAACCAGGATCTTGCAGCTCTTCATGTCAACCAGAAGGAGCTTCTTGCTCTTCTTCTGTGTTTCTGACAGTGGATCCCCCGCTTTTCGAATTGTCCGGTCCTGTGGTCTGACAATTCTATAGTGGTTGTTTATAATCGGAACCAGGGCAGAATGCACTATGTTCCCATGTACCGGAGTGGTGGTTCGTCACATTCCCGGTCGTCTGAACGTCCTGGCGAACTCCCTGTCCCAACGGGGAAGGTTTTTTTCCACCGAGTGGATGCTCCACATGACGGTGTTCCAGTCTCTTTGCGATCTCTAGGGTCGTCCTCACATCGATCTCTTTGGGACTAGTTGGAACTATCAGGTGGACACTTTCGTATCCTCGTGTCCAGATGCCCTCCTTTGGGATGGTCTTGTCGGCTGCGCCTTCCTGCCGGTTCCGATTCTGCCTCAGTTTCTAGCCCAGATATGAACCTGCAGTTGTCGTATCCTTTCGATCACACCCCTGTTGCCTTGGTGGGTGTGCCCTGTTAGCGGCAGTTCCGGCATGTCTCCCTCTACGTTGCAACTTTCTTTGCCAAAGTCGCCCGAGGAGGTTTCAGGTTGACCTGACTTCATTGTGCCTTCGCGCATGTCTTTTATCGGGTCCTGTCTCCTCCGTAGTGGTTTTTAGAGATGAGCAGTGGAGTTGCTTTTCTTCTTAAAGCAGGCTCTCACTCCTCTGGTTTAGCCTCACTCCTTCGATCACACCGATTGTGGAGTTTCTGGTATTTTCATATTTTTCATATGTGGTACTGCATTGTTTCGGCACTCATCCTTGCCTCTCCAAGGTTGTTCAGCCCTTTTCCATGAAAAGGTCTAGGACTTTGCAGTTTACTCCAAGATGGACACTTTCTAGGGTGCTGCTCTGTTTGGAGGGGGGAGGGGTTGGGGGGGGGGGGTTCGCATCTTTATTCCGGGTGGATTTTTTTTGCTATTCGTGCAGCTTCCGCTCGTCTAGCTACTGGCGATTGTATTACCAATCGTTTTTCTGCCACGAGGTGTGTGCATTGTCTTTCTCTCAGGGCTTATACTAACTCATTCATGTTGTCGGATGTTATGCTGGCAGCCTACTGGAGCCTACTGGAGAAATGCTACCTTCTCCACTTATCTGCAACAGTTGCAGGAGCAGACAGAGGGCCCTCTTTCTTCTGCCCAGGCTGTTGTCTATCCCGGCCATTCAGTTTCTTACAGGGTGAGTTCCAGCTCCGTGCTGTTACTGCCCTTTTCACCATACGCCTCCTCTTTCATTTCTTTTACTAATGTTTGTGATGCTATGGTTTGATAGGCCTAGGGATCTCTTCCTCCATCCACGGTTCCAGTGCAATTGAGTTATGTGTGGGTTGGTTATGTGATTCCCTCCATCCTATTGTCTATTCAGCCTGTAGTAAACAATTGTAAGGTAGATTGATAGGAAATATAAATTTTATAGTAAAGTTCCTTTCTTATTATACCTACCGCAGTTGTTTACATGGAGGCCCCCCGTCTTCTTATTCGGGAAAGAATCCTTCCTCCCCGCTGATCACATAACTCCTATGTTGGCGGACTCAAAAGAATGATGAATTGATGATGCACTGCGCATTGGTTAATGGAAGTCGTGGATTTGTACTAAGGGAAGACCGTCCCTTACTGGGTGTGCGCTGATCATCAGAATGTTTTGATATTTGGTATACAGCATTCATAGGGGGGTCAGATAAAAGTTTGTTGAAATAAAGCTCATTGGTTCATATTTGGGCTCTCTACAGGAGCCCAAAGTTTTAACATAGGGTAATATGGGGAATATTCTTTAAAAATCTTCTTCTTCAGAACCACCAGTCAGAATCTTTTAATGTTTGGTATACATCATTGTTATGAGGGTCAGATTCAAGAATATTCAAACCAAGTCCCTAGGTTAATATTTGGGCTTCCTACGGAAGCCCAAATTTGATCTTTGTTCAATATGGAGGGTAATTTAAAAAAATCTTCTTCTTCAGATCCATCAGTCAGAATGCTTTGATATTTGGTATGCAACATCTCTAAGGGGTAGGGCCCTGCGAAGCTTCGAGTATTCGATTCGATGTTGACATCGCTTTGGTATTCGTATATCGATCTCGAATAGTTTGCCGATTCGTTAGTCAAACGAAGCTTCGAAGAAAATGAATCAGTGTTCGACAATGTCGACATCAGTTGAAATAAGGAGCGAACTCTTTTAGTTTTAATGTTTCTATCAGGAAAATAGTCAAATTCATTGCAAAATTCTGTCGTTTCACTTTCAGTTTCAGATTCCCAGAAAACCACACACCGCAAATTCGCTATTTATAGATTTCCAGGAATTCTTGTGAGAGTTATTCGCGGAATCCCGTTTACTCAGCGGCTCTGTCCAAGTTGTAACCTGTTCTCGCCCATCTATACAACCGAAATATCCAGCTATGGGCCTAAGGCCTGCTCCCAGTCCCGGAATCTTCTAACACAATAATGGAGACATGTCGCCTGGAGCGCTCCCATTATTATGTTAGAAAACTGTGGGAGGAAAACCTCTGTAGTTTCTTTGCATTGTTCAGAGTTGGTACTTGGAAGTTGGAATGAAGTAAAAGCAATTTGTGCGAATGAGCACTGCGTCACTATTCGAGTTAACTAATGCAGAAACTAACACAGTTTAACGCCTTCGCTGCTTTTGATGTATACTGTGTTATTGAGTTGAGAACGGACCGAAATCTACAAGACCCAAATTCTGATAATACAAAAACAACCAAACATAACAATAATGTATTTAGGCATGCTAATGTACATGAAGTTAGCAGCTGTAGCTGACTTCAACCCATGGGAATTAATGTGCCACTTGTATTACATTTGTGCTTTTAAGTCTCATGTTTCAATTTAGTGGTTTGTCTTAAATGTCTCTGGGCAGTAACACCTTAATTTGTCCATATTTATGTCTTGAATTTATTGTCGGGCCAAGTGAACATCTGGATGGCCATTCAACGAGAAAGAAAATTAAAACAACGCCAAGTTGTCAAGTTATGCCAACGATCTCTTCTCGCAGTGCTTTCCGGACATCTCTGCACAAGATAATGCCAGTTATAATTATTTCTTGAGTTTATCCCGATTCGATTCGAGATTCGATTCGATGTCGACATCAGTCCCAATTCGATTCGAGATTCGATTCGAACATAAATTTCCCGATTCGCAGGGCCCTACTATTGGGGTCAGAATCAAGTTTTTTCAAATCGGATCCCTAGGTATATATTTGGGCTCACTAATTTTTACTTTGTGCAATATGAGGAAATTTCTTTAAAAATCTTCTTCTTCAGATCCACCAGTCGGAATGCTTTTATATTTGGTATACGACATCTCTAGGCAGGTCAGATTCCAGGTTGTTCAATTCGAGTACCTAGGTTAATATTTGGGCTCCATATGGGAACATGAAATTTAACTTAGTACAATATGAGGGAATTTCTTCAAAAATCTTCTTCTTCAGATCCACTCGTCAGAATGCTTTCACATTTGGTATACAGTACGTGTAGAGTGTATTGTCACTAAATCACCCGCAGAGTGGAGATTCCACCCGAGGAATAATTGCAAATTTGTTGCAAAGCATAACCAGCACCAGCAAAGTTTCAGTCAATGGACCTCCGGGTTGAACCCGGAGGTCCATTGGCTGAAACATTGCTTGTGTTTTTTGTCCATGTGTACAAAATTTGAAAGTTATAGCTTGGGTGATAACTCCACTCTGTGGGTGATTTAGTTACAATCCACTCTCCACGTACTGTACAACATCTCTAGGAGGGTCAGATTCAAGTTTGTTCAAATCGGATCCATAGGTTAACATTTGGGCTCGCTATGGTAGCCCAAATTTGAACTTAGTGCAATTTGAAGAAATTTCTTTACAATTTCTCTTCTTCAGATCCAACAGTCAGAATGCTTTCATATTCAGTATACAACATCTCTAGGGAAGTCAGATTTAACTGTGTTCAAATCAAGAGCCTGGGTTAATATTTGGGCTCTCTGTGGGAGCCGGAATTGGCCATTTTGCTGAAGAATTAAAAATTTTGTATTCAATACCCTCTTGAGGTGTGTAACTAAGATTAATCCACATAGGTTGTATCAAGGGGCTTCATATGGGAGCTCTACATTTTACTTTATGATCAACTGAAGAAAAGGCATGATGCCCAGATTATTTTTGTCACTCCTGAGGGACTCAAAGATTGACAGTGTAGCCTATGAAGATGGCTTGCTTAATGTAGACTCATTCTTGGGCTCTGTTTAAATTGTGTTTTGTTCAAGATGAGCGCTTCAGGCCGTGTGGGGCCTCTTGTTTCTTGAAGACATTATACCTTATCAAGTCCTGAAGCACTTTTATATCGCATCATGTTTCTATTTGTTTGTCAATTTTTGTGTTCACATTATTTTATATTGTTGGCATATTCACTTGTTAAATCTTGAATAAACACTTGAAAATATACAGACTGAATATAGTGGCTATGAAGCAGACCGTGCTATTCTGCAACCACCCATTCCCCTTGACAGCTATTATCCTGTCTGATGTAATATCTGGTTGTGCCTTACAGTTTGTGTGAACAGTTTTATATCATGTAAACAATTTATAAATTTGAATGAAATCCCAGGTGGGGGAAGATATCGTGGTCATGATATCCCCCCCCCCCCACCCCCCCCCCCCCACCCCACACCTGAAATTTTTAGTCGAGTTTTGACGAAGTCAAACTCGACTTGTATTTTGATGAAATGACGGAAGGGCGGCAGTCGTAAACAATTGGTTTCCGGGCAATAACTTTAGTTCTATTTGATGCACCTTTACCAAATTTATACCAGAGGTTACCCTATAGGAAAGGAAGACACCTGTTGATTTCAGAGTCTCGCGTCCCAAGGACAAGGTCACTCTTACTATAAATAGAATATTTTGTGAGAAATTGGTTTCCGGGCAATGACTTTAGTTCTATTTGACACACCTTTACCAAACTTTACCAGAGGTTACCCTACAGGAAGGGAAGACACCTATTGATTTTGGAGTCTGGGACTCCAAGGTCAAGGTCAATGTTACTATAAATAGAATATTTTATGACAAATTGGATTCCAGGCAATAACTTTTGTTCTATTTTACGCACCTTTACCAAACTTATACCAGAGTTTACCCTATAGGAAGGGAAGACACCTATTGATTTCGGAGTCTGGGAATTCAAGGACAAGGTCACTGTTACTATAAATAGAATATTTTGTGACAAATTGTTTCCGGGCAATAACTTTAGTTCTATTCCGTGTATCTTCACCAAACTTGTACCACAGGTTACCCTATAGGAAGGGAAGACACCTATCGATTTCGGAGTCTTAGGCCCCAAGGTCAAGGTCACTGTTACTATCAATAGAATATTTTGTAATCAATTGGTTTCCGGGCAATAACTTTAGTTCTATTTGACGCACCTTTACCAAACTTATACCAGAGGTTACCTTATAGGAAGGGAAGACACCTATTGATTTCGGAGTCTGGGAATTCAAGGACAAGGTCACTGTTACTATAAATAGAATATTTTGTGACAAATTGTTTCCAGGCAATAACTTTAGTTCTATTCCGTGTATCTTCACCAAACTTGTACCGCAGGTTACCTTATAGGAAGGGAAGACACCTATCGATTTTGGAGTCTTAGGCCCCAAGGTCAAGGTCACTGTTACTATCAATAGAATATTTTGTAATCAATTGGTTTCCGGGCAATAACTTTAGTTCTATTTGACGCACCATTACCAAACTTATACCAGAGGTTACCTTATAGGAAGGGAAGACACCTATTGATTTCGGAGTCTGGGACTCCAAGGTCAAGGTCACTGTTACTATAAATAGAATATTTTGTGACAAATTGGTTTCCGGTCAATAACTTTAGTTCTATTTGAAGCACCTTTATCAAACTTATACCAAACTAGGTTATCCTCCCCCTGGGGAAGATATGCAGGGGGGTGGGAAGATATCGTACCACTGGAACCAAACAATCATTTTTAGCTCAACTTTGACGAAGTCAAATTTGAGCTATTGTCATGGCCCGTCGTCCATCTGTCCGTCCGTCCGTCCGTCTGTCCGTACGACAACAATTGGCTATGGCTCGGGCTAGAGGTCGTATTTATGAACCGATCTTTACGAAACTTCTTGTGTACCTTTGTTATGACCCTGGGACGGGAACGAGTGTTTTTAGGTGTGGTCCGAAATTCAAGATGGCTGCCAGCGGCCATTTTGTACCGATGATGCAAAAATCAGTTTTTTGTACAGAACTTCCGTATGAAAGTTCTGATTTGAATAAAGTTTTGTATAAATGTTTAGTACCATGGGATACATCACATATAATACGGGTTTTTTTCTCGTGCGTAAATTATGCAAATTAGACTGACTTTGATTTATTTAGTGTTACTTTCAGAGCTGTAAGTGCCAAGCTGCTATGGCTCGGGCTAGAGGCCGTATTTATGAACCAATCTTTACGAAACTTCTTGGGTACCTTTGTCATGACCCTGGGACGGGAACGAGTGTTTTTGGGTGTGGTCAGAAATTCAAGATGGCTACCAGTGGCCATTTTGTACCGATGATGCAAAAATCAGTTTTTTGTACAGAACTTCTGTATGAAAGTTCTGATTTGAATAAAGTTTTGTATAAATGTATAGTACAATGGGATACATCACATATAATACGGGTTTTTTTCTCGTGCGTAAATTATGCAAATTAGACTAACTTTGATTTATTTAGTGTTACTTTCAGAGGTGTAAGTGCCAAGCTGCTATGGCTCGGGCTAGAGGCCGTATTTATGAACCAATCTTTACGAAACTTCTTGGGTACCTTTGTTACGACCGTGGGACGAGAACGAGTGTTTTTGGGTGCAGTCCCAAATTCCAGATGGCTGCCAGCAGCCATTTTGTACCGACGATGCCGAAATCTGTTTTTTGTACAGAACTTCCATATGAAAGCTCTAATTTGAATAATTTTTTGTGTCAATGTTTAGTACCATGTGATACATTACATATGTTACAGGTTTTTTTCTTGTGCGTAAATTATGCAAATTAGGCTAACTTTGATTTATTTAGTGTTACTTTCAGCACTGTGAGTGCAAATCCCAATACGGCTTGGGCTAGAGGCCGTATTTATGAACCGATCTTCACAAAACTTCTTGGGTACCTTTGTTATCACTGTGGGACGAGAAGGAGTGTTTTTGGGTCCAGTCTGAAATTCAAGATGGCCGCTAGCAGCCATTTTGTTCAAAATTAAGTGCAATCAGATTTTTGCGCAGAACTTCCAAATGAAAGATCTGATTTGAATAAATTTTTGTATGAATGTTTAGTACCATGGGATACATTACATATAATACAGAGTTTTTCTCGTGAATAAATTATGCTAATTTGGGGTCCGGGTGGGACTTAGAAAATTTTGGACCAAAATCCGGAAATTAGTTTTTTGTGTTTTGATGCAGTTTGGTCAATTTTAAGAAGAAGAAGAAAAAATTTTAGTCTGAAAATATTTTGTTTGGGACTGAAAATTTCCACACAAAAATAATAATCTACAATGATTGGTCTTAATCTGTAGTCCATTACAGTCACCTTGTAATTCTTTTATTATTGTTGACTGGGCCAAAACAAATACTAATTCCTGTCATATTCATTATTCAGTTGTCTTGGTCACAGCAAGTACTAATTCCTGTCATATCCAAGTTGAGCTACAGAGTCATTGACTCTTTCATTCTTTTGTGCTTTGGTGCAATATGGGGGAATGATTTTTAAAAATCTTCTTTAGATCCACCAATCAGAATCCTTTCATATTCGGTATACAACATCTTCAAGGGATCAGATCAAGTTTGTTCAAATTGGGTCCCTGTGTTATTATTTGGGCTCCCTATGGTAGCCCAAATTTGAACTAAGTGCAATATGAGGGAATTTTTAAAAAATCTTCAGATTCAGCAGTCAGAATCCTTTCGTATTTGGTTTACAAGCATCTATTGGAGAGTCAGATTCAAGTTTGTTCAAATTGGGTCCCTGGGTTAATATTTGGCCCGAATGGTAGCCCGAATTTTAACTTAGTGCAATATGAGGAAATTTCTTTAAAAATCTTTTTCTTCAGATCCACCAGTCAGAAGAAAAAAATATCCTGACCTACTGACCCTATTTTTTTCTGCTATGTAACCGGAACCAAACCATTATTTTTGTGTCCTTAGAACAATATAGGGGATAATTTTTAAAAATCTTCTTCAGATTCTCCTGTTAGAATCCTTTCATATTTGGAATACATCTCTAAGTGGGTCAGATTCAATTTTGTTCAAATCAGGTCCCTGGGTTAAAATTTGGGCTCCCTATGGGAGCCAGAATTAGCCATGTAGCTGAAAAACTAGAAATTTTTATTCTGTACCCTCTACAGCTGTGTAACTAAGATTAATCCTCATAGGTTGTATCAAGGGACTCCATAAGGGAGCTTCACTATTTACATTATTGTCCCTCAAAAATTTTTTTGGGGGACTATAGAAATAGCGGTGTCCGTGCATGCGTCTGTCTGTGCGTCCATCCCACTTGGTGTCCCCATGATAACTCCAGTTTGAATCACTTGATTGGAACCAATTTTGGTATGTGACCTTCTTAGCACCAACCTCAGGTCATGTTCGAATATGGGTTCGGCCAGATTATTTTTATTAGAGTTATACCCCTTTTTCGACTTAGAAATTTCAAGACTTGCGGTGTCCAGATGATAACTCCAGTTAGGATTATTTGATCGGAAAGAATTTTGGTATGTGACTTTCTAGGGAAATAATACAGGTCAAGTTCGAATATGGGTTCAGACGATCATTTTTACTAGAGTTATGCCCATTTTTCAACTTGTTTTTTGAGGGGACATGTGACCGAGTGGCCTTTTATGATTAACTGAAGAAAAAGCATAATTCCTGGACTATTTGAGTCACACCTGAGTGGTTCAAGGATTGACAATGGATCCTAGAGAGATTGATTGCTTAATGTAGATTAATTCTAGGATTCTGTTTATATCGGGATCTGTTTAAGGTGAGCGATTCAGGCCCTATGGGGACACTCATGTTAGTATGAGGCTTTCTTAGAACTAGCGGAATCAAATGTACCAAACGAATTGCTGCTTATTTTGTCATGATGTGCTGTAGGGCGATGCCTATTTTAATATTTTTGGCAGTGTGAAAAAGTTGAGATATTATCGTTCTTGTGCTTCATCAACTAAGTATTCTTCTTTAGAACCTTTGGGCTAAGTGTAAACTAATTTGCTACAAAGTATTTTGGTGGAGTTTATTCATCTGATTTTTTCCCCAAAAGTTGCTATGCTCCTTGGGGTTGGGTTAATGGCCCATAAGCGCAAAATGCTTTAAAAACTCATCTTCTCATAAGCCACTTGCTATAATGCTTATATTTCTGGTATGGACCTTGCTGTAGTAATGCAGATATTTTTTCAAAGGAACTCACTAATTCAAAATTTGGGCTTCCTGTCGGAGGATGCATATTTCGTGCTCAACTTCAGATTTCTATTTACAAAACTAATGGGCTGATTAGTTCTTTTTACAGAAATAATGAATCAGATTTGTAATTTAGTGTAACTGATTCATAACTACTTGATTTATGCCTGAAAACAGTTTTTGTTGTGTAGAGAGAACCACAGATCTTAAAAACAACAAAAAATTTTGTATGGACACTTTGGGGACTTCACAGAACAGAGCTTTTTTTTGCCTAGGAAGCTTTCTTAGGACTAGCACAAATGAATGGCCAAAATATTACTTTTGTTTGTGCCATGGCAAATCTAAAAATTGCTTTTGCTGTTCATCACTTAAATCTTACACAAATTCTTTTGACAGCTTGAGCCAGGTGAGCATTTTAGGCTCACTTGAGCCTCTGGTTAGTTTTAAGAATTTGTTGTGAATTTTTAATCCAAACTTATTTTTTGGTTGTAAGAATTAGCAATTATGTTAGTGTTTGTGCAGATTGTAATGCCTTAACTTAATATTACTCAGTATGTCATTAATAGAATAAAGTCTTTAGGTATTGACCCTGATGTCTGCACAAGTTTTACAAAAAAAAATTTTTGTTAGTCAAAATGTTCATGTTTTTCATGGACTTCATCAATTTTAGTTTCTGAAAGTTTGTGTTGAAGTGAGTATTATTAGTTCACCTGACCAAAAGTCAGTGAGCTGTAGTGATCACTCTCTGTCCATATTCCTTCATCATCTATCATCCCATTGAGTGTTATCCATGAACATGGTGTTTGCATTTCTCCAAAACTACTGAACTTATTACAGTGCAATTTGAAATGATTGTTCTGAAATTACATTTTGATTTTTAGCTCACCTGACTAAAACTCATTGAAAGCTTAACCCTTTACCCAACCTAAGGGCCAAAACCGGCCAGCGCTATTCACGAAAATCGTAAATTAATTTTCATTATTTTTTCATTTTTTGTCTCAAAAACATAGGTTATGACCCCTCGTTGGAACGAGCTCGTTGAGCTCGTTCCAACGAGGGGTCATAACCTATGTTTTTGAGACAAAAAATGAAAAAAAATAGTCATTCAAGAATTTTTTTTGCAAGTGTCGTCTGCTTTTCATGTTAGGTAAAGGGTTAAGTGAACACTTTCTGTCCACCATCCATTGTCCATCCATTGTCCATCTGGTATGAACTTTACATTATCAACTTCTTATAAACCGTAAATCCAAATTGAAACAACTTTGATATGCATGTTCCTTATCATATGTCAATTCAAGTTTGTCTCCTCCTGCTGATGAAGTCAGGAGGAGGAAATTGAAATGGTGGTTGTCTGTCAGTCACATACATTGTTTGCTTAATTCCTCCTGCAGTTTTCACTGATTTTTAGCTCAACTTTGACGAAGTCAGATTTGAGCTATTGTCATGGCCCGTCGTCCGTCTGTCCGTACGTCAACAATTGGCTATGGCTCGGGCTAGAGGTCGTATTTATGAACCAATCTTTACGAAACTTCTTGGGTACCTTTGTTATGACCGTGGGACGAGAACGAGTGTTTTTGGGTGCGGTCCGAAATTCAAGATGGCGGCCAGCCGCCATTTTGTACCGATGATGCAGAAATCTGTTTTTTGTACAGAACTTCCATATGAAAGCTCTGATTTGAATAATTTTTTGTATGAATGTTTAGTACCATGGGGTACATCACATATAATACGGGTTTTTTTCTCGTGCGTAAATCGTGCAAATTAGACTAACTAATTTTGATGTTTTTTGGTGTTAATTTCAGCACTGTAAGTGCAAATGCCAATACGGCTCGGGCTAGAGGCCGTATTTATGAACCGATCTTTACGAAACTTCTTTGGTATCACCGTGGGACGAGAACGAGTGTTTTGGGGTCCGGTCCGAAATTCAAGATGGCCGATGGCAGCCATTTTGTACAAAATTAGGTGCAATCAGATTTTTGCTCAGAACTTCCATATGAAAGCGCTGATTTGAATAATTTTGTGTGTGAATGTTTAGTACCATGGGATACATCACATATAATACGGGTTTTTTTCTCGTGCAGAAATTATGCAAATTAGATGAACTTTGATATTTCAGTGCGACTTACACACATTAAGTACACATGTCAATACGGCTCAGACTAGAGTCTGTATTTATGAACTGATCTTCACGAAATGTCTTGGGTACCTTTGTTATCACCTTGGGATGAGAACGAGTGTTTCTGGGTGCGGTCTAAAATTCAAGATGGCTGCCAGTGGCCATTTTGTACCGAAATTAGGTCTAATCAGTTTTTTGTACACAACTTCTATACAGCTCAGACTAGAGGCCATATTTATGAACCAATCTTTACGAACCTTGTTGGGTACCTTTGTTATCACCGTGGGATGAGAGCGAGTGTTTTTGGGTGTGGTCCGAAATTCAAGATGGCCACCAGCAGCCATTTTGTACCAAAATTAGTGCAATCAGTCTTTTGTACAGAACTCCTGTATGAAAGTTCTGATTTGAATTAATTTTTGTATGAATGTTTAGTTAGTAACATGGAATACATCACATATTCTAAGGGGTTTTTTTTCATGCAGAAATTATGCAAATTAGATGAACTTTGACTTATTCAGTGCTACTTGCACAATGTGAGCACACATGTCAATATGGCTCAGGGTAGAGGCTGTATTTATGAACCGATCTTCACAAAACTTCTTGGGTACCTTTGTTATCACCTTGGGACGAGAATGAGTGTTTCTGGGTACGGTCCAAAATTCAAGATGGCTGCCAGTGGCCATTTTGTACCAAAATTAGGTCCAATCAGTTTTTTGTCACAAGTTCTATACAGCTCGTATTTATGAATTGATCTTCACAAAACTTCTTGGGTACCTTTGTTTTTACCTTGGGACAGGAACGAGTGTGTTTTGGGGTGCCTTTGTTATCACTGTGCTATGAAAACAAATATTTTGGAGTTCAGTCAGACCCACTCTGGGACTCAAAGTTTTCTTTTCTAGTTTAGCATCTGACTGTCACCCACCTTTTCAATACTTTACCTATACATTTGTTACAGGCAACGGTCAGTATTTATGTACAGCCCATTACAATACTTTATATGTACCTTTGTTATCAGGTCATTACCTAGATGTTTGTCATTGCTGTGTCACATACTATACATGTGCATGTCTTTGTCTTGACAAGTTGAGCTACAGTGTCGTTGACACTTTCATTTATGAAACTTGGTCTGAAGCATCTGTTTCAAGTGTAGATATGCATGTGGTTAGAATTTTTGTTGCAACAAATTGTGCATGGTTAGAACCCTTGGAAACAGCAAAATTTCCATCACAAAGACTTGTCCTCTTAACTCCTCCTATATTTTTTATTGGATTTTTACGAAACTTGGTCTGAAGTATCAGTATCAAGTGTAGATGTGCATGTGGTCAGGACTTTTCGATGCAATGACTTTTGTGTCATTACAGCCCTTGGAAATAGTAAAATTTCCATCACATTGGCTTGTTCGCTTAACACCTCCTACATTTTTCATAAGATTTTTACAAAACTTGGTCTGAAGGATCGATATCAAGAGTAGCTGTGCATGTGGTCAGTAATTTTCGATGCAACAGATTTTGCATGTTTACAGCCCTTGGTAATAGAATTTCAATCACAAATGCTTGTCCGCTTAAATCCTCTTGCATTTTTCATTGCTTTTTTATGAAACTAGATATGCAGTATAAGTATGAAGTGTACATATGCATATGGAAGGGAAGTTTTGATTCGAATATTTTTTACAGAGTTATAGCCCTTGTCGACTTTGAATTTACCAAAATTGCAGATTTTTGGAAGATATCTTCAGTTGTGATTACAGATATTAAATATTTTATCCCCCGTCGATGAAGTCTAGAGGGGGATGTTGAAATAGTGTTCGTCACTTGATCCATCCGTCTGTCTGTCCAACAAAAACTTGGTCTGCATAACTTCTATAGTTTTCAGTGGATTTTTATGAAACTTGGTCTGAAGTATCGGTATCAAGTGTAGATGTGCATGTGGTCAGAAATTTTCGATGCAACAAATTTTGCATGGCTATGGCTCTTGGAAATAGCAAAATTTCCATCACAAAGGCTTGTCTGCTTAATGCCTCCTGCATTTTTATTGAATTTTTACAAAAGTTGGTGTGCAGTATGAATATGATGTGTTCATGTGCATATGGAAAGGAAAATTTGATTCAGGTAATTTTACCAGAGTTATAGCTGCTTTAAATTTACCAGAATTGTAGGTTTTTGGAAGATATCTTCAGTTGCGATTATTTATTCATTGGTGTTTAAGGTCATATTCTTTTGCACAATGGCTAATCATGACAGTGACAGTTTTACGGGTGGAGGAAGACGGAGTACCCGCAGAGAACCACGAAGCAACGAGGAGCAGCTGCCAGCTCCCCAACATCGTAACTCCGTACTGCAACACAGGCAGGGTTAGATTGGTTGAAGACATGCGTACCATCGACGTGCAGTATGCCTTAGTACACGGCGTCATCATGCCCCCATGTGTACAATCGGGGTTAAGTGCTTTGTCCGAGGACACAATGCAGGAGTCTGAATTGATCACTCACATGGTCACTCCTCCAATGATTAACTGGCTCGACGTTGCTTAACTTCGGTGATCTGACGAGAACCGGTTACCGCAATTCCACCGCGCCCCCTCTTCAGTTGCGATTAAAGAAATTGAATATTTGGCGTGTGACATTATTGGGTATGACTACATGTCCAGGTCGATAATGAGATTATTCCTATCATAACATAAAAGTCAGTGGGGATATGGATGTCGTTAGACTGTCTTGTTCAAATAAAGTTGCAATTCTTACACAGTGCACCAAAAGGGGCATAATTCTGTTACCACCCCACAAATTTTTTTTTCAAGAATTCAAAAGTCTTCTCCAGAACAACCAATCAGAAATTTTTAATACTTGGTATGCACCATTTTTAGAGGGGTCAGATTCAGGTTTGATACAAGTCCCTGGGTTCATATTTGGGATCCCTATGGGAACCCGAATTTTAACTAAGTGCAATATAAGGAAATGTATTTAAAAATTTCTTCAGATGTACCCATCAAAATCTCTTGATTTTTGGTATACAGTATCTTTTGGGGAATCAGCTTTAGGTTTGTTTGAATAAAGTCCACAAGGTCATACTTGAGCTCCCTGTAGGAGCCTGAAATTTAAATTGATGTTATTTGAGGAATATTCTTTAGAAATCTTCTTCAGATCCATTAGTCAGAATATTTTGAATTTGGGTACATTCTAAGTGGGGTGTGATTCACATTTATTCAAGCCAAGTACCTGGGTTCATATTTGGACTCCCTATGGGAACCCAAATTTTTAACTTGGTGCAATATGAAGAAATTTATTTAAAAATTATCTTCATCAGATCTACCAGTCAAAATCTCTTGATATTTGATATACTGCATCTTTAGTGGAGTCAGCATGAAATTTGTCCAAATTATGTCACCATGTTCATATTTGGGCTCACCGTGAGAGCCAAATTTTAATTTAGTGTAACTGAGGAATATTGTTTAAAAATCTTCTTCAGATTCATCAGTCAGAAGCTTTTCATATTTGGTATGAATTATCGTTAGTGGGGAGGTGATTCCAGTTTATTCAAATCATATTTGTGCTCCCTATTGGAACACAAATTTTAACTTAGTGCAGAAAGGAGAGATATATGATATATACTTTATTCACCAGTATACAAACAATTGAACATATAATACATGGAATATACACATTTACAATATATATTTGAATGAAATAGAGTTGCTAGTTCATCAGTACTGTAATTGTATGCTGGCAGGGAAAGACATAGCCAGATTGACTTCTTCCTTCTTCCTGCCTTTCCCTGAGTGAGAGAGAGAGAAGAAAAAGAAAACAAAAATAGTAATATAGATGAAGAAAATAGAAGGAAAGAGAAGGAAGGAGTGTGCAGGAGAATGAGGAGAAGATAATGGTGCAATATAATCATTTCCTGTTATATTCTTTTAAAAACGCTCGGATATAGCACGTCGTGTGGTTGGTGTGTATGGTGGTCAGTGCCCAGTTCAACTAGGTCGTAGGTCCGTCCGGACCTTAACATTGCATTAATTAACAGCATACAGCCAAAAAAAGTTACTTGAGAAGAGAAATAAAAAATGCTAGTGCAAAGTCCGGATCCAAGGCCATTTGAGATGAGAATACCAGACCAATTACGTTCAAATCAAATTGCCGACACATCTTGTCAGCTAATAGAGGCAGATATTATCCTCGTATTGAATTGGTGTGAATCGGCACGAGCTGACAAAAGGGTATACACACCCAGCGATGCGTTATGAACACAAATAAACACATCAACATTAAATGACAAAATCTGGGCAGTAGGGATTAGAACAGGAGACATTAATTGAATATGACGAAAGCAATTTTGTAACTGGCGTTTTTTTTAAACTTCTTCCTATTTCTTATTGCCTTGATATCCCTTTCCAGTTTGTTCCATAATTTAAGGAATGCAAAGACAGGTAAGTTGTCTAAGTTTTTGTTCTAGTCCTATGTCTGTACAGAAGGTCAGTTTGACGTGTGTTCACATTGGTTTGATTAGTCAAGAAAAAAGTCACAAACGATGCTGGGAGATTTCCATTTTGCCAGTCAAACATGAACAAAGAAGCATGCAGGTTATACAGGTCTTTTATCTTAAGGATACCATCTTTAATGAACAGTGGGTCAGTATGAGCGTTATATTTCTTATTATTAATGATTCGTATTGACCGTTTTTTGAGTTTAAACAGTCGATTGCAAGCTTTTGAGGCTCCCCATAAGGGAATTCCGTATATAAAATGACTCTGTATTAGTGTAACATATAGGGTGTTCAAAACTCTGTGAGGGAGAATCTTTTTCACTTTACTTAGGGCGAGATTGGAGAGAGCAACTTCGAGCAAATTTGGGATATGTGTCCATTATAAGATAGATTTTCATCAATATTTATACCGAGGAATTTTACTGATTTTTCGTTTTGCCCATTACCAACTTTTTCAATGACCTGGTTATTAACACATATGTTCTCATGAGGATTATCTTCTTTATGGGTTGGATTGATAATTATGTATTTCGTTTTCTTGGGGTTCAGAACTAAGTGGTTGGCAGAGCACCAAATGAATATTTTTTGCAGTTCCTTATTGAATTCTTTGACCAGTGGGTTTATCTCTACTCCAGACTTATATCCCAAGGTATCATCTGCAAACAATAGAAGATTTAATTTGGTTGAATTATTTATATCATTTATGTATATAAGAAATAGTATAGGGCCCAATATTGAACCTTGTGGCACACCACATGTTATTTTGGCTAAGTCGGATTTACTGTCACCAAAGGAAACATACTGCATTCTTTTCTGAAGGTAGCTTTTAAACCAATGGTTAGTGGTGCCTCTTATTCCATAATGATCAAGTTTTTGAAGTAGTATCTCGTGGCTTATGGTGTCAAGTGCTTTCGAGAGATCCAAGAATAGCGCTAAAGTACTATTTTTACTAATTTTATTGTTTTCTGTGGCTATATATTTTAACAATTGCATAACAGGGTGGAGAGTACTGTGATCTTTCCTAAAGCTGTATTGGTGGGGATAAAGTATATCAAATTTATTTAAAAACTTAGTGAGTCTGGAAAGCATAAGTTTTTCTGGTAGTTTTGAAAAAAACGGGCAATATACTGATTGGTTTATAGTTCATAAAGTTGTTTTTATCACCTGATTTGAAAACTAGGGTAACCTTGGCAATTTTCATTCTATTTGGGACTGTACCCTGATTGAATGAGTTGTAAATAATATTCGCAAGTGGGGTGACAATTAAGTTTATTAAGTGTTTAAGGATATTGGATGACACGTTTTCACAGTCCTGACTTAATTTAGAATTCATTGAACTTGCTACATTCGTTATTTCAAGAGGCGAGGTTGGTGTGATAAATATGCTTTGTGGTAGTCTGGTAAAAGAGAGAGATTTATTTAAAAATTTTCTTCTTCAGATCTCCCGGTGAAAATCTCTTGATATGTGATATACAGCATCTTTAGCAGAATTAGCTTTATGTTTGATGGATGGATATGGATGGTGGGTGGGTGGGTGGACGGATGGATGGATGAACGGACACTCCAACATTTCGGGTTTATGGGCTACCAAAAAAACATTTTGTATGTCCAAAACCTTATTTTACCCAGACCCCCACCCCCTCCACCCTAGAACTTATATTTAACCCTAACCCCACCCCTCCACCCAAAAACCACACCCTAACCCTACCCCACCCTGACCCTAAACCCTAAAAGCCCACCCCACACCCTAACCCCCACCCACCCCCGGGATCTAACCCCCAACCTTAAGCCCTACTCTGGGGCTACCCCTAACCCTAACCCCCACCCCATCCCACCCCTGACCCAACCCCACCCTAGCCAAACCAATAGGATTAGGAGCTATTTTTCGGTTTAGGGGTTACTAAAACTAAAACCCCACCCCTGACCCCAACCCTAACCCCCAGGACCTAACCCTCCCCAACCTTAAGCCCTACTTTGGGGCTAACCCAAACCCCACCCCACCCCACTCCTAATCCTAACACTACCTTATTTTGGAGGTAGCCCCTAATAATAATATCCCCTAAACCTCCAATGTTGGCCCGGACGGACAGACGGATGGATGGGCGGACGAATGGATGAATGGAAAGCAAAAATATTGATACACCGTAGGGAGATAACTAAGCCAGATTAGCTGTCTACCTTTTGTCTCCTAGGTGAAGAAAAGAAGACATCAAATGTTGACTGTGAAAGAAAGTTTTCTTTTGCGCGATATTCTAGTTTGTTCAAATGAAATCCCTGGGTTCATATTTGGGCTCCCTATGGGAACCCAAATTCTAACTTGGTGCAAAATCAAGATATTTACTTAAAATTTTTCTTCAGATCTACTGGCCTCATATTTGGGCTCAGCAGTCCGAATCTTTTGATATCTGGTATGGGGCTTCCTTAGGGTGGGTCAGATTCAAGTGTGTTGAGATCAAGTCCCTAGGGTCATATTTAGCTTCCCTATGGGAACTTTAACTTTAACTTAGTGCAATATAGGATCATTCTTTAAAAATCTTCTTCAGATCTACCAGTCAGAATCTTTTGATATTTAATATTCAGTACCCTTAGAAGGTTTAGATTCACATTTGTGTAGATCAAGTCCCTATGGTCGTATTTGGGTTCCCCATTGGAGCCCAAATTTTAACTTCATTTTAACTTCATTTTGTCGAATTTCAGTGTGTTCAAATGAAGTCCCTGGGTTTATATTTGAGCTTCCTATGGCGACCTAAATTTTAACTTAATGCAATATGCGGAAATTTCCTTAAAAATCTTTGTCTGATCCACCAGTCAGAATCTTTGATATCAAGCAGCCTTAGGAGGTTCAGATTCTGGTTTGTTCAAATCAAGCACTTTGGTCATATTTGGACTCTCATTGCACATTATGTGACTATTCTTTAAAAAATCATCTTCACATTCCTGGTTGATACAGCCAAGTGTATTGTATCCTTACACAAAACTGTATCAACACTATTTACCGGAATAAAACACAATGATCACGAGAACAATATTGTGTAATTGAATAACGATCTTTTCCCCACACCCCAACCAAAATGCAAATATTATTTTAGCTAATATTGCCCAGCACTAAATATGCATACTCTGACTACTTATGTGGTATTAAGCTTTCGTAATTGATGATTTATCAACAAAATTCTGTAGTACAACAGGCACCAACAGATATTCTTCAGTATCTTACTTCAGCCATCAGCATTGGAATCGGCATAATTGGCAGAGAAATAACTGGTAATCGGTTGATAGCAAGTTTTGATGATCGTTCATCACTACATGGCAGTAATCATGACAGTGGGGGCAGCAAGAGGGTATTGACAGGCTGGTCTGGGACAGTCACACCTCTAGTTTTGGTTGATGGCATCCGGCCATCATCTATTGTCCGTCAAAACTTGGTGTTCTCCTCCAAAATCACTGAGCCAGTTCAAATGAAACTTTGTGTCAGTGATAGTCCCAAAGGGACATTGCATTTTTGTTCAACTCAACATGCCCATAGGGAGGGGGTGGGGGGAAAATGCTCCAAAAATATTTTTAAAATCTTCTCATGAAACAGTGGGTATAATGACTTGATATTTGGTCTGGATCTTCCTTTTTAGGTATAGAATCAAGTTTGTTCTAATGAAGTTCATCCAGCAATATTTGCATTTGTTATGGGAGGGGCAAGATTTTTGGCTGTGCCTAAAATTTCTATTTTCTGAACCACTTGTCCGATTTCACACAGATTTGGTATTATTGCGTCATAAGTAGTTGACTCATGCAAAATAATTTCGTTCTTGACCCCGTGGGAACCCCAGGAGCTGAAAATAGAAATAATTTCAAACAGTCATATTTCCCATTTGTATGAAGCATCCTCAGAACCAGTAGAATTGAATGGTAAAAAATAATTGCAGTGGGTTA
Source organism: Pictodentalium vernedei (assembly GCA_031216915.1). NCBI lineage: Eukaryota > Metazoa > Mollusca > Scaphopoda > Dentaliida > Dentaliidae > Pictodentalium > Pictodentalium vernedei. The sequence continues at coordinate 271,012,607 of CM062295.1, forward strand.
CGTCAGCATGTTCTATAGGGGATATCGAAAAAATATATTTGCAAATATTAAAAAAAAATTTTTTCTCTAGAACCAGTGGTCAGAATCTTCTTATATTTAGTATACAGCATCCCGAGGGGGTCAGATACAAGGGTGTTAAAATGAAGCCCCTTCCTTCACATTTGGTCTCAATACAGGACCCCGAATTTTTAACTTAGGGCAATATAGGGAATAATCTTTAAAAATCTTCTTCAGAACCTCCAGTCAGAATCTTTCAATGTTTATGTCATTGTTATGTGGTTCAGATTCAAGATTGCCCAAACCAAGTCCCTAGGTTAATATTTGGGCTTCCTATGGAAGCCCATATTCCAACTTGGTGCAATATGGGGGATAATTCTTAAAAATCTTCTGATCCACCAGCCAGAATGCCTTCATATTTGGTATACAACATCTCTAGTGGGGTCAGTTTCAAGTTTGTTCAAATCGAGTGCCTGGATTAATATTTGGACGGGGGCGAGGTGGATCAGTAGGTAGAGGTGCAGGCTGCAAACTGAGAGGTCCTCGGTTCGATCCTCACCTGCGACAACCGCGTTTTGTCCTTGGGCAAGACACTTCACCCCCATTGCCTACGTGGGGGCATGGTGACGTTGTACTGCACGTCGATGGTCCACGTGTCTTCAACCAGTGCTAACCCTGCTTGTGTGGAGTTAGAATGTTGGGGAGCTGACAGCTGCTCGCCGTTGCTCGGTGGTTCTCTCCAGGTACTCCGGCTTCCTCCACCCGTAAAACTGTCGTGGTCATGATAAGCCATTGTGCATAAATATGTGACCTTAAACAGCAATAAATAAATAAATAAATAAATAAATAAATAAATAAATAAATATTTGGGCTCCCTATGGGAACTCAAATTTTAACTTTATGTAATTTGAGGGAATTTCTTAAAAATTTTCTTCTTCAGATTCACCAGTCAGAATCCTTTCATATTTGATTCACAACATCTTTACGGGTGTCAGATTCAGGTTTGTTCAAATCTGGTCCCTGGGGTAATATTTGGTCTTCCTATGGTTGCCCAAATTTCAGTTTAGTGCAATAGGAGGAAATTTCTTTAAAAATCTTCTTTAGATCCACCAGTAGAATGCTTTCAGATTTGGTTTTCAACATCTCTAGTGGGGTGAAATTCAAATTTGTTCAAATCGAGTTAATATTTGGGCTCCCTGTGGGCGCCAGAATTGGCCATGTAGTTGAGAAATTCAGAATTTATTATGTACCCTGGAGAGGTGTGTAACTGAGGTTAATCCACATAGGTTGTGTCAATGGCCTCCATAGGGGAGCTTCAGTTTTTACATTATGATTAACAGAAAAAAAGGTATGATGCTTGGTCTATTTTAATCACTCCTGATGGGCTCGAAGATTGACAATGGATCCTATGGAGATTGATAGCTTAATGTAGATTCATTCTTGGACTCATTTTATATCGGGTTCTGTTCAAGTTGGGTGCTTCAGGAGCTCCAAGTAGAATTATTTTTGTAACCTGTCGATATTTCTAAAACTGCAAATATTAATGAACTGTTAATTGGTATGTAGCATCCTTAGGACCAGTAGAATCAAATGGTAAAAGAATGTTTCCATCAGATTTGTCATGGAGAACCTTAGGGGAAAATTGAAAAAATGCTGAGTCAGCATATTTCAAAATTTTAACAATCCTCTAGAATCACCAGTCAGAATTTTTGTGATGTTTGGTAGACAATATTGTCACAGGCGTCAGATTCAAGTATGTTCAAATGAAATCCCTCTTTGGAGCTTGTATTTTAACTTAGTGCAATATAAGGTATCATCTTCTAAAATCTTCTTCAGATCCACCAGTCAGAATCTCACATTGTTTGGTATATTGTTTTTTAGCTCAACTTGACAAAGTCAAGCTGAGCTATTGCCATCACTTCTCGTCCATCGGCATGCGTATATACGTACATACATCGATTTTCTTCAATTTCGGTCCAAAAATGTTGCCGTGGCCAACGTTCTTAGAACTTCGTTTAGTCAGGCCTCAATATTACCTTTGGCACACCCTACAGGGCACATTTATGATCGGATTACTTTGAAATCTGGCATGCTTATTTGGGGTGTCCTCTAGATGGGAGCTATCGATTTTCTTCCATTTCTGTTGAAAAATGTTGCCGCAGCCAACATTCTTAGAACTTAGTTTAGTCAGACCTCAATATTTCCCTTTGGCACACCCTACAGGTCACATTTATGATCATATTGCTTTGAAACCTGGCATGCTTGTTTGGGGTCATCTCTAGGTGGGAGCTATCGATTTTCTTCCATTTCCGTCAAAAAATATTGCCACGGCCAACATTCTTAGAACTTAGTTTAGTCAGACCTCAATATTTCCCTTTGGCACACCCTACAGGGCACATTTATGATTGGATTGCTTTGAAACCTGGCATGCTTGTTTGGGGTGACCTCTAGATGGGAGCTATCGATTTTCTTCTATTTCCATCGGTCAAAAAATGTTTCAGCTGGCAATGATCTTTGAACTTGGTTTAGTCAGGCATCAATATACTCCTTTGGCATGCCGTACAGAGCACATTTTTGATCAGATCAGTTTGAAACTTGGTATGCTTGTTTGGAATTACCTCTAGATGGGAGCTATCGATTTGTTTCTATATCTGCCAATATTTGATGAAATTAGTGCAGTTATGCATCAAAATATCCCCTTGGCAAATCCTGCAGGGCACATTTATTACTGGATCACTTTGAAACTTAGTATGCTTGTTTGGGGTGACCTCTAGATGGGAGATATCGATTTTCGTCTTAAATGTAGCCATTGGCGACGTTCTTAAAACTAAGTTTAGTCAGAGCTGAATATTTCCCTTTGGCACACCCTACAGAGCACATTTATGATCGGATTGCTTTGAAATCTGGCATGCTTGTTTGAAGTGACCTCTAGATGGGAGCTATTGATTTTCTTCCATTTCCATCAAAAAAAGTTGCTGCTGGCAATGCCCTTTGAACTTAGTCAGGCATCAATATATTCATTTGGCATGCCCTACAGGGCACATTTATGATCAGATCGGTTTGAAACTTTGTATGCTTGTTTGAGGCTACCTCTAGATGGGAGCTCTCAATTTTCTTCGATTTCCGTCAAAAAATGTAGCCACTGGCCATGACCTTCAATGAACTTAGTGCAGTTATGCATCAATATTTCGCTTTTGGCACACCCTGCAGTGCACAGTTTTGACCAGATCACTTTGAAACTTGGTATGCTTGTTTGGGGTGAGCTCTAGATGGGAGCTATTGATTTTCTTCCATTTCCATCAAAAAGAGTTGCCGCTGGCAACATTCTTAGAACTTAGTTTAGTCAAACCTCAGTATTTCCCATTGTCACCTTACAGGGCACATTTATGATCAGATTGTTTTGAAAACTGGCATGCTTGTTTGGGGAGACCTCTACATGGGAGCTATTGATTTTCTTCCATTTTCTGTCACAAAATGTTGCCACTGGCAACGACCATTGAACTTAGTTTAGTCAGGGATCAACATATTCTTTGGCACACCCTACAAGTGCAGTTAAGCATCAATATTTCCCTTTGACACACCCTGCAGGGCACATTTATGATTGGATCGCTTGCAGACTTGGTGTGCTTGTGTGGGGTGACAGCTATATGGGAGCTGTCGATTTTCTTCCATTTCTGTCAAAAAGTGTGGCCGCTGACCTTTGAACTTAATTTAGTCAGACCTCAATATTTCCCTTTAACACACCCTTCAGGGCACATTTATGATCGGATCACTTTGAAACTTGGTATGTGTGTGTTCGGGGTGACCTCTAGATGTGAGCTATTGCTTTTTTAGCTCAACTTGACAAAGTCAAGCTGAGCTATTGCCATCACTTTTTGTCCATTTGTGTACGTACGTACATATGTACATACATACGTACGTTAGTATGTACGTATCTTAGTACGTATGTATGTACGTCCACAATTTCCTTTGGCACACCTCACAGGTCGCATTTATGATCAGATCGCTTTGGGAGCTATCGATTTTCTTCCATTTCTGTTGAAAAATGTTGCCGCTGCCAACATTCTTAGAACTTAGTTTAGTCAGACCTCAATATTTCCCTTTGGCGCACCCTACAGGTCACATTTATGATCATATTGCTTTGAAACCTGGCATACTTGTTTGGGGTTTTCTCTAGATGGGAGCTATCGATTTTCTTCAATTTCCGTCTAAAAATGTTGCCACGGCCAACATTCTTAGAACTTAGTTTAGTCAGACCTCAATATTTTCCTTTGGCACTCCCTACAGGGCACATTTATGATCAGATTGCTTTGAAACCTGGCATGCTTGTTTGGGGTAACCTCTAGATGGGAGCTATTGATTTTCTATCATTTCCGTCCGTCAAAAAATGTTGCCGCTGGCAACGATCTTTGAACTTAGTTTAGTCATGCATCAATATATTCCTTTGGCATGCCCAATAGGGCACATTTATGATCAGATCAGTTTGAAACTTTGTATGCTTGTTTGGGGTTACCTCTAGATGGGACCTATCGATTTTCTTTGATTTCCATCAAAAAATGTTGCAACTGGCAATGACCTTCGATGAACTTAGTAAAAACTTAGTGCAGTTAAGCATCAATATTTCCCTTTTTCACACCCTGTAGGGCACATTTATGATTGGATCACTTGCAAACTTGGTGTGCTTGTGTGGGGTGACATCTATATGGGAGCTGTCGATTTTCTTCCATTTCTGTCAAAAAATGTTGTTGCTGATCTTTGAACTTAGTTTTGTCAGACCTTAATATTTCCCTTTAACACACCCTTCAGGACACATTTATAATTGGATTACTTTGAAACTTGGTATGTGTGTTCGTGGTGACCTCTAGATGTGAGCTATTGCTTTTATTCATTTCCATAAAAAATTATTGTCGTTATCGCCAGCCTTTGAACTTACTGCATTTGTGCATCAACTTATCCCTTTTGCACTCTCTGCAGGGTATATTTATGAATATCCATAAAAAAACCCCAAAAACCCATTGCCACAAGCAATGACCTTCTACTTAGTGCATTTGTGCATTAGCATCTTCCTTTGGCATGCCTCGGAGGGCACATTCATTATCAGGATGTTTTGAAACTTTGTATGCATGTGCAGGGTGACAAAGATAGGAGCTATTGATTTTCTTTTCATTTCCATCAAAAATTGTTGCTGTTAGCACCATTCTTCGAATTTATTGCATTTGTGCATCAACATTCTTTGACATGGCCTACAGGCCGCATTTATCATAGGATTGTTTTTGAACTTGTGTTCTGATTAGGCAAAACCTTTAGCTAAGAGGTATTGATTAGCATTCAATTCTGTGAAACATGTTGCCATTTATAATAACCTCTGAACATACTGCATTTGTGTAGCAACATTCTTCCTTTAGCCAGTCTTACAGTTTACATTTAAAAATGCATGGATTACTCTGATGTTGTGCACACACAATGCTGTTATGTTGAAATTTCATCAAATAACATTGGTACCAATGATCTTCAATTTTGCCATTTCATTTATAACTTACCAAGTTCAAGTTTGTCAGGTTGAGCTACAGTGTCATTGACACTTTCATTTCATTTCCATTAAAAATTGTCGTTATTACCAGCGTTTGAACTTACTGCATTTGTGCATCAACTTTTGCACTCTCTGCAGGGTATATTTATGAATTTCCATAAAAAAAACAGAAAAAGATTGCCACAAGCAATGACCTTCTGCTTAGTGCATTTGTGCATTAACATCTTCTTTTGGCATGCCCCAGAGGGCACATTCATTATCAAGTTGTTTTGAAACTTTGTATGCTTATGCAGGGTGACAAAGATAGGAGCTATTGATTTTCTTTTCATTTCCATCCAAAACAGCAACAATTTTTGAAATTATTGCATTTGTGCATCAGCATTCTTCTTTTACATGGCCTACAGGCCACATTTATAATAGGATTGTTTTTGTACTTGGTGTGCTCATTAGGCAAGACCTTTAGATAAGAGCTGTTGATTAGCATTCATTCATGGGTTAATATTTGGGCTCTGTATGGGAGCCCAAATTTTAATCTAGTGAAGTATGAGGAATAATTTTTTAAAATCTTCCAATATTCTTCTTCAGATCCAACAGAATTTCTTGATATTTGATATCCTTAGGATGGTCAGGTAAAAGTTTTCTTTAAATCACGTCACAGGGTTGATATTTGGGCTCCCTACTGGAGCCTGGATTTTTACTTCAGTGCAATACACAGAATATTTTTGAAAACTCTGCTTCTTCAGATATACCAGTCAGAATCTTTTGATATTTATTATACAGCATTCATATAGGGGTCAGATTCAAGTTGTTTCTAATCAAGTCCCTCGGTTATTATTTTGACTCCCTTTGGAGCATTAGGAATAGGAAGTGCAAAAAGGTTTTGTAAGTTAAAACATGATGTGGCATTTAGGGCAGAATTAACCTTACGTATATACATTTTGTTTTGGTGATAATTTTATTTTCACTTCTTCTGTTTTGGTCCATTTAAATTGTAACTGTTCTAGATAAACTTTCTACACAGACAAATTCATCTATGGCCCTGGGTGATGGTAGAAATTTTTATGGGTTCTCACTATTCCATTTTTTTGTTCATCTATTAAAATCGAGTGGATTGTTGTGCACTTAAGTTATTCCCATAGTATTTCACTGTACTGTGCATTTTGTATTACAACAAAAAATGTGAGAAACCGTCCATAGCACATTCTGTGACCTATTATTGGATCAGGATAAATTATAAATCTGTCCGGCTTGGCAACTGTCACGTCATTTAAATGCCAATGTTCATGTTTTAATGTAAATTTAATCACTCAAATTTCATTTGCATAAGTTTTAATTCTTATATATTTTGCAACCTTGCCCTGGTATAATCTTTATATGGAAGATGTCCAATTTCTTTTCAACCTACTCACAATTGTTTACAATTGGCTGTAACGTAAGTGCAAGCCCTACTTCGGAACTAACTCAAGCTTTTAAGAAACTTTTCCAAACAAGTGGAAAAATAATAGAGTGCAAAAGCACGAAAAAGATCGAAAAAGGGTCGATCGAGACCAGCGCTTGAAATTACAGGTACTCTCTCTGCACATCTCTTGTGTTTGCCGAGCGCATGCGCAACAACCGTGACATCAATTCCTTTTATTTCTGCCATTATACTGGTCGAAAATTTTTGTGACTCGTGCTATTTTTTTGCTTTTATCTACGTGAACAACTTATTTGTATTTGCTATCTTCATCTGATTATGTGCAAGTGGATTGTATCCTTTTCAAGCTTCTAAATTATTACCATTTCATGATATTTTTGATAATTTTTGCTTGCTTTTTCACACAGTCTTGTTTTTCCCCCACGTGTGAACACAACCATTGTTCTGTTTTCCGTCGACGGGAAGCTTGATTTCAAAAATCATTTTCATATTATGCCTAAGACTATTCCTTGTTCCTCTTGCTTGTAGGTGAAACATGTGGACGACTCTCATTCCACATGTGTCACTTGCAACAATTGTACTCAGGCCCAATCGTGGTATTTGTGGGGTTTGGTCTTCAAAATTCTGGGCTTCCGTTAACAAGGTGGTTCTGTCTAGAGCTAGAACCCCTTGTTCTCGGGGTAAGGGTAGCCGTGCCTTATCAGATATTTCTGTGAGTGCACGTAGTGACTCTGTCACACAGGATGCTGATCTGTCTTCTGTGGCGAGTTCCTCTGCAACTGTTGACGTTGCTAGTGCGGTGATACCTGACGTGGAGACCGTGGTCTCTTTACTTCTGATGTCACTCTTGAGGCATCTGTTTTCGTAGAGAGCTTCTCCGAGGTCAGCTTGGTCACCCTCTCCGATTTGTCTCCTACGCCGTCAACAGTTGCTGAGGAAGTTGTTACTACAGATCTTATTCTGTATGATGGTGACTCTTCCATCTCCTCTGGGGATGGTATACAGTCTCAGGGTCCTAGACTGTATCTGCTGGAGTGTCTATGAGCTCGCAGCCGCCCCTGGCTTCATGGCGAAGCTGTGCGGGTTTGCTGTCTGCTCCGTCTCATCTGGCTAGGTTTGCTCCTAGTCGGTTGAGCCGTTCGGTCGCTTAGGCAGCAATTCCTCACCCCTCGAGTGACTCGTTTATTGTTCCTCCTTCCCCTGCTAGTGTGCCGACTATCAGGATGGGGTTGGGACATTGGCATCCATGGCCTGCTGTTCGGCAGAGGGCCTGCTAGTCGGTTGAGCCGTTCGGTCACTTCGGCAGCAATTCCTCACCCCTCGAGCGAATCGTTTATTGTTCCTCCTTCCTCTGCTAGTGTGCCAACTAGCAGGATGGAGTTGGGACATTGGCATCCAGGGCCTGCTGTTTGGCAGAGGTCAGTGACAGCCCCGGTGAGCTGTCACTCTCGGAACCTTCCTCCGGTGATTCCTCACTGTGTTCCGAGTCTGGATGTCGATCGATGCTTGCCGTTGGTCTCAAGAGGATGAGCAGTTGGGGCCTTCTGCTGCGCAGAGGCCGATGGCAGGATCCTGTCATTCTTGGGACTATCCTCCGGTGTCTTCTCACCGTGTCCCAGGTCCAGCTACCGATCGATGTATGCCGTCGGACTCTTTAGAGGATTTACAGGCAGGGCCTTCTGTTCTGCAGAGGTCAGTGATTGCCCCTGGGCATTACAATCGGGACTATCCTCCGGTGTCTTCTCACCATCTCCCTATTCTGTCTGCCGATTGACGTTCGTCGTTGGTCCCTTCTGAGGATTTGGGTTCTTCTACCAGAAGGGTCCATTGGGAGGACACCCCGTCGGGTGATGCTGCTGCGACGGATTGTCAGGGTGACCTGCGTCAGGCCATTTTGGCGCTCACCCAGTTGCTTTCTGACAACCCTCAAGTTGGTCTCCCTGTGCCTCCTGAGGCACAACCTCCTTTGGTCGGTCGCCGAGATGTCTCGCTTGGCCCCTTGGATGCAGCACAGTATTCACAAGAGGTTTCTGCTGATCATCCCGAGTTGGGCTACGTCTCTTCTGCAACAGAGGGTGACGATTTTCTTGAAGGTGATGGCCCCCCTCGTCAGTCTTGGGGCAGGCTTTGGATTTTGTCTTTGGCTTATTGCCGGACATTCAACCTTCAGACCAGCTATCTTTGACCGTCCAGCTGCGGTCTTCTGTGGAGCGCCATAACCCTGTTGAGCCTTTTAGCTCTGGGGCATTGCGTCCTCTGCAATCGGCTGAGGTTGTTGAGTCCTTCCAGGGCTTGGATGCCAAAATGCGTTCTAAGGCCCTCAAGGGTTCTTTCTTTTCTAGATCTGATGCCTTTCTGCCTCCATCGCGGTTTCGTGTTTACGATTCCGTCTGTCCACCAGTCTTCCAAGGGATGACTAATGTGGATGAGGATTCTTCTTCCCTCGGGTTAACTAAGACTAAGTTGGCAGTTCTCCCAATGTCGGTAGTTGAATATATGGTGGGCCTGTCCCAAAAGATGCTGGGTATGGTATCTCTCGCGGACCATGTCGGCGCTGCCCTGGCTGAATATTTTCCACCAGGGGAGTTTGATGATGCTCAGACGCCTTTTTGCATTTTGTCAGGCTGTCATGAACTTGACACACACTCACGCCTGTAACATGGCTAATTTGGCGCTGCCACGCCGGGATGCGGTGTTGGATTCTTCTGCATCCCTTTCTTCTGAGCAGCGTGCTGTTCTGAGGTCTGCTTCTTTGGTTGTGCCTCAGTTGTTCCATGGTTCCATGGAAGCTGTCCGTGGCGAGGTTCTTCGTCCAACCTGCTGCTGCAGGTGGTGGTCGTTCCAGGCCTGCCAAGCGTCCTGCTGCATCTGCCTTGTTGGCGACGTCGGCTACGCCTTCGGCTCCGTCTGCTCCTTCTGCTGGCAGCCTCAGGCAGGAAAGTCTCAGAACTCTGCCGCTGCCCGAAGTGGTGGTTTCTCCTCTCGGGGGCCTCGTCGAGGCCGCAAGTGGAGGTCTCACCTCAATTCGACTCCAGTCGGTGGAAGGCTGTCGCTGTTTTACGACCGTTGGACAGAGATAACATCAGACACTTCGGTCCTCGACGCCATACAATCTGGTTTGCGACTGTCCTTCCATCGGCACCCCAGTTTATCTCGGGTGCCCCTCCTGACTCAGGTCCCTTCCGATTCTCCATGTCGGGAACTTCTGGTGCAGGAGATTGACAAACTCCTCTCCAAGGGGGGGGGGGATCGAGGTCAGGTCAGGAACACCCTTTCACCGGGGTTTTACTTGAGACTTTTCTTGGTGCCAAAGAAAAACAGCCATTCAGCCAAATTCAAACAAAGCATCCCTGGGGTATACCCTTTCTGTGCTTATTCAGTATTACCAAGATAAGAGCTGTCCATTATCTTTTCATTTCCGTCAAAAACTGTTGCTTTGAATTTATTGCATTTGTGCATCTGCATTCTTCTTTGACATGGCCAACAGACGCATTTATCATAGTATTGTTTTTCGCTCACCTGACTGGAAGTCAGTGCGAGGTATTGCCATCACTTGGTGTCTGGAGTCCATCATTTGTTAACTTTTGCGAACCTGGCTTCTTCTCCACAACCATTCAGCCAAATTCAAACAAAGCATCCCTGGGGTATACCCTTTCTATTTTGTTAAAATGGAGTGGCTGCCTTCTCGGGGAAATGATGCCAAAGCCTAAAAATGTTTAAAAATCTTCTTCTCATGAACCACCAGAGAGATTGCTTTGATATATGGTATGTAACACTCTTTGGTGTTAAAGATTAAAGTTTATTTTAGAGAAGTTGGTAGATCAGTATTTGGGCTCTCTGTGCATGGGCACATATCCATTTCAGGCTCCACTCTAGATTTCTATTTCAAGAACCGATGGGCCATTTTGAACAAAATTTGGCATGTAGCATAAGTGGGTCCAAAGTACTTGATTGATGCCCCCAATTTTTATTTTTGTTGCCCCATTGGTACCCCAGGGGCTAAAAATAGAAAAAATTCAAATGCCCATTGCATGGGAAAGATCAAAAGTGATTTGGGAAAGAAAATTGATGCAAAAGCACCTAGAAAAAATAAGCCAAAACTGGTTTGAGTGCTATTGGTGTTCAGCTGTGTTCCTGCCGGTCCTTTATTTTCTGCCACTTTTCTCTCGTAGTTGGGGGTGTTCTACTTACAACATCTGCTGAGTTCACCTTTTCTTCTATTGCTTTCACCTCTGTTATGCCCAGGACTGTTCCTTCAGGTCAATGCCTTTTACTCGAGCATGTGGACGATTTCCATGCTTATTGTGCCACTTGTAATGGGTGTTCTTCAGATCCACCCTGTGGGCTCTGTGGGTCATGGTCATCCACTTTTTGGGCTTCTGTGATCCGTATAGTGCGGGAAAAGGGAATGCTGTCGTTTGGGCCTCCCGACACGACCATGTCTGGTGAAATTTACCTCCTCCGGGGGGGGGGGGGGGGGGGGGGGGGGGGGGGTACATGCTTCTTTGCGTGTGATTTCCAAGGCTCTCGTGCATCTTACATGCACACATGCCTGTAGCATGGCTATCTTGGAATTACTTCGCCAGGACGCTGTGCTGGACACAAGCCGTTCCACTCCTGAAGGGAAGTGCGCTGCTCTTTGATACGCTTATTTAGTGGGTCCTTGACTGTTCCATGGTTCCATGGCGATAGTCAGGGATGATGTCCTGCTTCGTTCCAAAGATCAGCTGCTGCTTTGCCAGCTTGATCAGCCTTCTGTTGGAGGCAGGGGCATTCCAAGCCTAGCAATCGCCCTTCTGCTTCCTCTTCGAAGCCAAGGGTTGATCCTCCTGCTGCTGCTTATACTTCTTACTTACTTCTTACGTGGAAAGGGTAAGTGTCAGCTGACCAGAAGGAGGAATCGGGATCATTCATCTAATAGAGGAGGTGGTTTCTCCTCTCCCGGGCCCCCGCTTGGAGGAAGGATATTCAAGTTCGTTCGCAGACCATTGGGCCACGATCACACCAATTCTTGGGTGTTAGATGTTGTTCGGTCTGGACTGCGAATATCCTTCTGGAGGCACCACACTTTGTCGAGAATGCCTCTTCCAACACAGGTTCCTTCAGACGTTTCACGTCGGGAACTTTGGATAATGGAGATATACTACTCAAAGTTTGCTAAGCACCAAGTACATCCAACTGCCTGTTTTACGTTTTAGTTGAAATATTGTGATGAAAAGTGTATATATTTTTTATTTCATTATGTCTCACCTTCCCAGAAGGTTTAGTGCATATTCTTCTTCTTCTTCTTCTTCTCCTCCTCCTCCTCCTCCTCCTCCCCTCCTCCTCCTCCGCCTCTTCTTCTTCTTCTTCTTCTTCTTCTTCTTTCTTCTTCTTCTTCTTCTTCTTCTTCTTCTTCTTCCCAGAAGGTTTAGTGCATATTCTTCTTCTTCTTCTTCTTCTTCTCCTCCTCCTCCTCCTCCTCCTCCTCCCCTCCTCCTCCTCCGCCTCTTCTTCTTCTTCTTCTTCTTCTTCTTCTTCTTCTTCTTTTTCTTCTTCTTCTTATACAAACTTTGTCCGGGGCATAACATTTTTTGTCTTTTGACCTAGACCTTAGATATTTGGCATGTGGATGTATCACCATGAGCCGGTGTGTTGCGTACCATCGTGACCTTCATGTGACCTTGACCTTTGACCTGAAGGTTAGATTTATGTGCTTTTTAAGGGAAACTTTGTCCGGGGCATAACTTTTTTGTCTTTTGACCTATACCTTAGATATTTGGCATGTCAATGTATCACCATGTGCCGGTGTGTCGCGTACCATATTGACTGTCATGTGACTTTCACCTTTGACCTGAATGTCAGATTTATGTCCTTTTTTAAGGGAAACTTTGTCCGGACCAGAACTTTTTTGTCTTTTGACCTAGACCTTAGATATTTGGCATGATTGTCAATATTATTCATGTATATATACTCGCCCAAAAAAGAAAGTGTTCATTGTAGAAATTGATCAAACTCCAAAAAAATAATTTCGTAGGTGTAAAGAGTGTTAACCTGTTCATGAATAAGTTATATTGAACACAAAAACAGCTTTCCCCGTTAGAATTGCATTAACATTAAATGACGTGCTGCACGTTTATGAAAAGGCATGTTTTGCACGTGGAGAGTCTGAAAATTCATGCAGCAGTGTGAATCCTTGGGTATTTAAACACTAAAGTAAGGCCTTCCTATCGTTCACATTCAAACTTGAGCTGCTGTTAAAACGACTCCACATTAGCATGCCAAGATTGACAATGAATCAACGTCTCCCTGCCCTGGGTATGATTAGAGCTGACAGAACACACAGAGAGGTTGCCCAGCATTTGAACTGCCACCGTAACACTGTAGACAGGCTAGTCCATCGACATGCACAACATGATGACGTTCGAGACCGACCCCGCTCCAGGAGACCCCGAGTTACCACCCCTGCACAAGATCGGTATATCCGTGTCGTCCACCTCCAGAACCGGCAACAAACGGCAACGACGACAGCCAGGAACATCCCTAACCTGAGACGGATACATCCTCAAACAGTAATCAACTGGCTGAGAGAATACGGCTTACATCCTCGAAAACCTGCAATTCGTCCAATTTTGACGTTACGTCATCGTCGTGCTCAACTGCAGTGGTGTAGACATCATCTCCGGCATCCCTTACACTGGTGGCGACGTGTTTTATTCACAGATGAATGTCGTTTCCATCTTTCATCATCAGATGGCCAACAGAGAGTGTACAGACGTCAAAACGAACGCTATGCAGATCCATGTGTCGTGGAGCGAAACCGTTATGGGGGAGGGTCTCTCATGGTGTGGGGTGGCATCACTGCCCATAACAGAACTGGTCATTGTTGATGGCAATCTCAATACAGCCAGATATCGTGATGAAGTGCTTACACCTGTTGTTGTCCCATTTCTGCAATGTCACGGCCCTGGCGTCATTCTACAGCAGGACAACGTCCGACCCCATGCAGCTCGTGTTGTTCAACAGTATCTGCAGCAACAATAAGTGGATGTTCTTCCCTGGCCCGCAAATTCGCCCGATATCTCACCCATTGAGCACGTATGGGACGAAATGAAACGTCAGCTACGCCGGCTTCCCCATGCACCGTCAACGCTTGTGGAACTCCAAAGACAGCTTATCAGAATATGGAATAACATCCCACAACACTTCCATGCTAACTTGTTCGCTACCATGAGGCGTAGATGCACAGCAGTAGTCGATGCAGATGGAGCTCATACCAGATATTGAGAGTGTGACTTTTGTGTTTGACCCTTAGTGTCTTTGACTCTCCATGGCACCAAGAGTATTCGTCGTAGCGTAATGAAATTTCTCGTGTTGATCACAAATTTATTCATCTGTGATTGAATAAAATTTCCATGAATGAAAATGATATATATCTTTTTTTAGTGTTATTTTTTAGCATGCACACTTTCTTTTTTGGGAGAGTATATAATTTTCTGTGCATTAAATATAAAGGAAGGGGAGACATGTTTTAGTGTGCTAAAACAGTTTCTAGTTATACCTTGAGATTTTATTTGTGTTTGATATTATTTTTATGCTTTTGAATACGATAACCATGGAAAATGGATATTTTTGGTAAAAGAGGAAAATTTCAATATGCCAAAAAGTTGACGGAGCGAATTGGTATGGTTTCAATATTGAGTATGAGACCCATTACTATTAATTACAGATTGACAACTCTTTCTCATGCTCCCACTCAGGTTCCTGGTGGTCCTTTGTGAGATGTTGTTCCATTCTTGGCAGCGTGGCACCAAGCTCCTGGACACTTTGCTGGACTGGATGGGCTGAAATTGCAAGCTGCAACTCATTCCAGACATGTTCGATTGGATTGAGGTCAGGGGATCTTGCTGGCCAGTCCATACGCTCAGTCCCTTCCTTTGTCGGTACTCCCCGAAGCATGGGCAACATGAGGATGGGCATTATTGTCCATCAAAATGAATCTTATCACCCACTGCAACTGCATACAATCTGACATGGACATCCAGGATCTCATCAATATACTGTTGCGCAGTCAATGTACCACGTTCAAGGACACAGAGCTCTGTACGTCCATCCAAGCTGATACCACCCCAGACCATGATTGACCCTCCACCTCAGAGGTCATGCTCAGCAATGTTGGCTGCATGGAATCGCTCTCCTGGTCTTCTCCCTACCCTAGAATGCATATCTGTGTGGTCTAGGCAGTACTTTGACTCATCTGTAAAAAGGACAGGTAGCCAATCTTCTCTGATCCATCCAATGTGGTCCATGGCCCATTCATATCATGCCTGGCGGTAGTTCTGAGACAGTGGAATGCGAATACAACAAGCTATTAATTGAAAATAGAATATGTTTTCATTTTTGAAATTCACTGAAAAAAAAACAATGACAGGTCTGAAGCTGAATTTGAATAGCACTGGGTGCTTTGGGCCTTTACATTGGGTAAAGAGATTATATAGATGAGATTTACACTAAGGCTGCACAGTGCACAGGGTTAGTTAATCAGTTAACGGTGAATTTTTTTTATAACCAGAAAGTGTGACTCCATGCACAGGCTTAGTCACACTTTCTGGTTATACAAAATTGGTAACTATCATATCACATACTACATGAAAATATACACTGACTGAGGATGTTAACATGCACAGAGTTAGTTGGTTACATATTCTTACATAGTGTGCAGGATTCAAGGAACTATTTTAAATAATTATACTGGATTGTGGAAATTGTTTTAAAGTTAATTCCAAAAATAAAATCATATTCTATTTTCAATTAATACCTTGTTATACATGGTCTTCTCGATCAGAGACCACCTTCGTGCAACCTTGCCTGGATAGTCTGCGTCGAAACATTAACCCCCGCTGCATTCTGAAGGTCACTGCGAAGCTGGGTTGCTATGGCAAAGCGGTTCCTATGGGCCTGAATGATCAAAAAACGGTCTTCAGCTGCAAATGTTGCTCTGTCTCTGCCACCACCATGCCATCTTACTGGTGTGTCATACTGCTGAAATCTTGCCGAGGCTCTGGTGTTCATCGTATAGTGCACACCTAGGGCTTTACCAACCTGATGATGGGTAGCCCCTTGCTCCACCATCCTTACAGCCCGCCACATTTCTGCTTCTGTCAATTGTCTTCTTACATTTGCATTTGCCATATGCAATCATTAAATCACAAGGGTTTGTGTTGAAATGAAGATTGAATACCCTGCATGTCATGTACATGTAGACAGTACATGAAAACATCATGAAAATCAAGGGGTGCATGCTTTCCATATCCGTCATGAAAAGTCTGCCTGCCTGTCAAGAGAGCTAATGTAAACACTGGGGACCATCTCAATCCATTCCTCAATCATATCCACCAAAAATATCAGAAATATGTCACAAGCAAATTTCACAATGATGTGTCAAATATTTGGTGCTTAGCAAACTTTGAGTAGTATATATACAATCTCCTGTCAAATGGGGCAATTGAGGTTGTCGAGAACATTCATTTAGTGGAATTTTATTCCTGCCTGTTCTTGGTGCCGAAGAAGGACGGCCGACTCTGTCTGGTTATCAATCTGGGTATCCTGGACCACCCTATCATTGCTCCCAAGTTCAGCATTGAGACTTTTACTCACATCGGTTCAGCCCTCTATTCACCAGGGAGATTACGCTTGCAGCATCAACCTGCAAGACTTTTACTTTCACGTTCCGATTCATCGGACATTGCGAAAGTATATCAGGTTTGCATTTCTGGGGCAAGTTTACGAGTTCGAGATCATGCCTTTCGGCCTCAACCTGGCTCCTTGGCCTTCACCAGACTGATGTCGCATGTGATAGCCTTCCATCGCACACAGTGCAGGGTAACTTCTTCGGCATATCTGGATGATATCCTCCAGAGGCACTCCAATGATACACTTCTGGAGTCAGATGTCGATACACTGTTGAGCCTGCTAACGTCGCTAGGATTCAGAGTCAACTAGAAGTCGGACCTGGTCCCTTCTTAGTCGTTTTGTCATCTCGGGATGGACTTGCATACTCATCTGAATACGGTAGTGGTTCCCCGGGCGAGGACTCAAAGCTTGCACCCTGACTCTGTCCAAGTCTGCAACAGCTAGGAGTATTCTCCAGCTGCAAGTCTCTTCGATTCGGTGATGGATGTCATTCCTCTAGATCGGCTGCATGTCAGACCTCTCCAACACTTTCTGCTCAGTCGTTGGAGGTTGAATGTGGATCCTCTGGACCTGGTGCTCCAATTACCAGACTCTCTTCATCGTCACCTTCTCCCCTGGATGGATGTTCAGTGGATTATGCGGGGAGTTCCGTTTGACTTGCCCATGTCCGATCATGTTCTGTTGGCAGATGCCAGTGATCTTGGATTGGGTGCCATGTTGGATCCTCTAGGTCTTTCCCTTTACGGTGTATAGGACCATTATCAAGCAGCTCTTCACATCAACCAGAAGGAGCTTCTTGCTCTTCTTCTGAGTTTCCGGCAGTAGATCCCTCTCCTTTCAAATCGTCAGGTCCTTCTGTTGTCTTGACAATTCGACAGTGGTCGCTTACGTTCAGAACCAGGGCTGCACACACTTGGTTCCCATGTATGAAGTGGCTCGTGATCTTCTGCCTCTAGCTGAGGATGTCAACACCGGAGTGGTAGTTCATCACATTCCCGGTCATCTGAACATCCTAGCCGACTCCCTGTCCCAACGGGGCAGGGTCATTTCCAGCGATCTCTGGAGTCGTCCCCACATTGATCTTTTTGCGACCCATTGGAACAATGAGGTGGCCACTTTCATGTCCCCGTGTCCAGTTGCTTTAGCATTTGCCATGGACGCTCTGTCGATTGATTGGAACAGTCTAGTTGGTTACACCTTCCAGCTGGTTCCGGTCCTGCCTCAGGTTCTAGGTAAGATACGAACATGCAGTTGTCGAATCGTTCTGATCACTCCTCTGTCACCTCATTGGGTGTAGATCAGTTGGCTCCGCTCTCTGTTGGTGGAGGTTCCGGCATGTCTCCCTCTATGTCACGACCTTCTCTGCCAAGGTCACCCGAGGAGGTTTCGCATCAACCTGACTTCATTGTGCCTTCACTCATATCTTTTGTCAGGTCCTGTCTCCTCTGTAGAGGTTTTTTGAGACCAGCAGTGGAGTGCATTTCTTCTTCAAGGTGGCACTCCACTGGCTTAGCCTAGGCGGCTAAGTGGAAGATCTTCTGTCGATGGTGTGCTGATCACTCTGTTGATTATGTCAATCCTTCCATAACACAGATTGCGGAGTTTCTGGTACATCTGTCTCCAACCTGTTACCATTTCGGGGTACCCGTCCATGCTTTCGGAGACCATCTTCGTATGTGAGAAATCATCGTATCGGCACATATCCATACCTCTCAAAGCTTATTTGGCACTTTTCTTGGAAAAGGCCTAGCATTTTGCAGCTTACCCCAGGATGGAATCTTTCTTGTGTACTGCTTTGCTTGAGGTGGGGGGGGGGGGGGGGGGGGCACCATTCGAAACTTTATCCCTGGTGGATATATGATTTCTCACACACAAGACAGCTTTTCTGATGGCTTTTTCCTCAGCCAGATGGGTTAGTGAGCTTCATGCCCTCTCGGTTGACACGGTCTTTTTCAGGAGCTCCCCCAACAGTGTTACTTTTACCACTGATTGCTCCTTTCTGGCCAAGAATCAGATACCAGAAACAACTCCATCCCCTATCTGTATCAGGGCTCTTCCTTCTGCTGAGGGTAATCACCCTTTGCTCTGTCCGGTTTGTGCACGTCGCATTTATCTCAATCGGATGTAGTTTATTAGGAAAGGCAGGAAACGATTATTTCTGTCTCTTATTGCTGGTGGACAGAAGATATCTCCTCAATCCTTTTCTCGATGGAGTTGTATTGCTATTCGTGCGGCTTGCTCGTCTAGCGACTGACGATTGTATTACCATGTTTCTGCCAACGTCTACCTCCTCGGCTTACGGTAACTCCGTCAAGTTGTCGGATGTTCAGCAAGCAGCCAACTAGAAAAATGCTTCTACTTTCTCCACCTTCTATCTGCGTCAGTTGCAGGAGCAGTCTGAGGACCTTTTTCTTTGGGGCCTCTTTCTTCTGCTCTGGCTGTTGTCTACTCTAGCCATTAGGCTTCTTCAAGGTGAGTTCCAGCTCTGTGATGTTTTACAGTCCTTTCTGTCTGTGTGTCACACAGAGCCATATGCCTCATCTCTCATTGTCTTTTACTAATGTTTGTGATGCTATGGTTTGATAGGCATAGGGAACTATTCTTCTGTCCATGGTATTTTTTTTTTGGTGCTTTTGCACCACTTTTCTTTCCCAAATCGAAAGATCAAAATACAGAGTTTATTTTCCGAGTTAGGAACTTCCACTGTAGTGCAAGTCTGTAGTAAACAATTGTGGTAGGAATAATAAGAAAGGAAATTTACGATAAAATTTATATTTTTAGCTCAACTTGACAATGTCAAGCTGAGCTATTGTCATCACTTCTCGTCCGTCGGCGTACGTACATACCTGCGTTTGAACATAATTAGTATGTATGTCCACAATTTCCTTTGGCGCACCTCACAGGTCACATTTATGATCAGATCGCTTTGAAACTTGGTATGCTTGTTTGGGGTGACCTCTAGATGGGAGCTGTCGATTTTCTTCAATTTCCATCAAAAAATGTTGCTGCAGCCAACGTTCTTAGAACTTACTTTAGTCAGACCTCACTATTTCTCTTTGGAACACCCTACAGGGCTCATTATGATTGGATTGCTGTGAAACCTGGCGTGCTTGTTTGGAGTGACCTCTAGATGGGAGCTATCGATTTTTTTCCATTTCCATCAGAAAATGTTGCCACGGCCAATGTTCTTAGACCTCAATATTTCCTTATGGCACACCCTACAGGGCACATTTATGATCGGATTGCTTTGAAACCTGGCATGCTTGTTTGGGGTCACCTCTAGATGGGAGCTATCGATTTTCTTCAATTTCCATCAAAACATGTTGCCGCAGCCAACGTTCTTAGAACTTAGCTTAGTCAGACCTCAATATTTCCCTATGGCACACCCTACAGGGCACATTTATGATCGGATTGCTTCGAAACCTGGCATGCTTGTTTGGGATGTCCTCTAGATGGGAGCTATCGATTTTCTTCCATTTTCGTCAAAAAATGTTGCCGCGACCAACGTTCTTAGAACTTAGTTTAGTCAGACCTGAATATTTCTATTTGGCACACCCTACAGGGCACATTTATGATTGGATTGCTTTGAAACCTGGCATGCTTGTTTTGGGGTGACCTCTAGATTTTCTTCAATTTCCGTCTGTCAAAAAATGTTGCCGCTGGCAACAATCTTTGAACATAGTTTAGTCAGGCATCAGTATATTCCTTTGGCATGCCCTGCAGGGCACATTTATGATCAGATCGGTTTGAAACTTTGTATGCTTGTTTGGGGTTACTTCTAGATAGGAGCTGTCGATTTACTTCGATTTCCATCAAAAAATGTTGCCACTGTCAATGACCTTCGATGAACTTAGTAAAAACTTAGTGCAGTTAAGCATCAATATTTCCCTTTGACACTCCCTGCAGGGCACATTTATGATTGGATCACTAGCAAACTTGGTGTGCTTGTGTGGGGTGACATTTATATGGGAGCTGTCGATTTTCTTCCATTTCTGTCAAAAAATGTTGTTGCTGACCTTTGAACTTAGTTTAGTCAGACCTCAGTATTTCTCTTTAGCACCCCCTTCAGGGCACATTTATGATTGGATCACTTTGAAACTTGGTATGTGTGTTCAGGGTGACCTCTAGATGTGAGCTATTGCTTTTTTCATTTTCATTAAAATTTTTGTTGTTATCACCAGCTTTTGAACTTACTACTGCATTTGTGCATCAACTTATCCCTTTTGCACTCTCTGCAGGGTATATTTATGAATTTCCATAAAAATTTTTTTTAAAAATCCATTGCCACAAGCATTGACATTCCACTTAGTGCATTTGTGCATTAACATCTTCCTTTGGCATGCTTCAGAGGGCACATTCATTCTCAGGTTGTTTTGAAACTTTGTGTTTATGCAGTGTGACAAAGATAGGAACTATTGATTTTCTTTTCATTTCCATCAAAAACTGTTGCTGTTGGCAACAATCTTTGAATTTATTGCATTTGTGCATCAACATTCTTTGACATGGCCTGTGGCCACATTTATCATAGGATTGTTTTTGAACTTGATGTGCTTATTAGGCAAGACCTTTAGATTAGAGCTATTGATTAGCATTCATTTCTGTGAAAAAAGTTGCCATTTACAATAACCTCTGAACGTACTCCATTTGTGTATCAACATTCTTTCTATAGCCAGTCTTACAGTTTACATTTAAAAATGCACTGATTACTCTGACATTGTGCACACACAATGCTGTTATGTTGAAATTTCATCAAATAACATTGGTACCACTGATCTTCAATTTTGCCATTTCATTTATAACTTACCAAGTTCAAGTTTGTCAAGTTGAGCTACATTGTCATTGACACTTTCATTTAATAACGGCAAAGCTTTTTATGTGTACCCATACTATGTATGGTACACATAATGCTGGCATCCGGGGTGACTATCCATCGTTCGTCCATCCTTTGTCCGTCCGTCTGTCCATCATCCGTATCCATTTCTTTGGCATTCAATAACTTGAAAAATATTGCTTGGATTGTCAAGTTACTTTATATTTGTGTTCAGGTTACCGATGTGCCGAGCTGTATAGTTTTTTGGTGTAAATCGGATAATTTGATCCTGAGATATTAACCCTTTATCCTGCAAATTGAAAATTCCTCCAATCCCTTTGGCATTCGATAACTTGAAAAATATTGCTTGGATTGTCTAGTTACTTTATATTTGTGTTCAGGTTACTGATTTGCCGAGCTGTATAGTTTTTGGTGTAAATCTGATGATTTGATCCCGAGATATTAACCCTTTATCCTTCAAATTGAAAATTCCTCCAATCCCTTTGGCATTCGATAACTTGAAAAATATTGCTTGGTTGTCAAGTTACTTTATATTTGTGTTCAGGTTACTGATGTGCCGAGCTGTATAGTTTTTTGTGTAAATCTGTTATTTTGAATCTGAGATATTAACCCTTTATCCTTCAAATTGAAAATTTCTCCAATCCCTTTGGCATTTGATAACTTGAAAAATATTGCTTGGATTGTCAAGTTACTTTATATTTGTGTTCAGGTTACTGATGTGCCAAGCTGTATAGTTTTTGGTGTAAATCTGATAATTTAATCCTGAGATATTAACCCTTTATCCTTCAAATTGAAAATTCTTCCAATCCCTTTGGCATTCGATAACTTGAGAAATATTGCTTGGATTGTCAAGTTACTTTATATTTGTGTTCAGGTTACTGATGTACCGAGCTGTATAGTTTTTGGTGTAAATCTGTTATTTTAATCCTGAGATATTAACCCTTTATCCTTCAAATTGAAAATTTCTCCAATCCCTTTGGCATTCGATAACTTGAAAAATATTGCTTGGATTGTCAAGTTACTTTATGTTTGGGTTCAGGTTACTGATATACCAAGCTGTATAGTTTTTGGTGTAAATCTGATAATTTAATCCTGAGATATTAACCCTTTATCCTTCAAATTGAAAATTCCTCCAATCCCTTTGGCATGCTATAACTTGAAAAATATTGCTTGGATTGTCAAGTTACTTTATATTTGTGTTCAGGTTACTGATGTACCAAGCTGTATAGTTTTTGGTGTAAATCTGTTATTTTGATCCTGAGATATTAACCCTTTATCCTTCAAATTGAAAATTTCTCCAATCCCTTTGGCATTCGATAACTTGAAAAATATTGCTTGGATTGTCAAGTTACTTTATGTTTGTGTTCAGGTTACTGATATACCAAGCTGTATAGTTTTTGGTGTAAATCTGATAATTTAATCCTGAGATATTAACCCTTTATCCTTCAAATTGAAAATTCCTCCAATCCCTTTGGCATGCTATAACTTGAAAAATATTACTTGGATTGTCAAGTTACTTTATTTTTGTGTTCAGGTTACTGATGTACCAAGCTGTATAGTTTTTGGTGTAAATCTGTTATTTTGATCCTGAGATATTAACCCTTTATCCTTCAAATTGAAAATTCCTCCAATCCCTTTGGCATTTGATAACTTGAAAAATATTGCTTGGATTGTCAAGTTACTTTATATTTGTGTTCAGGTTACTGATGTGCCTAGCTGTATAGTTTTTGGTGTAAGTCTGATAATTTGATCCGGAGATATTAACCCTCTTTATCCTTCAAATTGAAAATTCCTGCAATCCCTTTGACTTGAGATAACTCAAAAAAGATCAATCCGATTGTCATGTTACTTTATATATTTATTCAGGTTACTGATGTGCTGTGCTGTATAGTTTTTTATGTAAATCTGATAATTTGATCTGGAGATATTAACCCTTTATCCATCAAATTAGACACTCCTCCAATCCATTTCTATATGCACCCATACCTTGTATGGTGTACATAATGTCAGCATCCGTGGTGGCCCTCCGTCATACAGCTTTCTACTAGTTGCGCATATGGGTACACATCTGACGATTTCATCAGCCTATTTTTACATTCTGTGATACAACTTCCAACTTTCTGGTTAAAGTTGGTAACCCCCCCCACCCCCCACCACCACCACCACCTCACACTTCTTTCAAGTGAGTGATGGAAATCTCCTAGGGCCAATTGCCATTGCCATTCCTCCTTCAGAAGCCTGAAAGTCTCTGAGTCTGTTCACATTTTCTTTAGCAAAAGCTAACCCCCTCCCCCCCCCCCCCCCCCCCCCCTGCCCCCATGTAGTTCTTGTCTGATCATCACAAAATTTCATATGCAGGTTCAAGGTCATGTCTAGATGAGAACGTCCCCTTTTGGTCGTAATCGGTCAATCTTGACAGCTGCTGTGATCGGTCAACTGTAAATGGCTGCACAGTTACAGTTCATATTTATGAAGCAATTTTATTGTAACTTGGAAGGATAACTCAGTATGATGTCCAGATGACTGGCCTATTTTGGTCACAATCAGTCAGCAAGTGACCGCCACCTGGTCATCTGACCTGTATTCCTTTAGCACTGTCTACGGGTTGTTTTTATGAAGGGATTTCATTGTTACTTTGTTGGTTAACTTGGTGTGATATCTAGATGAGACTCTCCTATTCTGGTTTCCTTTAGCAAAGTCTACGAGTTACATTTATGAAGAGATTTCATTGTAACTTGGTAGGACGGCTCATTTTGGGTTGTTTTTACTGTATTTATTTATTTATTTATTTATAGGTGTTTAAGGTCACATACTTATGCACAATGGCTAATCGTGACCGTGACAGTTTCACGGGTGGAGGAAGCCGGAGTACCCGGAGAGAACCACCGAGCAACGACGAGCAGCTGTCAGCTCTCCAACATCGTAACTCTGAACTCTGCACCGCAGCACAGGCAGGGTTAGATTGGTTGAAGACATGCGCACCATCGACGTGCAGTACGCCTCAGTACACAGCGTCATCGTGCCCCCATGTAGGCAATCGGGGTGAAGTGTCTTGCCCAAGGACACGACGCGGTTGCCGCAGGTGGGATTCGAACCGAGGACCTCTCGGCTTGCAGCCTGCACCTCTACCAACTGAGCCACCGCGCCCCCTGTTTTTACTGTAACTTGGTAACTTTGGTTGGCATACATTAACTGTGAGGGCCACATTAATCAATGGCATCAGTTCTTTAATACAGTCTACACCTCAAATTATTCGTATTGAAAACATAACATGTAGGGAACAGAAATTACCATGTTCCCAATTATTACAATACTTGTCTTATTTCATAAACGTTTCATAAACATTGAACATTATCCTTTTCATCAAACTCTACGCACAGTTCAGTGTAGCTACAGTGTCATTGACACTTTCATTCGCTTAACTTAACAAGTCAAGATAAGCTATTGCCATCATGCGTGCAGAAGTCTATGAGTCTGTTAGTGTGTGCAGGATGAAAGTTTTCAGGGCTTGACTGAATTCAGGGATTTTCATTAACGGAGGTTAGGGACCAGCCTAGGAGGAAATTTTAGGGAGACTCCATGTCTCCCTCCAGAAAAAATAGGGAGACTGCAGAGTCATGTAGGGAGACTTCATAGGCAAGTGGGGAAAATTAAGAATATTCATGTACCACCCCCGCTGCCCCTTCATATTTTCAATTTGTGGTCCTCCATTAATGTCCCAATAATCCAGGTCCAGTTGTCTATGAGGCATCTATGCCAGCTTAAAAAATCACAAAGTAATTATTGACTGAAAATCCCCCACTGCTACCCTCTCCTTCATGACCCCCTCCCCTCTTCTTCATGCCAATCCCCCAGCACCCTCCTGTGGTTGCCTTTCACCAAAGTCTACTAAGCTAATAATTTCCTAAGTCTGAAAGTGTGAACAGGACCAGATGTAAGAAGGTTGCTTGGGAGGTACTTTGTTAGTAAAGAAACAAAATACATTCTGGGGTCGAGTATTTTGTGAAAGAAATGTCATTCCGCATCATTTTTATGGCATTCTGGTGTCATTCTGTGTCATTTCGTGTCATTCCGTTGTTTAGGAGGACCCTTTCTCAAGATCGTCCACATGCACTCTTGTGTCCTGTACAAAGCTTTTCTTGTCATCACTAAAGCTTTTTTCATGTGTTTCAATTCCATTCGTGTTTTTGTGGGAATAGACGGCCCAACAGTTAACAGTCGTCAGCAAAACGAAATAAAAATACTGTGTTATAAAATACATCCGTTGTGTATACATTTTCGGTATCCTAAGCGACGTAACCTACTTTCAAGCTGAGTTATTTTGTTGAGTCACGTAAGTCACCTATTTTTGTTTCGACATTTGAAGCTCCGACTGAAACGCAACAGAATAGAAATAAAAAATCCGCCAAAAGAGACAATGGACAATTGATTGTCGTGTGATTTCATTAAATGGACGTTTATTTGACGAATTAAAATGCCCATTTATCACACTTGAGCACATTAGATTTTTGAAAATAATCATTTTCATGCAAAGCTCGCATCACTCAGTTCAACTGTTCAGCCTTTCCTCATTTTGGCCAATTTTTAGAGGGCGACTTGTAATCGCCCCGACTATTTTTCTAGGCGACTGAGCTTAGAAGGGCGACATAATCGCCCTAGTCGCCCTCACGACTGGTCCCTGGGTTTGGTCCATGAAGTGTTCAGGGATAGTGATTTTCAATGAAGGCGGGCTTCAATTTTTGTCTTAACACACATAGATCCCTGCACATATGATACACAATCCCCTATGGCTCCTTTCAGGATATGCCTTTGGCATTAAGCAAGAGCGTTTGACATCTGATAAAATATTTTCAGGGATTTTTGTCTCAGGGAACTTTCATCTATGAGTGTGTGAGTCTTAGTCTGCGAGTCTGTTCACATTTTCTTTAACACAGGCTAAACCCAGTAATTCTTGTCAGATTGTCACCAATTTTCATGTGTAGGTTTGAGGTCATGTCTATATGAGACTATCCCATTATGGTCGCCATCAACCAACCACAATGGCTGTACAAGTTCGAAAACTGAAAATCTTTAGCACAGTCTACAGGTCATATTTATGAAGGGATTTCATTGTAACTTGGTAGGCTGACTCCATAGAATGTCATGATGAGAACGCCGTATTGTGGTCTTGGTCGATCCACCATGACAGCCACAGGGGTATGTCACTTAGATTCCTTCAGCACAGTCTACAAGTTGCATTTATGAAAGTCATGATTGGTCAACCGTAATGGCTACATTGGCACATGACCTAGAATTGTTATGCCCCCGACCTGAAAAGTCAAAGAGGTATCTGGTGGAGACCTCTGTTCATCTGTCTGTCCATCCATCTATCCCTCCATCCGTCTGCTTGTCTGTCCATTCATCCATCCATACCAACATTTTTAGCTCAACTTCGCCAAATTTGAGCTTATGCCATGGCCCGTCGTCCGTCATCCATCTGGCCGTCTGTGCATCTGTCCGTCAACAATTCAATACGGCTCGGGCTAGAGGCCGTATTTATGAACCGATCTTTATGAAACTTCTTGGGTACCTTTGTTATGACCGCGGGACGAGAACGAGTGTTTTGGGGTCTGATCCGAAATTCAAATTGGCCACTGGTGGCCATTTTGTACAGACTTAGGTGCAATCAGATTTTTGCGCAGAACTTCCACATGAAAACTTTGATGTATTTAGTGTTACTTTCAGCACTGTAAGTGCAAATGCCAATACGGCTCGGGCTATAGGCTGTATTTATAAACCGATCTTTACGAAACTTCTTGGGTTATCACCGTGGGATGAGAACGAGTGTTTTTGGGTGCAGTACAAAATTCAAGATGACCGATGGCAGCCATTTTGTACAAAATTAGGTGCAATCAGATTTTTGCACAGAACTTCCATATGAAAGCGCTGATTTGAAAAAGTTTTTGTGTGAATGATTAGTACTATGGGATACATCACATATAATAATGATTTTTTCAGTGCTACTTACACACAGTAAGTACACATGTCAATACGGCTCGGGCTAGAGGCTGTATTTATCAACCGATCTTCACGAAACTTCTTGGATACCTCTGTTAACACCTTGGGACGAGAACGAGTGTTTCTGAGTGCAGTCCAAAATTCAAGATGGCTGCCAGTGGCCATTTTATACCGAAATTAGGTCTAATCAGTTTTTAGCTCATCTTGACAAAGTCAAGCTGAGCTAATCTCATCGCTCTCTGTCTGGCGTCCGTCGTCCTTCAGCACCATGTTTTGGTCTTCTCCTCCAAGCCACTGGGCCAATTCAAGTGAAAGTTTGTGTGAGTGATGGTCCCAAAGGGGCATTTCATTTTTGTTCAACTCAACATGCCCAGCCCCATAGGGAGGGAGTGGGGGAAAATGCTTCAAAATATTTTTAAAATCTTCTTCTCAAGAACCAGTGTGTACAATGACTTGATATTTGCTATGGAGCTTCCATATGAGGTGTAGAATCAAATTTGTTCAAACGAAGTTCGTGAAGTAATATTTGACTTTGTAATAGGAGGGGTAAGATTTTTGGCCCCGCCCAAAATTTCTATTTTCTGAACCGATGGTCCGGTATGAACCAAATTTGGTTTGTGGTAGTATTGGGTCATAAGTACTTGACCCATGCAAAAAAAAAAAAATTCTCACATCCACATGGGAACCCTAGGAGCTAAAAATAGAAATATTTTCAAACGCCCATATTTCCCAAACCCCATGGAACAGAGAGCTTTTATTTGGTATAAAGTATCCTTATGACCAGTAGAATTGAATGGTAAAAAAAAATTGCCATCGGTTATGTTAGGGTGTTCTGTAATGGGCATTGAAAAAATGCTGAGTCAGCATATTTGCAAAAATTAAAAAAAATCTTTTCTCCAGAACCAATCATCAGAATCTTTTGATATTTGGTATACAGCATTCATAGGGGGGGTCAGATAAAAGTTTGTTCAAATAAAGCTCATTGGTTCATATTTGGGCTCTCTACAGGAGCCCGAAGTTTTAACATAGGGTAATATGGGGAATATTCTTTAAAAATCTTCTTCTTCAGAACCACCAGTCAGAATCTTTTAATATTTGGTATACATCATTGTTATGAGTGTCAAATTCTAGATTGTTCAAACCAAGTCCCTAGGTTAATATTTGGGCTTCCTATGGAAGCCCAAATTTGATCTTTGTTCAATATGGAGGGTAATTTAAAAAATTCTTCTTCTTCAGATCCACCAGTCAGAATGCTTTGATATTTGGTATGCAACATCTCTATGGGGCTCAGATTCAAGTTTGTTCAAATCAGATCCCTAGGTATATATTTGGGCTCACTATGGTAGCCCAAATTTTTACTTAGTGCAATATGAGGAAATTTCTTAAAAAATCTTCTTCTTCAGATCCATCAGTCGGAATGCTTTTATATTTGGTATGCAACATCTCTAGGGGGTCAGAATCCAGGTTGCTCAATTCGAGTGCCTAGGTTAATATTTGGGCTCCATATGGGAACACTAAATTTAACTTAGTACAATATGAGGGAATTTCTTCAAAAATCTTCTTCTTCAGATTCACTTGTCAGAATGCTTTCACATTTGGTATACAATATCTCTAGGGGGGTCAGATTCAAGTTTGTTCAAATCGGATCCATAGGTTAATATTTGGGCTCACTATGGTAGCCCAAATTTGAACTTTGTGCAATTCGAAGAAATTTCCTTACAATTTCTCTTCTTCAGATCCAACAGTCAGAATGTTTTCATATTCAGTACACAACATCTCTAGGGAAGTCAGATTTAACTATGTTCAAATCAAGAGCCTGGGTTAATATTTGGGCTCTCTATGGGAGCTGGAATTGGCCATTTTGCTGAAGAATTAAAAAATTTGTATTCAGTACCCTCTAGAGGTACTAAGATTAATCCACATAGGTTGTATCAAGGGGCTTCATAGGGGAGCTGGACATTTTACTTTATGATCAACTGAAGAAAAGGCATGATGCCCAGATTATTTTTGTCACTCCTGAGGGACTCAAAGATTGACAGTGTAGCCTAAGGAGATGGCTTGCTTAATGTAGACTCATTCTTGGACTCGGTGTTTAAATTGTGTTCTGTACAAGATGAGCGCTTCAGGCCCCGTTGCCTCTTGTTTGTACACAACTTCTATATGGCTCAGGCTAGAGGCCGTATTTTTGAAAGGATCTTTACGAAACTTCATGGGTACCTTTGTTATCACCATGGGATGAGAACGAGTGTTTGTGGGTGTGGTCCGAAATTCAAGATGGCCACCAGCAGCCATTTTGTACCAAAATTAGTGCAATCAGTCTTTTGTACAGAACTTCTGTGTGAAAGTTCTGATTGGAATAAATTTTTGTATGAATGTTTAGTAAAATGGAATACATCACATACAGTACAGGTTTTCTTCTCGTGCAGAAATTATGCAAATTAGATGAATTTTGATTTATTTAGTGCTACTTATACACTGTAAGTGCACATATCAATATGGCTCGGGCTAGCAGCGAGAGGCTGTACTTATCAACCGATCTTCA
Source organism: Pictodentalium vernedei (assembly GCA_031216915.1). Taxonomy (NCBI): domain Eukaryota; kingdom Metazoa; phylum Mollusca; class Scaphopoda; order Dentaliida; family Dentaliidae; genus Pictodentalium; species Pictodentalium vernedei. The sequence goes on from CM062295.1 coordinate 271,042,593, forward strand.
CAAAACTTCTTGGGTACCTTTGTTATCGCCGTAGGACGAGAACGAGTGTTTCTGAGTGCTGTCGAAAATTCAAGATACCTGCCAGTGGCCACTTTGTACCGAAATTAGGTCCAATCAGTTTTTTGTCACAACTTCTATACAGCTCGTATTTATGAACTGATCTTCACGAAACTTCTTGGGTACCTTTGTTTTCACCTTGGGACAGGAATCAGTGTGTTTTGGGGTGTCTTTGTTATCACTGTGCTATGAGAACAAATATTTTGGGGCTCAGTCAGACCCTCTCTGGGACTCAAAGATTTCTTTTCTAGTTTAGCATCTGACTGTCACCCACCTTTACAATACTTTACCTATACATTTGTCACAGACTACGGTCAGTATTTATGTACCGAATACTTTATATGTACCTTTGTTATCTGGTCATTACCTAGATGTTTGTCATTGCTGTGTCACATACTATACATGTACATGTCTTGTCAGGTTGAGCTACAGTGTCATTGACACTTTCATTCTTTGTATCTCAGCCACTGCTGCTCTGATTTGAATGATATTTGGTGATGTGATAGAGCATCATGGAGGAACATTACCTTATAGAAGATTCGACACATTTTGTCTAGAGTTATGTCCCTTTTTTGACTTAGAAAACTCAAAATTCCTTTCGTCCGAACATTTTCCTATGTAGCTCAGCTACAGCTATTCCATTTTGAATTGTATTTTGTACAGTGATAGAGTATCATGTGGGTAACGATACTTGCCTAGCATGGGTTTCTTCCAAACATTTTCTCCAGAGTTATGGTACTTTTTCAGCTTGGAAATTTAAAAATTCCCTTCTGTGCAAATATTTTCCCTTCTATCTCAGCCACTGCTTCTCTGATTTGAATGCTGTTTGGTGTGGTGCTAGCACATCATATGGTTTACAATACCTGTGTAGATTGAGTTTCTTTCTTACATTTTTAGCTCAACTTTGACGAAGTCAAATTTGAGCTATTGTCATGGCCCGTCTGTCCGTCTGTCCGTCTGTCCGTACGTCAACAATTGGCTATGGCTCGGGCTAGAGGTCGCATTTATGAACCGATCTTTACGAAACTTCTTGTGTACCTTTGTTATGACCCTGGGACGGGAACGAGTGCTTTTAGGTGTGGTCCGAAATTCAAGATGGCTGCCAGTGGCCATTTTGTACCGATGATGCAAAAATCAGTTTTTTGTACAGAACTTCTGTATGAAAGTTCTGATTTGAATAAAGTTTTGTATAAATGTTTAGTACCATGGGATACATCACATATAATACGGGTTTTTTTCTCCTGCGTAAATTATGCAAATTAGACTGACTTTGATTTATTTAGTGTTACTTTCAGAGCTGTAAGTGCCAAGCTGCTATGGCTCGGGCTAGAGGCCGTATTTATGAACCGATCTTTACGAAACTTCTTGGGTACCTTTGTTATGACCGTGGGACGAGAACGAGTGTTTTTGGGTGCGGTCCGAAATTCAAGATGGCTGCCAGCCACCATTTTGTACCGACAATGCAGAAATCTGTTTTTTGTACAGAACTTCCATATGAAAGCTCTGATTTGAATAATTTTTTGTATGAATGTTTAGTACCATGGGATACATCACATATAATACGGGTTTTTTTCTCGTACGTAAATTGTGCAAATTAGACTAATTTTGATGTTTTTTGAGGTTACTTTCAGCACTGTAAGTGCAAATGCCAATACGGCTCGGGCTAGAGGCCGTATTTATGAACCGATCTTTACGAAACTTCTTGGGTACCTTTGGTATCACCGTGGGACGAGAACGAGTGTTTTGGGGTCCGGTCCGAAATTCAAGATGGCCGATGGCAGCCATTTTGTACAAAATTAGGTGCAATCAGATTTTTGCACATAACTTCCATATGAAAGCCCTGATTTGAATAATTATTTTGTGTGAATGTTTAGTACCATGGGATGCATCACATATAATACGGGTTTTTTTCTCGTGCAGAAATTATGCAAATTAGATGAACTTTGATTTTTTCAGTGCGACTTACACACAGTAAGTACACATGTCAATACGGCTCAGACTAGAGTCTGTATTTATGAACTGATCTTCACGAAATGTCTTGGGTACCTTTATTATCACCTTGGGACGAGAACGAGTGTTTCTGGGTGCGGTCTAAAATTCAAGATGGCTGCCAGTGGCCATTTTGTACCGAAATTAGGTCTAATCAGTTTTTTGTACACATCTTCTATACAGCTCAGACTAGAGGCCATATTTATGAACCAATCTTTACGAAACTTCTTGGGTACCTTTGTTATCACCGTGGGATGAGAGCGAGTGTTTTTGGGTGTGGTCCAAAATTCAATATGGCCAACAGCAGCCATTTTGTACCAAAATTAGTGCAATCAGTCTTTTGTATAGAACTTCTGTATGAAAGTTCTGATTTGAATAAATTTTTGTATGAATGTTTAGTAACATGGAATACATTACATATTGTAAGGTGTTTTTTTTCGTGCCGAAATTATGCAAATTAGATGAACTTTGATTTATTCAGTGCTATTTACACAATGTAAGCACACATGTCAATACGGCTCAGGGTAGAGGCTGTATTTATGAACCGATCTTCACAAAACTTCTTGGGTACCTTTGTTATCTCCTTGGGATGAGAATGAGTGTTTCTGGGTACGGTCCAAAATTCAAGATGGCTGCCAGTGGCCATTTTGTACCGAAATTAGGTCCATTCAGTTTTTTGTCACAAGTTCTATACAGCTCGTATTTATGAACTGATCTTCACAAAACTTCTTGAGTACTTTTGTTTTCACCTTGGGGACAGGAACGAGTGTGTTTTGGGGTGCCTTTGTTATCACTGTGCTATGAGAACAAATATTTTGGGGTTCAGTCAGACCCACTCTGGGACTCAAAGATTTTTTCTAGTTCAGCATCTGACTGTCACCCACCTTTACAATACTTTACCTATACATTTGTTACAGGCAACGGTCAGTATTCATGTACAGACCGTTACAATACTTTATATGTACCTTTGTTATCAGGTCATTACCTAGATGTTTGTCATTGCTGTGTCACATACTATACATGTACATGTCTTTCTCTTGACAAGTTGAGCTACAGTGTCATTGACACTTTCATTTTCAGAGTTATGGCATTTTTTCGACTTGGAAAATTCAACAGTGCTAGAACAGCATTGGGGGAATGTGACCTACCAAGTGTGAGTTTCTCCCACACATTTTCTCCAGTGTAATGACCCTTTATCGACTTCCCTTCCATCCGAACGGTTGGGGAGCGCGGTGACTCAGTGGTAGACTGTTGCTAAAGGTCCAGAGTTCGATCCCCATCCGGGACGACATGCATTGTGTCCTTGGGCAAGGCACTTTATTCAGGTTGCCAACATGGGAGCACAATGATGCTGTGTACTAGGGCATATTGCATGTCGATGCTGAACATGTCTTCAACTGCTGTAACCCTGCTTGAGCAGGTCTTGAACAGAGTTAGAATGTTGAGGAGCTGACAGTTGCTTGTCGATGGTTGGTGGTTCTCTCTGGGTACTCCAGCTTAGAATGATAATTGGTATGGTGATAGAGCAGCATGGAGAAAATGATGAAGGATTCGTCCACAGATTTTTCCCAGAGTTATGGCCCTTTTTGGATTGGGAAAATTTGAAATGCACACATAATTGTAATTTTATTATGCCCCTGATTGAGAAATTGAAGATGTATCTCGTTTAGCAGTCTACAGTTCATATTTTATTGTAACTTTGTAGGATGATTCAGTATGATGTCCAGATGAGACTATCATAGTTTGGTCACAATCGGTTAGCCATTATCACCGCTTGGGCACCTCACATTGATTCCTTTAGCACTGTCTACAAGTCATATTTATAAAAGGATTTCATTGTAACTTGGTAGAATGATATCTGGATGAGACTGTTCCTATTTTGGTTGCAGTCGGTCAATCATGCCTGCTGGACGGGCACATTGTAACTTCATAGGATGAGTCCTTTTGGAATGATTTTACTGTAACCTGGTAACTTTGGTTGGCATACAATAACCCTTTACCTAACATGAAAAGCAGACGACACTTGCAAAAAAAATTCTTGAATAACTAAATTTTTTCATTTTTTGTCTCAAAAACATAGGTTATGACCCCTCGTTGGAACGAGCTCGACGAGCTCGTTCCAACGAGGGGTCATAACCTATGTTTTTGAGACAAAAAATGAAAATATTTTGAAAATTAATTTGCGATTTTTGAGAATAGCGCTGGCCGGTTTTGGCCGTTACGTTGGGTAAAGGGTTAACTGTGAGGGCCACATCGACCCAGGCCTCAATTCTTTAATGCAGTCTACACCTCAAATTACTCTTGTGAAAAACATATCATGTGGGGTATGGAACTTAACATATTCTCAACTATCACAATTCTTGTCTTATTCGGCTTTTCCCTCTGGAAAAGACTCTTGTTATTCTATGATTATATTGGGGGGGTTGGGGGAGGAGGGGGGGGGGGGAGTTTCCACATATTTTGTCCGCACGATTCAGAAGCCATTTTCGAATCGATTTTCACAAAATTTTGCACACTCATAGTGGGGCACAAAATCTAAAAATGTACCAAAAGCACAATTTTCTATTTAACCCTTAATTTCGTCAGAATTGGCAAAAAACTGTCAAAATTGCAGTTTATAGGCACCTTCTCGAAACACGTCTTGTAGATTTTTTTTAAAACATTCATCATTGCTAGACTTGCCTGTGACATGACCTTTGATACACACGACATATCAGGTGATGCATACGGTAACCCTCCACAGACTGCCAAACATCGAAATTTTGATGAAATGGGCCGGTTTCTGGCCCCCACTGCACCCAAATGATACACGAGAGATAGACATAACTTCCTTTGTTGGAAGTGGAATTCACCGAGGATCATTTTTGTAAGTAATAAGGGTGTTCAAAAAACCAAGCGTTAACCTGTTTTGGGCTGGTTAAACAGCAATACCCCCATAAAGCTAAAAAATTCATGTTTTCTGTGGATTTCTCAAAACGAGTCTTGTAGATTTTCAAGAAAAATTTTCACAATGCAGGCCTTGATGTGACAATAAAAGTTGCATGGACAAAATACTGCGGTGAGCATTTGTTAACCCTCCACGGAATGCTAAAAGTTAAAATTGTGATAAAATGGGCTGTTTTTGGATGCCAACAGCACCCAACGGGTACGCCACAAAAAAGTGCCTTCTTTTATCGAGCCACAATCTATACAGAAACATTTTTGTAAGTAGTAAGGGTATTCAAAAGTCAAAGTCTTAACCCATTTTGGGCAGGCTAAAGAGTGAGACCCCTTAAAATCTTAAAATTCCCATTTTCTGGGGATTTCTCTGAAAACATCCTGTAGGTTTTCAAGAAAAATTGACTACTCGCAGGTCTTTGTGTGACATTACAAAGTGCATGGACAAAATATTCTGATGAGTGTTTATTGACCCTCTACAGGCTGCCAAGCATCGTAATTTTGTTGAAATGGGCTGTTTTTGGACACACACAGCACCCAACGTGTACCTTTGAAATAAACATAATCTCCTTTATTGGAAGTGGAATTCACCAAGGACCATTTTTAGCTTAACTTGACATAGTCAAGATAAGCTATTGCCATCACGCGTGCGGAAGTCTGTTAGTCTGTGAGTCTGTGACGTCTGTTCACATTTTCCTTTAGCACGGGCTACACCCCGCAGTTCTTGTCTGATCGTCACGAAATTTCATATGCAGGTTTGGGGTCATGTCTAGATGAGAACGTCCCCTTTTGGTCGCGATTGGGCAACCGGTATGGCTGCCCGAGCCCAAAACCCGAAAACCATTAACACAGTCTACAGGTCGTATTTATGAAGGAATTTCATTGTAACTTGGTAGGATGCCTCTGTATAGTGCCTAGATGAGAACGCCCCCTTTTGGGCATGATCTATCAACCGTGATGGCTGCCCAAGCCCGAAACCCAAAAACTTTTAGCACAGTCTGCAGGTCGTGTTTAATGTGGAGGGATTTCATTGTAACTTGGTAGGATGACTCCTTATGATGTCTAGATGCGAATTTCCCCATTTGGGCATGATCTGCCAACCGTGATGACTGCCCGAGCCCAAAACCCGTAAACCTTTAGCACAGTCTACAGGTCATATTTATTGAGGAATTTCATTGTAACTTGGTGGGTTGACTTCATACAATGTCTAGATGAGAAAGTCCCCCTTTGGACATGATTGGGCAACTGTGACGGCTACAGGAGCCCGAAGCCCGAAAACCTTTAGCACAGCCTAGAGGTCATATTTATGCTACGATTTCATTGTAACTTGGTAGGATGACTCCAAATAATGTCTAGATGAGAACGTCCCATTTTGATCGCGATCATGCAGCCTTGATGGGTGCCCGAGCCCAAAAACCTTTAGCATAGGCAAAAGGTCATATTTATGGAAGGATTTCATTGTAACCTGTTAGGTTGACTCCATATAATGCCTAGATGATGACATCCCCTTTCGGTCGTGATTGGTCATTTGTGATGGCTACAAGTGCCTGAAGCCCGAAAACCTTGAGCACAGTCTACAGGTCATATTTATGAAGGGATTTCATTGTAACTTCTTAGGATCACTCCAGATGATGCTCAGATGAGATTGTCCCCTATGGTTGCGATCATTCACCCATGATGGCTGCCCAAGCCCGAAGCCCGAAAACCTTTAGCACAGTCTACAGGTCATATTTATGAAGGGATTTCATTGTAACTTGGCAGGTTAACTTCATATAATGTCTAGATGAGACCGTGCGATCATTCACCCATGATGGCTGCCCGAGCCCGAAGCCCAAAAACCTTTAGCACAATCTACAGGTCATATTTATGAAGGGATTTTATTGTAACTTGGTAGGTTAACTTCATATAATGTCTAGATGAGAACGTTCCCTTTTGGACATGATTGGGCAACTGTGACGGCTAAAAGTGCCCGAAGCCAGCAAACCTTTAGCACAGTCTACAGGTCATATTTATGGGGGGATTTCATTGTAACTTGGTAGGATGACTCCAAATAATGTCTAGATGAGAACGTCCCCTTTTGATCGCGATCATTCAGCCTTGATGGGTGCCTGAGCCCAAAAACCTTTAGCATAGGTAAAAGGTCATATTTATGGAAGGATTTCATTGTAACCTATTAGGTTGACTCCATATAATGCGTAGATGATGACATCCCCTTTTGGTCGAAATTGGTCAGCTGTGTTGGCTACAAGTGCCCGAAGCCCAAAAACCTTGAGCACAGTCTACAGGTCATATTTATGAAGGGATTTCATTGTAACTTCATAGGATCATTCCAGATGATGCCCAGATGAGATTGTCCCCTTTGGTTGCGATTATTCAACCATGATGGCTGCCCGAGCCTGAAGCCCGAAAACCTTAAGCACAGTCTACAAGTCATATTTGTGAAGGGATTTCATTGTAACTTGGTAGGTTGACTTCATATAATGTCTAGATGAGAACGTCCCCTTTTGGACATGTTTGGGCAACTTTGACGGCTAAAGGTGCCCGAAGCCCGAAAACCTTTAGCACTGTCTACAGGTCATATTTATGAAGGGATTTCATTGTAACTTGGTAGGTTGACTCCAAATAATGTCAAGATGAGAACGTCCCATTTTGGCCATGATCATTCAGCCTTGATGGGTGCCCGAGCCCAAAAACCTTTAGCATAGGCAAAAGGTTATATTTATAGAAGGATTTCATTGTAACATTGTTAGGTTGACTCCATATAATGCCTAGATGATGACATCCCCTTTTGGTCATGATTGGTCAACTGTGATGGCTACAGGTGCCCGAAGCCCGAAAACCTTGAACACCGTCTACAGGTCATATTTATGAAGGGATTTCATTGTAACTTCGCAGGATCACTCCAGATGATGCCCAGATCAGATTGTCCCCTTTGGTTGCGATCATTCAACCATGATGGCAGCCCCAGCCCGAAGTCCAAAAACCTTTAGCACAGTCTAAGGTCATATTTATGAAGGGATTTCATTGTAACTCGGTAGGTTGACTTCATATAATGTCTAGATGAGAACGTCCCCTTTTGGACACGAGTGGGCAACTGTGACGGCTTCAGGGGCCCAAAGCCCGAAAACCTTTAGAACAGTCTACAGGTCATAATTATGAAGGGATTTTATTGTAGCTTGGTAGGATGACTCCAAATAGTGTCCAGATGAGAACGTCCCCTTTCGGTCACGGTCATTCAGCCTTGATGGCTGCCTGAGCCCAAAAACCTTTAGCATGTCTGTAGGTCGTATTTATGGAAGGATTTCATTGTAACTTGTTAGGTTGACTCCATATAATGCCTAGATGATGACATCCCCTTTTGGTCGTGGTTGGTCAACTGTGATGTCTACAGGTGCCTGAAGCCCGAAAACATTTAGCACAGTCTACAGATCGTATTTATGGAGGGATTTCATTGTAACTTGGCAGGTTGACTTCATATAATGTCTAGATGAGAACGTCCCCTTTGGACGCAATTGGGAAACTTTCGGCTACAGGGGCCCGAAGCCCGAAAACCTTTAGCACAGTCTACAGGCCATATTTATGAAGGGATTTTAATGTAACTTGATAGGATGACTCATTTTGGAATAATTTCATTGTAATTTGGTAACTTTTTTTGATATATGTTAACTGTGAGGGCCACATATATTAACTGTGAGGTCATATTAACCCACCCCTCGGATCTTTAGTACAGTGTACACCTCATATTATTTTTATCATAAACATAGCATACAGGGAACAGAAATGAACATATTCCCAATTATCACAATTCTTGTCTTATTTCATAATCCTTTCATAAACATTGAACATTATCCTTTTCATCAAACACAACACACAAGTTAAGCTACAGTGTCATTGACACTTTCATTGTAAGTAAAAAGGGTATTCAAAAAACCGAGCGTTACCCCTTTTTGTGGTTGTTAATAGTGATACCCATCAAAAGTTGAACAATTTTTGTTTTCCCTGGATTTCTTTACAAACATCTGGTACGGTTTTCAAGAGAAAATGGCCATTGATAGGTCTTGGTGTCACATTACCAGTTGATTGGATAATTTATTGCAGTAAACATTTGTTAACCCTCCATGGGCTGCTAGATATCAAAATTTTGAAAAAATAGTCTGTTTTTGGACGCCACCATCAAATGGGAATGCAACAGAGAAACATAACTTCTTTTACCGGATGCAAAACTGACAGCAAAACATTTTTGCAAGTAAAGTGTATTCAAAAATTGAGGTCTGAACCCATTTTTGACTAGTTAAGGTGATATACCCCTTAAAAGCATAAAATTCCAGTTTTCTGTTGATTTCTCAAAAAATAATTTCAAGAAAAATTGACCAACCGCAGGTCTTGGAGTGACATTACAACTTGCATGGACAAAATATTTCGGTAAGCATTTGTTAACCCTCCAGAGGTTTCCAAGCATAGACATTTGGAGAAAATGGGCTGTTCTTGGGCAACCATAACACCAAATGTGTACCTGCGAGATAAACATAACCTCCTTCATTGGAAGTTGAATTCACCGAAGATCATTTTTGTAAGTAATGAAGGTATTCACAAAACTAAGCATTAACCCATTTAGGGCTGGTTACAGAGCGATGTCCCTCAACAAGGTTAAAAATTCATGTTGTCTGGGGATTTCTCTAAAAACATCACATAGATTTTCAAGAAAAGTTGTCCATTCTCAGATCTTAATGTGACATTACAAGTTGCATGTACAAAATATTCCAGTAAGCATTTGTTAACCCTATGCAGATTCTCAAACATCAAAATGTTGATAAAATGGGCTGTTTTTGCGTATCCACAGCACCCGAAGTTGAGAGGAGAGAGCAAAATAAGTGGAAGTAGAATTCACTGAGAATTATTTTTGGAAGCAATAAGAGTATTCAAAAAACAACACTTAACCCATTTTGGGCTGGATAAAGTATCATTCCCATCAAAAGCTTAAAATTCATGTTCTCCCTGGATTTCTCTGAAAACATCTTGTAGATTTTAAAGAAAAAATGTCCATTTTTGTGACATTACAAGTTGCATATATAAATATTCCTGTTAGCACTTGTTAACCTTCTACAAATTGCCAGATATCAATATTTTGGATACTTTTGATATAAAATGGTCCATTTTCAAATAGCCACAGCACTCAGTGGGTATGCGTCAAACAAACATAACTCCTTTTGTCAGTCATTGACTTGTTTGACGACGATATTGACATTAACCCACTCCACTGTTAATGATGTTTTTTACCTAAACAATTTTTTATCAAACTGAGTCATTTGAGACTACTATACTCACCTAAGTTTCTCATAACATCAATGAAGGAACTTCAGTGAGACAGTTAAAAACAATTCATCAGACACTGCAGGGTCATGAAAAATCATGGAATCTCATCGGGAAAAGCCATGATTCTCCAGAATCATAAATCTAGTTATGAATCTACTTTCATAATCTTTTCTTAAACATAAACATTATCCTTTTCACCAAACAACCCACACAGTCAAGTTAAGCTGCAGTGTCATTAACATAAAGATTTTTGTTCTGGATGGGAAGGAGGTCCATATTTCATTCGTGGGTCATAAGGCAAAGCATCATCTGGTGCATGTAGCATTAAGTTGGCTTCCCCAAGAAGAGGGAGAATGAAAAATGATGGCTTCTTTGCGCATGACCACAATGTTTTCCACAATGTTCTCCAGCTAATTATTCCTGAAATTTTGTATACACTCCTACAAATTTTGAGAAAGGGTATCCAGTTTGTAATGGCTCACAGGAGACTTCTGTAAGAGCTATAGCTGCATGTATGGGAAAAGGTATTTAACCACCATAAAACATGGACATCTATTATCTCCAGTAGTGGATGTTTATGTGTTATTTCAGAATGCTTGGTACCCTGGTTTCAGGACTTAGGAAAAATAATTGAATTTCAAAAAATAGATGGATGAGATGAAGGGGAATACTGGATTTCCTTAGAAGTCACATCCCTATAATAAAGTATATCTGTATGGGTCTAGTAGTATGACATCACATGCAGGGCTTTGACTGAATTCAGGGATTTTCATTACAGGGAGAACACTAAGATTGGCAGTTACAGTAGAACCTGTCTTGAGAGACCACCCTTTTTGACAGTCAAAAGTGGTCTCTCAAAATGAGTGGTCTCTCATGACAGGTCCATTACAGAGTAAAACAACCAAATGGTACCAAATTACATCAGTCTCTCAAGACAGGTGGTCTCTCATGACTGGTCTCTCAAGACAGGTATTACTGTACCCTCATCATTTGCATTGCTTCATTTGCAGATCAAATCAATTTGAACATGAAAACAAGTGTAGGGTATGGGGTGGGGAGAATCTGTACAAGTAGGGCATGTTGCTTCATCTGTATACTGCCATGTATTTATAACCCTACGTCAAATAACTTTTTTTCAATAACTCAATTTGTAAATTACAAAGGCAGATACAGCTGATTTGTTAGGTAAAGGGTTAAAAAAAAAGTTGATTTTGTTGCAATCAATATTTAATTGTGTCTTTCCTGCTTGTTTGAATAAAACAAATTCAGACCAATGTTTAAATAAAAGAAATTCAAGCTAAAACCAGAACTGTGATTAATACCGAAACCAAGGTAAAATTTCACAACCGAACAATCTCTATTTGGATTTGAATTCACACATAAACATCATCTCGAAGTCTGTATAATTATTTATCAGTGAGTAAATAGAACAGAGAACTTGAGTTGCATATATTTCAAGAAAAAACATTGCTGTTCCTTTAATCTAATGAATTGGCTGCATCTGCCCACTTATTTTACAAATTGGGCAGTTGAAATAAAATTATTTTTCAAATTATTTAAACAAAACCATATCGTGTGATTCCTTGGTGGATCGAGCTCGTTCAAATGAGGCAGCACTTGATATCGGTTTGATAAAATTTTTGTGAAAAACTTTATGAAAAATTAGAAGAAAAAAACAAGACAAATTTTGATATTGTGTACATTCGGTAAAGAGTTAGGCCTCTGCACACTGATGTTGTAATATCAAACTGTTAAGGTGCAAATTTTTCCCACAATGCAACTAGAAATTTAACCAATATAATCTTGTTATACCCCCCGTAAACAAAGTTTGGGGGGTATATAGGAATCACCCTGTCTGTCCGTCCATCCCTCACCTCTCTGTCCATCCTCGTAAGCGCAACTCCTCCTAAACCGGTTGAAGAATTTTCGTGAAACATTACACAATGGAAAAAACTCCATATGAAGATGTGCATGAAGCAATATAATTCCGTTCTGACTTTTCCAAGGGGAGATAATCTAACTTATACATTTCATCCATCCTTGTAAGCGCAACTCCTCCTAAACCGTTTGAAGAATTTTCATGAAACTTTAAACAATGGAAGAACTCCATATGAAGATGTGCATGAAGCAATATAATTCCGTTCTGACATTTCCAAGGGGATATAATCTAACTTATACATTTCAGGCGCGGGGGGTATCACTTTGTGAGTTTGCTCACACTACCTCTAGTTTGAAGGAGCTCTTTGAATGCTGTCAAACAAGACATAATTGATTAAATTCCTACTGGCATTATCAGAAAAAAAATTGTACTTGAAATGTCAGTACTTTGATATCAGTGTGCTGAAATTAGCAGTTATCAGTTGTAATATATCAGTTGACATCAGCATACAGAAGTTAGTAGTTATCAGTTATCCATTATCAGTTGCAATATGCCAGTTGACATCAGCATGCAGATGTTAGCAGTTATCAGTTACAATATATCAGTTGACATCAGTGTGCTGAAGTTATCAGTTGTAATATATCAGTTGACATCAGCAGGCAGATGTTAGTAGTTATCAAGTACAATATATCAGTTGAAAACAGCGTGCTGAAGTTATCAGTTGTAATATATCAGTTGACATCAGCATGCAGATGTTAGCAGTTATCTATTAAATATTATCTGTTGAAAGCAGTGTGCTGAAGTAAAAAGTTGTAGTATTCAGTTGACATCAGCATGCAGAATTTAGCAGTCATAGTTACAATACAGCATTTGACATCAGTGTGCTGACATTAGCAATTGTAATAGATCATTTGCAATATATCAGTTGACATCAGTGTACTGAAGTTAGCAGTCATCAGTAACAATATATCAGTTGACATCAATATGCTGAAGTCGGCAGTTATCAGTTACACTATTTCTTTTCAACCTACTCACAGTTGTTGACAATTGGCTGTAACCTAAATGCAAGCCCTACTTCGGAACTAACTCAAGCTTTTAGAGAACTTTTCCAAACAAGTTGGAAAAGTAATAGAGTGCAAAAGCACGAAAAAGATCGAAAAAAGGGTCGAGTGAGACCAGCGCTCGAAATTACAGGTACTTTCTCTGCACACCTCTTGCGTTTACCGAGGTCATGCGCAATGACCGTGACGTCAATTCCTTTTATTTCCGCCATTTGTACATGGTCGGAAATTTTTTGTGACTCGTGCTACTTTGCTGTTATTCTTCGTGAACAACTTCTTTTATGTGCTCTGCTTTTCATTGAGTACAATTGGATTGTATCCTTTTATCAAGCTATCCAAAATTGTTTTTGATTAATGTTATTTTTGATCATTATTGCTTGTTTTCTTCACACTAAATCTTGTTTTAACCCCCACGTGTGAACACGACCTTTGTGCTGTTTTCCGTCGACGGGAATCTTGATTCCATTTTCATTCATATAATGCCAAAGACTATTCCTTGTACCTCTTGCTTGCAAGTGAAGCATGTGGACGACTCTCATTCCACATGTGTCACATGCAACAATTGCACTCAGACCCAATCATGTGGTATTTGTGGGGCTTGGTCCTCTAAATTCAGGACTTCTGTTAACAAGGTGGTTCTGTCCAGAGCTAGAACCCCTCGTTCTCGGGGTAAGGGTAGCCGTGCCGTAGCAGACATTTCTGCTGGTGCACGTGGTGACTCTGTCACACAGGATTCTAATCTGTCTTCTGTGGCGAGTTCCTCTGCAACTGTTGATGGTGCTAGTTCAGTGATACCTGACGTGGAGACCGTGGTCTCTTTGTCTTCTGATGTCACTCTTGAGGCATCTGTTTTTGTAGAGAGCTTCTCCGAGGTCAGCTCGGTGACCCTCTCCTATCTGCCTCCTACGCCGTCGACAGTTGCTGAGGAAGTTGTTACTACAGATCCTATTCTGTCTGATGGTGGCTCTTCCATCTCCTCTGGGGATGGTCTACAGTCTCTGGGGACCGAGGCTGTATCTGCTGGTGTGTCTGAGTGCTCTCAGCCTCCCCTAGCCTCGCAGCGGGGCTGTGCGGGTTTGCTGTCTGCTCCGTCTCATCTGGCTAGGTTTGCTCCTATTCGGCTGAGCCGGTCGGTTGCTTCGGAAGTGATTCCTCATCCCTTGAGTGAATCGTTTATTGTTCCTCTTTCCCCTGCTAGTGTGCCACCTAGCAGGATGGTGTTGGGACGTTGGCATCCAGGGCCTGATGTTCGGCAGCTGTCAGTGACAGCCCCTGTTAGCTGTCACTCTCGGAACCTTCCTCTGGTGATTCCTCACTGTGTTCCGAGTCTGGGTGTCGATCGATGCTTGCCGTCGGTCTCAGAGGATGGGCAGTTGGGGCCGACTGCCGCGCAGAGGCCAATGACAGGTTCCTGTCATTCTTGGGACAATCCTCCGGTGTCTTCTCACCGTGTCCTAGGTCCAGCTACCGATCGATGTGCGCCGTCGGTCTCTTTCGAGGATTTGCAGGCAGGACCTTCTGTTTCTTCTGTTTCGCAGAGGTCAGTGATGGCCCCTGGGCATCACAATCGGGACTATCCTCCGGTGTCTTCTCACCATATCCCTATTCTGTCTGCCGATCGACGTTCGACGTCGGTCTCTTCTGAGGATTTGGGTTCTTCTACCAGAAGAGTCCATTGGGAGGACACTCCATTGGGCGATGCTGCTGTGACGGATTCTCAGGGTGACCTGCGTCCGGCCGTTTTGGCGCTCACCCGGTTTCTTTCTGGCAACCCTCAAGTTGGCCTCCCTGTGCCTCCTGAGGCACAACCTCCTTTGGTCGGTCGCCGAGATGTCTCGCCTGGCCCCTTGGATACTGCTCAGTCTTTCCAGGAGGTTTCTGCTGGTCAGCCCGAGTTGGGCTACGTATCCTCTGCTACGGAGGATGACGATTATCTTGACAGTCTTGGGGCAGGCTTTGGATTTCGCCCACGGCTTATTGCCAGAAGTTCAACCTTCAGACCAGCCATCTGTGACCGTCCGGCCGTGGTCCACTGTGGAGCGCCGTAACCCTGTTGAGCCTTTTAGCTCTGAGGCTTTGCGTCCTCTGCAGTCGGCTCAGGTTGTTGAGTCCTTCTAGGGCTTAGACGCCAAAATGCATTCTAAGGCCCTCAAGGGTTCCTTCTTTTCTAGAGCTGATGCCTTTCTGCCTCCATCGCGGTTTCGTGTTTACAATTCTGTCTCTCCACCAGTCTTCCAAGGATGACTAATGTGGATGAGGATTCTTCTTCCCTCGGGATAACTAAGCTTAAGTTGGCAGTTCTCCCGATGTCGGTAGTTGAATCTATGGTGGGCCTGTCCCGAGAGATGCTGGGTATGTTATCTCTCGCAGACCATGTCGTCGCTGCTCTGGCTGAATATTTTCCAGCAGGGGAGTTTGATGATGCTCAGGTGCCTTTTCGCGTTTTGTCACAGGCTCTTATGAGCTCACGCATTTAAAATGGCTAATTTGGAGCTGGCATGCCGGGATGCGGTGTTGGATTCTTCTCCATCCCTTCCTTCTGAGCAACGTGCTGTTCTGAGGTCTGCCTCTTTGGTGGGACCTCAGTTGTTCCATGGTTCCATGGAAGCTGTTCGTGGCGAAGTTCTTCTTCATTCGAAGGACCAGCTTTTGCTGCGACAGCTTGACCAACCTGCTGCTGCGGGTGGTGGTCGTTCCAGGCCCGCCAAGCGTGCTGCTGCGTCTGCCTCGTCGGCGACGTCGGCTAGGCCTTCGGCTCTGTCTGCTCCTTCTGCACATAAAAAGCGCCGACGTGGCCAGGCTCTCTGGCAGCCTCAGGTAGGAAAGTCTCGGGACTCTGTCACTTCCCGAGGTGGTTTCTCCTCTCGGGGGCCTCATTGAGGCCGCAAGTGAAGGTTCTCACCTCGATTCGCCTCCAGTCGGGGGAAGGCTGTCGCTGTTTTACGACGGTTGGACAGAGATAACGTCGGACCCTTGGGTCCTCGACGTCATTCAATCCGGTCTGCGACTGTCCTTCCATCGGCACCCCAGTTTATCTCGGGTGCCCCTCCCGACTCAGGTCCCTTTTGATTCTCTGCGTCGGGACCTTCTGGTTCAGGAGATCGACAATCTCCTCTCCAAAGGGGCGGTCGAGGTGGTCAGGAACACCCTTTCACCGGGGTTTTACTCGAGACTTTTCTTGGTGCCGAAGAAAAACTGCCAATTTCGTCCTGTCATCGATCTGAGTATCCTGAACGAGTTCAATATAGCTCCTCGTTTCAGTATGGAGACTTTCCGGTCGGTTCGACATTCAGTTCATCAGGGCGACTTTGCTGCCAGTATCGACCTGAAGGATGCCTACTTCCATGTATCCATTCATCTGGCGTCACAGAAATACCTTCGGGTCTCGTTTCGGGATCGAGTTTATCAATTCAGAGCTCTCCATTTGGTTTGAACCTAGCTCCTTGGGCCTTCACCCGACTGATGTCACATGTGCTTGCTTTCCACCATACTCAGTCGACTGTGACTTTGTCAGCCCACCTGGACGACATCCTCCAACGGCACCACGATGCTGCTGTTCTGGAGTTAGATGTCCCGCAGTTTCTTTGCCTTCTAGCGCCGCTGGGTTTCAGAATCAATCGCGAGAAGTCAGACCTCCTTCCTTCTCAGCGATTCCGTCATTTGGGGATGGATTTCGACACTCTTCACAATGTAGTGTCGGTCCCCCATGCTCGGGCGACGATTCTTTCTGCCTTGACTCGGAACCTGCTTCAATCTTCCTCGGTCTCGGCCAGGACTTTCCTTCGGATGCTGGGCCTTTGCGGTTTGGTGACAGATCTCATTCCACTCGGTCGCTTGTTTGTCCGACCTCTCCAACACTTCCTGTTGGATCATTGGCATCCGAATGTAGATCCGCTGGACCTGGAACTCACTATTCCTCGGTCTCTGCTTTGTCACCTCCACCCTTGGCCGATATTCCCTGGCTGACACAGGGTGTTCCGTTGGATCTTCCTTTGGCCGATCGCATCCTTACTGCGGATGCCAGCGATCGGGGCTGGGGTGCGACATTGGATCCTCTCGGTCTGTCTTCTCACGGCATTTGGACAGCGAGCAGGTGGGCCTTCATATCAACCAGAAGGATCTCCTTGCTCTTCTGTTGAGTTTTCGGCTTTGGATCCCTCATCTGTCGGACCATTTTGTCCTACTTCTTTCAGACAATTCGACAGTAGTGGCCTACATACGGAATCAAGGAGGCACACATTTGATTCCCATGTATCGGCTGTCTCGGGTTCTTCTTCTGTTGGCACGGGATGTGAACGCTTGGGTGTCCATTTGACACATTCCCGGGTGTCTCAACGTCCTAGCAGACTCCCTGTCCCGACGCGACAGTGTCCTTCCAACCGAATGGATGCTACATTGGTCGGTGTTTCAGCCGATTTGCGAGTAGTGGGGCCGTCCTCAGGTCGACCTTTTCGCTACTCGCTGGAATCATCAGGTAGAGACCTTTGTCTCCTCTTGTCCAGATCCTCTGGCATTTGCAGTCAACGCTCTGTCTCTGGACTGGACAGGTTGGATCGGCTATGCCTTTCCTCCTACACCGATTCTTCCTCAAGTATTAGCGAAGATTCGTGCTTGCAGTTGCAGGATTATTCTGATGACACCTCTGTCTCCACAGAGGGTGTGGATCAATCTGCTGCGACCTCTGTTGGCAGATCGGCCGATTCGTCTACCTCTGCGCCGCGTTCTTCTTTCCCAGGGTCATCCCAGGAAGTATCACAACAACCTGGCGAGCCTGTCCCTTCACGCCTGTCTTTTATCAGGTCCAGTCTCTGACGTAGAAGTTTTTCAAGACGAACAGTGGGGTGCATTGCACTGGCATGACTTATGCTGCGAAGTGAAAGGTTTACTGCCGCTGGTGTGCAGATCACAATGTGGATTACCGTGATCCGTCATTCGCTCAAATTGCCGATTTTCTGGTATATCTTTTTGACTCCAAGGGCCTCCAGCCTATTATGATTAAGGGCTATCGGTCTATGCTGTCTGATACTTTCTCTTATGTGGGAAAGCGGTAATCTTTTTCTCTCCAAACTCATTCGGCACTTTTCTTTGAAGAGGCCTCGAGTTTGCATCTTACACCCAAGTGGAACTTGGCATGGGTGTTGCATTGTTTGGAGGGGGGCGCCATTCGAGCCTTTATCTGAGACCGATATGCGTTTTCTCACCTATAAGACAGCTTTTCTTCTAGCATTTGCTTCTGCTTGACGAGTCCGTGAGCTTCATGCACTATCTGTTGATTCTGCCTTCTTCAGAAATGAGGCTAACAGTGTCACCTTCTCTACTGATTGCTCTTTTCTGGCTAAGAATCAGCTTCCTGATTCAGTACCTCCTCCCATCTGCATTCTGGCTCTCCCTGCTGTCGATGGCCGGAGACCTCTTCTTTGTCCTGTTCGTGCGATCAAGACTTACATTACTCACAGTCAGTTCATTCGGAGGGGTCGGAAGAGATTCTTTCTATCTCTCATTCCTAAGAGGCAGTCTACCTCTTCCCATTTTATTTCCAGGTGGATCTGTCTTGCAATCAAGCTGGCTTATTCGGATCTTGTTTTGAACCGGTTTAATGCTCATGAGGTTCATGCCATTTCTACATCCTGGGCGTTCTCCAATTCTGCTTCGCTCCGGGATGTTATGAATGCGGCTTACTGGAGGAATGCCTCTACCTTCTCCTCCTTTTATCTCCACCACTTTCAGCAGCAATCTGAGGACCTTTATTCTTTAGGCCCTCTCGTTGCTGCTCAGGCTGTTGTGCACCCTCGTTAAAATTGTTTTTATCGAGGTTGTGCTTCGCTCAGCCTTGTTCTTTTCAGGTGCCTTCTCTCTATCTTCATTACAGGTTTCGCTTTTGTTCTCTGCCATCCTTGCTTTTCTTTCTGCTACTCTTGTTGGTATTGGTTATGTGATTCACCTCCTCCTATTGTTTATTCAGCCAATTGTAAACAATTGTGAGTAGGTTGAAAAGAAATTAAAATTTTTTAGTAAATTTTGTTTCTTAACATACCTACCACAATTGTTTACCGGAGGCCCACCCTCCTTGGGGATATCTTTGATATCGATGCCTCCCCGCTAAATCACAAACTACTCGTTGGCGGAAATACGGAATTGACGTCACGGTTGTTGCACATGTGCTCGGTAAACGCAAGAGGTGTGCAGAGAGAGAGTACCTGTAATTTCTAGCGCTGGTCTCGCTCGGCCCTTTTTTCGATCTTTTTCGTGCTTTTGCACTCTATTACTTTTCCAACTTGTTTGGAAAAGTTCTCTAAAAGCTTGAGTTACTTCCGAAGTAGGGCTTGCACTTACATTACAGCCAATTGTAAACAATTGTGGTAGGTATGTTAAGAAACAAAATTTACTAAAAAATTTTAATATCTGTTGACATCGGTGTGCTGAAGTTAGCAGTTATCAGTTGCAATATATCAGTTCACATCAGTGTGCTGAAGTTGGCACTTATCAGTTACAGTATATTAGTTGTTGACATCAGTGTGCTGAAGTTAGCAGTTGTAATAGATTAGTTGCATTATATCAGTTCACTTCACTGTACTGAAGTTAGCAGCTCATCAGTTACAATATGTCATGTCAGTTGACATCAGTATGCTGAAGTTAGCAGTTTATCAGTTGTAATATAACAGTTGATATCAGTGTGCTGACGTTAGCAGTTATCAGTTGCAATGTATTAGTTGAAATCAGTATGCTGAAGTCACCAGTTATCAGCTGCAGTATATCAATTGACGCCAGTATACTGAAGTTATCGCTTATCAGTTGCAATATATCAATTGACATCAACATTCTGAGGTTAACAGTTATCTATTGCAATATATCAGTTGACATCAGTGTGCAGAAGTTAGCAGTTGTAATATATTCAAAGTTTACTGGAGGAGTATTCATGGTTTCATTCACCATAGAAGAGTATTTATGGCTCGCTTTCTTTTTTGATTTTTGTTTCAGGTTTTACAAGCATTCATCGACAAGTGTTTAAACAGAGCTGCAGAGTTTCAGTATAAAAGTATAGCAATTCCAGCATTGGGAACTGGAGTTCTTGGTTATCCACCTGATCTTGTGGCAAGAGCAATGTTCCAGTCTGTACACCAGTTTGATAATGCTAACCCTGATGCATCTGTCAAAAATGTTTATTTTGTTCTGTATCAAGGTGACAAAATGACAACAGAGGTATGAACAATACATAAGGCCTAAAAAAGTTTAAAATCTGGCTGTCTAATGCTCTCTTTTTATAACCATTGCAAACCATAAAAATAAAAAGTCAGAGTGAGCTATAGTGCTAACTGTTTGTCTGACGATCATCTGTCCTCTGTGAACATGGTGTTCACCACTTCTCCAAACCCCTGAACCAAATTCAATGAACTTTGAGGTGATTTTTAGCTCACCTGAGCGAAGCTCAAGGGGAGCTTTACTAATCACTTTCTGTCCGTCGTCCGTCGTCGTCCGTCCGGCGTTAACTTTACATTATCGACTTCTCCTCCTAAACCACTAGCCCAATTTTATTCAAATGTTGGCTAAATGTTTATTACCTAATGCCAATTCAGATTTGTTCAAATGAAGTTGCCCCTCCTCCTGGGTGGTGCCACGTCCCCAAGGGGCACCAAAATCTTTGTAAATCTTCTTCTCATGAACCAGCAGTAGCAGAGACTTGATATTTGGTGTGCAGCTTCCTTTTGAGGAGTAGACTCAGATTTGTTCAAGAGAAGTTTGTGGGGCTATACTTGGCGTCGTTATGGGAGGGGCAAAATTTTTTGCCCCGCCCAAAATTTCTATTTTCCAAACCGAGAGGCTGATTTGAACCAAATTTTATGTGAGGGCTTATTGGGTCATGAGTACTTGATTTATGCAAAAAAAAATTTTCCCGCAGCCCCGTGGGAACCGCAGGAGCTAAAAATAGAAAAAATTTAAAACGCCCATATCTCCAAAACTGCACGGCACTGAGAATTTTTATTTGGTGTGCAGCTTCCTTAGGACCAACAGAAAGGATTGGTAAAAAAAAATTGCCATCGGTTTTATCATAGGGTACAGTTTCGAGACTTTGAAAAAGTGCTGAGTCAGCACTTTTTAACACTGTAGGCAATTGGAAAAACATTAAAAAATCTTCTTCTCCAGATCCAGCAGGCAGAATCTTTTGATATTTGGTATGCAACATTGTAGGGTGGATCTGATTCAAGTTTGTTCAAATCGGCCCCCTGGGTTCATATTTGGGCTCAGTATAGGAGCCCGATTTCGAACTTAGTGCATTTCAGGCAAATTTCTTAAAAAATCTTCTTCTCCAGATCCAGCAGGCAGAATCTTTTGATATTTGGTATGCAACATTGTGGGGTGGATCTGATTCAAGTTTGTTCAAATCGGCCCTCTGGGTTTATATTTGGGCTCAGTATAGGAGCCCAAATTTGAACTTACTGCATTTCAGGCAAATTTCTTTGAAAATCTTCTTCTCCAGATCCAGCAGGCAGAATCTTTTGATATTTGGCATGCAACATTGTAGGGTGGATCTGATTCAAGTTTGTTCAAATCGGCTCCCTAGATTCATATTTGGGCTCACTATAGGAGCTTGAATTCGAACTTAGTGCATTTCAGGCACATTTCTTCAAAAATCTTCTTCTCCAGATCCAGCACGCAGAATCTTTTGATATTTGGTATGCTACGTTGCGGGGTAGATCTGATTCAAGTTTGTTCAAATCGGCCCCCTGGATTCATATTTGGGCTTACTATAGAAGCCCGAATTCGAACTTAGTGCATTTCAGGCAAATTTCTTAAAAAATCTTCTTCTCCAGATCCAGCAGGCAGAATCTTTTGATATTTGGTAAGCAACATTGTGGGGTGGATCTGATTCAAGTTTGTTCAAATCGGATCTCTGGGTTAATATTTGGGCTCAGTATAGGAGCCCAATTTCGAACTTAGTGCATTTCAGGCAAATTTCTTAAAAAATCTTCTTCTCCAGATCCAGCAGGCAGAATCTTTTGATATTTGGTATGCAACATTGTAGGGTGGATCTGATTCAAGTTTGTTCAAATCGGCCCCCTGGGTTCATATTTGGGCTCAGTATAGAAGCCCGATTTCGAACTTAGTGCATTTAGGCAAATTTCTTAAAAAATCTTCTTCTCCAGATCCAGCAGGCAGAATCTTTTGATATTTGGTATGCAACATTGTGGGGTGGATCTGATTCAAGTTTGTTCAAATCGGCTTCCTAGATTCATATTTGGGCTCACTATAGAAGCTCGAATTTGAACTTAGTGCATTTCATGCAAATTTCTTAAAAAATCTTCTTCTCCAGATCCAGCAGGCAGAATCTTTTCATATTTGGTAAGCAACATTGTGGGGTGGATCTGATTCAAGTTTGTTCAAATCGGCCCCCTGGGTTTATATTTGGGCTCAGTATAGGAGCCCAAATTTGAACTTAGTGCATTTCAAGCAAATTTATTAAAAAATCTTCTTCTCCAGATCCAGCAGGCAGAATCTTTTGATATTTGGTATGCAACATTGTGGGATGGATCTGATTCAAGTTTGTTCAAATCTGCTTCCTAGATTCATATTTGGGCTCACTATAGAAGCTCGAATTTGAACTTAGTGCATTTCATGCAAATTTCTTAAAAAATCTTCTTCTCCAGATCCAGCAGGCAGAATCTTTTCATATTTGGTAAGCAACATTGTGGGGTGGATCTGATTCAAGTTTGTTCAAATCGGCCCCCTGGGTTTATATTTGGGCTCAGTATAGGAGCCCAAATTTGAACTTAGTGCATTTCAAGCAAATTTCTTAAAAAATGTTCTTCTCCAGATCCAGTAGGCAGAATCTTTTGATATTTGGTATGCAACATTGTGGGATGGATCTGATGCAAATTTGTTCAAATCGGCTCCCTAGATTCATATTTGGGCTTACTATAGAAGCTCGAATTCGAACTTAGTGCATTTCAGGCAAATTTCTTAAAAAATCATCTTCTCCAGATCCAGCAGGCAGAATCTTTTGATATTTGGTATGCAACATTGCGGGGTGGATCTGATTCAAGTTTGTTCAAATCGGCCCCCTGGATTCATATTTGGGCTCACTATAGAAGCTCGAATTCAAACTTAGTGTATTTCGGGCAAATTTCTTCAAAAATCTTCTTCTCCAGATCCAGCAGGCAGAATCTTTTGATATTTGGTATGCAACATTGCGGGGTGGATCTGATTCAAGTTTGTTCAAATCGGCCCCCTGGATTCATATTTGGGCTTAATATAGAAGCCTGAATTCGCACTTAGTGCATTTCGGGCAAATTTATTAAAAAATCTTCTTCTCCAGATCCAGCAGGCAGAATCTTTTGATATTTGGTATGCAACATTGTGGGGTGGATCTGTTTCAAGTTTGTTCAAATCGGCTTCCTAGTTTCATATTTGGGCTCACTATAGAAGCTCGAATTCGAACTTAGTGCATTTCAGGCAAATTTCTTAAAAAATCTTCTTCTCCAGATCTAGCTTCAGAATCTTTTCATATTTGGTAAGCAACATTGTGGGGTGGATCTGATTCAAGTTTGTTCAAATCGGCCCCCTGGGTTTATATTTGGGCTCCGTATAGGAGCCCAAATTTTAACTTAGTGCATTTCAGGCATATTTCTTAAAAAATCATCTTCTCCAGATCCAGCAGGCAGAATCTTTTGATATTTGGTATGCAACATTGTGGGGTGGATCTGATTGTGATTCATGAACGTATTTATTTGTAAAGTTGATAGACTCTTAGACAAAATTTGCAGAAAAGATCTACTATAGAAGGGGTGGTATCCAGGGTGAACCGTTTACCCAAATCTAGCAGTACTAATGCATTATTCACACAAATCTCCGTTCAAATTTTATGACCCTTCATTGGAACACACGCATTCATTCCAACAAAGGTCATATGCCATGTTTTCGAGACAAAAGAATAAAAATTTTAGTTATTCATGAAATTTTTAGGCAACTGTTGTCTGTTATTCACATTGCTTCATGAAATTTCAGTACTTTTAGAAGTTACCTCAGTAATCAAGGGTTAATTCCCCTTAATTAAATGTCGCCTCTAAAAAACAACCACTTTGCATATCTTACCTTTTTACCAGCATAACTGCCAAAACTTGTCAGCATTCTTCGCAAAAATCGCTATTCAAATTTTAATTTTTGTCTCTTAAACATACATGTACTTATCGCTTGTAAATACCCCATTGGAATGAGCTTTTTGAGCTCATTCCAATGAGAGGTCGCACACCATGCTTTTTGAGTCAAAAAAGCAATTTTTTAGTTATTCCAGAATTTCGTACGTAAAACACAGCTTTATGACTTCACATTAAAATGAGCTCTCTAAGCTTGTTCCAATCAACATTCACGCACTATGTCTTTCACACAAAAAATAAAATTTTCCATTTATTCAGGAATTTTGTTTGCAAGAACACTCTTACCCCCCCCCCCCCTCCCCCCCACACACACACACACACACACACACACAAACACAGACACACACATCTAAAAGTTCGGCAGCAAAAAAACAGTTACTTCAATTTTTAAATGCATTATAGGAACAACTTGCCTAATCAAATTTAAATACTTTTGCATCATTCTGTATCTAGAACAAACCATTTACCATATCTTTACGCAAAATTCTCCAGCATTCTGCAGCATCATTCACAAAAAAACACCATTATTTATATATTCACATTTCTGTCTCAAAAATATACCTGATCTTCCCATACCCCTATTGGAATAAGCTGTTTGAGCTTGTTCCAATGATGATAAAAAAAACTAATATTTTGGAAAATTTGTGAAAATTTTTGTTTTCTTGCATGCAAATATGTACATGTAGCACATGGAAGATATCCACAGTTGGGGAGAGATGTCCAAGGCTATCTCTTCACATTCCTTGTTTGTGCTTCATGCTAAACCAGTTTGTCTGCAGAGATAAATTTGCTTTATTAAAAATCATTGGAGATTGTCCACACACCAATGATTTTAAATAAAACTAATTTTAGGTAACAAATGTTGAACTTCAAACAAAATCTATCACTCAACCAGTTAATGTTGATGAGGCATGACATGGTGAAGGTGACCTAAAATACTTCTTAGAGTCACTTTGTCAGGTGAGCGATTAAGGCCACGTGGGGCCTCTTGTTTTATGACCCCCAACTTGGGTCGGGTGGCATATAGTGACTGAAGTGTGCGTGTGTCTGTGTGTGTGTCCGAGCCAATGACTCGAAAACTGTTAGGGCCACAGTCATCAAACTTCACACAATTATAAAGGACCATGGGAGGATGTGTCACACACCATAGCCGGGTTCGTACCATCAAGGTCACATTAATAATCTGTCAATATTCATGTCTCAGCATAACTCAGAAACGAATCATAGTACTATTGTTAAACTTTTTACAAATGTTAAGGACAGCAGAAGATGTGTCATGTGTAATAGTTTCCGCCGCATTTGCAAGGTGAAGGTCACAGGGGAGTGGGGGGGGGGGGGGGGGGCATGCATTACCTTAGTAACATTCTTCTTGTTGTTACAACATTGCATTTTGATTTTGTTGAAATCAAGATGCCCGTTCCTGTACTGAGAGAATTAGGGAAAATGCTCCCAAGTATTTAAAAAACTTATCGTGAACTGATTGATACAATGCCTTGATATTTGGTACTGAGCTTTCTTTTGAGTTATCCATCAAACAGAAATTTTTTTGTGTGGTATACAACAGCCTTATGGTATATGGTATACAACAGCCTTCTGGGGTCAGATTCAAATCCCTGGGTGCTTATTTGGGCTATGGTTCACGCAGCTCAATCAAAAACTGGACAACTTCACCCCACTCTGGATATCTTCCCCAATGAATTAATCTAATTTTGTTTCATACACTATTATTTGACAATATATGATTACATTTGATATTAAGCTGCTAAACCCTTGTATAGATTTATTCAGGAACACATAACAAAATGTGGAACAAGTTCGGGAGAGAAATATTATGAATGAAACTTAGAAACAGTTTATCTTCCCCCTCGCACTGTCAAATTCTTTTTAAAAAAAGTTAAAAATGTGCTACTATTGGCTGTTTCTTATTCATTAGCAAACAAATATTAATACAGTATTCCAAAATTTGTTTTCACGGTTGCTAAATATTTTGACATGGTGAGGGGGAAGATATCCAGGCCTAGACATCTTCCCCTCTCACCCTGTTAAATCGGAAAAAACTGTTACCAGGATTGGAAGATTGGCTCATTCTAATTCAGTGAGGCATCAGATGTTTCTATTTTGCCAAGAAAATGCTACATTGTATAGAACAAACAGTTGAAGGGGAGGATAATGGGACCTGGACATCTTCCCCTCCATCCCCTTCTTAAAAACTGCTGCAAAGGTTCTAAGACTATTTTTAGTCTATTAGTCTACTTTTTTAAGTCTATTTTTAATTCATTTTTCCTTTTATTTAACAGTATAAGCTTTTTTTTCTTTCAAGTTTTCTGTATTATATTTTGACTAAGGATTATATTTTGACAAAGGAGGGGGATGATAATCAGGCCTGGATATCCCCCCCCCCCCCCCCCCACACACTCACTCTCCCGATATCTTGTCAAAGTCTTGTAGACATTCATACAACCTTTACAACCACTGTTTGGACTCTGTCATGGTTGGGTGCAAGTGTAAATAAAATCTGTTTGTTTTTTTCAAATGGTTGCTATGATTTTTGAATGGGTGAGGGAGAAGATAATCTGGCCTGAACATCTTCCCCTCCTCCTCCCCCCCCCCCGTTCCATTTTTGTCCAAAAATTTGCTACGAAGTTTCTAAGATTGTCTGTTTCTAATTCATTGCTCTTGTTATTTAACAGTACAAGATTGGAAGAATCTTTTCCTTCCAATTTGACTTGTGGGGAGAGGGAGGCTGGATATCATTCCTCCATCTTGTCAGCGTCATGTAGCCATTCATTCGATCTTTACAACCATTGCTTGGACTTAGATATAGTTTAGTGAGTGTGTAAATAAAACTTTTATTTTCAAATGGTTGCTATATGGGAATGGGTGGAGGGGAAGATAATCATATTTTTGCATGAACTTAATAGGAAATGTATAAATGTATGTATTGAAGAGTTTGAATAACTTTTTCAATATTAATTAATGTAATGAAAATTCAGTAAATAAATGTTATGTTATAAGTAGTTTTATTTTAATTTTTTTTTGATGGGGGGTTGTGGAGGGAGGAATATCCAGGGTGAAGGAGATATCCTAGGATAATTCCCCAGGGATGGACATCTTCCCCAGGGGATGATTTCTGGAGGTGGGGGAGGAGGATATTTGGCACACCAGATTCTCCATGCAAATATGGGATTCTCAGAGAATGCTATGAGATTCTCAGAGAAAAAATCGTGAAAAATCCATAGCCACTAATCTATATTTGGCATTTTTATTGCAAGAAAAGATATATGGAAAGGTAGGTACCAATACATTTACCTTTATCCAGTAGTTTAACTATCCCTTTGAAGTCCTGTTAATGAACAGTATCTCTTACTGTCCATTCAATGGGAGAAAAAGGCTGCACATAAGTGGAGGGTCCACTGAATTTTTGGCTTTGCTCCAGTACGAGTGGTCTTTTATTAAATTTTTGGGGTTTTCATATGAGCTTATAGGCCTATAATCACAGCAGAGCATCTTTCCAATTGAGATGCCCAGGTTACATGCCCTTCATTGCTCCGAAATATTGAAAATTTTTCGATTTCTTGGGGATGGTGTAAAACAAGAAGGACAACGTGGCACGTCAGTGAGTGACAATGGGATTTCAGGGCGACAAGGGAAGTTTCACATCAGCTGAAGCCCCTCCGGTGAGGCAAAATTCAAACCTTTTTAACCAATACCTCAAATCTAAATGTTATAGATCAGTTTCTGATATTAGAGTGACATCCACATAACAATTTGGACCAAAACAATAACCAAATCTTGGCACTCTCTACAAGCAGGTTCTGGCAATAATCAGTAATGCATAAAGCCATTATCGGATCTGAAATTGAAATTGATATCTCCAGT
Source organism: Pictodentalium vernedei (assembly GCA_031216915.1). Lineage (NCBI taxonomy): Eukaryota > Metazoa > Mollusca > Scaphopoda > Dentaliida > Dentaliidae > Pictodentalium > Pictodentalium vernedei. Next base: position 271,070,858 of record CM062295.1, read on the forward strand.
GATTCTGATGTTGAAAATCTCAGTCTCCTACCAAAACAATCACTCTTATATTTTGTTTGTTGCAGATGTCAAAATTTAAGAAACAAAAACTGATTTGATTTGGTATCCCACAGCTCGCCAAGCATAAATCATTATATTCCAAAATAGCAACTGCAATGTAGCAAATTCAGATATTTTAGGAGCTTTACCAATCGGGCTACCGGAACCACATTATGGAGTCTCTTACCCCTCAATGGGGGATTGATGGGCCTCTTATAGGCTACCCAGACACAACATGGGGCCAAACCAAAAGACATCGACTTGGCTGCAGACTGCCAAGGTCTAACATAACCCAGGCGACTAACCAGTCTAACACAAGAACATCCTTTAATACCCACGTCTATTTTATTCACCTGGAATGAATTAATTTTTTGTGTTATTTAACAGACTCCATTATCAAATGCCAGTTGGAAGTTTGGTCGTGTTGATTGAGCAGTGTGTGGTTGGTTGTCCCAATTTTTACCTATTGCATTTTAAAAAATTTCTTCTTCAGATCCTCCATTCAGATGTTGCTGACCCCTCCCCTCCCCCCCCTCCCACCACCACCTTGTGGTAAGTGTATCAGCATTTGTTTACTGTGGTAAACAAGCTCTGTTATATTGGCGAAATGGGCCGTAGCCACTAATACTTGGGGTGGAATCCTCTGAATGGGCATAAATGATTGACCAAACTCCATGTTGTGAGGAAGCTAGGTGACTCAGTGGTTATGGCATTGAACTTCAAACCAAAAGGTCCACAGTTCGATTTCTGCCAGAGGTAATGCATTGTGTCCTTAGGCAAGGTACGTAATCCAGCCTACTCATGTGGGGGCATGGTGACCCTGACTGTTGACAGCTCCATTAGATACAAAAATAAAATCTCCCATGTTATTGTCACGATTAGTCATGCAGAAATGTACAATTTGAAACACCAATAAATAATTAAATCCTCAACTAGTTGGAATATTTTTATATTTGATTTATACAGTATCCTTGATGTGTGGGGGTGGTGCCATGGGAGAGGTCAAATTCAAGCTTGCTTACATCAGGTGCCTGGGTTCATGTTTGGGCTATGTCGTGTGAACTAACTATAGATGCTGAAGGTATTATTAAATTCTTCTTTAAGCAGGTGAGTGATTAAAGCCTTCCTGGTGCCTCTTGTTTTATGTTTCAGTTTTGTCTTATGAATTAATTTCTTTTGTAGTACCACCAGTTTAATGTAAAAGTAATTGAACATTTTTTTTACAGGCATTCAAGAATGAAGAACAAAAAGTGTTAAATGGTTATGGTCCTTTTCATAATGATAATTCGGGTAAATAATTTTGGTATTTTTCACCCAGTCTTTAATCATGGGAGTTTTTTTTATCAACCTACCTTACAGTTGTTTACTACAGGTTTGCACTGTGGAAGTCCCTAACTCGGAGATATACTCTCTATTTTGATCTTTCCCAAGCGATTTGGGAAAGAAAACTGGTGCAAAAGCACCAAGACAAAATAAGCCAAAACTGGGTCAAGTGCTACCTGTGCACACCCAGTGGTGGATGCTCTTCTAGTCCAGATCCACGACTGCTGGTACCAGTGCGCAGATATGTAACCAATGACTTATTCTTTCTTTTTTTCCGCCATCTTAGGAAGATATGCGTTCATTTGCGTTAAGAAACAGTTATAATTCAACTAGTTGATAATGGTTCCTGTGACTAGAATTCTGAGGGCTATGTTTTATATGTGGTCATCATTCAACCACATTTTAATTTTATTTTTTATATTCTCTGTGTTTGGGTTTTTTCTCATCCAGAAATTATGCAAATTAGATGAACTTTGATTTATTCAGTGCTACTTATACACAGTAAGTACACATGTCAATACGTCTCGGGCTAGGGGCTGTATTTATGAAACGATCTTCACGAAACTTCTTGGGTACCTTTGCTATCACCTTGGGATGAGAATGGGTGTTTTTGGATGCGGTCCGAAAGTCAAGATGGCTGCCGGCTGCCATTTTGTACCAAAATTAGGTGCAATCTGTTTTTTGTACAGAACTTCTATATGGCTTGGGCTGTAGGCCGTATTTATGAACCGATCTTCACAAAACTTCTTGGGTGCCTTTGTTATCACCATGGGATGAGAAAGCGTGTTTTGGGGTGTGGTCCTAAATTCAAGATGGCCACCGACAACCATTTTGTACCAAAATGAGTACAATCAGTTTTTAGCTCACTGAAGGGAGCTAAACTTATCACTTGACGTCCGCTGTTGTCCGTCTGGCGCCGTGAACATTTTTCAAACGACTTCTCCTCTGAAACCGCTCGGTCGATTTGCTCTAAACTTGGTATGGATGTTCATTACCATATGTCAGTTCAAGTTTGTTCAAATGAAATGGCCTTGTCCCTTGGGGGCTCTGTATGGGGCATAACTCTGATAGCACCGTATGAATTATAGAAAAAATCTTCTTCTCCAGAACCAGTGGGCAGAATCTTTTGTTACTTGGTATGCAGCATATTGGTATGGGTCTGATCCAAGTTTGTTCAAATCGGCCCCCTGGATTCATATTTGGGCTCACTATAGAAGCCCAAATTCGAACTTAGTGCTTTTCAGGCAAATTTCTTAAAAAATCTTCTTCTCCAGATCCAGCAGGCAGAATCTTGTGATATTTGGTAGGCAATATTGTGGGTTGGGTCTGATTCAAGTTTGTTCAAATCAGCTCCCTGGATTCACATTTGGGAACGGTATAGAAGCCCGAATTTGAACTTAGTGCATTTGAGGCAAATTTCTTGAAAAATCTTCTTCTCCAGATCCAGCAGGCAGAATCTTTTGATATTTGGTATGCAACATTGTAGGATGTATCTGATTGTCCCCCGACCCTTCGGGGGACTATTGTAATCAGCAGTGTCCATCCGTCCATCCTTCTGTCCATGCGTCCGTCCGTCCCTCCGTCCGTCCCTCCGTCCGTCCATCCATCCATCCGTCCGTCACACCCTTGTCCGGATGATAACTTTAGTTTGGATGATTTTACTGAAACTAAATTTGGTATGTGTCTTACTTGGGTGGAAATGCAGGTCAAGTTCAAAAATGGGCACACTCCACTGATTTCTACTGGATTTATTCCCCTTTTTCGACTTAAAAAATACAGTTTTTGTGTTGTCCGGATGATAACTTTAGTTAGGATCATTTGATTGAAACGAAATTTAGTATGCCGCTTATTTGGGTGGAAATGCAGGTCAAGTTCGAAAATGGGCATGCTCCACTGATTTTTACTGGATTTATTCCCCTTTTTCGACTTAGAAAATACGGTTTTTGTGTTGTCCGGATGATAACTTTACTTTGGATCATTTGATTGAAAGGAAATTAAGTATGCGGCTTATTCAGGTGGAAATACAGGTTAGGTTCGAAAATGGGCACGCTCTGTCTATTTTTACTGGAGTTATTCCCCTTTTTCAACTTTGTAAAAACATTTTTTGTGTTGTCCACACCCTTGTCCGGATGATAACTTTAGTTTGGATGATTTTACTGAAACTAAATATGGTATGTGTCTTACTTGGGTGGAAATGCAGGTCAAGTTCGAAAATGGGCACGCTCCACTGATTTTTACTGGATTTATTCCCCTTTTTCGACTTAAAAAATACAGTTTTTGTGTTGTCCGGATAATAACTTTACTTAGAATCATTTGATTGAAACCAAATTTAGTATGTGGCCATGCTCTGTCTATTTTTACAGGAGTTATTCCCCTTTTTCGACTTATAAAATACACTTTTTGTGTTGTCCGGATGATAACTTTACTTTTGATCATTTGATTGAAAGGAAATTAAGTATGCGGCTTATTCGGGTGGAAATACAGATCAGGTTTGAAAATGGGCACGCTCTGTCTATTTTTACTGGAGTTATTCCCCTTTTTTAACTTATAAAATACACTTTTTGTGTTGTCCGGATGATAACTTTACTTTTGATCATTTGATTGAAAGGAAATTAAGTATGCAGCTTATTCAGGTGGAAATACAGGTTAGGTTCGAAAATGGGCACGCTCTGTCTATTTTTACTGGAGTTATTCCCCTTTTTCAACTTTGTAAAAACATTTTTTGTGTTGTCCACACCCTTGTCTGGATTATTGAGACATTTTCAAACTATATCAAATTTCAAAGCTCACTGAAGTGTAGTAACTCTGAGATTAATAAGAATGATACAAATCTGAAACAAACATGTCCTCTTGATACCTTTGAAAATTGTACTCCTAACACCCTTAACCTCTCATAAAGACCATGCTCTTGGAACAAATTGCATCCTAACAGCTCCCTTGAATTTGCCATCTTGGTCAGGGTCCGGGGGCGTTGCCCTTGTTCAGGTTTGTTCAAATCGGCTCCTGGATTCATATTTTGGCTCACTAAAGCCTGAATTTGAACTTAGTGCATTTCAGGCAAATTTCTTGAAAAATCTTCTTCTCCAGATCCAGCAGGCAGAATCTTTTAATATTCGGTATGCAACATTTCGCTGTCTTCTTTGTCTGGTCCATAAAACTTCATATGATTGACAGATCTTATTCATGCTTGGGACAATTATTGCTCATGACATCAAGGTTATTTCAACATAGATTAATGAGTAGTGTCCACAATTTTAATACCATCTCGCCTGAGTCTGGTCATAATTAATGAGATTCAAGGTAGCCATTCCTCCTGACAACCTGCCACACCAACACAATATGTCTTGCTCCTTATTAACCTCTCTTCTTGAAAATAACCATTTTGAATTCTTTTTTCAAGAATCTCCTTATCCTTGAAAAAACAAGAAGCAGCAAATGACTAAAAAAATATTCTTTCTGTGCTATATATTTTGTCCTGTATATATCCTTCATAGTGGCCTTAAGTCAATCTATGTATGCCAAGAAGCCTCTTGTTTCATATTGGTAGTCTTTTTAACCCTTTACCCAACATAACAGCAAAATTCACACATAGCTTCTGATGAGCTTGTTCCAATGAGGGGTCATAAGGTACGTTTTGGTGCAAAAAATTAAAAAAGTTTAGTTCAAAAACTTTGTTTGAAAGTACCTTCTGCCTCCTGTCAGCCACCTAGAATACTGCTGGCCTGTATTTCTCAAATCTGAAATTTTGAATTCATATTAATTGTATGCAATCCATTTTTTTTAACAGATGAGCTTTGTGGAACTATTTGTGAAAAGAAGTTTGAAAAAATTACCTGTCAAGTGATGTGTGGTGATGTCAGAAAAATGGAAGCACAGGGCCTCATTGTTTTATGGCCAAATAATTCTAAAGGTATTATCTGGAAGTGTTTTATATGTTTGTGGACAGTGGACCCTTAATTTAACAGTAACTTCACCAGTGGAAACTATTTGATAATAAAGAGTATTCAGCTAATGTTTTGGCCTCTCTTCTGTATTCTATAGATAAACTTGAGCATTTTATTCTATTAAATCTTGTTTACGAAGCCTGTGGAGCTGTATCAAACAGGATATAAATAGATGAAATACCGGTATTGGATGTAGTGATGCCAAATAGGTCTATAAACAAGGGGAAATTAGTGACTATCGGGGTACTTTCTCAGCATATTACATATTGTTTATACAATTAACCATGCCATATAACCTGATATTTGTCTCTTGGTCTTGGCATTGCATAGGGTATTATTAAACAATGGTCTGTTCAACATGTTTATCCCCCCACAGGAACCCCAGGAAGTGAAGCAGTGCTTGTTTACTGTGGTAAACAAGCTCTGTTTCACTGGTAAAATAGGACCTAGTCACTTATGCTTGGGGTGCGAGTCCTCTAAAATAGGCAACATGGGGTATAAATGATTGACTGACCTTGACTTTATCTCTATGTTCTGGTCATGATAAGCCATTGTTACCTTAAACACCAATAAATAAATAACATGTTTTCACTCCAGTATTGTCACTGTATGTTGGATTTAACTATTCTACCTTGGCATGGGGGAGTATATTTCCTGACAAGATGGATGCCTTCGCTGGTTTATTTTCAGAGTTACTTCCCTTTGTACAGTCCATTAAAGACCTGGTTTCCATTACCCCCTGATTTCTGGTCCTAAACTAGGGGTGATGAACCCAGTTTGCGTTACTGCCTATAGCACTGGGAAAATACAAAGTGTAACCAATTAACCCCCTTCATATAAAAATTAGGACTCTCCCACCAACCTTTAATGGCATCGTAAACCCTGCCTATTTCCCCAAAGTGAGCTATCACTTGCCGGAGAATCAACGAATTAAGGCTTTAGTTTAATCGCCCAGGTTTTGGACCTCTCATTATAATTGTATGGAACTGTGCTTGTCATATATTGACATCTTGTTCGCTTTCATCAACTGGAATCGATTAATTACAGTTTCCAACGTCGCTCATCATATGCATTTTAGTTTAGTTTAAACAATATTTATTGGAACATATTACATTTGTTGTATACAAAATGGAATACCTGTAAAAAACTCAGTATTATACATTATTACACAGCATAAGAATAGAGAAGATACATTTTAGTTTGATTACCTCTAAATCACTGTGTATGTGTGTGTGGGGGGGGGGGGGGGGGGGAGGGCAACAATTATTTATAAGTTCAATATATTTACAAAAGGGATAGCCATCTTTCAATGGTTGTGGGTGGCTCCTAAGATTTTAACCAGAAATTTAAAGAATTAGTTGCCATAACCAGTGACATGGAAATCCCCCCCCCCCCCCCCAAAAAAAAAAAAAAGAAAAGAAAATAAAATAAGAAATTACCACACTCTTGCGACTTTCATTCCCCCCCCCCCCCCCCCCCCTCCTCCATTGTTGATTTTTTCTGAAGTTTATCCCAAGCTTATAAACTGAGAGAGACAGGTCTAAAAACTGATTTTTGCTGTTAAATGAATGTTGAGTTAGGTTATTCACATTGCCAAATGATCTTGTTCGATTATTAATTTGAAGTTAACATGTACAAAACAGTAGGCTGCTGAGAGTCATTGAACAAAAGAAGCTTTAAACAATAACAAGTAATAGTTTGATTATGTCACTGATCGCTAATAATACCCCTGTCGAGACTGTCTTATTAAAAGATTATTACCACAGGTTTTAATTACTGAGCAAATGATTGTAATCATCTTCACCTGTGCAAGTTCAAAAGATTTGTGAGGTGTGACTTCTGTATCCACAGTCTATTTTTATTGGGAGTTTGTGACAAATTTGTTTCATTCTTGGTTTACTAATTGAAAGGTTATAATTTGTCTTCCATATGTTGAATTCGTTTTCTGAACACACCTAATTACTTACAAATTACGTAGGTTAATTTTGATGTATACACTCAGAGTGAAGTTTCCCCTCTCAGTTCTTATTTTAGTTCAGAAGTCCCTTTACTAACTATTTTTTAAATATATTTTTTTCCAGTTTCACACAACTTGATTTATTATCTGGGTGGAATTTACACTTGGTTGATGTTTTCAAATCTGTCCAATATGGCATTGTACTCAGCAGAGTTTGCACCAGGCTGCTGAGTAGTCACCATCAAAAAATAAGTTGTCCATGGCTATAATATGACATTTGATTCAATTTAACAGAATGGAGCGGTCTGCATAGGAGCGAATATACTTGCACTAAACAGCAAAATGTCTGGATTCTCTTTTGCACTCGTGAAAAGATACAGGCTACTCAATGTTATTGCTGAATAAACGTTGTAATTTTCTTTCAGTTTGTTTTCTGTCCTACAGATACGCACTTTTCTTTAACCATTTTGCTCACAGTATATGCGATTATCAGAATGTCTAATAACCTCAAAGGACCGTCTTTCTGGTGATTGTGTGTACAAACACAGATTGACTGATTGACTATAATTGTCTGATTGGTGAAAGCCTGATTTTTACTTTAGGGATAAAAAGTGTATTTTTGTGTATGCAGGCAAATAGTTAAACACCAGAACCACACAACTGGTGGAAATGTCTTTTTGAAAATGTATCTTTCTTCCTTAATTCTTGCTTGATAACTGTTCGATCACAGCAGTGACATGCAGAAATGGAGGGGTTGGGGAGCTAGAAGGGGACACTACCTCACCGGGTTCCATATCCCCCCTCCCCCCCCAACACACTGTTAAACACAATGTGTTTGTTTGTTTTTTGTTGTTTGTTTATTGTATATAATTTTTTGTTACACTTTCCTTATGTACAGTTAAATGGAAGACTATGTACACTCAATTGTCATGTAGGTACGGCCTGAACAAATTTACAAAGTACATGATTTTTTTTTTTTTTTTGCCCTAAAAACATAGGCTGGCACACATTGACACTCGTTCCAGTGTGGAGTCACAATCCATACTTTTGAGGGACGAAGTTTAACAATAATTAAAAAAGAGGGAGGGGGGGCATGAAACTTTATAGGTAGGTTGGCCTAGGTGAGTGGAAGACCACTATTTATTTTGGACTCACTATATCAAAGGTCAAGGTCACAGTGACCTTGAACATAATAAATCGTAAACAATTGGTTTCTGGATGATAACTTGATATGGTTCCACCCACATTCATGAAACTTCATAAGTAGATTGCCATTGGTGCATGAAAGAGCTCTATTTATTTTGGGAACACTAGATCAAAAGTCAAGGTCACAGTGACCCTTCACATAGAATGGTAAACAACTGGTTCCCGGATGATAAGTTGATAATGATTAAAGCAACTTTTGTGCTGTCACAACTCGACATTGGATCAATGATCCTATCGGCAATTTTTTAAAACTCTAGTGCACTGAGTGGCTCGGGTAAAATTTGCGCCAAACTTAACTAGAGGTAACTGTCTGAACATTACCCAAACCGAACACTGTACAAAAGTTAGGCCACAATAGGCCTATGGGTGTAACATGTGATGGGGGGGGGGGGGGGGGGGGGGGGAGGGGGGAGTATTCAATATTTGATATCATCAGCAGTGACCAAAGTTAGGTCCATTCAGTTTTTTGTACACAACTTCTATACGGCTCAGGCTAGAGGTCGTATTTATGAACCGATGATTATGAAACTTCTTGGGTACTTTGTTATCATCGTGGGACGAGAATGAGTGTTTTTGGGTGCAATCTGAAATTCAAGATGGCAGCCATTTTGTACCCAAATTAGTGCAGTCAGTTTTTTGGAAAGAACTTCTGTATGAAACTTCTGATTTGAATACATTTTTGCATGAATGTTTAGTAACATCGAATACATCACATGTAATACAGGTTTTTTTTCCCGTGCAGACATTATGAAAATTACATGGACTTTGATTTATTTGGTGCTACTTATACACAGTAAGTGCACATGTCAATACGGACCGGGTTACAGGCTGTATTTATGAACCGATCTTCACGAAACTTCTTGTGTACCTTTGTTATCACCTTGGGACAGGAACAAGTGTTTTGTGGTGACTTTGTTATCACTGTGCTATGAGAACAAATATTTTGGGGTTCAGTCATACCCACTCTGGGACTCTTTTCTAGTTTAGCATCTAACTGTCGCCCACCTTTACAATACTTTACCTACACTTTTGTTGCAGGCTAGGGTCAGCATTTATGTACAGACCGTTACAATTCTTTATATGTACCTTTGTTATCAGGTCATTACCCAGATGTGTGTCATTGCTGTGTCACATACTATACATGTACATGTCTTACACACGATGAGCTACAGTGTCATTGATACTTTCATTTTTAAATGTGATGTGCCAAACAATGTATAGGGACATAATGTCTGCTTGCAGATTCACCTAAAATGGCTACCAGAATTTGAGAAAGACCAAAATGTCTGCAAATAATTACACCCAAAATGGCAGTTAATTAGTATTCATTTTGTTTTCCCCTGAAGTGGATATTTTGGGGGGTAATTCCGCGACTCTGGAATGAAGCAGACTCTGGGGAATCTATGATTATATTATAATATTCAGCAGCCCGCAGATTCTGAAGTGGGCGTTCACATGCCCCCACTTTATCACAAGAAGCGGTGAAATTAGCACACCTCAGCACTTAAAATAAACTGCCTTTCCAAGTGATTGTGGTGAAGGACTGGTCAAATATCATATTTGTCTTGGCAAAGAAGGAACAAATGACTTGCTTTTGTTTATTTGAAAACAGTCAAGTACCTTGCATAGGTTTTGTATCAAACACTTTTGAGCACACTATTCTGAAGACAAGATACTATCATGATGTCAGCATGTGCAAACAGCCAATCACCTTCAAGTACAAGTGTAAAATTACAGGGAGTCCTATGGCATTTCCCCAGGAAATTTTCCAGGTTTAAAATAGCAGGCATGCCATCGGTTGAAATGACAATGTGGTGTTGAAATGCTTAGTCAGCTTAGTTGTTGTTGATGCTGATATAGCCCAACATTGACTGGATTTTCACTGTAGACCTAGTAAGAACATGTAGCATTTCCTATAAAAACTTTACAATGTAACAAAATTCCGATGCAAGGACTACTGAGAAAAAGTTAAAATGATGGTCAATTGATCTCTGCAGAGAGTGAAATCAACAACACTGACAATGAGATAATTGACACAGACTTTGAGATCAAAGTAGACGTGAAAGTTTACTGTATTGCATCAACTCCTTTGAACTCACTGACTGTGGTCATGCTTCACATGCCTTAATGCTGTTAACAGTGTAGTTCTTTGAACTTGTCTCCATACAATAACATTTCTATTATGGAGAGATTCCACATGCCTGTGTATGTCGCCCTATGAACCGGAATCACTGAAGGGCACTAGTGGAGAAAAATATTCAGCTGCAAGGTATTGCTATGTAAATCTTGGCGGCAGAAAGTAGGGTGCTTATTAGTTGATTTTGACTTGACTTTTGTGTATCAACTAATCGACTCCAGAATCCTAGATTTGTTTCAACACTAGTACAATGTGCTCAACTATGCATGCTGACAGAAATAGAGTCCATGTGTCTTCTCACCTCAACTTGATTCACATTCGAGGTAAACAATATTCACTCGCTTGTGTAATAATTATCACTGTTGAAACAGTTGGGAAAGAAAAGTAACAAAGAAACATTTCATGGCCTGCGAGGGCAGACAGGGCGGTAAAAAAGAAAAAGACCCAAATTTAAACCATCAATAATACACAACAGTGAAGAAAAATCACTTCTTGTAAACCATGATAAGCAAGTTGAAATTTGCTTATCGGAGTAAAACTTTTTGGTATACCTGGTATACCTGAAAACCAAGTTTTGCTTCACCACTGGCCAAGTGTTGAAGCATCACAAGTCAAGCCTGTCTGTCAGAAAAGTCATCAAATAGTAGAGTTTCCCCTTTATTAAGGTACAACCATGCTAAAAATTATTTGGACCCAACAGCAGAACTAGAGCAGCAAACTTGTTGGATGTAGTACTGGGCGGTTTTTCGGTATACTGATTATAATCGGTACAATTTTCAATACTATCTCTGATACTAGCAAATTAAATCATAATCGGAAAACCCCAAAGTTTGCTTTACTCCGATATGCAAATTTCAACTAGCTTATCATGGTTTGCAAGAAGTGATTTTACTTCACTGGTGTGTATTATTGTTGGTTTAACTTATATTTCAGCTACCTTTTGAGGTGTAGACTCAGATTTGTTCATGAAAAGTTTGTGAGGCTATATTTGCCATTGTTGTGAGAGAGGCAATAATTTTCACCCTGCCCAAAATTTCTTTTTTCCATACTGAGAGGCTAATTTGAACCAAATTTGATATGAGGGCTTATTGGGTCAAAAGTACTTAATTTACTCTAAATAAATTTTTTCCATCGCCCCATGGGAACCACAGGAGCTACAAATAATTTAAAACGTCCATATCTCTAAAACTACACAGCACTGAGAATTCTTATTTGGTGTGAAGTTTCCTTAGAACTGACAGAATGGAATGGTCCAAAAAATTGCTAGCGGTTTTATCATAGGGTACTTTTTCAGGTTTGAAAAAAGTGCCGAGTCTGCATTTTTTAACCCTGCGGGTAATGGGAAAAACTTTTGACTACTTGTCTCCTAAACCACTGCTCCAAAAGTTTTCAAATTTTACGTATAACATTTTTGGAAGATTGTTTCACACGTTTATTGAAATCAAATCTCTGGGTCCATTTTTGTGCTCTCCATGGGAGCCCAAATGTTTAAATTAGTGCAGTATGAGGAATATTATTTAAAAATCTTCTTCAGTTCCACAAATCAAAATCTTTTGATATTTGGTATGCAGCATCCTTAGAGGGGTGAGATTCAAGTTTGTTCAAGCCAAGTCCATGGGTTCATATTTGGCTTCACTGTGGGAGCTCAAATTATAACTTATTTCAAAATGAGGAATTTTCTTTAAAAATATTTTTCTTCAGATCCAATAGTCAAAATCTTTTGATATTTGGTATACAGCATCCTTAGGGAGGTGAAATTCAAGTTTGTTGAAGCCAAGTCCCTGGGCTCATATTTGGGCTCCCTGTAGGAGCCTGAATTGTAGCTTAGTTCAATACGAGGAATATTCTTTAAAAAAAAATTGTTTTCAAATCCTCCGGTCAGAATCTTTTGATATTTGGTATAAGCTTTTCTTAGGAGGGGCAGATGCAACTTGTTCAGATCAGTTCCCAGAGTTGATATTCAGGCTACCATTCCAGGTGGGCACCCTCAGGCCTTTTGGAGTCTCTTGTTTTAGTTTGCAATTTATTGCCATTTTTGATATTTTTACATCACTTGAAGTTTCAGCGATTCTGGGCAATTTTTTTCCAGTTATTAACCTGAAAATTACAAAATTATGACAAAAATATCTTCCTAGGTACATGAGTTACATCTATGAACTCCTGTAATTAGGAAAATATATTTGTCAGATGACTGTTTTATCAAATGGTTGTAATTTCATTTTTGGTGTTTTGACATTTTGATGAAAACAGTTTTGATTTCTCATATATACAAAAGGTTTTTGCTTCAAAATTTTGGAAAATACATCTCCCATGTAAATCATGTCCAAAAATGTAATCATATTTTTAGCCAACCAAAAAAAGTTCACTGGTGGAGAAAATTTGAAGTTATGACATCAGTGTAAAATTTGTTTTTAATCTTGTCCGATTTGGATGAAATTTTAGTTTATTGTGGAGCTCAAAAATTGAAAAGACTTTTATTTTTCGTTTTTCGATGTATAATTCATGATGTTCTTAACATCATTTCAGATTTTGACATTTTGAAATATGAGTTATTTTGTGACCAGCAGAACCTAAAAAGTACAAAAGATTCTTCTACAGTATTCCACAGAGAACTCATGCAATAGTTGAAGGCATGCACCTCCCTTTTGGAGTTTGATTGACAGCATATTAGTCAAATTCTGTTACTGTTGAAGCTTTGTAATTATAAGTGGTAAAGTTTTGAAACTTCGCATACCATTTTTGGTCTCTTGAAATTATCGACAATGGCTTTGGTTTTTAGATCACTTGTCAGTAAAGAAGGGTTAAAGCTTTTAAATTTTGTGTGCTGCTTTTTTTTGCTCAAGATTCAAGGTTGTTCTAAAAAACTTTCTCAGGCAATATTTGAGCCTGTATTAGTAGGTGCAATATTTTATCAAGCAACTCATAATTGTTTACTATAGACTTACACTACAATGGAAGTCAATAACTTGGAAGTATACTATCTATTTTTTAGCTCACCTGACTGCAAGTCAGTGGGAGCTGTTGCCATCACTTGGCATCTGGCATCTGTTGTTTGTCGTCCGTCGTCTGTTAACTTTTGCAAACTTAACTTCTTCTTCACAACCACAAGGCCAAATTCTAACATATATTGCACAGACCATCTATGGAGTATACCATTTCTATTTTATTCAGATGAAGTAGCTGCCATATTCGGGCTCTGATTAATGCCCCAAAAGCTTAGAAGTCTTTAAAAATCTTCTTCTCATGAACCACCAGAGGGAATGCCCTAATATTTGGTATGAAACATCCTTTGGTGTTGAAGATTAAAGTTTGTTCAAGGGAAGTTGGAGGTCAATATTTGGGCTCTCTGTGGGGGCATATCCATTTTTGGCTCAACTCAAAATTTCTGTTTCATGAAACGTTGGGCCAATTTCAACCAAATTTGACATGCAATATAAGTGGGTCCTAAGTAACAAATTGATGCCTATTTAGGTCAACGGTCAAGGTCACAGTGACCCTGAACATAGTAAATAAAAACGATTGGTTTCCGGATGATAACTTGATAATGTTTTGACCCATGTTCATGAAACTTCATAGTTAGGTTGGCATCAGTGAGAGGAAGAACCCTATTTATTTTGGACTCGCTAGGTGAAAGGTCAAGATCACAGTGACCTTCAACATAGTAAATCGTAAACAGTTGGTTTCCGGATGATAAATTGATAATGTTTCGCCCCATGTCCATGAAACTTCATAGGTGGGTTGGCGTCAGTGAGAGGAAGAACCCTATTTATTTTGGACTTGCTAGGTGAAAGGTCAAGGTCACAGTGACCTTCAACATAGTAAATCATGAACAATTGGTTTCCGAACTATAACTTGATAATGGTTTGACCCATGTTCATGAAACTTCATAAGTAGGTTGGCCAAGGTGAGTGGAAGATCCTATTTATATTGGACTTACTAGGTCAAAGGCCAAGGTCACAGTGACCTTGAACATAGTAAATTGTAAACGGTTTCCGGATGATACTTCACTACGGTTCAACCCACTTTCATGAAACTTCACATGTAGGTTGGCCTTTTTGAGAGGAAGAACCCTATTTATTTTGGACTCACTAGATTAATGGTCAAGGTCACAGTGACCCTGAACATAGTAAATCAAAACAATTTGTTTCCGGATGATAACTTGATAATGGTTCGACCCATGTTCATGAAACTTAATAGTTAAGTTGGCCTTTGTGAGAGGAAGAACCCTATTTTGGACTCACTAGGTGAAAGGTCAAGGTCACAGTGACCCTCAACATAGCACATTGTAAATAATTGGTTTCCAGATGATAACTTGATAATGTTTTGACCCATGTTCATGAAACTTCATAGGTGGGTTGGCATCAGTGAGAGGAAGAACCCTATTTATTTTGGACTTGCTAGGTGAAAGGTCAAGGTCACATTGACCTTCAAAATAGTCAGTCGTAAACAATTGATTTCCGAACCATAACTTGATAATGGTATGACCCACATTCATGAAACTTCATGGGTAGGTTGGCCTAGGTGAGTGGAAGACCCCCTATTTATATTGGACTCACTAGGTCAAAGGCCAAGGTCACAGTGACCTTGAACATAATAAATCATAAATAATTGGTTTCAAGGTGATAATTTGACATTGGTTCCACCTACATTCATGAAACATCATAGGTAGGTTGGCATTGGTGCAAGAAAGAGCCCTATTTATTTCAGAATCACAATGTCTAAGGTCAAGGTCACAGTGACCCTTCACATAGTAAATTGTAAACAATTGGTTTCCGGACGATAAGTTGATAACGATTAAACCCACTTTTGTGCTTTCGCAACTCAACATTTGATCGGTGATCCTATCAGGATTTTATTAACCCTCTAAAGGTTGTCAAGTGTCATAATGTTGAGAAAATGGGCTGTTTTCAGGCATGCACAGCACCCAATGCGTACCCGAGAAGCAAACATAGTCTCTTTTGTTGGAAGTGGAATTCATCGAAAACCATTTTTGTAAGTAATAAGGGTATTCAAAAAACCAAGCATTAACCCCTTTTGGGCTGATTAACAGCGATACCCATCAAAAGCTTAAAAAAGTCATGTTTTCCCTTGGATTTCTTTACAAACATCTTGTAGGTTTTCTAGAGAAAATGGCCATTAATAGAGCTTGGTTCCACATTAACCAGATGCATGGATAAAATATTCCGGTAAGCATTTGTTAACCCTTCATGTCCTGCTAAATGGAAAAATTTTGAAAAAATAGTCTGTTTTTGGACACCAATAACACCAAATGGAAATGCTAGAGAGAAACATAACTTCTTATACTGGATGCAAAACTGATAGGGAAAAATTTTTGTAAGGGTATTCAAAAATCGACGTCTTAACCCATTTTTGGCGGGTTAAGGAGAGATGACCCTTAAGAGCTTAAAATTCTCGTTTTCTGTGGATTTCACTAAAAACATCTAGTAAGTTTTCAAGAAAAATGGATTCTTTGCAGGTCTTGGAGTGACATTACAAGTTGCATGTACAAAATATTCTGGTAAGTGTTTGCTAACCCTCCACAGGCTGCCAAGCATAGAAATTTTCAGAAAATGGGCTGTTCTTGGGCATCCATAACACCCAATGTGTACCTACAAGATAAACATCACCTCCTTCATTGGAAGTGAAATTCACCGAGGATCAGTTTTGTAATTCACAAAACAAAGCATTAAGTCATTTAGGTCTGGTTACAGAGCAATACTCCTCAAAAGGTTAAAAATTCATGTTATCCACGGATTTCTTTAAAAACATCTTGTAGATTTTCAAGAAGAATTGGCCATCTGCAGATCTTAGCGTGACATTACAAGTTGCCTATACAAAATATTCCAGTAAGCATTTTTGTTAATCCTAAGTTGGTTCTGAAACATCACAATTTTGATAAAATGGGCTGTCTTCCTACCCACAGCACCCAAAGTTAAGAGGAGAGATCAACGTAAGTGGAAGTGAAATTCACTGAGAATTATTTTTGTAAGTAATAAGAGTGTTCAAAAACAATCCATAACCCATTTTCGTCTGGATAAACAATGATACCCATCAAAAGCTTAAAATTCTTGTTTTTCCTTGATTTCTCTGAAAACATCTTGTAGTTTTTCAAGAAAAAATGGCCGTTCGCAGTTCTTGGTGTGACATTACAAGTTACATGGAAAAATACTCCTGTTAGAACTTGTTAACTCTCTACAAGCTGCCAGAAATCAATATTTTGGATACATTTGAGATAAACTGGACCATTTTCAAATAGCCACAACACTCAGTTAGTATGTGTCAAACAAACATAACTCCTTTTGTCAGTCATTGACTTGTCGGACGACGATATTGACATTAACCCTCTCCACCATTAATGATAGTTTTAACCTAAACATTTTTTTATCAAACAGTCATTTGAGACTACTATGCAGCCACCTTTCTCATAACATCAATAAAGGAACTTCAGTGAGACAGTTAAAAACAATTCATCAGACACTCTGGGTAATGAAAAATCATGGAATTTCATCTGGAAAAGCCATGATTCTGCAGAATCATAAAGTCTAGTTTATTTTTGATGCTTTAACCATTTTGACCTGGTTTGAATTTACTGGTGGCAGTAAAATTCTGTTTCTCGATTTTGAAATTTTTCTTATTCTTCAAAACCACTGAGCTAAATTCATTCATTTATGGCACAGACCATCTTTGGAGTTAAACCTTTTCTCGTTTGTTCAAATGAAGCTGCTGCCATCTTCCGGCTGGTGGAATTTGCTCTTCTGATTTATTTCCCCAAAATTACTATATCTCTTGGTGTGAGGTTAATGCTCCATGAGCCTAAAATGCTTTAAAAATCCTCTTTTTGTAGGCCACTTGAAATAATGCTTAGATTTTTTGTTCGTAACTTACTTTAGTGATACAGATTCACTTTTTTCTAAGAAACTCAGTAAGTCAATATTTGGGCTCCCAAATTTGGGCTACACTCAAAATTTTTATTTTCAGATCCAATGGGCAGATGTGAACTAAATTTGTCATGTAGTATATAACTGGGTCATAAGTATTTCATTTTTGCTGGAATTATTTTTTGTGTGTGTGGGGAGGAGGGAGGGGTGGGGGTGGTAGAGAGAACCACACTAGTTTAAAACAAAACAAACATTTCATTCAGTTGTTTGTTAATACTTCACAGAACAGAGCTTGCTAGGAAGCTTTCCTAGGACCAGCAGAAATCTGTGACCAAAAAAGTTTCCTTTGGTTGTGTCAGAGTAAAGAAAAAAATTGCTCTTGCTGCTGATCACTTACTGATACACTCAACTCTTTTGACAACTCGAGCCAGGTTAGCGTTTTAGGCTCCCTTGAGCCTCTAGTGTGAAATTACTAAGCCAGCAAATAAGCAGCTTGTCATGGTTACTGACAGGTTCAAGTAATATGTTAGACAGGCAACAATTCACCAGTGCTCAACTTAATGACTAGTATAACTTCTTAAAACTGAATATGAGTTTGCAACTTAAGAACATGTTGATTTTTTGCCAGCTTTTTTAACACTAAATTCTTGACTTGTTATTATTTATTGGAAAGCTCTGTAAGAGAGCTTTCCAAAAAATGATAATAAGTCCAGGTTATAGAGAAATCTTCAAATACAGTTAACACACATCTCCATGTCATAAATTGAACATTCAACTCATCCTTGAAATTTAGGAAAAGAAAATGATTTGCTATATTTGATAAACACTAACTATTCTTTGTCTCTCAATGGAGCCGATTCCAATAAAAATAAATAATAAACATACAGCCTATTTTTCTTTAATATGTTTCTAACCTTCAATGAGTGAACCTACATGTACCTTCTGCAGGGTGTTCTGACCATTAGAGTAATGTTGCTATATACACCCACTCAGAAATATATAACCTTTGTTATAATAATCCTACAATCTCTGTAAGTTCCAAAACACTGTAACAGGCATGAAGTTGGGGATGACAGGCACAAATCTGTTGATACCTGTCATAATGACAAGCTCCAAATAAAATATTTTGTGGGCTTGGCAGATACTGGATTTTGTTTTTGATTTTTAACTGAAAATCACCTTTGTAAGGCCCCACAAAGTAGATCTTTTTACTTTTATTTTTACATCACCTGACTGTGTGGGAGCTATTGCCATCACTTGGTATCCGTCATCCATTGTCTGTTACCTTTTGAAACTTGTCTTCTTCAAAACCACTGGGCGAAAATCAAACAAATATTGCTCAGACTATCTTTGGAGTATACTCTTTATATTTTTGTTAATTGAAAGGAGCTCCCATATTTGAGCTGTGGTTAATGCCTAAAAAGCCTAAAAATCTTAACATGAACCACCAGAGAGAATGCCTTGATATTTGATATGGAACATAATTTGCTGCTGAAGATTAAAGTTTGTTCAAGGGAAGATTTATAGGTAAATATTTGGGCTCTCTGTGGGAGCATACCCATTTTGGGCTCCACCCAAAATTTGTATTTCAAGAACCGATGGGCTGATTTAATTCAAATTTGGCATGTAGTATATTTGGGTCATAAGTACTTGATTGATGCCCGAAAAAAAAATTTCCCAGCCCAGTGGGAACCCTGGAGCTAAAAATAGAAAAAAATAGAACACCCATATTTCTTAGCAACCTACCTTACAATTGTTTACTAGAGGCTTGCACTACACTGGAAGACACTAACTCGGAAAATATACTGTGTATTTTGATCTTTTCCAAGAGATTTGGGAAAGAAAAGTGGTGCAAAAGTACCACAAAAAAATAGGCCAAAACTGAGTCGAGCACCATCGCTGCACACCCAGTAGGGGACTCTCTTTTCTTAGTACAATTCCATGACTTCCGGAAACCAGTGCGCAAGGCAGTAACCAATGAATCATTTCTTTTTCCGTCCACTGTCTTTGAAGGGCGTGCAGCAATTTGTATTACAAATCAGTGATAATACAACTCGTTGATAATATTTTCCAATGACTCGAATTATGGATCTGAGGATCGTATAATAACAGGACAGTGTTTTATATATTCTTGTTATTATTTTCAACCGCATTTTTATTGTATTTTTTATATTTTACGTGTCACACGCGATTTTCGCGAACTGTGCGGTTCGTACATAAAATTTTTTGGTTGATAAATTTTATTATTATTATTGGAGTTGGATGTCAATGGGGGACTGTATGGACAGGATTTCTCCACTCTATTGAGTGTAGAATTTCTGTTTTTTGGGTCCCTGTCGGCCGTCTGGGTTCAGTTGTGTTCCCGCCGGTACTTTTTCTTCCACCTTTCTCTTGTAGTTGGAGGTGTTCTTCTACTGTCTATATCTGTTGAGTTCACCTTTTTATACCCTCATTTTCGAAGAAAATGGGGGTATACTGTATTACATGCATCTGTGTGTCTCTCCGTCCGTCCATCCAGCAATTGGTGTGTTAGTCCATCTGAGAATTTCTTATCAACCTATCTCAATTGTTTACTATAGGCTTGCACTACAGTGGAAGAACCTAACTCGGATAAAATACTCTCTATTTTAATCTTTCCCAAGATTTGGGAAAGAAAAGTGGTGTAAAAACACCACAAAAAAATCAGCCAAAACTGGGTCAAGCGCCATCGGCACACACCCAGTATGGGACGCTCTTCCATAGTACAAATCCACGACTTCCGTAAAACAGTGCGTAATGCGTCAATTCGTCATTTCTTTTGATTATCTGCACACGTGGTGGATGTGTGCCATCTTTTCTGCAGTAACAGTGATGTTTTAACTCGTCGATAATGGTTTTCCTGTGACTGGATTTATGGATCTGAAGATCGTATAATAACAGGACTGTATTTTATATATTCTCGTTTATATTTTCAACCACATTCTCATTGTATAATATTTACTATTCTGTTTTCGCAAATGTTTTGTTTTCGACATCACGCGATTCGACAATGAATTTTTCGGTTGATGAATTAATTTTTGGAGTTAGGTGTCAATCTGGGACTGTCTGGACAGGATTTCTTCACTCTGTTGAGGGCTGAATTTCTGTTTTTTCGGTCCCTGTCGACCGTCTGGGTTCTGTCATGTACCCACCGTTTTTTTTCTGCCACCTTCTTTCGTAGTTGAGGGTGTTCTACTTTCTGTTTCTGTTGAGTTCACCTTTTTCTTCTACTGCTCTCACCTCTTGTTATTTCCAGTTCGGTTCCTTTAGGGCAATTCCTTTTGCGCCTTGGTGCGTTCTCGTGGCCGTTTCTTCCGCACCCGCGGGTGGTGTGGAACGCTGTCGTTTCGGGAGCCTCCCAACTCGACCACGTCTGGTGTGAGTTTCCCCCTCCGTGGGGGATGTGCAGCTCCTCCTGCCCCCCCCCCCCCCCCCCCCCCCCCGACTTGACCATGTCTGGTGTGAGTTTGACCCCCCTCCATGGGGGATGTGCAGCTCCTCCTACTCCCATGGGGGTGGGGAACACTATTGTTTCGGGGTCACCCGATTTGACCACGTCTGGTGAGAATTGCTCCCCCTCTCCGTGGGATGTGCAGCTCCTCCTGCACCAGCGGGGTGGGGGGAACACTGTCGATTTGGGACTTCCCGACTCGACCATGTCTGGTGAGAGTTATTCCCCTTCCATGGGGAATGTGCAGTTTTTTACCGTGGTGGATACTGCGGGAGCTGGATTTCTGGTGAAGAGATGCCTGGTTCCGGGACTTTGCACCCTCTCCAGTCGACATCTGAGGCTGTCACTAGGGTTGTGACTCCTCCTTTGGAGGCCGAGCTTGGTGGCTCTCTCCGCTTTCCCGCCATTTCCAACAGCTCCCGTTGTATCTGCTGCTACTGCTGTTCTGTCTACAACGTCATTGGGCACCATTTTTAGCTGGCCTCGGCTTATCCCTGCCAGGGTCTCCAGGGATGTCTGTAGTGTGGTTGTGGGGTATCGGCCTCAGCCTTCCCCGACTTCCACTCGGCGAAGTCTGATGGGGCTGCCGACTCAACCCCCTACTGTGTCCTCTCAGCCATTGAGCACAGTAGTTTTATACCTGCAGTGGTCTGCTGCAGTGTCTGGTTGTGTAGACGTGGGGGTATCGGCCTCAGCCTTCCCTGACTTCAACTCGGCGAAGTTGGAAGTGGCTGCCGGCCGGACCCTCTACTGTGGTCTCTGCTCTGTCAAGCACCACAGTTGTCATTGGATTCGGATGTTCTTAGTGGGACACTATGAACTCCGTGGCGTTTCCGTCCACTCATTCTGGCCACACGATCAGTTTTGGGGGACCAACGTCTTTTGTGCAGCCTGGACTTTCTGCCCTGAAGAGGTCCGCAGTGACTCTCATGAGTTCCTGCTATGTTGATCCTCGGGGTGTGTCACACCCCTATACACGTCTGCCTTCAGATGTTTTGGCTGCTGCCCGTCGTCCCACATCGGGTGTTTTGGAGGATCGTGACCCTTCGCTGGTCAAGAGGGTCAGAGGTGAAGCCACTTTGCCGGTTCGTTCCCCTGTCGAACCGGCCAGTACGGGCAGTGAGCTTAGGGAGGCCATCTCCTTGCTCACTCCGGTTCTGTCAAAGAGCTTTCCCCTTGCTTCCAGTGAGGCAGCGAGTGGTTTCCAGGCTCCCCCTATGGCACCGCTTCCCGGGATTGGAAACAGGCTGCTTTCTGATCCCCCTGGTGTTCTGACACAATGGGAGGCGCGGCTGGTTTGCCCACGATGGGCTATGTGTCTTCCGACTCAGGGGAAGAGTCAGACATGCTTGATGTTGAGAGCCAGCAGTCTTCGGACTTGGGGGCAGCTTTTGATTTCATGTTTGGGTTCCTTCCGGATC
This sequence comes from Pictodentalium vernedei, assembly GCA_031216915.1. Lineage (NCBI taxonomy): Eukaryota > Metazoa > Mollusca > Scaphopoda > Dentaliida > Dentaliidae > Pictodentalium > Pictodentalium vernedei. The sequence goes on from CM062295.1 coordinate 271,093,232, forward strand.
TCAAACCATCTCACCAGTCGACACTGTAAGCCAGGCCACGATCATCGGTCGCGTGCCAACAGTCTATGGAGCAACCCGCTTCTGGGCGTCTTCGACCATGCCAGTCGGTACAGTTGGTTGAAATATTTTCAGCCTTGGACTCCAAGCTACGTTCCAAGCTATGAAGGCTCCGTTCTTCACCAGGGTTGACACCTTTTTGCCTCCGGCGTGTTATCATTCCTACGATTCCGCCAATCCGTCGGTCTACCAGATTTTGACGGTTTTGGATCAGGACTCCAATTCCCTCGGGCTTTCCAAGTCCAAGTCTGCCGTCATGGAGTCCACATTGGGCTTATCGAGAGAGATGCTTGGTATGCTTTCTCTCTACGATCACATCGTCTCAGCTTTAGCTGCTTATCTGCCTCCAGATAAGTTTGACGAGGTACAGGCTCCTTTGCGTGTGCTGTCCAAGGCGCTCATGCGTCTTACTCACACGCATGCCTGTAACACGGCTAATCTGGAATTAGTTCGAAGGGACTCTGTGCTGGACACAGGCCGATCCCTTCCTGAGGAGCAGTGTGCTCCTCTTCGATCTGCTTCTTTGGCAGGTACACAACTTTTCCATGGTTCTGTGTTGATGGTCCGGGATGACGTCCTACGTCATTCCAACGATCAGCTGCTGTTTCTTCAGCTTGATCAGCCTTCTAGGGTTGGCACGGGCCATTCCAGGCCTAACAAATACCCTCTGCTTCCTCTGCGAAGCATAGGGGCTGATCCTTCTGCCTCCGCTTCTACTTACTCAAAGGGTAAGTGTAAGCGTCGGCAGTCTTGACGGAAGTCCCAGGATTCTTCATTCAGTAGAGGAGGTGTTTTCTCCTCTCGCGAGCCTTGTCGGGGTTCGAAATGAAGGTCCTCACCTCGACTCGTCCCAGGTTGGAGGAAGGATAGCAGAGTTCGCAGACTGTTGGGCCACCATCACATCCGATCCTTGGGTGTTAGATGTTGTTTGGTCCGGGCTGCAAATATCCTTCCGAAGGCAACCCACTCTGTCCAGGGTGCCTCTTCCAACCACAGTTCCTTCAGACATTTTACGTCGGGAACTTTTGTCCACGGAGATAGACAATCTCCTGACAAAGGGGGCGCTTGAGGTCATCAAGAACATTAGGTCAGTGGGTTTCTATTCCAGCCTGTTCTTGGTGCCAAAGAAGGACGGCCGACTCCAACCGGTTATTGATCTGAGTTTCCTGAACCAGTCTATCATTGCTCCCTAGTTCAGCATGGAGACTTTCAGGTCGGTCCTCCGTTCAATTCACCAGGGAGATTTCGCTTCCAGCTTCGACCTGTGAGACGCTTACTTTCACGTTCCGATTCATTGGGCGTTACGGAAGTATCTCAGGTTCGTTTTTCTGGGGCGAGTTTACCAGTTCAAGGCCATGCCTTTCATCCTCAACCTGGTTCCTTGGGCCTTCACCAGACTGATGTCGCATGTGATAGCTTTCCATCGCACACAGTCCAGGGTGACTACTTCGGCATTTCTGGACAATATCCTCCAGGGGCATTCCAATGCTGCCTTACTGGAGTCGGATGTCGCCACTCTGTTGAGCTTGCTCACGTCGCTAGGTTTCAGAGTCAACGAGGAGAAGTCAGACCTGGTCCCTTCTCAGTCGTTTTATCATCTGGGGATGGCTTTCCGTACACAATTCAATTTGGTAGCAGTTCCCCAGGCCAAGGCTGTGATTCTCTCAGCTTTTGCTCTGACTCTGTCCCATTCCACTTGCGCGACGGCTCGGAGTATTCTCCGGCTAATCGGTCTCTGCTGTTCGGTGACGGATCTCATTCCTCTAGGTAGGCTGCGTGTCAGACCTCTCCAACACTTTCTGCTCAGTCGTTGGAGGCCGAATGTAGATTTTCTGGTTCTGGTGCTTCAGTTTCCAGAATATCTTTATCCTCACCTTCTCCTCTGGGCGGATATCCAGTGGCTTTCGCAGGGTGTTCCGTTGGACTTACCCACGTCCAATCGCATTCTGACGGCAGATGCCAGCGATCTCGGATGGGGTGCGACGTTGGATCCTCTAGGTCTTTCCATTCACGGGATGTGGGACCAGGATCAGGATGGCTCTACACATCAACCAGAAGGAGCTTCTTGCTCTTCTTCTGAGTTTCAGGCAGTGGATCCCTCACCTGTTGAATCGCCAGGTCCTTCTGTTGTCCGACCATTCGACGGTGGTTGCTTACATTAGGAACCAGGGCGGCACAATGTACGAATTGGTTCGGGATCTTCTACTGCTCGCTCAGGATGTCCATGCCGGGGTGGCTGTTCGTCAGATTCCCGGTCGTCTGAACGTCCTAGCCGACTCCCTGCCCCATCGGGGCACGGTCATTTCCACCAGGTGGATGCTCCACATGGTGGGTTCCATCGATCTCTTGCGACTCGTTGGAACCATCCGGTGGACACTTTTGTGTCTCCGTGTCCAGATGCTCTGGCTTTCGCCGTGGACGCTCTGGCCCTCCTTTGGGATGGTCTTGTCGGCTACGCCTTCCTACCGGTTCCAATTCTGCCTCAGGTTCTCACCCAGATATGAACCTGCAGTCGTCGAATCAGTGGGTGTGGATCAATCTGCTCCGATCTCTGTTAGCGGCGGTTCCGGCATGTCTCCCTCTACCTCGTGACTTTCTTTGCCAAAGTCGCCCGAGGAGGTTTTACGTTGACCCGACTTTATTGTGCCTTCGCACATGTCTTTTATTGGGTCCTGTCTCCTCCGTAGTGGTTTTTCAAGGCACGCAGTGGAGTTGCTTTTCTTCTTCAAGGAGTCACTCACTCCACTGGTTTAGCCTCTGTGGCTAAGTGGAAGGTTCTTCTGTCGATGGTGTGCGATCACTCTGTTGCTTCTGTCACTCCTTCGATCACACCGCTTGCGGAGTTTCTGGTATATGTTTGTTTCTGGGGGTCTCCAGCAATGGGTACATGTCCATGCTTCTGAGACATTTTTTCATATGTGATACCGCATTGTTTCGACACTCATCCTTGCCTCTCCAAGCTTGTTCAGATCTTTTCCTTGAAAAGGTCTAGGACTTTGCAGTTTCCTCCAAGATGGTCACTTTCTTGGGCGCTGCTCTGCTTGGGGGTGGGGGGCATTCACGCCTTTATCCTGGATGAATATGTGTTCTCTCACATGCCAGATCTCTCCTGCATCCATTTCTTGATGGATTTGTCTTGCTATTCGTGCAGCTTCCGCTCGTCTAGCTACTGGTGATTGTATTACCAATTGTTTTTTCTGCCACGAGGTGCGTGCATTGTCTTCCTCTTTTAATAACTCTGTCATGTCGGATGGCGGATGTTATTCTGGCAGCCTTCTGGAGAAATGCTACATTCTCCTTTTATCTTCGACAGTTGCAGGAGCCGACTGAGAACCTTGGGGCCCTCTTTCTTCAGCTCAGGCTGTTGTCTATCCCAGCCTTTCCGTTTTTTTCAGGGTCAGTTTCAGCTTTGTGCTGTTACTGCCCTTTCTGTCTGTGCATTGCACTTCACCATATGCTTCATCTTTCATTGTCTTTTCTAATGTTTGTGATGCTATGGTTTGATAGGCCTAGGGATCTCTTCCTCTGTCCACGGTCCCAGTGCTATTGAGTTATGTGTGGGTTGGTTATGTGATTCCCTCCAGCCTTTTGTCTATTCAATCTGCAGTAAACAATTGAGGTAGGTTGATAAGAAGTATAAATTTTATAGTAAATTTCCTTTCTTACCTACCGAAATTGTTTACATGGAGGCCCTCCCGTCTTCTTATTCGGGTAAGAATCCTTCCTCCCCGCTGATCACATAACTCCTGTGTTGTTCGGAATCAAAAGAATGACGAATTGACGCATTGCGCACTATTTTACGGAAGTCGTGGATTTGTACTATGGAAGAGCGTCCCATACTGGGTGTGCACCGATGGCGCTCGACCCAGTTTTGGCTGATTTTTTTGTGGTGTTTTTACACCACTTTTCTTTCCCAAATCTTGGGAAAGATTGAAATAGAGAGTATTTTATCCGAGTTAGGTTCTTCCACTGTAGTGCAAGCCTGTAGTAAACAATTTCGGTAGGTATAATAAGAAAGGAAATTTACTATAAAATTTATACATTCATAACTTTCGTAACTTAAGTAAATTATTATTTTCTATAATATTTGTTGGTTATAGGTGTGCCCACACTAGTTATTTTTTTTTTTATAACTTGTTTGTATTGCTTGTTCACTTAGAAATTGTGTCCTTCCGAGCCAAATTTTGTCTGTTTAGCCTGTATCTTAGATATCGAATGTTCTATTGCAATGAAATTTGCCATGAACACTGCTTATGGTATAGGCTTTAAAAAAAGGATTCAACGATATTTCTCACATTCTCCTTTTTAGAGTTATCCCCCCTTTTAGACTTAGAAATTGTAGAAAATAGACATTATTTGTCTGTTCAGCCTGTATCTCAGATATGGGTTATCAGATTTCAGTGAAATATGGCATGCAGTTTGCTTATGATAAAGACTTCTGCCTCATTGCATAAAACTTACAAACACCAAACAATTTACCATATCTTTTGACTTAGAAATTGTTGGAAATTCTTATACCGTCACTTTACATGCATCTGTCTGTGCATCCAACCATCCATCTGTCCATCCGTCCGTGTGTGAGTCCATCCGAGAATATTCATAACTTTCATTATTTTCTATAATATTTGTTGATTATAGATATGCCCACACTAGGTGGTACGCCATGTGGGGGTATGCACCGGACGACAGTCCAGCTCTTGTTAGCTCACCTGACTGAACATCAGTGTGAGCTTTTGCCATCACTTGGCATCTGTCATCCGTCTTTCGTTAACTTTTGCAACTTGGTCTTCTCCTTCAAAACCACTAGACCAAACCCAAACAAATTTGACATACAGTATATTGGAGGTATTCTCTTTCCAGTTTGTTAACAAACGCGGTGCCCCCACTGAGGTGGGATTGATGCCCCAAAAGCATCAATTTCTCCTGAAATCTTCTTCTTATTAACCACCAGTCAGAATGCTGTCATATTTGGTATGTAAGTTCCTTCGGTACTCAAGATTCAAGTTTGTTCAAAGAAATTTTCTCGGTCAATATTTGGGCTCGTTACGAGAGGATCCCTATTTTGTGCCCCGCCCTAAATTTCTATATTTTTATACTGTACCAATGACCCAGACATAGCTGGTGCTAACTCTTAAAATTCTAGGGCCAAACACAAATTTTGCCCCCCAATCCCCAAAATTTGCATCTAAAACCAAAAGAAATCATGTCCTAAAGGTCCTCCATACTTTGCCTCCACTGCGCATGTGCAGTGTCAAGGACGTCCCGAAATTGGCGCCAATTATCATTCTTTGTTTGGCCCTTCATCAGTTCACATCTGACTGATATTTGTGCTTGTAAATCTCAGTTTAAATGATGCCAGACACATAAATATTAGAGAAATGGTGGATCTAAGGAGGATATAGAAGGAGGAGAGGAAAAATGAGTGACAGAAAATATTCAGGGCAGTAACTTAAAATTTTTGAATGAAATTACGTTAAGTTGCCTATTTTCGAGGCATGAGCCTGCTGTTGTCATTCTTGCTATAATGTTTCACTGCTTGTTCAGTGTTTCCTCTCTCCTTTTCCTTTAAGTCCTCCCTTGCTATTCTTCCATGCTTTTGGCATATTTTCAGTAATATTATTACTAAAATTTCTTGGTAGTTTTAGCTGGGTAACAGAATGAATTCTGTTCTTTTCCCCATGTTTACGTTCTCACCCATGGGTGTTTAGGCGTAGTGTTCTGCATCTACCATCTGATGTTCTGCAGTTTCTTCCCTGGAAGTCTCTGTTTTGCATCAGATAGTGTATTATTGGTAACTGATTTCGGGCCAGGGTTATCAGTGCCTGGAGCAGACATGTTGACCTCCCAAAATTTTTTTCAGGGAGATTGAAGAAAATTTTCAGGGAGATGACATGATTTTCAGGGAGATTTTTGTTTTGCGCGTAGAAACCATGTGTGGACCAATTTTAAATACAAATATCCCCCCCCCCAACACACACAGGCATAAGTATTTTATGTGCGTAGAAACCATGTGTGGATCAATTTTAAATACAAATTAATACCAAATATCCCCCTCCTCCCCCCCCCCCCCACACACACACACACACACACACACACACACACACACACACACACACACACACCACACACACACACACACACACACACACACACACACACACACACACACACACACACACACAGGCAAAAGTATTTCAGAACAATGAATCACTGGAGTCTTTGGTTAGAGTAATTATAACTTACATTTATGAGTGAGTGGGGTGGACTGGGTAGTTAGGTGGTATTGATTTGACCAGGCTGACCTATACCTGTATTTCCATCTCTGGACATTGATATAAACTTGTGAAGACATACCTGAAATATGGGTGTGATCAGACTTGATTGACTAAAAACTTCAAAAGTAGAACATAAAAATAAAGTTTAGAACATAAAATGATCAAATCACAGCTTGGCAAATTGGCAACCTGGGTTCTTTGTAATATGTTATGCAATCTGCATAAAAGAGAATTGATCTACTTCGTCAATATGATTTGGTATAAATTTTACTTGCTCCCGGGGAACCGTTTTCAGTCTGAACCCCAAACAGACCATTGATTACTATCTGGAACAAGGCTAATGAGAGATGAAGAAAGTTCAGTTCACATCTGAAAAAAATAGTGCATCCTCAAATGTGTTCTGTTTCGTAAGGGGAAAGGATTTTATTCAGAATATAAGTTTTCAGGGTTTACCGGGAAGTGAGGTTTATTTTATTGAGAGAATGAGTTATATATTCAATGTTGGTTTGCTTTATTACAGTAAAGAACCCCGACGATCATTAGATTTGAGTGTGTTTTCTTTCAGCAGGAAGAAAAATTAGAAATACATCAATATCTCTCCTGTTAAAAGAGTAGTCTCCCTTACGCAAGTCTGTTCAAATCAGAGAGTTCTTAAGCTTTTCACATGCCATGAACATCGTGAATGCTGTGTCATGCAATCAGGCGTGTAGCCGGGAATTCATTCAATTCATATTTCATAGTCATGATGTGGATGGGCACCGGGCAATACCCGTGGGTGGGGATGGGGAATACACAGCACACTCACTCGATTTGTGTTTTGTGCAGTTCATTGGAAATCGTCAACATTTCACGGTAGGCCTGTCAAGTGGACTGTTTGTTTTGGTGGTGTTTTTCTCTTCGATTTGAGATTTGGATAACAAATACAGTGAATTAATAATCTCGGTCAAAAGATATATTTCATTTTATTCCCAGAACATATATGTTTCATGCAATTAAACGCTGCTTATATCAGCGTGCAGTTGAATTACAGTGCGCGTAAGTTGTCCATTTTCGTTTCAAATTACCACCAATTTTTCTCAAATCTGACATGATTTTGTCTGGTATGTCGACTTTCCGGGAGATTTTGGCCCAAATTGACTCCCGTGCGGGAGGGCGGGAGGGTATAGCTAATTCCGGGAGACTCCCGGGCATTCTGGGAGAGTTAACATGTCTGGCCTGGAGTCATGTTTCTGGTGTTTACACTTCTTGTTTACATTGGCAACAGTCTCTGTGGAGGGGGATTTTTTGTCTTTGTACTAGTTTAATCATTACAAGATACATTATTATTATTCGTAAGTGTTGCATTAATTTTTTTAAATATTTTTAAAATTTTTGTCCACACTTAGGCTTGGGATCCATTGGGGCTCAACGTTACTTTTCAGAAACTTGGGCTTTGCTGAAAAAATATTTTTTCAAAAAATTTTTTGGATTTCAATTATTTTTTCTATGTTAATGGATCATGTTATTATGTATCTTTGTTTTCAGGGGTTGGTGTGAGTACTAGGACTTTTTGTGTTCTTTTCACAATGAAAGGATATTGTTCAAATTGTAATAAGAGGAAATCTTCCTCTGACTTTCATGATCATTGTATTAATTGTAGTCGGTGTACTCGCACTAACTCCTGTTCAGTTTGTATATATTGGGATGACAAACATTGGAAACGTGTGTCACGGTATGTTGTTAGCGGGGGAAAAGGCCATGTCGGTCCTTTCTCCGCAGGGTCACTCTAGTTTATCAATCTCTATTTCAGAGGAACAAGAACAGGGTGATGTTTCCGTGATGTCTTCCAAAAGTGTGCCTCCGTCGTCACAACTAAATGAAGAGCTAGCAGCAAAAGTGCTCATGGAAATACGCCAATTGCCTAAGAGGTCCCTAGTAGGATCGACGGCATTGACGTCCGTTAGCTCGCCCAGTGTAGTGTCCATTCATCGAATGGTTCGGCAGCCGGGTTCGTCTGTTGCGGTCCAGGAAGGAGATTTGGGTGATGCAAGCACTATAAATATACAAGGTGCACACCCAGTGACAGCGGATCAGAGGAGAGAACGGAGGAAGCCTATTAGTCCGGTTTCTAGCTCGTCCAGGTCCATCCGTGCTGCTGCGAGCGATAGAGGCCCCTCTCTCGTACAACAACATCTGGGACCAGATGTTGTGGTACAAAATGTTTCGCATTCGGAGCATACGTCCGCCGCTCGGGACGCTCCGTTATATAGACAGTCCGGAGAGACTGTCCAAAAGCACACACGACCGCACCTTGGCTACGTGACCACGGACATCCAGCCAGCTTTGCCAATCAGGGATTCCACGGCGACCAGGTCACGCCATCCGGTAGCCAGGGACACGAGGCCTGTAGACTCCGGACGTTCGCATAAGAGAAGTATGCAGGAGTCAGTGTACACAGAGCTTCCAACGGCTAAGCAACGTAAGACCGCTACTCCATAGGCCTCAGTGACGGACGTGCTATCCCAAATAGCACAAATTATCGCAGCATCCCAGCAAACGACAGAATCTCTGTCGGATCAAGAATTATCCGACGACGCTGGGTCGGTACTCTCCGATGATGCGTCAGGTATGGACGACCGAGAACATCATGGGGTCCGACAGAATGGCGAAAGGGATTCCGAGGATTTGAAGCTATCCCTTTCGGAACAACCTAAAGCTGCCGTAGATTTCATCCGGCATTACCTTCCACAAGTTGTTCCGTTGGGCCAGACTGCTGCGATGCCGGATAAGAGACTGATAGCGTCATTGGACACAGAATTTTTTGATCGGTTCAGAGACATCGTCCCTGAGTTTCCGTCACAGTCCAATAATGTCACAAGATGATTCGAATTATTGAACGATGCTATCTATAAGCTTGCTACCAAAACAGGCAAGGCTGGTTTCTTGTCCGCTAATGCTCTCAATCTGCCTTTCATCAGTTCAAGGAATAAATTCGAAACGGCAGGGCAGGGCATACCGAGAGTTCCTCTGCGTCTAGACGATGAAGCGGAAGACTTGGAATTGTCTTTACCGTCGTCTATGTCTATTCCAACCGTGACGTTGGAGACGACAATAATGTCTAACAGAGCTAGCTTAGATGCTTTATCATACGCAGACCACCTTACTAAGGTGTTATCATTGCGTCTTCAAGGGAAAGAATTCCAGGATATACAGTCCTCATCAAGACTTCTTTCAAGAGCAGTAGCTTATTCCACGTATAACTCCGCCCTTTCAGTGGCAAACCTGGAGTTGGTCAGACGTGACGCAGCCCTAGCTACATCCACGCATGTGGATAGTAAGGTGAAGAACTTTCTCAGAGTCGCTTCGGTCTCCAGAGAGCTTCTCTTCGACGGCAAGCTTTCAGCAATCTATGATAAGATAACTAAGAAAGCTTCGGATTCTCTGCTATTCAAATCTGCTTCTAAAAAGTATACAGCAGAAAAGAGTAAGACAGGCACTTCTGGGACAAGTACGCCCAAGAGAAGTTCCTATAGAGGTTCTTATACGTCCTCTAGGTCTTATTCTAGAGACCGTCAAGGCAGCGACTCACATACGGGACGTTATTCTGGCCGAGACAACCGGTCAGACGTTCTGAGGTCGACGGGACGAGGTGCGGGTCGTGGAGGACGTAGTTTCTCCTTCCGCAGGCCTCGCAGGTCCAGGAAGTGATGGTTTGAACCTCTATCGTGTTCCGGTAGGCAGAAGATTATCGAGTTTTATAGACGAGTGGGCGTCGATTACAGACGACCCCTGGGTCCGAGGGGTAATTTTGGAAGGACTAAGAATATCCTTCAAACGAAAGCCTCCATTAACTCGAAGTCCAAAATGGACTCAGCCTCCGTCAAATCTGCAGAAGAGAGATGCTCTTTTATCAGAAGTACAGTCTCTTCTGACGAAGAACGCGGTAGAGGTCGTAGAAGACCAGGAATCACCGGGCTTCTACAGCCATCTGTTTCTGGTTCCGAAACCAGATGGCTCGTTCCGTCCAGTCATAGATCTGAGCTGGATAAACAAGTTGATCGTCGCTCAGAAGTTCTATATGGAGACGATTCGGTCAGTCAGAGCAAGTATTCGGGTGAACGACTATGCTACAAGCATAGATCTCAAAGATGCGTACTTTCACGTCATGGTACATCCGACATTCAGAAAGTATCTACGCTTCGCAGTCCTAGGAGTGGTTTATCAGTTCTGAGTGATGTGTTTCGGCTTGAACCTAGCACCCTGGGCTTTCACTTGAATAATGAACTCGGTAATGATACATTTCCGTGCTCATTCATCTGCGGTAACGTCGGCCTACCTGGACGACATTCTTCAGAGGTACGGCAACGAGTTAACGCTTCAGAACGATGTGCAGAATCTGCTTCTATTACTCCGACGTCTCGGTTTTATTATAAACGAGGAGAAGTCGGATCTGGTGCCGTCCAAGTCATTCACTCATCTGGGAATGAGCTTCGAGACGCACAACAATCTCGTTCATCTGCCGTTAACCAGGGCGAAATTAATCAGTAGTTACGCTCGCTATTGTCTTCACTCAGACAAAGTCACAGCGAGGGAGTTCATGAGACTGATAGGTCTGTGCGGAGCCGCTGCGGATCTCATTCCGATGGGGCGGTTACGAACTCGTCCTCTCCAAATTTTCTTGACTCGGAATTGGAGTGTAAAGATTCATTCGCTCGATATAGACGTTCTCTTGTCAAATCAAGTGAAACAAGAGATTCAGACTTGGGCAAACATTCAGTGGTTGACTCAGGGAGTCCCACTGCAGTTGCCGGATCCGGGTTTTATGATTATGACGGATGCTAGTCAAACAGGTTGGGGTGCAACATTGATCCCAATGGATTCGAAGTGCCAGGGTCTTTGGGATCCGCAGTTTCTAGGCAAGCACATAAACATCAAGGAAATGATGTCAATTGGGCTTGCATTACATCATTGGATGAACATTATTCACAAAGCACATGTCCAAATCCTGTCCGACAATACGACAGTAGTAGCGTATATCCGGAACCAGGGAGGCACTCATTCCGTTCCGTTATTCAATTTAACGGAAAGAATCCTTCTGTTTGTGCTAGAACACCAAGTTCTACTTTCGGTCCGTCATATTCCGGGTCGTCTGAATGTATTAGCAGACTCCCTTTCACGGAAGGGTCGCTTGTTGCCGTCAGAATGGACTCTCAACAAACAGGTATTCAATCAGATTTGCTACCAATGGGAACGGCCAATGATAGACTTATTTGCGACACAACTCAACAATCAGTTGCAGACGTATGTGTCACCATGTCCGGATCCCCGAGCATATGCAGTAGACGCTCTATCGATCTCGTGGGACGGAATGATAGGATATGCGTATCCTCCAGCGCCGTTGATTCAGCAAATATTGCTAAAGATAAAACAATCTCAGTGCAAAATTCTGTTGGTAGCATCTCTGTCTCCGCAGAGACCGTGGATAAATCTACTCAGGTGTCTGCTGTGGGACTTACTGTGAAAACTTCCTCCACGAGAGGATCTTCTTTCGCAGGGGAAGTCACGTCAACTTCATCACAACCCGCAAGGTCCCAACCTTCACGTATTTCCGTTGTGCGGTCCTTCTTGCACGGCAAGCATTTTACAGGACGAGCAGTGGACGCGATTTCTAACTGTAGGAGGACCTCCTCTTCGCTAAATTATGTGGCTAAGTGGAAGGTCTTTCGTCGTTGGTGTAGGGATCATTCTGTTGATATTTTTGATCCCTCCAAACCAGACATTGCAAACTTTCTAGTATACTTGTTTGACGAGATCAAACTGCAGCCTGTTACTATTAAAGGTTATAGGTCTATGTTATCTGATACCTATGCACACCATGATAGTTTACAGATTGGATCTATTGTCTCTTTATCTAAATTAGTTAGAAACTTCTCGATAAATAGACCCAGAACTCTTAGATTAATTCCTAAATGGAATTTAGCTTGGGTTCTTCTTAAACTGAAAGAAAAGCCATTTGAGCCTCTTGGGACAATAGATTTCAAATTCTTGTCTTATAAGACAGCATTTCTCTTAGCTTTCTCTTCTGCTAGAAGAGTCAGTGAGCTTCATGCACTATCAGTGGATGATTCTCACTATCGTAGTGTCGGGAACACTATTACCTTTACTACTAATGTTGGATTTTTAGCTAAGAATCAGGCTCCTAATAAATATCCGGAACCTGTTGTTATTAAGGCACTTCCGTCTTCAGACGGGCGTAGGCCTTTACTCTGTCCTGTTAGAGCTTTACGTATTTATAAACAAAGATCTCAGTTTATCAGAAAGGGACGAAAACGCTTCTTTCTGTCTCTGATGCCTAATTGAAAGGACATTTCGGTCCATTCTATTGCTAGATGGATTCTAGATGGATTGCTAGAGGGTGTTCCCTTAGGTCACCTGCTTTATAGTGAAAAGCAAGGGGATTCCTCCTCCGTAAGTCAGTAATTCTGAGTCGTTACCGGGATGGTTTTAAAGTGTAAAATTAATGTTAAAAATTCATTCATGTCATATTTTTAAAGTGTAGCTCGGTGTGAAACATTTGTATATGTCACGTGTCAAACGGGCGTTAATATACAATCCTCGGACACTTTTAAGAGAATATAAAGAGTCTCAATTCTCTGGACTATCTTTATTTATTGGCTTACTTTAAAAATAATTAGTATAAGAGGTTATACTGGATGTTAATAGAGAACATGAATGTTATTATGCTCAATTATGGAGGGTGTTATGTCTTTCTAATTTATCATAAAATAAGAAAGATACATGTAAAGCCTAATACTCCTTTTCTCCTCGAGGGGTTGTCTCTATTTATATAGTTGAGCTTATTGGATTTTCCTCTATGTCCTAGGCCCTCCAGCCTTTTTACTATTCAGCTATGTCTGGGTCATTGGTACAGTATAAAAATGTTAAAAAATTTATAGTAATTTATATATTTTTTATACTTACCAATGACCCAGACGGGGATGGCCCTCCCAGGAGTTGAGAACTCATTCCTCCCCGCTGAGTACATAGCGCTGACCAGGCACTGCTTGTAGGAATGATAATTGGTGCCAATTTCGGGACGTCCTTGACACTGCGCATGCGCAGTGGAGGTAAAGTATGGAGGACCTTTAGGACATGATTTCTTTTGGTTTTAGATGCAAATTTTGGGGATTGGGGGGCAAAATTTGTGTTTGGCCCTAGAATTTTAAGAGTTAGCACCAGCTATGTCTGGGTCATTGGTAAGTATAAAAAATATATAAATTACTATAAATTTTTTAACTTTCTGAACCAAGAGGCCGATTTGAACCAAATTTGCTATGAGGAATTATTGGGTCCTAAGTACTTGATTCACGCCAAAGAAAAATTTCCTCTGCCCCTTGGGAACTTCAGGAGCTAAAAATAGAAAAAAATTCAAATGCCCATATCTCCAAAACTGCACGGCACTGAAACTTTTTGTTTGGTGTGAAGCTTCCTTAGGTCTAATAGAAAGGAATGGTGAAAAAAAATCGCTATCAATTTTGTCCTAAGGTACAGTTTCAGGGCTTTGAAAAAATGCTGAGTCAGCATTATTTAACACTGAAGGTAATGGGAAAAATATAAAATAAACTTTTTCTCCCCAACCACTGCTTCAAAAGCTTTCATATTTCACATATAACATCTATGCAGACATGTTAACTCTCCCGGAATGCCCGGGACTCTCCCGGAATTAGCTATCCCCTCCCGCCCTCCCGCTCGGGAGTCAATTTGGACCAAAAATCTCCCGGAAAGTCGACATACCAGACAAAAACTGAATCCACCAGCTTTTGTTTACAAATACAAAAGCATGTGCTCTACTCTCAATGGCAAGGTCATTAAGTTTGTGTGAAACGTCACCACTTACGTAAGAACTGATGACCAATTCTCATTTCTGTCAATGGCCGTGTTGTGATTATTGCAACACGTTTGACAGCGGATTAAATGAATTTGAGATGCAGGATAATTGCTGGAATTGATTATATATTAAAGGCACACCTTTGCTTGTATACAGGTAGCAGTCAAATCGAAAAATAAATTCCATACGTATAAAATCTTGTCCAATCGAAAATGTGCAAAAATATGCACAAATTTATTGTGCATTTTGGATTTCACTTTCAGATAATTATAGCCAATTTTGGAGACAAACGGCTCAAACATATGAGTTGCCGTACTTTTCAATATATTGAGAAAAATTTCTAATTCGCAATTTTCTAAAGCAGGCTGTGAAAAAAATTATGTTTTTGGTGAAAAAAACCTCTAAAAAGTTGGTAATTTACGGCACTTGGACGTTTTTTCATTCGTAGTGATAAATGGACAACAAAATATCCCCGAGATGTTTCGTCCTGGGCTGGCTGTGGCATAATTTTCACGTTTCACTGGAAAATGATCACCCCATTCCAAATCCTCTTCGTAAATGACCAACTACTTCCAGTGAGTAACCGGTGTGGTTAGGTGGGGTGCTGGGCTTTGGAAGATCGAATTACCACAACAACCGGGCTCTGGGGTGTGCCTAAACACCACAGATCGTCGCAGATTACCACAGGTCGCTGCAAGTACCCATGATTACCCAAATGGATCCAAAACTTTCAACACAGCACCATAACTGATATAGTGCTGAAAAGGTCGAAAATATCTCCAAACATTTTGTACATAAAACCATTGAAATATGGATGTCATTGGAACAAGCTCAGATATTGGCACATGACCACATCCATATTTCTGATTTCTGTTTTTCTCTATATTTCTATGGTTTGGCTTTTGAAAGGACAAATTGTTCAAATAAAACACATTAGGGTGGAATGTTTATTGTATGTGTGTGTGAGGGGGGGGGGGGTGTAACATGGAAATTATTGATGTGCTGCCCACGTGCAAAAATCTCACTGACAAGCATCCGAGTCTCACTGGGAGCTCATCATAATCTCACTGACAGTCACCTCCAGAGGTTAACAGGTCTGGGTCACTCACCACCAGTTAGTAGAACGTTGGCATATGTTCCTTTGATGTATTGTTGTTGGGCTGTTTCCTGTTATACCTGTGTGTGTGTGTGGGGGTGGGGGGGGGGGGGGTGGGTATTTGGTATTAATTTGTATTTAAAATTGATCGATCCACACATGGTTTCTACGTGCAAAAAAAAATCTCCCTGAAAATCATGTCATCTCCCTGAAAATTTTCTTCAATCTCCCTGAAAAAAATTTTGGGAGGTTGACATGTCTGCATCTATGGAAGATTGATTCACATGGTTGTTGAAATTTAACCCCTGGGTCCATATTTAGGCACTCTACAGGAGCCCAAATGTTCAAATTAGTGCAATATGAGGGATATTCTTTAAAAATCTTCTTCTCCAGATCCAACAGTCGGAATCTTTTGATATTTGGTATACAGCATCCTTAGGGAAGGGAGATTCAGGTTTGTTCAAGCCAAGTCCCTGGGTTCATATTTGGGCTCCCTATCCAAATTGTAACTTTGTTCAATATGAGGAATATTCTTTAAAAATCTTCTTCTCCAGATCCAGCAGTCAGATTCTTTTGATATTTGGTGTACAACACCTCTGGGAGGGTTAGATTGAAGGTTGTTCAAATCAGGTCCCTGGGTTAATATTTGGGCTTTTTATTGAAGCCCAAAGTTTAACTTTGTCAAATATGAGAAAAATTTCTTGAAAATTCTTCTTCTTCAGGTCCACCAGTGAGAATCCTTTCATATTTGGTATGTAACATCACTAGGGGTGTCAAAGTCAAATTCAAGTTTGTTCAAAACAAGTTGCTTGTTTTTCTTGTTTTTTTTTTTTTTTTTTTTTTTTTTGGGGGGGGGGGGGGGGGGGTGCTAGTAGTTGAAAAACAAAACAAAAATTTTGTTCGGTTATTGTTTTTTAATACTTCACTGAACAGAGCTTACTAGGAACCTTTCCTAGGACCAACAAAAATGAACAGTCAAAAAAGTTGCCTTTGGTTGCGTCATAGCAAATCAAAAAAATTGCTCTTGCTTCTGTTCACTTACTGATATACTCATCTCTTTTGACAATTTGAGCCTCTGGTTCTTCTGCTCTCTGTTATGTCCAGTACGGTTTGTTTAGGGCAATGCCTTTTGCCCTCGCTTTGGTGCATTCTTGTGGCCGTTCCTCCCGCCCCATCTGTCGTTTCATGGCCTCCCGACGCAATCATGTCTGGTGAGAGTTATACCCCCTCCCTGGGGGATGTGCAGTTCCTCCCACTCTGGCAGGGAGGGGGAAGGGGATGCTGTCGTTTCGAGGCCTCCTGACATGACCATGTCTGGTGAGAGTTATTCCCCCTCCATGGAGGATGTGCAGTTTTTTAACCATGGTGGATACTGTGGGAGCTGTTGAGTTGTCTTGTGGAGAGATGCCTGGTTCCGGGACTAGATGGTCCCTCTCCAGTCGACATCTGAGGCTGTCACTAGGGTTGTGAATCCTCCTTTGGAGGCCGAGCTCGGTTGCTCTATCCCCTTTTCCGCCAGTTTCAGCAGCACTCGTTGTATCTGCTGCTACTGCTGTTCCGTCTGCAACGTCATCGGTCACCGTTTCAGCCAGCCTCGGCTTATCCCTACAGGGGTCTGCAGTGATGTCTGGTAGTGTGGATGTGGGGTATCAGCCTTGCCTGACTTCAACTCGGCGAAGTCAGAAGTGGCTGCCGACCGAACCCTCTGCTGTGACTTCTCCTCTGTTGAGCACAGCAGTTTTATCCCTGCAGGGGTCTGCAGAGGTGTCTGGTAGTGTAGACATTGGGTATCGGCCTCAGCCTTTCCTGACTTCAACTCGGTGAAGTTGGAAGTGGCAGCCGAGCGAACCCCTGCTGTGGCCTCTCAGCCGTTGAGCACAGCAGTTTTATCCCTGCAGGGGTCTGCAGAGATGTCTGGTAGTGTAGACGTGGAGTATCGGCCTCAGCCTTCCCTGACTTGAACTTGGCGAAGTCGGAAGGGGCTGCTGGCCGAAACCTCTAGTGTGGTCTCTCAGCCGCCTAGTACCGCAGTTTTTCTCATTGGATTCGGATGTTCATGGTGGGGTCACCATGAGCTCTGTGGCATTTCCGCCTACGCACTCTGGTCCCATGGCCAGTTTTGTGGGACCTACACTTTTTGTGCAGCCTGGACCTTCTCTCCCGCAGAGGTCTGTGGCAACTCTCCTGAGTTTCCACTCTGTAAATCCTCGGTGTATGTCATACCCCTATACACATCTGCCTTCAGATGTTTCGGCTGCAGCTCATCACCCCGCATCGGATGTATTTGAGAATTGTGACCCTTTGTTGGTTAAATGTGTCAGGAGTGAAGCCACTTTGTCGGGTTGTTCCCACATCGAACCGGCTGACACAGTCAGTGAGCTTAGGGAGGCCCTCTCCTTGCTCACTTTGGTTCTGTCCAAGAGCCTTTTCCATTGCTTCCAGCGAGGCTACGAGTGGTTTCCGAGTACCCCCTGTGGCGCCGCCTCCCGGGATTGGAAACAGGCCGCTTTCTGATCCCCCTGATGTGCCTACACCATGGGAGGTGTCAGCTGGTTTGCCCATGATGGGTTATGTGTCTTCCGACTCATCCAGATCTCAAACCGTCAAACCAGCCGACAGTGTCAGCCCGGCCGCGATCATCGGTTGCGCGCCTACAGCTTGTGGAGGAACCTGCTTCTGGGCGCCTTCGACCGTGCCTGTCAGTACAGGTGGTTGAAGCGTTTACAGCTTTGGACTCTAAGCTGAGATTCAAGGTTACGACGCCGTCGTTCTCATCAGGGTTGACACTTTTTGCCTCCAGTGCGTTATAGTTTCTGCGATTCCGCCAATCCGTCAGGACTCCAACTCCTAAGTCGGCCGTTATTCATATGGAGACTCTGGATTCCATGTTGGGCTTATCGAGAGAGATTCTGGTCATGCTTTCCCTCTCAGATCACGTTATCTCTGCTTTGCTGCTTATCTGCCCCCAGATAAGTTTGATGACGAACAGGCTTTTTTGTGTGTGCTGTCCAAGGCGCTCATAAATCTTCTCACACACATGCCTGTCACATGGCTAACTTGGAATTAGTTTGCAGGGACGCTGTGCTGGACACAAGGCATTCCCTTCTTGAGGGGCAGCGCGCTACTCTTCGATCTGCTTCTTTGGCGGGTCCGCAACTATTCCATGGTTCCATGGCGATGGTCTGGGATGACTCCCTATGTCATTCCATAGATCAGCTGCTGCTTCGTCAGCTTGATCAGCCTTCTGTTGGAGGCAGGGGCCATCCAAAGCCTAATAAGTACCCTTCTGCTTCCTCTGCGAAGCCAGGGGCTGATCCTCCTGCCACCACTTCTGCTTACTCACAGGGTAAGGGTAGGTGTCAGCAGTAGTCACCTCGGCTCATCCCAGGTTGAGGCATCCAACTCAGTCGAGAGTGCCTCTTCCAACACAAGTCCCTTTCAACGTTACACATTGGGAACTTTTGATCACACCGATAGGCAGTCTCCTGTCAAAGGAGACGATTGAGGTCATCAGGAACATTCATTCATTGGGATTTTATTCCCACCTGTTCCTGGTGCCGAAGAAGGACGGCTGATTCGGACAGGTTATCGATCTGAGTATCCTGACCCAGTCTATCATTGCTCCTAAGTTCAGCATGGAGGCTTTCAGGTCAGTTCGCCGCCCTATTCACCTTGGAGTTTTCCAGTTCAAGGCCATGCTCTTTGGCCTGGATCTGGTTCCTTGGGCCTTCACCCGCCTGATGTCGAATGTGTAAGCCTTACATTGCTCACAGTCCAGGGTTTCTTCTTCTGTATATCTAGACGATATCCTCCAGAGACATTCCAATACTGCCTTTCTGGAGTCGGATGTCGACACACTGTTGAGCCTGCTCATGTCACTAGGATTCAGAGTCAATGAGGAGAAGTCGGACCTGGTCCCTTCTCCATTGTTTTGTTATCTAGGTATGGGGTTCTGTACTCAGCTGGATACGGTGGCAGTTTCTCTGGCAAAGGCTGTGATTTTCTCAGCCTTTGCCCTGACTATGTCCGCAACAGCTCGGAGTCTTCCCCAGCTGATCGGTCTCTGTGGTTCGGTGACGGATCTCATTCCTCTAGGTCGGCTGCATGTCAGACCTCTCCAACACTTTCTGCTCAGTCGTAGTAGGCCAAATGTTGATCCTCTGGATCTGGTGCTTCAGTTACCGGGGTCTCTTCCTCGTCACCTTCTCCCCTGACAGATGTTCAGTGGATTATGCAGGGAGTTCCGTTGGACTTGCCCATGTGCGATCATGTTCTGATGGCAGTCTCCAGCGATCTCGGATGGGGTGTGACATTGGATCCTCTAGGTCTTTCCCTTCACAGGTCATGGGACTTGTATCAAGCAGCTCTTTACGTCAACCAGAAGGAGCTTCTTGCTCTGCTTCTGCGTTTCCGACAGTGGATTTCCCACCTTTCGAATTGTCAGGTCCTTCTGTTGTCCGACAAAACGACAGTGGTTGCTTACATTCAGAACCAGGGCGTCATGCACTATGTTCCCATGCACAAATTGGTTCGGGATCTTCACGAAACGTCTTGGGTACCTCTGCTATCACTTTGGGACGAGAACGAGTGTTTCTGAGTGCGGTTCGAAATACAAGATGGCTGCCAGTGGCCATTTTGTACCGAAATTAGGTCTAATCAGTTTTTTGTACACAACTTCTGTACGGCTCAGGCTAGAGGCTGTATTTATGAACCGATCTTTACGAAACATCTTGGGTACCTTTGTTATCACCGTGGGATGAGAACAGGTGTTTTTGGGTGTGGTCCGAAATTCAAGATGGCCACCAGCAGACATTTTGTACCAAAATTAGTGCAATCAGTCTTTTGTACAGAACTTCTGTATGAAAGTTCTGATTTGATTAATTTTTGTATGAATGTTTAGTAAAATGGAACACATCACATACAGTACGGGTTTTTTTCTCGTGCAGAAATTATGCAAATTAGATGAATTTTGATTTATTTAGTGCTACTTATACACTGTAAGTGCACATGTCAATACGGTTCGGATTAGAGGCTGTATTTATCAACCGATCTTCACAAAACTTCTTGGGTACCTTTGTTATCACCTTGGGACGAGAACGCGTGTTTCTGAGTGCGGTCCAAAATTCAGGATGTCTGCCAGTGGCCATTTTGTACTGAAATTAGGTCAAATCAGTTTTTTGTCACAACTTCTATACAGCTCATATTTATGAACTGATCTTCACGAAACTTCTTGGATGCCTTTGTTTTCACCTTGGGACAGGAACGAGTGTGTTTTGGGGTGCCTTTGTTATCACTGTGCTATGAGAACAAATATTTTGGGGTTCAGTCAGACCCACTCTGGGACTCAAAGATTTCTTTTCTAGTTTAGCATCTGACTTAGCATCTGACTGTCACACACCTTTACAATACTTTACCTATACATTTGTTACAGGCTATAGTCAGTATTTATGTACAGACCATTACAATACTTTATATGTACTTTTGTTATCAGGTCATTACCTAGATGTTTGTCATTGCTGTGTCACATACTATGCATGTACATGTCTTGACAAGTTGTGCTACAGTGTCATTGACACTTTCATTTCATTTTTAGCTCAACTTTGTCAAAGCCAAATTTGAGCTTATGCCATGGCCAGTCGTCTGTCCATCAACAATTCAATATGGCTCGAGCTAGAGGCTGTATTTATGAACCAATCTTTACAAAACTTCTTGGGTACCTTTTTTATGACCGTGGGACGAGAACGAGTGTTTTGGGGTCTGATCCGAAATTCAAGTTGGCCACTGGCAGCCATTTTGTACAAAATTAGTTGCAATCAGATTTTTGTGCAGATCTTCCATATGAAAGCACTGATTTGAATACTGTTTTGTTTGAATGTTTAGTACCATGGGATACAGTCATTCTAGGTATAATGGGCCATCTTTCAAATATTCATTTATTTCTCTCAAATAAAATAAGTTATCCAAATTTTGTTTTTTGTTATTGAGACAGGTATCTGACACTCATTAATGCAATGGAATTCTTCAGATGAAGCTTCTGTTTATTTTATAAAATTGGACCGTTTGACTGTCGCAATTTGGTCATTAACAGGTCACTTGTGTATATAAAGAATCACTCTCTTTGGCATCCACTGGCGATCTATTTTCTCACTTTATATGTATTTATTGGACACAAAAAGTCTTTTCTGTCTTTTCATAGGCTATGACCCCTCATTGAAACGAGCTCAATGAGCTCGTTCCAATGAGGAGTCATAACCTATGTTTTTGAGATGAAAAAAATAATGAAAATTAATTGGCAGTTTTACAGGAATAGCGCAGGCCTGTTTTGGCCGTTACGTTGAGTAAAGGATTAAAGAAATAAGGTGTAGTATACAGACATAGTCAACTCCACATCGTGCTCAATTCATTAATTAATGGACTGAGGATAATAATCTATTTTCTTTCAGATCCATTATCACCATTTGAGCTGTTACGTGATGCTAAAATTGTAAAACAGAAATGTGAAAAAATTAGTGAGTATAATTATCCAATGATGTAAAAAACAAGAACTCTGGATACCAGAACCGAGTCAAAGCATTGGAAATTGAAACAGAATCTGCCAAAGGAAATTGGGGCCACCTGCATTTAGGCCAGCCAGATAGGGGATCCACCCTCAGTTTGAGAAAATTTTTATTTTCCAGTATTGAACTTGCCAAATCATTGACTTTAGACCTTTTGAATGGCTTATATATCTCACACTTAAATTTTGTCAGTTTTTTCATAATCTTGTAATATGTAACTATTTTAGACTTGGCCTCACTCTCAGTGCAGGTTAAATACAGAACACATTTTGTGTATTACTAGAGGGAATGGATGGACTATCATAAAAACAATACCTGGATATCCTTAAAAACATTCCTGGACTCCAAGGGACCACAAATATTCAAGAAAACGACTGTAAAATGTTTTTTCTTCAAATGTTTTTGGGGGGAGAGGGGGGCATGAAGCTTGAGAACCATGGACATACCCCATCCTCTCCCTATGGATGAGCTACCTCTGGATTCAGAGTCCCACATATGCAGTTGGAATTATTTTATTGTTGCAGGGAAGTTTTCCTTTTCTTCAAGTGTTTTACTTTCAGTTCTCTTGAGTGAGACCTGGAGTGAGCAAAAGTTAGAGCTCTTCATCAGGCATCATTCACAAAGATTGATTTTCGATTTCTCTGTAACCTATGAACCAATTTTAATACAATTTTCTGAGGAGGATGTATTTAATTTTGATCGAAGAAAGTTACAGCAAACCACGGAAGGGATTGGGGTTGAAGGAATCTTACAAATTTGAAAAAAATAATTTCCAGATCTCTTTGATGAAATATGCGTATTTGTATACTGGTATACAAAAATGTGTTCAGTGGAAGTTTGAGGGGCAAAATTTCCAGTTCTTAGATTTCCAAAATTTTGGGTTCTCAAATTTGCAAGTTTCCAATTTCATGCTGATTTAAATGGAATTTGAAACCTAACAGAGTTGGGTGATATATGCAGTAGAACCCTGTTAATTAAATATGCACTTTGCCAACCAAAAATACTCAATTAACAGGATTGTGCCTTTAACTATAGATTGGTAATTTTGCTTCATTCTGGTGACAAGTGAGTATTCTATACTACTCACATTTTGCTCAGGATCACTCCTAATTATTTCTACATGAAAGATCCAAAGTACATGTTTCTGTAATTTGTTCATTGCAGTTCAGTAATACTTTCAGCAGCCTGGGCAGAATCCTGTCAGACAATTTTTCTGGAGTACCCAGGCAGAACCAATGAGCTATGATGAATAACTGTCAGACTCTCCAATTTACTATCACAGCATAAGCAGGGTTAGCATTGGCTAAAGGAAAGTGTAATGCTGTACTTCTACTGTCGACATGCTGTATGTCTGCAGTATGTATACCTCCAGCCAGTGCTAACTCTGCTCTCTCAGGGTAGTGCATCTTCCTGTAGTAAAATTATACAACATGATATGGCCCAGGCTATTGAAAGTGTCATCAAACTAGAGTAAACAAACAAAAAACTTAGATGTGAGTCTTCCATGGAAGACGTGTGTCGCCTGCACTATATTTTAATATTTCAGACAGAGTTCTAAGTGGAAAAGGGGCATAACTCTGGAAAAAATACAGCGGATCAAAAAATAAAATAGGAGGTGCACAATGCCATTATGTGATAAAGAATCACTGAAAGTTTCATTAAAATCCATTCATAGGTTAAAGAGGAGTGGCGGATAAGAGAAAGTGTGATGCGGACGACGCAAGACGACAAAAGTAATCCCTATATGTCGCTTCCAACTTCGTGGGGCAGGCGACACAAAAATAAAATAGGAGGTGCACAATGCCATTATGTGATAAAGAATCACTGAAAGTTTCATCAAAATCCATTCATAGGTTAAAGAGGAGTGGCGGATAAGAGAAAGTGTGACGCGGGCGATGGCGCGGATGACGATGTGGACGACGCAAGACGACAAAAATACTTCGTGGGGCAGGCGACACTAAAATTGACACACTTAGCCTTGTAGAAATATGTCAATGAGTAGGGGGTGATCCTTAGCAAAATGTGAACAGTATATTATATCTTTTTGGAAAGCACTCACTGAGCCTTGTCAAGCAAGATGATATAACAGAATAAATACTAGATTGGAGGTACAAAGGCCAAATAGCTTTGTAAGACATGGAAAATGGAGGGTCGTTTGAAAAATATTCTGAAAAATCCTGATATTTTTCGATTAATTAACTGTCATTTACTCTCCATTTGCATTAACAGGACAAATTTGTAATGAAGGAATTGTAAATGGTTTGGTGTTTCAAAATTATATACAGTTGTGAGGGTTATTCCATTTGATAATATCTGCTCTCCTTGTTTATGGCAAAAGAAAAATTGTCCACATTCTATGTCAACCTTGTGGGCTGAAAATAGACCAAAAATTTCAAACAGCATTTTAGCTCACCTGACTTCAGTAAAGATGAGCTATAGTGTTCACTCCCCGTCTGTTTCAAATGTGTGACAGGTTTGTGGCTTTCATTCAAAAACCATTGGACCAATTTCAAAGAATTTCTTTAGAATTATTAGATGGGGTTGCTTTGAGACATAATTCATATCAAGTCGATCCACACCAAAGAGAATGGGTAGAGGAAAATTGCTCCAAAAAAATCATCTTTGCCTGATCCAATAGAAAGAATGAGTTCATATTTGTTATTTAGCTTCCTTTTTGCAGTATAAACTCGAGTTTGTTTAAGGGAAGTTTGAGGGACAGTATTTACAGTTTTGGGAGAGGCAAGACTTTTCGCCTTGCCTAAATTTTCTATTTTCAGCACCCATGGACCGTTTGAATTAAATTTGGTATGGGGTACTATTGAGTACTTGATTCATGTCAAAAAAATATTCCTGCAACTGTGGGAATTGCAGGTGATAAAAATAGAAAAAAATTCACATGGAACAGAGAACTGTTATTTGGAATGTAGCATCCTTACGATAAGTAAAATTAAATGGGCAGAAAAATTTGCAGCTGAATGTGTTATAGTGTACATACAGTATAGCGAAAAAGTGCTGACTCATCATTTTTCAAAAAATGAAAAAAAAATCTCCTCCAGAAAACCCCTTCAGAATATTTAAATATTTGGTACCAGTGTGCCTTGGGGTGTTAGATTCAAGCTGATTCAGATGAAGTCACTGAATTTAGGTATGGGCTCCATACAAGCAACACCCATTTTAACACTCTTCGTAATGGGGAAATGCTGAGTCAGCATGTGTTCAAAACTTGAAAAATCTTCTCCAGACTCACTGGTCAGAATCTTTTGATATTTGGTATTCAGCATCCTAAGGTGGATCAGCTTCAAGTTTGTTCTAATAAAGTCTTGGGTTCACATTTGGGCTCCATACCTGTTGGTGATCGGAAAACTCTTGAGTCAGCATGCTTTTAAAATTGATAAAAATCTTATCCAGAATAACTGGGCAGAATCTTTTGATTTTGGGTATGCAACATTCTTTGGGAGATCAGATTCAAGGCTGTTCAAATCTGGTCTTAGGTTCATATTTGAGCCTCATTCACCAAGAGCCCAAATTTTGGAAAGGGCTTTAAAAATCTTCTTTTCTGGTACCCCCAGTCAGGAGCATTTGTTGTATAGCATCCTTTGTAAGGTAAGATTCCAGATTGTTCAGCTCAGTTCCCTAGGTTCACATTTCAATTCCTTTCAGCAGCCCAAATTTTATCTTAAGTGCAACATGAGAAATATTCTAAAAATCTACTCCAGAACCACCATCCTTTGATATTTGATGTATAACATCCTCATGGAGGTCAGATTCAAGTTGATCAAATCAGATTCCCAGGTTAAAATTTTCGCTCCCTAGAGTCCAATTCTTTTTTAGCTCACCTTCTCAAAGTCAAGCTGAGCTAATCCCATCTCTCTATGTCCATTGTCTGTCAACTCAATATTTTGTTCTTCTCCCCCCAAAACCACTGGGCCAATTCAAGTGAAAGTTTGTGTGACTGATGATCCCAAAGGGGCGTTACATTTTTGTTCAACTCAACATGCCCAGCCCCATAGGGAGGGGGTGGGGAAAACTGCTCCAAAATATTTTTAAAATCTTCTCATGAACCACTGGGTACAATGACTTGATATTTGTTATAGAGCTTCCTTTTGAGGCGTAGATTCAAGTTGTTCAAACGAAGTTCGTGAAGCAATATTTGGCTTTGTAATGGCTGGGGTAAGATTTTTGTTGGCCCCACCCAAAATTTCTGTTTTCTGAATTGATGGTCTAATTTAAACCAAATTTGGGATGTGGTATTATTGGGAATATGTACTTGACTCATGCAATAATAAAAATACCTGCATTCCCATGGGACCCCAGGAGCTAAAATAGAAATATGTTCAAATGCCCATATTTCCCAAACCACATGGAACAGAGAACTGTTATTTGGTATGGAGCATCCTTAGGATAAGTAAAATTGGATGGTAAAAAATATTGCCCTCAGTTATGTTAGGGTGCTCTGTAGAGGGCATCGAAAAAATGTTGAGTCAGCATATTTGCAAAAATTAAAAAAAATATTTTCTCCAGAACCTGTGGTTGGAATCTTAGGATATTCAGTTTACAACATCCATGGGGGTCAGATACAAGTTTGTTAAAATAAAGCCCATTGATTTATATTTGGACTCAATAATAGAGCCCAAATTTTTAATTTAGGACAATATGGTGAATGTTCTTTAAAAACCTTCTTCTTCAGAACCACCAGTCAGAATCTTTTAATGTTTGGTATACATCATTGTTATGAGGGTCAGTTTCAAGATTGTTTAAACCAAGTCCCTTGGTTAATATTTGGGCTTCCTGTAAAAGCCCAAATTTTAACTTAGTTCAATATGGGGTATGATAATTTTTAAAAATCCTCTTCTTCAGATCCACCAGTCAGAATGCTTTAATATTTGGTAGACAATATTTATAGGGGATTCAAGTTTGTTCAAATCAGGTCCCTAAGTATATATTTGGGCTCGCTATGGTAGCCCAAATTTTAACATAGTGCAATATGAGGAAATTTATCTATAAATCTTCTTCTTCAGATTCACCTGTCAGAATCCTTTCATATTTGGTTTACAACATCTCTAGGGGAGTCAGATTCAGGTTTGTTCAAATTGGCTCCCTGGGTTAATCTTTGGGCTCCCTATGGTAGCCTGAATGTTAACTTAGTGCAATATGGGGAAATTTCTTTAAAAATCTTCTTTCTCAGATCCAATAGTCCAAAAGCTTTCATATTTGGTATACAACATCTCTGGGGGTGGGGGGGGGGGGTCACATTCAAGTTTGTTCAAAACGGGTCCATAGGTTAATATTTTGGCTCACTATGGTAACCCAAATTTTAATTTAATGCAATATGAAGAAATTTCTTTAAAACATTTTCTTCAGATCCAACAGTTAGAATGCTTTCATATTTGGTATACAGCATCTCTAGGAAGGTCAGATTCAACTTTGTTCAAATCGAGAGCCTGGGTTAAAATTTGGGCTCCCTATGGGAGCCAGAATTGGCCATGTAGATGAAGAATTAGAAATTTTGTATCCAGTACTCTCTAGAGGTGTGTAACTAAATTAATACACATACGTTGTATCAAGGGGCTTCATAGGGGAGCTCCACATTTTACATTATGATCAACTGAAGAAAAGGCATGACGCTCAGACTATTTTTGGAGAATAATTGTTAAAAAATCTCTGTGGGAACCCCAAGAAGTGAAGCAGTACTTGTTTACTGTGGCCAACAAGCTTTGTTTTACTGGTAAAAATAGGCCCCAATCACCAATGCCTGGGTTGGAAGTACTCTGAAATGGGCAACATGGGAATAAACAATTGCCTGAACTTTTATATCCATGTTACTGTCATGATAACCATTGTGGCAAAATATGTGACCTTAAATGCCAATAAATAAATATGTGGTTTATCTTCTTTTCCATAACCTCTCCATGGGCACCCTGGGAAGTGAAACAGTGTTTCTTTACTGCTTACCATGATAAATAAATTCTGTTTTACTGGAAAATAGTACCCAGTAACTTAGGCCTAGGGTGGATGTCCTCTAAAATGGGCAACATGGTATAAACGATTGGCTGCACTTGAATTTATATCCATGTGGCTGTACTTGAATTTATATCCATGTGAAGTAGTAGTAGTAATCTTTATTTATGTGACATGTGCATATATCATTTTATATCTATGTTTTGGTCATGATTAGCTGTTGTGCAGAAATATGTAACCTTAAGCACCAATAAATCAATTTTCCAGAACCACCATTCAGGATCTTCTGATATTTTTTATGAAGCACCGTTAGGGGGATCAGATCAGATTCAAGTTTGTTCAAATCAGGTTCCCGAGTTTATATTTGTGCTTCCTCTAAGGAACCTGAATTTTAACCAAGTGCAATATGTAGAATATGCATTAAAAATCTTCTACAGAACCACCTATCACAATTTTTCTGATGCATTGTATACACATTTTGGGGATGTCAAATTCAAGTTTGTTCAAATTACATCTCTTGATTCATATTTGAGTTCCAGGTATCAAACCAAATTTTAACTTAGTGCAATATAAGCCATTTTTTAACTCACCGATGGGAGCTAAACTTATCTCCTGTCATCCGTCCGGCGTCGTGAACATTTTTCAAACGACTTCTCCTCTGAAACCGCTAGGTCAATTTGCTCAAAACTTGGTATGGATGTTCATTACCATATGTCAATTCAAGTTTGTTGAAATGAAATGGACATGTCCATGTGGGGCTCCCTAGAGGGCATAACTCCGATAGCACACTATGTATATTAGAGAAATTAATAAAAAAATCTCCTTCTCCCGCACACGTGGGCAGAATCATTCGATATTTGGTATACAGCATTGTGGGGTGGATCTGATTCAAGTTTGTTCAAATCGGCCCCCTGGATTTATATTTGGGCTCACTTATAGAAGCCCGAATTCGAACTTGGTACATTTCAGGCAAATTTCTTAAAAAATCTTCTTCTCCAGATCCAGCAGGCAAAAATCTTTTGATATTTGGTATGCAACATTGTGAGGTGGATCTGATTTAAGTTTGTTCAAATCAGCCCCCCTGTGTTCATATTTGGGCTCAGTCTAGGAGCCCAAATTTGAACTTAGTGCATTTCAGGCAAATTTCTTTGAAAATCTTCTTCTCAAGATCCAGCAAGCAGAATCTTTTGATATTGGGTATGCAGCATGCTTAGTGGGGTAAGATTCAATTTTGTTCAAACTAAGTCCCTAGGTTCATATTTGGGCTCACTGTGGTAGCCCGAATTATAACTTAGTTCAATGTGAAGAATTATCTTTAAAAATCTTCTTCTTCAGATCCAGCAGTCGGAATGTTTTGATATTTGGTGTGAAGCATCCATGGGGCAGGGGGGGGGGGGGGGGGAATTCAAGTTTGTTAAAGCCAAGTCCCTGGGTTGATATATGGGCTCCTTGTGGGAGCCCGAATTATAACTTAGTTCAGTATGAGGAATATTCTTTAAAAATCTTTTTTTTTTAGATCCACTCGTCAGAATCTTTGGATATTTGGTATAAGATTTTCTTAGGAGGAGCAGATGCAACTTGTTGAAATCAATTTTCTGGGTTCATATTTAGGCTGCCATGTCAGGTGAGCGCCCTCAGGCCCCCTGGGGCCTCTTGTTTTTTAATTTTCTACTCCAGAAACACTTTTCTGATTTTTAGCTCACCTGACTGAAAATCGGGATGAGCTTTCGTGATCACTGATCATCCATCGTCTGTGAACATGGTGTTTGCCTCTCCAAAACTGCTGAACCAATTTTAGGTGATTGCTTGTTCTGACATCGCATTTTGTTTTTTAGCTCACTGAAGGGAGCTTAACTTATCACTTGCCGTCCATCGTCTGTCATCGTCCGTCGTGATCTTTACATTATCGACTACTCCTCACAAACCACTGAATCAAATTGAACCAAATTTGGTGTGCATGCTCCCCATCATATGTCAATTCAAACTTGTACAAATAAACTTGCCGCACCCACAGGGGGCACCACAAGGGGCATAACTCCGATAGCACCCATGAATTTCTTTCCAAAATTCAAAAAATCTTCTTCGGATCCACCAGGCAGAATTCTTTCCTATTTGGTATACATCATCTCTAGGGGCCAGATTCAAGTTTGTTCAAATCGCCCCCTCCCCCCCCCCCCCCCAGTTTATATTTGGGCTCGGTATAGGAGCCCAAATTCGAACTTAGTGCATTTCAGCAAATTTCTTAAAAAATCTTCTTCTCCAGATCCAGCTTGCAGAATCTTTTGATATTTGGTATGAAGCATTGTGGGGTGGATCTGATTCAAGTGTGTTCAAATCGGTCCCCTGGATTTACATTTGGGCTCAGTATGGAAGCCCGAATTTGAACTTAGTGCATTTCAGGCAAATTTCGTAAAAAATCTTCTTCTCCAGATCCAGCAGGCAGAATCTTTTGATATTTGGTATGCAACATTATGGGGTTGATCTGATTCAAGTTTGTTCAAATCAGACCCCTCGGTTCATATTTGGGCTCAGTATAGGAGCCCAAATTTGAACTTAGTGCATTTCAGGCAAATTTCTTTAAAAATCTTTGATCCAGCAGGCAGAATCTTTTGATATTGGGTATGCAGCATGCTTAGTGGGCTGAGATTCAAGTTTGTTTAAGTCAAGTCCCTGGGTTCATATTTGGGCTCACTCTGGTAGCCTGAATTATAACTTAGTTAAAAATGATAAATTTTCTTTAAAAATCTTCTTCTTCAGATCTAGCAGTTGGAATGTTTTGATACTTGGTATGCAGCATCCTTAGGAAGGTGAGATTCAAGTTTGTTCAAGCCATGTCCCTAGGTCCATATTTGGGCTCACTGTGGGAGCTTGAATTGTAACTTACTTCGAAATGAGGAATTTTCTTAAAAAATCTTCTTCTTCAGATCCAGCTGCCAGAATGTTTTGATATGTGGTGTGTAGCATCCTTAGGGTGGTGAGATTCAAGTTTGTTAACGCCAAGTCCCTGGGTCCATATTTGAGCTCCCTGTGGGAGCCCGAATTATAACTTAGTCAATGTGAGGAATTATTCTTTAAAAATCTCCTTCTTCAGATTCAGCAGTTGGAATGTTTTGATATTTGGCATGCAGCATCCTTAGGGGGTGAGATTCAAGTTTGTTCAAGCCAAGTCTCTGGGTTCATATTTGGGCTCACTATGGGAGCCTGAATGATAACTTAGTTCAAAATGAGGAATTTTCTTTAAAAATCTTCTTCAGATCCAGCAGATGAATGCTTTTGATATTTGGTATGCAGCATCCTTAGGGGGGTAAGATTCAAGTTTGTTCAAGCCATGTCCCTAGTTCCATAAAATTTGTCTCTCATGACTTCATTCCTTTGTAGTGTTGATGAACCATGTCTAACTGAATGTGACCCCAAATACTTCTTTGAACCACTTTGGCCGGTGAGCGATTAAGGCTCCTTGGGGCCTCTTGTTTCAAATCAACTTGCCTGGCCTCATAGGGAGGAGGTGGGGGAAAATTCACCAAAAGTCTTAAAAAAAATAATTTCTTCTCATGAACCAGTGCATACAGTGACTTGATATTGGTGTGGAGCTTCCTTTTGAACTTCTAAATTTGTATAATATGTAGAATAATCCTCAAAAATCTTCTCAGGAACCACCAGTCAGTATCATTGGATAGCAGCATCCATAGGGACATCAGTTTTGATCTTGTTCAAGTAAAGTCCTTTAGTTTAAATTTGGGCTCCCTATTGGAACCTGAATTGAATGAAGTGAAAATCTTCTGAAGTTTAGCACACTCCATCCTTTACAGGGGTGGGTGTCTGATTTAAGTTTGTACAAACCTAGGTCTTAGCTTCATTTTTGGGCTCCCTATTTGAGCCTGAATGTCAACTCAGTGCAATATGAGGAATAATCTGTAAAAATCAAACAAATGGTTTGCAGATGATAAATTTAGTTTGCTTTGATAGATGACCTTATAATTTTGCAACATTACTACCTACCATGAAATGCAGGTCAAGTTTGATTTTCACCCTTATAGCATTTACAGTGGCAAAATGGTAAAATCAGTGGTTTCTTGATAATAACTCTAGTTTACCATCAAGTATGACCTTATACTTTTGCAACATTACTACCTGTTATGAAGTGCAGGTCAAATTCAAATTTCACCATTATGACATGTACTGTTCCAGAGTTATGCTTCCTGAAAAGTGGCGAAATAATCAATGTTTCTCGGTTGACAATTCTAGTTTGCATTGATGTACAACCTTATAATTTTGAAGCAGTACTATATACCATGAATGCAGGTCAACTTTGCTTATTTGATTGTTTCAGTTATAGCAAATACTGTTCCAGAGTTATGCCTCTTGAAAGGGCTCAAAATGGTAAAATCAATGGTTTCCGTGTGATAACTCAGTTCACTTTGATGTACGATCTTATAATTTTGCAACATTACTACCTACCATGAAATGCAGGTCAAGTTCGTGTTCACCGTTATGACATTTCCTGTTCCAGAGTTATGCACCTTGAAATGTGACAAAATCGTAAAGTGATGAAACACTTCTCATGGTATCGTTATTAAATTCCCAGGGCATGTGTAATCAAACCTGCTTATCCCTTCACCCTAATTAAAGACTGTCCTGTCTTCAACGGTCAGGTTAATCTCATTTCCAAGGAGCTTTTGCAGGTTTACTGTGCACTGTTACCATTGTCCTTCCATACGATTTTGTATTTTTAGCTCAACTTTGGCAAAGCCAAATTTGAGGTATTGTCATGGCCCGTCTTCCGCCTGTCCGTACGTCGCACTGTCAACACGGCTCGGGCTAGAGGCCGTATTTATGAATCGATCTTTACGAAACTTCTTAGGTACCTTTGTTATCACCGTAGGACAAGAACGAGTGTTTTGGGGTCCGGTCTGAAATTCAAGATGACCACTGGCAGCCATTTTGTACAAAATTAGGTGCAATCAGATTTTTGCGCAGAACTTCCATATGAAATTGCTGATTTGAATAAATTTTTGTTTGAATGTTTAGTACCATGGGATACATCACATATAATACAGGTTTTTTTCTCATGCATAAATTATGCCAGTTAGACTAACTTGGATCTATTTAGTGTTACTTTCAGCACTGTAACTGCAAATACCAATACGGCTTGGGCTAGAGGCCATATTTATGAACCGATCTTTACGAAACTTCTTGGATATCTTTGTTATCAACATGGGACGAGAACAAGTGTTTTGGGGTCCGGTCCAAAATTCAAGATGGCCACTGGTGGCCATTTTGTACCGAAATTAGGTGCAATCAGTTTTTTGTACAGACCTTCTATATGAAAGATATGATACGGATAAATTTTTGTACGAATAATTAGTAACATGAAATACATCACATATATTACATTTTTTTTTCTCGTGCATATATTATGCAAATTACTCTTTTTCTCTTATTCATTATTGTTGACTTGGTCAAACAAATACTGATTCTTGTCATATTTATTATTGTTGACCTGGTCACAGCAAATACTAATTCCTGTCATATTCAAAGTTGAGCTACAGTGTCATTGACACTTTCATTTTGCATATGGCTTAAACCATTTCACAATTCTGCATTTGAAAAAATTAGTATGTTGTTTCCATCTGTTTGCATTTCGGGGAGCATCTGTTGGCTGCACCACCTTTTTATTTGTTTGATATTTGTTACACAACATTCTTGGTTGGGGTGGGCGGGGTGGGTGGGCAGATTTAAGTTTGTTCAAACCAAATCTTTAAAAATCTTCTTTAGATCCACTAGTCAGAATTTTTTGATGTTTGGTATACAGCACATTTATGGGTATCTGATTCATGTTTGTTCAAATTACACCCCTTGGTTCATATATGGGCTCCCTGCAGCAGGCCGAGTTTTAACTTAATGTAGTATAAAGAATATTCTTTAAAAATCTTCTACTCCAGAACCACTTTGCAGAATTTTTTGATATAGGTTATACACTATTCTGGGGATTGTTCAGACCAAGTCCCTTCCTCTTTAGATCTTCATCAGAATCTTTTGATGTTTGGTAAACAGTACCTTTAGAGGGCAGGTTCAAATTTGTTCAAATTGTATCCCTTGGTTCATATTAGGACTCGTTCTGGTTGCCCAAAATTTTAACTTTTTGCAATATGTGAAATTTTCTTTAAAAAGCCTCTTCTCCAGAACCACCAGTAAGGATATTTGGTAAGTAAGATATTTTATGGTGTCAGATTCATGTTTGTTCAAATCACATCCCTGTGTTATATTTGGAGTCCCTTTGAAATCCCATATTTTAACTGGAGAATTGTAATTTGTTGGACAAATTATTGGCTTTCCCAACTTTCCAATGTGAAAATGCAGACTACATATCGCAAAGCAAAGTGTTTGAAATTAACCATTTCTGAAAATAGACAAAAAGCATCCAAAGTTGGCTAATTTTGGCATTCTCTCACGGTTCTCTTATTAACGCCCTCATTTTGCTTGGGGGTTAAATCTTGAGATTAAAAAGTAAACAGTAACTTTCTTCTACAGTCATTGTTGCATCTATCTATACCAAAATAATTGCTACAACAACCTGCAACAACCTTGCAATTAGAGGAAATGAGTACAGATGTTTGCAAAATTCACTGAAAATCAATGTTTTTTTCTGACAGTACTATTCTTTACATGGTCAAAGCTTATGTTGTGTTAAGCCCCAAAGCATAACTTACAGCAGAGGATTTGCTCATTAGGCATCTCTACCTATAGCAAAACAAAGTGTTTAGAATTAACCCTTTCCAAAATGACAGGAAGATGCAACCACAGTTAGTTAATTTTGGCATTTTCGGATGGTACTCTTACCCTCATTTGCTTGAGTTGAGATTAAAAACTAAACAGTTACATTCTTCTGCAAGCATTGTTGCATCCATGCATTCAAAAATAATTGTTACAACCAACCTCGCAATTATGAGAAATTTGCCCTTGAAGTTAGTAAATCTTGAAGATAAAATCATATATTCATATCATTTGTAGCCAATAGAGGTTAATTTTGAAATATTTGTGTGGTGATTTTAGTGTATTATATTATGCTCTTATGTGTGAACATCAATCATAGACTGAGTGTCTAAAAAGAGACATGGACTAATCTTGAATCTTGGAATTTGAATGAACATGTACAAGTTGAGGGTACTCCATTTCAAGGCCTGACAACTGGGTGAGGGTTAAAACTTGGAATAAAACATATAACAGCAAAATTGTTCTTGGATGAATGCCCTATCTTCTCATGGAAAAGGTTTTGAGACAATATGTCTTCAGTGCTGAGAAAGTGCTTGTAAAAGTTGGTGAAAATAACAATTATTCCGACAGTACCCTTATGGGAAGTCTCAAATCTGCCAAGGATTAAACTTCTATTAATAACAAACATATAGAATAAAATTTGTCATACTTTGACTGCTGCAAGCAGCTATAGAAAACATTCAGAGCTCAATCAATTAAAAATGGAGTAAATCATCACCTAAACTTACCAAATTCTGAAAAAATTGGATTTTTTTTTTTGGACAGTACCTCCTTTTATGCAACCAAAATGGGATAGGGTTAAGTTTACAACCAAACTTACACCAGCAAATATGCTCGGTAGTCAATTGTGAATACCTACATGAAAAGTGTTTGAAATTAAGTCTTTCCAAAATGGTAGAAAATGCAACCAAAGTTGGCCAATTTTGGCATTTTTAAACGGTACTCTTATTCTTGCCTTCATTGTGCTTGAGGGTTAAATCTTGAGATTAAAAAGTAAACAGTAACTTTCTTCCATAATCATTGTTGCATTTATCCATACCAAAATAATTGTTACAACAACCTTATAATTAGAGAAATTTGCCCTCGAAGTTGGTCAATTTTGAAGAAAAAAGCTATATTAATGTAATTTTTGGCCAATGGGGGTTAATATTGAAAGATTTGAGTGGTGATTGTGGTGTATCATATTATGCTCTAAATGTGTGGAAAATTTGAGCTAAATAACTGTAAACAGTTTTGAAACTTTTCAAAAAATGGTGAAATTTTGAAGGTTTTGGCAGAATATTTTGAAAAGACTCATTTTCACAGACATGACAATACTGCATTTCACTAGATTTTATGACATTACATAAGTATGCCAAATTTCGTTAAAATCGTACAGCTTGTTTTTGAGCAGTTCAACAGACAAAATTCAGGGAGGAGAAAAAAAAATGGAGAAAAATTTTGAAAAAGAAGAATAACAAGAGTCTTTCCCAAACTGGGTTTGGGAAAGCCTAACTAGAAAACTGTAATTTGTTGACCAAATTATGGGCTTTCCCAACTTATTAATGTGAAAAAGAAGGCGGTTTTGTGTACACATGAAAGTATCAGCCATATTAATTATTTAACCCGATTTTTCTGTACATTAATGATGAATCATCAGGGTTTACTTTGTGTGTACACACTAGCATTTCTAAAATCTTGTCAGTAAAGTGTTTGAAATTAACCCTTTCCAAAATGATAGAAAAAGCAACCAAAGATGGCTAATTTTGGCATTTTCAAACGGTACTCATATTCTCGCCCTCATTGTGCTTGAGGGTTAAATCTGAGATTAAAAAGTAAACAGTAACTTTATTCCACAATTATTGTTGCATCTAGCCATACCATAAATAATTGTTACAACTACCTTGTAATTAGAGAAATTTGCCCTTGAAGTCGGTCAATTTTGAAGAAAAAATCTATATTCATGTCATTTTTGGGAGTTAATGTTGAAAGATTTAAGTGGTGATTGTGGTGTATCATATTATGCTCTAAATGTGTGGAAAATTTGAGCTAAATAACTGTAAACAATTTTGATACATTCGAAAAATGGTGAAATTTTGAAGGTTTTGGCAGAATATTTTGAAAATATGTGTTTTCACAGATATGACGATACCACATTTCACTAGATTTTATGACATTACATAAGTATGCCAAATTTGGTTGAAATCGTTCAGCTAGTTTTCGAGCTATGCCACAGACAAATTTTTTTTTAAATTTAAGAATAACAATAGTCTTTCCCAAACGAAGTTTGGGAAAGCCAAATAAAAAAGAAGAAAAAAATAGAGAAGAAAAATTTTGAAAAAGAAGAATAACAAGAGTCTTTCCCCAACTGGGTTTGAGAAAGCCTAACAATTGCAATATGGGGAATATACTTTAAAAATATTCTTTTTTCAGAGCTACAGTTATATCCCTTGATTCATATTTGGACTCAATATTTGCTGTTCAGCATCCTTATTTGTTGATCTGATATAAGTTGGCTCAAATCAAATCCCTTGTTTCACATTTGGCCTCCTTGTTAGAGTTCAAGTTTTTTCTTAGTTCAGTATGAAGATAATTCTGATCCACCAATCATTGGTTTACAGTATGCTTGTGGTAAGGTCAGTTTCAAGTGGTTTCATATCAAGCCCCTGTGTTCATGTTTAGGCTCCTTATGGGGGCCCAAATTTTTACTTTGTGTTATATGAGGAAAGTTTATCAAAATCTCTTATTCTAATCCACCAGTCAAGAATCTTTTGATTTTGGTTTTCATCATCCCTAAGAGGTGAGATTCAAGTTTGTTTAAATCATACCACTGAATTCAATACTATTAAAAAAAGTAGGGTTTATTTGATAAAAGTGAGATATATGAAGAAATATATCTATATTTTCATCGAAAAGACAGTTGAGGCATTGCACTGTGATATCTGGTGAATGATTTCAGCGATAGTTGGGTGTCTGACAAGCACACATTCCACACACTGAGCTGTGGAAGACATGGATGGTCAGTCAGAGAATTTACCGCATTCAGTCATGACCTCAATACCTTATAAATCCTCCTCGGGGTTTCGCGAGACAAGCATGGATCCGACGTGGCATAATCCTCACCGAATGTCCAGCGGTGATGTCTTGCAAATGGCACCACATGAGCTAACATGGTTTCACAGTAGTACTGCCCTATGACACACCCTTGGATGACATGTAATGATGTTCTGCTTGTCATGGTCATGCCTTCCCACATCATAACCGATCCACCACAAAAACGATTGTGCTGCCAAATGGTTACGTCATGGTATCGTTCATTCTGTCGTCGCCACACTCTGTTTCGCCTGTCGTGGAAGTTGAGAGTGAACCGTGATTCCTCAGAAAACATGATGTTGCTCCACCGACAATTGTTCCAGCACTGTCGTGCTCCTCACCAATTACGTCTTACTGTGATGTGACGTTCAGTCAGACATGGAATTATTTGAGGTTGCCGAGCATAGAAATTGCAGCTAATTTTGGATTGTCTGACCACTGACTCACACATCTGTCGCTCGGTGCAGCTGCTGTCCAATTTCTGAGGCACTTTGATGGCAGTTACATAATGCTGTGGTTCCGATGAAACGATCCTGGTTAGCAGTTGTCACCCTTGTATGACCTGACTGACGTCTGTCATCAGCATTACCTGTCTGACGGTAGCGTGATCACAACCTGCTAATCATCGATTAAGTAACATTGAAAATTTGACCCACTACAGTCTGTCTGTTGCCTGCTTCCAACATGCCAACAGCACGTAAACCTCAAAAGTTATGTTTTGACTTGAAACTATTGATGAATGAGTTTATACCAAGTAAAGAATGATGAGACTCTGAAAGAGCCCTTCCATTAGAAATGAAATTTTCAAAACCTACCCCACAGACATTAATGTGGCGCTCGTGCAAAAAACCCGCACAAAGTTTTCGTTGACCGGTGACATTCGTGATTCACACTAAACTTGGTAACATATTGATGTGACCAATCACGCATATGCAATACCATTTTCTGAAAATATCAACATCAGTTTGAATATCCCCTTCTTTTTTTTAATAGTTTATTTAGGCTTCTTTTGGAAACCTGAAATTTAAACTAGTGCAATTTGAGGAAATTTCTTTAAAGATCCTTTTCTGCAGATCACGCAAGTCCTGCAACAATGTGTGGTATTCATCATCCTTGGGAGGGAGGGTCAGATTCAAGTTTGCCCAAATAAGTGCCTGTGTTCATATTTAGGCTTTCTTTGGGAACCCAAATTTTAAATTAGTACAATATAAGAAGTTTTCTTTTAAATATTTTCTTTAGAATATTTTGTTGTACAGCATGCTTAGGGTCAAGTTTGTTCAAATGAAGTTCCTTCCATTTCTAATCCGGCCTCTAGCCTCTAGTTTTAATGAGCTCAACTTCATTAATCCCTAGTTTGTGGAAATTGGTAATTATCTGTTCATCAAAGTATTTGACATGATGCAATATTTTGTCTTGATGCAGTTTTATTGTAAAAACCATACGGTGTTTGCTGCTTGTTCTCTGAAATGACTGCTCCAATCAGTTGCAAATATGTAAAGGTAAATGAAAGGAGACTAATTATTTTTAGAAAGCCATTAAATCTCTGTGAAAGGGAAGAATCAATGGACTACTGTCAGATCAGTGCCGCAAGCCTTGTGGGGCCTTTTTGTTTTTTATACGCCGGTTTTGAAAAAATGGTCGTACTATGGTATACCGCTGTCTATCTGTCTGTCTGTCCTGTGTGTCTGTCCGTCCACACATCGTACAATAACTCGGAAACGCTTCAAGCAATTTTGGTGATTTTTTGGTGGAAAGCATATGTTGATGGAAGGAAGCTCCCTTTCGATTTGTGTCACTGTCCGATTTGTCATTCCAGAGTTATGGGACTTTATTCGTCAAAATATAAGCAA
Organism: Pictodentalium vernedei; assembly: GCA_031216915.1. Taxonomy (NCBI): domain Eukaryota; kingdom Metazoa; phylum Mollusca; class Scaphopoda; order Dentaliida; family Dentaliidae; genus Pictodentalium; species Pictodentalium vernedei. The sequence continues at coordinate 271,132,738 of CM062295.1, forward strand.
TTTTTCACATGTCGCACAATAACTTGAAAATGCTCAGAGCAATTTTCATGATTTTTTGGTTACAAGTATATGTTGATAGAAGGAATCTCCCTTGTTTCACTGTCCGATTTGTCATTCCAGAGTTAAGGGACTTTATTCGTCAAAACATAGGCAATTTCCTCATGTTGGACTTTGAGCAATTTTCATGATTTTTTGGTGGCAAGTATATGAAACCTGACAAGTACACATGAAACCTGGCAAGTATATGAAACCTGACAAGTACACATGAAACCTGGCAAGTATATGAAACCTGACTGACAAGTACACGTGTGGTTCCCTCTTGTAATTGATAAAGGGCATATCATGCGTTCATGGCACAGCTGTTTATTTTAGCTCATCTGACTTTCAATTAGGGGAGCTATAGTGATCACTCACCGTTCGTCATCCGTGAATATGGTGTTGCATCTTCTCCAAAACCCCTGAACTGATTTAAGCTATATTTGAGATAATAGTTTGTTATGACATAGCATTCTGATTTCGTTCCAATCAACTTGCCTCACCCCTCGGTAGTCCACACCAAAAAAGTGTGCTTGAATCTTAAAAAATCTTCTTCACATGAGCAAGCAGTAGCAGAGACTTGATATTTGGCATGTCGTTATGGGTCAGATTCAAGTTTGTTCAAATTGAGTCCCTGTGTTAAGATTTGGGCTCTCTATTGGAGCCCAAAGTTTAACTTACTGAAATATGAGGAATTTTTATATGGCCACTCATATGAGCGGGCCGTATTATGGTATGGCAATGTCCATCTGTCAGTCCGTCCATCTGTCCATCCATCCATCCATTAGCTTTTGTTTGTCCAGATGATAACTTGCAAACAATACATCCAACAGATACTATTTTTTGATGGTTGATTTGTCATGACTAGAGGATGGTTCCTTTCGATAACCAGCATTCTGGCATATCCATTATGGCCACCACGGCAGCTATCTTGGATTTTCAGAGACTTTTGATTATCCACGTAATAAATTGAAAACTATAGATCCAACAGATGCTGCTTTTTTATGGTTGATTGATCATGACTAGAGGATAGTTCCTTTCGATAACCAGCATTCTGGCATATCCAAGATGGCCACCATGGCAGCCATCTTGGATTTTTAAGAACTTTTGATTGTCCATTTGCTAATCCAACAGATACTGTTTTTTATGGTTGATTTGTCATGACTAGAGGATGGTTCCTTTTGATAACCAGCATCATTGTCTGTCCATCCATCCATTTGTCTGTCTGTCCATCCGTCTGTCCATCTGTCCATCCGTCCGTCCACCTGTTAACTTCTGTTTGCCTGAGTGATAACTTGAAAACAATACATCCAACAGATACTGTTTTTTATGGTTGATTAGTCATTACTTAGAGGATGGTTCCTTTCAATAACTAGTATCAATGTCCATCCATCCGTCTGTCCATTCATCCGTTAACTTTTATTTGTCCATGCTATAACTTGAAAACAATACATCCAACAGATACTGTTTTTTATAGTTGATTAGTCATGACTAGAGGATGGGTCCTTGATTCTGTCATGTCCAATATGGCTGACATGGCATCCATCTGGGAGTTTTGGTGACTTTTGATTCTCCATGTAATAGCTTGAAAACAATATATTCAACTTCAATGGGTCACAAGCCAGGAATGTACAATTATTTTTGAAGGAATTATTGACCTTTTGTTCAACTAAAAATTTCTTCACAAGCACAATTTCTTCATAGGCGGTCGTATATTGATCCAACTCCTGAATTTTTTCATATTTGGTATACAGCATCTCTGGGGAGGTGAGATTCAAGTTTGCTGAAATCGGGTACCTGAGTCAGAATTTGGGCTCTCTATTGGAGCCCAAAGTTTAACTTGTGCAATTTGAGGAAATTTCTTTAAAAATCTTCTTCTTCAGATCCAGCAGTCAGAATCCTTTCATGTTTGGTATGCGACATCTATAAGGGGATCAAATTCAAGTTTGTTCAGATTGAGTCACAGGGTTAATATTTGGGCTCCCTATGGGTGCCTGAATTGGCCATGTGGCTGAAGTATTAGAAAATTTGTGTTTAGTACTCTCTAGAGGTGTGCAACTAAGATTAAGCCACATAGGTTGTATGAATGGGCTTCATAGGGGAGCTCCACATTTTTAGTTGAGTTGTGATGAAGTCAAACTTGACTTATAGTTTGATGAATGGTGGGCGACAGGCATAAACAATTGGTTTCTGGATGATAACTTGATAATGGTTGAACCCATATTCAGATTCACCAGTCAGAATCCTCTCATATTTAGTATACATCATCTTTAGGGGGCCAGATTCACATTTGTTTAAATCAAGTTTCTCGGTTAATATTTGGGTTTCCTATTGGAGCCCGAATTTTAACTTAGTGCAATATGAGAAAATTTCTTTAAAAATCTTCTTCTTCAGATCCTTCGGTCAGAATCCTTTAATATTTGGTATACATCATCTTTAGGAGGGGTCAGATTCACGTTTGTTCAAATCGGGTCCCTGAGTTGAAAATTTTGGGTCTGGTTGGACCAAATTTGGTGAAAAAAATCTTTAGGGATTTTTTTTGTGTCTTGTTCAATTTTGAGATGAATGACCACCCAAATTTTTAGCCTAAAAATTTTGGACTTGGTTTTGACTGCGAAATTTTGGACCAAAATTTGGATTTTTTTTTTGCATTTTTTTATGCGTTTTGTTCAATTTGAAACAGAGAGTGGGGGGGAGAATTAGTCTGAAAATTTTGGGTCCGGTTCCAACCTGGAAATTTATAACCAAAATTTGGGAAAAATGTTTTTCCTTTTTTATGCGTTTCGTTCAATTTTGAGATGAAAAAACAAATTTTGAGCCTGAAAATTTTAGGTCAGGTTCAGACTCCAAAATTTTGGACCAAAATGCACATATTTTGGGGGATTTTTATGAGTTTTGTTCAATTTTGAGATGGAATTTGTTAGCTCATCTTGACAAAGTCAAGCTGAGCTAATCTCATCGCTTCCCATCCGTCGTCCGTCGTCTGTCGTCCGTCGTCCGTCGTCTGTCGTCCGTCGTCCGTCAACACCATGTTTTAGTCTTCTCCTTCAAAGCCACTGGGCCAATTCAAGTGAATGTTTGTGTGAGTGATGGTCCCACAGGGGCATTTAATTTTTGTTCAACTCAGCATGCCCAGCCCCATAGGGAGGGAGTGGGGGAAAATGCACCCAAATATTTTAAAAATCTTCTTCTCAAGAACCAGTGTGTACAATGACTTGATATTTGCTATGAAGCTTCCATATGAGGTGTAGAATCAAGTTTGTTCAAACGAAGTTCGTGAAGTAATATTTAGCTTTGTAATAGGAGGGGTAAGATTTTTGGCCCCGCCCAAAATTTCTATTTTCTGAACCGATGGTCCGGTATGAACCAAATTTGGTTTGTGGTATTATTGGGTCATAAGTACATGACCCATGCAAAAAAAAAAAATTCCCGCATCCCCATGGGAACCCTGGGAGCTAAAAATAGAAATATTTTCAAATGCCCATATTTCCCAAACCCCACGGAACAGAGAGCTTTTATTTGGTATGAAGTATCCTTATGACCAGTAGAATTGAATGGTAAAACAAAATTGCCATCGGTTATGTTAGGGGTGTTCTGTAATGGGCATCGAAAAAATGCTGAGTCAGCATATTTGCAAAAATTTTTAAAAATCTTTTCTCCAGAACCAATCATCAGAATCTTTTGATATTTGGTATACAGCATTCATAGGGGGGTCAGATAAAAGTTTGTTGAAATAAAGCTCATTGGTTCATATTTGGGCTCTCTACAGGAGCCCGAAGTTTTAACATAGGGTAATATGGGTTATATTCTTTAAAAATCTTCTTCTTCAGAATCACCAGTCAGAATCTTTTAATATTTGGTATACATCATTGTTATGAGGGTCAGATTCTAGATTGTTCAAACCAAGTCCCGAGGTTAATATTTGGGCTTCCTACGGAAGCCCAAATTTTATCTTTGTTCAATATGGTGGGTAATTTAAAAAAATCTTCTTCTTCAGATCCATCAGTCAGAATGCTTTGATATTTGGTATGCAACATCTCTATGGGGGTCAGATTCAAGTTTGTTCAAATCAGATCCCTAGGTATATATTTGGGCTCACTATGGTAGCCCAAATTTTTACTTAGTGCAATATGAGAAAATTTCTTTAAAAATCTTCTTCTTCAGATCCACCAGTCGGAATACTTTTATATTTGGTATACAACATCTCTAGGGGGGTCAGATTCCAGGTTGTTCAATTCGAGTGCCTAGGTTAATATTTGGGCTCCATATGGGAACATGAAATTTAACTTAGTACAATATGAGGGAATTTCTTCAAAAATCTTCTTCTTCAGATTCACCTGTCAGAATGCTTTCACATTTGGTATACAACATCTCTAGGGGGGGGGGGTCAGATTCAAGTTTGTTCAAATCGGATCCATAGGTCAATATTTGGGCTCGCTATGGTAGCCCAAATTTGAACTTAGTGCAATTCGGAGAAATTTCTTTACAATTTCTCTTCTTCAGATCCAACAGTCAGAATGCTTTCATATTCGGTACACAACATCTCTAGGGAAGTCAGATTTAACTGTGTTCAAATCAAGAGCCTGAGTTAATATTTGGGCTCTCTATGGGAGCCGGAATTGGCCATTTTGCTGAAGAATTAAAAATTTTGTATTCAGTACCTTCTAGAGGTACTAAGATTAATCCACATAGGTTGTATCAAGGGGCTTCATAGGGGAGCTCTACATTTTACTTATGATCAACTGAAGAAAAGGCATGATGCCCAGATTATTTTTGTCACTCCTGAGGGACTCAAGGATTGACAGTGTAGCCTATGGAGATGGCTTGCTTAATGTAGACTCATTCTTGGACTCTGTTTAAATTGTGTTCTGTACAAGATGAGCGCTTCAGGCCCCGTGGGGCCTCTTGTTTTTTATAGCCTGGAAATTTTCGGTCCTGTTCTTCTTTAGACCCTGTAGTTAGAATGCTTTCATATTTGGTATACAACATCTATAGGAAGGTTAGATTCAATTTTGTTCAACCCTAGCCCCTGGGTTAATATTTGGGCTCCCAATGGGAGCCGAAATTTTAAATTAGTACAGTATACGGAAATTTCTTTAAAAACTTCTTCAGATCCACCAGTCAAAATCCTTTCATATTTGGTATACAACATCTCTTGGAGGGTAAGACTCAAGTTTGTTCAAATCTGGTCCCTGGGTTATTAATTTGGGCTACCTATGAGAGCTTGAATTTTAACTAAGTGCAATATGAGGGAATTTCTTTTAAAATTTTCTTCTTCGTATCCACCAATCAGAATCCTTTCATATTTGGTATACTACATCTCCAGGTGGATCAGATTCAAGTTTGTTCAAATCGGGACCCTGAGTTAATATTTTGGCTCCCTATTTGAGCCCAAAGTTTAACTTAGTGCAATGTGAGGTGATTTCTTTAAAAACCTTCTTCATATCCACCAGTCAGAATTCCTTCCTATTTAGTATATGACAAGGGGGATCAGATTCAAGTTTGTTCAATTTGAGTCCTTGACTTAATATTTGGGCTATGGTCAGTGGTGAGGTGTGGGGTGGCAGGGGGTATGTTAGTTCAGATTTGTTCAAAGCCATTCCTTAGTGTTTTTCCATAAAATTTGCCTCTCATGACTTCATTCCTTTGTAATGTTGATGAACTATGTCATACTGAATGTGACTCCAAATACTTTCAACCACTTTGGACAGTGAGCGATTAAGGTACCTTGGGGCCTCTTGTTTTTAGATCCACTGGTCAGAATCTTGGGATTATTGGTATAAGCTTATTCTTAGGAGGGGCAGATGCAACTTGTTGAAATCAATTCCCTGGGTTGATAAGTAGGCTACCATGTGAGGTGAGTGCCCTTAGGCCCCCTGGGGCCTCTTGTTTTAGCTCACCTTGACAAAATCAAACTGAGCTAATGTAATCGCTCTCAGGCCATCATCCGCCATCCATCAACACCATGTTTTGGTCTTCTCCAAAACCACAGTGTGCCAATTCAAGTGAAAGTTTGTGTGAGTGGTGGTTCCGAAGGGGCATAGCATTTTTGACCAACTCAATATGTCCAGCCCCAAAGGGAAGGGATGGGGGAAAATGCTCCAAAATATTTTAAAAATTTTCTTCTCATGAACCAGCAGGTACAGTGACTTGATATGTGGTATGGAGCTTCCTTTTGAGGTGTAGAATCAAGTTTGTTCAAACAAAGTTTGTGAAGCAATATTTGGCTTTGTAATGGGAAGGATGAGATTTTTTTGGCCCTGTCCAAAATTTCTATTTTCTGATACGATGGTCCGATTTGAACAATATTCGTTATGTGGTATTATTGGGTCATAAGTACTTGACTCGTGCAAAAAAAAATGCATGCATTCCCATTGGAACCCCAGAAACTAAAAATAGAAATATTTTTAAACGCCCATATTTCCCAAACCACACTGAACAGAGAACTGTTATCTGTTATTTGGTATGAAGCATCCTTAGGACCCGTAGAACTGATTGGTAAAAAAATTTGCCATCTGTTATGTTTCGGGTGTTCTGTAGAGGGCATTGAAAAAATGCTTGAGTCAGCATATTTACAAAAATTGAAAAAAATATTTTCTCCTGAACCGATGATCAGAATCTTTTGATATTTGGTATACAGCATCCATAGGATACAAGTGTGTTAAAATGAAGCTCCCTGGTTCATATTTGGGTTCAATACAGGAACCCGAATTTATAACTTAGGGCAATATGGAGAATATTCTTTAAAAATCTTCCTCTTCAGAACCAACCAGTCAGAATCGTTCAATGTTTGGTATACATCATTGTTTTGAGGGTCTGATTCAAGATTGTTCAAACTTATGGAAGCCCAAATTTTAACTTAGTGCAATATAGGGGGATCATTTTTAAAAATCTTCTTCATCAGATGCATCAAAAGAATGCTTTCATATTTGGTATGCAACATCTCTGGGAGAGGGTGGGGGAGGGAGGGGATGGGGCAGATTCAAGTTTGTTCAAATCGGGTCCCTAGGTATATATTTGGACTCACTATGGTAGCCGAAGTTTTAACTGGGTGCAATATAAGGAAACTTCTTTAAAAATCTTCTTCAGATCCACCAGTCGGAATGCTTTCATATTTGGTATACAACGTCGGGAGGGAGGGGGGTGGGCAGATTCAAGTTTGTCACGCTGCTAACCAAGATTGTTTTATACAAACCACAGCATTACGTAATTGCTATCAAATTAAGTGCCTCAGAAACTGGACAGCAGCTGCACCGAGCGACATATGCGAGTCAGTGGTCAGACTATCCAAAATCACCTACACAGCTGGAATTCAAGTTTGTCACACTGCTAACCAAGATTGTTTCGTCCAAACCACAGCATTACGTAACTGCTATCAAAGTGCCTCAGAAATTGGACAGCAGCTGCACCAAGCGACATGTGGGAGTCAGTGGTCAGACTATCCAAAATCGCCTTCACAGCTGGAATTTATATGCTCGACGACCTTGAATAATTCCACGTTTGACTGAACGTCACATCGCAGCAAGGCACAATTGGTGTGGAGCACCACAGCTCTGGGACAAGCGTCAGTGGAGCAACGTCATGTTTTCCAATGAATCGGTGTTCACTCTCGACTTCCATGACAGGTAAAATAGAGTGTGGTGGAACGAACGATACCACGACATAACCATTAGGCAGCATGATTGTTTTGGTGGTGGCTCGGTTATGGTCTGGGGCTGCATAACAAGCAGAACAGCATTACATGTCATCCAAGGACATGTCACCGGGCAGTACTTCTGTGACAACATGTTAGCAGCTCATGTGGTCCCATTTGCATGATGTCACAGTCGTCGATTCATTTTACAAGATCAAAATGAGCACAGGGCCTGTGTCACTACAGAGTTCCTCGAGGAGCTGAACATCACTACACTGCCATGGCCAGGTCTAGGTCTAGAACTTTTACCAATCGAGCACGCCTGGGATATGCTTGGTAGGCTCCTAAGGCAACGCCAACAGCTCCCTACCAATGTTAGGAACTCGCTGCTGCACTGCAGGAAAAGTGGATTAACTCCAGTCCAGTTGATATTGGACATTTGGTGAGGACTATGCCATGACGGATCCACACTTGTCTCGCGAACCGAGGAGGATTTACAAGGTATTGAAGTCTTGGACTGAATGTGGTTGTCTACAGCTCTCTGACTGTCCATGTCGTCTACAGCCCAGTACATGGAGTGTGTTTGTCAGATGCCCAACTGTCGCTGAAATCATTCACCAGATGCCACAGTGCAATGCCTCAACTGTCTTTTTGATGAAAATATAAATATATTTCTTCATAGATCTCATGTTTATCAAATATCTCCTACTTTTTTTGAATAGTATATTTGGTTTACAACACCTCTTGGGGAGTCAAATTCAAGTTTGTTTAAATCAGGTCCCTAGGTATATATTTGGTCTCGCTATGGTAGCCCAAATTTTAACTTAAGTTTTAGTGCAATAAGAGGAAATTTCTTTAAAAATCTTCTTCAGATCCACCAGGTGGAGTACTTTCATATTTTGTATACAACATCTCTAGGGGGGGCAGTTTCAAGTTTCTTCAATTTGAGTGCCTGGGTTAATATTTGGGCTCCATATGAGAACCTGAAATTCAACTTCATACAATATGAGGAAATTTCAAAAATGTTCTTCTTCAGATTCACCAGTCAGAATGCTTTCATATTTGGTAAACGACATCTCTAGGGATGTCAGATTCAACTTTGTTTAAATTAAGTGCTGGGTTAATATTCAGTACCCTCTAGAGGTGTACAACTAAGAGTAATCCACATAGGTTGTATCAAGGAGCTTCATGGGGGAGCTCCACAGTTCACATTATGATCAACTGAAGAAAAGGCATGATGCTTGGACTATTTTTGTCACTCCTTATTTTGCACTTGAAGGGCTAAAAATATGACTAGTTATATCTTGTTTGACAGAACACACTTCACTCTGTCAATCAAGCCAGTGTTTGTTAAACTTGCAGCTGTACTATATGGAACATCTAGCTGCTGTAACTGACAGTTTTGATACTAGAATGCAAAAAGTTATATTTATGCAGCCATCGTGGACTGGAAAACCAAACTTGCAATGAGCAATTAATAAGAACTAATGTATGTGTTTTAGGACTTTACTGTAAATTACTAATGTAGATTTTATTGTTTGATATATGTATCACAAGTACAGTGTAACCAATAAAGGAGTAGTAGAATAATTATAATGACTGCTGTATGGGGAGTTTCATTTTGGAAAATGTTGCCTACGTTGTGGGCGTTATGAAAAAACGCCCACACAATCTAAACAGTACCCTTACCGAAGACACTTGACAAGCTATATCACTGCAATGAATTTACAAAGGTGTTGGTTGGCGAGGCAGGTGGAATTTTGTTTGGAAATTCACCACCTGACCCAGTCGTTTCGATGCAATTCACAGACTGACTGGTCACAAATACACTGCGAGAAATCAAGCACAAATGTCCGGAGTGCTGTCATAATTAACTCGTGCAAACCAACCCAATCTGAGATAACCGTGAGGTCATTGAAATAACTCAAGGATGACAAAAAGACAGATCTGGGATAATTAACTCTAAACTAACCATATAAATGTAATATGATTGCTATAATTCTTCTGGTATTGTATTTCTGAGACAGCTTCAACTATTTTCAGTACTGTTTTATGGATTCAATAGAACAAAATGAAAAAAACTTCCCTGCCTAAAACTAAAACTGGAAAAATTTCCAGAGAAACAAGAATTTCTTTTCTTATAGGCCAAATATTGAATATTATTTTTATTCTTTCAGAAAATCAGCTTTACAAAGAAGTCTATTATGAAAGTGAAAGTGGTGACTTGAATTACTCACTGATTCTCCACCATTTAGTCAACAATGGAAATCCACTCAGAAAAGCTTTGTCAGTCTGTTTGGCTAATGCTGATGAAAGAAAATTTATATCTGTTGTGATACACATAACACCAGAAGGTAATTTGTTTGATTTCATGATGTGAATGTTATTGTGAGTGCAGAGAAATTGAATTATTTGAGCAAACTATGTACTATGTGTCAAATTATTTTAATATTGAAAATATTTGTGAATCTGTACTCCTAATTATAGCCAGAAACCTTTTATGACTATAAAAGAAGGTCTTACTGAAAACAGCTTTCAAGTATGGCAGGAAACCCTTTTCATGTATAAAAAAAGGCTAATAGAAGTCAGCCTAACAACTTATTTCTATTCGATCAGCAAGTTCAAAGTGACACTGTGCTTCAACCACTGACAACTAACAACAATTCAAGTTGAGTCTGGTATCAGTGACAGTGTTTCTGTCTCGTGTTGCTCCATCAAAACACTTGACTGTCAACTTGGTCACCACCAGTTATTGAATACTAGGGATGCTGGTCAAAACAGTCCTTTGGATAGTTGTGCAAAATGTCCCCTTTGCTTGTCAAAATGTACCAATTCATTGGTCAAATAGCCCTAGCCATTGTTCAGATCCTTCGCTTTGTGGTCAAAATGAAACCACTACCACAATAGCCCACATCACTTTCCTTTCAGATGAAAAGAATTGGCAAGTATATATACAGAACCACACTTATGTTTGAATGGGTTAACGATTACTGGACAAGAGCGAGTGGCGCAGGGATACCACGAGAACTGGTAGGCTCGAGTGGTTATCCCAGCGCCACACGCTCAAGTCTAGTAATCGTTAACCCATTCAAACATAAGTGTGATTCTGTATTTATTACACACTCAATCATGAAAAAGAATTCTCTAATTAATCGCTAATTTAATTAAATAGTCGACAATTTGAACGGTTGAAATAATTTTAGAGAGAAATGGTCAATTTTGTTAGAGAACCAGTCTTAAGTCTTTGACCTTGCCACCTGTAGAATCGCTGTTGATTCATTTTATTCACAAAAAAATGTTGATCCGAACACTCAGAACTCAAAAGATTGCGTTCAGCATATCAGACGTCACAAATTATGAGGTCTCAAATGTGTTTCCAAAAGTGTGTGTGCAGGCATCATTATATCTGGAGGATGGAAAATGTACAAGGATTTTAATTTGAATACGGTGCGAATTGGCTGCTCTGTTTAAATTTCGTGCTTTTTAAACTGAAACTAAAAATATAGGTTTGAACTCGGGTTGACGATACATGCACTACTGCCACTAGGCTATCGCATGTGGACATCGGTCATTTCTGTTCTGCACTGTAACAACAGTACACACTGGACGAGAAAAGACATTTTGTGTAATAATTAACCTTCCGGGTCATTCATTCGATCGTTTGGTTTGGAGTAACTGAGCCTGAGGCAGTTTGAGATTCCATTCTGACTGAGTGAATTCTGCAGTCTTGGTAAGTATGTACTTTATTTTTCAACATTATAAAGTTTCTGACTTTAAATTTAGCCTTCTTTTTATTTTACCTCAAGTCTTGATAACCTTTGTTTGAAATGGGCTGCACTTATAAATAAAAGCTTTAGGTTGTCCACATAATACTACAGGTATACAAAGGGAGAAATATATTGCATGATAACTGCAAGAAAATGTCATGTCTTGTCTCCACAAGTAATTGAGTTTGTACACCTTTTTTACAACACCTCCCCTCACCCCCACACCCATTTATAACCTGACAGCATTTTCTTGAAAGCTCACGAAATGAGTATCCAACAGTCTTAGAGGATGAAAGAGGAATAAGGGGGGTGGGGGTGTTGTTCTCACCAGTAAGCTCCAACTTAATTTAGTTGATAATATTTTGAAAAATTGATTAATGTTTACATTATTTTGTACTAGTAGTACTATACTTCACCAGTTTGTTATCTGAACGATTCTGTCAATATTTTTTGGTTCCAAACAAAATAATTTTTTATGTGTCTGCTCCAATATCTTGTCAATCTTAAAAATTTGGTATTCTGAATTTACATTTAGTAAGTAGTTTTAAAGAGGACTGATAGAATGTGACTAAAATGAAGGCTTTTGGAGAACATTTTCCTGGGGGTGGGGGGGCTGACCAATCAAACTGCCCTGAACTTTTGTTTCAAAATCAAAATGCAGGCCCTTGCCTCGAATTTGTCTATGAAAATGCTCTTCCCATTGCCCGTATATTTGCCAAAATTATAAAAATACCCCCCCCCCCCCTCCCTCTGAACAATTTGTTCTGAAAATACCAGTCTCTTTCAATGATAACTGCAAAATTAACGGCTTATTGGTGAAGGGGCGTGAGAGTGCCTCAACCCCCTCCCCATCTCATACACCCATGTAGCGAAGGCACATAGGTGGCATTCGATTTAAGTTTTGTTGCTGAGAATGAAAGCAAAATAATATCCTTATATAAAACAGAAATACTAGCAAAAATCCTTAATTAGTCATTTAAAAATACACATCAATCTGTGTCTGGAAAATATTGTCATATTGTCTGTGTTTTTAATATTCTAATTTCATGGAAGTCATCTCATAAAATTGACAATATATTGCATTCATCAGACCACATGTATTTACACCCCTCCCCTCTTCATGGTCTCATTCCCAACCTACTGAAGACTTTTCAGAAATTCTGTAGTGGGTAGCAGGTAACATTTTTTAATTTCCCCAGTACAAACTCCAGAAAGTCATATTTTAGCAATACTATATCTCCCTAAAAAAGCCCTTCCCCCTGCCCCCCCCCCCCCCCCCCCTAAATAAAATAAACCTGTTGCCCCAACACCCACTAGCACGTAAAAAAAACATTGGTTCCACAAATGTAAACTACCGAGTTTTTCTTATAAAACCAGTCTTTTCATTCTTCCGAATTTATTTTCTTTATTCAGCTAGTGTGTTTGTGTGGGGTGGGGGGGGGGGGGGGGAGGGGGGGGTTGAGTGGTCATCTAGTAAGGGTGGAATTGGAGATAGTTAATTAGTAACTGCATGTACTAGCTGTCAAACATCTCCAGGCACTGTCGGCGTGTCGCTGTCTGTTTTTCCGCTTCATGGTAACCAGTATTCAAGATTCATTTAGTCTTGCTTCCTGAGAACTACTTCAACTTAACATGCTCATCAAACTCAAAGTATGTTTGCTTTGGCAAACGTACTGCTTCATTGCCAAAGTGTGAATCGAATAGGATTACGGTTAAACAGTAGGCCTTGTGTCGACTCATCGGCAGCACACAGCGGTGAGGGCAACATTGTAACAAAGTTTTATAGGATCTGTAAAAGTGGCTGTCTGCAATATCGAACCCAATTGGTCTTTTTTGCCCTAAAATTAATTAAGTTTTCCTTGATTTTCAATAACGAAAGCAAAGGTTGAGTTTCACTCTTCAATTTCTTGGCAGAGATCATGCTTCTTTCATCATCTTCAACAGTTTTAGCAAAGTTGTGGATCAAACATTTTGTAATGAGAATCGTTAATTCCGACAGATAAATATAGCCGATGGTTCTCCTTGGTTATATTCCACTGAATGCTGCAAACTATAAGAACCAGTCTATAGAGAGAACTTGTGCATGCGAAGAATACTTTTTGTTGGATTGCACCAGAGCTTTCTAGTTAAAATTACCACACGCCGCTAAAATCCATGTGATCGTAACAAATACAGTTACAGGTGTGTAATAAATAAAAAGAACATGTATGTACTACATGTATCAAGCTTTTCAGATCTAAATTTGTGATTCAGACTCTTGAAAGTTCTGGAAAACTTCTTGAACTAAATTTGTGTAGTAACCCTGTTGATTATGTATCTGAAAGCTTTGAGAGTTGAATATGCCTGATCATTTTGCATGCTCCAATAATCACCAGGCATGCCGATTTCAGAAATTCATAGAACCTTGAAACAGGTTCTATGTATTTGATGTCTGGGAGCCCCACGGAATATACTTTTGGGTTTCAACAAGAGCTATCAGGGAGCCTATTTTTATTAGCTCAACTTTGACGAAGTCAAATTTGAGCTATTGTCATGGCCCGTCTGTCCGTCTGTCCGTACGTCAACAATTGGCTATGGCTCGGGCTAGAGGTCGTATTTATGAACCGATCTTTACGAAACTTCTTGGGTACCTTTGTTATGACCGTGGGACGAGAATGAGTGTTTTTGGGTGCGGTCCGAAATTCAAGATGGCTGCCAGCCGCCATTTTGTACCGATGATGCAGAAATCTGTTTTTTGTACAGAACTTCCATATGAAAGCTCTGATTTGAATAATTTTTTGTATGAATGTTTAGTACCATGGGGTACATCACATATAATACGGGTTTTTTTCTCGTGCGTAAATTGTGCAAATTAGACTAATTTTGATGTTTTTTGGTGTTAATTTCAGCACTGTAAGTGCAAATGCCAATATGGCTCGGGCTAGAGGCCGTATTTATGAACCGATCTTTACGAAACTTCTTGGGTACATTTGGTATCACCGTGGGACGAGAACGAGTGTTTTGGGTCCGGTCCGAAATTCAAGATGGCCGATGGCAGCCATTTTGTACAAAATTAGGTGCAATCAGATTTTTGCACAGAACTTCCATATGAATGCGCTGATTTGAATAATTTTTTGTGTGAATGTTTAGTACCATGGGATACATCACCAGGGCTTGCATTTTCACCAGGCCTATCAGCCCAAGCCTGGTAATCAGCCCCTATAAAATTCTCACGAGGCTGATCAGTAGGCCTGGTTCAAGGCTGGTTGCCAATATATGTAATACGGGAAATCAGCCCCGAACAGTACAAATCAGGCCTGGTAGCTCCTTTTATCAGGCCTATCAATCAGCCTGGTCACAATTCTAAAATGCAAGCTCTGCATCACATATAATACGGGTTTTTTTCTCATGCAGAAATTATGCAAATTAGATGAACTTTGATATTTCAGTGCGACTTACACACATTAAGTACACATGGCAATACGGCTCAGACTTGAGTCTGTATTTATGAAGTGATCTTCACGAAATGTCTTGGGTACCTTTGTTATCACCTTGGGACGAGAACGAGTGTTTCTGGGTGCGGTCTAAAATTCAAGATGGCTGCCAGTGGCCATTTTGTACCGAAATTAGGTCTAATCAGTTTTTTGTACACAACTTCTATACAGCTCAGACTAGAGGCCATATTTATTAACCAATCTTTACGAACCTTATTGGGTACCTTTGTTATCACCGTGGGATGAGAGCAAGTGTTTTTGGGTGTGGTCCGAAATTCAAGATGGCCTCCAGCAGCCATTTTGTACCAAAATTAGTGCAATCAGTCTTTTGTACAGAACTTCTGTATGAAAGTTCTGATTTGAATAAATTTTTGTATGAATGTTTAGTAACATGGAATACATGACATATTCTAAGGGGTTTTTTGTCG
Organism: Pictodentalium vernedei; assembly: GCA_031216915.1. NCBI lineage: Eukaryota > Metazoa > Mollusca > Scaphopoda > Dentaliida > Dentaliidae > Pictodentalium > Pictodentalium vernedei. The sequence goes on from CM062295.1 coordinate 271,148,075, forward strand.
TGCAGAAATTATGCAAATTAGATGAATTTTGACTTATTCGGTGCTACTTGCACAATGTGAGCACACATGTCAATACGGCTCAGGGTAGAGGCTGTATTTATGAACCGATCTTCACAAAACTTCTTGGGTACCTTTGTTATCACCTTGGGACGAGAATGAGTGTTTCTGGGTACGGTCCAAAATTCAAAATGGCTGCCAGTGGCCATTTTGTACCAAAATTAGGTCCAATCAGTTTTTTGTCACAAGTTCTATACAGCTCGTATTTATGAATTGATCTTCACAAAACTTCTTGGGTACCTTTGTTTTCACCTTGGGACAGGAACGAGTGTGTTTTGGGGTGCCTTTGTTATCACTGTGCTATGAGAACAAATATTTTGGGGTTCAGTCAGACCCACTCTGGGACTCAAAGTTTTCTTTTCTAGTTTAGCATCTGACTGTCACCCACCTTTACAACACTTTACCTATACATTTGTTACAGACAACGGTCAGTATTTATGTACAGACCATTACAATACTTTATATGTACCTTTGTTATCAGGTCATTACCTAGATGTTTGTCATTGCTGTGTCACATACTTTACATGTGCATGTCTTTGTCTTGACAAGTTGAGCTACAGTGTCATTGACACTTTCATTTCTTATTGATTCTGTACCTTATTGATGAGAGGTGAAGACATTTGAAGACATTTGATGAAATAAAAAAAAAAAAGTGAAACAAATTATCTGTGATTTTATTTGTATTTTGTGCTATTGAACACTCAATTTAAGTTTGACAGATGAACTGACGCAGTGATGACTCAGATGAGTGTGTACACCATTACTCACAAGTGAAGAAGATAACAAAAAGAAAACAGTGATAAGTTTTTACTTTAAAGTTGGACAAATAAAAATAATTAAATAAAAATTCTTTGAGTGGTCTGATTGTTGGAGTGGAGGTGGGGGGGGGGGGGGGAATTATCCAAGTGTAAAATGTCTTGTTCAGGAAGGTAGTGGTATTGAATTGATTGGGACAGAAATCACAAAATGTCTGAAAACCTTGATTGTATATAAAGTGTGACCACACTTCTTCTCCATAGTTCTGTACAGAGTGCTGTGAAGTTGGAAGAACATATCTTGCATTTTAGTCAAGATATTTTCCCCTCATTGTCAGTTTCAGTGATAAAAAGTAATTTTGTTATTGTTTTCAATGATACAGTTTCATTTGTCTCCACTTGGTTTTGTTGTCAAACACACTGAAATTGCATATGATTTTTAGCTCACCTGACTGAAAGTCAGGGTGAGCTATTCTGATCACTTTTTGTCCGTCGTGAAGGTGGTGTTTGGGCCTTTTTCTCCCAAACCACTGGCCGCATATTAATGAAATTTCATGTGAGTAAGGGTTATATAAGGGCATTTTGATTTTTTGTCAAATTAGGTTTCGGATCATATTGAGCAGAGGGATGGGGCAAAAATGCTCCAATTCTTAAAAAATCTTCTTCTCAAGAACCAGCAATAGCAGAGACTTGATATTTGGTATGCAGCTTCCTTTTGAAGTGTAGACTCAAGTTTGTTTGTTCAAGAGAAGTTCGAGGGGCTATATTTGACGATGTTAAAGGAGGGGCAAAAATTTTGGTCCCGCCCCAAATTTCTATTTTCCAAACCGCAAGGCTGATTTGAACCAAATTTGATGTGAGTACTTATTGGGTCATAAGTACCTAATTTATGCCAAAATTTTTTTTCCCATAGCCCCATGGGAACCACAGGAGCTAAAAATAGAAAAAAATTTAAATGCCCATATCTCCAAAACTGCACGGCAGTGAGAATTTTTATTTGGTGTGAAGCTTCCTTGGGACCAACAGAAAGGATTGGTCAGAAAAAATGCCATCGGTTTTATCACAGGGTACGTTTCAGGACTTTGAAAAAGTGCCGTGTCAGCACTTTTTAACACTGTTGGCAATGGAAAAACATTAAAAAATCTTCTCCAGATCCAGCAGGCAGAATCTTTTGATATTTGGTATGCAACATTGTAGGGTGGATCTGATTCAAGTTTGTTCAAATTGGCCCCCTGGGTTCATATTTGGGCTCAGTATAGGAGCCTGATTTCAAACTTAGTGCATTTCAGGCAAATTTTTTAAAGATCTTCTCCAGATCCAGCAGGCAGAATCTTTTGATATTTGGTATGCAACATTGTGGGGTAGATCTGATTCAAGTTTGTTCAAATCGGCCCCCTGGATTCATATTTGGGCTCACTATAGAAGCCCGAATTCAAACTTAGTGCATTTGAGGCAAATTTCTTAAAAAAATCTTCTCCAGATCCAGCAGACAGAATCTTTTGATATTTGGTATGCAGCATTGTGGGGTGGATCTGATTCAAGTTTGTTCAATCGGCCCCCTGGGTTCATATTTGGGCTCACTATAGAATCTCGAATTGGAACTTAGTGCATTTCAGGCAAATTTCTTTAAAAATTTTCTTCTCCAGATTCAGCAGGCAGAATCTTTTGATATTTGGTATGCAACATTGTGGGGTGGATCTGATTCAAGTTTGTTCAAATCGCCCCCCTGGGTTTATATTTGGGCTCACTATAGAAGCTCGAATTGGAACTTAGTGCATTTCAGGCAAATTTCTTTAAAATCTTCTTCTCCAGATCCAGCAGGCAGAATCTTTTGATATTTGGTATGCAACATTGTGGGGTGGATCTGATTCAAGTTTGTTCAAATCGGCCCCCTGGATTCATACTTGGGCTCAGTATAGGAGCCTGATTTTGAACTTAGTGCATTTCAGGCAAATTTCTTAAAAAATCTTCTTCTCCAGATCCAGCAGGCAGAATCTTTTGATATTTGGTATGCAGCATTGTGGGGTGGATCTGATTCAAGTTTGTTCAAATCGGCCACCTGGGTTCATATTTAGGCTCAGTATAGGAGCCCAAATTTGAACTTAGTGCATTTCAGTCAAATTTCTTTGAAAATCTTCTTCTCAAGATCCAGCAGGCAGAATCTTTTGATATTGGGTATGCACCATGCTAGGGGGGTGAGATTCAGTTTTGTTCAAGCCAAGTCCCTGGGTTCATATTTGGGCTCACTGTGGGAGCCTGAATTATAACTTAGTTCAAAATGAGGAATTTTCTTTAAAAATCTTCTTCTTCAGATCCGGCAGTTGGAATGTTTTGATATTTAGTATGCAGCATCCTTAGGGAGGTGAGATTCAAGTTTGTTCAAGCCATGTCCCTAGGTCCATATTTGGGCTCACTGTAGGAGCTTGAATTGTAACTTAGTTCAAAATGAGGAATTTTCTTAAAAAATCTTCTTCTTCAGATCCAGCAGTCGGAATGTTTTGATATGTGGTGTGTAGCATCCTTGGGGGGGGGGGGGGGGGGGGGGGGGGGGGGGGGGAGATTCAAGTTTGTTAAAACCAAGTCCCTGGGTCCATATTTGGGCCAGTATGAGGAATTTTTCTTTAAAATTCTTCTTCTTCAGATTCAGCAGTCGGAATGTTTTGATATTTGGCATGCAGCAACATTAGGGGGCTGAGATTCAAGTTTATTCAAGCCAAGTCCCTTGGTTCACATTTGGGCTCGCTATCGGAGCCTGAATGACAGCTTAGTTCAAAATAAGGAATTTTCTTTAAAAATCTTCTTCAGATCCAGCAGATGAATGCTTTTGATATTTTTTATGCAGCATCCTTAGGGGGTAAGATTCAAGTTTGTTTTTGCCATGTCCCTAGGTACATACTTGGGCTCATTGTGGGAGCTTGAATTGTAACTTAGTTCAAAATGAGGAATTTTCTTTAAAAATCTTCTTCTTCAGATCCAGCAGTCGGAATGTTTTGATATTTGGTCTGCAGCATCCTTATGGGGGTGAGATTCAGTTTTGTTAAAGCCAAATCCCTGGGTTCATATATGGGCTCCCTGTGAGAGCCCGAATTATAACTTAGTTCAATATGAGAAATATTCTTTAAAAATCTTCTTTTTTATTTAGATCCACTGGTCAGAATTTTTGGATATTTGGTAGGAGGCTTTTCTTAGGAGGAGCAGATACAACTTGTTGAAATCAATTCTCTGGGTTGATATTTAGGCTACCATATCAGGTGAGCGCCCTCAGGCCCCCTGGGGACTCTTGTATTAATTAAGAATCAGAAACTGTTGAAAACACACATGCTCAACAATGTGGATGCACTGAGATTGTCAAAACAAGTGCAGTGTTGTTACTCTCAATTTTATGATCACTGTTTCATCAATGATAAATAATAAAATTTTAGTCTTGGCAGAAAATTTTTAGTTTGTTTTAAGTGCCAGGTGGTGAAAAGTGTAAAGCTAAAAACTTAGCAAAGTGTGCAGATAAACCCCTTCATAGGTAATGCAACATCTTTTCAAGGATTTTGCTTGTACGATTTTGGGAATGCAACTTTTACATTGTTTACAACTTTGAAACAATGAAACTCTTGAGAGAGTGTGTTAAAATGTGCTGAACCCAGGGGCCTCCAGGACTCTTATAGAATCCTTCTTTACCATTACAATTTCAGAATGCATGAATTTGAGTTGAAGTTTATAGTGTTAATAGCTGTCATGTATTATTGAGCATATAAATGAACAACATTCAGCCATTTTTTTTTTTTTTTAAGTCATCTGAGCAGAGCCAAGCTTGTTTTAAACCCTTTGATAAGCTTGTTTTAAACCCTTTGATACTTTTGTATGTGTAATTACGTATGAAATCAAACAGCACGTTGATACTTTGTGGTTATTTGTTTGGGGGGAGGGAGGGTATATAGGAATCACCCTGTCTGTCCGTCTGTCCATCTGTCCATCCTTATAAGCGCAACTCCTCCTGAACCGTTTGAAGAATTTTCATGAAACTTTACACAATGGAAGAACTCCATATGAAGATGTGCATGAAGCAATATAAATCTGTTCTGACAGGCGTGGGGGGTATCACTTTGTGACCTTGCTCACATTACCTCTAGTTTTGTTATTATTTATCGATTTTTTAAAAGTTTTAACTTCAGTTCCTATCTTCTCCGGAATAATGCTCAGTGACAACCATTGGGCCAAATGTTATCGCAGCTTAAAATATTAGTATAATCCTGCTGTCAAGACGACTTAACTGGGTGAGTGCTAGAGCCACTATCAGGGCTCTCAAAAAATGAGGATACCAGAGCAAAAGACAACACTTTCCTTGCTCAAATTTCGTATTCAGTCAAACATAAATAATAAGTGGTTTATATAAATAGAGCACTCTCCAATAATTTGTAATAAAACATCTTTTGAATAACAAATTCAGACCACCAAAAATAATCTGGTCCTGAACCAGTTAATCACTAATGTGAAAAATATCCAGTTATTTGTACTTTCCGACATTTGACGTGCATTTTGAAATACGAAGAAAATGAATTCCAGTGACGTTTGAACGTCAGGATAATTAAAGTCTTAAAGGGTTAATCAAGTGTCTGGGTTCATATTTGTGCACCCCATGGTACCAAAATTTTTACTTACTGCACTTTTAACTCAAAAGATCTTCAGAATATTCTGATATTTAATAATCAGTATCCTTACAGGAGGCAGCTTCAAGTTAGTTCAAATTAAGTTGTTGAGTTTATATTTAGGCCCCCTGTTGGAGCCTGAATTTTCACTTTGTGTGATATGATGAATATTTTCCAAAGAGCTGCTTCGGATCCATCAGGCAGAATATTTTGATATTTTGGTATGTAGCATTACTTCGACTCCAATACTGAAGTTTGTTCAAGGTATTATGCTTACTGATTTTGAGAGCAGCAGAATGGTTTGATTTTAGAACCCAATAGAGAATTCAGTATTTGCTTGTTTAAATGAATTCTGACCATGAGTGACAGGACAGATTATGGTAAAATTTAGTCGAATGTATATGTGAGTGTTTATGATTAAGATTTGTTGAAATGAAATTGTATGGTTGGGGTTCCACTCTGTGAATTTTAGTTGAGTTTTTTCATGTTGGTGTGATAACTTAACTGGTAGAGCGCTAAATTATTTTTTGTGATCAGAATTTGTTCACAGGCCTTTGCCTTGTTACAATTTATGGGAGAGTGCCTGCAAATCCTTGCAGACTAAATAATTTCACTTCAAAGATAATACAAAGCATGTTCATTGAATATGAAGCCTTTTATTTGGTGTTGTCATGTTTCAGATTAAAGCCCCAATATGGGCTTTCAGCACTCTACAAGTTAACAAATATCAATGGATTTGGTCAATACCTGGTATGTGAAACTTAACAATACCTTGAATGTTTCAAAAACTGGTTCAGTTTAACCTAACAGAGCAGAGTTATTGCTCTTAATTGGTTAATTTTTGCCTGTTTTCAGCTCATTAGAGCTATAACTTGGAACAAGTTTCAATGGATTCAGTAACTATTTGGTATGTGAGACTTTCTTAAGAATGCCTTGAATGAGTTTGCAAACACGTGTGTTTTAGCCATACTGAGCAGAGTTATGGTCCTCTAATTTTAGTTAATTATAACCCCACTTTTTTTTCAAAAGGTGAGGTATACTGGATTGTGCTTGTCCGTGCGTCCAAACGTCTCTCCGTCTAAACTCAGTTGTCTGTTCGCATTATAACTTCAACATTACTGCTCAGATTTCAATGAAATTCCATGGAGATGTTCACTGTCATGAGAACTAGAAGCAGCATTAGCCATTTTGCTGTTGAAATATTTTTGTGTGTTCGTGTCGTATCTCAGGTTTGGGTCATTGGATCTCAATGAAATCAGGAATGAAAATTGTTTATGGGAAAGACTTTCAAATGAGTCTATTAATATTTTTTACTTTTCACTTTTTAGACTTATACCCCTTTTAACTTTGAAAATCTCTGTCTCGTAAAATAGCCAATTTTTGGTCTGTTCGCCTCATATTTCAGGTTTGGGTTATCAAATTTCACTGAAATTTGGAATGAATATTGTTTATGGGAATGGTTTTCAAATGAGTAATGTCCCCGCAGTAAAACAAAGAAAATACAATCAAATCACCTCCCCACATGTGGCATTATGACTTTGGTTTATAAAGTTTGGGTTATCAGACTTCAATGAAATTTGGATAGAAGATTGTTTATGGAAAAGGCTTTTAAGTGAGTCAAGTCTCAGCAGTAAAACAAAGAAAATACTTGCAAATCACCTCCCCACATGTGGCATTGTGTCTTTGTTCTAGATCTCTTATATGAGTGGTCCGATCATCACTAGACTTCAGTAACAGATGTTTCTGGCCTTCACAATTACCTTGATGTAAAACAAAGACATTAATTTTGCTGTTTGTTTCGTAAAATAGCCAATTTTTTGTCTGTTTGCCTCTTATCTCTGGTTTGGGTTTCGCAGCTCTCAATGAAATTTGGAATGAAGATTGTTTATGGGAATAGCTTTCACGGTATCATGGATCATTTCTCCTCTTGTCATTGTTTGGCAGTATGCATCATGGGGGTATGCTTAGAGCGTGCCCCCCCCCCCCCACCCCCCCGCCCCTTGTTGTTGCCTGTTTTCAACTCAGTGTAATAACTTGACAAAATATCAATGGATTTTATTTTCTTATAATGACAAATCTGAAAAAACCCAATCCTGCATTAGCGATGCATAACCCTTGATTTTTTTTTGGGGGGGGGGGAGGGGGAGGGGAGTGGTGGGGGAGATGAGGAGTGTCGGGCATTAAAATGAGTTTTGATTGATTTGTGATTTGGAATGATTCTATGCAAAAAAACCTATTGCCGACCTGACCACAATTTCCTTTGGAACACCATACAGGGCACATTTATGATCAGATCATTTTGAAAATTGGTATGCTTGTTTGGGGTAACCTCTAGATAGGTGCTATAAATTTTTAGCTTAACTTGACAAAGTCAAGATAAGCTATTTTCATCAAGCATGTGGAAGTCTGTGATCTGTGAGTCTGTCCACATTTTCTTTAGCACTGGCTACACCAAATAGTTCTTGTCTGATCACAAAATTTCATATTCAGGTTCAAAGTCATGTCTGGATGAGAATGTCCCCTTTTGGTTGTGATTGGTCAATCAGGCTTGTCATTTTGAAAATTGCAGGAGGGCCATTATGGTCCGCCTCAAATCACCCCGGGGGGGGGGGGGGGGGGAGGGGGGGGGGTGCATTTTAAGTTTACCTAAAATTACCCCAGGAAGGCCATTGATGGTTTGCGGGAGCCATATTGTTTCAGCCTGCTAGGTTAACAACAAATATCATTTTAAAGTACATGGTTTGTGTAATTATGATGTACGTCATCATGTAATGTATAGATGCAGGCTTGAATATTTGGATGCAAGATACCAGATTACCCATGACACTCACAAACAGTGAGTGTTATAGTTATCTTGTATCCAGATAACCAAGCCCGTATCTATGCATTGCATGATGATTGTACTAGCCAGGGCACTGTGCTCACTGCCAGATGCTGATAACTTGGGGGCGAATCAATTAGATTTGGGGGACGAATTGTCCCAGCTTTGATTTTGGGACGAAACGTCCCTGGCGAATCATCAGGGGTCGAACTGGCTTGGGGATGACACGTCCTGTAATCACACGAGAGTTGTCACAGTCTGATGTACAATATAATAACAAATTACAGCTTTGGAATTGGCAAACTTCTCACTCGTATTTGAAAAGTTACATGTACTTAGTGTCTCTGGATGACTGCGTTGATGACACACAATGAACTTCACAAGATGACTGCGTTGATGACACACAATGAACTTCACAAATTGCGCCTTGTTACCTCCTTCAATCCGTGAAAATTGCCGTTTGAGACGGCCAATTTTGAGGTGCCTTTGACTGAATTAATGGGCCACAGAAATAGGGGTTAGGCGGACGTTTACTGTCCATGGAATTTCAAACTCAGGCGGCCGACTGCACCTGGGGCGATCACCCGCCTCAAAATAACATGCCTGGTCAACTATGACAGCTGCGTGGGCCTGAAACCTGAAAACCTTTAGCACATCTATTGGTCATATTTATTAAGGGATGTCATTGTAACTTGGTTGGATGACTCTGTATGATGTCTGGATGAGAACATCCTGTTTTGGCCTTGATCATTCAGCTGTGACGGTCGCACAGGCACTTGACCTAGATTTATTTAGCACAGTACACAGTTCATATTTATGAAGTGATTTCTTTGTAACTTGGAATGATATCTAGATGAGACTGTCCTATTTTGGTAAAGATCTGTCAACTGTTACCGCTGTCTGGTCACGTGACCTAGATTCCTTTAGCACTGTCTACAGGTTGTTTTTAAAACGGAATTTTATTGTAACTTGGTAGGATAACTTGGTACATCAAGATGAGACTCCTAATTTGGTCAAACTATGACCGCCTGAGCATTCTGTGACCTAGATTCCTTCAGCAAAGTCTGCAAGCCACATTTATGAAGGGATTTCATTGTAACTTGGTAGGATAACTCTTTTTGAAATGATGTTACTGTAATTTGGTAACTTTTGTTGACATACGTTAACTGTAATGGCCACATTAAGCCAGACCTCAATTCTTTAGTACAGTTTACACCTCAAATTATTTTTTATTGAAAACAGCATGTGGAGAACAGAAATTAACATATTCTCAATTATTACAATTCTTGTCTTATTTTTCATAATCCTTTCATAAACATTGAACATTATCCTTTTCATCAAACTCTACACAGTCAAGTTAAGCTACAGTTTCATTGACACTTTCAATAGGGTAACTTAATCAAGTTAAGCTATTGCCATCACACGTACAGGTCTGTGAGTCTGTTCACATCTTCTTTAGCACAGGCTACACACCCTGTAGTTCTTGTCAGATCATCACTAAATTTCCTGTGCAGATTCGATGAGATCGTCCCATTTTGGTCGTGATTGGTCAGTTGTGATGGCTGCATGGTTTCGAAACCCCCCAAAATTCAGTGCAGTCTACAGGTCGTATTTATGAATGGATTTAACTGTAACTTGGTACGAAGACTCTGTATAAAACTAGATGAGACCATCCCATTTTGGTCATGATTTGTCAACCATGACGGTCGCCAAAACCCAAAAACTTTCAGCTTCATCTACAGATCATATTTAAATGGATGGATTTCATTGTAACATGGTAGGATGACTCAGTATGATGTCTAACTTGGGCTGCAATCCATCATCTGTCCATCCATCCATCTGTCCATTCCTGTGGCCATCCACAATTCCTTCAGCACACCCTACATACGGCAGCTCTCACCCGATCAGTTCCAAATTTCATACTTGGCTTTGGTGTTCCATTGCCACATCTCCTACCCATTCGGTGTCAAATTTCATATGTAGCTTTGGTGTGATGTCTAGATGGGGGGTATTGAATTGTTTTGAACTTCATTGAAAAACACAGCTGCCAGCAGCCATCTTAGATTCGGCATATAAATTGTCAACAATTCCATTGGAACACTCTACAGGCTGCATCTCTCATCCAGTCTTTTTCCAATTTCATATGTTGCTTTGGTGTGGTATCTAGATTGGAGCTATCAACTTTTTATATGCCTGTTTGTTAAAACAGTTGTATTATGTAAATGGTCTGTCCATCCGTCTGTGCATAAGCCATTGGTTTCCGACTGATAACTCCAGTTTGGATTATTTGATCTCATCCCAAGTTGATGTGTATTACCCACCTAGTGATGTAAGCAAAGTTAAAAAAAATTGGGTTCTGTCCAATTATTGGTACATAGGTTATGGCTCTTTTTAGGCTTTTCCCTCTGGAAAAGACTATTGTTTTTCTACGGATTATTTTTTTATTTTTTTTTTTCCCACACATTTTGTCTGTACGATTCAGAAGCCATTTTCGAACCGATTTTCACGAAATTTTACACACGCATAGAGGGGCACAAAATCTAAAAATGTACCGAAGCGAAATTTTCGATTTAACCCTTAGTCGTCAGAATTGGCAAAAAACTGCCAAAATTGGGGTTTATCGGCACTTTCTCGAAACACATTTTGTAGATTTTTTTTATACATTCGTAATTGCAAGACATGTCTGTGACACGTCCTTTGAGCACACGACATATCAGGCGATGCATATGGTAACCCTCCACAGGCTGCCAAACATCGAAATTTTGATGAAATAGGCCGGTTTCAGGCCCCCACCGCACCCAAACAATACATGGGAGATAAACATAACTTCCTTTATTGGGAGTGGAATTCACTGAGGATCATTTTTGTCAGTAATAAGAGTGTTCAAAAAACCAAGCGTTAACCCGATTTGGGCTGGTTAAACAGCAATACCCCCAAAAAGCTCAAAAATTTGTGTATTCTGTGGATTTCTCTAAACGAGTCTTGTAGATTTTCAAGAAAAATTTGTCACTCCCAGGCCTTGGTGTGACAATAGAAGTTGCATGGACAAAATACTGCGGTGAGGATTTGTTAACCCTCCACGGGCTGCTAAATGTCAAAATTGTGATAAAATGGGCTGTTTTTGGACGCCAACAGAACCCAATGGGTACGCCACAAAGAAACGTGCCTTCTTTTATCGAGCGCACAATCTATACACAAACATTTTTGTAAGTAGTAAGGGTATTCAAAAGTCTAAGTCTTAACCCATTTTGGACAGGCTAATGAGAGAGACCCCTTAAAATCTTAAAATTCCCATTTTCTGTGGATTTCTCTAAAAACGTCCTGTAAGTTTTCAAGAAAAATTGACTACTCGCAGGTCTTTGAGTGATATTACAAGTTGCATGGGCAAAATATTCCGGTGAGCATTTATTAACCCTCTAGAGGCGGCCAACCATCGTAATTTTGTTGAAATGGGCTGTTTTCGGACACACACAGCACCCAATGTGTACCTGAGAAATAAACATAATCTCCTTTATTGGAAGTGGAATTCACCGAGGGCCATTTTTGAAAGTAATAAGAGTATTCAAAAAACCAAGCGTTAACCCCTTGTGTGGTTGTCAATAGTGACACCCATCAAAAGCTTAAAAATTTATGTTTTCCCTGGATTCCTTTACAAACATCTGGTAGAGTTTTCAAGAGAAAATGGCCACTGATAGGTCTTGGTGTCACATTACCAGTTGATAGGATAAATTATTCCGGGAAGCATTTGTTAACCCTCCATGGGCTGCTAAATGTGAAAATTTTGAAAAAAGTAGTCTGTTTTTGGACACCAACAACATCAAATGGGAATGCAACAGAGATGCTTAACACTTCTTTTACCGGACGCAAAACTGACAGGGAAACATTTTTGTAAGCAGTAAGTGTATTCAAAAATCGAGGACTTAACCCATTTTTGATTAGTTAAAGAGATATACCCCTTAAAAGCTTAAAATTCCAGTTTTCTGTTGATTTTTCAAAGCTAAATTTCAAGAAAAAATGACCTTTCGCAGGTCTTGGAGTGACAGTTCAAGTTGCATGGACAGAATATTTCGGTAAGCATTTGTTAACCCTCCAGAGGCTGCCAAGCAAAGACATTTGGAGAAAATGGGCTGTTCTTGGGCAACCATAACACCAAATGTCTACCTGCAAGATAAACATAACCCCCTTCATTGGAAGTGGAATTCACCGATGATCATCTTTGCATGTAATGAAGGTATTCACAAAACCAAGCATTAACCCGTTTAGGGCTGATTACAGAAAGATTCCCCTCAAAAGGTTAAAAATTCATGTTATCCGAGGATTTCTCAAAACACATCGTGTAGATTTTCAAGAAAAAATGGCCATACTCAGATCTTAGTGTGACATTACAAATTGCATGTACAAAATATTCCTGGAAGCATTTGTTAACCCTATGCAGGTTCTCAAACATCAAAATGTTGATAAAATGGGCTATGTTTGCATACCCACAGCACCCGAATTTGAGACGAGAGATCAAAATAAGTGGAAGTAGAATTCACTGAGAATTATTTTTGAAAGTAATAAGAGTATTCAAAAAACAACACTTAACCCGTTTTGTGCTGGATAAACAATGATACCCATCAAAAGCTTAAAATTCGTGTTCTCCCTAGATTTCTCGGAAAACATCTTGTAGATTTTAAAGAAAAAATGGCCATTCGCAGTTCTTGGTGTGACATTAGAAGTTGCATGAATGAATATTCCTGTTAGTACTTGTTAACCCTCTACAAGCTGCCAGACATCAATATTTTGGATACATTTGAGATAAAATGGACCATTTTCAAATAGCCACAACACTCGGTGAGTATGTGTCAAACAAACATAACTCCTTTTGTCAGTCATTGACTTGTCGGACGACGATATTGACATTAACCCTCTCCACCATTAATGATAGTTTTAACCTAAACATTTTTTTATCAAACAGTCATTTGAGGCTACTATACAGCCACCTTTCTCATAACATCAATAAAGGAACTTCAGTGAGACAGTTAAAAACAATTCATCAGACACTCTGGTTAATGAAAAATCATGGAATTTCATCTGGAAAAGCCATGATTCTGCAGAATCATAAAGTCTAGTTTATTTTTGATGCTTTAACCATTTTGACCTGGCAGACATCAATATTTTGGATACATTTGAGATAAAATGGACCATTTTCAAATAGCCACAGCACTACATGGGTATGTGTCAAACAAACATAACTCCTTTTGTCGGTCGTTAACTTGTTGGACAACGATATTGACATTAACCCACTCCACCGTTAATGATGGTTTTTACCTAAACATTTTTTTTATCAAACTGAGTCATTTGAGACTACTATACTCACCTTTCTCATAACATCAATGAAGGAACTTCAGTGAGACAGTTAAAAACAATTCATTAGACACTGTGGGGTCATGAAAAATCATGGAATCTCATCGGGAAAAGCCATGATTCTCCAGAATCATAAAGTCTAGTTCTACTTAGAATTTGACCATCTATTAACATTTTTATATCCTCTGCAATGATTTGTTTTTTTGGGGGGGTGGAGGGAGGAGTATACAGGAATCACCTTGTCCATCTGTCCCTCCGTCTGTAGATATAATTTTGTCCCGAGATTTTCTCAGATGTTCATGGATCAATCTGCTCGAAACTTTATATGAATATTCACTGCCATGGAAACCTATGCACCTGTGATTATAGTTCCGGTCGGATTATTTTTTCGAGAATTATGCCCCTATTCAACTTGAAATAGCAGGTCTAGAATTTTGTCCAGAGATTTTCTCAGATGTTTATTGGTCAATTCCTTTGAAACTTGGTGTGGGTATTTACTACTATGGGAACCTGTGCACCTGCTATTATAGTTTATATCAGACTTTTTTTTTGCCAGAGTTAAGCCCATTTTCATCTTTCGTCAATTCCTTTGAAACTTAACATGGATATTTACTACCATGGCATCGTGTACACCTGCGATTATGGTTTTGATCAAACCTTTTAGCTTAACTTGACAGAGTCAAGATAAGCTATTTCCATCATGCGTGCAGAAGTCTGTTACTCTGTGAGTCAAGTCTGTTCACATTTTCTTTTAGCACAGGCTACACCCCATAGTTCTTGTCCAGTCGGTTCGAGGTCATGTCTACATGAGAATGTCCCCTTTTGGTCGTGATCGGTCAACCATAATAGCTGCCCAAGCCCAAAACCCAAAAACCTTTAGCACAGTTTACATTTCGTATTTATGAAGGGATTTCATTGTAACTTGGTAGGAAGACTCTGTATTAGATGCGAACATCCCCTTTTGGTCGTGATCGGTCAACCATAGCTGCCCAAGCCCAAAACCCCAAAACCGTTAGCACAGTCCACATTTTGTATTCATGAAGGGATTTCATTGTAACTTGGTAGGAAGACTCTGTATTAGATGAGAACATACCCTTTTGGTCATGATCTGTCACCCATGCTGGCTGCCATGATCGGTCAACTGTGATGGCTACAAGGGCCTGAAGCTTAAAAACCTGTAGCACAGTCTACAGGTCAAACTTACATGTTGTATTTATGAAGGGATTTCATTGTAACTTTGTAGGATGACTTAGTATAATGTTTAGATGAGGACATCCCCTTTTGGCTCAACCATGATGGCTACACAGGCCCGAAGCCCAAAAACCTTTAGCACAGTCTACATGCTGTATTTATGAAGGGATTTTATTGTAACTTGATAGGATGACTCGTTTTAGAATAATTTCACTGTAACTTGGTAACTTGGTTGATATACATAAACTCTGAGGGCCACATTAACCCACCCCTTAATTCTTTAGTACATTCTACAACTCAAATTATTTTTATTGAAAACATAGCATACAGGGAGCAGAAATTTACATATTCTCAATTAACAAAATTCTTGTCCTGTTTTATAATCCTTGCATAAACATTGAACATTATCCTTTTCATCAAACACAACACACAGTTAAGTTAAGCTACAAGGTCACTGATTCTTTCATTTTGACAGACTTAATCTCTCTTTCATCTTAGAATGCCTGAATTGCCTTGTTTGTTTTCGACCAATAACTCCAGTTTGCATTTGGTCTCCTTCAAAGTAAAGTTGGTGTGTATTCCCCAGCAAGTAATACAGTCCAAGTTCGAATATTCTGTCCAATTATCTTTACATGAGCTACATCCCTTTTTCGACTTAGAATTTGATCTTTATTAACATTTTTGGTTTCCAACCGATAACTCCACTTTGGATCATTCTCGTTCTCAACCAAAGTTAGTTGTATAACTCTTCGAGTAATACAA
This sequence comes from Pictodentalium vernedei, assembly GCA_031216915.1. Lineage (NCBI taxonomy): Eukaryota > Metazoa > Mollusca > Scaphopoda > Dentaliida > Dentaliidae > Pictodentalium > Pictodentalium vernedei. Next base: position 271,163,647 of record CM062295.1, read on the forward strand.
GCCAGCTTCGAATATGGTTTCTTATCAACCTACCTTACAATTGTTTACTACAGGCTTGCACTACAGTGGAAGTCCCTAACCCAGAAAATATACTCTCTATTTTGATCTTTTCCAAGCGATTTGGGAAAGAAAAGTGGTGCAAAAGCACCAAGAAAAAAATAAGCCAAAATGGGGTCAAGTGCCACCGGAGCACACCCAGTATGGGACACTCTTCTCTTAGTACAAATCCACGGCTTCTGGTCCAGTGTGCAGACATGTAGCTAATGACTCATTCTTTTTTCGTCTACACATGTGGCGTCCATATTTGCATTATGAAACAGTAATAATTCAACTCGATAATGGTTACCCGTGATTGGAATTATGGATCTGAGGATCGTATAATAACAGTACTGTGTTTTATATATTCTTGTTATTATTTTCAACCGGAAGGCTGCTAGGTGGTGGATGCAGGGATGTCTGGAAAAATTTGATTTGCCAAAAAAGTGATTTTTTAGCTCACCTACATCTGTAAGATGTGGTGAGCTATTGTGATAACCTCGGGCGTCAGCGTCGGCGTCCGGCGTGTCCAATATTGTAAGAGTTAATGTTAAGGTGAATTTCTCAAGCATCAGTGGGCTCAGGCCTTTGATATTGCATATGTAGGTTGTAGGGGACTATCAGAACAGTATTTAACCCTGATACTACAACCTTTTTCCAAATTTCACCTAAAATTTTCTGCCAAAAGTTGTTGTAAGAATTTGCATTTAGGTGTTGTAAGAATTTGCGTTAAAGTCAGCTTTTGTGCAGCTTGTGCTACTTTAATTTCTCATTACTGTTGATTTTCATATTTCATTAACAACTGTAGGTATTAACCCTACTGTATGCAGAAATTTAATGAAAATTTTCTATTTTTTCAGTCAAAATTTTCATGTTTTTCTCGGATTTAGTAAATTTTAACCCTCATTACAGTTGCAGTTTCTGCAAATTTTTTCAATCATCTTTGTTACCTCCAAGAAACACTTTTCTGTAAATAACAGGGAGCACCCACGCCTTGTGGCACAGGAGATTATTTATAACATATCAAGTATTAAATAGTGAACAAGAGGGATGTTACATCCCAACGCTCACCTACATTCGCGCTTGATAATGTCGTTCCAATGTAACATGCCTAATATTTAGTTAATATAAATCATTAACTAGGCATCAAATGATTAATGTGGTTTATGTGATGGCTTTGGAAAGTCTATATTTCTGCACTTATTATATATCAATTCAACATAAAATCATTGGATATAAAAGCATTTTTTTCTTTTAGAAATGTTTATGATTAAGAATATGAATCGTGAGGCCAGATATTAAATCATAAATAAGAATTAGGAAAGGCTTTCATAAATCACTGAAATTGTAAGTACCCAAAAATCCCCCTCACCTTAACACAAACTTTTAGAACTTAAAATTGAGTAAGTCAGACAAAAATGTGAACATTGTGACTGAAAAAAAGAAAAGAAATCAGTTAAATTTCTGCATACAGTAGGGTTAATACCTACAGTTGTTATTGAAATGAGAAAATAAACAGTAATGAGAGATGAAGACACCACAATCTGCACAAAAGCTGACTTTAACACAAATTCTTACAACACCTAAACGCTAATTCTTACAACAAGTTTTGGCAGAAAATCAGCCTCAAATTCCTCAAATATGCATGTAATGAGGGTTAAATATTACTGCAATGGAGTTCAGTAACCCAAGCGTAGAATATTAATCGCCTGGACTCTGACTAACATTACTGAGTATCACTCAATGAGGCTTTCCTTTATCTTCAGCTTGCATTAATGGTAAAATATGGCTCATAATCAACATAATCAAACAAAGCCATCCAAATCGGGATCGAGAGCAGTCTCCAACTCAACAGCAATGCAATAGAGTCAACAACCAAAAACTAAACGCACCAGGCAGTCGTCATTAAACCAGACTGAAGAAGGTTCACTATGAAACCCTGGTTTTCAAGAACTTAGTATAAAAATAAACATTATGGATGAGAAACTTTCCTCCCTTCCATCATTGAATGATATAAGAGCAACTATTAACAATGCGATCGACTCTAGTGTAAGATCCCTAAAAAGAGAAATTGAGGTTTTATTAGAAACGAAAATAAAAGAACTAAATGAAAAGTTTGAGAGTAAAATAGGTGCTTTGACATTCGAAAATGAGCGACTTGGAGATCACTTGGTTAAGGTGGAGAAATAAATTAGTCATTGTGAAGAGTTAATGAAGGAAACGGAAGTGAAAGCAACATGCCTATAAGAGCATCCAACAGAAATGAACAATACTCACGAAAATACAACATCAAAGTGTTCAAATTTGTTATCAAACTTCCGCACTTTAATAGACTCAAAATCTTCTCAACAAAACATGTCAGAAAATGATATAGTTGCTATACATCGAATACCATCAAAAAGGAGAGATTTACCAAGACCAGTTATTCTTAAATTTCAGAGAAAGGAAATATGCGACACTGTTATCAGCCAAGAGAAGACAATATCATTAAAAACTATGAAAAACAAGGAACCAAACACTGGAGTAAAACTATCTGACGATACTACAGCCTTGAATTCAGCTCTCATTAACAAACTGTACATGCACAATGAAATTGAATCAGCCTTCCATCTAAATGGATATATATGGGGCAAACTTAAAACCTGTCAGAAAATTAAATTTGATATTCATGACAATATTGACAAGACAATACAAAACAGTAAGAAAAATCAAACTGATTGATATTGCAATACCAAGTAACATAGAATCTAAATCAACTGAAACATTGAACCATTAACCCTCTAGCGAGTGTAGTTGAGGTGCTGTGTGAGTGGTGAGGGTTTGCTTGGGAATAGGTGGCGTGTTGTTTTCGATGTCAAGAATCTAAAAATGTTCTAGTTTCTCTTTGTTTGGTGTTCAGAATTGTGACGGATTGTTCATAAATACAGATGAACAAAAGAAAAATCTCAAATTGTTATTCAGTTTGGATTTTTAACGACATTGGGGGTAGTTTGTCGCCTGATTTCGGGCAGACTTTCCATTGCTTATATAGTGCCTTGAACATTCATGATTTGGTGTTCTCAGTATTCTATCACTTTATTCAGCATTGCTTTTGCACACAACATATTGTGTTGGGGTTGGGCTTTTGCTTCTAGGGCCACATCTCAACTAATTGATATGAGACCTTGGAGGCGAGAGCTGGACTTCGATGCATTCCGTACTCAGGCTTGGTAGTGATGATGGTCTTGTATTGCCCTCTAATTCAAACTGCATGTTCAGCGTTCTTTTGTTCTGTTCGTTTACTGGACAGAAAACACAGACTGTTGTTTGTCGCTACAAGGGAACAATGATTCTGGTTTCATCCTCTCTGAATAAACTTTCTGAGAGCGTGTTCTGACCACGTTTCATACTATGCAGTAATATCATATTTTAAACTGCCTGATGTATATAAACCTCAAGTCACAGATTTAAGGTCATTATTGTGAACTCGTATACTGCAATTTAGCGCAGACATGGCCCTCATGGCTGGACTTTTCCTTCATGAGTCAAAATTAGTATCAATATCAAATTTGATTAAGGACTACCGAAAGAGCACTATTCCACTTTCCTTTACATACAAAATCAAATTCAACCTGAAATTAATTACCCCACCCACTTTACCTATACCAGTGACAAAACAATTGATTTCCGTATGTACCTTGGAGAAAGCTTGACGCAATCCGAGCAATCGTAAAGATTACTAAATACTACACGAGGTGTAGTCTCTGGGCACATTGAGCTGTTGGGGCGCCACTGCAATGATATATAACATTGCTTTGGCACTGCAACAGAGTTATGGGTCAGTGGATATGTGTTATCCAGATGGTTTTATATAAAATAATCGAAGACAGCCGATTTCAATCATAGTCAAATATTGCAAATGTTTTAAGCAAACTCAATCTAGAAACTTTTTCGGGGTTTAAGTTCAGACCATTTTACTTGGTGATCGATGTACATGAGTTTGTGGAGCCTTCCTGTACATGGTGATGTTTTGCCCCACCCCCTCCATAGTAACCGGTTGTCATAAATCTAACACTAACGCTTTGATCCAAAGGGTTGCAAACCACGTGTCATTAATATTGCGATAGCAGCATATCAGCGAACATACCCGGAAAACGAAGCCATACAGTTTGACGGAAAAATGTAAAAGTATACGTGACCCATGGCTTTATATTTACTGATGTAGGACTGCTTTGAAATAAATGGAAATACTATTTTTGACGAAAAACTAAAATGCATAATTGTTTGCAAAGATGAAGGTAACTGTAAATATGTTCTACATTCCTTTATAGTTCTCGTTTTGTTGATACCTCAGAAAACAAACTGTTGACTAATATAGCAAGTGGAGTTTTAATGAATATAATAATAATAATAATAATAATATTAATAATATTAATAACTGGCACCTCACGATCAATAATCAGCTATTTTGGGAAATGCTCAAATTAATGATATGCGGTAAAACAATTGCCTATTCTAGCTATAAAAATATGAACAACAGTTAAAAGGGAGGAAGAAATAAAAGAAAAAGTTGCGACTCTCTGTATTAGATTAAATAATAGAGATGTTTCAATTATCCCGGATATTGAAGTGCTTGAAAACGAACTTGAAGAAATTAGGGATAAAAGGCATCATACTTAGAACCAAAGCTAGGTGGAAAGTTGAAGGTGAAAAACCTACTAAATACTTTTGTAACCTCAAAAAAAGGCACTTCACTGAAAAAACAATAGCCAGATTGATAAACTCTGATGGTTCCGAAACCAATAATTTAACTAGAGAATTGTAATTTGTTGGACAAATTACGGGCTTTCCCAACTTTTTAATGTGAAAAAGGCAAACTGTATCGTACACAGAACTATCGATCAGTTTTGAAAACAGAAAATTTAGTGGAAATCAAAGTTTTTGTGATGCTACTAGTTTTTATGTAGTCAAAACAGATATTTGAGATACAGCAGGACACCAAAACATTTAACACAAAATTTGCTCTTCATTAATTACAGAATATTTTCATAGAAAGCAAAACAAGCAATGTCCTTTGTGCTTTGGAAAAAATTAGTACATATGAATTATGGGCGTACGGGCCGGGGTTTCCTGAAGGACTGAGCCCCAACCCACCCCTGAGTCAGGAAGGAGTCGATTTTTCGGCCAATATGCCAGAAAATTTCGGACAATTTAGTTGCGAGAAATGACCACAAAACATTTTGGTTTTCCACACAAAATGTTGTTTTCCTATCTCATGACTTAGAAGTTGCAAGTAAACTGACCATTATACTGTACAAATTGATTCAGTGGAACCGTATCCACGTTAATATTATTCGTTTATAATCACACAAGTACACATGAAGAGCTCTATTACTGCATATTACGGGAGCACGGTGGCTCAGAAGGTAGAGATGATTGTTGCAATCCAAGAAGTCCTCGGTTCGCATCCCACCTGTGGCAACCACATTGTGTCCTTGAGCAAGACACTTCATCCCAATTTAATTTCCCACGTGTGTGTGTGTGGGGGGGGGGGGTGGCGGGGGGCATGATGGTGATGTGTACTAAGGGTACTTTGAGGGTGTAATTGTCTTCAACCAATGCTAACCCTGCTTTTGTGGAGTTAGTATGTTGGGGAGTCTGAGTCGCTTTTCATTGCTTGGTGGTTCTCTCCGGGAACTCAATGGGAGGGAGACCTCCCCCCACCCCTCCCTCCCATACCCACATTTGGCATTTCCTCCTGAGATTCAACTTTGTCGGGCTAAAAGGGTTCACTCCCCCCCCCCCCCCCTGAAAAATAGCCCTGTACGCCTATGCAATGAATACCTGGACTTGAATAAATACCTATATTATGGTCATGAAATAGCTGTAGATGCTGAAAGTGACCTTAAATATCAATAATTAATTTATTCTCTATCATTCTGTCTGTTTGTGAATGTGTGGGATTTGTCAACAAACGAGGGTAAGCTTCCTACTCCATGATTTCACAATTTTTCCAACATACTGTTTCAGATACAATGAAATACATGTAATATGAGTTACTGTCACAAACAAATTAGTTGTTTATTTGATATGGTTTAAACCATCTAGAGCACTAGTATACACAGTGATGGGTATAGTTCAAGTCAAAATGAGTTGATTAAAGGGATGTTGAACAGCTTGTTAATATTTCTTGCATTACATTACTACTTTGCTATTTATTGACAGAAGGATTTAACAGAGGGTTACCCTGACGGTATTTATTTATTGGTGTTTACGGTCACATACTTATCCACAATGGCTAATCGTGACCGTGGCAGTTTTACAGGTGGAGGAAGTCAGAGGACCCAGAGAGAACCACCGAGCATTGACGAGCAACTGTCAGCTCAACATTCTAATTATGTTCAAGCTCCGCTGAAGCAGGGTACCAGCAGTTGAAGACCTGTGCACCATTGACATGCAGTACGCCCTAGTACATGGCATCATCATGCCCCCATGTTGGCAACCGGGATAAAGTGCCTTGCCCAAGGACATTACGTGGGTCGTCCCAGATAGGGATCAAACTCGGGACCTCTATCATAGAAGTCAAACAGTCTACCACTGGGAAAATGTGCTTTCTTTCCTGGCGGTATTCATATTTGTACGGCCAAACTGGTGTTGGATAACACGGAACACCAAAACATAAAACAAAATTTGTTCCCCATTGATTTTTGAAAGCAGTTATGAAAAGCTGAAAGAGCTCTTTCCTTTTTGCTTTTGGACAAGACTTAGTGAGTATTCACTCAAAGTCATTTTTTGCAGACAGTGCTATTTTTAATTGGCCAAAGCACATGTTTCATTAAGTCCCAGAACATAACTAAAGCCGGATTTATTGATTAAACATCTCTGCATAGAGCAAAGCAAAGTGTCTCAAATTAATCCATTCCAAAATGATAGGAGAGTGTAACCAAAATTGGATAATTTGGGTGTTTCCAAATGGTACACTTATTCTCACTCTCATTGTGCTTGAGGGTTAAATCTGAGAGTGAAAAGGTATACCAATCTTACTCAGGGAAGGTGAGTACAGAAAAGTACGAAATTAATCAGAAAATGAATTTTGTCTGATGGTACTAATATTTGTACGAGCAAAACCGGTACTGGATTTATTTATTAGGTTTTAAGGACACATTAACAGCCAAGGTCACATTATGTCGGTGACAGTTGTATGGGTGGAGGAAGCCGAAATACCCAGAGAGAACCACCGAGCAATGACGAGCAGCTGCCAGGTCCCCACAATAGTGCCTGTGGACTGTAGCACAGGCAGGGTTAGATTGGATGAAGACATGCGCACCATCGACGTGCAGTATGCCTTAGTACACGGCGTCATGATGCCCCTAGGCGGACAGTCGGGGTGAAGTGATCGGGACATAATTGGAATATATCCGACAGATACAATGTCGGATATATTCCAATTATGTCCCGATCATGCAAGGCCGCAACTTGAAATTCTCGGAATGTTTCCTACTGTCCCTGCCTGACAGTTTAGTATCTTTGTCAAGTGCCGAGGCTGCGTGGAAATACCTTGGATCAGGTGGAAACCGAGGGCACGATTCGTCCCTACTTTATTCTCAACTCAACGACTTTTCCCTTTATTATTTACTTGTCACCGGCTGAGTTAGGGATTATATTTGTCTATTTGATGAACTTTTCAACCTTAACTATTTGCGGCTTCATGTAGCACCACTGAAAGGCCATTGCATTGTTACCAATATATTCAGGGATTGATTTTACGAAAATAACAATTATTCCGACTCTACCCACATGGGAACTCCTAAATATGCCAAGGGTTAAACTTTTGATAATGAAGTATAAAACAGAAGTTGTTATGCTATGCTTGCTGCATTCAGCATTCAACGTTCAATGGAATAGTAATGGAGTAAATTTTCACTTAAACCTACGAAATTCTGAAAAAATGAGTTTTTTTCGATGGCATCTACCATTATGCATCTGAGACAGGGATTGCGTTAAACATTACAGCAACCTTATAACAGAAAATATTCTTGGAATTGAACTGTGAATCCGAATTTCGAAAGCATTTTCGGATATTCAATTCCAAACTACCACTGCACGCTTATCAATATTCAGTGATTTTATGAAAATTAGAATTATTCCGACCATCCCCATATGGGCAGTCTCGAATCTGCCAACAGTTAAACTTTTAATAATGACATATAAAACAAAAGTTGTCATACTATGACTGCTGCATACAGCCATAGAAAACGTTCAGTGCTCAATCAATTAGGAATGGAGTAAATCGTCACTTAAACTTACCAAATTCTGAAAAACGATAGTTTTTTTGGACTGCACCTATCTTTATGCAAACAGAACGAGCGTAGGATTAAACTTTACAACTAGGCTTACGACAGCAAATATGCTCGGTAGGCAATTGTAAATACGGACATGTAAATCATTTTTCGATATTCCTTTCGAAAATGGAAGAAAAGTGAGCTCCAAATTAGCCAATTTTATGAAGAATTTTAGGGCACTCATATTCAAGGCCAGAAAACTGGGTGAAGGTTAAATCTTTGAATAAAATATATAACAGCAAAATTGTTCTTGGATGAAGGCCCAGACCTCTCATGGAAAAGGTTTTGAGACAATATGGGGCCAGCGTTGAGAAAGTGCATGTAAACATTGGTGAAAATAACAATTATTCCGACAGTACCCTTATGGGAAGTTTCAAATCTGCCAAGGGTTAAACTTTTAACAATAACATATAGAACAAAATTTGTCATACTTTGACTGTTGCAAGCAGCTATAGAAAAAATTCAGAGCTCAAGCAATTAAAAATGGAGTAAATCGCCACCTAAAGTTACCAAATTCTGAAAAATTGGAGTTTTTTTGGAAGGTACCTACTTTTTTATGCAACCAGAATGGGATAGGGTTAAACTTTACAGCCAACTTACAACAGCAAATATGCTCGGTAGTCAATTGTGAATACGTACGTGAAAAGTTTTTGAAATTAACCCTTTCCAAAATGATAGAAAAAAGCAACCAAAGATGGCTAATTTTGGCATTTTCAAACGGTACTCTTATTCTCACCCTCATTGTGCTTGAGGGTTAAATCTGAGATTAAGAAGTAAACAGTTACTTTCTTCCACAATCATTGTTGCATCTAGCCATATCAAAATAACTGTTACAACTACTTTGTAATTAGAGAAATTTGCCCTTGAAGTTGGCGAAAATAACAATTATTCCGACAGTACCCTTATGGGAAGTCTCAAATCTGCCAAGGGTTAAACTTTTAATAATAACATATAGAACAAAATTTGTCATACTTTGACTGTTGCAAGCAGGTATAAAAAAAATTCAGAGCTCAGGCAATTAAAAATGGAGTAAATCGCCACCTAAAGTTACCAAATTCTGAAAAATTGGAGTTTTTTTGGAAGGTACCTACTTTTTTATGCAACCAGAATGGGATAGGGTTAAACTTTACAGCCAACTTACAACAGCAAATATGCTAGGTAGTCAATTGTGAATACGTACGTGAAAAGTTTTTGAAATTAACCCTTTCCAAAATGATAAAAAAAAGCAACCAAAGATGGCTGATTTTGTCATTTTCAAACGGTACTCTTATTCTCGCCCTCATTGTGCTTGAGGGTTAAATCTGAGATTAAGAAGTAAACAGTTACTTTCTTCCACAATCATTGTTGCATCTAGCCATATCAAAATAACTGTTACAACTACTTTGTAATTAGAGAAATTTGCCCTTGAAGTTGGCAAAAATAACAATTCTTCCGACAGTACCCTTATGGGAAGTCTCAAATCTGCCAAGGGTTAAACTTTTAATAATAACATATAGAACAAAATTTGTCATACTTTGACTGATGCAAGCAGCTACAGAAAACATTCAGAGCTCAAGCAATTAAAAATGGAGTAAATCACCACCTAAACTTACCAAATTCTGAAAAAAATGGAGTTTTTTTGGATGGTACCTACTTTTATGCAACCAGTATGGGATAGGGTTAAACTTTACAACCAAACTTACAACAGCAAATATGCTCAGTAGTCAATTGTGAATACGTAGATGAAAAGTGTTTGAAATTAACCCTTTCCAAAATGATAGAAAAAGCAACCAAAGTTGGCTAATTTTGGCATTTTCAAACGGTACTCTTATCCTCGCCCTTATTGTGCTTGAGGGTTAAATCTGAGATTAAAAAGTAAACAGTAACTTTATTCCGCAATCATTGTTGCATCTATCCAAACCAAAATAATTGTTACAACAACCTTGTTATTAGAGAAATTTGCCCCTGAAGTTGGTCAATTTTGAAGAAAAAATCTATATTCATGTCATTTTTGGCCAGTGGGGGTTAACGTTGAAAGATTTGAGTGGTGATTGTGGTGTATCATATTATGCTCTAAATGTGTGGAAAATTTGAGCGAAATAACTTTAAACAATTTTGAAACATTCGAAAAATGGTGAAATTTTGAAGGTTTTGGCAGAATATTTTGAAAATACGCATTTTCACAGATATGACGATACCGCATTTCACTAGATTTTATGACATTACATAAGTGTGCCAAATTTGGTCAAAATCGTACAACTTGTTTTCGAGCGGTTCAACAGACAAAATTCAGGGAGGAAAAAAAAAAAAAAATAGAGAAGAAAAATTTTGAAAAAGAAGAATAACAATAGTCTTTCCCAAACTGGGTTTGGGAAAGCCTAAAAAAAAGATTATCGTTGAGCAGCAAGCATATTACAAGAATCTCTATTCTTCGAAAATTAGTATGTGCGAAGACTCCAGTGACAATCAGTTTTTTGTCCCAAATAACCCATTCTTAAATTTTTTAGGTGAATAGGTGAAGATGAGAGCAAATCACTGGAAGGTTTACTCACAGCTAATGAATGTGGAAAAGCATTGAAAAGTATGAAAACTAATAAGAGTCCTGGGTCTGATGGTTTTACAGTGGAATTTTACCAATTTTTATGTGTACCCATACTATGTATGGTACACATAATGCCGGCATCCGGGGTGACCATCCGCCGTTCGTCCATCCTTTGTCTGTCCATCCGTCTGTCCGTCCGACGTCTGTATCCATTTCTTTGGCATTCGATAACTTGAAAAATATTGCTTGGATTGTCAAGTTACTTTATATTTGTGTTCAGGTTACTGATGTGTCGAGCTGTATAGTTTTTGGTGTAAATCGGATAATTTGATCCTGAGATATTAACCCTTTATCCTTCAAATTGAAAATTCCTCCAATCCCTTTGGCATTCGATAACTTGAAAATTATTGCTTGGATTGTCTAGTTACTTTATATTTGTGTTCAGGTTACTGATTTGCCGAGCTCTATAGTTTTTTGTGTAAATCTGATAATTTGATTCTGAGATATTAACCCTTTATCCTTCAAATTGAAAATTTCTCCAATCCCTTTGGCATTCAATAACTTGAAAAATATTACTTGGATTGTCAAGTTACTTTACATTTGTATTCAGGTTACTGATGTGCCGAGCTGCATAGTTTTTGGTGTAAATCGGATAATTTGATCCTGAGATATTAACCCTTTATCCTTCAAATTGAAAATTCCTCCAATCCCTTTGACATTCGATAACTTGAAAAATATTGCTTGCATTGTCTAGTTACTTTATATTTGTGTTCAGGTTACTGATGTGCCGAGCTGTATAGTTTTTAGTGTAAATCTGATGATTTTATCCTGAGATATTAACCCTTTATCCTTCAAATTTGAAAATTTCTCCAATCCCTTTGGCATTCGATAACTTGAAAAATATTGCTTGGATTGTCAAGTTACTTTATATTTGTGTTCACTTTACTGATGTGCCAAGCTGTATAGTTTTTGGTGTAAATCGGATAATTTAATCCTGAGATATTAACCCTTCATCCTTCAAATTGAAAATTCCTCCAATCCCTTTGGCATTCGATAACTTGAAAAATATTACTTGGATTGTCAAGTTACTTTATATTTGTGTTCAGGTTACTGATGTGCCGAGCTGTATAGTTTTTGGTGTAAATCGGATAATTTGATCCTGAGATATTAACCCTTTATCCTTCAAATTGAAAATTCCTCCAATCCCTTTGGCATTTGATAACTTGAAAATTATTGCTTGGATTGTCTAGTTACTTTATATTTGTGTTCAGGTTACTGATTTGCTGAGCTGTATAGTTTTTGGTGTAAATCTGATAATTTGATTCTGAGATATTAACCCTTTATCCTTCAAATTGAAAATTTCTCCAATCCCTTTGGCATTCAATAACTTGAAAAATATTGCTTGGATTGTCAAGTTACTTTACATTTGTGTTCAGGTAACTGATGTGCCGAGCTGTATAGTTTTTGGTGTAAATCGGATAATTTGATCCTGAGATATTAACCCTTTATCCTTCAAATTGAAAATTCCTCCAATCCCTTTGGCATTCGATAACTTGAAAAATATTGCTTGCATTGTCTAGTTACTTTATATTTGTGTTCAGGTTACTGATGTGCCGAGCTGTACAGTTTTTAGTGTAAATCTGATGATTTTATCCTGAGATATTAACCCTTTATCCTTCAAATTTGAAAATTTCTCCAATCCCTTTGGCATTCGATAACTTGAAAAATATTGCTTGGATTGTCAAGTTACTTTATATTTGTGTTCACTTTACTGATGTGCCAAGCTGTATTGGTGTAAATCGGATAATTTAATCCTGAGATATTAACCCTTTATCCTTCAAATTGAAAATTCCTCCAATCCCTTTGGCATTCGATAACTTGAAAAATATTGCTTGGATTGTCAAGTTACTTTATATTTGTGTTCAGGTTACTGATGTGCCGAGCTGTATAGTTTTTGGTGTAAATCGGATAATTTGATCCTGAGATATTAACCCTTTATCCTTCAAATTGAAAATTCCTCCAATCCCTTTGGCATTCGATAACTTGAAAAATATTGCTTGGATTGTCAAGTTACTTTATATTTGTGTTCAGGTTACTGATGTACTGAGCTGTATAGTTTTTGGTGTAATTCTGTTATTTTAATCCTGAGATATTAACTCTTTATCCTTCAAATTGAAAATTCCGCCAATCCCTTTGGCATTTGATAACTTGAAAAATATTGCTTGGATTGTCAAGTTACTTTATAATTGTGTTCAGGTTACTGATGTGCTGAGTTGTATAGTTTCTGATGTTAATCTGGTAATTTGATCCCGAGATATTAACCCTTTATCCTTCAAATTGAAAATTCCTCCAATCCCTTTGACATGAAATAACTCAAAAAATATCTGTCCGATTATCATGTTACTTTATATATTTATTCAGGTTATTGGTGTCCTGAGCTGTATAGTTTTTTGTGTAAATCTGATAATTTGATTCGGAGATATTAACCCTTTATCCATCAAATTAGACACACCTCTAATCCATTTCTATATGCACCCATACCTTGTATGGTGTACATAATGTCGGCATCCGTGGTGGCCCTCCGTCATACAACTTTCTACTAGTTGCGCGTATGGGTACACATCTGACGATTTCATCAGCCTATTTTTAGCTCACCTGAGCGAAGCTCAAGGGGAGCTTAACTAATCACTTTCTGTCCGTCGTCCGTCGTCCGTCGTCCGTCGTCCATCGTCCGTCGTCCGTCGTCCGTCGTCGTCCGTCCGGCGTTAACTTTACATTATCGACTTCTCCTAAACCACTAGCCCAATTTTATTCAAATGTTGGCTAAATGTTTATTACCTAATGCCAATTCAGATTTGTTCAAATGAAGTTGCCCCTCCTCCTGGGTGGTGCCACACCCCCAAGGGGCACCAAAATCTTTGTAAATCTTCTTCTCATGAACCAGCAGTAGCAGAGACTTGATATTTGGTGTGCAGCTTCCTTTTGAGGTGTAGACTCAGATTTGTTCAAGAGAAGTTTGTGGGGCTATACTTGACGTTGTTATGAGAGGGGCAAAATTTTTTGCCCCGCCCAAAATTTCTATTTTCCAAACCGAGAGGCTGATTTGAACCAAATTTTATGTGAGGGCTTATTGGGTCATGAGTACTTGATTTATGCAAAAAAAAGTTTTCCCGCAGCCCCGTGGGAACCACAGGAGCTAAAAATAGAAAAAATTTAAAACGCCCATATCTCCAAAACTGCACGGCACTGAGAATTTTTATTTGGTGTGCAGCTTCCTTAGGACCAACAGAAAGGATTGGTAAAAAAAAATTGCCATCGGTTTTATCATAGGGTACAGTTTTGGGACTTTGAAAAAGTGCTGAGTCAGCACTTTTTAACACTGTAGGCAATGGGAAAAACATTAAAAAATCTTCTTCTCCAGATCCAGCAGGCAGAATCTTTTGATATTTGGTATGCAACATTGTAGGGTGGATCTGATTCAAGTTTGTTCAAATCGGCCCCCTGGGTTCATATTTGGGCTCAGTATAGGAGCCCGATTTCGAACTTAGTGCATTTAGGCAAATTTCTTAAAAAATCTTCTTCTCCAGATCCAGAAGGCAGAATCTTTTGATATTTGGTATGCAACATTGTGGGGTGGATCTGATTCAAGTTTGTTCAAATCGGCTTCCTAGATTCATATTTGGGCTCACTATAGAAGCTCGAATTTGAACTTAGTGCATTTCATGCAAATTTCTTAAAAAATCTTCTTCTCCAGATCCAGCAGGCAGAATCTTTTCATATTTGGTAAGCAACATTGTGGGGTGGATCTGATTCAAGTTTGTTCAAATCGGCCCCCTGGGTTTATATTTGGGCTCAGTATAGGAGCCCAAATTTGAACTTAGTGCATTTCAAGCAAATTTATTAAAAAATCTTCTTCTCCAGATCCAGCAGGCAGAATCTTTTGATATTTGGTATGCAACATTGTGGGGTGGATCTGATTCAAGTTTGTTCAAATCGGCTTCCTAGATTCATATTTGGGCTCACTATAGAAGCTCGAATTCGAACTTAGTGCATTTCAGGCAAATTTCTTAAAAAATCATCTTCTCCAGATCCAGCAGGCAGAATCTTTTGATATTTGGTATGCAACATTGCGGGGTGGATCTGATTCAAGTTTGTTCAAATCAGCCACCTGGATTCATATTTGGGCTCACTATAGAAGCTCGAATTCAAACTTAGTGCATTTCGGGCAAATTTCTTCAAAAATCTTCTTCTCCAGATCCAGCAGGCAGAATCTTTTGATATTTGGTATGCAACATTGCGGGGTGGATCTGATTCAAGTTTGTTCAAATCGGCCCCCTGGATTCATATTTGGGCTTAATATAGAAGCCCGAATTCGCACTTAGTGCATTTCAGGCAAATTTCTTCAAAAATCTTCTTCTCCAGATCCAGCAGGCAGAATCTTTTGATATTTGGTATGCAACATTGCGGGGTGGATCTGATTCAAGTTTGTTCAAATCGGCCCCCTGGATTCATATTTGGGCTTAATATAGAAGCCCGAATTCGCACTTAGTGCATTTCGGGCAAATTTATTAAAAAATCTTCTTCTCCAGATCCAGCAGGCAGAATCTTTTGATATTTGGTATGCAACATTGTGGGGTGGATCTGATTCAAGTTTGTTCAAATCGGCTTCCTAGTTTCATATTTGGGCTCACTATAGAAGCTTGAATTCGAACTTAGTGCATTTCAGGCAAATTTCTTAAAAAATCTTCTTCTCCAGATCCAGCTTCAGAAACTTTTCATATTTGGTAAGCAACATTGTGGGGTGGATCTGATTCAAGTTTGTTCAAATCGGCCCCCTGGGTTTATATTTGGGCTCCGTATAGGAGCCCAAATTTTAACTTAGTGCGTTTCAGGCATATTTCTTAAAAAATCTTCTTCTCCAGATCCAGCAGGCAGAATCTTTTGATATTTGGTATGCAACATTGTAGGGTGGATCTGATTGTGATTCATGAACATATTTATTTGTAAAGTTGATAGAATCTTAGACAAAATTTGCAGAAAAGATCTACTATAGAAGGGGTGGTATCCAGGGTGAACCGTTTACCCAAATCTAGCAGTACTAATGCATTATTCACACAAATCTTCGTTCAAATTTTATGACCCCTCATTGGAACACACGCATTCAGCTCATTCCAACAAAGGTCATATGCCATGTTTTCGAGACAAAGGAATAAAAATTTTAGTTATTCATGAAATTTTTAGGCAACTGTTGTCTGTTATTCACATTGCTTCATGAAATTTCAGTACTTTTAGAAGTTACCTCAGTAATCAAGGGTTAATTCCCCTTAATTAAATGTCGCCTCTAAAAAACAACCACTTTGCATATCTTACCTTTTTACCAGCATAACTGCCAAAACTTGTCAGCATTCTTCGCAAAAATCGCTATTCAAATTTTAATTTTTGTCTCTTAAACATACATGTACTTATCGCTTGTAAATACCCCATTGGAATGAGCTTTTTGAGCTCATTCCAATGAGAGGTCGCACACCATGCTTTTTGAGTCAAAAAAGCAATTTTTTTAGTTATTCCAGAATTTCGTACGTAAAACACAGCTTTATGACTTCACATTAAAATGAGCTCTCTAAGCTTGTTCCAATCAACATTCACGCACTATGTCTTTCACACAAAAAATAAAATTTTCCATTTATTCAGGAATTTTGTTTGCAAGAACACTCTTACCCCCCCCCCCCCCCCCCCCCCCCCCCCCACAAACACACACACACAAACACACACACACACACAAACACAGACACACACATCTAAAAGTTCGTCAGCAAAAAAACAGTTACTTCAATTTTTAAATGCATTATAGGAACAACTTGCCTAATCAAATTTAAATACTTTTGCATCATTCTGTATCTAGAACAAACCATTTACCATATCTTTACGCAAAATTCTCCAGCATCATTCACAAAAAAACACCATTATTTATATATTCACATTTCTGTCTCAAAAATATACCTGATCTTCCCATACCCCTATTGGAATAAGCTGTTTGAGCTTGTTCCAATGATGATAAAAAAAAATAAAATTTGTGAAAATTTTTGTTTTCTTGCATGCAAATATATACATGTAGCACATGGAAGATATCCACAGTTGGGGAGAGATGTCCAAGGCTATCTCTTCACATTCCTTGTTTGTGCTTCATGCTAAACCAGTTTGTCTGCAGAGATAAATTTGCTTTATTAAAAATCATTGGAGATTGGCCACACACCAATGATTTTAAATAAAACTAATTTTAGGTAACAAATGCTGAACTTCAAACAAAATCTATCACTCAACCAGTTAATGTTGATGAGGCATGACATGGTGAAGGTGACCTAAAATACTTCTTAGAGTCACTTTGTCAGGTGAGCGATTAAGGCCACGTGGGGCCTCTTGTTTTGGAAAGATATTGGAACGTTTCTTCTGAACTCCTTGAATTATGGTTATAATTTAGAAGAACTTTCAATCACTCAGAGGGGGCCATTATTACTTGTATTCCCAAACCAAAAAAGCCAAACCAAAAAAGGCCAATATCTTTAAAAAAATGTTGATGGTAAAATAAGATCAGCTGCAGTTGCTAACCGCATTAAAAATGTTCTTCCAAAGTTAATATCTGAGACCCAATTGGGTTTCATGAAGGGGAGGTATGTAGGGAAATCCACACGATTGTTCTTTGATCTAATCAAAAAGGGCGAAGATCTCAACATCCCTGACATTTTGGTCATGTTTGATTTTGAAAAAGTATTTGATTCTTTGGAATGGACTTTCGTAGAAAAGGATTTCTAAAATTGGGTCCGTCAATATTAAAGTGGTTTAGAACATTGTACAGCAACAATTATAGTCGTATACTCAACAATGATCATTGTTCAGAATCTTTCACTATACATTGAGGTGTTAGAAAAGGTGACCCACTGTCACCTTGTCTTTTCATTCTCAGTGTGGAGTTGTTGAGCGCCTCTCGAAAGTATAACCCTGACATTAAAGACCTTCATATATATGATTCGGAATATCTTATTAGTCAATATACGGATGATTCTTCCCTCTTTCTTAGAGATGACTTGAAATCTTTAAATTTCCGCCTCAGATTTGGTAGAAATATTCGCACAATATTCCGGATTGAAAGTAAACTTTGAGAAATCCCAGGCAATATGGATTGGATCTAAATGGGGTTGTGGCAGTGAATTACCTGTGACATAAAAAATATTTTGGAATCACGGATCATCCTCTTTCACAATTCTCGGGATAGAGTACAATTTGTTTAGTGAAAATTACATAACTGATAACTACACCAAAATTTGAAGAAAATGGAAAAGTTGCTGAATGATTGGTCTTTCAGAAAATTAACTTTGATAGGAAAAACTGCGGTAATAAAAACCATGGCTTTTCCGACTCTAATTCACTGTCTGTCTGTTCTGCCAGAACCAAAGAAATATGTTTTTACGAAGATTCAAAACCTTCTGTATAGCTTCCTTTGGTTTGACAAAAAAAATAAAATTAAACGAGAATTTATAATCGACACCATAGAGAATGGGGGTCTTAAATTCCTCCACTTACAGAGTTACAACAACTGCCTTAAATTGTCATGGATTAAAAAACTTATTAACCCATCAATAATAGCCCCTTGGAAAACCCTCATAATAGATGAGTTTGAATATTTAGGAGGGGATAAGGTATGGTTCGTAAACATGGAAAGCCTTTTAAAAGTAGCTCAAAATATGAATGACTTTTGGAAAAGCGTGCTGAGAGCTTGGGCATTCGTTAATAAGAATACTGCCACAACCCCGGAAGACATCCTAGCCCAGCTGCTTTTCTACAACAATAATATAAAAGTCAATAAAAAGGTGTTTTTTAATAAATTATGGTGTAGCAAGGGAGTTTTTTCTGTTGAGTGAAAATAAGACATTTCTTAATCATCAGGACTTCTTAGACAAATATAACATTCATACTCCATTCACAGTCTTTCAGGGAGTGATCAACTCTCTGCCACTAAATTGGAAATTGTAATAAAGCAAAACCAGAAGCTGCATGCAATCATCCACAAAAACATTGAATTATTAAATAAACTATTATTAAGTAAACTGTACTTCATAAATAATATTAAAGCATGCAGAACGTTTTATCCTAAGTTTCTTGAATTTGTAGCAAAATCACTACAAAAAGCTAAAAAAAAATGGAATGATCTATTGGATGTTAGCTTTCAGCCTGAGGACTGGAGGTTGATATACAGTAGATCATTCAAGATTTCGGACAACACATACCTGCAATCCTTTCATTATAAACTTTTACATAGATGCTTATATACCAATTCTAGACTGTATGAAATCAAATTGGTAGAGACAGAACTGTGTACCTTTTGCAATGAAGCAAAAGAATCTGTTCTGCATTTATTTTACAACTGTTCGATCTCAAGAACAATCTTATTGAGGTTATCGGAAACACTGAAAGTAACAAAATGTAATATCTCAATCGATATATTCTCTCAAACTATTATACTAGGTTCATGTAGCTAAAGTGAAACTTGAATTGACCACGATATTACAGATTTATGTTTAATTATTTACAAAATGTTTGTCTATTCCTGCAGAGTGAGAAAGTGTCACCCAACCTATAAAAGTTTCATTGCACAAGTGAAGCACTATCGCAACGTAGAGTCTATGCCAGTACAAACCCTCAGTCAAAAA
This sequence comes from Pictodentalium vernedei, assembly GCA_031216915.1. Taxonomy (NCBI): domain Eukaryota; kingdom Metazoa; phylum Mollusca; class Scaphopoda; order Dentaliida; family Dentaliidae; genus Pictodentalium; species Pictodentalium vernedei. Next base: position 271,183,230 of record CM062295.1, read on the forward strand.
AGAACAATTGCAGTCAAACAAAGGTGGGACAAATTATGTAATCTCTTCACTGATGCAGCATTGTGACTACCCCTCATCTCCTCCCCAATCTGTAAAAATCTGTCTAAATTTCCAGTTTACTATATTAGCAACTCATACGTGTGCATGTATCCATAAGTAGATGTACAATGTCTACCTTGCTGTTGTGTAATTTTGTATGCTATTTATCTATGTAAGCAAGTTTATCTGAAATAAAAAATGAAAAAAAAAAAAAATAATTTTCAACCACATTTCTTTTTAACCTACTCACAATTGTTTACAATTGGCTGTAACATAAGTGCAAGCCCTACTTCGGAACTAACTCAAGCTTTTAGAATCTTTTCCAAACGAGTTGGAAAAGTACTGGAGTGCAAAAGCACGAAAAAGATCAAAAAAGGGTCGAGCGAGACCAGCGCTCGAAATTACAGGTACTCTCTCTCTGCACACCTCTTGCGTTTACCGAGCGCATGCGCAACAACCGTGACATCAATTCCTTTTATTTCCGCCATTTGTACATGGTCTGAAATTTTTGTGACTCGTGCTACTTTGCTGTTTATTCTTTGTGAACAACTTATTAAATGTGTTTTCTACATTCTTAGTGTGCAAGTGGATTGTATCCTTTTGTCAAGCTATCAAAATTATTATTGATTAATGTTAATTTTTATCATTATTGCTTGTTTCTTCACACTTCATCTTGTTTTTCCCCCACGTGTGAACACGACCTTCGTGCTGTTTTCCATCGGCGGGAAGCTTGAATACTTTAATATAATGCCAAAGACTATTCCTTGTACCTCTCATTCCACATGTGTCACTTGCAACAATTGCACTCAGGCCCAATCATGTGGTATTTGTGGGTTTTTGTCTTCAAAATTCTGGGCTTCTGTTAACAAGGTGGTTCTGTCCAGAGCTAGAATCCCTCGTTCTCGGGGTAAGGGTAGCCGCAACGTAGCAGACATTTCTGCTGGTGCACGTGATAACTCTTTCTCACAGGATTCTGATCTGTCTTCTGTGGCGAGTTCCTCTGCAACTGTTGACGGTGCTAGTTCAGTGATACCTGACGTGGAGACCGTGGTCTCTTTGTCTTCTGATGTCACTCTTGAGGCGTCTGTTTTCGTAGAGAGCTTCTCCGAGGTTAGCTCGGTGACCCTCTCCGATCTGCCTCCTACACCGTCCACTGTTGCTGAGGAAGTTGTTACTCCAGATCCTATTCTGTCTGGTAGTGGCTCTTCCATCTCCTCTGGGGATGGTCTACAGTCTCGGGGGACTGAGGCTGTATCTGCTGGTGTGTCTGTGTGCTCTCAGCCTCCCCTAGCCTCGCGTGGGGCTGTGCGGGTTTGCTGTCTGCTCCGTCTCATCTGGCTAGGTTTGCTCCTAGTCGGTTGAGCCGGTCGGTCGCTTCGGCAGCGATTCCTCGTCCCTCGAGTGAATCGTTTATTGTTCCTCCTTCCCCTGCTAGTGTGCCGCCTAGCAGGATGGTGTTGGGACGTTGGCATCCAGGGCCTGCTGTTCGGCAGCGGTCAGTGACAGCCCCTGTCAGCTGTCACTCTCGGAACCTTCCTCCGGTGATTCCTCACTGTGTTCCGAGTCTGGGTGTCGATCGATGCTTGCCGTCGGTCTCAGAGGATGGGCAGTTGGGGGCCGTCTGCTGCGCAGAGGCCAGTGACAGGTTCCTGTCATTCTTGGGACAATCCTCCAGTGTCTTCTCACCGAGTCCTAGGTCCAGCTACCGATCGACGTGCGTCGGGCTCTTTAGAGGATTTGCAGGCAGGACCTTCTGTTTCGCAGAGGTCAGTGATGGCCCCTGGGCGTCACAATCGGGACTATCCTCCGGTGTCTTCTCACCGTATCCCTATTCTGTCTGCCGATCGATCGACGTTCGACATCGGTCTCTTCTGAGGATTTGGGTTCTTCTACCAGAAGGGTCTATTGGGAGGACACTCCATCGGGCGATGATGCTGCAACGGATTCTCAGGGTTGACCTGCATCAGGCCATTTTGGCGCTCACCCGGTTGCTTTCTGGCAACCCTCAAGTTGGCCTCCCTGTGCCTCCTGAGGCACAACCTCCTTTGATCGGTCGCCGAGATGTCTCGCCTGGCCCCTTGGATACTGCACAGTATTCACAGGAGGTTTCTGCTGCTCAGCCCGAGTTGGGCTACGTCTCCTCTGCTACGGAGGATGACGAGTATCTTGAAGGTGATGGGCCCCCTCATCAGTCTTGGGGCGGGCTTTGGATTTCGTTTTTGGCTTATTGCCGGACGTTCAACCTTCCGACCGCAGTCCACTGTGGAGCGCCGTAACCCTGTTGAGCCTTCTAGCTCCGGGGCTTTTCCTCTGCAATCAGCTCAGGTTGTTGAGTCTTTCCAGGGCTTAGACGCCAAAATGCGTTATAAGGCCCTCAAGGGTTCCTTCTTTTCTAGAGCTGATGCCTTTCTGCCTCCATCGTGGTTTCGTGTTTACGATTCTGTCTCTCCACCAGTCTTCCAAGGGATGACTACTGTGGATGAGGATTCTTCTTCCCTCGGGTTGACTAAGCCTAAGTCAGCAGTTCTCCCGATGTCGGTAGTTGAGTCTATGGTGGGCCTGTCCCGAGAGATGCTGGGTATGTTATCTCTCGCAGACCATGTCGTCGCTGCTCTGGCTGAATATTTTCCACCATGGGAGTTTGATGATGCTCAGGTGCCTTTTCGCATTTTGTCATAGGCTCTTATGAACTTGACACACGCTCACGCCTGTAACACGGCTAATTTGGAGCTGGCACGCCGGGATGCGGTGTTGGATTCTTTACCATCCCTTCCTTCTGAGCAACGTGCTGTTCTGAGGTCTGCCTCTTTGGTGGGACCTCAGTTGTTCCATGGTTCCGTGGAAGCTGTTCGTGGTGAAGTTCTTCGTCATTCGAAGGACCAGCTTTTGCTGTGACAGCTTGACCAACCTGCTGCTGCGGGTGGGGGTCGTTCCAGGCCCGCCAAGCGTGCTGCTGTGTCTGCCTCGTCGGCTACGCCTTCGGCCCCGTCTGCTCCTTCTGCTCCTTCTGCACATAAGAAGCGCCGACGTGTCCAGGCTCGCTGGCAGCCTCAGGCAGGAAAGTCTCAGGACTCTGTCACTTCCCGAGGTGGTTTCTCCTCTCCGGGGGCCTCATTGAGGCCACAAGTGAAGGTTCTCACCTCGATTCGCCTCCAGTCGGGGCAAGGCTGTTGCTGTTTTACGACCGTTGGACAGAGATAACGTCGGACTCTTGGGTCCTCGACGTCATTCAATCCGGTCTGCGACTGTCCTTCCATCGGCACCCCAGTTTATCTTGGGTGCCAATTCCAACTCAGGTCCCTTCCGATTCTCTGCGTCAGGACCTTCTGGTGCAGGAGATCAACAATCTCCTCTCCAAAGGGGCGATCGAGGTGGTCAGGAACACCCTTTCACCGGGGTTTTACTCGAGACTTTTCTTGGTGCCGAAGAAAAACGGCCAATATCGTCCTGTCATCGATCTGAGTATCCTGAACGAGTACATAATAGCTCCTCGTTTCATTATGGAGACTTTCTGGTTGGTTCGACGTTCAGTTCATCAGGGCGATTTTGCGGCCAGTATCGACCTTGAAGGATGCCTACTTCCATGTACCCATTCATCTGGCGTCACGGAAATACCTTCGGTTCTTGTTTCGGGATCGAGTTTATCAATTCAGAGCTCTCTCGTTCGGTTTGAACCTGGCTCCTTGGGCCTTCACCCGACTGATGTCACATGTGCTTGCTTTCCACCGCACTCAGTCGGCAGTGACTTCGTCAGCCTACCTAGACGACATCCTCCAACGGCACCACGATGCTGCTGTTCAGGAGTTCGATGTCTGGCAGTTTCTTTTCCTGCTAGCGTCGCTTGGTTTCAGAGTCAATCGCGATCTTCTTCCTTCTCAGCGATTCCGTCATTTGGGGATGGATTTCGACACTCTTCACAATGTAGTGTCGGTCTCCCAGGCTTGGGCGACGATTCTTTCCGCCTTGACTCGAAACCTGCTTCAATCTTCCTCGGTCTCGGCCAGGACTTTCCTTCGGATGCTGGGCCTTTGCAGTTCTGTGACACCTCTCCAACACTTCCTTTTGGATCATTGGCATCCGAATGTAGATCCGCTGGACCTGGAACTCACTATTCCTCGGTCTCTGCTTTGTCACCTCCGCCCTTGGGCCGATATTCCCTGGCTGACACAGGGTGTTCCGTTGGATGTTCCTTTGGCCGATCGCATCCTTACTGCGGATGCCAGCGATCGGGGCTGGGGTGCGACGTTGGATCCTCTCGGTCTGTCTACTCACAGCGAGTGGGACAGCGAGCAGGTGGCCTTCATATCAACCAGAAGACGCTCCTTGCTCTTCTGTTGAGTTTTCGGCTTTGAATCCCTCATCTGTCGGACCATATTGTCCTACTTCTTTCGGACAGTTCGACAGTAGTGGCCTACATACGGAATCAAGGAGGCACACATTTGATCCCCATGTATCGGCTGTCTCAGGATGTTCTGTTGGCGCGGGATATGAACGCTCGGGTGTCCATTCGACACATTCCCGGGTGTCTCAACGTCCTAGCAGACTCCCTGTACCGACACGACAGTGTCCTTCCAACCGAATGGATGCTACATCGGTCGGTGTTTCAGGCGTTTTGTGAGCAGTGGGGCCGTCCTCAGGTCGACCTTTTCGCTACTCGCTGGAATCATCAGGTAGAGACCTTTGTCTCCCCTTGTCCAGATCCTCTGGCATTTGCAGTAGACACTCTGACTCTGGACTGGACAGGTTGGATCGGCTATGCCTTTCCTCCTGCACCGATTCTTCCTCAAGTATTAGCGAAGATTCGTGCTTGCAGTTGCAGGATCATTCTGATCGCACCCCTGTCTCCACAGAGGGTGTGGATCAATCTGCTGCGGCCTCTATTGGCCGATCGACCGATTCGTCTACCTCTATGTCGCGATCTTCTTTCACAGGGTTTTCCCAGGAAGTATCACAACAACCTGGTGAGCCTGTCCCTTCACGCCTGTCTTTTATCAGGTCCAGTTTCCGATGTAGAGGTTTTTCGAGACTATCAGTGGAGTGCATTTCTGCATCGCGGCGACATTCCACTGGCATGACTTATGCTGCCAAGTGGAAGGTTTTCTGCCGCTGGTGTTCAGATCACAATGTGAATTACCGTGATCCATCAATCGCTCAAATTGCATATTTTCTGGTATATCTTTTTGACTCCAAGGGCCTCCAGCCTATTACGATTAAGGGCTATCGGTCTATGCTGTCTGATACTTTCTCTTATGTGGGAAAGCGGTGCATCGGTCGTAATCTTTTTCTCCCCAAACTCATTCGGCACTTTTCTTTGAAGAGGCCTCAAGTTTTGCGTCTTACACCCAAGTGGAACTTGGCATGGGTGTTGCACTGTTTGGAGGGGGTGCCATTCGAGCCTTTATCTGAGACCGACATGCATTTTCTCACCTAGAAGACGGCTTTTCTTCTAGCGTTTGCTTCTGCTCGTCGAGTCAGTGAGCTTCATGCGCTATCTGTTGATTCTGCCTTCTTCCGAAATGAGGCTAACGGTGTCACCTTCACTACTGATTGCTCTTTTCTGGCTAAGAATCAACTTCCTGATTCGGTACCTCCTCCCATCTGCATTCGGGCTCTCCCTGCTGTAGATGGCCGGAGGCCTCTTCTTTGTCCTGTTCGTGCGATCAAGACTTATATTACTCGCACTCAGTTCATTAGGAGTGGTCGGAAGAGATTCTTTCTGTCTCTCATTCCAAAGAGGCAGTCTATCTCTTCCCATTCTATTTCCAGGTGGATCTGTCTTGCAATCAAGCTGGCTTATTCTTGCTTGACTGCATCGGATCTTGTTTCGAACCGGCTTAATGCTCATGAGGTTCTACATCCTGGGCGTTCTCCAACTCTGTTTCGCTCTGGGATGTTATGAATGCGGCTTACTGGAGGAATGCTTCTACCTTCTCCTCCTTTTATCTCCGCCACCTTCAGCAGCAATCTGAGGACCTTTATTCTTTAGGCCCTCTCGTTGCAGCTCAGGCTGTTGTGCACCCTCGTTAAAATTGTTTTTCTCGAGGTTGTGCTTCGCTCAGCCTTGTTCTTTTCAGGTGCCTTCTCTCTATCTTCATTACAGGTTTCGTTATTGATCTCTGGCATCCTTGCTTTTCTTTCTGCTACTCTTGTGAGTATTGGTTATGTGATTCACCTCCTCCTATTGTTTATTCAGCCAATTGTAAACAATTGTGAGTAGGTTGAAAAGAAATTAAAATTTTTTAGTAAATTTTGTTTCTTAACATACCTACCACAATTGTTTACCGGAAGCCCACTCTCCTTGGGGATATCTTTGATATCGATGCCTCCCAGCTAAATCACAAACTTCTCGTTGGCGGAAATACGGAATTGACATCACGGTTGTTGCGCATGCGCTCGGTAAAAGCAAGAGGTGTGCAGAGAGAGAGAGAGTACCTGTAATTTCGAGCGCTGGCCTCGCTCAACCCTTTTTTCGATCTTTTTCGTGCTTTTGCACTCTAGTACTTTTCCAACTCGTTTGGAAAAGATTCTAAAAGCTTGAGTTAGTTCCAAAGTAGGGTTTGCACTTATGTTACAGCCAATTGTAAACAATTGTGGTAGGTATGTAAAGAAACAAAATTTACTAAAAAAATTTTAATTTTCATTGTATTTTATATATTTTCTGTGTTCACGCGTGACTTTCGTGTACCCTATGGTTCGGACATAAAATTTTTTGGATGATAAATTTATGTTATCCTTTTGGATATTGTTATTATTATTGGAGTTAGGTGTAAATGAGAGATGTATGGACAGGATTTCTCCTCTCTGTTGAGGGCAGAATTTCTGTTTTTTGGGTTCCCTGTCGGCTGTCTGGGTTCAGTAAGTTGTGTTCTCGCCGGTCCTTTATTTTTTGCCATTTTTCTCTCATAGTTGGAGGTGTTCTTCTACTTTCTACATCTGTTGAGTTCACCTTTTTCTTCTACTGCTCTCACCTCTGTTATGCCCAGGACTGTTCCTTGAGGGCAATGCCTTTTGCCCAAGCTTGTGGAGTGTTCTCGTGGCCGATCCTCCCGCATCCGTGGGGGGTGGGAATGCTGTCATTCAGAGTTATACCCCCTCCATGGGGGATTGTAGTCTTTTTTTGTGGTGGATACTGTGGGAGCTGTTGAGTTGTCTGGTGAAGAGATGCCTGGTTCCGGGACTATGGTCCCTCTCCATTCGACTTCTCAGGCTGTCACTAGGGTTGTGACTCCTCCTTTGGAGCTGAGCTTGGTTGCTCTTTCCCCTTTTCCACCAGTTCGCAACAGCTCCCGTCGTATCTGCTGCTACTGCTGTTCCATTTGCAATGCCATCGGTCACTGTTTCAGCCGGCTTTGGCTTATATCCCTGAAAGTGTCTGCAGTGGTAGTGTGGACGTGGGGTATCGGCCTCAGCCTTCTCTGACTTCAACTCAGCGAAGTCGGAAGGGGCTGCTGGCCGAACCCTCTGCTGTGGTCTCTCAGCTGTCAAACACCACAGTTTTCTCATTGGATTCAGATGTTCATGGTGGAGCCACCATGAACTCTGTGGTGTTTCCGTCCTTGCACTCTGGTCCCATGGCCAGCTTTGCGGGACCTACGCCTTTTGTGCAGCCTGGACCTTCTGTCCCTCGGAGGTCTGCGGTGCCTCTCCTGAATTCCCACTCTGTAGATCCTCATGGTATGTCATAGCCCTATACGCATCTGCCTTCAGATGTTTCGGCTGCCACCCGTCACCCCGCTTCAGGTGTATTAATAATTTGAGGATCGTGACCTTTCGCTGGTTAAAAGGGTCAGGAGTGAAGCCACTTTGCTGGTTCATTTCCACTTCGAACCAGCCGACACGGACCGTGAGCTTAGGGAGGCCCTCTCCTTGCTCACTCAGGTTCTTTCCAAGAGCCTTCCCCTTGCTTCCAGCGAGGCTACTAATGATTTCCAAGTGCTCCCTGTGGCGCTGGCTCCCAGGATTGGAAGCAGGCCACTTTCTGATCCCTCAGGTGTGCCTACACCATGATGGGCTATGTGTCTTCCAACTCCGAGGATGAGTCCGGCATACCTGACGTCGAGAGTCAACAGTCTTCTGACTTGGAGGTAGCTCTTGACTTTGTGTTTGGGTTTCTTCCAGATCTCAAACCATCAAACCAGCCGACTGTGTCAGGCAGGCTTCTATCATTGGTTGCTTGCCTACAGTCTGTGGAGCAAACCGCTTCTGGTCGCTTTCGACAGTGCCAGTCTGTACAGGTGGTTGAAGCGTTTACAGCTTTGGACTCTAAGCTGAGTTCCAAGGCTATGAAGACTTTGTTCTTCACCAGGGTTGACACCTTTTTGCCTCCAGTGTGTTATCGTTCCTACGATTCCGCCAACCCATCAGTCTGCCAGACTTTGACTGTCTTGGATCAGGACCCCACCTCCCTCTGGGCTTTCCAAGCCCAAGTCGGCCGTTATTCCTATGGCGACTCTGGAGTCCCTGTTGGGCATATCGAGAGAGATGCTGGGCATGCTTTCTCTCTCAGATCACGTCGTCTCTGCTTTAGCTGCTTATCTGCCTCAAGATAAGTTTGATGATGAACAGGCTCTTTTGCGTGTGTTTTCCAAGGCACTCATGCATCTTACTCACACTCATGCCTGTAACAGGGCTAACTTGGAATTAGTTCGCTGGGACGCTGTGTTGGACACAAGTCGTTTCATTCCTGAGGGGCAGCATGCTGCTCTTCGATCTGCTTCTTTGGCATGTCAGCAACTTGTCCGTGGTGACAGTCTGGAATGACGATGACGTCCTACATCATTCCAAAGATCAGCTGCTGCTTCGTCAGCTTGATCTGTCTTCTGTTGGAGGCAGGGGCCATCCAAACCTAACAAGCACCCTTCTGCCTCCTCTGCAAAGCCACGGGTGATCCTCCTGCTGCCGCTTCTACCTATTACAGGCTAGAGGGAGGACTCAGGATTCTTCATATAGTGGAGGAGGTGGTTTCTCCTCTTGTGGGCCGCGCCGGGGCTTGAGAAGAAGGTCCTCACCTCAATTCGTCCCAGGTTGGAGGAAGGATATCAGAATTAGCAGACCATTGGGCCACAATCACATCCGATCCTTGGGTGTTGGATGTTGTTCAGTCTGGACTGTGAATATCCTTCCAGAGGCACCCAACTCTGTCAAGAGTGCCTCTTCCAACTCAAGTTCCTTCAGGCATTTCATGTCGGGAGCTTTTTGATCATGGAGAACATTCAGTGGGATTTTATTTCCGCCTGTTCTTGGTGCCGAAGAAGGATGGCCGACTCCGACCGGGTTATCGATCTGAGTATCCTGAACCAGTCTATTATTGCTCTCAAGTTCAGCATGGAGACTTTCAGGTCGGTTCGCCGCTCACCAGGGAGATATTACGCTTACTTTCATGTTCTGATTCATCGGACGTCGCGAAAGTATCTCAGGTTCGCTTATCTAAGTCAAGTTTACCAGTTCAAGGCCATGCCTCAACCTGGCTCCTTTGGCCTTCACCCGACTGATTTCGCATGTGATGGCCTTCCATCGCACACAGTCCAGGGTGACTACTTTGACATATCTAGACGATATCCCCCAGAGGCATTCCAATGCTGCCTTTCTGGAGTCGGATGTTGACACACTGTTGAGCCTGCTCACGACATCGCTAGGGTTCAGAGTCAACGAGGATAAGTCGGACCTGGTCTCTTCTCAGTAGTTTTGTCATCTAGGGACGTACTTCCATACTCAGCTGAATACGGTGGTGGTTCCCTGGACATGGGCTGTGATTCTCTTAGCTTTTGCCCTGACTCTGTCCCAGTCCAGGTCCGTGACAGCTCAAGAGTATTCTCCGACTGCTCGGTCTCAGTGGTTTGGTGCCGGATCTCATTCCTCTAGGTCAGCTGCATATCAGACCTCTCCGACACTTTCTGCTCAGTCGTTGGAGGCCGAATGTCGATCCTCTGGATCTGGCGCTTCAGTTACCAGAGTCTCTTCATCGTCACCTTCTCCTCTGGACGGATGTTCAGAGGATTATGCAGGGGGTTCTGTTGGACTTACCCGCATCCGATCATGTTCTGACGGCAGATGCCAGCAATCTTGGATGGGGTGAGACAATGAATCCTCCATGTCTTTCCCTACATGGGGCATGGGACCAGGATCAAACAGCTCTACACATCAACCAGAAGGAGCTTCTTGCTCTTCTTCTGAGTTTCGGCAGTGGATCCCCTCCTTTCGAATCGCTAGGTCCTTCTGTTATCCGACAATTCGACAGTGGTTGCTTACATTCGGAACCCGGCGGAAGGCACTCGGTTCCCATGTACGAATTGGCTCGGTATCTTCTACTGCTCGCTCAGGATGTCAATGCCAGATTGGTGGTTCATCACATTCCCGGTCGTCTGAATGTCCTAGCCAACTCCCTGACCCGATGGGGCAGGGTCATTTCCACCGAGTGGATGCTCCACAGTGCGATGTTTCAGTCACTTTGCGATCTCTGGGGTCATCCCCACATCGATCTCTTTGTGACTCGTTGGAACCATCAGGTGGACACTTTCGTGTCCCTGTGTCCAGATCCTCTGGCTTTCGCCGGGATGCTCCGTCACTTGATTGTAACGGTCTTGTCAGCTACGCCTTCCCGCCAGTTCCGATTCTGCCTCAGGTTCTATCCAAGATTTGAACCTGCAGTTGTCGAATCATACTGGTTGCTCCCCTGTCACCTCAGCGGGTGTGGATCACTCAGCTCCGCTCTCTGTTGGCGGCGGTTCTGGCACATCTCCCTCTACATCGCGATCTTCTTTGCCAAGGTCACCCAAAGAGGTTTCACGTCGACCCGACTTCATTGTGCCTTCACACATATCTTTTGTCAGGTACTGTCTCCTCTGTAGAGGTTTTTCGAGATGAGCAGTGGCAGACATTTCTTCTTCAAGGAGGCACACCTCTGGTTTAGCTTATGTGGCTAAGCGGAAGGTCTCCTATCGATGATGTGCCGATCACTGTTGATTATGCCAGTCCTTCAATTTCACAGATTGCAGAGTTTCTGGTTGATTCTCGGGGTCTCCAGTTTGTTACCATCAAAGGGTACAGGTCCATGCTTTCGGAGACCTTTTCGTATGTGGGACAGTGTCGTATTGGCACTAATCCATACCTCTCCAAGCTTTGGTAACCTACCCCAAGATGGAATCTTTCTTGGGTGCTGCATTGCTTTGGGGGGAGTGGGGGGGCTGTTCGAACCTCCATTCCAGGTGAATATGAGTTTTCTCACAAACAAGACCGCTTTTGTGATGGCTTTTACCACTGATTGCTCCTTTCTGGCCAAGAATCAGATACCAGAAATGTTTCCACCTCCTATCTGTATCAGGGCTCTTCCTTCTGCTGAGGGTAACCACCCTTTGCTCTGTCCAGTCCGGGCAATTCACATTTATCTCAATCGGACGCAGTTCATTAGGAAGGCAGGAAACAATTTTTTCTGTCTCTTATTTCTGGTCAACAGAAGATCTCTCCTCAGTCCATTTCTTGATGGATTTATCTTGCTATTCACGTGGCTTACGCTCATCTAGCGACTGACAATTGTATTACCAATCATATTTCTGCCAAAGAGGTGCGTGCATTGTCTACCTCTTGGGCTTATGCTAACTCCAACAAGTCGTCGGATGTTATGCAGGCAGCCTACTGGAGAAATGATTCTATTTTCTACACCTTTTATCTGCGTCAGTTGCAGGAGCAGCCAGAAGACCTTTTTGCTATTGGCCCTCTTTCTGCTCAGGCTGTTGTTTACCCTAGCCATTAGTCTTCTTACAAGGTCAGTTCCAGATCTGTGCTGTTACTGCCCTTTCTGTCTGTGCATCGCACAGAACTGTACGCCTCATCTCTCATTGTCTTTTACTAATGATTGTGATACTATGGTTTGATAGGCCTAGGGACCTCTTCCTCTATCCACGGTTCCAGTGCAATTGGGTTATCTGGGGGTTGGTTATGTGATTCCCTCCATCCTATTGTCTATTCAGCCTGTAGTAAACAATAGGTTGATAAGAAATTTAAATTTTACAGTAAATAATTATTATATCTACCACAATTGTTTACATGGAGGCCCTCCCGTCTTCTTATTGGGGTAAGAATCCTTCCTCCCCGCTGATCACATAACTCCAATGTTGGCGGATTCAAAAGAATGAGTCATTAGCTACATGTCCGTGCACTGGACCAGAAACCGTGGATTTGTACTAAGAGAAGAGTGTCCCCTACTGGGTGTGCGCCGGTGGCACTCAACCCAATTTTATCTTATTTTTTTCTTGGTGCTTTTGCACCACTTTTCTTTCCTAAATCACTTGGGAAAGATCAAAATAGAGAGTATATTTTCCGAGTTAGGGACTTCCACTGTAATGCAAGCCTGTATTAAACAATTGTGGTAGGTATAATAAGAAAGGAAATTGACTATAAAATTTAAATTTACGCCCACTTATTTTTACAAGAGTTACAGCCCTTTGACCACTTAGAATTTGGCCATCTGCATGTGTATTAACATTTTTGGTTTCCGACCGATAACTCCACTTTGGATCATTTGATCTTAGCCAAAATTGGTAAAATTCAAATGGCTAACAGGCTTGTGGTGCTCTTGTTCTGAATTTTGTGAATGGCCAGCAGCCATCTTGGATTTGGCACATAAATTGTCAACAATTTCATCAGCACACAGTACAGGCAACATTTCTCACCAGATCTTTTTCAAATTTCATATGTAGCTTTGGTGTCATATCTGGATGGGAGCTATCAAATTTTTTTCTCGGAATTTTATTGAAAAACATCTTTGATTTGGCATATTAATTAGCAACAATTCCATTAGTACACCCTACAGATCATATCCTTCAATTGATCTATTGCAAATGTTTTATGTGACTTTGGTGTGGTGTCCTTCCTGTTGAAACTTGATTGAATGTCTTGGCATTGCTGGAGCTTTCAATTTAGTTAAGTCCCTTCTTGGACAAGTTGGAGCTGTAGTGTCAATGACACTTTTATCATTTTTAGCTCATCTTGACAAAGTCAAGCTGAGCTAATCTCATCGCTCTCCATCCGTTGTCCGTCAACACCATGTTTTGGTCTTCTCCTCCACAACCACTGGGCCAATTCAAGTGAAAGTTTGTGTGAGTGATGGTCCCAAAGGGGCATTTCATTTTTGTTCAACTCAACATGCCCAGCCCCATAGGGAGGGAGTGGGGGAAAATGCTCCAAAATATTTTAAAAATCTTCTCAAGAACCAGTGTGTACAATGACTTGATATTTGCTATGGAGCTTCCATATGTGGTGTAGAATCAAGTTTGTTCAAACGAAGTCCATGAAGTAATATTTGGCTTTGTAATAGGAGGGGTAAGATTTTTGGCCCGCCCCAAATTTTTATTTTCTGAACCTATGGTCCGGTATGAACCAAATTTGGTTTGTGGTATTATTGGGTCATAAGTACTTGACCCATGCAAAAAATAAATTCCTCCATCCCCATGGGATCCCTGGGAGCTAAAAATAGATATATTTTCAAATGCCCATATTTCCCAAACCACAAGGAACAGAGAGCTGTTATTTGGTATGAAGTATCCTTAGGACCAGTAGAATTGAATGGTAAAAAAAAATTGCCATTGGTTATGTTGGGGTGTTCTGTAATGGGTATCGAAAAAATGCTGAGTCAGCAGATTTGCAAACATTTTAAAACAAACTTCGTTTCAGAACCAATCATCAGAATCTTTTGATATTTGGTATACAGCATTCATGGGGGGTCTGTTACAACCAGTAGTGTATAAATTTACCAGTAATGTCGAAATCGACCAGTAATGTCGAAAAAATTAACCAGTAATGTCGAAATCAACCAGTAATGTCAAAAAAAATCGACCAGTAATGTAAAAATCCGTAATGTCGAAAAATTAACCAGTAGTGTCAAAAAGTGACGACCAAAATGACGATTTTTCGCAAAAATTTCAATATTTTTTCGGGTTGCTCAAATTGTACTTTTGCCTATATTCATCGACTTTTAACCATTTTTGCGCAAGTTTAAACACATTTACCCCAGTAAATATGGAATTTTATGTTTAACAATTATTTCACTCTTTCATATGCACAACATATCCCATCCTATTTGCTCTCTCTCTCTCTGTCTCTCTCTGTCTCTCTGTCTCTCTCTCTCTCTCTCACTCTGCCTTTGCCCTATCTGTCTGTCTGTCTGTCTGTCTGTCTGTCTGTCTGTCTGTCTGTCTGTCTGTCTGTCTGTCTGTCTGTCTGTCTGTCTGTCTGTCTGTCTGTCCCCTGTCCCTCTGCCTTTGCCCCTACCTCTATCTCTCCTTCTCTCTCTCCCCTTCCTTCTCTCTCTATTGCCTATCGCTCTCTCCCTATCCCCTTTTCCCTCTATCTTTGTCCAACTCTCTCTCTCTCTCTCTGTCTCTCTCCCCTCTCTCTCTCCCCCCCCCTCCTTCCCCCTCTCTCTCTCTGGATAGATAATGAATTGATATGACGCTGAAATATTTAGACTAGTATTTAGCGCTCGCACAGATAGACATACAGTCACACATGTAGGCTGGCAAGTGTGTAGGCAGGCAGGTTAGCAGCATCCAGGCAGACGGACAGAAATCCAGACAGACAGATAGCAATGTGGTGTATGAAAAATAACCCCTAGACGTGGATAGACAACTGAATGACGGAAAGACAGGCAGACCTACATACAAAGATTGATTGGTTGGTTGATAGATTGAATGATTTCGTTTACAACACTTAGTTTAAAGCACGTGCACCATACACGTGTCATTTCGGCATGTGGCTTGGCACACGAAGTCAACGTGCACCTGGGATAAAGTGTCATTCCCAAGGACACAACTTAACTGACCTCGACAGGTATAGAACCCGGATATTCATCAAATTGAATTGCGAGGTAATTTCTCGATTGAGCTAATAGTGCTCCCCACGTACATGCAGGTGACGCAGACTGACTGATTGATGGATGTAGGTAAAATGACAGGTAGCAAATTGGTAGAACTAGATGATACACATGTAGCAAATATCGGGTAGTGACTGACATTATAATAGTCAGTCATTAAAGCACACGACCAGGGGTGTCATCGGGGGGGGGGGGGGGGGGGGGGGGGGGGGGGGGCTATACCCCCTTCCCCCTCGGAAAGTGTTAGTGCTCCTCATTTTGGTCGTCACTTTTTGACACTACTGGTTAATTTTTCGACATTACGGACGGACGGATGGACAGACAGACAGACAGACAGATAGATAGATAGGGAGGGCAAAGGCAGAGTGAGACAGAGAGAGAGAGAGAGCGAGAGGGATGGGGAAAGACAGACGGAGAGGGGGATGGAGAGAGAAAATGATGGAGAGAGAGAGGGAGAGAGAGAGAGAGAGAGAGAGAGGGGGTGGGGGCAAAGGCAGAGGGACATGGGATAGAAAGAGAGGGGAGATAGATAGAGAGAAAGAGGAGAGAGAAAGAGAGAGGGGAGAGGGAGAGAGAGAGAAGAGAGAGAGGGAGGGAGGGAGGGAGGGGGCAAAGGCAGAGGGACATGGGATAGAAAGAGAGGGGAGATAGATAGAGAGAACGAGGAGAGAGAGAAAGAGAGAGAGAGGGGAGAGAGAGAGAGAGAGAGGGACAAAGGCAGAGGGACATGGGATAGAAAGAGAGGGGAGATAGAGAGAAAGAAGAGAGAGAGAGAGAGAGAGAGAGAGAAAGCAAATAGGGTGGGATATGTTGTGTATATGAAAGAGTGAAATAATTGTTAAACATAAAATTCCATATTTACTGGGGTAAATGTGTTTAAACTTGCGCGAAAATGGTTAAAAGGCGATGAATATAGGCAAAAGTACAATTTGAGCAACCCGAAAAAATATTGAAATTTTTGCGAAAAATCGTCATTTTGGTCGTCACTTTTTGACACTACTGGTTAATTTTTCGACATTACGGATTTTTACATTACTGGTCGATTTTTTCGACATTACTGGTTGATTTCGACATTACTGGTTAATTTTTTCGACATTACTGGTCGATTTCGACATTACTGGTAAATTTATACACTACTGGTTGTAACAGGGTCAGATAAAAGTTTGTTGAAATAAAGCTCATTGGTTCATATTTGGGCTCTCTACAGGAGCCTGAAGTTTTAACATAGGGTAATATGGGGAATATTAATTAAAAATTTTCTTCTTCAGAACCACCAGTCAGAATCTTTTAATGTTTGGTATACATCATTGTTATGAGAGTCAGATTCAAGTTTGTTCTAATCAGATCCCTAGGTATATATTTGGTCTCACTATGGTAGCCCAAATTTTTACTTAGTGCAATATGAGGAAATTTCTTTAAAAATCTTCTTCTTCAGATCCACCAGTCGGAATACTTTCATATTTGGTATACAACATCTCTAGGGGTGGGGGTGGGGTGGGGTGTGGGGGAGGTGGATTCCAGGTTGTTCAATTCGAGTGCCTAGGGTATTATTTGGACTCCATATGGAAACATGAAATTTAACTTAGGACAATATGAGGGAATTTCTTCAAAAATCTTCATCCTCAGATCCACGAGTCAGAATGCTTTCACATTTGGTATACAACATCTCTAGAGAGAGGGGGGAGGGGGGGGGGGTCAGATTCAAGTTTGTTTTGTTCAAATCGGATCCATAGGTTAATATTTGGGCTCGCTATGGTAGCCAAAATTTGAACTTAGTGCAATTCGAAGAAATTTCTTTACAATTTCTCTTCTTCAGATCCAACAGTCAGAATGTTTTCATATTCAGTACACAACATCTCTAGGGAAGTCAGATTTAACTGTGTTCAAATCAAGAGCCTGGGTTAATATTTGGGCTCTCTATGGGAGCTGGAATTGGCCATTTTGCTGAAGAATTAAAAAATTTGTATTCAGTACCCTCTAGAGGTACTAAGATTAATCCACATAGGTTGTATCAAGGGGCTTCATAGGGGAGCTGTACATTTTACTTATGATCAGCTGACGAAAAGGCATGATGCCCAGATTATTTTTGTCACTCCTGAGGGACTCAAAGATTGACAGTGTAGCCTAAGGAGATGGCTTGCTTAATGTAGACTCATTCTTGGACTCTGTTTAAATAGTGTTCTGTTCAAGATGAGTGCTTCAGGCTTCTTGTTTAATTATGCATTCTTGGTGTTTGGAGGAAGCTTCCTTTCAATGTTTGACCAGTTGACTGAACCAAGATGGCTGCCAATGGCCAATTCCTTATGGCTTCCATGGCTGTCATCTTGAATTTGGTTTCTGTCCAGTAACTAATGAATACTGACTCTAGGCATTATTGGGGTCTAGAGGAAGCTTCCTTTCAATTTTGGATGAGATAACCAAATCAAGATGGCCATCATGACAGGCACTGTTTGGGGCATATGCCATGCTTCGTGTCGCTCTTGTCTCTTACTGCTTAGGTTTTGACATTTTAAAGACTGGATCAAGGGTGACAGCTCCATTTTTTTCCATGGGTCTCATGAGGCTGGCTTCAGAAATGAGATATGAATAAATAAAATATGGAAATATTTTTGTGTGATGCTGGCAGATTTGTAAAATCTGTTAGATTAAGAAGTGAAGCATGAAACATAAACAGTAATTTTGAATAATTAAAAATATGGAAAGGAAATATTTCTGTATGTTGCTGGCAGATTTGTAGAATCTGTTAGATTAAGAAGTGAAGCATGAAACACAAACAGTAATTAGGGTTTTTAATGAAACTTGTTTTTTCTTTATTATTTCAAGTAATCAAGGATACATCATCTGTAAAAGAAATTGTTCAAGCTATTGCAGAATTCAATCATCATGTAACTAGAAAAAGGCCTTTGGAGTATCTTGAAACTGTGAAGATTGTCATCCATGAAGAGAATTACTTCAGTGATTTTATAGCACGACTCACAGAATTGAAAGGAGCATCAGGTTCTTGCAGAATTTTCAGCAATGCAGTGGAAAGTGAGTTGATATTCAATTAACTTAGTGTAATTATTGTTTTATGTTCCAATGAGACTTAAATCTTCACAATCTGATTGGATGAGAGCTTGCTTAGTTTTTTCTATGTTTATGACTCCATTGATATTTATTAATGTCTCAAGGCACCACATAAAATATTTGAAAAGATGATAACAATGGGAGAATGAATATTGACTCACAACCCATTTAAAAGTTAATGATTTGAACTGAGATGGAGTAGCCTTGACCTTTATCTTTTTCACATGCAGGTTTGAGGTCATATCTAGATGAAAACATCCCCTTAGGGTTGCGATCGGGCAACTGCGATGGCTGCCCGAGCCCAAAACCTGAATACCTTTAGTACACTCTACAGTTCGTATTTATGAAGGGATTTCATTGTAACTTGGTAGGATGACTCTGCATAATATCTAGATGAGAACATCCCCTTTTGGTCATGATCTGTCAACTGAGACAGCTGCCCAAAACCACAGAACTTTTAGCACAGTCTACAGATCATAATTAATATCGAGGGATTTCATTGTAACTTGGAAGGATGACTCCATATGATATCTAGATGAGAACTTCCCCATTTGGTCATGATCTGTCAACCGTGATGACTACCCGAGCCCAAAATCTGAAAACCGTTAAGACAGTCTACAGGTAATATGTATGGAGGGATTTCATTGTAACTTGGTGGGATGACTTCATATAATATCTAGATGGGAATGGCTCCTTTTGGTCGCGATTGGTCAACTGTGACGGCAACAGGAGCCTCAAGCCCGAAAACCTTTAGCACAGTCTACAGGTCGTATCTATGAAGGGATTTCATCGTAACCTTGTAGGATGACTCCAGATAAAGTCCAGATGAGAATATCCCGTTTTGGTCGTGATCATTCAGCCATGATGGCTGCCCGAGCCCAAAACCTGACAACCTTTAGCACAGACTACAGGTCACATTTATTAAGGATTTCATTGTAACTTGGTAAGATGACTCAGTATAATGTCTAGATGAAACAAGCTATTAATTAAAAATAGAATATGTTTTCATTTTTGGAATTCACTTTAAAAAAAAGTTTCACAATCCAGTATAAGTATTTCCATTAGTTCCTTAAATCCTGCACCTTATCCATTAGTTCCTTGAATCCTGCACCTTATGTAACATGTAACCCAACTAACCCCATGCATTTTTACAACCTCAGTCGGTGTATCTTTTTACGTAGTGTCTGATATGGCAGTTACCAACTTTTTATGACCAGAAAGTGCAACTAACCCTGTGCATTGCACAGGGTTATTCACACTTTCTGGTTGTAAAAGATTTTCACTATTAACTGAGTAACTAACCCTGTGCACTGTTTAGCTTTATAGAAAATCTCATCTAAATCAACTCTTTACCCAACATAGTGGAAAAAACCAGGCTGTGCTATTCTAAAAACGCATTCAAACTCAGCTTAAGATCCCTCATTGTTATGCTCCCGAAAAAAAATTTTCGGGGGTATATAGTTGAGGTCTCCATCCGTACTTCCGTACGTCCTTCCATACATCCGTCTGTCTATACGAACATTTTGTATTATAACTCGAGCATCAGTTGTCAGATTTGGTATTGGTATGTTCTTTGGTATGGTGATAGGGCAGCTTGGGGGAACAGATGCCCTTGACCTAGCGTTTCATCCATTCATGTTTGGTAGAGTTATGGCCCCTGTTTGTTTTTGGCCTCTATTTCTGACTAAGATAAATTGTACCATAGCCTATAGGGTTGTTTGGATGAACCAATTCTCTTCTTTTGGGGGTATATAGTCAAGGTCTGCGTCCGTCCGTCCATACGTCCATACGAACATTTTGTGTTATAACTCGAGCATCATTTGTCGGATTTTAATTTCTTTGGTATAGTGATAGGGCAGCTTGGGGGAATGGATGCCCTCGTACCTAGTGTTTCGTCCATTCATGTACCTAGTGTTTCGTCCATTCATGTTTGGTAGAGTTATGGCCCCTATTTGTTTATGGCCTCTATTTCTGACTAAGGTAAATTGTACCATAGCCTTTTGGGTTGTTTGGATGAACCAATTCTTTTCGAACATTCAGAAGTTACAGTTTATTTACATGCAAGTCCAATTTTGCTACCATTGAGGGCATCAGCACACGCTTTAGCTTTGCTTTTTTTTGTGAATTTTAAAAATGAAATGAGGACTTCCCTTTTTGGTCGCAATTAATCAGCCATTATGGCTGCCCATGCCCAAAACTTGAAAACCTTTAGCTCAGTCTACAGGTCATATTTATGAAGGGATTTCATTGTAACTTGGTAGGATGACTCTGTAATATCGAGAATGTCCCCTTTTGGTCATGATCTGTCAACCATGATGGCTGCCCAAGCCTGAAACCCAAAAACTTTTAGCACAATCTACAGATCATATTTAATATGGAGGGATTTCATTGTAACTTGGTAGGATGACTCTGTATTATGTCTAGATGAGGACGTCATCTTTTGGTTGCGATCGGTCAACTGTGATCACTACACAGGCTCAAAGCCAGAAAACATTTATGAAGGGATCTCATTGTAACTTGATAGGATGACTCATTTTCGAACAATTTCATTGTAACTTTGTAACTTTGGAGGGCCACATACATTAACTGTGAGGGCCATATTAACCCAACCCGCAGTTCTTTAGTACAGTCTACACCTGAAATTATTTTTATTGAAAACATAGCATACATGGAACAGAAATTAACATATTCCCAATTATCACAACTCTTGGCTTATTTCATAATCCTTTCTTAAACAGTGAACATTAACCTTTTCATCAAACACTTCACACACTTCACACAGTCAAGTTAAGCTACAGTGTCATTGGCACTTTCATTTGTGTGCAGTTTGAGGGGCTTTGTTTTCAGTTGGCAGTGCAACATTTATGTTATTTTCAGAAGTTATATTTTTTAAAACTTCTGGCTAATTTGAAACAAATTTGGTATATATTATTAGGTCGTAAGTACTTTATTCATGCAAATAAATTTTTTGTGCATCCTAGTGGGAACCCCAAAAGCCCAACAATTGAGATTTTCAAATTCCCATATTTATCAAACCACTCAGAACACAAATCTATTATTTGGTTTGAAGCAACAATTGAGAAAATTAAAATTGCAATTGGGTTTGTCAGAGGATGTCATAAGGAAATTGAAAATTGAAAAAATAAGAGTTGGCCTTTTTTTCAGAATATTATAAAATCTTCAAAACCACCTTCAGAAACCTTTGATATACAATATCCTAAGGGGGATCAGATTGAAGTTTGTTCAGATCAAATTCCTGGGTTCATATTTACCGGAGACATCCATTTCAACACTTTTAGTAATGAGAAAATCTTGAGTAAGCATGTTTACAAAAAATTATAAAATCTCCAGCACCACCAATCCTAATATTTTGATATTTGGTATACACCATCCTTTGATGGATCAGAATCAAGTTTGTTCAAATCATGTGCCCCAGGTCCATGTTTGAGCTCCATGCAGGAGTTGGATTTTCTAGATCAACATGTTTTTAAAAATTTTTAAATCTTCTTTAGAATTTTTAGTCTGAATGTTTTGAAATGAAAAAAATTATAGTAATTTATATATTTTTTATACTTACCAATGACCCAGACTTAGCTGGTGCTAACTCTAAAATATTCAGGGCCAAACACAAATTCCCCCCCCCCCCCCCTCCAATCCCCAAAATTTGCATCCAAATAAAAAAATCTAATGTCCTATATGGTCCTCCATACTTTTGCCTACTGCGCATGCACAGTGTCAAGGAAGTACCGAAATTGGCACCAAATCCTCATTTTTACAACCAGTTCCTGGTAAATGTTATATGATCAGCAGGGAGGTATGAGTTCCCAACTCATGGTTGGGCCATTCCCGTCTGGGTCATTGGAAAGTACAAAAAATATATAAATTACTATAAATTTTTTCATATTTTTATACTGTACCAATGTCCCATATTTAGTTGAATAGAAAAAAAGGCTGGAGGGCCTAGGACATGAAGGAAAATCCAATAGGCTCAATTACATATACAGAATTATCCCCTCAAGGAGAAAAGGAGAAACAGGATTTACATATATCTTTCTTGTTTATACAAAATAAGAAAGACATATTACCAATCCGTAATTGAGCACAATAACATCAATAATCTCTATTAACATCCAGTATAACCCATTATACTAATTTCTTAAAAGGAAAGCCAATAAATAAAGATAGTCCAGAGAAAGAGACTCTTTATACTCATTTAAAAGTGTCCGAGGATTGTATATTATCGCTTGTATGACACGTGACATATACAAATGCTTCACACCGAGCTACACTTTAAAAATATTACATAAATGAGATAGACATTAGCTTTACACTTTAAAACCATCCCAGCACCGACTCGGAATTACTGACTCAGGAGGAGGTATTCCCTTGCTTTTCACTATATAAGGAAACACCATCCCACCCACCCCCTTCCCCTTGCTCTGGGTCAATCACCCCAGAACAAAGAGGGCAGCCGGACAGAGTCACTGCTGGAACAGAAAGCCTACATAACTATAGATGCAACTGTTTAGTGGACGACATTCTGAGCAACAGGTCCCGAATGTACTCTACTACTGTCGAATTGTCGGACAGTATTTGAACATGTGAATTCTGAATTATGTTCATCCAGTGACGTAGCGCAAGCCAAATTTACATCATCTCTTTGATGTTTATATGCTTGTTCAGGAACTGCGGATCCCAAAGACCCTGGCACCTCAAATCTGTTGGGCTCAATGTCGCGCCCCAACCTGTTTGACTCACATCTGTCATAATCGTAAAAACCGGATCCGGCAGTTGCAGTGGAACTCCCTGAGTCAACCACTGAATATCTGCCTAAGTCTGAATCTCTTGTTTTACTTGGTTCGACAAGACATCGACAAGACGAGGTTCGTTTCGAGCGAATGAGTCTTCACACTCTAAGTCTGAGTGAAAAATATCTGGAGTGGAGGAGTGCGTAAACGCCCCATCGGAATAAGGTCTGTGGCTGCTTCGCACAAACCTATCTGTTGCATAAATTCTCTCGCTGTAACTACATCTGAGTGTAGACAAAAGCGAGCATAACAACTGACTAATTTCGCTCTGGGTAACGGAAGATGAACCAGATTGTTGTGCGTCTCGAAGCTCATTCCCAAGTGAATGAATGACTTAAACGGAACTAGATCCAACTTCTTTTCGTTTACCATGAAACCGAGACGTCGGAGCAATTGAAGCAGACTCTGAACATTGTTCTGAAGAGTTAATCTGTCGCTGTATCTCTGAAGAATGTGGTCCAAGTAGGCCGACGTTACCGCAGACGAATGGGCTCGGAAATGAGTCATTACCCAGTTCATTATTCGAGTGAAAGCCCAGGGCGCTTTAGTCCAAAGCACATTGCTCGGAACTGACAAACAACTCCGAAGAGAAGGTACTTTCTGAACGTCGGATGTACCATGACGTGAAAGTACGCATCCTTGTGATCTATGCTCGCAGCATAATCGATCACTCGAATGCTTGCTCTCACCGATCGGATGGTCTCCATATAAAACTTCGGAGCCACAATCAGCTTGTTTATCCAGCTTAGATCTATAACTGGACGGAACGAGCCGTCTGGTTTTGGTACCAGGAACAGTTGACTGTAAAAACCGGTAAATTCCTGGTTTTCTATGACCTCTATTGCATTCTTCTCCAGAAGAGATTGCACCTCTGATAGAAGCGAATCTCTTTTCTGAAGGTTGGACAGAAGCTGAAGGACAGTTTTAGACCTTCCGAAATAATCTCCTGTACCCATCGGTCGTCTGCAATTGACAACCAATTGGTTAAAAATCATGACAGCCTTCCGCCCACTGGAGCGCAATAGAGGTTCTGACCTTCAACTCCTGGACCTGCGAGGCTTGCAGGAGGATAAACTACGTCCTCCCCATCCAGCACCTCGACCAGTCGACCTAGGGGCATCTGACCGGTTGTCTTGGCCAGCATGGTCTTTTCAAAACGGACCAATATCGGTATTGCCCTTTAAAGGCATTGCAATGCAAACAGTTATTGAATGTGGTCTGTTTTTAGGTTGGTTGTTTATTTTGTGAAAACTGTTCACTGTTGATTGATTGTGTAGCGGTGGACTTGAAAGTAGCAGTAGTATATTCTTGAGGTGCCAGTTAAATATAAATACTGGGCTCATTACAGCATTCATTCATCAACCTTTAATATCTCAACAACTGAAGATGGACAAATTTCTAGTAAAATACAAGACAGCAGAAGAAGCGAGACTGAAAGTGGAATTGACACATGCAAGCCATCACCAAAGAGACCAGTTGGACGACCAGTGAAGAGAAAAATAACAGATTCTGATGAAACAGCTGCCCCCTCACCGCCAGCAAAGAAACAGATCACAGAGAAGAACCTGAATATGTCCATTGAATCAGATGCACTCAGACAGCTTTGACCTTCCAACTGTCGCAAGGGGTCACTACAAGAATTATAGCAAGAAAAAGAAGAAAGAAGCAGTAGAAATTACAAAGCTTATTGGTCTACGACAAGCCGCCTTGAGACTAAAAATACCCACAATAGCACTCAGTGACTGGAAGAAGATAAATTTTGACGAAGAAGGAAGAGATGCATCAACGGGCCATTTATCGAAGAGTGGGTGACCCGTCACCTATGGTGAAGACCTGGACGAGAAAATATCAGAATGGGTATTGGTTCAGCGAGACCTCCAGCTACCTGTATCAGTCGAATCCCTGTGTGCTTATGCAAGGGAAATGGTGAAGACAGAGAACACTGAAACCGACTTCAAAGCCAGTTTAGGCTGGGCTGAGAAATTCATGACTCGTCATAATTATTCTCTGCGAACAAAGACATCTTTAGCTCAAAGATTACCGAAAGACCTGGAAGAGAAGATTACCAGCTCCAGAGATTTTGTAAAGGAGAAAAGAGCTGAAGATGAATTTGAAGACAAATACATAATCAATATGGACGAAACTCCAGTATACTTCGACCTGATACCAAACAAAAAAGTGAACTTGATTGGAGAAAAGTCTGTAAGAATAAGAACCACCGGATCCGAAAAACGCCACCTCACTTTGGTATTAGCTGTATCTGCGAGTGGGGACGTTTTACCACCAATGATTATTTTTAAAGGGAAAAGAGCACTGAAGTTGGAAGCACCAAAGCACTGCATTATCCAGGTACAAGAGAAGGGCTTATGATCCCCCATTGAGCGATCATAAGCTATGTTTTTGAGACAAAAATTTAAAACATTAAAAAGGTATCGGTCTTAGAACTATTCCATGTGGTACTCCAGAGTTGACGTGCTTTTCTTTTAATGTGAATCCGATACGATCGCTGTGTAACTTATGTTTATTTGTTTATATGTCTGATCAGTTCTGTGATAATATATTTATTGTGAATCTGAAAATTATTTTGTTGTTCCTACAGCCCCCCCCCCCCCCCCCCCAGACCCACCAACCTGTGGTATCAGCATAGAATGATACCCCTCAGTATATACCACCCTTGAATAACTATGGTTCAATCGTCAAATGATCTGAATGGAATCGTCCAAAATATAATCTGGTCCGAATCTTACACTGTCCGAAGTGACCAATATTCTTGTATTGTGTTAATTTTTTATGAAACCGACTAACAGCACGTGATATCGTTGTACCCCGTGCTATTTTTAATGTTTGGATTTTTCAGTACGTGCAATATGCATGTGTTTAATCTCAGTAAATATTTCCCGATCTTTTATACTGCTGGAGCAGGGGCAGTTTAATATAAATTGGATTACTTTGACATACACAGGTTAGAACTTGTTTTTTTTTTTACCTTTCTTCATATCTTGACTTGGGGGAAACTTGCTTTCAATTTCATGAGCAAATTTGATTTGTCATTACGTCACAGGTCAAATCTGTCGGTATCACTTGTCAATGGCGTAAACAATACTCACCAGTTATAAATAAGAAACAATTTAATTTATTATGGACTTTATTTTCACATTTCACAGTACAATTTTAAAAAATGCATACAACAAATTACAGGATGGGTTGGCAGTGGGGTGTCCGTAAACATCGATGCTTAAAAAAAAATATTTTTTTAAAAAAATAAGGTGTCCGAAAACATCAAGTGTCCGAAAACTTAGATGAAATACGGTAAGTGCAATCTGAGGAATGCTCTTTAAAACTAATCTTCCCCAGAACCATCTGTTATATTCTTGTGGTATTTGGTTTTCAACATCTGGAGAGGGATCAGCTTCAAGTTTGTTCAGATCAAGTCTCTGGGTTAATATTTGGCTTCCCTTTGGGATCCCAAATTTTTACTTTGTCAAATAGGGAGAATGAGCTTTCAAAATTTTTTTTGAACCCACCAGTCAGAATCTTCTGATATGTGCTATACATCATCCTTAGCCATGTCAGATTCAAGTTTGTTTATACCAAGTCCCTGTGTACATGTTTGAGCTTCACATGGAAGCCTGAATTTTAAATTAGTGCAGTATGAAGAAAATTTTTTCAAAATCTTTTTAACATCCACCAGTCAGAATCTTTCAATATTTTGTATGCTCCCAACATCCTTGGGGGTAGAGAGATTGAAATTTATTAATTAAAGTCTTGGGATTAACATTTAGGTTCAAATTTGAACTTAGTCAAGTGTGAAGAATAATCTTTCAAAATGTTTTTTAAATCCATCTGTCCCAATCCTTTGATAAGTGCTATACAGCATCCTTAGGTGCATCAGATTCAAGGTTGTTCAGATCAAATCCCTGTGTTCATATTTGGGCTCCACATTGGAACCAGACTTTTAAATTGGGTGGGGAGGGGATTGAAATTTATTCAATTAAAATCTTTGGGTTAACATACAACCCAAAGTTTAATTTCATCCAATAAGAAGAATAATCTTTCAAAATCTAATTCGAATCAACCTGTCAAAATCATTTGATATTTGGTATACAACATCTTTGAAGGTCAGATTCAGGTTTGTTGAAATGAAGTTCCTGTGTCAATGTTTGATCTACCTATTTGAGTAATTTAACTTAATTTTAACTGAATTTTAACTTAGTCCAATATAAGGAATAATCACTACAAATTTTCTTCATTTCACATCAATGGAAATACTTGATATCCAGACAGTTTCTCTGAATACGAGAAAAAATGAATGATTCTCAGATTTGCTCAAATTTGAATTCCTGGGATCATTTTTACAGTCATTAAGGTGATTCAGAGTCTTTTCTCGTAACTGGTTGAGGACTACATTATTTTAATGGTCTGAATATGTTCATAGAAGTTTGTTTTATTACAAATTATTGAAGAGTGCCCACAGGCACTCTTCAATAATTTGTGATGAGAGTAATTTATGCTAACAAAATATTATTTGCATTTAACTGAATAAGAAATATGAGTAAAGAAAATTTTGCCTTGTGCTCTGGCACCCTCATTTTTTGAAAGCCCTGATAGTTTCTTCTAGCACTCAACCAGAGCCTGTGGTGTTTTTTCAGGTGAGCACTTCAGGCCTCTTGAGTCCTCTCGTATTTGGAAAACAGCTTCCTTATAGGTGCCAGATTGATGTTTGTTCCTTATCAATTCCCTTTGGGAAACAAAATTTGAACTTGGTGCAATATGAGGAAAATTCTTTAAAATCTTCTTAAGATCCACCAAGCAGAAGGACCCTTTCATATTTGATACATGACATCCATCCATGTTGGGGCAAATTCAAGTTTGTTCAAATCTAGTACCTGGGTTCATAATTGGGCTCCCTATGGATTCCAAATTTAACTTGGTACAATATGAGGAATATTCTTCAAAATCTCCTTCCTATTTGGTAGGATAACAAATTTTGTTTCAAATGACTGTACTATTTACATTATTTATTTCATCTGTTCAAGAGTTTGTAAAGGCACAAAATCAGAAAACTCTGATCTGCACAAAAAACTGTCTCATTTGTGTCCTTGTTGACAACATTTTTACAACAGATGGGATCTGAAAATTTCACCCAAATTCAACATAAAATTGTAACCAATATAGGAAGTATTTTCCAAGGGAAACATGTTTGTCATTTTATTATTTCAAACTTAGCATGTGTGCTGGGAGAGGGAAAGACATCATATTTTAGAGCGTTTTGGTGATAGTCATCGCAGTATGCACCCATGTACAAGATGACACCTTTTTGGCTCTATCTTTCTGATCTCCTTACTTACACCCTCATTTCTTGCTTACTTACTTCCCCAAACCCACTTTATAATCCACTTGTTGACAACTTGATCCAGATGCTCATTTTTGGCTCACTTGAGCCTCTGGTTAAGTTGGACAGCCTATTTTGTTGACAAATTGAAATGCTAAATGGATAAAAAAAAATTAAAATCTTATAATGTTTCTCTTGCTTGTGATGCTAATCAGTCAAAACTATAAGTCACACTAGTTAACTCCTCATATACCTTTGACAGCTCATAATATATACTATTAAAAAAAAGTAGGGGATATACAAACTGATGGTGGTATTTTCGGAAAATGGTATTGGATATGCATGATTGGACACATCAGTATGTTACCAAGTTTAGTGTGGATCATGAATGTCATGACCCACAAAAATTTTGTGCAGGTTTATCACACGAGCGCCACATTAATGTCTTTGGGGTACATTTTGGAATTTTCATTTGTTCCGGATGGTCTTTTTCGGAGGTCTCATCGAACTTTTCTTGGTATAAACTCATTCATCAGTAGATTCTGGTTGAAATGTAACTTTTGAGGTATGCAAAGACTGACACGTGACGAACATTTACATGCATTGGCATGTTGGAAGCTGGATACAGACTATTACTCAATTGGTTATTAGCAGGTTGTGGTCACGCTACTGCAGACAGACAATGTTGATGACAAACGTCGGTCAGGCCGTCCAAGGGTCGACAGCTGATAATGAGGATCATTTCATCCAAACCACAGCAATACATAAATGCCACCAAAGTGCCTCAGAAATTGGACAGCAGCTGCACCGAGTGAAAGATGTATGAGTCAGTGATCAGAAAATCTGAGCTTTTCTGATCACTCTTCGTCCGTAGTCCGTCTGTCCGTCATCCTGTGTGAAGGTGGTGTTTGAGCCTCTTTCTCCTAAACCATTGGCCACATTTTAATTAAATTTCCTATAAGTAGTGGTTATATGGGGGCATTTGGATTTTTATGCAAATTAGGTTTTGGCTCATATTGAGCAGAAGGGTAGGGAAAAAATGGCCAAATTTTGTTGAAAATCTTCTTCTAATGAACCACCAGTAGCAGAGACTTGATATGTGGTATACAGAGTCCTTTTAAGGTTTAGAATCAAGTTTGTTCAAGAGAAGTTTGTCGGGCATTATTTGCCTTCGTTATGGGAGGGGCAATAATTTTGGCTATGCCTAAAATTTCTATTTTTAGAACCGTGAGTTCGATTTGAACCAAATTTGATATGAGATGATAATGGGTCATAAGTAGTTGATTGATGTAAAAAAAAAATTTCTCATTGCTCTGTAGGAACCTCGGGATCAAAAAATAGGAAAACCTTAAAACTGCCATATCTCCAAAACTGCACGGCACTGAGAATTTTTATTTGGTGTGAAGCTTCTTTAGGACCAACAGAAAGGATTGGTAAAAAAAAATTGCCAACGGTTTTATCATAGGGTACAGTTTCAGGACTTTGAAAAAGTGCTGAGTCAGCACTTTTTATCTCTGCAGGCAATGGGGAAAAACATAAAAATTCTTCTTCTCCAGATCCAGCAGGCAGAATCTTTTGATATTTGGTATGCAGCATTGTAGGGTGGATCTGATTCAAGTTTGTTCAAATTGGCCCCTGGGTTCATATTTGGGCTCAGTATAGGCGCCCAATTTAGAACTTAGTGCATTTCAGCCAAATTTCTTAAAAAATCTTCTTCTCGAGATCCAGCAGGCAGAATCCTTTGATATTCGGTATGCAACATTGTGGGGTGAATCTGATTCATGTTTGTTCAAATCGGCCCCCTGGATTCACATTTGGGCTCACTATAGAAGCTCGAATTCGAACTAAGTGCATTTCAGGCAAATTTCTTTAAAAATCTTCTTCTCCAGATCCAGCAGGCAGAATCTTTTGATATTTGGTATGCAACATTTTGGGGTGGATCTGATTCAAGTTTCTTCAAATCGGCTCCCTGGATTCATATTTGGGGCTCACTATAGAAGCCCGAATTTGAACTTAGTGCATTTCAGGAAAATTTCTTAAAAAATCTTCTTCTCCAGATCCAGCAGGCAGAATCTTTTGATATTTGGTATGCAACATTGTGGGGTGGATCTGATTCAAGTTTGTTCAAATCGGCCCTCTGGGTTTATATTTGGGCTCAGTATAGGAACCCAAATATGAACTTAGTGCATTTCAGGCAAATTTCTTTGAAAATCTTCTTCTCAAGATCCAGCAGGCAGAATCTTTTGGTATTGGGTATGCACCATGCTTGGGGGTGGTGGGGAGATTCAAGTTTGTTCAAGCCAAGTGTCTGGGTTGATATTTAGGCTCACTGTGGTAGCCCGAATTATAACTTAGTTCAAAATGAGGAATTTTCTTTAAAAATCTTCTTCAGATCCAGCAGTCGGAATGTTTTGATATTTGGTATGCAGCATCCTTGGGGGGGGGGGGGGGGGGGGGGGGGGGGGGGGCAGATTCAAGTTTGTTCAAGCCATGTTCCTAGGTCCATATTTGGGCTTACTGTGGGAGCCCGAATGATAATTAGTTCAAAATGAGGAATTTTCTTTCAAAATCTTCTTCTTCAGATCCAGCAGTTGGAATGTTTTGATATGTGGTGTGTAGCATCCTTGGGGGGTTGGGGGGGGGGGGGGGGAGAGTCAAGTTTGTTAAAGCCTAGTCCCTGGGTCCATATTTGGGCTCACTGCAGGAGCTTGAATGAGGAATTTTCTTTAAAAATTTTCTTCTTCATATCCATCAGATGGAATGTTTTGGTGTTTGGTATGCAGCATCCTTAGGGGGTGAGATTCAAGTTTGTGCAAGCCATGTCCCTAAGTCCATATTTGGGCTCACTGCAGGAGCTTGAATTGTAACTTAGTTCGAAATGAGGAATTTTCTTAATAAATCTTCTTCTTCAGATCCAGCAGTTGGAATGTTTTGATATGTGGTTTGTAGCATCCATGGGAGGGGGGGGGATTCAAGTTTGTTAAAGCCAAGTCCCTGGGTCCATATTTGGGCTCACTGCAGAAGCTTGAATTGTAACTTAGTTCGAAATGAGGAATTTTCTTAAAAAATCTTCTTCTTCAGATTGAGCTGTTGGAATGTTTTTGGCATGCAGCAACCTTAGGGGGTGAGATTCAAGTTTGTTCAAGCCAAGTCCCTTGGTTCATATTTGGGCTCACTATGGGAGCCCGAATGACAACTTAGTTCAAAATGAGGAATTTTCTTTAAAAATCTTCTTCAGATCCAGCAGATGAATGCTTTTGATATTTTTTATGCAGCATCCTTAGGGGGGTAAGATTCAAGTTTGTTCAAGCCATGTCCCTAGGTCCATATTTGGGCTAACTGTGGGA
This sequence comes from Pictodentalium vernedei, assembly GCA_031216915.1. NCBI lineage: Eukaryota > Metazoa > Mollusca > Scaphopoda > Dentaliida > Dentaliidae > Pictodentalium > Pictodentalium vernedei. The sequence continues at coordinate 271,214,688 of CM062295.1, forward strand.
GCTCGAATTGTAACTTAGTTCAAAATGAGGAATTTTCTTTAAAAATCATTTTCTTCAGATCCAGCTGTCAGTATGTTTTGATATTTGGTGTGCAGCATCCTTAGGGGGGTGAGATTCAAGTTTGTTAAAGCCAAGTCCCTGGGTTCTTATATGGGCTTCCTGTGGGAGCTCGAATTATAACTTAGTTCAATATGAGGAATATTCTTTAAAAATCTTTTTTTTTGGGTCCACTGGTCAGAATCTTTGGATATTTGGTATAAGCTTTTCTTAGGAGGAGCAGATGCAACTTGTTGAAATCAATTCTCTGGGTTGATATTTACGCTACCATGTCAGGTGAGTGCCCTCAGGCCCCTGGGGCCTCTTGTTTTTAGATGTTAGTATACTTTTTGACAATGTGTGGATTTCTGGTAACATGTGTGACCTTTCTTTCTGTTGAGTGAATGACGATTCTGAATATTCATTTTTGCAATAATGTTTTTCTGTTTTCTCCTTATTGAATAATGTTATTAGGTGTAACATTCGCATGAGTTACTCTTACCTTGGCAGTTCATCTTGCAGATTTTTAAACTGAATTTGAATATAAACTCTGCTGGGAAATTCCTTGTTTTCTGACACGAAACACGGACACAGGACTTCTGGGATTTTATGAAATTGGCAACATTTTAGGTAGGAATTTAGGAGCCAATGTTTTCATCGCCCCTTTCCATGAAATCTCCAGAATTGTTAAATGAGTTTTGATTGTCTTCACAAAAGTAATTATTTGTTCTCAGATCTGTAGCAGTTCTTATACAGTGTTATTCTTTCCCATTTTCTTCACAAAGTCAGAAGTTTCCTCTTTTCTCTTTTTGCCTTATTTTCTACTTTATTGAATCTGCACTTATGACTTTGAATCTCAGTTTAGGCTACATAAAGTAGATCTGTTTCTCAGGTCATTCATAAAATTGCATGGCGGCGAGCATTTTTTTTATTTTATTTTATATTTTAGTAATTATTTCTTTGCCATCAAACGTTCATATTCTTGGTTTATGTTATAAGCCTCATCATCTACAGAATAGCATTGGGGGGGGGGGGGGGGGGGGGGGGGGTGCTGTATTTTGTCCCTTGAGAGCAAGAAGGCTTTGCAATGCTAAAGCACACAAGGGACAAATTTATCAATTTTTTTTTAAATTTTTTTTAACTTGGGGTAAAAGATCAGACATAAACCATTTAAATTCATTTTTATACACCTGTTTTGTAAAAATGGGTCATATTATGGTATACCACTGTCAGTCCATCCGTCTGTCCACATGTCATCAATAACTCAAAAACGCTTTGAGCAATTTTTGTGATTTTTTGGTGGAAAGTATATGTTGATGGAGGGAAACTCCCTTTCGATTTGTGTCGCTGTCTGACTTGTCATTCCAGAGTTATGGAACATTTTTCGTCAAAATATAGGCAATTTTCCACATGTCAGACAATAACTTGAAAATGCTATGAGCAATTTTCAAGATTTTTTGGTGGCAAGTGTATGTTTATGGAAGGAATTTCCCTTTCTTATCAACCTACTCACAATTGTTTACTACAGGCTTGCACTACAGTGGAAGTCCCTAACTCGGATAAAATACTCTCTATTTTTGTCTTTCCCAAGCAAGTTGGGAAAGAAAAGTGGTGCAAAAGCACCAATAAAAATAAGCCAAAACTGGGTCGAGTGCAACCGGCGCAGACCCAGTACGGGACGCTCTCTCCCAAGTACAACTCCACGACTTCCGTTGCCAGTGCGCATACCGTCTCTAAAGACTCATTCTTTTTAAAATCCGCTTCGTGTCGAGATGTTTTTGCACGCTTATCAGTGTTCCACCAACTCGATGTTTGATGATTCCTGATTCATTATACCACAGTGTATCCTTTGTATTCTCAGGAACAGTGTTTTATATTCTCTTTTTTCTATTATATGTCCATCATGTATATTTATTTGCTCTCTCTCGAGTCGCGCGCGAATTTCGCGGGCCACGCGGTTCGGACTTAGATTATTTCACAATTATTGTTAATGCTTTTTTTGCAAAATTTTTTAATTGTGTTAGAGTTAGGTGTCAGCGGGGTACCACTCCTACAGTGTTTCTTCTTTCTGTTGAGAGTAGTCTTCCTGTTGGGTGGTTCCCGGTCGGCCGTCTGGGGTCTTTGTTTCTGTCACCTTTCTCTCTTTGGGGGTGTTCTGTTTTCTGATCTCACCTTCTCTGCTCCTCTCACCTCTTTCATGCCTAGGACAATTCCTTGTGGGCAGTGTCTGCTGCCTAAGCATGTGGACGATGTACATTCGTCGTGTTCCTCCTGCAATGGGTGTTCGGCCGAGCGGCCGTGTGGTGTCTGTGGAACATGGTCTTCCACCTTTTGGGCGTCTGTAAATCGTGTCGTTCGTTCTCGTGGCCGTGCCTCCCGCTCCCGCGGGAAAGGAGAACATGGTCGTTCGGGGCCTCCCGAGCCGACTCTGTCTGGTGAGAGTTATTCCTCCTCCGTGGGGGATGTGCAGTCTTTTCCTGTGGTGGATACTGCGGGAGCCGTTGAGTGTTCTGGTGTAGAGATGCCTGGTTCCGGGACTACGGTCCCCCTCCAGTCGACATCTGAGGCTGTCACTAGGGTTGTGACTCCTCCTTCGGAGCCGAGCCGGTGTGCTCTCTCCATTATTTCACCAGCCTCAACGACTCTCGACGTATCTACTACTGCTGCTGGTCCGTCTGCTTCGTTGTCTGTTTCAGCCGGCCTCGGCTTTTCGCTGCAGGGGACTGCAGAACTGTCCGATACTGTAGACGTGGGATATCGGCCCCAGCCTTCCCTGACTTCAACTCGGCGAAGTCGGAAGGGGCTGCCAGCCGAGCCCATCGCTGTGGTCTCGTCGCCGTCGAGTACCACAGTTGTGTCTTTGGATTCGGATGTTCATAGTGGAAACACTATGAACTCCGTGGCGTTTCCGTCCGCTCACTCTGGTCACACGACCAGTTTTGGGGGACCAACGCCTTTTGTGCAGCCTGGACCTTCTGCCCCGCAGAGGTCCGCGGTGACTCTCATGAGTTCTCGCAATATTGATCCTCGGGGTGCATCGTACCCCTATACACGTCTGCCTTCAGATGTTTCGGCTGCCGCCCGTCGTCCCGCGTCGGGTGTTTTGGAGGATCGTGACCCTTCGCTGGTTAAGAGGGTCAGAGGTGAAGCCACTTTGCCGGTTCGCTCCCCTGTCGAACCGGTCGGTACAGGCAGTGAGCTTAGGGAGGCCCTCTCCTTACTCACTCAGGTTCTCTCAAAGAGCCTTCCTGTTGCTTCCAGCGAGGCTATGGGTGGTTTCCAGGCGCCTCCTATGGCGCCGCCTCCCGGGATTGGAAACAGGCCGGTTTCCGATTCCTCTGGTGTCCCGACACCATGGGAGGCGTCGGCTGGTTTGCCCACGATGGGCTATGTGTCTTCCGACTCTGGGGAGGAGTCCGACATGCTTGAGGTCGAGGGCCAGCAGTCTTCGGACTTGGGGGCGGCTCTTGATTTTGTGTTTGGGTTTCTGCCTGAGCTCAAACCTGCTAACCAGCCGACAGTGTCAGCCTGGCCGCGATCTTCGGTCGCGCGCCAACAGCCTATGGAGCAACCTGCTTCTGGGCGCCTTCGACCGTGCCAGTCGGTACAGGTGGTTGAAGCTTTTTCAGCATTGGATGCCAAGCTGAATTCCAAGGCTTTGAAGACTTCGTTCTTCACCAGGGTTGACACCTTTTTGCCTCCTGTGCGTTATCGTTCCTACGATTCCGCCAATCCGTCAGTCTGCCAGACTTTGACGGTTCTGGATCAGGACTCCACTTCCCTCGGGCTTTCCAAGCCCAAGTCTGCCGTCATTCCAATGACGACTCTGGAGTCCACGTTGGGCTTATCTAGAGAGATGCTTGGCATGCTTTCTCTCTCAGATCACGTCGTCTCAGCTTTGGCTGCTTATCTGCCTCCAGATAAGTTTGACGAGGTACAGGCTCCTTTGCGTGTGCTGTCCAAGGCGCTTATGCACCTTACTCACACGCATGCCTGTAACACGGCCAATTTGGAATTAGTTCGAAGGGACGCTGTGCTGGACACAGGACGATCCCTTCCCGAGGAGCAGCGTGCTACTCTTCGATCTGCTTCTTTGGCAGGTCCGCAACTTTTCCATGGTTCCGTGTCGACGGTCCGGGATGACGTCCTACGTCTTTCCAAAGATCAGCTGCTGTTTCGTCAGCTTGATCAGCCTTCTCGGGGAGGCAAGGGCCGTTCCAAGCCTAACAAGTACCCTTCTGCTTCCTCTGTGAAGCAAAAGGCTGGTCCTTCTGCCGCCGCCTCTGCTTCTTACTCACGGGGTAAAGGTAGGGGTCGGCAGAATCGAGGGAAGTCTCAGGATTCTTCATTTAGCAGAGGAGGTGGTTTCTCCTCTCGCGGGCCTCGTCGGGGCTCGAAATGAAGGTCCTCACCTCGACTCGTCCCAGGTTGGAGGAAGGATAGCAGAGTTTGCAGACCATTGGACCACCATCACATCCGATCCATGGGTGTTAGATGTTGTTCGGTCCGGGCTGCGCATATCCTTCCGACGGCACCCCACTCTGTCAAGGGTGCCTCTTCCAACCACAGTTCCTTCAGACGTTTTACGTCGGGAACTTTTGTCCACGGAGATTGCCAATCTCCTGGCAAAGGGGGCGATCGAGGTCGTCAAGAACGTTCAGTCAGTGGGTTTCTATTCCCGCCTGTTCTTGGTGCCGAAGAAGGACGGCCGACTCCGACCGGTTATCGATCTGAGCATCCTGAACCAGTCTATCATTGCTCCCAAGTTCAGCATGGAGACTTTCAGGTCGGTCCGCCATTCAATTCACCAGGGAGATTTCGCCGCCAGCATCGACCTGCGAGACGCTTACTTCCACGTTCCGATGCATCGGGCGTCACGGAAGTATCTCAGGTTCGCTTTTCTGGGGCGAGTTTACCAGTTCAAGGCCATGCCTTTCGGCCTCAACCTGGCTCCTTGGGCGTTCACCAGACTGATGTCGCATGTGATAGCGTTCCATCGCACACAGTCCAGGGTGACTACTTCGGCATATCTGGACGATATCCTCCAGAGGCATTCCAATGCTGCCTTACTGGAATCGGATGTCGCCACTCTGTTGAGCTTGCTCACGTCGCTAGGATTCAGAGTCAACGAGGAGAAGTCGGACCTGGTCCCTTCTCAGTCGTTTTGTCATCTGGGGATGTCTTTCCAAACCAAATTCAATTTGGTGGCTGTTCCCCAGGCCAAGGCTGTGATTCTCTCAGCTTTTGCTCTGACTCTGTCCCAGTCCAGGTCCGCGACCGCTCGGAGTTTTCTCCGGCTGATCGGTCTCTGCGGTTCGGTGACGGATCTCATTCCTCTAGGTCGGCTGCGTGTCAGACCTCTCCAACACTTTCTGCTCAGTCGTTGGAGACCGAATGTAGATTCTCTGGATCAGGTGCTTCCGTTTCCGGACTCTCTGTATCCTCACCTTCTTCCCTGGACAGATGTTCAGTGGATTACGCAGGGTGTTCCGCTGGACTTACCCCCGTCCGATCGCGTCCTGACGGCAGATGCCAGCGATCTCGGATGGGGTGCGACGTTGGATCCTCTCGGTCTTTCCCTACACGGGCTGTGGGACCAGGATCAAGCAGCTCTACACATCAACCAGAAGGAGCTTCTTGCTCTTCTTCTGAGTTTCAGGCAGTGGATCCCTCACTTGTCGAATCGCCAGGTCCTTCTACTATCCGACAATTCGACAGTGGTTGCTTACATTCGGAACCAGGGCGGCACGCACTCGCTTCCGATGTACGAGTTAGCTCGGGATCTTTTACTGCTCGCTCAGGAGGTTCACGCCGGGGTGGTTGTTCGTCACATTCCCGGTCGTCTGAACGTCCTAGCCGACTCCCTGTCCCGACAGGGCAGGGTTATTTCCACCGAGTGGATGCTTCACAGGGCAGTGTTCCAGTCGCTTTGCGATCTCTGGGGACGTCCCCACATCGATCTCTTTGCGACTCGTTGGAACCATCAGGTGGACACTTTCGTGTCCCCGTGTCCAGATCCTCTGGCTTTTGCCGTGGACGCTCTGTCACTCGATTGGAACGGTCTAGTCGGCTACGCCTTCCCGCCGGTTCCGATTCTTCCTCAGGTTCTCGCCAAAATTCGAACCTGCAGATGTCGAATCATTCTGATCGCTCCCCTGTCGCCTCAGCGGGTGTGGATCAATCAGCTCCGCTCGCTGATGGCGGCGGTTCCGGCACGTCTCCCGCTACGTCGCGACCTTCTTTGTCAAGGTCGCCCGAGGAGGTTTCACGTCGACCCGACTTCATTGTGCCTTCACGCATATCTTTTGTCAGGTCCTGTCTCCTCCGTAGAGGTTTTTCGAGACGAGCAGTGGAGTGCATTTCTTCTTCAAGGAGGCACTCCACTGGTTTAGCTTATGCAGCTAAATGGAAGGTCTTCTGTCGATGGTGTGCTGATCACTCTGTTGATTATGCCAATCCTTCGATTTCACAGATTGCGGAGTTTCTGGTATATCTGTTTGATTCTCGGGGTCTCCAGCCTGTTACCATCAAGGGTTACAGGTCTATGCTTTCAGAGACTTTTTCTTATGTGGTGAAGCGTCGTATCGGCACTAATCCTTACCTCTCCAAGCTTGTTCGGCACTTTTCTTTGAAAAGGCCTCGGACTTTGCAGCTTACTCCACGATGGAATCTTTCGTGGGTGCTGCTTTGCTTGGGGGGGGCGCCGTTCGAACCTTTATCCCAGGTGGATATGCAATTTCTCACATACAAGACGGCTTTTCTGATGGCATTTGCTTCGGCCAGACGGGTTAGTGAGCTTCACGCCCTCTCGGTTGACCCGGCCTTTTTTAGGAGTTCTCCCAACAGTGTTACTTTTACCACTGATTGCTCCTTTTTGGCTAAGAATCAGTTACCAGATACTACTCCTCCTCCTATCTGTATCAGGGCTCTTCCCTCTGTTGAGGGTACTCGCCCTTTGCTCTGTCCGGTCCGTGCTATTCGCATTTATCTTGATCGGACACGCTTCATACGGAAGGGCAGAAAACGTTTTTTTCTGTCTCTCATTCCGGGTCGGCAGAAGATCTCTCCTCAATCCATTTCTCGATGGATTTGTCTTGCTATTCGTACGGCTTATAGTCGTTTAGCAGCTGGCGATTGTATTACCAATCGTATTTCTGCCCACGAGGTGCGGGCACTGTCTACCTCTTGGGCTTATTCTAACTCCGTCAAGTTGTCGGATGTTATGCAGGCAGCCTACTGGAGAAATGCTTCTACTTTCTCCACCTTTTATTTACGCCAGTTGCAGGAGCAGTCGGAGGACCTTTTTGCCTTGGGTCCTCTTTCTTCTGCTCAGGCTGTTGTCTGCCATAGCCATTAGGCTTCTTGAAGGTCAGTTTCAGCCTTGTGCTGTTACTGCCCTTTTTTCTGTCTGTGTGTCACACAGGCTCATATGTCTCTTTTCATTGTCCTTTACCAATGATTGCGACATTCTGGTTGATAAGCCTCGGGACCTCTTCCTTCTGCTTCACGGTTCCAGTGCACTAGGGTTATGTGGGGGTTGGTTATGCGATTCCCTCCAGCCTTTTGTCTATTCAGCCTGTAGTAAACAATTGTGAGTAGGTTGATAAGAAATCTAAACTTTATAGTAAATTTCCTTTCTTATTATACCTACCACAATTGTTTACATGGAGGCCCTCCCGTCTTCTTTACGGGTAAAGAATCTTTCCTCCCCGCTGATCACATAACTCTAACGTTTACGGATTCAAAAAGAATGAGTCTTTAGAGACGGTATGCGCACTGGCAACGGAAGTCGTGGAGTTGTACTTGGGAGAGAGCGTCCCGTACTGGGTCTGCGCCGGTTGCACTCGACCCAGTTTTGGCTTATTTTTATTGGTGCTTTTGCACCACTTTTCTTTCCCAACTTGCTTGGGAAAGACAAAAATAGAGAGTATTTTATCCGAGTTAGGGACTTCCACTGTAGTGCAAGCCTGTAGTAAACAATTGTGGTAGGTATAATAAGAAAGGAAATTTACTATAAAATTTAGATTTCTACTTGTGTCGCTATCCGATATGTCATTCCAGAGTTATGAGACTTTATTCGTCAAAATATAAGCAGTTTTCCACATGTTGAACAATATGGTTGCAAGTATATGTTGATGGAAGGAATCTCCATTTCGATTTGTGTCACTGCCCAATTTGTCATTCCAGAGTTATGGGACTTTATTCGTCAAATGTACAAGAATATAAAAAAATCCTGACAAGTACATGTATACTCATATTGTGTGCTTCCCTCTTGTAATTAATAATGGGCGTATCATGCACTCATGGCGCAGCTGTTTATTTTTAAGTTTACATTGGTTATAAAAAGAGAGCATGCAGCAGCCAAAAGGACCATGTGGGAGGGCCTGAGAAACAGATTTTTAATTTTTTTCGGCTTTACAATGATGAATTTTTGCTTGATTCTCTTCTTTATTCTAAATCCCCTCAACCTTTACTTTATTGCCTTCATTAATTCCTCATCATTCTAAACCTCAGCTTCAAACTACCTATTATGCCTGGTAATGCTAATTCTGACTGTTTGGAATTTCCATGATTTTTATCTCACCTGAGCAAATCTCAGGTGAAGCTTTAGTGATCACTTTCTGTCTGGTGTCCACTGTTTGTCCAGCATGAACTTTACATTATCAACTTATAAACGACCGGAACAAAGTGAACCAAATTTGATACACATGTTCCTCATCATATTTCAATTTAAGTGTGTTCAGCTCAGGTTGCCACACCTACCATGGGCCTTACAAACATTTTTTTTTTTTTAATTTTCTTCAGAACCACTTGTTGGAATCTTTTGATATTTGGTATACAGCATCCTTTGAAGGGTGAAATTTACGCTTCTTCAAATCAAGACACTGGGTTTATATTTGGGCTCCCTTTGGTTGCCCAACTTTTAGCTTAGTGCAGTGTGAGAAAATTTCTTTAAAAATCTTCAGATTCATCACTCAGAATCTTTTGGTATTTGTTGCAAAGCACCCTTATAGGTTGGGGGGAGGGGGGGGCGGCAGATTCATGTTTGTTCAAATCAAGACCATGAGTTAATAATTGGGCTCCCTATTGGATCCCAAATTTTAACTTGGTGCCATATGAGGAATATTCTTTAAAAATCTTCTTCAGATCCACCTGCCATAATCATCTGATATTTGGTATGTACAATCCTCATGGGGGTTAGATTCAAGTTTGTTCAAATCAAGTCTTTGGAGTCCTACATGGGCTTATAATGTGGTTCCACGTTTAAAGTTAAGTAATGTGAGGAATATTCCTTTAATTTATACAAGTTCTTTGAACCTCCAGTCAGAATCGTTTAATATTTGCAGGGAAGTTAATCTCAGGTTTGTTCAAATCAAAACTGTGGGTTGATATCTGGGCTCCCTTTTGGGGCATGACCTTTAACTTGTGCAAAATAAGGAATATTCTTTAAAACTGTTCTTCTTTAGACCCAGCAATCAGAATCTTTCGATATTTGGTATACAGCATCCTTATGAGGGTCTAATTCAAATTGATTTGAATCAAGTCAGTCGATTTTGGGGTTTCTTAGGTGAGCTCAAATTTGAACTTTCTGCAATATGAGGAATATTCTTCTAAACTTTTCTTCTTCAGAACTGCCAGTCAAAAGCTCTTTTAATATTTTGTGTACATCATCCTTATTAGTAACAAATTCAAGTTTGTTCAGATCAAGATCTTGGGTGTATATTTGAACTTCATATGTGAACACAATTTTTAATATATTCATACCCTATCTGGGCTCCCTGTAGGAACCTAAATATTAACTTAGCTCAATATGTGGAATATTCATATAAAACATCTATAGGTTCACCTGTCATATTCTTTTGATATTTGTTATGCAGCATCCTTAGGGTCTCTTATTAGTCCCCCACGGTTTTACCATTTTGGGAGACTATTGGATTGCTCTCCGTCTGTCCGTCTGTCTGTCCTCATTTATGTTACCACCTGTATCTCAAATATGCTTCAACAGACTACTTTCATTTTTATACCATTGGTGACACATAATAGGAGGATGATGCACATCAAAAATTTTTGAAAAAAAATTCAAGATGGCCGACTGGAGGCCATTTTGGTCATCATTTTTTGCTTCATTTGATACCACCTGTATCTTGTTTTGATATATTTGCTTCAGGTTTCTAACATTGTTCATAGATGCTATGAGGATGATGCATGTCAAAATAGTTTGAAAAAAAAATTCAAGATGGCCGAATGACGTCCATTTTTGTTCATTTTTAGCTTAACTTGACATAGATAAGCTATTGCCATCACGTGTGTGGAAGTCTGTTAGTCTGTGAGTCTGTGACGTCTGTTCACATTTTCCTTTAGCATGGGCTACACCTCGCAGTTCTTGTCTGATCGTCACAAAATTTCATATGCAGGTTTGGGGTCATGTCTAGATGAGAACGTCCCCTTTTGGTCGCGATCGGGCATCCGATATGGCTGCCTGAGCCCAAAACCCGAAAACCATTAGCACTGTCTACAGGTCGTATTTATGAAGGGATTTCATTGTAACTTGGTAGGATGCCTCTGTATAATGCCTAGATGAGAACGTCCCCTTTTGGGCATGATCTATCAACTGTGATGGCTGCCCAAGCCCGAAACCCAAAAACTTTTAGCGCAGTCTGCAGGTCATGTTTAATGTGGAGGGATTTCATTGTAACTTGGTAGGATGAGAATTTCCCCATTTGGGCATGATCTGCCAACTGTGACGACTGCCCGAGCCCAAAACCCGAAAACCTTTACCACAGTCTACAGGTCATATTTATTGAGGAATTTCATTGTAACTTGGTGGGTTGACTTCATACAATGTCTAGATGAGAAAGTCACCTTTTGGGCATGATTGGGCAACTGTGACGGCTACAGGGGCCCAAAGCCCGAAAACCTTTAGCACAGTCTAGAGGTCATATTTATGAAGGGATTTCATTGTAACTTGGTAGGATGAATCCAAATAATGTCTAGATGAGAACATCCCATTTTGATCGCGATCATGCAGCCTTGATGGGTGCTCGAGCCCAAAAACCTTTAGCATAGGCAAAAGGTCATATTTATGGAAGGATTTCATTGTAACCTGTGAGGTTGACTACATGTAATGCCTAGATGATGACATCACCTTTTGGTCGTGATTGGTCAGTTGTGATGGCTACTAGTGCCCGAAGCCCGAAAACCTTGAGCACAGTCTACAGGTCATATTTATGAAGGGATTTCATTGTAACTGCTTAGGATCACTCCAGATGATGCCCAGATGAGATTGTCCCCTATGGTTGCGATCATTCAGCCATGATGGCTGCTCGATCCCGAAGCCCGAAAACCTTTAGCACAGTCTCTAGGTCATATTTATGAAGGGATTTCATTGTAACTTGCTAGGTTAACTTCATATAATGTCTAGATGAGAACGTCCCCTTTTGGACATAATTGGGCTACTGTGACGGCTAAAGGTGCCCGAAGCCTGAAAACCTTTAGTACAGTTTACAGGTCATATTTATGAGGGGATTTCATTGTAACTTAGTAGGATGACTCCAAATAATGTCTAGATGAGAACGTCCCATTTTGGCCATGATCAATCAGCCTGGATGGGTACCCGAGCCCAAAAACCTTTAGCATAGGCAAAAGGTTATATTTATAGAAGGATTTCATTGTAACCTGTTAGGTTGACTCCATATAATGCCTAGATGATGACATCCCCTTTTGGTCATGATTGGTCAACTGTTATGGCTATAGGTGCCCTAAGCCCGAAAACCTTGAGCACAGTCTACAGATCATATTTATGAAGGAATTTCATTGTAACTTCGCAGGATCACTCCAGATGATGCCCAGATGAGATTGTCCCCTTTGGTTGCGATCATTCAACCATGATGGCTGCCCGAGCCCGAAGCCCAAAAACCTTTAGCACAGTCTACAGGTCATATTTATGAAGGGATTTCATTGTAACTTGGTAGGTTAACTTCATATTATGTCTAGATGAGAACGTCCTCTTTTGGACATGATTGGGCTACTGTGACGGCTAAAGGTGCCCGAAGCCCGAACACCTTTAGCACAGTCTACAGGTCATATTTATGAGGGGATTTCATTGTAACTTGGTAGTAAGACTCCAAATAATGTCTAGATGAGAACGTCACATTTTGATCGCGATCATTCAGCCTTGATGGGTGCCCGAGCCCAAAAACCTTTAGTATAGGTAAAAGGTCATATTTATGGAAGGATTTCATTGTAACCTATTAGGTTGACTCCATATAATGCCTAGATGATGACATCCCCTTTTGGTAGTGATTGGTCAGCTGTGATGGCTACAAGTGCCCGAAGCCCGAAAACCTTGAGTACAGTCTACAGGTCATATTTATGAAGGGATTTCATTGTAATTTCGTAGGATCACTCCAGATGATGCCCCGATGAGATTGTCCCCTTTGGTTGCGATCATTCAACCATGATGGCTGCTCGAGCCCGAAGCCCGAAAACCTTAAGCACAGTCTACAGGTCATATTTATGAAGGGAGCTCATTGTAACTTGGTAGGTTGACTTCATATAATGTCTAGATGAGAACGTCCCCTGTTGGACATGATTGGGCAACTTTGACGGCTAAAGGTGCCCAAAGCCCGAAAACCTTTTGCACTGTCTACAGGTCATATTTATGAAGGGATTTCATTGTAACTTGGTAGGATGACTCCAAATAATGTCTAGATGAGAACGTCCCATTTTCGCCGTGATCGTTCAGCCTTGATGGGTGCCCGAGCCCAAAAACCTTTAGCATAGGCAAAAGGTTATATTTATAGAAGGATTTCATTGTAACCTGTTAGGTTGACTCCATATAATGCCTAGATGATGACATCCCCTTTTTGTCGTGATTGGTCAACTGTGATGGCTACAGGTTCCCGAAGCCCGAAAACCTTGAGTACAGTCTACAGGTCATATTTATGAAGGGATTTCATTGTAACTTGGTAGGTTGACTTCGTATAATGTCTAGATGAGAACGTCCCCTTTTGGACACGATTGAGCAACTGTGACAGCTTCAGCGGCCCAAAGCCCGAAAACCTTTAGAACAGTCTCCAGGTCATAATTATGAAGGGATTTCATTGTAGCTCGGTAGGATGACTCCAAATAGTGTCCAGATGAGAATGTCCCCTTTTGGTTGCGATCATTCAACCATGATGGCTGCCAGAGCCAAAAGCCCAAAAACCTTTAGCACAGTCTACAGGTCATATTTATGAGGGGATTTCATTGTAACTTGGTAGGATGACTCCAAATAATGTCTAGATGAGAACATCCCATTTTGATCGCGATCATTCAGCCTTGATGGATGCCCGAGCCCAAAAAACTTTAGTATAGGTAAAAGGTCATATTTATGGAAGGATTTCATTGTAACCTATTAGGTTGACTCCATAGAATGCCTAGATGATGACATCCCCTTTTGGTCGTGATTGGTCAGCTGTGATGGCTACAAGTGCCCAAAGCCCAAAAACCTTGAGCACATTCTACAGGTCATATTTATGAAGGGATTGCATTGTAACTTCGTAGGATCACTCCAGATGATGCCCAGATGAGATTGTCCCCTATGGTTGTGATCATTCAACCATGATGGCTGCCCGAGCCCGAAGCCCGAAAACCTTAAGCACAGTCTACAGGTCATATTTATGAAGGAATTTCATTGTAACTTGGTAGGTTGACTTCATATAATGTCTAGATGAGAACGTCCCCTTTTGGACGTGATTGGGCAACTTTGACGGCTAAAGGTGCCCGAAGCCCGAAAACCTTTTGCACTGTCTACAGGTCATATTTATGAAGGGATTTTATTGTAACTGGGTAGGATGACTCCAAATAATGTCTAGATGAGAACGTCCCATTTTCGCCGTGATCATTCAGCCTTGATGGGTGCCCGAGCCCAAAAACCTTTAGCATAGGCAAAAGGTTATATTTATAGAAGGATTTCATTGTAACCTGTTAGGTTGACTCCATATAATGCCTAGATGATGACATCCCCTTTTGGTCATGATTGGTCAGCTGTGATGGCTACAGGTGCCCGAAGCCCGAAAACCTTGATTACAGTCTACAGGTCATATTTATGAAGGGATTTCATTGTAACTTCGCAGGAGAGATTGGTCCCTTTGGTTGCGATCATTCAACCATGATGGCTGCCCGAGCCCGAAGCCCGAAAACCTTTAGCACAGTCTACAGGTCATATTTATGAAGGGATTTCATTGTAACTTGACTTCATATAATGTCTAGATGAGAACGTCCCCTTTTGCACATGATTGGGCAACTGTGATGGCTTCAGGGGCCCAAAGCCCGAAAACCTTTAGAACAGTCTACAGGTCATAATTATGAAGGGATTTCATTGTAGCGTGGTACGATGACTCCAAATAGTGTCCAGATGAGAATGTCCCCTTTCAGTTGTGATCATTCAACCATGATGGCTGCCAGAGCCCAAAGCCCAAAAACCTTTAGCACAGACTACAGGTCATATTTATTAGGGGATTTCATTGTAACTTGGTAGATTGACTTCATATAATGTCTAGATGAGAACGTCACCTTTGGGCGCAATTGGGAAACTGACGGCTATAGGGGCCCGAAGCCCGAAAACCTTTAGCACAGTCTACAGGCCATATTTATGAGGGGATTTTAACGTAACTTGATAGGATGACTCGTTTTGGAATAATTTCACTGTAACTTGGTAACTTTCGTTGATATACGTTAACTGTGAGGGCCACATACATTAACTGTGATGTCATATTAACCCACCCCTCAGCTCTTTAATACAGTGTACACCTCATATTATTTTTATCATAAACATAGCACACAGGGAACAGAAATGAACATATTCCCAATTATCACAATTCTTGTCTTATTTCATAATCCTTTCATAAACATTGAACATTATCCTTTTCATCAAACACAACACACAAGTTAAGCTACAGTGTCATTGACACTTTCATTTGCATTCTCAAGTTACGTTATCACCCTACCTTAGAGATGTTTTGAGATATTAGTTTTAAGGTATCAACATTTGTCAGACATCATAGGAGGAATGATGCATGCCAAAATCTTTTGAAAAAAAATTCAAGATGGCAGAATGGCAGCCATTTTTGTTGTCATTTTTTTTGTTATATTTGACGTTACCACCTGTATCTTAGTTTATGTTACCACCTGTATCTCATAGATGCTTCGAAGCTGTACTTTCATTTTTATGCCATTGGTGACACATAATAGGACAATGCACGTCAAACCTTTTTGAAAAACAATTAAAGATGGCCGTCCGGCAGCCATTTTTGTCATCCTTTTTTGCTTCATTTGATGTTACCACCTGTATCCTAGACATGTTTCAATATATTTGTTTCAGGTTTCTAACATTGTTCATGGATGCTGTGAGGATGATGCACGTAAAAATTTAAAAAAAAAAAATTCAAGATGGCCGGGCCATGTTTGTTTATTTTTTTTCATAGAGATGTTTTGAGATATTAGTTTTAAATTTTCAACATTTGTCAGACACCATAGGAGATTGATGCATGCCAAAATCTTTTGAAAAAAAATTCAAGATGGCCGAATGGCAGCCATTTTTGTTGTTATCTTTTTGCTATATTTGACGTTACCACCTGTATCTTAGACATATTTTGAGCTCTTACTTTCAGATTTCTAACATTGGTCAGAGATGCTAGGAGGGTGATGCACGTCAAAATTTTTTGAAAAAAATTCAAGATGGCTGAAATATTTTTAAAAAAAAATTCAAGATGGCTGAATGACAGACTTTTTTGATGTAATTTTTTTGCCATTATCACCTTATCTTAGACATGTTTCGAGCTATTACTGTCAGATTTCTAACATTGGTCAGAGATGCTAGGAGGATTTCTTACATTGGTCAGAGATGATAGGAGGAGGATGCACGTCACTAGGAGGATTTCTAACATTGGTCAGAGATGCTAGGAGAATGATGCACATCAAAATATTTTGGAAAGACAGTTAAGAATGGCCGAAGGACGACCATTTTCATTGATTTTTTTGTGTTCCTATTTTACGGTTACCACCTGTATCTATTAGATAGATGCTTCAAGACTGTACTTTTATATTTATACCATTGGTGACACATTATAGGAGGATGATGCACGTGAATAATTTTTTGATGAAAATGTAATATGGAATGATTACATTGTTGTTTTTGTTGTTAAATGGTAGGTGCCTGAGAACAGATACATGTTGAAATCCTTTTTCCATTTCATAATGTGCAACTTATTTTTTAAATGCTCAACAGGCCTAAAAAATATTTTGCCTGTTTTATAGATCAGACCATCCACCGTGGGGGACTAGAGTCTGACCGCCTGCGATCGCCGTTGCACTTGTTCCAATTCGTTCAAATCAAGTCCCTGGAGTAATATTAGACTTCCTATGGAAGCCCAAATCTTAACTTAATACAATGTCGGAATATTCTTGAAAAGATCTTCAAATTCCCAGTCAGAATTATCTGATACTTGGTCTGCAGCAAAATTATGGGGTGCAGATTTAAGTTTGTTCAAATCAAGTCCCCACACTCCTATTTGGAGCTCCTTATTAATATTAGCTTAGCACAATATGGGGAATATTCTTTTAACATCGACTTCCGATTTGTTCATATAAAATCTCTTGATCTGTTCTTAGGTTTTTATGGGAGCCCAAATTTTAACTGGTGCCCTATTAGGAATATATTCTTTAAAAATCTTCTTATTCATACCCACCAGTCAGAATCTATTCATATTTGGTATACAGCATCTTTATGGGGACAGCTTGTTTAAATCCGGTCCTTGAGTTGATATTTGGGCTCTCTATTTTAGCCCAAAGTTTAACTTAGTGCAATATGAGGACATTTCTTTAAAAATCATCTTCTTCAGATCCACCAGTCAGAATGCTTTCATATTTGGTATAAACCGTCTTTATCTCTAGGGGGTCAGTTCTTCAAACAACTTGGGTCAGGTGAGTAACTCACAATTCCTAGGTTATGCTTCTGGTTTCAAGCTTTGGTCAAGGTGGTTGCAGGTCTTTAAACCAGCTGATTTAGGGGGATATTGAGATTTGCAGGATTTGGAGAAAATGACTTTATAAATTTCCATTTATGCCTGATTGAGAATAACAGTTTTATGAATGTATTTAGACCTAAATACTTGGTTACAGAGTTGAAGTTGTCTAAAATCACTAGATTAACATTTTCTTTTCTTTAATGTATACCAAAGTCTTTAAGTAGTTTATCAGAGTTTCCATAAATGTATCTTAGGAAATCATATCTACCAACTCATTCAAGCAAATGCAACAAGCATATTCTTACTATTGGTCTGTGTTTGCAATTCCCACTTTCGAAAAGCATAAATTATCTCCATTTTCCACTCTAATGCTATATTTCTAGTATGTTTGACGATAGCAAAATGATATTTCATTTATCATTGTAGTTGTGAAATACATCAGGATTTTTGTTGAAAGCATTTCATCCACAGGACTCTCATAGTATAAGGATATGACCATATTTTGGGGACATTGTTAACACCTGGCCTAATTCTGTCTTTCTTGTTACCGCGGTATGCAAGTCCTGCTTTACTAGTTAATTAGGATCCAGAACCAACACATGGAGGTGGAAATCCTTTAAAGTGGGCAGTATATGTACAAATGATGGGCTAAACTTGACTGTCATGATGTAGTCCTAAGATGTTGAAAATGATCTTGAACACCATTGAATAATTCTGTCTTTTATCACTTTTTTCTGCAACAAAACAAGTGCCCTAACATACAGTCTTTAGGCAAACTTGCAACTTATATTTTAAGGACCCTGGCAGTTTCTCGGTAGGTCTTGGCTGCCTTTGAAGGCAAAAATTTAGAAAAAGTCTCCAAGCTTTTAGGATTCAGCACTGAATTTTGGCTATTCTAAATACCTCATAATTAATTCTGTCCTCTATACTACTGAATAAATTGTAATTGTCATAATGGATTCACTAAATCACAGTTTGATCGAAACCCAACTTAACATGAGGGCTGAGAATGATGAGAGGAAGAACCAAAGCACCAAAGGTCAAGGTCGCAGTGTTGTGGTTACTGTTTCAGGGTATTTGCTACCCCTTGCCATCCACCTGATTCAGTGATGATCTCCATTTATATGTCCGAACAGCAAAATATTGTTTTAAAACTTACCACACCTCTTAAAGTTTGGTTTTATATGAGGAAAATACAAGTGGTTTGAATTTTTGTTACCAGGTGTGTCTTTGTGATACCACTTGAAGATATTGATAAAATAATGGATTCTGGGAAGAGGCCTTTAGGGTATATGATTCACAATGTTTACAGTATGCTCATATGTTCAGATTGGGTCTGTAGATGTGTATAAAGATTTCACAGATTTCATATTTAATCCCCAGTGACCCTGGTGGTGCCACTTTTGTAGTTTCAGAGGTTGTTTCCTACAAAGGGTGCCTAAGGCATTTTTTAAAGTATTTTCAGGTGGAGTCTTTAAATGAGACTAAGGATTTTGTTTGGAGCTTCAATTCCAACCACAGTGGCTCTAGTGGTGCCACATTTGTCATTAGAGAGTGGCTTTCTGGTGAAAGGCTTAGTGTATATAATTCAAAACCAACTTTGCTCAGGTTTTCAGGTAGGGTTTGTAGATGTGCAGAAATATTCCAAATTTTGATTTGACCCCTGATGGCTCCAGTGTTGCCTTTTCTGTTGTTTCAGAGTTGGTTTCAACTGAAAGGCTCCTAGGGTGTATAATGCAGAACATTTAAAGTCTGTTCTGGTAAGGTCTGTAGATTTGTCTAAAGGTTTTAGTTTTTTATTCAAACCTTTGTGGCTCTGATGGTGCCACTTTTATTATTAAAGAGTTGTTTTCCACCAAAGGGCTCCTGTGGTATACAATTTTGAAATGTTTAAAGTATATTCAGGGGTTCAGGTAGGGTCTGTAGATGTGCATAAAGGGTAGGGGGTGTTGGAGGGGGGGGGGGGGGGAAATATAGCTGTATGCCGACGAAGAGGAAAGTTAGTTTCTGCTCTCTAATTAAAAGTTCAGCTTGGCCAATTGATAGCCAGCTTAACATGTGAGTTCAGAATGATGAGAGGAAGAACCCTATTTTGTGACCATTGCACCAACGGTCAAGGTCACACAGCAAAAGTTACTTATGGTGTTTTTTTGGTGGTTTTCCAACCCCTTGGCAGCTACCTTTAGTTATTCCCACTTTGTCAAAATTTGGGGATATCGTGATGATCTATCCATACATTTCGGGGGCACGGTGGCTCAGAAGATAGAGGTGCAGGCTTCAAGCTGACAGGTCCTTGGTCTGAACTCTACTTGCGGTAACTGCATATTTTCCTTGGGCAAGACACTTCACCCCCATTGCCCAAGTGGGGGCACGGTTTCACTGTGTGCTAAGGCATACTGCACGTCAATGTGCACCTGTCTTCAGCCAATTCTAACCCTGCTTGTATGGAGTTAGTATGTTGGGGAGCTGACAGTTGCTCATCATTGCTTGGTGGTTCTCTCTAGTTAGCTCACCTGACTGAAAGTCAGGGTGAGCTATTCTGATCACTTTTTGTCCTTCGTCCGTCGTGAAGGTGGTGTTTGGGCTTTTCTCCCAAACCACTGGCCGCATATTAATGAAATTTCATGTGAGTAGGGGTTATATAAGTGGATTTTAATTTTTTATCAAATTAGGTTTCGGCTCACATTGAGCAGAGGGATGGGGCAAAAATGCTCCAATTCTTAAAAAATCTTCTTCTCAAGAACCAGCAATAGCAGAGACTTGATATTTGGTATGCAGCTTCCTTTTGAGGTGTAGACTCAAGTTGTTCAAGAGAAGTTGGAGGGGCTATATTTGACGATGTTAAAGGAGGGGCAAAAATTTTGGCCCCGCCCCAAATTTCTATTTTCCAAACCTCGAGGCCAATTTGAACCAAATTTTACATGAGTTCTTATTGGGTCATAAGTACCTAATTTATGCTGAAATTTTTTTCCCCATAGCCCTGTGGGAACCACAGGAGCTAAAAATAGAAAAAAATGAAAACGCCCCACAGGAGCTAAAAATAGAAAAAAATGAAAACGCCCATATCTCCTAAACTACACGGCACTGAGGATTCTTATTTGTTGTGAAGCTTCCTTAGGACCAACAGAATGGAATGATAAAAAAAAATTGCCATCGGTTTTATGATGGGGTACTTTTTGGGGACTTTGAAAAAGTGCTGAGTCAGCATTTTTTAACACTGTGGGTAATGGGAAAAACATAAGACTACTTTTCTCCGAAACCACTGCTCGAAGAGCTTTAAAATTTCACATATAACATCTTGGGAAGATTGTTTCACATGTTTATTGAAATCAATTGCCTGGGTGGATATTTGTGCTCTCTATGGGAGCCCAAATGTTTAAATTAGTGCAGTATGAGGAGTATTTTTGAAAAATCTTCTTCTTCAGATCTGGCAATAAGAATGTTTTGATATTTGGTATGCAGCATCCTTGGGGGGGGGGGGGGGGGGGGGGGGGGGGGGGGTGAGATTCAAGTTTGTTGAAGCCAAATCCCTGGGTTCATATTTAGGCTGAAATTTTTTTCCCCTGAAAATTTGGGGTGCGGGTGGGACTTAGAAAATTTTGGACCAAAATCCCAAATTTTTTTTTTTGGGGGGGGGGGGGGGGTTTTCTGCGTTTCTGTCATTTTAAGACAAAAAAAAAAAAAAAAATTTTTCCCCTGAAAATTTGGGGTGCGGGTGGGACTTTGGACCAAAATCCGCAAAATTTTTTTTTTGTTTTTTATGCATTTCTGTCAATTTTAAGACAAAAAAATTTTTTTTTTTTTCCCCTGAAAATTTGGGGTCTGGGTGGGACTTAGAAAATTTTGGACCAAAATCCGAAAAAAATTTTTTTTTTTGGTTTTTTATGCATTTCTGTCAATTTTAAGACAAAAAAAAAAAAAAATTTTCCCCTGAAAATTTGGGGTCTGGGTGGGACTTCTATAGAAAATTTTGGACCAAAATCCGAAATTTTTTTTTTTTTGTTTTTTATGCATTTCTGTCAATTTTAAGACAAAAAAAAAAAAAAAAATTTTCACCTGAAAATTTTGGGTCCGGGTGGGACATAGAAAATTTTGGACCAAAATCCGAAAAAAAATTTTTTTGGGGGTTTTTTATGCATTTCTGTCAATTTTAAGACAAAAAAAAAAAAAAAATTTTTTCCCCTGAAAATTTGGGGTCCGGGTGGGACTTAAAAAATTTGGGACCAAAATCTGGAATTTTTGTTTTTTATGCGTTTCTGTCAATTTTAAGACAAAAAAAATTTTTTTTTTTTTTTTTTTTTACCCTGAATATTTGGGGTCCGGGTGGGACTTCGAAAATTTTGGACCAAA
This sequence comes from Pictodentalium vernedei, assembly GCA_031216915.1. NCBI lineage: Eukaryota > Metazoa > Mollusca > Scaphopoda > Dentaliida > Dentaliidae > Pictodentalium > Pictodentalium vernedei. The sequence goes on from CM062295.1 coordinate 271,236,083, forward strand.
ATCCAGAATTTTTTTTTTTTGGTTTTTTATGCGTTTCTGTCAATTTTAAGACAAAAAAAACATTTTTTTTTCACACCGAAAATTTGGGGTTCGGGTGGGACTTAGAAAATTTTGGACCAAAATCCGGAAATTAGTTTTAGCGTTTTTTATGCGTTTTAAGAAGAAGAAAAAAATTTAGCCTGAAAGTATTTTGTTTGGGAAAAAAATCTGTTTTTTATGTGTTTATCTCAATTTTGGGACATTAAAGTGCAAGAACTGAAAATAGAAGGAAAATCCTGTGTATTGTGTGGGCACAATCGCTTCATCTAGTTGGTATATGCTTTTCTTGGGAGGGGCGTATGCAGCTTATTCAAGTCAAGTCCCTGGTTTGATATTTAGACTACCATGTCAGGTGAGTGCCCTCAGGCCCCCTGGGGCCTCTTGTTGTCCCCCGACCCTTCGGGGGACTATTGTAATCAGCAGTGTCCGTCTGTCCGTCTGTCCGTGCGTGCATCCATCCGTCACACCCTTGTCCGGATGATAACTTTAGTTTGGATGATTTTACTGAAACTAAATTTGGTATGTGTCTTACTTGGGTGGAAATGCAGGTCAAGTTCGAAAATGGGCTCGCTCCACTGATTTCTACTGGATTTATTCTCCTTTTTTGACTTAAAAAATACAGTTTTTGTGTTGTCCGGATGATAACTTTAGTTAGGATCATTTGATTGAAACAAAATTTAGTATGCAGCTTATTTGGGTGGAAATGCAGGTCAAGTTCGAAAATGGGCACGCTCCACTGATTTTTACTGGATTTATTCCCCTTTTTCGACTTAGAAAATACGGTTTTTGTGTTGTCCGGATGATAACTTTACTTTGGATCATTTGATTGAAACGAAACTAAGTATGTGGTTTAATTGGTTGGAAATACAGGTCAAGTTAAAAAATGGCCATGCTCTGTCTATTTTTACAGGAGTTATTCCCCTTTTTCTACTTATAAAATACACTTTTTGTGTTGTCCGGATGATAACTTTACTTTTGATCATTTGATTGAAATTAACACCCTTAACCTCTCATAAAGACCATGCTCTTGGAACAAATTGCATCCTAACAGCTCCCTTGAATTTGCCATCTTGGTCGGGGGACCGGGGGGCGTTGCCCTTGTTACTCTTGCTTCTTCCATCCGTAAAACTGTCATGGTCATGATTAACCATTGTGCATAAATATGGGACTTTAAACACTAATAAATAAATAAATAAATCTGAGCATTTGTATGTCCTAACATCAAGCTATAATTAGAGATGAGTGGCTTTTCAAATTTGATGTCGGTTCCGGTTTTGGTTTTGGTTTCATTGAAAGCGTTGGATTTTCGGTTTTCAGTTTATATATTTATTTATTTATTAGGGTCTAATAACATTTTCAACAGCCAAGGTCACTTTGTGTCAGACAGTTTTACAGGTGGAGTAAGCTGGAGAGAACCATAGAGCAATGGCAAGCAACTGTCAGGCTCCCCAACATACTAATTCCATACAAGCAGGGTTAGCATTGGTTGAAAACAAGTGCACCATCGATTTGCAGTATGCCTAAGTACACAGTGCCCCCATGTGGGCAATGGGGATGAAGTGTCTTGAAGAACACAACACGGTTGCTGCAGAAGGGATTCGAAACTAGCACCTCACATCTTGCAGTCAGCACCTCTTTCCACTGAGCCACTGCACCCCCTCAGTTTTCAATGTACAAACATAACATTGCATACATGCACATTGCATTTGCATATAGGAAGATGTATTTGGCAGTACATACATTTGCATCAAACAAATAAGAACTTCAAATCAACCCATTTATAAAACAAAACAGAATATGACACTTTGTTGAGATATCCAAGTCAAATTCAATCTTTTATAACAGCAATCTCTGTCTCAAATTGCTTGAAACTATAATTTATTCAACTGGCGGAACTATAGGAGCTGGATTCTGGATGAAGATTTACTACTAAATTGCAGCCGGATATATTTTCCACCTGCAATTATTCAAAATTTCTGAAAACAAAACACAAGAAGTATTTGCGAAGTAGGTACAATCCAGTGGTCCATGAGGTAAAAGGTTCACAAGTGCTTCTTGTGTTTTTATGAAAAAGATTAAATATATTTTCGGTTAGAAAATCTTGTGTGGAGTTAATTTATGTGCCAGTCAGTGTTGACAGGGACACCCTTTTTAGGGCAATTCACCTGTGTAATATATCGGTACTGTGATTTTTTTAGCACAATGTGTTTGCGTAAATTATCTCAAGAGTTTCAGGTTTGAGAAAAATGATTTTTGCCTCGAGTCTATTTCAAAATTAACCCCCCAATACCTGTATTTAGGTTAACCCAACTGACTCAAAAAATTATGCCGACACTAAAAATTTTATCGAGTAAAAGCCACTCATTTAGATTATTGTAACCCTAAATTTCCATTGACTTCAACTGTGGTTTTTAAGCCAGTTTTGGAGTTCAACCTTTCAAAATGACTTATAGAAATAAATATATTTGACATTATACAAATGGCAAGTTCCAGTTTTGCAAGGGAAATTTGATAAACAGATGAACGTTGAAAATGCGTAAGAAGAAATTTTGTAACCTATTTTTGTGGTAAATGCGACTCTCAAACACAATACCAGTTAGTGCAGCTGTTCTGAAGTAGGAGTATCGTGACTCCAAAGTTTGAAAACAAAGGCCACTTTAGGTTGTTTCTCTCATTATTCTGAGTAAGGAAGACCTGATTAGGGTTTTTCATCATTGAAGTTAGAAACCAAAACGACTAGTTTTCTGTAATTGTTTCGGTTTTGGTACTGATAACAAAACCGAAACCAAACCAAATGTTCATTTAACCACACACTTCTAGCTATAATTAGCTCACCTGACTGAAAGTGATAGCTTTCTGCCTGTCATTCATTGTCTATCGTCCATCGTCTTTTGCCTTTCATCCATCCATTGTCCATCCATCCATCTATCATGAACTTTACATTATTGACTTCTCATAAACCACTGGGCCAAATTTGATGTTCATGTTTCCCATCATATGTCAATTCAAGTTTGTTCAAATAAAGTTGCCATGCCACAGGGGGTGGGGGGGGGGGGGGGGAGGGGGGCATCACAAGGGGCATTACTCTGATAGCACCCATAAATTGTTTTCCAAAATTAAAAAAAATCTTCTCCTGAACTGTCAACTAGAATCATTTACCGTACAGACCCGTCAGTTAGCCCACTTCCGTGGATAAGCCCCCCCCCCCCCAACTTTCAGAAAAATGAACTTAATTGGAAGACACCCCAAAATAAGCCCACCACAGATTTTCCGAGATTATTTTTCAGGTACATATGTGATACACGAACCGGTAAGTTGAACCAACGACGGGGATTTCCCAAGTTACCAATCAAAATAAAATGTTAATTATTTTGTTGATATTTTCGTTTTATTCATTTACCACAATAACATTGCACCCTAAATAAAATATTTATAATCATATCGACGTGTTGCTTTATTTTTTTTGGCAGCTGGATTAAAAGTCCCAAAACATATTTTGTGTTGTCAATTTTATTTATCCACTCTGCTTTGATCCTTTATATTTAGAAATGAACGGGAAATTCCCAGTTCATCATTAATTATTCCAGACGGAATGGCCACCCAGGTATCGGGTTTTTAATTGTTGGAAAATGAGTTGTTTGGTTATCTGAAGCAGTCATATTAAAAAGGCGCTTCAAAAAAAGAAATATAACTTCGTACCTTCATTTTAATATCCACTTTGTCAAATATGAATTGAAAAGCTGTTTGAAAACAACACACATGTGAAGCCATTTTTGTATTTTTGTATTTACAATGGGGAGTCTCAATTCACACCACGGCAGTCCGATTTTTTTTTAAAAGCATGCCCATGTGCTTTTATTTACGTTTCATGTTGCGAGTGTTGCGGATCCACTGGTTTCGAGATGCAAACAAAAATAAAAATGGAAATTATATTCAGCCATCCAGGCAAAGACGTCATCAACTGGGTCAGCACGGCGTGGGAAACAATTGATGAAACAACAATAATTAAATCTTTCTTGAGCTGTGGAATAAGTAATGCGTTGGATGGTTCAGAGGACTATTTTATGGGCAACAGAATAAAAAAATGTGGTGTGACTGACATTGGAAAGGTTTCAATTGAAAGTGAGGCAAACACGTGCTTTGAACAACAAACAAATTGTGACAGTGATGGTGAGGTTGAACTTGGTGTGCGTTTCCCTGAGGATGGGGGAGACTCAGATGAAGATGTTGACTTTGAGGGGTTCGATGAATGTGGAAATATTGTTTTGTAATTGAACTGAAATGAACAGTGATAATAATCCGGTGCAAGTGTGTTTTTAATTTAGTTTTCAATTTCTTTTGTTTCGAGTGTGATTGTACAGGATGGAGCACAGATGACGACTTCACGCTCGAATCATTAAAAAACTAAAAACTGATTTTTTAAGGAAAATAATAAAGTATCCCTTGGTTGTGTTAAAGGAATTCTGTATTATTTATAATTAATCATTCAGTTTTTTAGGGGTTTTAATGACTCAAGCATGGACGAAATTACCAAGGTTATTCAGTGTTTTCATTCTTTCGCAAGCGTTTCTTTATAATTTTAAAAATAGAAATAGGTACCACGTTATTTCCAATCTTTCACTTAGTTTCATTACCCGGTACATGTATTCATGGTTACACATCAAGTTGTCATAATTTTGAAACATGATCCATGAAATAAAATACATTTTATATTTCCAGCACTGATAAACGTATCAGTACTAGAAATATAAAATGTATTTTATTTTATATTTTACCCTCGAAAAGTCAACAATATCATTCACTGACACCGAGTCAACCTAAAAAATAGTTCTAAATCGACCACGTGTGTTTTCGTCAGTTTCAGCTTATTTTGTCCTAATTTGTAAATATTATTTTTGTCATTTTCTCCGTTAATTTTTATTTTTGAACAAATGGAATAGTGGATCTGAAACAAAGAAATAAACAACTCAGAAATGTATGTGCATTTTTATTTTATTTCTTTCACAAATAACATTACCCCAAACAAACGGGGTGATCAGTCATTCAAATTGACCTCCTACTGAACATCGTACTCTTGGTTTTCTCCGTAAATAAGCCCACCCCCAAGTTTTCTAACAGTTTTTTTCACGTGCCCCCTGGGCTTACTGACGGGTCGGTAGTATATATCGATGGTTTATATCTAGGTGGGTGAGATTCAGTTTTGTGCAAATCAGGTTGCTGGGTTAATACCTGGGTTCTTTATTGGAGCCCAAAGTTTAACTTGGTGCAGTGTAAGGAAATGTCTTTAAAAATCATCTTTAGATCCACCAGTCAGAATCCTTTTATATTTGGTAAACAACATCTCTAGGTGGGTCAGATTCAGTTTTGTTCAAAGCAAGTCACGGGGTTAATATTTGGGCTCCCTATGAGAGCCTGAATTTTAACTTAGTGCAATATGAGGGAAGTTCTTTAGAAATCTTCTACAGAATGTGAACCCAAATACTTCTTTGAACCACCTTGTCAGGTGAGCGATTAAGGCTCCTTGGGTGCTAAATGTTTTATTCAACCACTGGTGGATCCGGTAGTGCCACTTTTGCCATTGGAAAGTTGGCTTCTGGCAAAAGTCACCTTGGGTATATCATTCCAAATGTTCCAGGTATGCTCAGGTGTTCAGGTAGAGTTTGAAGTTGTACATAAAGGCTTTCAATTTTTTATTCAACCACAGTGTCTTCAGTGGTGCCTCTTTGCCATTGGAGAGTCACTTTTTGTGAAAGGGTCCTTGGATGAAAAATTTGTACCATTTAGAGTATACGCAGGTGTTCCGGTATGGTCTGTAGATATGCATAAAGGTCTCAGATTTTTCTTCTACTCCCAGTGGCACCAATGATGCTACTTTTGTCATAAGAAACTTTATTTCTTATCAACCTACTCACAATTGTTTACTTCAGGCTTGCACTACAGTGGAAGTCCCTAACTCGGATAAAATACTCTCTATTTTTGTCTTTCCCAAGCAATTTGGGAAAGAAAAGTGGTGCAAAAGCACCAAGAAAAAATAAGCCAAAACTGGGTCGAGTGCAACCGGCGCAGACCCAGTACGGGACGCTCTCTCTCAAGTACAACTCCACGACTTCCATTGCCAGTGTGCATATACCGTCTCTAAAGACTCATTCTTTTTATAATCCGCTTCGTGTCGAGATGTTTTTGCACACTTATCAGTGTTTATCCAGCTCGATGTTTGATGATTCCTGATTCATTGTGCATCAGTGTATCCTTTGTATTCTCAGGAACAGTGTTTTTTTATATTCTCTTCAATATTATATATCCATAATGTATATTTAATTGTTCTCTCTCGAGTCGCGCGCAAATTTTGTGTGCCATGCGGTTCGGACTTATTATTTTTCACAATTATTGTTAATGCTTTATTTGCTAAATTTTCTAATTGTGTTAGAGTTAGGTGTCAGCGGGGTACCACTCCTACAGTTTTTCTTCTTTCTTTTGAGAGTAGTCATCCTGTTGTGTGGTTCCCGGTCTACCGTCTGGGATCTTTGTTTCTGTTACCTTTCTCTCTTCTTTGGAGGTGTTCTTCTGTTTTCTGATTTCACCTTCTCTGCTCCTCTCACCTCTATCATGCCCTGGACAATTCCTTGTGGGCAATGTCTGCTGCCAAAGCATGTGGACGATTTACATTTGTCTTATTCCTCCTGTAATGGGTGTTCGGCCGAGCGGCCATGTGGTGTCTGTGGATCATGGTCATCCACTTTCTGGGCGTCAGTTAACCGTGTCGTTCGTTCTTTTGGCCGTGCCTTCTGCTCCCGCGGGAAAGGAGAACGTGGTCGTTCGGGGGCTCCCAAGCCGACCTTGTCTGGTGAGAGTTATTCCTCCTCCGTGGGGGATGTGCAGTCTTTTCCTGTAGTGGATACTGCGGGAGCCATTGTGAGTTCTCGCCATATTGATCCTCGGGGTGCCTCGTACCCCTATACACGTCTGCCTTCGGATGTTTCAGCTGCTGCCCGTCGTCCCACATCGGGTGTTTTGGAGGATCGTGACCCTTCGCTGGTTAAGAGGGTCAGAGGTGAAGCCACTTTGCCGGTTCGCTCCCCTGTTGAACCGGTCGGTACAGGCAGTGAGCTTAGGGAGGCCCTCTCCTTACTCACTCAGGTTCTATCTAAGACCCTTCCTGTTGCTTCCAGCGAGGCAATGAGTGGTTTCCAGGCACCTCCTATGGCACCGCCTCCCGGGATTGGAAACAGGCCGGTTTCTGATTCCCCTGGTGTCCCGACACCATGGGAGGCGTCGGCTGGTTTGCCCACGAGCAACCTGCTTCTGGGCGCCTTCGACCGTGCCAGTCGGTACAGGTGGTTGAAGCTTTTTCAGCATTGGACTCCAAGCTGAATTCCAGGACTCTGAAGACTTCGTTCTTCACCAGGGTTGACACCTTTTTGCCTCCTGTGCGTTATCGTTCCTACGATTCCGCCAATCCTTCGGTCTGCCAGACTTTGACGGTTCTGGATCAGGACTCCACTTCCCTCGGGCTTTCCAAGCCCAAGTCTGCCGTCATTCCAAAAACAACTCTGGAGTCCACGTTGGGCTTATCTAGAGAGATGCTTGGCATGCTTTCTCTCTCAGATCACGTCGTCTCAGCTTTGGCTGCTTATCTGCCTTCAGATAAGTTTGACGAGGTACAGGCTCCTTTGCGTGTGCTGTCCAAGGCGCTTATGCATCTTACTCACACGCATGCCTGTAACACGGCTAATCTGGAATTAGTTCGAAGGGATGCTGTGCTGGACACAGGACGATCCCTTCCCGAGGAGCAGCATGCTGCTCTTCGATCTGCTTCTTTGGCAGGTCCCCAACTTTTCCATGGTTCCGTGTCGACGGTCCGGGATGACGTCCTACGTCATTCCAAAGATCAGCTGCTGTTTCGTCAGCTTGATCAGCCTTCTAGGGGAGGCAAGGGCTGTTCTAAGCCTAACAAGTACCCTTCTGCTTCCTCTGTGAAGCAAAAGGCTGGTCCTTCTGCCGCTGCCTCTACTTCTTACTCAAGGGGTAAGGGTAAAGGGCGGCAGAATCGAGGGAAGTTCAGGATTCTTCATTTAGTAGAGGAGGTGGTTTCTCCTCTCGCGGGCCTCGTCGGGGCTCGAAATGAAGGTCCCCACTTCAACTCGTCCCAGGTTGGAGGAAGGATAGCAGAGTTCGCAGACCATTGGGCCACCATCACATCCGAGCCGTGGGTGTTAGATGTTGTTCGATCCGGGCTGCGAATATCCTTCCGACGGCACCCCACACTGTCAAGAGTGCCTCTTCCAACCACAGTTCCTTCAGACGTTTTACGTCGGGAACTTTTGTCCACGGAGATTGGCAATCTCCTGGCAAAGGGGGCAATCGAGGTCATCAAGAACATTCAGTCAGTGGGTTTCTATTCCCGCCTGTTCTTGGTGCCGAAGAAGGACGGCCGACTCCGACCGGTTATCGATCTGAGTATCCTGAACCAGTCTATCATTGCTCCCAAGTTCAGCATGGAGACTTTCAGGTCGGTCCGCCAATCAATTCACCAGGGAGATTTCGCAGCCAGCATCGACCTGCAAGACGCTTACTTCCACGTTCCGATGCATCGGGTGTCACTGAAGTATCTCAGGTTCGCTTTTCTGGGGCGAGTTTACCAGTTCAAGGCCATGCCTTTCGGCCTCAACCTGGCTCCTTGGGCGTTCACCAGACTGATGTCGCATGTGATAGCGTTCCATCGCACACAGTCCAGGGTGACTACTTCGGCATATCTGGACAATATCCTCCAGAGGCATTCCAATGCTGCCTTACTGGAGTCGGATGTCGCCACTCTGTTGAGCTTGCTCACGTCGCTAGGATTCAGAGTCAACGAGGAGAAGTCGGACCTGGTCCCTTCTCAGTCGTTTTGTCATCTGGGGATGTCTTTCCAAACCCAATTCAATTTGGTAGTGGTTCCCCAGGCCAAGGCTGTGATTCTCTCAGCTTTTGCTCTGACTCTGTCCACGTCCGCGACCGCTCGGAGTTTTCTCCGGCTGATCGGTCTCTGCGGTTCGGTGACGGATCTCATTCCTCTAGGTCGGCTACGTGTCAGACCTCTCCAATACTTTCTGCTCAGTCGTTGGAGGCCGAATGTAGATTCTCTGGATCAGGTGCTTCCGTTTCCGGAATCTCTGTATCCTCACCTTCTTCCCTGGACAGATGTTCAGTGGATTACGCAGGGTGTTCCATTGGACTTACCCACGTCCGATCGCGTTCTGACGGCAGATGCCAGCGATCTCAGATGGGGTGCGACGTTGGATCCTCTCAGTCTTTCCCTACATGGGATGTGGGACCAGGATCAAGCAGCTCTACACATCAACCAGAAGGAGCTTCTTGCTCTTCTGAGTTTCAGGCAGTGGATCCCTCACCTGTCGAATCGCCAGGTCCTTCTGCTATCCGACAATTCGACAGTGGTTGCTTACATTCGGAACCAGGGCGGCACGTACTCGGTTCCGATTTACGTATTAGCTCGGGATCTTCTACTGCTCGCTCAGTATGTTCACGCCGGAGTGGTTGTTCATCACATTCCCGGTCGTCTGAACGTCCTAGCCGACTCCCTGTCCCGACATTATTATCGTATCGGCACTAATCCTTACCTCTCCAAGCTTGTTCGGCACTTTTCTTTGAAAAGGCCTCGGACTTTGCAGCTTACTCCACTATGGAATCTTTCGTGGGTGCTGCTTTGCTTGGGGGGGGGGGGGGGGTGGGGGGGGGTGGGGGGTGCCGTTTGAACCGTTATCCCAGGTGGATATGCATTTTCTCACATATAAGATGGCTTTTCTGATGGCTTTTGCTTTGGCCAGACGGGTTAGTGAGTTTCACGCCCTCTCGGTTGACCCGGCCTTTTTTAGGAGCTCTCCCAACAGTGTTACTTTTACCACTGATTGCTCTTTTTTGGCCAAGAATCAGTTACCAGATACTACTCCTCCTCCTATCTGTATCAGGGCTCTTCCTTCTGTTGAGGGTAATCGGCCTTTGCTCTGTCCGGTCCGAGCGGACACGTTTCATACGGAAAGGCAGGAAACGTTTTTTTCTGTCTCTTATTCTGGGTCGACAGAAGATCTCTCCTCAATCCATTTCTCGATGGATTTGTCTTGCTATTCGTATGGCTTATGGTCGTTTAGCAGCTGGCGATTGTATTACCAATCGTATTTCTGCCCACGAGGTGCGGGCACTATCCACCTCTTGGGCTTATTCTAACTCCGTCAAGTTGTCGGATGTTATGCAGGCAGCCTACTGGAGAAATGCTTCTACTTTCTCCACCTTTTATCTGCGCCAGTTGCAGGAGCAGTCGGAGGACCTTTTTGCCCTGGGTCCTCTTTCTTCTGCTCAGGCTGTTGTCTGCCATAGCCATTAGGCTTCTTGAAGGTCAGTTTCAGCCTTGTGCTGTTACTGCCCTTTTTCTGTCTGTGTGTCACACAGGCCCATATGTCTCCTTTCATTGTCCTTTACCAATGATTGCGACATTATGGTTGATAAGCCTCGGGACCTCTTCCTTCTGCTTCACGGTTCCAGTGCACTGGGGTTATGTGTGGGTTGGTTATGCGATTCCCTCCAGCCTTTTGTCTATTCAGCCTGAAGTAAACAATTGTGAGTAGGTTGATAAGAAATCTAAATTTTATAGTAAATTTCCTTTCTTATTATACCTACCACAATTGTTTACATGGAGGCCCTCCCGTCTTCTTTACGGGTAAAGAATCTTTCCTCCCCGCTGATCACATAACTCTAACGTTGACGGATTCAAAAAGAATGAGTCTTTAGAGACGGTATATGTGCACTGGCAACGGAAGTCGTGGAGTTGTACTTAGGAGAGAGCGTCCCGTACTGGGTCTGCGCCGGTTGCACTCGACCCAGTTTTGGCTTATTTTTTCTTGGTGCTTTTGCACCACTTTTCTTTCCCAAATTGCTTGGGAAAGACAAAAATAGAGAGTATTTTATCCGAGTTAGGGACTTCCACTGTATTGCAAGCCTGAAGTAAACAATTGTGGTAGGTATAATAAGAAAGGAAATTTACTATAAAATTTAGGTTTTCAGCAAAAGGCCCCTGGAGTATATCATTCAAAATGTTTAAAGTCTGCTCAAGTAATCGGGTGTGGGTATGAAGATATGAATAAAGACTTTGGATTCTACCCCCTGTGGCACTGCTGTTTTCACTTTTGTTGTTAGAGAGTTAGTTTCCTAGGGTATATAGTTTGAAACATTTAATCTGTTCAAGTTGGTTAAAGTTGGTTTCTAGTGAAAGGCTCCTTGTGACAGGCTCCTTGAGTACTTAATTCAAAAAGTTTAAAGACTTTGTGGATGAGCATAAAGATTTTGGAATTTTTATTAGTTTGTCAGGCTGAGCTATTGCAGTCACTTCCTGCCCATCGATGTGCGTCAGTACGTAAATATGTACGTACATATGTCCACAATTTACTTTGGCACACAGCACAGGCCACATTTATGATTGGATCACTTTGAAACTTGGTATGCTTGTTAAGATGATCTCTAGATGGGAGCTCTTGATTTTCTTCCATTTCTGTCAAAATATGTTGCTGCTGGCAACCAACTTTGAATTTAATTTAGTCAGGCCTCAATATTTCCCTTTGGCTTACCCTACAGGGCACATTTATGATCAGATTACTTTGAAACTTGGTATGCTTGTTTGGGGTGACCTCTAGATGGGCGCTATCATTTTTCTTGCATTTCCATCAAAAAATGTTGCTGCTGGCAATGGCCTTTGAACTTCGTTAAATTTTAGCCAAACATCAATCTATTCCTTTGACATGCCCTACAGGGCACATTTATGATCGAATCACTTTGAAACTTGGTATGTTTGGGGTGATCACTAAATGGGAACTATCGATTTTCTTGCATTTCCATAAAATTATGTTGCTGCTGGCAACGATCTTCGATGAACTTAATGCAGTTATGCATCAATATTTCCCTTTGGCACACTCTGCAGGGTACATTTATGGATCGCTTTGAAACTAGGTATGCTTGTTTGGGGTGACATCTAGATGGGAGCTATCGATTTTCTTCCATTTTCGTCAAAAAATCTTGCCGCTGGCAACAACCTTTGAACCTAATTTAGTGAGGCCTCAATATTTGCCTTTGGCACACCATACAGGCACATTTATGATCGGATTGATTCGAAACCTGGTATGCTTGTTTACTTTTACCTCTAGAGGGGTGCTATCAATTTTCTTCCTTTTCTGTCAAAAAATGTTGCCACTGGCAATGACCTTTGAACTTGGTTTAGTCAGGCATCAGTATATTCCGTTGGCATGCTACAGGGCACATTTATGATCAGATCACTTCGAAACCTGGTCTCTGTTGGCAATGACCTTTGAAGAACTTAATGCAGTTATGCATCAATATTTCTCTTTGGCACACCCTGCAGGGCACACATATGATCTTATCGCTTTGAAACTTGCTGTGCTTGTTTGGGGTGACCTCTAGATGGGAGATGGTAATTTTCTTCCATTTCTGTAAAAAATATTGGAAACTAGTGTTGAAACGATTAATGCCATTTGGATTTTTACTGACCGACTAATCGCTGGGTATTAGTCGACGATTAATCGGGTATGCAATGTCAGATGCTAAACTAAGCAATAAATTCTACAAAACTGCATTTTTTAACTAAATTCATTAGCTGGAGTGGCTTCCAAATTATGATACAATTAATGGGTCTAACTGCATGACGTTACGGAAGCCGATGTCTCCCTGTCCTTACGACCAAACAACCGGTACCGGAAAAAAATAAATTGATCTAATAATAAATCTTAACCCTAACAACGCAAACGCATTTTATGTGTAATTGGAATCTATCTAGACATATATAAATAACTAATTATTGTTTAACACCCCAACATTGCTTGGCAATAGAACTATTGCAGATCATTTTAATCACTCTGTTTCTTTCTAATCGTTCCCCGTACCGACAAAATTGCACATCGGTCTCAATGGTTAGGTCCAAATGGGGTGAAAGCGTATCCCTTTCGACAATTAATGACATGATTTACTCTCCGAAGTCAGTTTTGTCCGTCACTGCATGTATAGATATTGAAGAAAGCTTAACCATCTCAGTACTGCTTCACCAAATGGGAGATTTCTGACATCCCTGTAAGGAGCGGATAATTTTGGAACCCCCTCCCCCCGTTGATTTGGCATCAGCTAACCAAAATGGGAATTCTAGTTATGTTCATCTACCGTGTAGGAGATATCGCCACTAGAGCACACATGATGCATATTAGTCCCTCTTCACGCTGGCACATCAACACGCCATTCTTGACCTCAAAAATCGACTATAATGAATTCCAATTACCTATGGACTGTGAACGGGGAATAGTTTTCAGCATCTTCTGGATTTATTGTATGCAATATATGTTTTCCAGTTTCTTTTGAAGATAATGGTCTGGAATTCATACAAATGTGTATAAAGCTCACTTCACCGCCACCTCACCCCAGAATTTGGCTAAAACTAGTTATCATTCCTTTTCAGTTATCGCATTTGGAGGAATTGAGGAAGGTCCCCACTTACATTTAATTTGTTATGTTATTATTTGTTCTCATTTTGCTTTTTATTTCATGTTTTAGTCCTAAGAAATGTGTACATAGTTCACATCTCTATATACACCATACCACATGCAACTCTTGGAGAAAAAAACCAATTAACACAGATACACTGTATCTCATTGAATGAACATCCATCACAATTTCTACTCATACTTTGTTCAACCACATCATATCCGGGAAAACAATGGGCCTCAGATATAATATTCAATGGCGGGTAGTATAACACTAGATGAGATTCAGACAAGCGACGAGTATAATTTTTTCAGAAAATTCGATGATAAAATCCGGAACCTCTCTGAGGATGATGAAAATGAATCAGAGCTTGCCAACCACCACGACACTTGTAAATACTATATGCCCGTGGAATTTCGACAAAACATATCTGGCATCAAGACGTCTCTAAGCATATTTAACCTTAATTGCAGAAGTCTTAATGCCCATTGGGATGCCTTGAATAACTTACTATACACTTTGCAAACTGACACCAATTCGTTTGACATCATCGGATTGACAGAGATATTCAAATGTCCCGAAAACATATCTTATAATCTAGCGGGTTACCAAAACATCTTAACTAATGTGCGAACTGATGATGGCAGGGGAGGTGTTGGCTTATTTATAAAGGAAGGTATAAATTATAAATTACGCCCCGACTTGACCGTTTCTATACCCCACGTATGTGAAACATTATTCGTGGAGATCATGGGTAGAAAGATTCCACCTACTATAATCGGTGTAATATACCGGCCAAATTCTCAGCCTAGGGCTGATCTAAACCTTTTCCTAACTCAAGTCAACTCAATATCTGGCCTAATTAACTCAGAAAATAAAAATGCGTCTTACTTGGTGACTTCAATATTGATTTACTCAAGATCTCTGAACATAAACAAACAGACGATTTCATTGATAATATGTTTTGCCTGGGATTTCTTCCCACCGTGACAAAGCCGACCAGAGTGACAACACACTCAGCAACCCTGATAGACAACATTTTTGTTAACAAGGTCAGAAGTTCCATGTTATTACAGACCTCGCTGATCACTTTGGAACGTTCTACTTAGAAACAAGTTTAAAAACAAATATTGACAGAGAAACAATAAACACAAGAAATATATCCCAGGAAAATATTAACACTTTCTATGGGAAGCTTTTAGAACTTGACTTCAATAATGTATTAAACACTCACTGTCCCGACGAAGCATATAACATCTTCATAAATAAATTCCTACAGGCCTTCAATGAAAGTTTTCCCTTAAAAGAAAGACAGCAAAAACATCGATATGTCAAAAAACAACCTTGGATGACCAATGGCTTAATAACCTCCTCAGTAAACAAACTTAAACTCTACCAAAAACAACTGAAAAGCCCTACCGATGAAAATAAAGGTGCTTATAAACAGTTTTGCCAAGTCTTCAACAAAACAAAACGGAAAAGTAAAGCCTCTTATTATAACTCTATACTCAAAGAAAATCAATATAACCTAAAGAAAACATGGCAAATATTAAATGAAGCAATCCAAAAACCCCATTCAAAAATTAAATTATCAGCAAGTTTCAAAGTTAATGATACAGAAATCTCCAATGGAATTGAGATCGCGCGAGAATTTAATAACTTTTTCACTAGTGTGGGAGAATCTACGTCCGCATAGGTAGCGGCTTCGAATAAACATTTCTCGAGTTACCTTCAAGGGAGCGGCCACCCTAGCAGCTTCTTCATTGAGCCCACAACCCCTGACGAAGTTGTCAACAAAACTAAAAAAATGAAAACTAAAACAAGCAAAGATTGTAACGAATTGACTTCTAGACTCATCAAGGAAATTATTAATTCTATATCGACCCCCCTTATCACATATAATAAACCTATCTTTCGAAACTGGCATAGTACCCGAGAAGATGAAATTAGCTAAAGTAATTCCAGTATTTAAATCAGGTGACGCGAGTGTTCTCAATAATTATAGACCAATTAGCATACTCCCTCTTTTCTCCAAACTCTTAGAAAAGATAATGCAGGTTCGCCTTGACACATTCCTAGTGAATAATAACATCCTTTACCAACACCAATACGGATTTAGGAAAGGACATTCAACTGTGCACCCGATACTACACCTTCTGGACCATATTGGAACTGAAAATAACAAACCCACCAAAGATAGTACAATCTCTGTTTTTTTTAGACCTGTCAAAAGCCTTCGACACAATAAACCATGATATTCTCCTCAAAAAGTTAGAGTTTTATTGTTTCAGATGTGTTGTAAACAAATGGTTTCAGAGTTATCTCAGTGATAGAAAGCAATATGTAGAGTATCTGAACAAAAAATCATCACACACCACAATAACCTACGGAGTTCCACAGGGTTCAATTTTAGGGCCTGTTTTATTTTTGATTTACATTAATGACATATCAGATAGTACTAACTTGAATCTCCTTTTGTTTGCTGATGACACAACGGGCTATACATCCCATCATAATCAAGAAATCTTATATCAGTCTGTCAACACTGAACTAGAAAAATTAAATATGTTGTGCAGAGCCAATAACCTACTCCTTAACGCCAAAAAATCGAAATATGTCATAATCAGCTCGTCACATATCAAACTTAAAAATAATAATAATATAATTAGCATCGATAATAATCCCATAATCAGGGTGGGTATTAAAGAAACAGAATCCTCTGTCAAATTTTTAGGAGTTCATCTCGACGATAAGTTGAGTTACTCCACCCACATTTCAATGTTGTGCACAAAAGTATCAAAAGCAGTTTGGGCAATAAATAGAGTTAAAAAAATCCTACCACATAGAGCATTAGTCACCCTGTATTATGTGTTAATTCTTTGTCACTTCCTGTTTGGTATCCAAATATGGGGTCACTCCAAACATATAAACAAACTCTATCTCTTACAAAAAACAGCAATCCGAATAATAAACAACAAAGCTTATAACTGTCACACAGATCCCCTATTTCTAAAAGATAAAATACTTAAAATTCAAGACCTTTATACAATACATGCATTGTTACTGGTACATGTCTGGCATAACAATGCATTGCCTACCACCTTTAATAATTACTTCACCTCTATTACAAACCAAGATGGAATTGTGACTAGACAATCAGGATTATTAAAAACAAACACGCCTAGAACCAAATTTGTTGAATGGCTACCAGCGAACCACTTCCCGGCATTATGGAACAAATTAGACAATGAAATACGGAATACACACGATAGAAATGTTTTTAAATTGACCTTAACCAACTTACTAACAGGCTCCTATCTCACTTCTGTCTCCTGTTCAAATCCTTATTGCCAAGATTGTAACGTTTGATTAAATACTCGCTTGACTCTGAATCTCATCACTTTGTCGACCAATAACATTGTCGACCAATAACCTTGTCGGTCAATAGCTTATTTCTCCATCGCTTGAAGGCAATCTCTCATGAAGTGTGGACATTGCGCGCGATATGGTGATGTAACAATTAGCATTTTTCAGTCACTCTCTGAATACTTCAATTGAGTCAAGAAAACTTAGCAGTGAGACATTGGCTCACCCGACACAATTTGGAAGATACACGATGATGGGACGGATCTGTGTCTGATGATTTGGTGTCTCGCTCGCCTTGCCAGTCTCTGTATTGTCATTCAGTATTTTTGACGAATCTTTGATTGTCACCCTGCTGCGCCTCCCGTCGAATTCTGGTTGCCTCCTGTGAGATGAGGCCTTCTGGCTCTTTTTCCCCTAAAGTAACTAAACAGAAAGCGATGGATACTCAGAACATTATGAATTTATTTGGCCAATTCCACATTTCATAGAACAAGTAGTAATATTTACTAAAAGAGACAAATTACTTTTTTTGTGATCTGCAGATCTCCAAGAGATAAATCCGTCTTGTATTAAGGAGATGGCAGGTAGACAGCCAATCTGGCTATGCCCTCTCCTTGTAATTTTTGTACCACATAATCAATACATATTGTTTATAATTTGTATCACTATTTGTAACTCGCATATGCTCTCAAATTTATTGTATGCTATTAAGGTACATTTATTACTAAATAAATATTGAATTGAATCTTTGGTGTTCCAATATTCGGTTCTGTCAAATATTTTTAAGTGAAATTGAAATTTTCCCCCAAAATTCCCTTGTATATTGTGGTCTAATAAGAACTTTCTGCACTTTGTTATTGTGCTAAAAAAACTTTGAAAGCAGAAAACAGGTCACTGAAGAAGTGTACTCTGATGACGTGATTGTTCTATGACCTGCATAACTTAATCAGCACCCAATGAAAAGCTAGACAAACTATAAACAGTAGCCTCAATGAATATTAAATGTATTAGGTGACCAAACAGTGCGATTTGTTTGGTCAGTATGTGCAATGTAATGCGAGTTGTAAAACTTCATTCAACAGTAAATATCATTATGTGACGTTTTGTTTTCTGACCAATCTTATTACAACAACATTTACCCAAAATAAGAAGGTGTTGAAAAAGCTGAACATTTGTAGATGTACTTCCGCTGTCACAGCCTGTCAGAGTTAATTAAAATGACACGACAGTTTACAGGCATACTGTTCACACCTCATTTGTGTGTATTAATCAGTCTAATGGAATCTTGAATCTTTGACCAGTAATTTAATCTATTTTCTTAAGAACAAATACAATTTGTATTAATGGATGTTTAAGCTGAAACAAGAATATCTTTCACTAATTAAACTGATCTTGTATGGTTTCCATGTATATCAGACGAGGTACAAGCAGCTGAGTTGCTTTATACTATGTATAGCCTCAAGAGCTATTTCTATAAATTTAACTAAGTTCTGTGCAGATATTTTAATGTTAATACTGGTCTTTCCTTGGTTGTTGAAAATTACCATTTGTGGACTCAGTCTTGCAGGCAGCAGAATGGTATTTTTCTGCAGACCTGAACAATCCATCCATTGTCATTTTGTTACTGGTGACATTCCAGAGTTGTGACATGGGTATTCTAGCTAAAAGTTTCCAGGAAAACTACAAAGAGGTATGACCAAATATGGAAATGGGAATTGCAAATCTTGCTTGTATATACCAAGTCCCAGCTCGACCAAATCAGTCTCGCTCGTTTCTTTGAAATGCACAGACATTCTGTTCAGTCTGTTCAGTAACCACCCACCAGCCCCACCAATGCTCCTTCTTCCGTGCCCTTTCTGCCTTGTCCGCGTTTTCTGTTTCTCTTGGGTACTTTATGTTTTGTTTTTGACATGCCTCACTGTGGCTCAGTTTGGTGCATGATCTGGCTGGCGGTTGCGATGGTGAAAATACTTTGTGTTCTCAGCATCATCTCCCCAATTCATTTCAGTTACCTAGGCTGCAATACTAATCTTCACCCATGGTGGACTTTGCAACTAGGTACTAGTTCAATAACATATCTTTTTGTGACACTGCAGTATTCATACCTCGGTCACACCTGATGATACCACCACATCGCGGTGCTCTCCTAATTCTACACTGTATTGTGAAGCAGACCAAATCACCTCAAAGGGCCAAAATGTTTGAATGTTTATATATGTACAGTTCATTTAAATAAATAGAAGAAAAAATACAAGTCATACTACTGTGTTGTTTACTGTTTAAATTGAAAATTAGAGATGCATGAAAAAGAGAGCTTCTTTTTTCCAGTGTAGAAGCGCGGGTGCGATAGCACACCACAAATCAAAAGCACTGAATTAATTTTAATAAAATGAAATGAATTTTCTTAAAGGAACCCAAAGTGGAAACTTCAAGGCATTCTATAATACACTCAGACGACTAATAGACAAGTGATTCACTAATCTGTTAATCGATTTGTTTAGTACTAATCATATCGACTAGTCGAAAAATCATTTCAACACTAGTGTAAATGACCTTTGAACTTTGTTAGCTCAACTCTACAACGTCACGTATGAGTTACTGGTATGGGTTGTATTCTGTCGTCCGTACATAGGTACATCCATATGTATGTCTGACTGTCCACAATTCCTTTAGCACACCCTAACGGCCGCAGCTCTGACCCCGATCAGTTCCAAATTTTATATTTGGCTTTGGGGCAATGTCTACATGGGAGATATCGCTTTTTTCGAATTTAGTTAAAAACATGGCATCTTAGATTTGGCATATAAATTGTCAACAATTCCATTGGCACACCTTACAGGCTGCATCTCTCACCCAATCTTTTTTCAAATTTCGTATGTAGGTGTGATGTCTAGATGGGGGCTATTGAATATTTCTGAATTGTGTTGGAAAACGTGGCCTTCAGCAGCCATCTTGGATTTGGATATAAATTGTCAACAATTCCATTAGCGCTCCCTACAGGTCGCATCTCTCACCTTA
This sequence comes from Pictodentalium vernedei, assembly GCA_031216915.1. Taxonomy (NCBI): domain Eukaryota; kingdom Metazoa; phylum Mollusca; class Scaphopoda; order Dentaliida; family Dentaliidae; genus Pictodentalium; species Pictodentalium vernedei. Next base: position 271,256,036 of record CM062295.1, read on the forward strand.
TCTTTTTTTAATTTCATTTGTAGCTTTGGTGTGATGTCTAGATGGGATCTATCAAATTTTTCTTTCTTTCACTAAAAAATATGGCCATCAGCAGCCATCTTGTATTGGCATATGAATTGTCAATAATTTTGTTAGCACACTTTGTAGGCCGCATCTCTAACCCAATCTTTTTCAAATTTCATATGTAGTTTTGGTGTGATATCTAGATGGGAGCTATCAAATTTTTTTCTGAATTTTGTTGAAAAATATGGCTGCCAGTGGCCATTATGGATTTGGCATATAAATTGTCAACGATTCCATTAGAAAACCCTACACCGCACATATCACCCGATCTTTTTCAAATTTGATATATAACTTTGGTATTATGTCCAGATTGGAATTACTAAATTTTTCTGCATTCCATTGAGAAATATAGCGCCACCAGCCATCTTTGATTTGACATATAAATTGTCAAGTATTCCATTAATACACCTAATGTAGCTTTGGTGTGATGTGTTTTCTGTAGAAACTTAGGTGAATGACATGGCATTACTGGATTTTTCTATTTAGTTTAGTCCCTTCTTGCTTGAACAAGTTGAGCTCAAGTGTCATTGACACTCTGATTTTCCATTCCCGTCATAAATAGATGATGTTGGTGACGGCCTTCGATGAACTTAGTGCAGTTATGCATCAATATTTCTCGTTGGCACACCCTGCAGGGTACATTTATGATCAGATCGCTTTGAAAGTTGGAGTGCTTGTTTTGGGGTGACCTCTAGATGGGAGCTATCGTTTTTCTTTCATTTCCAGAAAAAAATATTGCCGCTGGCAACGACCTTCAAACCTAATTTAGTCAGACATCAATATATTCTGGCATGTCCTTCAGGACAATTTTATGATTGGATCACTTTGAACCTTGGCATGTGTGTTCAGGGTCACCTCTAGATGGAAGCATATTGATTTTCTTTCATTTTCATAAAAAATGAAAGTGTCAATGACACTGTAGCTCAACTTGTCAAGAGAAAGACATGTACATGTATAGTATGTGACACAGCAATGACAAATATCTAGGTAATGACCTGATAACAAAGGTACAAATAAAGAATTGTAATGGTCTGTACATAAATACTGACCGTTGCCTGTAACAAATGTATAGGTAAAGTATTGTAAAGGTGGGTGACAGTCAGATGCTAAACTAGAAAAAAATCTTTGAGTCCCAGAGTGGGTCTGACTGAACCCCAAAATATTTGTTCTCATAGCACAGTGATAACAAACGCACACCAAAACACACTCATTCCTGTCCCAAGGTGAAAACAAAGGTACCCAAGAAGTTTTGTGAAGATCAGTTCATAAATATGAGCTGTATAGAAGTTGTGACAAAAAACTGATTGGACCTAATTTCGGTACAAAATGGCCACTGGCAGCCATCTTAAATTTTGGACCTCACCCAGAAACACTCATTCTCGTCCCAAGGTGATAACAAAGGTACCCAAGAAGTTTTGCGATGATCGGTTCATAAATACAGCCTCTACCCTGAGCCATATTGACATGTGTGCTTACATTGTGTAAGTAGCACTGAATAAATCAAAGTTCATCTAATTTGCATAATTTCTACACAAAAAAAAAATCCCTTACAATATGTGATGTATTCCATGTTACTAAACATTCATACAAAAATTTATTCAAATCAGAACTTTCATACAGAAGTTCTGTACAAAAGACTGATTGCACTAATTTTGGTACAAAATGGCTGCTGGTGGCCATCTTGAAATTCGGACCACACCCAAAAACACTCGCTGTCATCCCACGGTGATACCAAAGGTACCCAAGAAATTTTGTAAAGATTGGTTCATAAATATGGCCTCTAGTCTGAGCCGTATAGAAGTTGTGTACAAAAAACTGATTAGACCTAATTTCGGTACAAAATGGCCACTGGCAGCCATCTTGAATCTTAGACCACACCCAGAAACACTCGTTCTCGTCCCAAGGTGATAACAAAGGTACCCAAGACATTTCAGGAAGATCAGTTCATAAATACAGACTCTAGCCCGAGCCATATTGACATGTGGACTTACTGTGTGTAAGTCGCACTGAAAAAATCAAAGTTCATCTAATTTGCATAATTTCTGCACGAGAAAAAAACCCGTATTATATGTGATGCATCCCATGGTACTAAACATTCACACAAAAAAATTATTCAAATCAGGGCTTTCATATGGAAGTTCTGTGCAAAAATCTGATTGCACCTAATTTTGTACAAAATGGCTGCCATCGGCCATCTTGAATTTCGGACCGGACCCAAAAACACTTGTTCTCGTCCCATGGTGATACCAAAGGTACCCAAGAAGTTTCGTAAAGATCAGTTCATAAATACGGCCTCTAACCCGAGCCGTATTGGCATTTGCACTTACAAAAAAAAAAAATTTAGTCTAATTTGCACAATTTACGCACGAGAAACAAACCCGTATTATATGTGATGTATCCCATGGTACTAAACATTCATACAAAAAATTATTCAAATCAGAGCTTTCACATGGAAGTTCTGTACAAAAAACAGATTTCTGCATCGTTGGTACAAAATGGCAGCTGGCAGCCATCTTGAATTTTGGACCGCACCCAAAAACACTCATTCTTGTCCCACGGTCATAACAAAGGTACCCAAGAAGTTTCGTAAAGATCAGTTCATAAATACGGCCTCTAGCCTGAGCCGTATACAATTGTTGACGTACGGACAGTCGGACGACGGGCCATGACAAAAGCTCAAATTTGGCTTCGCCAAAGTTGAGCTAATTATTGTTGCTAGTGCCAGCCTTTGAACTTGGTGCATTTGTGCAGCAATGTTTTCCTTTTGCACTCTCTGCAGGGCATATTTATGAATTTTCATGGAAAAAAGCCACCAAAACAAAGTCAAGCTAAGCTATTGCCATCACGCATGCGGAAGTATGCGAGTCTGTTCACATTTTCCTTTTGCACAGGCTGCACCCCATAGTTCTTGTCTTGTCGTCACGAAATTTCATATGCAGGTTTGAGGTCATGATCGGTAAACCATGATGGCTGCCCGAGCCCAAAACCCGAAAACCTTTAGCACAGTCTACAGGTTGTATTTATGAAGGGATTTCATGGTAACTTGGTGGGATGACTCTGTATAATATCTAGATGAGAACGTTCCCTTTTGGTCATGACTTATCAATCGTAATGGCTGCCTAAGCTCAAAACCTAAAAACTTTTAGCACAGTCTACAGGTCATATTTAATTCAGAGGGATTTCATTGTAGCTTGGTAGGATGACTCTGTATGATGTCTAGATGAGAACTCCCCCCACTTGGTTGTGATCTATCAACTGTGATGGCTGTCCAAGCCCAAAACCCGAAAACCTTGATCACAGTCTAGACGTTGTATTTATGGAGGGATTTCATTGTAACTGGTAGGATGACTCCATATAATGTCTAGATGAGAATGTCCCCTTTTGGTCGCGATTGGTCAACTGTGACGGCTATAGGGGCCTGAAGCCCAAAAACCTTCACAGTCTACAGGTCGTATTTATGAAGGGATTTCATTGTATCTTGGTTGGATGACTTCAGATAATGTCTAGATGAGAATGTCTCCTTTTGGTCGCGATCATTCAACTGCAATGGCTGCCCAAGCCCAAAACCTGAAGGGATTTCATTGTAACTTGTTATAATGTTTAGATGAGGTCGTCCTCTTTCGGTTGCAATCGGTCACCCCTGATGGCTACATAGGCCTGAAGCCCTAAAACCTTTAGCACAGTCTACAGGCCATATTTATGAAGGGATTTCATTGTAACTTGATAGGATGACTCGTTTTGGAATAATTTTACTGTAACTTGGTAACTTTGGTTGACATACATTAACTGTGAGGGCCACATTAACCCACCCATCAAGTCTTTAGTACAGTCTATACCTCAAATTATTTTTTTTGAAAACATAGCATACAGGGAACAGAAACATATTCTCAATGATCTCAATTCTTGTCATTTTTATAATCCTTTCATAAATATTGAACATTATCTATTTCACCAAACACAACACACTTTCAAGTTAAGCTACAGTGTCATTGACACTTTCAATTAAACTTGGTATGCTTATTCAGGGTGACCAAGATAGGAGCTGTTGATTTTCTTTTCATTTCCATCCAAAACTTTCTGTTAGCAACAACCTTTGAATTTATTGTATTTGTGTATCAACATTCTTCTTTGACATGGCCTCCAGGGCACATTTATCATATGATTGTTTTTGAACTTGGTGTGCTCATTAGGCAAGACCTCTAGGTAAGAGCTATCGATTAGCAATCATTTCTGTGAAAAAAGTTGCCATTTACAATGACCTTTGAATTTAAACTTCCTGTGTATCAACATTCTTTCTTTAACCAGTCTTACAGTTTACATTTAAAAAGCCATGGATTGCTCTGACATTGTGCACACACAATGCTGTTTTATTGATGTTTCACCAAATAACATTGGAACCAGTGATCTTTAATTTTGACGTTTCACTTATAACTTACCCAGTTCAAGTTTGTCAAGCCCAGCTACAGTATCAATGACACTTTCATTATACCCCCCGCACAGAGTTGTGGGGTGGTATACTGGAATCACCTTTTCTGTCCGTCCGTCCATAGACATAATTTTGTCTGGAGATTTTCTCAGACATTTATGGACAAAACTGCTGGAAACTTGGTAAGAATGTTCACATTATATTATATTATTATTTATCACATGTCTATTGTAAAGTTCAATGAAAAAGTCCATCTGATATTCTTCTATATGAGAACACGTGTAATATGACCTGCATGGATTTTCATTGGCTGAATTTTAAGCCTCATCACCTAATTAATATTCATATTGTACCACTCCATTGTTTACAAACAAAACATGTCGCGTGTACTTGACTATCGAGTGAACGAAATTGTGAAAATAGATGGAAAAGGAGAAAGGGAAATTGTTGAGATCACTGATTCCACAAAAGGCTTGTTATACACTGTGAAAATAATAGGTATCGACTTTGAAGTGACTCTCTCGGCAGAACGTTTGAGCCCATTACACGATGAATGCTACCAGACGCTAGATTGCCAAGAAACTGTTGGTGTTGCTAAGCAAACAGACGCTACTCAACAGCGTCGTTTTGTTAATGTCAGCGGTGCAGATATAGATGGATTTGTTGAAAAAGAAACAAATAAAAACACTTTAAGCAAGACCTTTTATGATATGAAGTTAGTAAGAAATTTTCTTCAAAGCAATGATATAAATGAGCATGGTGAAATTCACAACATACCGCCCAGTGAACTGTGTGTTATTTTATGCAAATGTATCCTGTCAGTCAGAAAATCTGACGGCTCTGAATATGAACCAAGCTCGTTGCATGGATTCATTTCCAGTATTGACAGAAATTTAAAACGTTTTAATTATGGCCACACAATAGTTAGCAGTGTAGAATTTGTGAAAGTGAGAGACTTATTGAAGGCCAAACAACGACAACTGAAATGAAGTGGCTTGGGCAATCGGGAAATGAAGGCGGAGCCAATAAGTGACAATGAAATTGACATTTTGTGGCAAAGCGGTCAACTGGGTTCTTCGACACCCGAATCTATAATAAACTCCTTGTGGTTTTTAAACACTATTCACTTTGGTTTACGAGGATCAGATGAGCACCGTAAAATGTGTTGGGGGGATGTTAGTTTGCACAAGGACCCAAATGGCCAGGAATATTTACAGTTTATAGAAAGACAAACAAAAACTCGCCCTGGTCACAATGTGAGAGATGTTCGAAGTGTGCCACCCAGAATGTGGTGTAACTTTGATTTACCAGAAAGGTGTCCTGTGAATATTTATAATAAGTACTCTCTTTTAAGGCCCTCTGGTTACAGTGACGAAAGTGACCCTTTTTATATAGCAACACATACTAAACAAGATATTATGAATGTCGGTGATCAGTGGTTTAAAAGACAGCCAATTGGAATAAATAAACTTACCTCCATCATGAAGCGCATGGCAAAAGCAGCTGGTCTGTCTCCGGAAAAGAAACTTACAAATCACAGGGCTCGCAAACATCTTGTTCAGAAACTTAGTGAAAATAACATCCCTGCTCACCAGGTTATGCAAATCACAGGACACAAGAATATCCAGTCAGTTAACAATTACAGCCATATCAATGAACAACAACACAAACAAATTTCTCGTGTGTTATCTGACTCCAATCTTCAAACTGAAAATAGGCCTCAATATCCTAAATCCATGGACACAGATGTAGTTTATCAAAACCAGTCAATTTCTAACACAAATTCCATTGATCGAAACACACAATTTGCAGGTAGACTACAGTATATGTTCACCAGCAACTTTTATGGTGGGCACTTTGAAGTACACATTCATAACCCAGAAACATCATCAGCCCAACCCACTCAGAAACTTGGGCACATCATTGTGTCTGACAGCGACTCGGATTAAAATTTATAAAATATAGAAATTGCAAATCCCCTCTTTGGATTTGCTTCTCTTATTGTTGACAATTGAATTACTAATGAGGGTTTTGTTGGAGTCTGTTTATTAAATGTCAACAAGACCGTTTGTTTTGAGAACTATTTTGTAAAGAGGAAGTATTGAACGCATTCAGTCAACATGGAGAAAGTAGGTTAATTTTCTTTTTCCATGTACGGGAACACAGACTCGTTAAAAATAAATCGGCTCAAGTTTGTTTGTGTGTGTCATGTGATAAAAAGAATCTGAAATTTGTTTCTCTTTGACATAAGATTTATGAAACTCATTTCGACAATTTTATTTTAGCTCGCCAGAGGCTCGCTAAAATAAAATTGTCTACACTCGTTTCAAAAATCTTACATCAAAGAGAAACTCATTACAGATCCTCTATATATATGATTATAGTTCTAATCGGATTATTAGCTTAACTTGACAAAGTCAAGATAAGTTGTTGCCATCATGTGTGCGGAAGTCTTTTAGTCTGTTCACAGTTTCCTAGCACAGGCTACACCCCGTAGTTCTTGTCTGATAGTCACAAAATTTCTTATGCAGGTTTGAGGTCATGTCTAGATGAGAACATCCCGTTTTGGTCACAATCGGTCAACTGTGATGGCTGCCTGAGCCCAAAACCCGAAACCATTTTGCACAGTCAATAGGTATATTTATGAAGGGATTTCATTGTAACTTGGTAGGATTCCTCTGAATAATATCTAGATGAGACTGTCCCCTGTTGGTCATGATCTGTAAACCATGATGGTGCCCAAGCCCGAAACCCAAAAAGTTTTAGCACAGTCTACAGGTCATATTTAATATGGAGAGATTTCATTGTAACTTGGTAGGATGACTCCATATGATGTCTAGATGAGAACTTTTCCATTTGGTCGCGGTCTGTCAACCGTGACGACTGCCCGAGCCCAAAACCTGAAAACCTTTAGTACAGTCTACAGGTCGTATTTATGGAGGGTTTTCATTGTACCTTGGCAGGATGACTCCATATAATGTCTAGATGAGAACATTCCCTTCTGGTTGCAATTGGTAAACTGTCACAGCTACAGGGGCCTGAAGCCCAAAAATCTTTAGCACAGTTTACAGGTTGTATTTAGAGAGATTTCATTGTAACTTGGTAGGATGACTCAGTATAATGTCTAGACCGATTGGACAACCTTGCTGGCTACATGGGCACGAAGCCTGAAAACCTTTAGCACAGTCTATAGGCCATATTTATGAAGAGATTTCATTGTAACTTGATAGGATGACTCGTTTTAGAATAATTTCACTGTAACTTGGTAACTTTCGATGACATACATTAACTGTGAGGGCCACATACATTAACTGTGAGAGTCACATTAACCCACCCCTCAATTCTTTAGTACAGTCTACACCTCATATTATTAGTCCCCTACCAGTATCGCCGGAGGGGTCTATAGGTTTGCACTCTGTCCATCCGTCAATCTGTCAGTCACACTTTAGTTTCCCAGACTTTTGTTTGGAAACGCTTCAACCGAATGATTTCATTTTTGGTAACCTACTATAGAACGATAACTTACAGATCAAGTTTGAATTTCCTGCTGATTGTATTATTCTTGTGTGAATTATTGCCCTTGGAAATATGGAAAAGTGCCAAAATATCAGTTTTCCGGACTTTTTTTTGGAAATGCTTCAACGGAATGATTTCATTTTTGGTAAACTACTATAGAACGATGACTTACAGATCAGGTTTGAGTTTCATGCTGATTTCTTTATTCTTGTGTGAGTTATGGCCCTTGGAAATATGGAAAAGTGCCAAAATATCAATTTTCTGGACTTTTTTTGGAAACGCTTCAACGGAATGATTTCATTTTTGGTAACCTACTATAGAACGATGACTTACAGATCAAGTTTCATTTGCACTCTGTCCATCCGTCAGTCTGTCAGTCAGTCTGTCAATCACACTTTAGTTTTCCGGACTTTTTTTGGAAATGCTTCAACCGAATGATTTCATTCTTGGTAACCTGCTATAGAACGATGACTTACAGATCAAGTTTGAGTTTCATGCTGATTGTATTATTCTTGTGTGAGTTATGGCCCTTGGAAATATGGAAAAGGGGCAAAATATCAGTTTTCCGGACTTTTTTTGGAAATGCTTCAACGGAATGATTTCATTCTTGGTAATCTACTATAGAACGATGACTTACAAATCAAGTTTGAGTTTCATGCTGATTGCATTATTTTTGTGTGAGTTATGGCCCTTGGAAATATGGAAAAGCTCCAAAATATCAGTTTTCCAGAATTTTGGGGGAAAGGCTTCAACGGAATTCATGCTGATCACATCTAGGTTATAACATTTGTATAATTATTAATGCTCATTAGTCCAGTAGGGGACATTGTATTGCTTCAGCAATACGTGAGCTTTTGTTTTTATTGAAAACATAACATACAGGGAACATAAATAACATATTCCCAATTATCACAATTCTTGTCTTATTTCATAATCCTCTCATAAACATTGAACATTACCCTTTTCATCAAACACAACACACAGACAAGTTAAGCTACAGTGTCATTGACACTTTCATTTTTGCCAGAATTATGCTCCTTTTTGACTTGGAAAAGCAGACCTAGAATTTTGTCTGGAGATTTTCTCAGATGTTTATGGGTTGATTCCATTGAAACTTTGTTTGTATGTTTACTACTATTGGAACCCATGCACCTGTGATTATAGTTTTAATTGGACTTTTTTGGCCAGAGTTATGTCCTTTTCATCTTAGAATGCCTGAATTTTGTCCAGAGATTTTTCAGATGTCGAGAAGAAATGATTTCGTGCTCCGAAGGCGCGCAGGGACGATATGAGGGACAAGCCCCTTTCGGCCCTCGGTGACTGTAGAAGATTGGTATTGCATGTCTAGGCGTGTCAAAGGAGGAAAAGGAACGAGGAGGTTTAGCCGCGTTTGTTCCTTTTACGGTGTTTTTTCTTTGGAGGTGGTTGTGATGGTGATGTTGATATAGCTTGGATTTCTTGGGCCGCTGTGGTGTGCATCTCTTTAGGACAGTATTTGTAGCTCTCTTCTAGTAATGCTTTAGATCTTTTTAAGAGTTCTTCTGTCGATAAATTGGCTGCATCTTCCAGGTCCAGGTGTTCTGGTAGTAAAGGAAGAGGGGAGTGAGGGGTGTGAGGTGGTGAAAAAGCAACTTCCAGTTCCTCCTCAGTCTCCACTGGACGTTCCTCATCCAACTTTACCAGCTCAGGAGCCGGCAGTTGATTGGGAGTACCAGTGGGACAAGGAGGGGAACTGGTGGCTGCCTCCAGGACCTCCACCCCCTCACTCAACTCTTTCTTCCTGTTCTGGAATGCCTCCAAGCGTGGGGCGTCCCTGCGCTTGGTTGATGGACTCTTCTTCTTCTTCCTCTTCTCAGGGCCTCCGTGCCTCTTCGGGTGAGGACCAGTGGGAGAGGGGATCCTCTCTCCAAAGGTGCTACCTCTCCCCGAAGAGGATGGTGTTTCGTCTTTTTCAGGTTTCTTAACTTGGAATTCCAATTTCAGGTAGACACTCATGCCTACCTCCTGGACAGTTCAGGAGACAGGACATGAGATGCCCAGAGCTGCGATGGTTTTCTCCAATCTATCTGGTAGCTCCATGATAGGTGTGTACACTCTGCAGTCAGAAGTGATCAATCGACGAATGAAATGATTGTCGCACACACGCAGATGTTTATGGATCGATTCCTTAGAAACTTGGTATGGATGTTCACTACCATGGGAACCTGTGCACCTGCAATTATAGTTTGGATTGGACGTTTTTGCCAGAGTTATGCCCCTTTCCATCTTAGAATGCCTGAATTGCCTAGAATTTTGCCCAAAAATTTTCTCAGATATTCATGGGTGGATTCCTTTGAAACTTAGTATGGAAACCTGTGCAGCTGTGACTATAGTTTTGATCAGACTTTTTTTTACAGAGTTATGCCCGTTTTTCATTTTAGAATGCTTGAATTTTGTTCAGAGATTTTCTCAGAAGTTTATGGACCGATTTCTTTGAAACTTGATATGGATGTTCACTACCATGGGAACCTGTGTACCTACAATTAAAGTTTTGAACGGTTGTTATTTTTCCTGTGTTATGCCCCTTATCATCTTAGAATGCCTGACTTTTGTCCAGAGATTTTTTCTGATGTTTATATATCGATTCCTTTGAAACTTGGTATGGATGTTCACTACCATGGGAAACTGTGCACCTGTGATAAAAGTTTTGATTGGACTTTTTTACCACAGTTGTGCCCCTTTTCGTCTTAGAAGAATCATTGCAGCCGGGGGTATGGACAAGCCCATCTGGGACAGTCACATCTCTAGTTTGCACTGGTTTTGCCACTTTCGTCATTAGAGAGTCACTTTCCGGGATGAGGTTCTTTGGGTATATAATTCGAAACATTTAAAGTATGCTCAGCCTCAGGTGTTCAGGTAGGGTTTGAAGATATGCTTTAAGGTTTGGGATTTTTGATACAACTCCTTGTGGCTCCCATGTTGCCACATTTTGACTCCTTGTATCTCCACATTTTTTCATTAGAGACTTAAGTTTTGTAGGGTATCTAGTTCAAAGTGTTTGAAATATGTCCAGGTTATCAGTTAGGGTCCATAGATGTGCATGAAGGTTTGATTTCACCCCATGTGGCTCCAGTGACCCCACCATTGTCATAAAAAACGTTGGCTTCCAGCAAAAGTCTCCTTGGGTGTATACTTAAAAACATTAAGTGTGCATAGATGTGATGTCTGGGGTCTGTTGATATGTATGGATGTTTTGGATTTTTGATTGGACCCCATATGGCTCCTGTGGTCCCGCTTTTGTTCTATTGTTTTCACCAAAAGGCTCCTACGATATATAACTCAAAATGTCTTAACGTATGCTTAGGTGTTCAGATAAGGTCTGTGGATGTGCATAAAGGTTTTGAATTTTTCATTCCAACCAGATATGTCTCCAGTGGTGCCACTTTGTAATTAGTCGCTTGGTTTTTGGCAAACGTCTCCTAGGGTATATATTTCTAAACATTTAAATGAAGCTCGGGTGTTCTGGTTAGGTCAGAAGATGTGCACAGAGACTTCGTAATTTTTCTTCAGTCTCATGTGGCTCCACATGTTGCACTTTTATTAGCACACCTAACTGAAAGTCAGGGTGAGCTTTTTTTATCACTCTTCATCCGTCGTCCGTCCGTCGTCCTGCATGAAGGTGGTGTTTGAGACTCTTTCTTCTAAATCACTGGCCACATTTTAATTAAATTTCATGTAAGTAGTGGTTATATAGGAGCATTTTGATTTTTATGCAAATTAGGTTTTGGCTCATATTGAGCAGAGGGGTGGGGAAAAAATGGCCAACTTTTTTGAAAATCTTCTTCTAGTGAACCACCAGTAGCAGAGACTTGATATGTGGTATACAGAGTCCTTTTGAGGTTTAGAATTAAGTTTGTTCAAGAGAAGTTTGTCCGGCATTATTTGCCTTCGTTATGGGATGGGCAAAAATTTTGACCACGCCTAAAATTTATATTTTCAGAACCGTGAGGTCTATTTGAACCAAATTTGATATGAGATGATAATGGGTCATAAGTAGTTGATTGATGCAAACATTTTTTTTCTCATTGCCCAGTGGGAACCTCGGGAGCTAAAAATAGGAAAAACCTTAAAACTGCCATATCTCCAAAACTACACAGCACAGAGAATTCTTATTTTGTATATAGCTTACTTTTATCCAGTAGAATAGAATGGTTAAAAAAAATTCCTATCGGTTTGATAATAAGGTACTTTTTTCAGGACTTTGAAAAAGTGCTGACTCCAACTTTTTAACACTGTAGGCAATGGGAAAAAGATTAAAAAATCTTCTCCAGATCCAGCAGGCAGAATCTTTTGATATTTGGTATGCAACATTGTGAGGTGGATCTGATTCAAGTTTGTTCAAATCGACCCCCTGGATTCATACTTGGGCTCACTATAGGAGCCCGATTTCAAACTTAGTGCATTTCAGGCAAATTTCTTCAAAAATCTTCTTCTCCAGATATGATATATGATATTTGGTATGCAACATTGTGGGGTGGATCTGATTCAAGTTTGTTCAAATCGGCCCCCTTGGATTCATATTTGGGCTCAGTATAGGAGCCCAAATTTGAACTTAGTGCATTTCAGGCAAATTTCTTTAAAAATCTTCTCAAGATCCAGCAGGCAGAATCGTTTGATATTGGGAATGCAACATGCTTAGGGGGGTGAGATTCAAGTTTGTTCAAGCCAAGTCCCTGGGTTCATATTTGGGCTCACTGTGGTAGCCCGAATTATAACTTAGTTCAAAATGAGGAATTTTATTTAAAAATCTTCTTCTTCAGATCCAGCAGTCCGAATGTTTTGATATTTGGTATGCAGCATCTTTGGGGGGGGGGGGGGGGGGGGGGGGGAGAGATTCAAGTTCCCTAGGTCCATATTTGGGCTCACTGTGGGAGCTTGAATTATAACTCAGTTCAAAATGAGAAATTTTCTTTAAAAATCTTCTTCTTCAGATCCAGCAGTCGGAATGTTTTGATATGTGGTGTGTAGCATCCTTAGGGGTGAGATTCAAGTTTGTTAAAGCCAAGTCCCTGGGTCCATATTTGGGCTCCCTATGGGAGCCCGAATTATAACTTAGTCAATATGAGTAATTTTTCTTTAAAAGTCTTCTTCAGATTCAGCAGTAAGAATGTTTTGATATTTGGCATGCAGCGTCCTTAGGGGGTGAGATTCAAGTTTGTTCAAGCCAAGTCCCTGGGTTCATATTTGGGCTCACTGTGGGAGCCTGAATGATAACTTAGTTCAAAATGAGGAATTTTCTTTAAAAATCTTCTTCTTCAGATCCAGCAGATGAATGCTTTTGATATTTGGTATGCAGCATCCTTAGGGGGGGTAAGATTCAAGTTTGTTCTAGCCATGTCCCTAGTTCCATAAAATTTGTCTCTCATGACTTCATTCCTTTGTAGTGTTGATGAACCATGTCTAACTGAATGTGACCGCAAATACTTCTTTGAATCACTTTGCCCGGTGAGCGATGAAGGCCCCTTGTTTCATGTAGAAATAGACAATTTTTGTCAATCTCTGTCTGTAAATCAGTTACTAGTAGTCAGACTTTAATGAAACCTTACATAGATGTCCCCGTTCAGACACATGTCAAGTTATGCTTGCACATTCCACTCATGAAGTAAATCCCTTTTCTACTGAGGAATATTGTCAGTCCTGACTCCTTTCCATTCCTCAACCTGGCAGCAGTAGGGATATGCCATCATCTCGGTGCAATCTTTTGTTTGCCTATAGATTATGTTGGAAACTCTGTTAATTTTAATGGAAACAAGAAGAATGTTACTAAGGTAACACATGCCCCCCCCCCCCTCCTTCCTTGTGATCTTCACCTTGCAGATGCAGTTGAAACTATTATGCGTGACATTCCTTCTGACTGTCCTTAACATTTGTAAAAAAGTTTAACAATTGTACTATGATTCGTTTCTGAGTTATGGCTGAGACACGAATATTGACCAATTTTGAGTGTGACCTTGAAATGTTACCTTGACCTTGAAGGTACGAACCCGGCTATGGTGTGTGACACATCCTTCCGTGGTCCTTTATAATTGTGTGAAGTTTGATGACTGTGGCCCTAACAGTTTTCGAGTTATTGGCTCGGACACACACGCACAGATGGACACATGCACACTTCAATCACTATATGCCATCCGACTTAAGTCGGGGGGCATAACAACGTTTTGGAACTATTAATCAATACTCTTCACAGCGACAGAATTCTCCATGCTTTACAGACATATTTAGCTTCACTTTATCCAGTAATGGCACTTGTTTTACAAAGTGTTGTGTGATCTTTCAAAAAAGATATAATGGAATAAATGCTCATTTTATCACTGATACAAATATACAAGAAAATGACAAAATTCCAGGGATCTGAAGGCATCTTCAAAAAGCTTATTTTTCACTGGCAAAATGGTTGTTCAATTAGGCCTAAACAATTAAAAATCTGTTTCTCAGGACCTCCCACATTTTCTTTAGGCTGCCCAATAGTCTCTTTTTTTATCCAATGCAAACCCCAAAAAATAAAAATAAAATAATTTATGTCTGATATTCTACCCAAATTAATAAAATTGAAAAATTTCTTCCTTTATTGCAACAAGGCTTTGCAATGCTTTTGCATTGCAAAGCCATGTTGCAATCAAGGGACGAAATACTTCACCACCCATGGTATTTTGTAGATTTTGAGACCAAAAAAACACAAAACTTCATCCACTTTTACAAAAAAATGACCTGAGAAACAGAAGATCTACTTTGCGGTGCCTTAACGGGGTTCAATTCTATACTGAATTAGTTTAAGGACAGTGTGTCCTTCAAAGTTGTATACTGATTTATAGAACAACAAACTTGTATACTTGCATACATATAATCATACAATCATCAAACATTAAACACTTTACAATGACTTCAGGACAACTTTGATCTGCTAATTGCCTATGGACTGAGGTGGGATATAGGAATGGGTTTCATCCATCCATCCATCCATCCATCCATCCATCCATCCATCCATCCATCTGGTCACATGTCCTACTGTCCATTCATCCTTCCCCATTTCTTATCACATTTTAAAGAAAGCTGTTCAAACTATTTTTCCCAAATTTTATATCTAGCGTTTTGGTGATATCACAAATTGAATTGTGAACCAGCTGTGTTCAAGTATTTCTTCAAAAGTTATTTGCCTTGTTAGACTTAGACATTCTTGTCATCACATTACAATCTCTTATTCAATTTGAAAGAAAACTGTTTAAAAAAATTTCAAATCCAAATTCAATGTGTAGCTTCTTTGTGATAGATCATGAATGGGATTGTGAATCAACTGTGTTCAAGTATTTCTTCGAGAGTTATTACCCTTATTGGACTCAAAATTTCTTGCCATTATATTACCATTTCTTGTCATCACATTGAATAAAAATTATTTTGTGAGGCATCAGATATTCATAACAAAATCATTAGACTTCTACATTTTGCACACATTTTTTTACCAAAATTCTCCCAGTTTGGACATTAAATCCATTATTGCATGTTTGTCAGATCACTACAAGGTGGATCAGAATGTAGCGAATTTCCAACTTTTCACTTCATTGAATTTTTCTGTTAGCCACCTATTGTTTCAAGCAGATTGTATATTTGGTTAATAGGTTTCCACTGTATGCTAGCTTATAGAGAGCTGATTATTCTTTCAGATGATTGGAACATCATTGAGAAGCAAGAGAACACTCGAATAGAAATTATATATCAGAATGAGAAAGAGAAAGAATCTGTGAAAAAAGAAATTAATTCTCTTGCTGAAGAAATGGTTCATAAGGTTTGTCTTACTGGTTTGAATACAAAAAAACTGCATATAGGGTGTCTTTAATGGTTTTAAATTCTGTGTAAAAATTGGAAAATTATTCGATATGCTATCAGGAGACATTATTTCTTGATTTTTGGACGAGTTGTGTTTAACAAACGAGACCTATGGTTTGGCGATGGTCTGCACATGGGCGGGCAGGTGTCCACACATCCAGGCATCTGGATGTCCTCACACTGTTATCACAATAACTTGAACATTCTGTGATTTGACTAATATTTGCCATACAGATCTTTCATAATAATATCTCAAGCAAGGTCTAAAACTAGCCTTGTCCGATTTTTCTTTCAGAGGTATAGACCTTACTTAGTCAATTTTTACTAATTTTTAGCTTAACTTGACATAGTCAAGATAAGCTATTGCCATCACGCGTGCGGAAGTCTGTTAGTCTGCGAGTCTGTGACGTCTGTTCACATTTTCCTTTAGCACGGGCTACACCCCGCAGTTCTTGTCTGATCGCCACGAAATTTCATATGCAGGTTTGGGGTCATGTCTAGATGAGAATGTCCCCTTTTGGTCACGATCGGGCAACCGGTATGGCTGCCCGAGCCCAAAACCCGAAAACCATTAGCACAGTCTACAGGTTGTATTTATGAAGGGATTTCATTGTAACTTGGTAGGATGCCTCTGTATAATGCCTAGATGAGAGCATCCCCTTTTGGGCATGATCTATCAACCATGATGGCTGCCCAAGCCCGAAACCCAAAAACTTTTAGCACAGTCTGCAGGTCATGTTTAATGTGGAGGGATTTCATTGTAACTTGGTAGGATGACTCCTTATGATGTCTAGATGAGAATTTCCCCATTTGGGAATGATCTGCCAACCGTGATGACTGCCTGAGCCCAAAACCCGAAAACCTTTAGCACAGTCTACAGGTCATATGTATTGAGGAATTTCATTATAACTTGGTAGGTTGACTTCATATAATGTCTAGATGAAAAAGTCCCCTTTTGGACATGATTGGGCAACTGTGATGGCTACAGGGGCCCGAAGCCTGAAAACCTTTAGCACAGTCTACAGGTCATATTTATGAAGGGATTGTAGCTTGGTAGGATGACTCCAAATAATGTCTAGCTGAGAACGTCCTATTTTGATCGTGATCATTCAGCCTTGATGGGTGTCCGAGCCCAAAAACCTTTAGCATAGGCAAAAGGTCATATTTATGGAAGGATTTCATTGTAACCTGTTAGGTCGACTCCATATAATGCCTAGATGATGACATCCCCTTTGGTCGTGATTGGTCAACTGCGATGGCTACAGGTGCCCAAAAATCTTGAGCACAGTCTACAGGTCATATTTATGAAGGGATTTCATTATAACTTCGTAGGATCACTCAAGATGATGCCCAGATGAGAATGTCTCCTTTTGGTTGCGATCATTCAGCCATAATGGCTGTCCGAACCCAAAGCCTGAATACCTTTAGCACAGTCTGCAGGTTATATTTATGAAGGGATTTCATTGTAACTTGGTAGGTTTGACTTCTTATAATATCTAGATGAGAATGTCCCCTTTTGGACACGATTGGGCAGCTGTGACAGCTACAGGGGCCGCGAAGCCCAAAAACCTTCAGAACAGTCCACAGGTCATAATTATGAAGGGATTTCATTGTAGCTTGGTAGGATGACTCCAATTAATGTCTAGATGAAAACATCCCATTTTGGTCGCGATCATTCAGCATTGATGGCTGCCCGAGCCCAAAAACTTTTAGCATAGTCTGTAGGTCGTATTTATGGAAGGATTTCATTGTAACTTGTTAGGTTGACTCCATAAAATGCCTAGATGGTGACATCCCCTTTTGGTCGTGATTGGTCAGCTGTGATGGCTACAGGTGCCCAAAGCCCAAAAATCTTGAACACAGTCTACAGGTCATATTTATGAAGGGATTTCATTGTAACTTCGTAGGATCACTCCAGGTGATGCCCAGATGAGAATGTCCCCTTTTGGTTGAGATCATTCAACCATGATGGCTCCCCAAGCCCAAAGCCTGAAAACCTTTTGCACAGTCTTCAGGTCATATTTATGAAGGGATTTCATTGTAACTTGGTAGGTTGACTTCATATAATGTCTAGATGAGAACAGCCCCTTTTGGACTCCATTAGGCTACTGTGACAGCTACAGGGGCCTGAAGCCCAAAAACCTTTAGCACAGTCTACAGGTGATATTTATGAAGGGATATCATTGTACCTTGGTAGGATGACTCCAAATAATGTCTAGATGAGAACGTCCCCTTTTGGTCGCGATCATTCAACCTTGATGGCTGCCCGAGCTCAAAACCCCAAAACCTTTAGCATAGTCTGTAGGTCATATTTATGGAAAGATTTCATTGTAACTTGTTAGTTTGACTCCATATAATGCATAGATGGTGACATCCCCTTTTGGTAGTGATTGGTCATCTGTGGTGGCTTCAGGGGCCCGAAGTCCAAAAAACCTTGAGCACAGTCTACAGGTCATATTTATGAAGGGATTTCATTGTAACTTCGTATGATCACTCCAGATGATGCCCAGATGAGATTGTCCCCTTTGGTTGCGATCATTCAACCATGATGGCTGCCCAAGCCCAAAGCCCATAAACCTTTAGCACAGTCCACAGGTCATATTTATGAAGGGATTTCATTGTAACTTGGTAGGTTGACTTCATATAACGTCTCCTTTGGATGCAGTTGGGAAACTGACGGCTACAGGGGCCCGAAAACCTTGAGCACAGTCTACAGGCCATATTTATGAAGGGATGTCAATGTAACATGATAGGATGACTCGTTTTGGAATAATTTCATTGTAACTTGGTAACTTTTGTTGATATACGTTAACTGTGAGGGCCACATACATTATTAACTGTGAGGTCATATTAACCCACCCCTCTGCTCTTTAGTACAGTGTACACCTCATATTGGACCTCTGTTCGAATCCCACCTGCGGTAGCTACGTTGTGCCTTGGGCAAGACACTTCACCCCCATTGCCCATGTGGGGGCACGGTGATGTTGTGTACTAAGGCGTACTGCACGTTGATGGTGCTCTTGTCTTCTATTTATTTATTTATTTATTTATTTATTGGTGTTTAAGGTCACATACTTATGCACAGTGGCTAATCGTGACCGTGACAGTTCTACGGGTGGAGGAAGCCGGAGTACCCGGAGAGAACCACCGAGCAACGATGAGCAGCTGTTAGCTCCCCAATATCGTAACGCTGAACTCTGCACCGCAGCACAGGCAGGGTTAGATTGGTTGAAGACATGCGCACCATCGACGTGCAATACGCCTCAGTACACAGCGTTATCATGCCCCCCTGTAGGCAATCGGGGTGAAGTGTCTTGCCCAAGGACACAACGCGGTTGCCGCAGGTGGGATTCGAACTGAGGACCTCTCGGCTTGCAGCCTGCACCTCTACCAACTGAGCCACCGCACCCCCCCCCCCCCCCCCCTCTTGTCTTCAACCATTGCAAACCTGCTTGTGTGGAGTTGGTATGTTGGTGAGCTGACAGTTGCTCAGTGGTTCTCTCTGGGTACTCCGGCTTCCTCCACCTATAAAAGTGTCACGGTCATGGTTAGCCATTGTGCAGAAATATGTGACCTTAAACCCCAATAAATAAATAAATACACCTCATATTGTTTTTATCAAAAACATAGCATACAGGGAACAGAAAAGGACATATTCTCAATTATCACAATTCTTGTCTTATTTCATAATCCTTTCATAAACATTGAACATTATCCTTTTCATCAAACACAACACACAAGTTAAGCTATAGTGTCATTGACACTTTCATTTGTTGCAGAATTATGGACTTTACTTAGTCAATTTTTATGAATTGTGAGCTCGTTAGTGCACTAACTTGAACAAACATTCAGTGATTTTTTTGATAGTTGCCATACAGGCAGGTCTTTTGCAATAATATCTCAAGGGAGTTCATAAACTGGCCCGGGACAATTTTTCGATACAGAGTTATGTGCCTTAATTAAATAATTTTTATGAATTCTGAACTTGTTAGCATTATTCCATTACAGAGTTATGGGCCTTAATTAAATATATTTTATGAATTATGAACTTGTTAGCATTATAACTTGAACAAACGTTCCAGACAACTGGCAAATGATTGACAACTGGATTATGGACATGAAACACTCTCCGATTGTCACCGCAACTTGATGCCTGCATCTCTGATGTGCATCTCTGATTAGAAGTCAAAAGAGGACCACAAAGTTGCTGTTTCAGAGATTATCCATAATACAGTGGGTCAGATTCAAGTTTGTTTGTTTGTTTGTTTGTTCAAATCGAGTTTCTGGGTTAATATTTGGGCTCTCTATTGGAACCCAAAGTTGAACTTATGCAATATGAGGAAATTTCTCAGATAATCTACTTCAGATCCACCAGTCAGAACCGTTCATATTTGATATGTGACATATCTAGGGCGGTCAGATTCAAGGCTGTTCAAATCGAGTTCCCAGCATAATATTTGAGCTATCTATGGGATCCCAAACTTTAACTTCGTACAGTTAGTGCATTGTGAGGAAATTTCTTTAAAAATCTTCAGATCCACCAGAATCCTTTCATATTTGGTATACATCTCTAGGGAGGTCAGATTCATGTTGTTAAAACGAATCCTTGAGCTAATATGTGGGTTCCCTATGAGAGCCCAAATTTTAACTTAGTGCAATATGAGGGAATATCTTTAAAAAAAATGTTCTTCAGATACACCAGTCAGAATCCTTTCATATTTGGTATACAACATCTCTATATTCAGATTCAAGTGTCTTTAAATCGGGTTCCTGGGCTTTCTATAGGAACCAAAAGTTAACATAGTGATTATGAGGAATATTCTTTAACCCTTTACCTAACATGAAAAGCAGATTAAATTAATTAAACTTAGCACAATATGAGGAGATTTCTTTAAAATCTTCTTTTTCAGATCCACGAGTCAGAATTCTTTCATATTTGGTATATAACATCTCTAGGGGGGTCAATTTCAAGTTCAATTCAAGTCCCAGGTTTAACATTTTTTCTGCTCTCTATGTGAGTGGGGGCGGGGGGGGGGGGGGGGGGGGGGGGCTTGGGGGGAGGAAGGTGAGAATAGGTTCAAGTTTGTTCAAATCCATTCCTCAGTATTTTTCTATAAAATTTACCTTTCAAACTGTTGGTTTCAGTTTTTGCACTGGAAAATTGCTGTTCTAATAACTGGGTTCCTTTGTAATCTATGCTATGGGAGAGAAGCGGGAGTAAACTTACTAATTCTAGTTAAAACTAGATATGACTACATGCTCCTGCTACTTGTGAAAATAGCAAGACCCCAAAACCCCACTCTTATACCAGGATACATGGACACACCAATTGCAAATTACCGTTACTATAGAGACGTTGAATTATCAGCCTCAATATATGTGCAAAATTTCATCACAGTCACATAAAGGGAAGTGTCTTATTTGGGAAGGTGTGATACAGATGTAAGGGACAGAAAACTGCAATTTCCTTGAACTGTACCTCCAAACTGATCAAAGAGCCACAAATTTTAACTTAGTGCAATTTAAGGAAATTTCTTTGAAAATCTTCTTCTTCAGATCCACCAGTTAGAATACTTTCATACCAAATGGAGTACCTGGGTCAATATATGGGCTGTTTAAGGGAGTTCAAATTTTAACTTAGTGCAGAATGAAGAATAATCTTTAAAAATCTTTTTCTTCAGATCCACTAGTCAAAATCTTTTGATATTTGGTATGCAGCCTCCTTGGGGAGGTCAGATATAAGTTTGTTCAAACTGAGTCCATGAGTTAATAATTGGGCTCCCTATTTGATCCCAAATTTTAACTTAGTCCAATATGAGGAACAAGAGCACCACATAGCGGGACAATATACACCCATTTTGTATTTTTGAAGGATTGGGGTAAGGATGGGGATGAGGGTGAAAATTGTTTGGACCAACCCAATATTCAAACTTGACCTGTATTTTGTTGTGATTAAACAACATACCAAGTTCGGAACCAGTCGGAAAACAAATAATAAAAGTTATCATCCGGAAACCAAATATTTGATGCATTCTGTGTCCAACAAGGTCCATAATTCAGTCAAATTTCGAAGTTCGAACTGACCCCATATTTGAACTTGACCTGTCTTTTGTTTTGATTAAACCACATACCAAGTTTAGGAGTCAATCGGAAAAAAAATACTAAAGTTATCATCTGGAAACCAAATGTTGACGAACGGACAGACCGATGGATGGACAAATGGACAGACAGACAGACTGATTCCATAATTCGACGGTTTTTCAACAGGTGTATAAAAAATCAGTTAGACCATACTAAAGTTATAATCTGGAAAACACAAAATGCACAAATTCAAGAGGAATAACTCTGGAAAGGTACATGCGATTTTGGCCGAAAGTGAACTTGAGCTGTGCTTTGTGGTCATAAACAAAATCTGAGAATTTGAAACAAGTCAAGGCAAACTAAAGTTATCATCCGGAAAAATTTAACTCCGCTCAATCCATTACAACTGAAGTTATCGTCCAGAAACGAAATGTGTCCATGGACAGACAGACAGACAGACAGACAGACGGGTGGAGAGACCATTCACATAATACGTCCTGTTTTTTAAACGGGTGTATAAAATCAACATCTGAAAAATTTGGTGTCAAGGCGTTCGGCTTTAAATGAACGGAAACCAATTTTTTTTCACAAATTGTGTTTTCAAAGGACCATAACTCTGCAGCGGATGGACTGAGAAACACCAATATCAAACTTGACCTGTATTTTATTGCTACAAACAACATCTGAAAGTTTGATGTCGATCTGTCAAGGCGTTCAGCTTTAAATGAACGGAAACCAATTTTTTTAGAAAAATTGTGTTTTGAAAGGGCCATATCTCTGCAGCAGATGGACTGAGAAACACCAATATCGAACTTGACCTGTATTTTAATGCTAAAAACAACTTCTGAAAGTTTGATGTCGATCCGTCAAGGCGTTCGACTTTGAATGAACGGAAACCAAATTGCTTATAGACAGACAGACGGACAGACTGACAGACAGACGGACAGACTAAAAACTTAATACGACTGTTTTTGGGCATTATTTCTGTTGTAGCATTCCAATACTAGAAAAAATATGTTGACATAGACTGCAAAGTTTTAAATAATTAAATAACTTATTTCTCTATTGTGCTAACTAGCCATAGATGGTAATTAAATCATTCTTTAAACTACTTTGGGCCATGGGGCCTCTTGTTTCTTTTCAAACTACTCACAATTGTTTACAATTGGCTGTAACGTAAGTGCAAGCCCTACTTCAGAACTAACTCAAGCTTTTAAGAAACTTTTCCAAACAAGCTGGAAAAGTAATAGAGTGCAAAAGCACGGAAAAGGGTCGAGCGAGACCAGCGCTCAAAATTACAGGTACTCTCTCTGCACACCCCTTGCATTTACCGAGCACATGTGCAAAACAACCGTGACGTCAATTCCTTTTATTTCCGCCATTGTACATGAAATTGTACAGGAAATTTTTGTGACATGTGCTATTTTTAACTGTTATCTTTGTTATCTTCGTGAACAACTTATTTGTATGTGCAGGTGGATTGTATCCTTTTCAAGCTTTCAAAATTATTACTATTTAATGCTATTTTTGATAATTTTTGCTTGCTTTTTCACATATAGTCCTGTTTTTCCCCCACGTGTGAACACAACCATTGTTCTGTTTTCCGTCAACGGGATTTCATATTATTTCATTTTCATATTATGCCTAAGACTATTCCTTTTTCCTCTTGCTTGCAGGTGAAACGTGGATGACTCTCATTCCACCTGTGTCACTTGCAACAATTGTACTCAGGCCAAATCATGTGGTATTTGTGGGGTCATAAGTCCAAAAGTCACAGGACTGTTACTATAACCCTTCTCCTAACATGAAAGGTAGACAACACTTGTGAACAAAATTCTTGAATAACTCATTTTTTTTCATTTTTTGCATCAAACACATGTCTTATGACCCCCTCATTGAGCTAAAAGAGCTTGTTCCAATGAGGGGTCATAAGCCATGTTTTTGATACAAAAAAATGAAAAAAATAAGGAAAAAATTGCTGATTTTGTGAATAGCGCTTTCAGTTTTGGCCATTGGTTAAAGGAAATAGACACCTCTGGTTTCAACACCGACAAAAAATTCATTAAACATTTCTCCAGTTTTAGATAATTCTCAGTTCAGTTACTGAGTATGGTATTTGCAGTGGAGCCCAACTTATTTTTTAGCTCACATGGCCCTTAGCTATGGCCCTTACCATCACTTGTAAATGACCGTAAACTTTTCACATTTTCATCTTCTTCTCTAGAACTGCTGAGCAGATGTGAACCAAACTTGGCAGGAATGGTCTTTGGCTGGTTCTCTACAAACAATCCCCATTTTGTTCCTGGATGGATGAAAAACATGGTCTCCAGAGGCTTTCTTTGATTGTAATTGGTAGATTTTTAGCTCACCTGGCCAAAAGAGCCTCAAGAGCTTTTGCCATCACTGGGCATCTGTTGTCTGCCATCTGCATTCGTAAACTTTTTACATTTTCATCTTCTTTTTTGGAACCGCTGAGCAGATGTGAACCAAATTTGGGCAGGAATGGTCTATGGGAGGTCCTCTACAATTGATCCTCATTTTGTTCCTGCCAGAAGAAAAACATGGCTGCCAGAGGTACTTTTTTATTCTGATTGGTTGATTTTAATAATCTTCTCTGAAACTGCAAGGCCAAATGTTTTGACACTTCACATGATTGATGACTAGGACACCCTCTACCAGTGAACCTCATTTAATGTTGTCATCTTCTTCTCTGGTTCTATTGAGCTGTTGTGAACCAAACTTGGCAGGAATGTTCTGTGGGAGGTTCTCTACAAGCGTTCTGAATTTTGTTCCTGTCGGATGAAAAAACATGGCCACCAGAGGCATTCTTTGATATTGATTGGTCAAGTTTTAAAATCTCCTCTGAAGCTACAAGGCCAAATGATTTGACTCACATGCTTCATGACTAGGACACCCTCTATCAACAATCCTCATTTGATGTTCATCAGGTTTTTCAAACATGGCTGCAGTTGTGGCTCATAGTTACTGTGGAAACCCTATGGGAAATCACATTTTCATCTGATCTGAAACTGCTCGACCAGTGGGAACCAAACATGGCACAAATAATGTACGAAAAGTCCTCTGAAAACAATTATCATCCTGTTTTGTTGAGATGAAGGGAGGGGCATGACAGCCAGCTGCATTCTTTGATTCTGATTAGAATAATTGAGGGATATGTAATTCTTCCAGGTTAGCGATTACAGGCTGTTTATAGCCTCTTGTTAAAAATCTCCTCCTCTAAAACTACAAGGCCAAATGTTTTGAAACTTCACATGCTTGATGACTGGGACACCCTCTACCAACAGTCCTCATTTAATGTTGATTGGGTTGCAAATATGGCTGCAATTGTGTCCCATGGTTACCATGGAAACCCCATGGGAAATCACATTTTCGTCTTCTTCTCTGGAACTTCTGAGCCAGTGTAAACCAAACTTGGCAGGAATGGTCTTTTGGAGGTCCTCAACAAATATCCTAATTAGTTTAACTTGACAAAGTCAAGATAAGCTATTGCCATCACGTGTGCGGAAGTCTGTTCATCTGTCCACATTTTCCTTTAGCACAGGCTACACCACGTAGTTCTTGTCTGATTGTCGCGAAATTTCATATGCAGGTTTGGGGTCATGTCTAGATGAGAATATCCCCTTTTGGTCACAATCCGTCAACCGGTGTGGCTGCCCGAGCCCAAAACCCCAAAACCATTAGCACAGTCTACAGGTCGTATTTAGGGATTTCATTGTAACTTGGTAGGATGCCTCTGCATAATGTCTAGATGAGAACGTCCCCTTTTGGTCTTGATCTGTTTACCATGATGGCTGCCCAAGCCCGGAACCCAAAAACTTTTAGCACAGTCTGCAGGTCATATTCAGTATGGAGAGATTTCAATGAAACTTGGTAGGATGACTCCGTATGATGTCTAGATGAGAACTTCCCCATTTGGTCGCGATCTGTCTACCATGATGACTGCCCAAGCCCAAAACCCAAAAACCTTTAGCACAGTCTACAGGTCATATTTATGAAGGGATTTCATTGTAACTTGGTAGGTTGACTTCATATAATGTTGAGATGAGAATGTCCCCTTTTGCACGCGATTGGGTCACTGTGATGGCTACAGGAGCCCGAAGCCCCAAAACATTTAGCACAGTTTACAGGTCATATTTAAGAAGTGATTTTATGGAAGGATTTCATTGTAACTTGTTAGGTTACTCCATATAATGCCTAGATGATGACAACCCCCTTTGGTCATGATTAGTCAGCTGTGATGGCTTCAAGGGCCCAAAACCCAAAAACCTTGAGCACAGTCCACAGGTCATATTTATGAAGGAATTTCATTGTAACTTCATAGGATCACTCCAGATGAAGCCCAGATGACTTTGTCCCCCTTTAGTCGCGATCATTCAACCATGGCTTCCTGAGCCCAAAACCCGAAAAACTTGAGTACAGACTACAGGTCATATTTGTGAAGGGATTTCATTGTAACTTAGTAGAATGACTCAGTATAATGTCATTATATTCATCAAACACAACACTCAGACAAGTTAAGCTACAGTGTCATTGACACTTTCATTTAGTTCACCTGACTGAAAGTCAGGGTGAGCTTTTCTGATCACTTTTTGACCGCCATGAAGGTGGTTTTTGGGTCTTTTTCTCCAAACCCCTGGTCACATTTTAATGAAATTTCACATGAGTAGTGGTTATATAGGGGCGTTTGGGTTTTTCTTCTAATTGGGTTTCTGCTCATATTGAGGAGGGGGTGGGGCCAAAATGCCCCATTTTTAGCTCAACTTTGACGAAGCCAAATTTTAGGTATTGTCCGTCCATCGTGCCGTACACACGGCTCGGGCTAGAGGCCATATTTATGAACCAATCTTCACTAAACATCTTGGGTACCTTTGTTATCACCGTGAGACGAGAACGAATGTTTTGGGGTCCGGTCCGAAATTTAAGACGGCCGCTGGCAGCCATTTTGTACCAAAATTAGATGCAATCAGGTTTTTGCACAGAACTTCCATATGAAAGCTCCGATTTGAATAATTTTTTTGTATGAATGTTTAGTACCATGGGATACATCACATATAATACTGTTTTTTTTTCTCGTGCTTAAATTATGCAAATTAGACTAACTTTGATTTATTTAGTGTTACTTTCAGCACAGCACTTAAGTGCAAATGCCAGTTTGACTTGTGCTAGACGCCGTATTTCTGAACCGATCTTTACGAAACTTCTTGGGTACCTTTGATATCACTGTGGGATGAGAATTAGTGTTTTGGGGTCTGGTCCGAAATTCAAGATGGCCACTGGTGGCCATTTTGAACAAAATTAGGTGCAATCAGATTTTTGTGCAAAACTTCCATATGAAAGCGCTGATTTGAATAATTTTCTGTGTGAATGTTTAGTACGATGGGAAACATCACATATAATACAGGTTTTTTTCTTGTGCCAGTTAGACTAACTTTGATCTATTTAATGTTACTTTCAGCACTATAACTGCAAATGCCAATACGCCTCGGACTAGAGGCCGTATTTATGAACCGATCTTTACGAAACTTTTTGAGCACCTGTATTATCACCTTTGGATGAGAACAAGTGTTTTTGGGTGCAGTCTGAAATTCAAGATGGCTGCCGGCAACCATTTTGTACCAAAATTGGTGCAATCAGTTTTTTATGTGTACCCATACTATGTATGGTACACATAATGCCAGCATCCGGGGTGACCATCCGTCGTTCGTCCATCCTTTGTCCGTCCATCTGTCCATCTGGCATCCGTATTCATTTCTTTGTCATTCGATAACTTGAAAAATATTGCTTGGATTGTCAAGTTATTTTATATTTGTGTTCAGGTTACTGATGTGCCGAGCTGTATAGTTTTTGGTGTAAGTTAGATAATTTGATCCTGAGATATTAACCCTTTTTCCTTCAAATTGAAAATTCCTCCAATCCCTTTGGCATTCGATAACTTGAAAAATATTGCTTGGATTGTCTAGTTACTATATATTTGTGTTCATGTTACTGATTTGCCGAGCTGTATAGTTTTTGGTGTAAATCTGATGATTTAATCCCGAGATATTAACCCTTTATCCTTCAAATTGAAAATTCCTCCAATCTCTTTGGCATTCGATAACTTGAAAAATATTGTTTGGATTGTCAAGTTACTTTATATTTGTGTTCAGGTTACTGATGTGCCAAGCTGTATAGTTTTTGGTGTAAATCTGTTATTTTGATCCTGAGATATTAACCCTTTATCTTTCTCCAATCCCTTTGGCATTCGATAACTTGAAAAATATTGTTTGGATTGTCAAGTTACTTTATATTTGTGTTCAGGTTATTGATGTGCCGAGCTGTATAGTTTTTGGTGTAAATCTGATAATTTAATCCTGAGATATTAACCCTTTATCCTTCAAATTGAAAATTCCTCCAATCCCTTTGGCATTCGATATTTTGAAAAATTTTGCTTGGATTGTTTAGTTACTTTATATTTGTGTTCAGGTTACTGATGTGCCGAGCTGTATAGTTTTTTGGTGTAAATCTGATGATTTGATCCTGAGATATTAACCCTTTATCCTTCAAATTGAAAATTCCTCCAATCCCTTTGGCATTCGATAACTTGAAAAATACTACTTGCATTGTCAAGTTACTTTATATTTGTGTTCAGGTTACTGATATGCCAAGCTGTATAGTTTTTGGTGTAAATCTGTTATTTTGATCCTGAGATATTAACCCTTTATCCTTCAAATTGAAAATTCCTCCAATCCCCTTGGCATTCGATAACTTGAAAAATATTGCTTGGATTGTCAAGTTACTTTATATTTGTGTTCAGGTTACTGATTTGCCGAGCTGTATAGTTTTTGGTGTAAATCTGATAATTTAATCCTGAGATATTAACCCTTTATCCTTCAAATTGAAAATTCCTCCAATCCCTTTCGCATTCGATAACTTGAAAAATATTGCTTGGATTGTCAAGTTACTTTATAATTGTGTTCAGATTACTGATGTGCTGAGCTGTATAGTTTTTGGTGTAAATCTGATAATTTGATCCGGAGATATTAACCCCCTTTATTCTTCAAATTGAAAATTCCTCCAATCCCTTTGGCATGAAATAACTCAAAAAATATCAATCCGATTGTCATGTTACTTTATATATTTATTCAGGTTACTGATGTGCTGTGCTGTATAGTTTTTTTTATGTAAATCTGATAATTTGATCTGGAGATATTAACCCTTTATCCATCAAATTAGTACTCCACCAATCCATTTCTATATGTACCCATACCTTGTATGGTGTACATTATGTCAGCATCCGTGGTGGCCCTCTGTCGTACAGCTTTCTACTAATTGCGCATATGGGTACACATCTGACGATTTCATTGGCCTATTTTTGTACAGAACTTTTGTATGAAAGTTCTGATTTGAATAAATTTCTGTATGAATGTTTAGTAACATGAAATACATCACATATAATACAGGTTTTTTTCTCGTGCAAAAATTATGCAAATTAGATGAACTTTGATTTATTCAGTGCTACTTATACACAGTAAGTGCACATGTCAATACGGCTCGGGCTAGAGTTTGTATTTATGAACCGATCTTCACGAAACTTCTTGGGTACCTTTGTTATCCCCTTGGGATGAGAACCAGTGTTTCTGGGTGCGGTCCAAAATTCAAGATGGCTGCCAGTTGCCATTTTGTACCAAAATTAGATCCAATCAGTTTTTTGTACACAACTTCTATTCGGCTCGGGCTAGAGGTCGTATTTACGAACCAATCTTTACGAAACTTTGTTATTACCGTGGGACGAGAATGAGTGTTTTTGGGTGCGGTCCAAAATTCAAGATGGCCGCCAGCAACCTTTTTGTACCAAAATTAGTGCAATCAGTTTTTTGTGCAGAACTTCTGTATGAAAGTTCTGATTTGAATAAATTATTGTAGGATTGTTTAGTAACATGGAATACATCACATATAATACAGCCTTTTTTCTCGTGCAGAAATTATGCAACAGTTATGCCCCTTTGTTCAGTGCTACTTATATACAGCTAGTGCACATGTCAATAGGGCTCAGGCTAGAGTCTGTATTTACGAAACTTCTTGCGGTATCGTTATCATCTTGTGACAGGAACAAATGTTTTTGGGTGCCTTTGTTATCACTGTGCTATGAGAACAAATATTTTGGGGTTCAGTCAGACCCACTCTGGGACTCAAAGATTTCTTTTCTAGTTTAGCATCTAACTGTCACCCACCTTTACAATACTTTACCTACACATTTGCTACAGGCTACGGTCAGCATTTATGTACATACTGTTACAATACTTTACATGTACCTTTGTTATCAGGTCATTTCCCCATCGATCCCCATCCCGGATGAGCCATGTTGTGTCCTTAGGCAAGACACTTTTTCCCGGTTGCCTACATGTGGGCATGATGATGCCATGTACTAAGACGTACTGCACGTCGATGGTGCACATGTCTTCAACCTCTGTAACCATGCTTAAGCAGAGCTTGAACACAGAATGTTGAGGAACTGACAGTTGCTCGTTGATGCTCGGTTGTTCTCTGGGTTCTCTGGCTTCCTCCACCTGTAAAACTGTCATGGTCACAATTAGCCATTGTTCATAAGTATGTGACCTTAAACACCAATAAATAAATATATAAATAATCATGTATGTCTCCTTCACTGAGCTGTATGACCTACATCAAGGAAGATGTAGACAACACTCTGGTCACCAGAATATGAAAATTATCCAATATTTGTTGTTTGAATATTGATGTAAATTGCATATTTTCGACTGGTAAAATGAATATTCAGTTCTGAAGGCAGAGCACATTGAACACAAGCTTATAAACACTCTTTTCCTAAAATTTTTTTAAAAAATACAGATTGCAACACCTCAAATATTTTATCTTATTAACTATTTGTAGGGAAAAGAAGAAGTAAATGAAGAGGATTTTGACATGGTAACTGGTAAGTGAAGTTTATGGATCAGTCGTTTGACCTGGGAAATATTAATGAGGCAGGAGAGTTTACACTCACACCCACAATGTCTTGTTCAACTGCTTTAGTGGGGACTGTTCTTTCTGTTGTTCTCTGTGACAAACAAAGCCTATCTAAAGCAGGGAAACAAATGACCCTAAAATATTGTTTTCTTTGTTAGGGCTAGAGAAAAATGTTAGGAAATCCTCACGAGAACACTGTTATTCAGGTTCTCAGAATATTGGGAAAGCAAATTTTCCCCCAACACACACACATGCTCAACCCCAACTGCACATTTATTTCCTATATAATTTCGTAGCAGATAAAGGTCTTCTGTTGTCTGTTTGTGTGTTCATAACCCACACCTTTATAATTATAATAAACAAACCATTCAAGAGCAACTCATAAAATTTAAATTTCAGCAAATGGTTATTTTTATGCCTCAGCCACATCTTTTCGGAGATGGCATAAAATGTTACCCTGCCCATCTTTCCATCCCTTCAGACTTACCAGTGCATTTCTCATGGACAGATTGCTTTCAAGTTTCACAGCTTTACTTAAGAAGGTTCATAAGTGATCTGACAGTCGGGGAAAAAGTGTGAAATTACAAAAAAAACAACATTTTCCAGTCCTGGTACAGATATGAAATGTTAGGTTTTCATTGAAAAAGTATGCAATTTTGATTAGTTGGCGTTAAAGATATTCAGTTTATATTGATCCTGGCTGTTTGTGAACAATTATTACTTGTGGACCAACTTGAAACCTATGACACAACGTATGACATACGAGATATGACATACTACATATGACATGCAACATATGAAATAGTGTACCATATGAAACGTTACCAGGAATTCAGTACCATACCTATAGTACCATACTTTATCACTATGGAAACATTAATTGTAGATTAAAGGATACAGCACTGCAGAAAATAACTGCACCATGCATGTACAATATATATTATTGTCTCGCGTCTTAGAAAATACATGAGAATAAATATATGAAAGCCGAGTAAAGTAAAACAGAAAGAGCAAGGCAACAGAATAGAAAATGCGTCATGCTATAAATAAATATTTACCTATCAGCGGCTGCTTTTAAATAACTGAGTAATCCATCGTGCTCGGCAACTTTCATTGAGTCCATGATTTATAAATAACATATAGATTTTGACCATGCTTGGCATTTAATGGCTGAGTCCATGATTATCACAGTTGGAATAATTATCACAGCAAACGCTCACTTGGCAACATGGCCAAAGTCCACATATAAATAAATGACATGTTTAATATGGAAAGGTGAAATGGTGTTCGTCACAGTTTATATAAATAATGGAACGTTGACATGAAGAATAGCATCAATGGTGAAAGACATCTATTGAAATATGTAGTAGAATAATATTATGAAAACGCAGGATGACATGTTGACAGTTGGATTATCTCAGGCCGAATGCGTGGGAAACATCGCCAAAATCTTGGACATCACGTGATCAGTTAATTGTTCGATATTGATTGATCAAGGATCTTTAACCCAATTTTATCACAATATATATATACATTATATACCCCTGTAGGTCTGTTAGCCCTTGGTACTACTAATCGACCTAATGCTTCATCTTATCCTATGACTAGTATAGGTAGTACACAATGTTAGTCCAGGCATTATTGTGGTATGGGTAGGGGTAATTAATGGGCGTCCTGTGTGGTATTGTGAGGTAGTCCTTGTTTAGAAATGTCTATAATATGGCATTCTATCCCCTGTAGGTCCCCATTATTCCTTCATACTACTAATCGTCCTAATGCTTTATGTTATCATTTGTCTGGTATAGGTAGTATGTAATGCTAGTTTGGGCAGTATTGTGGGGTGGGTGAAATGAATGCATAGTATTCTTGTGCGGTATTGTGAGGTAGTCCTTGGTTGTTTAGAACACGTATATAGTACGGGTGTTTTATACCCCTGTAGGTTCCCTGTTAGTTCTTGGTACTACTAATTGACCTAATGCTTCATAATTTCCTTGACTGCTATAGGTAGTATGTAATGCTAGTCCGGGTGGTATTGTGACGAGGGGTGGGGGTAATGCACGATTGTCTAATGCGATAGTATAGGATGTGCAGTTTGTAAACCTGCTGTTTCATTGTTAGTCCTTGGTATCACTATCCCTCTAAGGCAGTGTGCTGGCACACAGATGGTATAGGTAATACATAATACAAGGGCAAGCATTAGAGTGTGTGTGTTTGTAGGGGTGGCTGGGGGGGGGGGGGGGGTGGGGTTAATACATGGTTGTCTAATGTGGTAGTATAGAGTGTACAGTCTATACTCAAGTTAGTCTACTGTTAGTTTATTTTCAACCTACTCACAATTGTTTACAATTGGCTGTAATGTAAGTTGAAGCCCTACTTCGGAACTAACTCAAGCAAAGCATGGTTGTCTAATGTGGTAGTATAGGGTGTACAGTCTATACTCAAGTTAGTCTACTGTTAGTTTCTTTTCAACCTACTTACAATTGTTTACAATTGGCTGTAACGTAAGTGCAAGCCCTACTTCGGAACTAACTCAAGCTTTTAAAAAACTTTTCCAAACAAGCTGGAAAAGTAATAGAGTGCAAAAGCATGAAAAAGGGTCGAGTGAGACCAGTGCTCGAAATTACAGGTACTCTCTCAGCACACCTCTTGCGTTTATCGAGCACATGCGCAACAACCGTGACGTCAATTCCTTTTATTTCCGCCACTGTACTGGTCGGAATTTTTTGTGACTCGTGCTATTTCTTAGCTGTTATCTTCGTGAACAACGTATTTGTATGTGCTATCTTCATTTGATTGTGTGCAAGTGGATTGTATCCTTTTCAAGCTTTCAAAATTTTTACTATTTGATGATATTTTTGATAATTTTTGCTTGCTTTTTCACACATAGTCTTGTTTTTCCCCCACGTGTGAACACAACCATTGTTCTGTTTTCCATCGGCGGGAAGCTTGATTTCATATTTCATTTTCATATTATGTCTAAGACTATTCCTTGTTCCTCTTGCTTGCAGGTGAAACATGTGGACAACTCTCATTCCACATGTGTCACTTGCAACAATTGTACTCAGGCCCAATCATGTGGTATTTGTGGGGTTTGGTCCTCAAAATTTTGGGCTTCTGTTAACAAGGTGGTTTTGTCTAGAGCTAGAACCCCTCGTTCTCGGGGTAAGGGTAGCCGTGCCTTATCAGATATTTCTGTGAGAGCACGTAGTGACTCTGTCACACAGGATGCTGATCTGTCTTTTTCTGTGGTGAGTTCCTCTGCAACTGTTGACGGTGCTAGTGTGGTGATACCTGACGTGGAGACCGTGGTCTCTTTGTCTTCTGATATCACTCTTGAGGCATCTGTTTTCAAAGAGAGCTTCGAGGTCAGCTCGGTGACCCTCTCCGATTTGCCTCCTACGCCGTTGACAGTTGCTGAGGAAATTGTTACTACAGATCCTCTTCTGTATGATGGTGGCTCTTCCATCTCCTCTGGGGATGGTATACAGTCTCGGGTCTCGGAGGGTGGGGGGGGGGGGTTTGCTCTTAGTCATTTGAGCCTTTCGGTCACTTCGGCAGTGATTTCTCGCCCCTCAAATGAATCGTTTATTGTTCCTCCTTCCCCTGCTAGTGTGCTGACTAGCAGGATGGGGTTGGGACTTTGGAATCCAGGGCCTGCTGTTCGGCAGAGGTCAGTGACAGCTCCGGTTAGTTGTCACTCTTGTAACCTTCCTCCGGTGATTCCTCACTGTTCCGAGTCTGGATGTCGATCGATGCTTGCCGTCGGTCTCAGAGGATGGGCAGTTGGGGCCTTCTGCCGCACAGAGGCCAATGGCAGGATCATGTCATTCTTGGGACAATCCTCCGGTGTCTTCTTACTGTGTTCCAGGTCCAGCTACCAATCAACGTACGGCATTGGTCTCTTTAGAGGATTTGCAGGCAGGACCTTCTGTTCCGCAGTGTTCAGTGATTGCCCCTGGGCGTCACAATCGGGACTATCCTCCGGTGTCTTCTCACCATCTCCCTATTCTGTCTGCCGATCAACGTTCGTCGGCGGTTCCTTATGAGGATTTGGGTTCTTCTACCAGAAGGGTCCATTGGGAGGACACTCCATCGGGCATTGCTGCTGCGACGGATACTCAGGGTGACCTGCGTCAGGGCATTTTGGCACTCACCCAGTTGCTTTCTAGCAATCCTCAAGTTGGCCTCCCTGTGCCCCCTGAGGCACAACCTCCTTTGGTCGGTCGCCGAGATGTCTCGCCTGGCCCCTTGGATACTGCGCAGTATTCACAGGAGATTTCTCCTGGTAAGCCCGAGTTGGGCTACGTCTCCTCTCCAACAGAGGATGACGATTTTCTTGAAGGTGATGGCCCCCTCTCGTCAGTCTTCTGTGACCGTCCGGCCGCGGTCCTCTGTGGAGCGCCGTAACCCTGTTGAGTCTTCTAGCTCTGGGGCTTTGCATCCTCTGCAATCGGCTCAGGTTGTTGAGTCCTTCCAGGGCTTATACCCCAAAATGCGTTCTAAGGCCCTCAAGGGTTCTTTCTTTTCTAGAGCTGATGCCTTTCTGTCTCCATCGTGGTTTCGCGTTTACGATTCCGTCTGTCCACTAGTCTTCCAAGGGATGACTACTGTGGATGAGGTTTCTTCTTCCCTCAGGTTAACTAAGCCTAAGTCGGCAGTTCTCCCGATGTCGGTAGTTGAATATATGGTGGGCCTGTCCCGAGAGATGCTGGGTATGTTATCTCTCGCGGACCATGTCGGCTGAATATTTTCCACCAGTGGAGTTTGATGATGCTCAGGCACCTTTTTGCATTTTGTCACAGGCTCTCATGAACTTGACACATGCGGCTAATTTGGGGCTGGCCCACCGGGATGCGGTGTTGGATTCTTCTCCATCCCTTCCTTCTGAGCAGCGGGCTGTTTTGAGGTCTGCCTCTTTGGTTGGACCTCAGTTGTTCCATGGAAGCTGTCCGTGGAGAGGTTCTTCGTCGTTCGAAGGACCAGCTTTTGCTACGACAGCTGGACCAACCTGTTGCTGCGGGTGGTGGTCATTCCAGGCCTGCCAAGCATCCTGCTGTGTCTGCTTCATCGGCTACGCCTTCGGCTCCGTCTGCTCCTTCTGCTCAGAAGAAGTGACAACGTGGCCAGGCTCGCTGGCAGCCTCAGGCAGGAAAGTCTCAGGACTATGTCACTTCCCAAGGCGGTGCTTTCTCCTCACGGGGGTCTCGTCGTGGCCGCAAGTGAAGGTCCTCATCTCGATTCGCCTCCAGTCGGGGGAAGGCTGTCTCTGTTTTATGACCGTTGGACAGAGATAACATCAGACACTCGGGTCCTCGACATCATACAATCTGGTCTGCGACTGTCCTTCCATCGGCACCCCAGTTTATCTCGGGTGCCCCTCCCGACTCAGGTCCCTTCCGATTCTCTGCGTTGGGACCTTCTGGTGCAGGAGATTGACAATCTCCTCTCCAAAGGGGTGATCGAGGTGGTCAGGAACGCCCTTTCACCGGGGTTTTACTCAAGACTTTTCTAGGTGCCGAAAAAAACCGGCCAATTTCGTCCTGTCATCGATCTGAGTATCCTGAACGAGTACATTATAGCACCTCGTTTCAGTATGGAGACTTTCCGATCGGTTCGACTTTCAGTTCATCAGGGCGATTTTGCTGCCAGTATTGACCTGAAGGATGCCTATTTCCATGTACCCATTCATCTGGCGTCACGGAAATACCTTCGGTTCTCGTTTCGGGATCGAGTCTATCAATTCAGAGCTCTCCCGTTCGGTTTGAACCTGGCTCCTTGGGCCTTCACCCGACTGATGTCACATGTGCTTGCTTTCCACCGTACTCAATTGGCTGTGACTTCGTCAGCCTACCTGGACGACATCCTCCAACGGCACCATGATGCTGCTGTTCTGGAGTCAGATGTCCAGTTTCTTTGCCTACTAGCATCACTGGGTTTCAGAGTCAATCGCGAGAAGTCGGTTCTCCGTCCTTCTTAGCAATTTCGTCATTTGTGGATGGATTTCGACACTCTTCGCAATGTGGTGTCGGTCCCCAATGCTCGGGTGACGATTCTTTCCGCCTTGACTCGGAACCTGCTTCAATTCTTCCTTGGTCTCGGCCAGGACTTTCCTTCGGATGCTGGGCCTTTGCGGTTCGGTGACAGACTCATTCCGCTCAGTCGCTTGTTTGTCCGACCTCTCCAACACTTCCTGTTGGATCATTGGCGTCCGAATGTAGATCCGTGGACCTGGAACTTCCTATTCCTCGGTCCCTGCTTTGTCACCTCCACCCTTGGGCTGATGTTCCCTGGCTGACACAGGGTGTTACGTTGGATCTTCCTTTAGCCGATCGCATCCTTACTGCAGATGCCAGCGATCGGGGCTGGGGTGCGACGTTGGATCCTCTTGGTCTTTCCACTCATGGCAAGTGGAACAGCGAGCAGGTGGGCCTTCTTCTCAACATGAAGGAGCTCCTTGCTCTTCTGTTGAGTTTTCGGCTTTGGATTCCTCACCTGACTGACCATATTGACCTACTTCTTTCGGACAATTCGACAGTAGTGGCCTACAAACGGAATCAAGGAGGCACACATTCGATTCCCATGTATCGGCTATCTGGGGATCTTCTGTTGGCACGGGATGTAAACGCTCGGGTGTCCATTTGACACAGTCCCGGGTGTCTCAACGTCCTAGCAGACTCCCTGTCCCGATGCGACAGTGTCCTTCCAACCGAATGGATGCTACATCGGTCGATGTTTCAGGCAATTTGTGAGCGGTGGGGACGTCCTCTGGTTGACCTTTTCGCCACTCGCTGGAATCATCAGTCTCCTCTTGTCCAGATCCTCTGGCATTTGCGTTAGATGCTCTGTTTCTGGACTGGACAGGTTGGATCGGCTATGCCTTCCCTCCTGCACCGATTCTTCCTCAAGTATTAGCGAAGATTCGTGCTTGCAGTTGCAGGATCATTCTGATCGCACTTCTGTCGCCACAGAGGGTGTGGATCAATCTGCTGCTGCCTCTGTTGGCAGATCAGCCGATTCGTCTACCTCTACGTCGCGATCTTCTTTTCCAGGGTCATCCCAGGAAGTATCACAACATCCTGGCGAGCCTGTTCCTTCATGCCTGTCTTTTATCAGGTCCTGTCTCCGACGTAGAGGTTTTTCGAGACGGATCAGTGGAGTGCATTTCAGCATCGCGGCGACATTCCACTGGTATGACTTATGCTGCGAAGTGGAAGATTTTCTGCCACTGGTGTACAGATCACAATGTGGATTACCGTGATCCGTCAATCGCTCAAATTGCGTATTTTCTGGTATACCTTTTTGACTCCAAAGGCCTTCAGCCTATTTCGATTAAGCTCTATCGGTCCATGCTGTCTGATATTTTCTCTTATGTGGGAAAGCGGTGCATCGGTCGTAATCTTTTTCTCTCCAAACTCATTCGGCACTTTTCTTTGAAGAGGCCTTGAGTTTTGCGTCTTACACCCAAGTGGAACTTGGCATGGGTGTTGCACTGTTTGGAGGGGGTGCCATTCGAGCCTTTATCTGAGACCGATATGCATTTTCTCACCTATAAGACGGTTTTCCTTCTAGCGTGTGCTTCTGCTCGACGAGTCACTGAGCTAAATGCACTATCTGTTGATTCTGCTTTCTTCGGAAATGAGGCTAACAGTGTCACCTTCACTACTAATTGCACTTTTCTGGCTAAGAATCAACTTCCTGATTCAGTACCTCCTCCCATCTGCCTTCAGGCTCTCCCTGCTGTCGATGGTCGGAGACCTCTTCTTTATCCTGTTTGTGCGATCAAGACTTACATTAATTGCACTCAGTTCATTAGGAGGGGTCGGAAGAGATTCTTTCTGTCTCTCATTCCTAAGAGGCAGTCTATCTCTTCCCATTCTGTTTCCATGTGGATCTGTCTTGCAATCAAGCTGGCTTATTCCCGCTTGTCTGCTTCGGATCTTGTTTCGAACTGGTTTAATGCTCATGAGGTTCATGCCATTTCTACATCCTGGGTGAACTCCAATTCTGTTTCGCTCCGGGATGTTATGAATGTGGCTTACTGGAGGAATGCTTCTACCTTCTCCTCCTTTTATCTCCGCCACCTACAGCAGCAATCTGAGGACCTTTATTCTTTAGGCCCTCTCATTGTGGCTCAGGCTGTTGTGCACCCTCGTTAAAATTGTTTTTATCGGGTTTGTGCTTCGCTCAGCCTTGTTCTTTTCAGGTGCCTTCTCTCTATCTTCATTACAGGTTTCGCTATTGTTCTCTGCCCTCCTTGCTTTTTTTTCTGCTGCTCTTGTTGGTATTGGTTATGTGATTCACCTCCTATTGTTTATTCAGCCAATTGTAAACAATTGTGAATAGATTGAAAAGAAATTAATATTTTTTAGTAAATTTTGTTTCTTAACATACCTACCACAATTGTTTACCGGAGGCCCACCCTCCTTGGGGATATCTTTGATATCGATGCCTCCCTGCTAAATCACAAACTTTTCGTTGGCGGAAATATGTAATTGACGTCACGGTTGTTGCGCATGCACTCGGTAAATGCAAGAGGTGTGCAGAGAGAGTACCTGTAATTTCGAGTGCTGGTCTCGCTCGAACCTTTTTCGTTACTTTTCCAGCTTGTTTGGAAAAGTTTCTTAAAAGCTTGAGTTAGTTCCGAAGTAGGGCTTTCACTTACGTTACAGCCAATTGTAAATTGTAAACAATTGTGGTAGGTATGTTAAGAAACAAAATTTACTAAAAATTTTTAATATTTGGTACTACTAATCCACTGAATTTATTTTACCATCAGGAGGTTGTATAGGTAGTTTGTAATGGCAGGCTATGCATTATTACGTGGTAAGTTCAAAATGGTAGCAAGGGATGTACAGTCTGTATTCCATAGGTCTACTGTTACCCCTCAGTACTACAAAACCACCCAAATGGTTTGAACTATCCTGTGGGCAGTACAGAATGCTAGTTCATGCAGTGTTGTGTCATGTATGCTTGGTGTTCAGTCTCGTAGTGAAGTATGGATGGTATTTTGACATTCTAAGACTTGCCGAGGATAGAGGCCTTGAACTGAGATTGTTAGCAAGCCTGTAGTAATGTTACAAGTCAGTAGTAAAGGGCCAAGGCTGCACAGCTGGTAGAACACTAGAATAATGCTGAATACAGTAGAGGCTAATCATAGGATAGTTAGTTGGAGACATGGAAGCTGATGGTAAGACCACCTGAAGCTGTTTTGGAGCTTGGACTCTCACTTATGGAATCCCACTAAGATAATCTGTTTGAGGGAAACATTGTAATATGCGTATGTGATGCAAGGATTTGTGTTCATACATTGTGCATGCTCACATAAGTGCTCGGTACCACCAACAAACTGTTTCTTGTATGTACAGTACCCTAGCGTGCACTAGGTCAAGGGATTGCAAAGCCCAATACAGGCTTGGAAGAATGGAGCAATTGGTTGTGCCTGTTGAAGACCAACATCTGTCCAATGGTCAACTTCTTCCGTAGTCACCCAATACTATAGTCTTCTACCACCCTTACAGCTTTGTACCATTATTATTGACTTGTAGCGCTACTTCATACTTCCTAGCTATGTCTGACTCTGTCTTGACTCTGCCCTCAGTTAGTTCTTTTACAGGTGCTACTAGGTTGCTTCATTTATAAGCCTGTATTGGTCTTTACATTCCCTTGACCTATTGCAGGCTAGGGTAGCATACATATAAGAAATAGTCTGTTGGTGGTACTGAGATGTGCTTATGTGCTAATGCACAATGTGCACACAACACTTGCATCACATAGGTACATACAGTGAAAAGGGGATTCTATAGGCATAGACAGACTAAAGAACGGCTTCCACAGAGTGTAGAACTGGTGGTTGATGGGATGTGCTAGTGCACAATGTGTCACAGTTTATGCACATCACATGCTGCACATAGACACAAGCTAAATGTGCCAATATGTGCATATGTGCTGATGCACAAGGTGTGCACAACACAGGCATCACACAGGCACATACAACGAAAAAGGGATTCTGTAACAATGGACGTTATCCACAAAAGGGATTCTCTTAGTGGGATTCCATAAGTGGAATTCCAAGCTCCAAAACTGCTCCTGGTGGTCTTACGATTGGCTTCCACCATATCTTTGACTACCTGTCCTATGATGAGCCTCTGTTGTATTCACCATTACTTTAGTGTTCTACCAGCCTTGCATCCTCGTACCATTAGACCATCCATACTGTACTACAAGACCAAAAACCAACAATACACCACACAACACTGCAAGTCCTAGCATTCCAAACTACCCATGGGATAGCACACATCAGTATGACCATTGGGTAGTTTTGTAGTACTAAAGGGAAAAAGTAGTCCTATGGAGTACAGACCGCACATCATATACTATCATTCTAAACTTACCTTGTAATACTGCATTGCCTTGCATTATGTATGTCCTGTACCAGACTATACCAACCTCAGTGGTAAAATACATTCACTGGGCTAGTAGTATCAAATACTAAGAGTAGACCAACTGGGGTACAGACTGTACACCCTATACTTCCGCACTAAACAACTATAAATTAGCCCCAACCCCAGTCACAATATCGCCTAGCCTCATGCACTATAATGTACTACCCATACCAGTCATAGGATAATATGAAGATTAGGTCAATTAGTAGTACCAAGGACTAACAGGGGACCTACAGAGGTATATAACATCCATACAATACTAGCATTCTAAACAAAGGACTAACTCGCAATACTCCACAAGACGACCATGCATTACTCCCACCCAACCCACAATATTACCTGGACTAGCATTACATATTACCTATACCAGTCATAGAAAAATATGAAGCATCAGATTGATTAGTAGTACGAAGGTTTAACAGATGACTAGCAGGGGTTTATACAGTAGAACCTGTTTTGAGAGACCACCCCTTTTGCCAAGCAAAAGTGGTCTCTCAAGACAAGTGGTCTCTCATTAGAGGTTTGAGGTTTTCGCTAGTCAGTGAATGACCAACCAGAGAATGTTTGTTGCAGAAATGGAGAAAATTGATATTTTTCCACTATACCAATGGCCCAGACTAGCTGGTGCAACCCAATTTATTACCAGGGCCAAACACAAATTTTGAATCCCCTAAACCCCCAAAATTTGCCAAAAAACTTAAAAACGAGAAGACCAGTATGGTCCTCCATACTTTTGTGCAATGCGCAACTTGTTGTCAACGACAACAATAGGCTACCACCATCATGTCATTCTGTTGTTTGGCCCATGTCAGATCAACACACATCCTGACTTTTGTGCTATAAAATCCAAAAGTATAATGTAGCCAGGCACGATTTTGAAGTGGAATGGTGGAATAATTGCAGCAGAATCTAGCTGAATATGGACATTGAGTTTTTGAACCTTCAGGGCTATAACTTTATTGAAATTAAATAATATTTCTTGTTTTTCCCGTTTTTGGGATATGCACCTGATTTGTTCATTTTTTTGTTTATCATTATGTGTGTGTTCAATGTTCACCTTTTTCCCCTTGAATCCTCTCATTAGATTTTTAAGAACTATTTGCCGTTTGCAAATTTGTTATTAATTAAAATTCTTCTTAAAAATCTTAGATAATTTACGGAATGTGGATTATTCGTACCCCCTTTGTCGCGTAATGGTTATTTTTGACATAGTCGGGCGTGTCTGTTTGCCATTACCCTTCTCTATGGGGAATCTTCTGGGGAAGTTTCTCTATTGTTAAGGGTATTCTTGGGATACCGGTTGTCTGACCTGGGCCTTTGTTGTGCCTGTTTTGGACTTGGTTACCGGCTCCTATTCAGTTTAAAATTTTTGCCTCGGACGTATGTGTATTATGAAGTCCTCATGTTCGAAATGTAAGAGGAAGAAGTCCTCTCTTGATTATCATTCATTATGTTTGGCTTGCACTCGTTGCTCGAAAGATGGTACCTGTGCAACTTGCTGGTCTTGGGATTCCAAGCGATGGAATTCCCTCTCAACTTATGTATGTGTTGGCGAAGCACCGATTTCGGTGCTTTCGCCTAAGGTAACTAATCAAATTTAGTTTCCATTTCAGAGGAACAAGAACATGGTATTGGTTATGGTATAACATCAAGTTCTGTGCTGCCGTCGTCTTCAGATACAGAGCATGTTGACTTACGAGGTATCGCAGAATACTCGTTACCTCGGGCAAGCAGATGGTCAACAAGCTCGACCTGTGTAACGGAGCCTTTAATTTAGTGCTTCCGTACCGGGAAAATCTGTAGCGGTCCAGGATACGGAGGATGGAAGGCAGTTCTCTGTTAAGACGACGGCAAATAGGGGAAGAGGCCAGTCAAATTGAAAGGTGCATCAGTAGTGAAGCATTCTTCTGTTTTGGGGACAAAACAGAAAGATTCGACTTTCATTGCCAGTTCCGCTGGTAGTCCGGTAGAAAATGCTTCGGAACCAGTTGTTTCTGATGTACCTTTCTCTGCTAGTGCGGCTGGCAGTAATTTTGATATAAGAGCCTCTTCTTCATCCGTTTCCAGGACTCAGCACAGTA
Organism: Pictodentalium vernedei; assembly: GCA_031216915.1. Taxonomy (NCBI): domain Eukaryota; kingdom Metazoa; phylum Mollusca; class Scaphopoda; order Dentaliida; family Dentaliidae; genus Pictodentalium; species Pictodentalium vernedei. The sequence continues at coordinate 271,299,490 of CM062295.1, forward strand.
GACTGCATGCTAGTCGGCAAGATCCAGAGGTAGAGAGTCAGAGCCAGGAACTGGCTCTCTCTAAGGCTAGCATTTCAAGGCAAATGTCTTTTTCTAAAAGACGGACACAGGGCTCTGTGTCAGATCACCTTCTGGAGCCAAAAGGCATAGACCGGGGGTGAACATAGCCTCGAATACGGAATTGCTGGAGCAAATTACCCAGCTAATTGCAGACTTCCAGCAGCATAATATGCGGCCGTCATCGATCTCCGATTTGGATGATTCAGACGGTGCTGGATTGGCAGAAAGAAGGGTTTCCTCAATAATCAGTATGCCGATAATAGACCAGACCAGGAACCTCTAGCTGGTAGTGTTAGGGAGTTTGATGAAGACGAGACTGACACTACATCTTTGGCTGAGCAACATACGAAAACTATGAGGTTCCTGCAGGATTTTTCACCTGAATTAATTCCTTCTGGTCGAGTTCTGCGCCTTCTCGAGCCAAGCACCTGTCTTTTTTGCACAGGGAGGTCATTAAGTCGAAGGAAAGTATCCTTCTGTATCCGTCTCAATCAGTCCAAGTGTTAGATGCGTTTGATTGTTGTGACGAAGCTATTGCTGACCTGGCTCAGGCTAGAAAAGTTCTTTCCTTTCGGAAATGAAGCTTGACCTACAGTTTAGAGGCAATACCTTCTTAAATACGGTAGGCGAGAATAAGATTCCAAGAGCTCCTTTGCAATTGGATGACGGAGCTAGGGACTTAGGTATGTCTCTTCCGTCATCGTGTAGCATTAGTTCTTTTGTTATAGTCACTTGCATTGAATCTAGCAGAAGTATTTTGGACGCTGTCATATGCAGATCATATTTGCAGGGCATTGGCCGGCAATTTGGAATCTGAGAGCTTACAGGAATTGTTATCTCCTTTGAGAGTGCTCTCTCGCGTCATGTATACATCATCCCACTCTGCTCTTTCAGTAGCGAATTTAGTGTTGGACAGGCGCGATGCTGCCCTTAAATCTACGTCATTTATTGACGACAGTGTTAAGAGCTCTTTAAGGACCGCTTCCGTTTCGGGCTCTTCATTATTCAATGATCAGTTAAAAGCTGTATGTGAAGATGCTTCTAAGAAAGCTACGTGTCAGCTTTTGTTGCACTCAGCTTCGCAACTCAGCCTTCCACAAGTGGTACTCTTCGGAGAAGTAAATTTTTCTCCAAGAGAGACTCGGCCCATGCTGCTTTTAAAGCTAATCGTGGTCGCGGTGGCTCGAAACAGGGGAGCGATTTCAAAGGGGATGACGCAGTCGGAAAATAACGAAACGCGTAACCCCACACCAATGTCACAGAGGGGTGCGAGAGCTTCACGTGGTTTCTTGTATACGCCTCGTAAGTCCTACAATTGAAGATTTCGAGCTCTGTTCTTCAGTTGGCGGAAGGCTTTCAGTATTCGCAAGCAACTGGAACAAATAACTCAGGATTTTTGGGTTCGAGACGTTGTAAAAATGGTCTACGTCTTTCGTTCCGGAGAAAACCTCCATTAACGCGGATTCCGCGTTTTGTGAACCTTTCACAAAATATAACAAGAGAGAGGCTTTGATTTCAGCAGTAGACTCTCTCCTACAAGGAGGCAGTAGAGGCCGTAGAGAATCCAAATTCAAGGGATTCTACAGGCATCTTTCTTCTTGTGCCAAAGCCAGACGGCTTGTACAGACCGGTCATCAATCTCAATTGGATAACAAGCTAATAATTGCTCCAAATTGTAAATGAGTCAATTCGATCGGTGAGAGGCATCATCCGAGTGAACGATTACGCCGCAAGTATAGACTTCTGTTTCGCGGTTCAAGGAGAAGTATACCAGTTCAGAGCAATGTGTTTTGGCTTGAACCCTGCTCCGTGGGCGTTCACTCGGGTGGTGAATGCGGTGATGAGCCATTTTAGAGCTCACTCGCCTTCAATGACGTCAGCATATTTGGACGACATTCTTCAAAGGTACGAAAATTTTCATGCTCTTCAAAGCGACGTTCAGAGTCTGCTATTGCTGCTACGACGCCTACTAGTAGTAGGTTTTATATAATCATTGTCGACAAGTCAGATTTAATACTGACGAGGTCGTTTTGTTCATCTGGAATGAGTTTCGATACTCTCAACAATCGGGTCTGTTTGCCGGTTGCAAGAGCAAAATTAGTTTCTATTTACGCAAATATTGCATAAACGCACAAGTCGTTTCTGCAAGAGAGTTTATATGGCTGTTTCGACTTTGTGGCGCAGCCGCGTAGTTAATTCCGCTAGGTCGCTTGCGCACTCGTCCACTTCAAATTTATCTAATTCAAAATTGGAGCGTAAAACGTCAGTTGTTGGACAGTCCGATTGTTTTAACACAGTCAGTAAAACATCTTCAAATTTGGGCGGATATCCAGTGGTTTTCCCAGGGAATTCCGCTTCAGATTCAGGAGCCGTCATTCATATCATAACGGACGCCAGTCAGGAGGGTTGGAGTGCTTCTCTGATTCCGGGCGATCAAGTATGTTACGGCTTTTGGGAGAGTCGGTTTCTTGGGTCCCATAAGGGCCATATTAACTACAAAGAAATGAGGGCATTTTGGTTGGCTCTAAAATCATTGGCTCAGTCGAGTAATAAACTCACGTGTTCAAATTCTGTTGTACAATTCAACAGTAGTAGCCGATATTCGGAATCAGGGAGGTACTCATTCCGTCCAGCTGTTGAATCTCACTGAAAAGATTCTTCTTTTCTTTCAAAAGAATCAGATTCTGATATCGATTTGTCATTTTCCAGGTCCTCTCAATGTAACAGCAGACTCTCTATCGAGAAAGGATCGTCTGCGACCTTCAGTATGGATGTTGAAAAATCTGTCTTCATTCAGATTTGCTTCCAGTGGGAACATCCAATGATCGATCTTTTTGCCACGAGTCTGAACAATCAGTTATAGACTTTTGTGTCTCCATGCCTGGACCCTCAAGCTTGTGCAGTAGACGCTCTGTCAATTTCATGGAACGGGATAATAGGGTATGCTTACCCCCCAGCTCCCCTCATTCAACAGATCTTGCTAAAGACAAAACACTCTTCTTGCAAGATTCTACTGGTTGCAAGTCTGTCGGCTCACAGACAGTGGATAATTCTTCTCCGGGAACTTCTTTGGGACCTTCCACGGAAGTTACCACTTCTCCGGGATCTTCTGACACAGGGAAAACTCTGTCGGCTTCCTGCATGATAACAGTTTTCCAGACAAGCAATGGACGCAATTTCTAACTGTAGGAGGACCTCCTCTTCGTTAATTAGGACGTGAAGTGGAAGTTTTTTGTTCGTCGGTGTGAATCACAGTTGATTGATTTTTTTAACTCAACTATTCCTCAATTAGCTAACTTTTTTATTTATCTTTTTGATGAAGTTACACTACAGCCAGTCACTATTAAGGGCTATAGGTCTATGCTCTCTGACACCTATGCACACCAAGGGAAATTAAACATTGGGTCAGATGTATCTATAAATACTTAATGAGGAATTTTTCTGTGAATAGACCTCGTACCTTGAGACTAGTCCCTCAGTGGAATTTAGCTGGGATTCTTCTGAAACTTCAGAAAGCACCTTTTGAACCGTTAAATACTGTTGAGTTTAAATTTCTTACTTATTACACAGTTTTTCTTTTAGCGTTTTGCATCAGCTAGAAGAGTTACTGAGCTTCATGCTTTGTCTGTTGAAGACTCTCATTATCGTAGTGTTGGTAATTCTATTACTCACACTACGAAAGTGGGATTCTTAGCTAAGAATCAGGTTCCGTACAAACGGCCTAGACCTATTCTTATTAAAGCATTACCGTCTTCAGATGGTCAGAGGCCTTTGCTGTGTCCAGTAAGAGCGCTTAAGATTTATAAGGAGCGTTCTAGTTTTATTAGAAGAGGTAGGAAAAGGTTATTTCTTTCTCTTCTTAACAGAAATGATATTTCTGTTCATTCAATATCTAGATGGATTCAGTTAGCTATTCGGTCAGCTTATAATGCTTTGTCTGTGAATCAGAGAATAGCTTATAAGATTTAGCTCACAAAGTTAGAGCTTTAGCTTCTTCTTGGGCTTATGCTAGTAGTACTTCTTTGAAGGTTTTGATGCAAGCTGCTTATTGGACACAACAGATGACGTCTACCAAATTTTATCTTCGAGATTTAGAATAAATTTCTGATGTTCTCAATTTTTAGGACTGTTATCGGCAGCCCAGAAGGTCGCCCATTCTAATTAGGACTTTCATTCAATCTTCTGTTTGATCTGCTCTAGCACTGTCTCCAGTCTGCTCCCTTCTTCATTTTGAAGTGTACATGTAGTTACTTTCAAAACAAGGGGAAGGGGGGGGGGGGGTGGGGTGGTATTTCCAAATAGTCATCTGGCTTTAAAGTGGAAACATGGTCATACCTCCTTGAGTGATAGTATCCTGGGGTCGGGCTATGGTAGTTTTAATGTGTAGCTAGATATGAAGTAATTTTAAATGTATTATATGCTTTTAATGTGTAGCTCAATGTGAAGCGTTATTGTCTATGTCATGTGTCAAGACGAGCTTTTCTATCCAATACTCGGACATTTTTAATGATTTATAAAGAGTCTCATTTCTCTGGACTTCTTTATATTTTGGCTTCCTTTATCAAATTAGCATAATGGGTTATGCTTGGCCTTAAATAGAGTTACACCTATATTTTCATTGTTTTTCTGAAATAGGAGCAATGAATATTAAGTACTAGGCCTGCCTGCCTGTTTACTATTCTCAGCTAGTCTGGGCCATTGGTATAGTGGAAAAATATGAAAAATTTATACCAATTTTAATATTTTTAATACTTACCAATGGCCCAGACGGGGATGGCCCTCCCTGGAGTAGACACTCCTTCCTACCCGCTGAGTTTTATTACAGTTCTTATTAACATTTAACAGGCACAACAGTAAGAATGACAAGATGGCGGTAGCCTATTGTTGTTGTTGACAACAAGTTGCGCATTGCGCAAAAGTATGGAGGACCATACTGGTCTTCTCGTTTTTAAGTTTTTTGGCAAATTTTGGGGGTTTAGGGGATTCAAAATTTGTGTTTGGCCCTGGTAATAAATTGGGTTGCACCAGCTAGTCTGGGTCATTGGTAAGTATTAAAAATATTAAAATTGGTATAAATTTTTCATTTTTCAGCCTTTTTAGCTCACCTGACTGAAAGTCAGGGTGAGCTTTTCTGATCACACTTTGTCCTCCGTCCGTCCGTCGTCCTACGTGAAGGTGGTGTTTGAGCCTCTTTCTCCTTAACCACTGGCCACATTTTAATTAAATTTCATGTAAGTAGTGGTTATATAGGGGCATTTTTATGCAAATTAGGTTTCAGCTCGTATTGAGCAGAGGTGTGGGGAAAAAATGGCCAAATTTTTTGAAAATCTTCTTCTAATGAACCACCAGTAGCAGAGACTTGATATATGGTATACAGAGTCCTTTTGAGGTTTAGAATCAAGTTTGTTCAAGAGAAGTTTGTAGGGCATTATTTGCCTTCGTTATGGGAGGGGCAATAATTTTGGCCACGCCTAAAATTTCTATTTTCAGAACCGTGAGGTCGATTTGATCCAAATTTGATATGAGATGATAATGGGTCATAAGTAGATGATTGATTCAAAAAACAATTTTCTCATTGCTTCACATAAATTATGACTGGGACCCCCTCTACCAACGATCCTCGTTTAGTGTTGATCGGGTTGCAAACATGGCCACAATTGCAGCTTATAATTACTATAGAAACCCTACTATAGAAACCCTATGGGAAATCACATTTCCATCTTCTCCGGAACTACTGAGCCGACGTGAACCAAACCTTGCAGGGATAGTCTATGGGAGGTCCTCTACAAATGATCCTCATTTTTTTCCCGAGGGTTGAAAAACATGGCCGCCAGAGGCCTTCTTTCATTCTGATAGGTGGATTTTCACAAATTTTCTCGGAAACTGCCAGACCAAATGTTTTGATACTTCACATAAGTAATGACTGGAGCCCCAATGATCCTCATTTAATGTTGATCAGGTTGTAAACATGGCCACAATTGTGGCTTATAGTTACTATAGAAACCCTATATAACTTCAAAAGAAAGCCATCAGAATCATCTCTAACAAAAAATATAATGCCCACACCGATCCTTTATTTCACAACTAGCGTATCTTAAAATTCTCAGACTTGTATAAACTTCAGGTACTATTGTTCATGTATGATTGGTATAACAAAACGCTACCAGAAAGCTTTGAGAACACTTTTAACATATACCAAAATCCTTCAGGAATGGACACCAGACAGTCCGGTAATTTATATACACTCAAACCAAGAACACAATTTTCAGCTAATCTTCCAATACACACTTTTCCTAGGATGTGGAATACAGTCGAACCATTAATTCAAAACTATCCCAGAGCATTATTCAAAAAGACTCTGACTGATAAATTCCTAACCTCGTATCCACAGCATATCAACTGTGACAACCCAGTTTGTCCAGACTGTAGGCCCTAGTTATACCATTTCAACATTTCAACACTATCGCAAAAAAAAAACAAAAAAAAAACAATGTTCTGTTATCTCACCATTATGAAATTAGCAAATCATTCTTTTACGTAGGTGCCATACACCCTCTGAAAGAGGAAGAAGGTTTCCGCAACTAATGGAACCCCCCCCCCCCCCCCCCCCCCCCCCCCCAGCAAACCACTGTATTAAATTTAACTCTAATCGTTTCACCACTGAAAAAACATGCTGCTATCAGGATTGTTTGGTATTCAACTATTTTTTATATCGGGAATGGCAGGAAGACAGCACTAGTGGCTATGCCATTTCCCTGTAGTGCAATAATGTAGTTGAGAATATTGTATGTTACTGTTACTATAAAATGTATTCTATGTCTATACATGTTGTACTACTGAATAAATTATTCTATTCTATGTGAAATCACATTTTCATCTTCTCTGAATCTTCTGAGCCATCGTGAACCACACTTCGCAGGAATGGTCTATGAGAGGATGGAAATATGTGGCCACCAGAGGCTATATTCTAATGCTTAACCCAATGCCCCTCCTGTCTGCACAAATGGTCGGTGTTGTCAGCAAAATACTTGTTTTTTGAGAATATGGTAAAGGTTGGTTCCAGTTTTCTCCACCGAGGACTGGGGAAAAAAACCCCAAAATATTGTGTATATAGTACAAGTCAAAATAAGCTGTAGCATAACTGCAATAAACTAAGTAAACTGCTGCTCCTTCCCTGACAAGATCAGAATCTGACATTTTCTAGAAAGCTTTCAGTGAGAGCTTTCCATGAAATGTTGTTATCTTCTGGTCTTATCAGTGTAGGAAGAGAAAAAAGAAAAAGATATATAATTTTTGGATTATCCTACACAACTTATTTTGACTTTACTGTAAACCATTTTACTGTACTCTGATTTTTGCATCATTAGCCTTCTGAATTTATGGGGCATCTGTCAGCTTCAATCTGATAACAGTATTTTCTGATAAGTAACATGAACAGTGTTTGTATTCTGTTTCAATCATGTCAGCTTAGATGGCAGTAATTATTGTTTATCTTTTAAGATTTGACAAATATTGGAGGAAAGTGTGTTTTACTGTAACCCTTTACCTATCCAAAGCCTTTATGAAAAGAGAATACTGTCTGAGAGAATTGAAATTTTCAAAATATTTAACCTCCTTTTACTGATTTTTTTTTTGTTGAAACAGAATTCATAAATGTGTGCATTTTCATCAGGTTGCAATTATGACTGCAATTGTGGCTTACAGTTACTAGAAAAACCCTATGGGAAATCACATTTTTATAATCTGCACTGAAAGTGCTGAGCCAATGTGAATCAGGCTTGGCATGCATTGTCTATGAGAGGTTATTCATTTTATTCCTGTTGCGTGAAAAAACGTGATCGCCAGAAGCATTCTTTGATCCTGATTAGTCAATTTTGAAAAACTCTTCTCTGAAATCACTGGGCCAAATAATTTGATATTTTGCATGGTTGATAACTGGGACACTCTCCATGACATTCCTCATTTTAATTTTGATCGTATTGCAAACATGACCACAATTGCGGTTTACAGTTACTATAGAAAAAAACCTATGGGAAATCACATTTTCATCTTCTCTCTGGAACTACTGAGCCGATGGACCCAGAACTTGTCAAGAATGGTCTATAGGAGGCCATTTACAAACGATCCTCTTTTTGTTCCCGTTGGTTGGAAAATATGGCCACAAGAGACATTCTATGATTCTGTTTGATGGATTCAAATGTTTTGAAACTTCACGTGATTGAAGACTGGACACCTTCTACCAATGATCCTCATGTAATGTTGCAAACATGGCCACAATTGCAGCTCATAGTTACCATGGAAAGCCTATGGGAAATCACATTTTTAGCTTAACTTGACAAATTCAAGATAAGCTATTGCCATCACATGTGCGGAAGTCTGTTAGCCTGTTCACATTTTCCTTTAGCATGGGCTACACCCGCAGTTCTTGTCTGATCGTCACAAAATTTCATATGCTGGTTTGGGGTCATGTCTAGATGAGAAAGTCCCGTTTTGGTCGCGGTCAGTCAACCAGTATGGAACCAGTATGGCTGCCCAAGCCCAAAATCCAAAAACCATTAGCATAGTCTACAGGTCGTATTTATGAAGGGATTTCATTGTAACTTGGTAGGATGCCTCCATATAATGCCTAGATGAGAACGTCCCCTTTTGGGCATGATCTGTCAACCGTCATGGCTGCCCAAGCCCGAAACTCAAAAACTTTTAGCACAGTCTGCAGGTCATGTTTAATATGGAGGCATTTCATTGATGACTCCTTATGATGTCTAGATGAGAATTACCCTATTTGGGCTTGATCTGCCAACTGTGACAACTGCCCGAGCCTGAAATCCTTTAGCACAGTCTACAGGTCATATTTATCGAGGAATTTCATTGTAACTTGGTGGGTTGACTTCATATAATGTCTAGATGAGAAAGTCCCCTTTTGGACGTGATTGGGCAACTGTGACGGCTACAGGGGCTCGAAGCCCAAAAACCTTTAGCACTGTAATAATGCCTAGATGATGACATCCCCTTTTGGTCGTGATTGGTCAACTGTGATGGCAACAGGTGCCCGAAGACCGAAAACCTTGAGCACAGTCTACAGGTCATATTTATGAAGGGATTTCATTGTAACTTCGTAGGATCACTCCAGATGATGCCCTGATGAGATTGTCTCCTTTGGTTGCGATCATTCATCCATGATGGCTGCCCGAGCCTGAAGCCCAAAAACCTTTAGCACAGTCTATAGGTCATATTTATGAAGGGATTTCACTGTATCTTGGTAGGTTGACTTCATATAATGTCTAGATGAGAATGTCCCCTTTTAGACACGTTTGGGCAACTGTGATGGCTACAGGGGTCTGAAGCCTGAAAACCTTTAGAACAGTCTACAGGTCATAATTATGAAGTGATTTCATTGTAGCTTGGTAGGATGACTCCAAATAATATCTAGATGAGAACGCCCCCTTTTGGTCGCGATCATTCAGCCTTGATGGTTGCCCGAGCCCCAAAACCTTTAGCATAGTCCATAGGTCATATTTATGGAAGGATTTCATTGTAACTTGTTAGGTTGACTCCATATAATGCCTAGATGATGACATCCCCTTTTGGTCGTGATTGGTCAACTGTGATGGCTACAGGTGCCCGAAGCCCTAAAATCTTCAGCACAGTCTACAGGTCATATTTTTGAAGGGATTTCATTGTAACTTCGTAGGATCACTCCAGATGATGTCCAGATGAGAATGTCCCCTTTTGGTTGCGATCATTCAACCATGATGGCTGCCCGAGCCCAAAGCCCGAAAACCTTTAGCACAGTCTTCAGGTCATATTTATGAAGGGATTTCATTGTAACTTGCATTGGTAGGTTGACTTCATACAATGTCCAGATGAGAACAGCCCCTTTTGGACACCATTAGGAAACTGTGACGGCTACAGGGGCCTGAAGCCCAAAAACCTTTAACACAGGTTACAAGTGATATTTATGAAGGAATTTCATTGTACCTTGGTAGGATGACTCCAAATAATGTCTAGATGAGAACGTACCCTTTTGGTCGCGATCATTCAGCCTTGATGGCTGCCCGAGCCCAAAAACCTTTAGCATAGGCTATAGGTCATATTTATGGAAGGATTTCATTGTAACTTGTTAGGTTGACTCCATATAATGCCTAGATGATGACATCCCCTTTTGGTCGTGATTGGTCAATTGCATCTGCTTCAGGAGCCCGAAACCCGAAAACCTTGAGCACAGTCTACAGATTATATTTATGAAGGGATTTCATTGTAACTTCATAGGATCACTCCAGATGATGCCCAGATGAAAATGTCCCCTTTTGGTTGCGATCATTCAACCATGATGGCTGCCTGAGCCCAAAGCCCAAAAACCTTTAGCACAGTCGACAGGTCATATTTATGAAGGGATTTCATTGTAACTTGGTAGGTTGACTTCATATAATGTCTAGATGAGAACTTTCCCTTTGGACGCAATTGAGAAACTTGATGGTTACAGGGGCCCAAAGCCCAAAAACCTTTAGCCCAGTCTACAGGCCATATTTATGAAGGGATTTCAATGTAACTTGATAGGATGACTCGTTTTGGAATAATTTCACTGTAACTTGGTAATTTTCGTTGATATACATTAACTGTGAGGGCCACATACATTAACTGTGAGGTCACATTAACCCACCCCTCAGCTCTTTAGTACAGTGTACACCTCATATTATTAGCTCAACTTTGACGAAGTCAAATTTGAGCTATTGTCATGGCCCGTCGTCCGTCTGTCCGTCTGTCCGTACGTCAACAATTGGCTATGGCTCGGGCTAGAGGTCATATTTATGAACCGATCTTTACGAAACTTCTTGTGTACCTTTGTTATGACCCTGGGACGGGAACGAGTGTTTTTAGGTGTGGTCCGAAATTCAAGATGGCTGCCAGTGGCCATTTTGTACCGATGATGCAAAAATCAGTTTTTTGTACAGAACTTCTGTATGAAAGTTCTGATTTTAATAAAGTTTTGTATAAATGTTTAGTACCATGGGATACATCACATATAATACGGGTTTTTTTCTCGTGCGTAAATTATGCAAATTAGACTGACTTTGATTTATTTAGTGTTACTTTCAGAGCTGTAAGTGCCAAGCTGCTATGGCTCGGGCTAGAGGCCGTATTTATGAACCGATCTTTACGAAACTTCTTGGGTACCTTTGTTATGACCGTGGGACGAGAACGAGTGTTTTCGGGTGCGGTCCGAAATTCAAGATGGCTGCCAGCTGCCATTTTGTACCGACGATGCAGAAATCTGTTTTTTGTACAGAACTTCCATATGAAAGCTCTGATTTGAATAATTTTTTGTATGAATGTTTAGTACCATGGGATACATCACATATAATACGGGTTTTTTTCTCGTACGTAAATTGTGCAAATTAGACTAATTTTGTTTGATGTTTTTTGGGGTTACTTTCAGCACTGTAAGTGCAAATGCCAATACGGCTCGGGCTAGAGGCCGTATTTATGAACCGATCTTTACGAAACTTCTTGGGTACCTTTGGTATCACCGTGGGACGAGAACGAGTGTTTTGGGGTCCGGTCCGAAAATTCAAGATGGCCGATGGCAGCCATTTTGTACAAAATTAGGTGCAATCAGATTATTGCACAGAACTTCTGTATGAAAGTTCTGATTTGAATAAAGTTTTGTATAAATGTTTAGTACCATGGGATACATCACATATAATACGGGTTTTTTTCTCGTGCGTAAATTATGCAAATTAGACTGACTTTGATTTATTTAGTGTTACTTTCAGAGCTGTAAGTGCCAAGCTGCTATGGCTCGGGCTAGAGGCCGTATTTATGAACCGATCTTTACGAAACTTCTTGGGTACCTTTGTTATGACCGTGGGACGAGAACGAGTGTTTTCGGGTGTGGTCCGAAATTCAAGATGGCTGCCAGCTGCCATTTTGTACCGACGATGCAGAAATCTGTTTTTTGTACAGAACTTCCATATGAAAGCTCTGATTTGAATAATTTTTTGTATGAATGTTTAGTACCATGGGATACATCACATATAATACGGGTTTTTTTCTCGTACGTAAATTGTACAAATTAGACTAATTTTGTTTGATGTTTTTTGCGGTTACTTTCAGCACTGTAAGTGCAAATGCCAATACGGCTCGGGCTAGAGGCCGTATTTATGAACCGATCTTTACGAAACTTCTTGGGTACCTTTGGTATCACCGTGGGACGAGAACGAGTGTTTTGGGGTCCGGTCCGAAAATTCAAGATGGCCGATGGCAGCCATTTTGTACAAAATTAGGTGCAATCAGATTTTTGCACAGAACTTCCATATGAAAGCCCTGATTTGAATAATTTTTTTGTGTGAATGTTTAGTACCATGGGATGCATCACATATAATACGGGTTTTTTTCTCGTGCAGAAATTATGCAAATTAGATGAACTTTGATTTTTTCAGTGCGACTTACACACAGTAAGTACACATGTCAATACGGCTCAGACTAGAGTCTGTATTTATGAACTGATCTTCACGAAATGTCTTGGGTACCTTTGTTATCACCTTGGGACGAGAACGAGTGTTTCTGGGTGCGGTCTAAAATTCAAGATGGCTGCTAGTGGCCATTTTGTACCGAAATTAGGTCTAATCAGTTTTTTGTACACAACTTCTATACAGCTCAGACTAGAGGCCATATTTATGAACCAATCTTTACAAAACTTCTTGGGTACCTTTGTTATCACCGTGGGATGAGAGCGAGTGTTTTTGGGTGTGGTCCAAAATTCAAGATGGCCACCAGCAGCCATTTTGTACCAAAATTAGTGCAATCAGTCTTTTGTATAGAACTTCTGTATGAAAGTTCTGATTTTAATAAATTTTTGTATGAATGTTTAGTAACATGGAATACATCACATATTGTAAGGGTTTTTTTTTCGTGCAGAAATTATGCAAATTAGATGAACTTTGATTTATTCAGTGCTACTTCACAATGTAAGCACACGTGTCAATACGGCTCAGGGTAGAGGCTGTATTTATGAACCGATCTTCACAAAACTTCTTGGGTACCTTTGTTATCTCCTTGGGATCAGAATGAGTGTTTCTGGGTACGGTCCAAAATTCAAGATGGCTGCCAGTGGCCATTTTGTACCGAAATTAGGTCCAATCAGTTTTTTGTCACAAGTTCTATACAGCTCGTATTTATGAACTGATCTTCACAAAACTTCTTGAGTACTTTTGTTTTCACCTTGGGACAGGAACGCGTGTGTTTTGGGGTGCCTTTGTTATCACTGTGCTATGAGAACAAATATTTTGGGGTTCAGTCAGACCCACTCTGGGACTCAAAGATTTTTTCTAGTTCAGCATCTGACTGTCACCCACCTTTACAATACTTTACCTATACATTTGTTACAGGCAACGGTCAGTATTTATGTACAGACCGTTACAATACTTTATATGTACCTTTGTTATCAGGTCATTACCTAGGTGTTTGTCATTGCTGTGTCACATACTATACATGTACATGTCTTTGTCTTGACAAGTTGAGCTACAGTGTCATTGACACTTTCATTTTTATAAAAAACATAGCATACAGGGAACAGAAATGAACATATTCCCAATTATCACAATTCTTGTCTTATTTCATAATCTTTTCATAAACATTGAACATTATCTTTTTCATCAAACACAACACACAAGTTAAGCTACAGTGTAATTGACACTTTCATTATATGTAGTTCTAGGCGAGTGATTACAGGCTCTGTAGAGCCTCTAGTTGTACTTAAACATTACAGTATTGTGTTGCCTTCTCCTTCAACATTTACATGCTATATTGTTCAAACTTTGCACACATGTTGACCACCAATTGCCGTTGTGCATGTGACAAGAGCAGGTAACTCTCTTTTGTATTTCCAGAGTTATGCCCCGTTTAGTACTTAAAATGTTACAGTATTGTGTCGCCTACTCCTTCAACATTTTACATTCTATATTGTTCAAACTTTGCACACATGGTGATCACCAATTGCCGTTGTGCATGTGACAAGGGTAGATAACTCCATTTTGTATTTCCAGAGTTATGCCCCCCTTTAATACTTAAAACATTACAGTATTGTGTTGCCTACTCCTTCAACATTTTACATGCTATACTGTTCAAACTTTGCACACATGATGATCACTACAGGCGTATGTTGCCCCTCTAGGAAATGCTCTTGTTAGTAAATTAATATGTTTTGTTGCTTTGCTGGCAATATCGTTGGTATGTTTATTGAAAGATAGGTTCTGGTCAATGATAATGCCAAGGAATTTCCCCTGTGTGCATTCAGGGAAGACTTTGTTCAGTAGTGTTAGGTCAATGTCATGGTTGTTTTTCTTATGGGTGAATGTGATTCTTTGGGTTTTACTGGCATTCAGCTTGATTCTCCATTTGGCACACCATTGCTCAAGGTCATCGAGAGCACATTGAAGGGGTTTCTGAACTAGGTTGGCGATGTTATTAGAGGCCATTATCATCTTCAAATTGTGAGATTTGAATGTGCTTGTCAGAGATTTTGAGATCATTGATGTAGATAATGTATAGGAGGGGACTGAGGATGGATCCTTGAGGGGTGCCTGCTTTAAGGGGGACACTGTCGGACATTACGTTGTTTACACTGATATTTATTTCGCCGTCATTAAGGAAGTTAAGGAAGGAGGAGAGTAGGTAGTTTCATGGGAAGATTCATTTTAGAAAGCTTGAGGCGCATTCCGTTATGCCAAACGGAGTCGAACGCCTTTTTAGTCGAGTTGTGACGAAGTCAAACTCGAGTTATAGTTTGGTGAATGGCGGGCGGTCGGGCGGGCGGGCGGGCGGGTGGGCGGGCAGGCGGGCGGGTGGGCGGGCGGGCGGGCGTAAACAATTGGTTTCCGGATGATAACTTGATAGTGGTTCAACTCACATTCATTAAACTTCATACATTGGTTGGTCTTGGTGGGAGGAAGAACCCTATTGATTTTGGACATGCTACGTCGAAGGTCAAGGTCACAGTGACCTTGAACATAGTAAATCTTAAACAATTGGTTTCCGGATGATAACTTGATAATGGTTCAACTCACATTCATGAAACTTCATAGGTAGATTGGCCTTGGGGAGGGGAAGAACCCTATTGATTTTGGACTCGCTACGTCAAAGGTCAAGGTCACAGTGACCTTTAACATAGTATATCGCAACAATTGGTTTCCGGATGATAACTTGATAGTGGTTCAACCTAGAGTCATGAAACTTCATAGGTGTGTTGGCCTTGGTGCGAGGAAGAACCCTATTGATCTTGGACTCACCAGGTCAAAGGTCAAGGTCACAGTGACCTTGAACATAGTATATCGCAACAATTGGTTTCCGGATGATAACTTGATAGTGGTTCAACCTAGAGTCATGAAACTTTATAGGTGTGTTGGCCTTGGTGCGAGGAAGAACCCTATTGATCTTGGACTCACCAGGTCAAAGGTCAAGGTCACAGTGACCTTGAACATAGTATATCGCAACAATTGGTTTCCGGATGATAACTTGATAGTGGTTCAACCTAGAGTCATGAAACTTCATAGGTATATTGGCCTTGGTGCGAGGAAGAACCCTATTGATCTTGGACTCACCAGGTCAAAGGTCAAGGTCACAGTGACCTTGAACATAGTATATCGCAACAATTGGTTTCCGGATGATAACTTGATAGTGGTTCAACCTAGAGCCATGAAACTTTACAGGCGTGTTGGCCTTGGTGCGAGGAAGAACCCTATTGATGTTGGACTCACCAGGTCAAAGGTCAAGGTCACAGTGACCTTGAACATAGCATATCGCAACAATTGGTTTCCGGATGAGAACTTGATAGTGGTTCAACCTAGAGTCATGAAACTTCATAGGTGTGTTGGCCTTGGTGCGAGGAAGAACCCTATTGACCTTGGACTCGCCAGGTCAAAGGTCAAGGTCACAACTCGACATTGGATCTGTGATCCTGAGCGGCATTTTTGACATCTAGTAGGATTGCCATGCCTATTTGCTGGTTATTAATCACAGGTTTCATTTGATTGACTAGGCGGTAGACATGCTCAATGCCTTCTTTACGGTTTCTATAGGCCCTTTGCCATCTGTTGGAAGAAATCAGTTTCTTCGAGGTGCCCCCTTCAGTTGATTGGTAAAGATTCTTTCGAATACCTTCCCAATGCAAGTGAGAAGGCTGATTGGGTGGTAGCTGGCCAGATCGGAAAGGTCTTTGTCTGGTTTCTGTATCATGACACCGATGGGTCTTTTCCAGCATTTTGGAAAATAGCCATGGGTGAAGCAGGGTGAGCTTTCTTATCACTCTTCATCCGTCGTCCGTCTTACGTCGTCCATCGTCCTGCATGAAGGTGGTGTTTGAGCCTCTTTCTCCTAAACCACTGGCCACATTTTAATTAAATTTCACGTAAATAGTGTTTATATAGGGGCATTTTGATTTTTATCAAAATTAGGTTTCGGCTCATATTGAGCAGGGGTGTGGGGAAAAAATGGCCAATTTTTTTGAAAATCTTCTAATGAACCAGCAGTAGCAGAAACTTGATATGTGGTATACAGAGTCCTTTTGAGGTTTACAATCAAGGTTGTTCAAGAGAAGTTTGTAGGGCATTATTTGCCTTCGTTATGGGAGGGGCAAAAATTTTGGCCACGCCTAAAATTTCTATTTCCAGAACCGTGAGGTCAATTTGAACCAAATTTGATATGAGATGATAATGGGTCATAAGTAGTTGATTGATGCAAAAATTTCTCATTGCCCCGTGGGAACCTCGGGAGCTAAAAAGAGGAAAAACCTTAAAACTGCCATATCTCCAAAACTACACGACACAGAGAATTCTTATTTTGTATAAAGCTTACTTTTATCCAGTAGAATAGAATGGTTAAAAAAAATCCCTATTGGTTTGATCACAAGGTACTTTTTTCAGGACTTTGAAAAAATGCTGAGTCAGCACTTTTTAACACTGTGGGCAATGGGAAAAAGATTAAAAAATCTTCTTCTCTAGATCCAGCAGGCAGAATCTTTTGATATTTGGTATGCAACATTGTAGGGTGGATCTGATTCAGGTTTGTTCAAATCGGCCCCCTGGATTCATATTTGGGCTCAGTATAGTAGCCCGATTTCGAACTTAGTGCATTTCAGGCAAATTTCTTAAAAAATCTTCTTCTCCAGATCCAGCAGGCAGAATCTTTTGATATTTGGCATGCAACATTGTGGGGTGGATCTGATTCAAAGTTGTTCAAATCGCCCCCCTGGGTTTATATTTGGGCTCAGTTTTGAAGCTCGAATTCGAACTTAGTGCATTTCAGGCAAATTTCTTCAAAAATCTTCTCCAGATCCAGCAAGCAGAATCTTTTGATTTTTGGTATGCAACATTGTGGGATGGATCTGATTCAAGTTTGTTCAAATTGGCCCCCTGGGATTATATTTGGGCTCAGTATAGAAGCTCGAATTCGAACTTCGTGCATTTCAGGCAAATTTCTTCAAAAATCTTCTTCTCTAAATCCAGCTTGCAGAATCTTTTGATATTTGGTATGCAACATTGTAGGGTGGATCTGATTCAAGGTTGTTCAAATCGGCCCCCTGGGTTTATATTTGGGCTCAGTATAGAAGCTCGAATTCGAACTTAGTGCATTTCAGGCAAATTTCTTCAAAAACCTTCTTCTCCAGATCCAGCAGGCAGAATCTTTTCATATTTGGTATGCAACATTGAGGGGTAGATCTGATTCAAGTTTGTTCAAATCGGCCCCCTGGGTTTATATTTGGGCTCAGTATAGAAGCTTGAATTCGAACTTAGTGCATTTCAGGCAAATTTCTTAAAAAATCTTCTTCTCCAGATCCAGCAGGCAGAATATTTTGATATTTGGTATGCAACATTAAGGGGTGGATCTGATTCAAGTTTGTTCAAATCGGCCCCCTGGATTCATATTTGGGCTCACTATAGAAGCTCGAATTCGAACTTAGTGCATTTCAGGCAAATTTCTTAAAAAATCTTCTTCTCCAGATCCAGCAGGCAGAATCTTTTGATATTTGGTATGCAACATTGTGGGGTGGATGTGATTCAAATTTGTTTAAATTGACCCCCTGGATTCATATTTGGGTTCACTATAGAAGCCCGAAATTGAACTTAGTGCATTTCAGGCAAATTTCTTAAAATATCTTCTTCTCCAGATTTAGCAGGCAGAATCTTTTGATATTTGGTATGCAACATTGTGGGGTGGATCTGATTCAAGCTTGTTAAAATTGGCTCCCTAGATTCATATTTGGGCTCACTACAGAAGCTCAAATTCGAACTTAGTGCATTTCAGGCAAATTTCTTAAAAAATCTTCTTCTCCAGATTCAGCAGGCAGAATCTTTTGATATTTGGTATGCAACATTGTGGGGTGGATCTGTTTCAAGCTTGTTCAAATTGGCTCCCTAAATTCATATTTGGGCTCACTATAGAAGCTCGAATTCGAACTTAGTGCATTTCAGGCAAATTTCTTAAGAAATCTTCTTCTCCAGATCCAGCAGGCAGAATCCTTTGATATTTGGTATGCAACATTGTGGGGCGGATCTGATTCAAGTTTGTTTAAATCGGCCCCCTGGGTTTATATTTGGGCTCAGTATAGAAGCTTGAATTCGAACTTAGTGCATTTCAGGCAAATTTCTTAAAAAATATTCTTCTCCAGATCCAGCAGGCAGAATCTTTTGATATTTGGTATGCAACATTGAGGGGTGGATCTGATTCAAGTTTGTTCAAATTGGCCCCTGCATTCATATTTGGGCTCACTATAGAAGCTCGAATTTGAACTTAGTGCATTTCAGGCAAATTTCTTCAAAAATCTTCTTCTCCAGATCCAGCAGGCAGAATCTTCTGATATTTGGTATGCAACATTGTGGGGTGGATGTGATTCAAGTTTGTTTAAATCGACCCCCTGGATTTATATTTGGGCTCACTATAGAAGCCCGAATTCGAACTTAGTGCATTTCAGGCAAATTTCTTAAAAAATCTTCTTCTCCAGATTCAGCTGGCAGAATCTTTTGATATTTGGTATGCAACATTGTGGGGTGGATCTGATTCAAGCTTGTTCAAATTGGCTCCCTAGATTCATATTTGGGCTCACTATAGAAGCTCGAATTCGAACTTAGTGCATTTCAGGCAAATTTCTTTGAAAATCTTTTTCTCAAGATCCAGCAGGCAGAATCTTTTAATATTGGGTATGCACCATGCTTAGGGGGATGATATTCAAGTTTGTTCAAGCCAAGTCCCTGGGTTCATATTTGAGCTCACTGTGGTAGCCCAAATTATAACTTAGTGCAAAATGAGGAATTTTCTTTAAAAATCTTCAGATCCAGTAGTTGGAATGTTTTGATATTTGGTGTGCAGCATCCTTAGGGGGGTGAGATTCAAGTTTGTTAAAGCCAAGTCCCTGGGTTCATATATGGGCTCCCTGTGGGAGCCTGAATTTTAACTTAGTTCAATATGAGGAATATTCTCTAAAAATCTTCTTTTTTATTTAGATCCACTGGTCAGAATCTTTGGATATTTGGTATAAGCTTTTCTTAGGAGGAGCAGATGCAACTTGTTGAAATCAGTTCTCTGGGTTGATATTTAGGCTACCATGTCAGGTGAGCACCCTCAGGCCCCTTAGGGCCTCTTGTTTTATTTTTGTATTTATTTCTTCGCCATCAGAAGTTCAGGTTTTTGGTTTGTTTTATGTTTTAGGCCTCATAATCTACAGAATAGCATGGGTGGTGGTGTATTTCGGCCCTTGTTGCACTCATGAGACAAATTTTTCAATTTTTTTAACTGTTGCACGCAAGGGACAAATTTTTAAATTTAATTAACATGGGTAAAATATCAGCCATAAACCATTTAATTTTTTTTCAAGTTTCCATTGGTTATGAAAAGAGAGCATGTGGCAGCCAAAAGGACCAGAAACAGATTTTTAACTTTTTTAGGCCTAAAGAGTTGCATATTGATCATTGATAAGAGCTCTTCTTTTGGCTTTCAATCTTGATAAGTTTTAAACATGTTTTTCTCATTTTTTGTAGATATCCAGCAGGTGCCTGGTCATCAATATAAGGGTGATGAAAAACAATCACTCCAGAGGTCATTAAGTGAACCTGATCGTCCCCAAGCTGCAGCTGCAGATTTTGCTGGCCAAGGAGCGAGACCAAAGATAAAAAACAGACAAAGCAGTGAAAACTTTTCTACACAGATATTAGCAAGCGATACCAGCAATACTTTTAGTATGTATATCAAATATAATATTTCTTGTTAGCTCTCCTGATGGAAAGTCAAGGTGAGCAATAATGATTACTCTTAGTCAGTTGTAAACATTGTGTTTGAGATTTTTCCTCCCAAACCGGAGGGCCGATTTAATACTTCATGTTATTGATGGTTGAAGTGGGTCATTTCAGTTTTGTTGAAATCAGTGTGTTTTCCACCACATGGAGGAATACAGATAAATAAAATGGCCCAAATTTTTTTTTAAATCTTCTCATGATCTGATAGATGAGATGAGTTGCTATTCGTATTTAGCTTCCTCTTGAGGTGTACAATATACAAGTTTGTTCAAGTCAGGTCCATGGGTTCATATTTGGGCTCCTTATTGGAGCCGAAATTTTGATTTAGTGTGATATGAGGAAATTGTTTTTAGCTCACCAACTTTAGTTGTGTGAGCTTATGGCATGGCTCGATCGTTGGGCGTCAGCATCGGCCTCGGCATCAGCGTACATGTCCAGTAATGTTAAAGTTTCTGTTTAGGTCACTTACTCACCCTATTTCCATATCATGGTCTTTATAATGCTAATATATGATGATTATCATTCTACCATGATTTAACCCCTCATACTCTGCATTTTAAACATTTATCTTGACATTTTTAGTTGTGTTTAGTTTTCTGGTCAGCTCAGAATTTCATGTTCAACTTAGTGTTTAGGGTATTTGCTGTGTTCTTTCTCTTCCTATGGCACTTATATTCCTCATACATATTCCTCATTACCATTGTTCCATAATTTAACCCTTCTTCAGTGAATTTCTTCAAATTTTGAACGTTTAGTTTTCTGTTCAGCTCCACTTACATATTTTCAGTGTGTTAAACTTTTTTTTTAGTTCAACTGTCAACACCCTTTTCATCCCATGGCCATTATATTGCTTCTATATGGTGCTTATTATCATTCTTTCATTATTTAACTCTCACCCAGTGCACTCTAAACCTTTTTCTTCCCATTTTTAGCCAGTTTACTTTTCTGTTTAGCTCTGATTTTAGGCTTAACTTTGTGTTTAGGTCAGCTGCTGTGTTCCTTCTCTTCTCATGGTGCTTACATTTCTCATACATGTTCCTCATATCATTCTAGCATCATTTAACCCTGGTCCATTGAAGTTCTTCAAATTGTTCATCAAATTTTTAATGCTCACACTTACACACTTTCAGTGTGTTAAATTTTCTGTTTAGGTCAGTTGCCGACACGATTTTCATCCCATGGCTTTTATATTGCTTCTGTGTGGTGCTTATTATCATTCTACCATTATTTCATCCTTACCTAGTGTGTTTTAAACCTTTTTTCTTAACATTTTCTAGTTGTGTTTACTTTTCTGTTTAGCTCAGAATTTCGTGTTTAACTTAGTGTTTAGCTCACCTTCTCTTCCCGTGGTGCTTATAATCATCATACATCTTCTTTATTATCATTCTACCAAGGTTTAGCCCTTGTCCAGTGAATTTCTTAAAATATTTCTTCCTAATTTGAATGTTTAGTTTTCTGTTTAGCTCACACTTCGACATTTTCAGTGGGTTAAATTTTTAGCTTAACTTGACAAAGTCAAGATAAGCTATTGCCATCACGCCTGCGGAAGTCTTTTAGTCTGTGAGTCTGTTCACATTTTCCTTTAGCATGGGCTACACCCCGCAGTTCTTGTCTGATCGTCACGTAATTTCATATGCAGGTTTGTGGTCATGTCTAGATGAGAACGTCCCCTTTTGGTCACGATCGGTCAACCGGTATGGCTGCCCGAGCCCAAAACCCCAAAACCATTAGCACAGTCTACAGGTCGTATTTATGAAGGGATTTCATTGTAACTTGGTAGGTTGACTTCATATAATGTCTAGATGAGAACGTCTCCTTTTGGGCATGATCTGTCATCCGCAATGGCTGCCCAAGCCCGAAACCCAAAAACTTTTAGCACAGTCTGCAGGTTATGTTTAATATGGAGGGATTTCATTGTAACTTGGTAGGATGACTCCTTATGATGTCTAGATGAGAATTTCCCCATTTGGGCTTGATCTGCCAACCATGACGACTGCCTGAGCCCAAAACCTGAAGACCTTTAGCACAGTCTACAGGTCATATTTATTGAGGAATTTCATTGTAACTAGGTGGATTGACTTCATATAAAGTCTAGATGAGAAAGTCCTCTTTTGGATGTGATTGGGCAACTTTGATGGCTTCAGGGGCCCGAAGCCAGAAAACCTTTAGCACAGTCTACAGGTCATATTTATGAAGGGATTTCATTGTAACTTTGTAGGATCACTCCAGATGATGACCAGATGAGAATGTTCCCTTTTGGTTGCGATCATTCAGCCATGATTTCTGCTCGAGCCCAAAGCCGAAAAACCTTTAGCACAGTCTACAGGCCATATTCATGAAGGGATTTCATTGTAACTTGGTAGGTTGACTTCATATGATGTCTAGATGAGAACGTCCCCTTTGGACGCAATTGGGAAACTGATGGCTACAGAGCCTGAAGCCCGAAAACCTTTAGCACAGTCTACAGGCCATATTTATGAAGGGATTTCAATGTAACTTGATAGGATGACTCGTTTT
Organism: Pictodentalium vernedei; assembly: GCA_031216915.1. Lineage (NCBI taxonomy): Eukaryota > Metazoa > Mollusca > Scaphopoda > Dentaliida > Dentaliidae > Pictodentalium > Pictodentalium vernedei. The sequence goes on from CM062295.1 coordinate 271,322,352, forward strand.
GGAATAATTTCACGGTAACTTGGTAACTTTCGTTGATATACGTTAACTGTGAGGGCCACATACATTAACTGTGAGGTCATATTAACCCACCCCTCAGCTCTTTAGAACAGTGTACACTTCATATTAGTTTTATCAAAAACATAGCATACAGGGAACAGAAATGAACATATTCCCAATTATCACAATTCTTGTCTTATTTCATAATCCTTTCATAAACATTGAACATTATCCTTTTCATCAAACACAACACACAAGTTAAGCTACAGTGTTATTGACACTTTCATTTGTTTACATCGACTGGTGACACCCTTTTCATCCCATGGCCTTTATAATGCTTCCATATGGTGCTTATTATCATTCTACTACTATTTGACCCTCACCCGTTTCTCTTAACCTTATTTAGTTACGTTTACTTTTCTGTTTAGCTCAGAATTTCATGTTTAGCTTAGTGTTTAGATCAGCTCTTGTGCTCCTTCTCTTCCCATGGCACTTATATTCATCATACATGTTCCTCAGTATCATTGTTCCATGATTTAACCCTTCTCCAGTGAATTTCTTTAAACTTTTCATCAAATTTCGAACGTTCACTCTGTTTTTTTACCTCAACCTTACACACTTTCAGAGATTTATATTGCTTCCATGTTGTACTAATTATCATTCTACCATTATTTAACCCTCGTCCAGAGTGTTTTAAACTTTTTACTTACCATTTTTAATTACATTTACTTTTCTGTTTAGCTCAGAATTTCATGTTTAACTTAGTGTTTAGGTCACCTGCTGTCTTCCTTCTCTTCCTATGGTGCTTATATTCCTCATATAGGTTCTTCATTATCATTGTACCATGGTTTCATCTTTGACCACTGAATTTCAATTCAAATTTCTCTTCAACTTTTGAACGTTGAGTTTTCTGTTTAGCTCACACTTAGACATTTTCAATGTGTTAACATTTCTATTCAGGGCCGCTGCCAACACCCTTTTCATCCCATGGCCTTTATGTTGCTTCTATATGTCTCATTTAATAATGTGGCTTATTATCATTCTACCACTATTTAACCCTCACCCTATGTGTTTTAAACCATTCTCTTAACTTTTTTATTTATTTACTTACGTTTAGTTTTCTGTTTAGCGCAGATTTTCATGTTTAACTTAGTGTTTATGTCAGTTTCTGTGTTCCTTCTCTTCCCATGGCCTTTATATAAATCATACATGTTCCTCATTATCATTGTACAATGATTTAAACCTCATCCAGTCAATATTTTTCAAATTTAGTTCCACATTTTTAACGTTAACACCTAGACATTTTCAGTGTGCTAAAGTTTCTGTTAAGGTCTGGCAACACCAGTTGTAAAACATCATTTCCGAGGTTCCTCATATGATCAACAATTAATAATCTAATTGTGCCATGTTGATTTTCTTCACCAGTAATTACAAATGATAAGGCAGTTTCCATCACCACATTTTTTTTTAAACAGAGAGTTCTTCCATTTCTCTGTGTAGTGTACTATCAGGTATCTGATACGTCACAGCTTCTTGAAAGTTTAAATCAAACATAGTACACTGAAGCATCTGCCAATGAAGACTGGTTGGTTCATAATAATACTTCTCACTTAATAATGTGGCCATTAACCCTTCTGCTGTTAAAATTATTATTTCTTATCAACCTACCTTACAGTTGTTTACTACAGGCTTGCACTACAGTGGAAGACCCTAACTCAGATAAAATACTCTGTATTTTAATCTTTCCCAAAAGATTTGGGCAAGAAAAGTGGTGTAAAAAACACCACGAAAAAAAAAAGCCCAAACTGGTCGAGCGCCATCAGCGCACACCCATCAGGGGACGCTCTTCCCTTAGTACAATTCCATGACTTCCGTTACCCATTGTACAAAGCAGTCATCAATTAATCATTCTTTTTTTGTCCACGGCACATGAAGGATGTGTCACTATTTTGCATTATGAAACAGTGATAATTCAACTCGTCGATGTGACTAGAATTATGGATCTGAAGATCATACAATAACAGGACTGTGTTTTATATATTCTCGTTCTGTATGGACAGGATTTCTTCACTCTGTTGAGGGCTGAATTTCTGGGGTTTTTTAGGTCGCTGTCGGCTGTCTAGATTCTGTTGTGTACCCACCAGTTCTTTTTTCTGCCACCTTCTCTCGTAGTTGGGGTGTTCTACTTACTGTATCTGTTAAGTTCACCTTTTTCTTCTACTGCTCTCACCTCTGTTATTTCCAGTTCGGTTCCTTTAGAGAAATTCCTTTTGCCCTCCCTTTTGGTGCGACCTCGTGGCTGTTCCTCCCACACCTGTTGGGGAGGGGGGAACGCTGTCGTTTTGGGGCCTCCCGACATGACCACATCTGGCAAGAGTTATACCCCCTCCATGGGGGATGTGGAGCTCCTCCTGCACCACAGGGGGGGGGGGGGACGCTGTTGTTTCGGGACCTCCAGACACGACCATGTCTGGTGAGAGTTATTCCCTCTCTGTGGGGGATGTGCAGTTTTTTTACCTTGGTGGATACTGCGGGAGCTGTTGGATGTCTGGTGAAGAGATGCCTGGTTCTGGGACTATGCGCCCTCTCCAGTCGACATCTGAGGCTGTCACTAGGGTTGTGACTCCTCCCTTGGAGGCCGAGCTGGGTTGCTCTCTCCCCTTTTCTACCAGTTTCAGCAGCTCCCGTTGTATCTGCTGTTCCGTCTACAACGTCATCGGCCACTGTTTTAGCTAGTCTCGGCTTATACCTGTAGGGGTCTGCAGTGATGTCTGTAGTGTGGTTGTGGGGTATCGGCCTCAGCCTTCCCTGACTTCAACTCGGTGAAATCGGAAGTTGCTGCCAACCGAACCCCCTGCTCTGTCCTCTCAGCCGTTGAGCACATCAGTTTTATCCCTGCAGGGGTCTGCAGAGGTGTCTGGTAGTGTAGACGTGGGATATCGGCCTCAGCCTTCCCTGACTTCAACTCGGCGAAGTCGGAAGTGGCTGCCGACCGAACCCCCTGCTGTGTCCTCTCAGCCATTGAGCACAGCAGTTTTATCCTTGCAGGGGTCTGCAGAGATGAATGGTAGTGTAGACATGGGGTATTGGCCTCAGCCTTCCCTGACTTCAACTTGGCGAAGTTGGAAGGGGCTGCCAGTTTTTCTCATTGGATTCGGATGTTCATGGTGCAGTCACCAAGAGCTCCGTGGCGTTTCCGTCCACGCACTCTGGTCCCATGGCCAGTTTTGTGTTACCAACGCTTTTTGTGCAGCCTGGTCCTTCTGTCCTGTAGAGGTCCGCGACTCTCCTGAGTTTCCGCTCTGTAGATCTTCAAGGTATGTGATACACCAGTACACATCTGCCTTCAGATATTTTCGGCTGCAGCCTGTCTCCCCGCGTCGTGTGTATTTGGGGATCATGACCCTTCGCTGCTAAATGAGTCAGGAGTGAAGCCACTTTGTTCCCACGTCGTACCGTTCCGACAGTCAGTGAGCTTAGGGAGGACCTCTCCTTGCTCACTTAGGTTCAGTCCAACAGCCTTTTCCGTTGCTTCCAGCTAGGCTACGAGTGGTTTCCAGGCGCCCCTGTGGTGCCGCCTCCCGGGATTGGAAACTGGCCGCTTTCTGACCCCCCTGGTATGCCTACACCATGGGAGGCGTGGGCTGGTTTGCCCATGATGGGCAGTGTGTCTTCCGACTCATGGGATGAGTCCAGCATTCCTGACGTCGAGAGCCAACAGTCTTGACTTTGTGTTTGGGTTCCTTCCAAGTCTCAAACCGTCAAACCAGCTGACAATGTCAGCTCGGCTGCGATCATCGGTTGCACACCTACAGCCTGTGGAGCAACCTGCTTCTGAGCGCTTTTGGCCGTGCCTGTCGGTATAGGATGTTGAAGCATTTACAGCTTTGGACTCTAAGCTGAGTTCCAAGGCTATGAAGACGTGGTTCTTCATCAGGGTTGACACTTTTTTGCCTCTGGTGCGTTATCTTTCCTACGATTTCGCCAATCCGTCAGTCTGCCAGTCTGCCAGACTTTTATGGTCTTGGATCAGGACTCCAACTCCCAGGCCGGCCATTTTTCATACAGAGACTCTGGAGTCTATGTTGGGCTTATCGGGAGAGATGCTGGAAAGCTTTCTCTCTTCGATTACGTCATCTCTGCTTTGCTGCTTATCTGCTCCCAGATGAGTTTGACGACAATCAGGTTTTTGTTTTGTGTGTGCTGTCCAAGGTGCTCATGCATCTTCTCTCACACATGCCTGTAACACTGCTAACCTGGAATTTGTTCACAGAGATCCTGTGCTGGACACAAGATGTTCCCTTCTTGAGGGGCAGTGCGCTGCTCTTCAATCTGCCTCTATCGGTGGGTCCGCAACTATTCCATGGTTCCGTGGTGACGGTCGGTGATGACTTCCTTTGTCATTCCATTGATCTGCTGCTGCTTAGTCAGCTTGATTGGCCTTCTGTTGGAGGCAGGTGCCGTCCAAAGCCTAACAAGTACCCTTCTGTTTCCTCTCCGAAGCTAAGGGCTGATCCTCCTGCCGCCACTTCTACTCACTTACAGGATAGGGTAGGCGTCTGCAGTAGTCACCTCGATTTCGTCCCAGGTTGAGGCATTCCACTCATTCGAGAGTGTCTCTTGCACCATGAGTCCCTTTCAACGTTGCACATTGGGAACTTTTGATCACGGAGATAGGCAATCTCCTGTCAAAGGGGGCGATCAAGATCATTAAGAACTTTCTTTCAGCAGGATTTTATTCCTGCCTGCTCTTGGTGCTGAAGAAGGATGGCCGACTCAGACAGGTTATTGATCTGAGTATCCTGACGAAGTCTATCTTTGCTCCTCAGTTCAGCATGGAGGTTTTCAGGTCGGTTTGCCGCTCCATTCCCCAGGATGTTTTCTAGTTCAAGGCCATACCCTTTGGCCTCGACCTGGATCCTTGGGCCTTCACCTGTCTGATGTCGCATGTGTTAGTCTTACATCGCACACAGTCTTCTTCGGCTTATCTAGATGATATCCTCCAGAGGCGTTCCAATGCTGCTTTTCTGGAGTCTGATGTCATCACACTGTTGAGCCTACTCACGTCACTAGGGTTCAGAGTCAATGGGGAGAAGTTGGACCCGGTCCCTTCTCCGTCGTTTTGTCATCTGGGATGGACTTCTGTACTCAGCTGGATACGGTGGCAGTTTCCCAGGCAAGGGCTGTGGTTTTCTCAGCCTTTTGCCCTGACTCTGTCCGAGTCCTCGTCCGCATCAACGGCTGCTCGGTCTCTGCGTTTCGGTGACGGATCTCATTCCTCTAGGTCGGTTGCATGTCTGACCTCTCCAATGCTTTCTGCTCAGTCGTTTGAGGCCGAATGTTGATTCTGGTGCTTCTTTAACCAGGGTCTTTTCCTTGTCACCTTCTCCCCTGACAGATGTTCAGTGGATTATGCATGGAGTTCCGTTGGATTTCCCCACATCTGATCGTGTTCTGACGGCAGTTGCCAGCGATTTTGGATAGGGTGTGACGTTGGATCCTCTAGGTCTTTTTCTTCATGGGTCATGGGACCAGGATCTAGCAGTTCTTCACGTCAACCAGAAGGAGCTTCTTGCTCTTCTTTTGAGTTTCCGGTAGTGGATCCCCCGCCTTTCAAATTGTCAGGTCTTTCTGTGATCTGACAATTCAATGGTGGTTGTATACATTTGGAAACAGGGCGGCACGCACTATGTTTCCATGTATGAATTGGTTCGGGACCTTCTACTGCTTGCTCAGGATGTCAATGCTGGAGTGGTGGTTTGTCACTTTCCCGGTTGTCGGAACGTCCTAGCTGACTCCCTGTCCCGACGGGGCAGGTCCTTTCCCACTGAGTGGATTCTCCACTTGGCACTGTTCCAGTCTCTTTGCGATCTCTGGGGTCGTCCCCACATCGATCTCTTTGCGACTCGTTGGAACCATCAGGTGGACACTTTCATGTCCCCATGTCCAGATGCTCTGGCTTTCGCCATGGATGCCCTGTCCATCCTTTGGAACGGTCTTGTCGGCTACGCCTTCCTGCTGATCGCACCCCTGTCGCCTCTGTGGGTGTGGATCAATCTGCTCCGCTGTCTGTTAGTGGCAGTTCCGGCACATCTCCCTCTACGTCTATGTCATGATTCACTCCACTGGTTTAGCCTCTGTGGCTAAATGGAAGGTCGTCTGTCGATGGTGTGCGATCACTCTGTTGCTCTTGTCACTTCTTCGATCACACAGATTGTGGAGTTTCTGGTATATTATTCTGGGAGTCTCCAGCAATGGGTTCATGTCCATGCTTCAGAGACCTTTTTGGTATGTGGGACAGCGTCGTATCGGCAGTCATCCTTGCCTCTCCAAGCTTGTTCTGCACTTTTCCTTGAAAAGGCCTAGGACTTTGCAGTTTACTCCAAGATGGACACTTTCCTGGGTGCTGGTCTGCTTGAGGTGGGGGCATTCTCGCCTTTATCCCAGGTGGATATGCGTTTTCTCACATGCAAGACAGTTTTTTTCTGATGGCTTTTGTCTCAGCCAGGTGGGTTAGTGAGCTTCACTCCCTCTCGTTTGACCTGACCTTTTTCTGGAGCTCTCCCACGAGTGTTATGTTTACTAGTGATTGCTCCTTTCTGGCCAAGAATCAGATACCGGAACCTACTCTGCCTCCTATCTGTATCAGGACTCTTCCTTCTGTTGAGGGTAAACACCCTTTACTCTGTTCATTTGGAAGGGTAGAAACAATTTTTTCTGTCTCTTATTCCTGGTCGACAAAAGATCTCTCCTGAATCCATTTCTTGATGGATTTGTCCTGCTATTCGTGCAGCCTCTACTTGTCTAGTGACTGACGATTGTATTACCAATCATTTTTCTGCCATGAGGTGCATGCATTGTCTACCTCTCGGGGCTTATACTAACTCTTATCATGTTGTCGGATGTTATGCTGGCAGCCTACTGGAGAAATGCTATCTTCTCCACTTACCTGTGACAGTTGCAGGAGCAGGCAGAGGACCTTTGTTCTACGGGCCCTCTTTCTTCTGCTCAAACTGTTGTCTATTCCAGCCATTCAGCTTCTTACAAGGTCAGTTCCAGCTCTGTGCTTTTAATTCCCTTTCTGTCTGTGTGTCGCACATCACCATACACCTCATCTCTCATTGTCTTTTACTAATGTTTGTGATGCTATGGTTTGATAGGACTAGGAACCTCTTCCTCTGTCCACAGTTCCACTGCAGTTGAGTTATGTGTGGGTTGTTTATGTGATTCCCTACATCCTATTGTCTATTCACTCTGTAGTAAACAATTATAAGGTAGGTTGATAAGAAATATAAATTTTATAGTAAATTTCCTTTCTTATTATACCTACCGCAATTGTTTACATGGAGGACCTCCCGTCTTCTTATTCGGGTAAGAATCCTTCCTCCCTGCTGATCACATAACTCCTATGTGGGCAGACTCAAAAGAATGATTAATTGATGATGGCTTTGCGCACTGGTTAACGGAAGTCGTGGAATTGTACTAAGGGAAGAGCATCCCTTGCTGGGTGTGTGCCGATGGCACTCGACCCAGTTTTGGCTTTTTTTTCCGCAGTGTTTTTTACACCACTTTTCTTTCCCAAATCTCTTGGGAAAGATTAAAATAGAGAGTATTTTATCCGAGTTAGAGTCTTCCACTGTAGTGCAACTCTGTAGTAAACAATTGCGGTAGGTATAATAAGAAAGGAAATTTACTATAAAATTTATATTTTTTCAGTTTTACCTTTAAGAGGGTGTGTTTAGGTCAGCTTTGTCGCATGTTATGGGCCTGTTTGATACAGTTCTTGTATTTTCCAAAGTTACTATCAGAGAGGAATGTTGGTGAGCTATAGGGCATTGGCCTCCTTCTTGTTAAACCTTCTTCTGATCCACCAGTTATAATCTTTTGATATTTAGTATACAACATTCTTGTCGATGGCAGATTCAAATTGTTCGTATCAAGTCCCTGGGTTCATGTGTTTATGTTTTGGCTCCTTTTCAGAGCCAAAATTTTACTTTCTTTTAAAATCTTCTTGTATAGAGAGATCCCCTTGTCAGAATCTTTTAATATTCAGAAAATAGACATCCTCAGTGGGGTCACGTAAAGTTTGTTCAGATCAAGTTTTTGCCAATCAGGCCTTCATTCATTTTAATCTGATCAACTGTGTTTCTCAGTATTTTGTGGAAATTGTTTATTTCTTCTTTATATGAAGCATTTGTAATAATGCAATTTCTTTTGGGACATCTGAGATGTTAGGCAGTGCTTCTTCACTCAAACCACTGCCCTAATCAATAACAAAAAGTAAATACTAAGTCACTCCCAATCGTTATTTCTTAACTGGTAGAGTACTAAATTATTTTTGGCCATCCAAATTTGTTCACATGCCATTGTTATTGCCTTGTTACAATTTATAGGAGACTAAAATTTATAACAGACTAAAAAAATATAACGTCAAAGATAATATGAAGCACATCCATGGAATTTGAATCCTTCAGGTTGCAGTACCTGCACTTCTGAATAAAGCCCAAATATAGACTTTCAGTACTCTACCAGTTAACTGAATAATCCTGTTAATTGAATTTAGCTCTTAAACACTTAACCATTTTCCATTAACTCAGCTATCAATAAAAGTCCATCATACATTTCTGGAGTTATTGTTTTTAGCTCTTAAACACTTGGCCATTTTCCATTAACTCAGCTACCAATAAAAGTCCATCATACATTTCTGGAGTTATTGTTACAGATAAAACAGACCACTTCAGTACCCTCTTTGTTGGTATTCACCCACCTGCATTGAGGCCCATTACTCTGACAATTCAAGAATGGTCATAAACTTCATTGACGTGAATAACTATACATCCAAGCACCTGCTTTTCATATGTAATGTAATCAAATTGTCCAAATGAGGCTTATAACAAATTCTCTGACTTAAGTGGAGTTGCTTATGAATCTTTGTTCTTTTTGAGACTTAAGGATCTTGGTCATGTATTTCACTTTGTTTTGTAGTTCGTTTTTGGTGATCTAAAAACTTGATTGTGCTGCGTCATTCATTCGAATTGACATCACTCAAGGATGCTTTCTGATGAGTTTGTCCACAGCCCCCTGTTCACCATGTGGCAAGCAACTCTTGGCCTCTCGTAGCCTAGTGAGATGCCTTCTCTCTGGATTAATAGTAAGCGCCTACCAATCCCCCTGCCAGTTCCCAACATCTGAGAGTCTTGTTGACCAACAGGGTTACCACTATGTCTTCAGGTAATGTAAGGACCCCTTGGAGGGAAAGTTCCACCCTTCTGATTTATTTAGACCTTGGATTTCCTTTTCAAACTCTTCACTGAAATTAAGCTGTCTGGTCAACCAGTGGTATCTGTCAGGCTTCATTCCTCAATGGAACATTGTCTTCCCATTGGGCAAACTGCTTTGGGTGGGCTCTGACCACACCTGACTGTGCAGGTTTTCAAAGTCCTTTCATACCATGGATGCGAAGCTCTGCTCCAGGTCTATGAAGAGTGTTTTTTTTTTTCTTTCATTCAGGCAGATACCTGTGCGGTATGGCTGTTAATTACAATTCCACTGATCCACCCATCTTTCAGCAGGGTTTCCGCTAGGGGAAAATTTGTGGGTCTGGTAGTTTAAAGAAAGTGAAACTCGTCTGCTGCACGTGCGTATAGAGGAGGGTCTTTTGATTTTTAGGTGCTCTCTGTTGCCTCTGGGGGCATTCTGGTTGCTAAAATGCTGAATAATTGAAGTGGAAAATATGCATTTTTCCTCCTACAATTCTCTAAATTCCCACGGGACACACAATACTACTTCTGGTCAGAGGTTTCATAAAAATACAAACCCAAAACAACACAAACTCGATGAATCCTGACAGTGACTGCGATGCCTGACCTCAATTTTTTTATACCACCCGATACGTACCAACGTAAATAATTGAAAATGCAGAGAGAATGAAATATTCGAAAAGAATCATGATGCGGACGTGTAACGTCATGCATGTGCAATTACATCATTTATCGCTCGAAATAAAAGCCAGTGATTTCGGACCAAACACGACAATTTGAGAACGAAATTTTATAGGCGACGTTTAGGATTTGAACTCTGTTTCCCCCTCTCGTCTGGGGGTTATAAAGTATCAGATTGTCGCCAGAAATTGTAGGCATAGTATATAACATAATTATGTCTATATTATGTCAAAACAAAGGATCCTGAGTGTCATTACGATACAGCATTGTACTTGATTTTTTAACCACCAGCTTTTCTGACTGATCATAGTATGATCGGCGGGGGAATGGGTCCAGGCAACGGACCCGCAGCCGGTCTAGCGGAAACCCTGCATTCAGGGTGGAACAGCAGTGGACGAGGATTCCTCCCTCTAAGCCAAAGTCAGCTGTAGTACCCGTCGCTGTTCTGAAGTCCATGTTTGGTTTATCCTGGGGAATGCTGGGTATGCTCTCCCTAGCAGACCATACATGCTCTGTAACAGCCGGCTAGTTTGATGACATACACCTCTCAGGGGGTTGTCAAAGTCTCTTATGATTTTGAACCTTGTCTGTAATACGGCAAGTCTGGAGTTGGTATGGAGGGATGCTGTTTTGGATACTGGCACACCCCTCCCTCATGGTCAATGTGCTGTTCTCTTCTCTACCCCCTTGGCTGGCCCACTCTTCTTCTATGACTCTGTGAGGTGATCCAGGATGATGTTCTTCATCATTCCAAGGACCAGTTGTTCCTATGGCAAGTGGTCTCTGCAGTTGTTAGCTCACCTGACTGAAAGTCAGGGTGAGCTATTCTGATCACTTTTCATCCGGCATCTGGCGTCCGGCGTGAAGGTGGTGTTTGGGCCTTTTTCTCCCAAACCACTGGCCGCATATTAATGAAATTTCATGTGAGTAGGGGTTATATAAGGGCATTTTGATTTTTTGTCAAATTAGTTTTCGGCTTATATTGAGCAGAGGGATGGGGCAAAAATGCTCCAATTCTTAAAAAATCTTCTTCTCAAGAACCAGCAATAGCAGAGACTTGATATTTGGTATGCAGCTTCCTTTTGAGGTGAAGACTCAAGTTTGTTCAAGAGAAGTTCGAGGGGCTATATTTGACGATGTTAAAGGAGGGGCAAAAATTTTGGCCCTGCCCCAAATTTCTATTTTCCAAACCGTGAGGCCGATTTGAACCATATTTTACGTGAGTGCTTATTGGGTCATAAGTACCTAATTTATGCAGAAATTTTTTTTCCCGTAGCCCTGTGGGAACCACAGGAACTAAAAATAGAAAAAAATTAAAACGCCCATATCTCCAAAACTACATGGCACTGAGAATTCTTATTTGTTGTGAAGCTTCCTTAGGACCAACAGAATGGAATGGTAAAAAAAAATTGCCATCAGTTTTATCATGGGGTACTTTTTGGGGACTTTTGAAAAAGTGCTGAGTCAGCATTTTTTACCACTGTGGGTAATGGGAAAAACATAAGACTACTTTTCTCCCAAACCACTGCTTCAAAAGCTTTCAAATTTCACATATGACATCTTTGGAAGATTGTTTCATATGTTTATTGAAATCAATTGCCTGTGTCCGTATTTGGGCTCTCTATGGGAGCCCAAATGTTTAAATTAGTGCAGTATGAGGAGTATTTTTTAAAAATCTTCTTCTTCAGATCCACCAACAAGAATCTTTTGATATTTGGTATGCAGCATCCTTAGGGGGATGAGATTCAAGTTTGTTGAAGCCAAGTCCCTGGGTTGATATTTAGGCTGAAAATTTGGGGTCCCGTTGCGGTCATAGAAATTTTGGACCAAAATCCGAAAAAAAATTTTTTTGTTTTTTTCTGCGTTTCGGTCAATTTTAAGGCCAAAAAAAAAAAAATTTTTTTCCCCTGAAAATTTGGGGTGCGGGGGGGAAATTTTGGACCAAAATCCGTAATTTTGTTTTTTATGTGTTTCTGTCAATTTTAAGACAAAAAAAAATTTTTTTTGTTACCCTGAAAATTTGGGGTCCGTGTGGGACTTAGAAAATTTTGGACCAAAATCCCGAAAAAATTTTTTTTTTGTTTTTTATGCATTTCTGTCAATTTTAAGACAAAAAAAAAAATTTTTTTTTCTTTTACTCCAAAAATCTGGAATTTTTTGGACCAAAATCCGGAATTTTTTTTTGTTGTTTTTTATGCGTTTCTGTCAATTTTAAGACAAAAAATTTTTTTTTTTTTTACTCTGAAAATTTGGGGTCCGGGTGGGACTCAGAAAATTTTGGACCAAAATCCGGAAATTTTGTTGTTGTTGTTTTTATGCATTTCTGTCAATTTTAAGACGAAAAAATTTTTTTTTTTTTTACCCTGAAAATTTAGTGTCACTGAAAATTTGGGGTCCGGGTGGGACTTGGAAAATTTTGGACCAAAATCCGGAAATTTTTGTTTTTGTTTTTTATGCATTTCGGTCAGTTTTTGTTTTTCATCCATTTCGGTCAGTTTTAAGACAAAAAAAAATTAATTTTTTTTTACCCTTAATATTTGTGGTCCGGGTGGGACTTCGAAAATTTTTGGACCAAAGTCCATAATTTTTGTTTGTTTGTTTTTTTATGCGTTTCTGTCAATTTTAAGACAAAAAATTTTTTTTTTTTACACAGAAAATTTTGGGTCCAGGTGGCACTTAGAAAATTTTGGACCAAAATCTGGAAATTAGTTTTATCGTTTTTTATGCGTTTTAAGAAGAAGAACAAAATTTAGGCTGAGAGTATTTTGTTTGGAAAAAAAATCTGTTTTTTATGTGTTTATCTGAATTTTGGTACGTAAAAGTGCAGGAACTGAAAATAGAAGGAAAATCCTGTGTATTGTGTGGGCACAATCGCTTCATCTAGTTGGTATATGCTTTTCTTAGGAGGGGCGTATGCAGCTTATTCAAGTCAAGTCCCTGGTTTGATATTTAGACTACCATGTCAGGTGAGCGCCCTCAGGCCCCCTGGGGCCTCTTGTTTCCAGAAGTCGTCGCTCGAGACCCACATGGCATTTCAGCTAAGCCCAGCCAGGATGGACTTGTGTGGTTTCTGCCTCTTCCTCTTTTAGAGGTCAGCAGAGGGGCAGTTTATCCTACTGGCCTCAATGAAGGTGAAAATGATGGTCCTTACCTTATTCATCCTCAAATATGAGGATGGATATCTTATGCTTACAGATCAGTGTTCAGACTTTGCATCGGACCAGTGGGTCCTCGATGTAGTTTACAGAGCCTCAGGATATTCTTCCATTTGCACCTGAGTCTGCCTTGAGTACCCAGGTCTCAGGCAGCCATGTGTATCTGCAGCTTTTGGTGAGAGAGATTGACAGTATTCTCCCCAAAGGGGCAATTGAGGTCATCCAGAATGTTTTCTCAGGTTTTTTCTCGAGATTGTTCTTGGTGTCGAAGAAGATTGGCCAACTGAGAAATGTTATCGATATGAGTGTTCTGAACAAGTCCATAGTTTCATTCAAGTTCAACATGGAAACGTTCAGGTCATTTCACCATTCCATTCTCAAAGGAGATTTTGTCGCCCTGCAGAAGTCTTCAGGGAAATTCCTCAGGTTCCCTTTTCTGGAGTAAGTTTACAAGTTCAAGGCCATGATGTTTGGCTTGAACCTAGCTCCTTGAGCATTCACCTGGCTGATAGCACATTTGATGGCTTTTCCTAAATCGCAGTTTGTGGTGACCACATTGGCATACTTGGATGACATCCTCCAGAGGCACCCAAACTCAAGCCTTCTGAATTTGGATGTTAATAAGCTTTTAAGCCTGCTTGCATCTCTCGGTGCAACCATGAGAAGTCGGACCTGGTCCCTTCTCATTGTTTTTGCACCTAATGGATGTTTGCGCTCATTTCAATTTGGTCAGTCTTCAGAGCGAGGCCTTTGATTTGATCCAACTTCTGATCTGTTCCAATACCACAACAGCACAAAGTTTTCTTCGGTTGCTGGGGCTGGCACGTTCAGTTACTGATCTCATTCCTTTGAGTTGCTTGTTTGTCCAACCTCTCCAGCTCGTTTTGTTATTTTGTTGGAGCCCAGTGTCTTGTTGGAAAGCCATGATCAATCAGTTTGGTCTATCGACTCATAAAATTTGGAATCTTGACCAGACAGGCCTTCTTATGAAACAAAAGGTGTTTCTGGCACTTTTTTCAGTCTCCACCTGTGGTTTCCATACCTGTTGAATCGCCATTCCCAGTTGTTCTTGGACAATTTTTCAGTGCTTGTTTACATCTGAAATCCTGGAGGCACCCTCCCATTTCAGATTGCGAACTGGCAGCTGGTAAAGGATCTTCTGCTGGTGGCCGAGAACATTCACACTTGGGTGTTGTCCGTCATATTCCTGCAAGTTTGAACCTCATAGACAACTCCCTGCCCCAATCGGACAGCAGCATTCGAACTAAGTTGGTGCTTCACAGACCTGTTTTCCAGCTGCTGTGTGATCTTTGGGGTCATATACATCTCTTTGTGATTTGGTGGAACCACTAGGTAGAAACCTTTGTTGATGTTCCCTTCTGCCCCCCCCCCCCCCTCCACCCATCCCCTGCCCAGATCCATTTGCTTCTGCGGTGATACTCGGACACTCAATTGGGGTGGTCTCTTAAGTTACGCCATTCCTCCAGCTCTGATTTTTCTCTTATCAGGGCAGAATAAGCCAGGTCACTCCTCTGTCTCTGCGGAGGATGTGGATTAGCAAGCATTGGCCTCTTCTGGCTGGTTTTTCATTCATCAACCTCTATGTCCCAACCTTCTACAACAAGGTTGTCCAAGGCAACGGCAATTCCAATCAGGCATCTTTGTGCCTTAACATCTATCTTTTATCTGGGCCTGTCTCCTCTGTAGATGTTTTTTGAGATGAGCAGTGGCGTGTATTTCTTCATCACAGAGCACTGCACTGACTTAGTTTAAACAAAATTTATTACTGAAAGTGACAATTGTATACATCACACAATCAGATAAAAAGGAACAACTCATGAAATTAATGGTATACAATGTAACAGAACAACAGAAACCAAGAATAAATGTAAGGGATTCAACAATAAGCTAAAAGCTTTTGGAAGTCATCTCCCACTGAGCTGACATTTTTGTACCCAGCCTGAGTACTTCATACTTCATTGTATGGGTAGGAGGTTGGGCCACCATTTGAACCTTTTATCCGAGGTTGATATGTGCTTTCACACATATTAAGTTATCTTTCTGTTGACCTTTGCCTTGGTCAGAAGGGATGGTGAGCTGCATGCTCTCTCCCTGGTGTCAGCTTTATTTAAAAGCTTGGCTGACAGTCTGATCTTTACCACTTCGCCTTTTTAGTACCCTTACGGGAACTGTAAGGGGACTATAGAATTGCACTCTGTCTGTCTGTCCATCTGTTTGTCTATTTTTATGTTACCACCTCTCTGCTTTAAGCTACATCTTTCATATTTGGTACATGGATAAATGGTTCTGAGGGGATGATGTAAGCTCAGTTTTTTTTTTCAAAATCCAAGATGGCAGAATGGCAGCCATTTTTGTTGTGTTTTTTTTAAGCCTTGTTCTCTATTTTGTGTTAAACACCCCAACATGGTTCAAGCTGCACTTTTCATATTTGGCACATGGATAGAGGGTTGTGCTAGGATGATGCACATTCAATATTTTTTTTTTTCAAAATTTAAGATAGCACCATGGCAGCCATTTTTGTTGTGTTTTTTTTAAGCTTCTTTCTCTATTTTATGTTACCACCCCTCCCTCCAACATGGTTCAAGCTTCACCTTTCATATATGGTACATGGATAAAGGGTTGTGAAGGGATTAAGCACACTCAATATTTTTTTTTCAAAATCTAAGATCTGTCTGTCTGCCCGTCTGTGTGTCTGTTTTTATGTTACCACCTCTCCCTCCACCTCTCCCTCCAACATGCTTTAAGTTACTTTCATATTTGGTACTTGGATAATTGGTCTGAGGGGATGATGCACTGTCAATATTTTTTTTTCAAAGTCCAAGGTCACGGAATGGCGGCCAGGGGACTAACACCACCTCGGTGGTCAAACACTTGTTTAACCTGAATCCACTTCACCTCCCATATGTACCATGGTTTGCCAGTTACTGACATCCGTCATCTCACTTTTATGTCAGGTTCATGCCAACTTACAACACCAGGACTAAGTTTATTAGGAAGGGCAGGGAAAGGCTGTTCCTGTCACTTATTCCTGGCAAGGCAAGCATTTCCAGTCATTTCATCTCACAGTTGATTTGTCTTGCGAACAAAGAAGCTTATTCAAGACTGGCACGTGCTTACTGCATTGCTATCCGAATCACTGCTCATAATGAGTAAGCTCTTCATACTTCTTGGGGATATACTTACTCTTTTGCTCTTCCTGGTGTTATGGAGGCTGCATACTGAAGAAATGCCTCTACTTTCTCCATCTTCTACTGTTGGCATTTACAGGGGCAGACTCACCTTGACTCATTAGGTCTTGTAGTCTCTGCTCAGTCTGTTGTCATTTCTTGTTATTAGTTCTTTCTGCCTGCTAGATAAAAGTTTGTTCTCCAAGCTGGGCAGCTTTGATTTGTTCACTACTCCCATGTTTGATTTTTTCATGTCATTTTCAGTCAGTAGGGATGGAATATCTTGATATATGGTATTCAGCTTCCTTTCTGCACATTAAAGTTTATTCAAGAGAAGTTTGAGGGGCAATAGTTGTAGTTACCCTGGGAGGGGCAAGATTTTTGACCGAGTCTGAAATTTCTATTTTTAGAATCCATCAGTTGTGTTTTAAACCAAATTTGGTGCATGGAATTATTGGATCTTATGTTTTTAATATAATTAATGGGTCATAAATTTTTCTGTATTTCCATAGGAACCACAGGAGTGAAAAATATATAATTTTTCAAAGGCCTATATTTCCAAAACTGCACATAATCGAGAACTGTTATTTGGTATGAAGCTTTCTTACAATTAGTAGAAAGGACTGGGC
The DNA here is from genome assembly GCA_031216915.1 of Pictodentalium vernedei. NCBI lineage: Eukaryota > Metazoa > Mollusca > Scaphopoda > Dentaliida > Dentaliidae > Pictodentalium > Pictodentalium vernedei. The sequence goes on from CM062295.1 coordinate 271,339,262, forward strand.
AGAATTGCAATCAGTTGTGTCATAGGGTACCATATGGGTCCATAATGTGGAATTGAAAAAAAAGCTGAGTCAGCATATATTCAAAAAATTTTAAAATCTTTTTCTCCAGAAGCACTAGTCGGAATCTTTTGATATTTGATATGCATCATATTTAAAAGGATCAGATTCACGTTTGTTCAAATCAAATTCCTGGGTTTGTATTTGGTATTTGGGGGCCTGTATTTTAACTTGGTACAATATGAGGGATATTCTTCTGATCTAGTTAGAATCTTTTGATATTTTATATTCCGCATCCTTACGGAAGTCAGATTCAAGTTTCTTTACCTCAAACATTTGTTCTTCCTGTGTGAGACTAAAGTTCAACTTTAAGCAGTATGAGGGATAATTCATTAAAAATCTTCTTCCAATCCACCTGTCAGATTAAATAGATATTTGATTTTATACAATTATTGGCTTTCCTTGAGGTTGATACAAGAAATTGTCAACCCGAGAAAAGGAATATTTACCAAGGCCATATCAACGAAAGTCAATTATTGCAAGCTCACCTGAATGAAAGTAAGTTGGAGCTATTGCCGTCACTTGGGGTCCTATTAAACTATTTTGTTCATACATATTTTTGAGACTTCACAGAACAGAGCTTTGTTTGTTTTTGCCTGAGAATGTTTCGTAGGACCAGCAGAAAAGGCTGGCCAAAACAAATTGCCTTTGGTTGTGTTATTGTAAATTAAAAAAATTCTCTTACTGTCCTTCACTTACTGACACATTTATCGCCTTGGACAACTTGAGCCAGATGAGCTTATTTGAGGCTCTAGTTTTATTATTATGACAGAAAAAAATCGTTTGCAAATTCCTTGCTTTATTACATATTTTTCGAAGAAACTCGGTATATTCATATGCAACAAAACATTTTTAATTTCAACATATATACAAGAAGCAGTGGGCATTAACTTATTTGTTCATGTTGTGCTTAATTATTATATTTGAACATTTCCTAAACATTGGAACAGGGAAATTGAAGGAAAGAGAAAATTGGAAATACCATTTCTATTTTATCAATCTACCAGCACTATTTATAGACAACAATGAGAGACTGGTGATATTTCAACATGTTTTTGATAAAAATAGAACAGATGAGCAATACTGGAGTATATCAACTCTTCTAATGAGTGTTTTAGCCAATTCAGTTACCAGTTTTTTTTCTGTTGTATAATAAACATCAGATTCAAGATTCAAATCAAGTCCCTGAGTCAACAGTTGGCTTCTAAAGAGAGTCTGATTTTAACTTCATTCACTTCAGCAGCTCACAACATTAAATGTACATCCCCTGTGTGAAAGCAGTCTCCAAAAACTCCAGTAATTATGTAGGATTATGTAGTGCAATCACTATTTGTCCAGGTCAATTAAGGTCATGTAATCTTTTAATCTATTAATAGAGGAACTACATATTCGAGGCAGGGCTAATTAATTTTCTCCAGCTCATTGAATGACAATCAAGTCTTCTATTATATGTTGTAAATAAACTAGAATTGTCTAGTATGAATGTTGTGTTCTCAAAACTTAAGTTTGTTTTGATAGTTATTACAGTTTATATCTAATTTGTGGTCACTCGTGAGATGATTCTTATCAACCTTCCTTGTTTACTACAGGCTTGCACTACCATGGAAGACCCTCATATATGCTCTCTATTTTGATCTTTCCCAAGTGATTTGGGAAAGAAAAGTGGTGCAAAAGCACCATGAAAAAATAAGCCATCAGCGCACATCCAGTAGGGAACTCTCTTCTCTTAGTACAAATCCACAACTTCCGGAACCAGTGCGCAGGCAGTAACTAATGAATCATTCTTTTTTCGTCCGCCCATGTGGCAGGATGTCTATTTTGCATTGAGAAACAGTGATAATTTAACTCGTTGATAATGGTTACCTGTGACTGGAATTATGGATATGAGGATCATATAATAACAGGACTGTGTTTTATATATTCTTGTTATTATTTTCAATCACATTTTCGTTTAATTTTATATATTTTCTGTCTTCGCGCATGACTTTCGCATACCATGCGGTTCAGACATAAAATTTTTCGGTTGATAAAGTGTTCGTCAAAACTCGACTTATAGTTTGATGAAGTTGGCGGGCGGCGGGCATAAACAATTGGTTTCTGGGCAATAACTTTAGTTCTATTTGATGAACCTTTACCAAGATTATACCAGAGGTTACCCTATAGGAAAGGAAGACACCTATCGATTTCAGAGTCTCGTGCCCCAAGATCAAGATCACTGTTACTATAAATAGAATATTTTGTGACAAATTGGTTTCTGGGCAATAACTTTAGTTCTATATGACGCACCTTTACCAAACTTATACCAGAGGGTACCCTATAGGAGGGGAAGACACCTATTGATTTCGGAGTCTTGAACTCCAAGGTCAAGGTCAATGTTACTATAAATAGAATATTTTATGACAAATTGATTTCCGGGCAATAACTTTAGTTCTATTTGACGCACCTTTACCAAACTTATACCAGAGGTTACCCTAGGGGAAGGGAAGACACCTATTATTTTGGAGTCTGGGACTCCAAGGTCAAGGTCACTGTTACTATAAATAGAATATTTTGTGACAAATTGGTTTCCGGGCAATAACTTTAGTTCTATTCTGTGTATCTTCACCAAACTTATACCACAGGTTACACTATAGGAAGGGAAGACACTTATCAATTTTGGAGTCTGGGGCCCCAAGGTTAAGGTCACTATTACTATCAATAGAATATTTTGTGACAAATTGGTTTCCGGGCAATAACTTTAGTTCTATTTGACGCACCTTTACCAAACTTATACCAGAGGTTACCTTATAGGAAGGGAATACACCTATTGATTTTGGAGTCTGGGAGTCCAAGGTCAAGGTCACTGTTACTATAAATAGAATATTTTGTGACAAATTGGTTTCCGGTCAATATCTTTAGTTCTATTTGAAGTACCTTTACCAAACTTATACCAGAGGTTACCCTATACGAAGGGAAGACACCTATTGATTTTGGAGTCTGGGACTCCAAGGTCAAGGTCACTGTTATTATAAATAGAATATTTTGTGGCAAATTGGTTTCTAGGCAATAACTTTAGTTCTATTCTGTGTATCTTCACCAAACTTATACCACAGGTTGCCCTATAGGAAGGGAAGACATCTATCGCTTTCGGAGTCTGGGACCCCAAGGTGAAGGTCACTTTTACTATGAATAGAATATTTTGTGACAAATTGGTTTCCGGGCAATAACTTTAGTTCTATTTGACGCACCTTTACCAAACTTACACAGAGGTTACCCTATAGGAAAGGAAGACACCTAATGATTTCAGAGTCTCGCGCCCCAACGTCAAGGTCACTGTTACTATAAATAGAATATTTTGTGACAAATTGGTTTCCAGGCAATAACTTTAGTTCTATTTGAAGCACCTTTACCAAACTTATACCAAAGGTTACCCTATAGGAAGTGAAGATACCTATTGATTTCGGAGTCTAGGACTCCAAAGTCAAGGTCACTGTTGATACAAACAGCTTATTTTTCAGAATTTAATGTCAAAACTCGACTTCTGGATTTGTGATCCTCTTGCTGGATTTTTATTATTATTGGAGTTAGGTGTCAATGGGTGGCTGTATGGACAGGATTTGTCCTCTCTGTTAAGGGCAGAATTTCTGTTTTTAGCTTAACTTGACATAGTCAAGATAAGCTATTGCCATCACGCGTGCGGAAGTCTGTGAGTCTGTGACGTCTGTTCACATTTCCTTTAGCACGGGCTACACCCCGCAGTTCTTGTCTGATCGTCACAAAATTTCATATGCAGGTTTGGAGTCATGTCTAGATGAGAACGTCCCCTTTTGGTCGCGATCGGGCAACTGGTATGGCTGCCCGAGCCCAAAACCCGAAAACCATTAGCACAGTCTACAGGTCGTATTTATGAAGGGATTTCATTGTAACTTGGTAGGATGCCTCTGTATAGTGCCTAGACGAGAACGTCCCCTTTTGGGCATGAACTATCAACCGTGATGGCTGCCCAAGCCCGAAACCCAAAAACTTTTAGCACAGTCTGCAGGTCATGTTTAATGTGGAGGGATTTCATTGTATCTTGGTAGGATGACTCCTTATGATGTCTAGATGCGAATTTCCCCATTTGGGCATGATCTGCCAACCGTGACGACTGCCCGAGCCCAAAACCCAAAAACCTTTAGCGCAGTCTACAGGTCATATTTATTGAGGAATTTCATTGTAACTTGGTGGGTTGACTTCATACAATGTCTAGATGAGAAAGTCCACCTTTGGACGTGATTGGGCAACTGTGACGGCTACAGGAGCCAGAAGCCCGAAAACCTTTAGCACAGTCTAGAGGTCATATTTATGAAATGATTTCATTGTAACTTGGCAGGATGACTCCAAATAATGTCCAGATGAGAACGCCCCATTTTGCTCGCGATCATGCAGCCTTGATGGGTGCCCGAGCCGAAAAACCTTTAGCATAGGCAAAAGGTCATATTTATGGAAGGATTTCATTGTAACCTGTTAGGTTGACTCCATATAATGCCTAGATGATGACATCCCCTTTCAGTCGTGATTGGTCAGTTGTGATGGCTACAAGTGCCCGAAGCCCGAAAACCTTGAGCACAGTCTACAGGTCATATTTATGAAGGGATTTCATTGTAACTTCTTAGGATCACTCCAGATGATGCTCAGATGAGATTGTCCCCTATGGTTGCGATCATTCAACCATGATGGCTGCCCAAGCCCGCAGCCCGAAAACCTTTAGCACAGTCTACAGGTCATATTTATGAAGGGATTTCATTGTAACTTGGTAGGTTAACTTCATATAATGTCTAGATGAGAATGTGCGATCATTCACCCATGATGGCTGCCCAAGCCTGAAGCCCGAAAACCTTTAGCACAGTCTACAGGTCATATTTATGGAGGGATTTCATTGTAACTTGGTAGGTTAACTTCATATAATGTCTAGGTGAGAACGTCCCCTTTTGGACATGATTGGGCAACTGTGACAGCTAAAGGTGCCCAAAGCCCGAAAACCTTTAGCACAGTCTACAGGTCATATTTATGAGGGGATTTCATTGTAACTTGGTAGGATGACTCCAAATAATGTCTAGATGACAACGTCCCCTTTTGATCGCGATCATTCAGCCTTGATGGGTGCCCAAGCCCAAAAACCTTTAGCATAGGTAAAAGGTCATATTTATGGAAGGATTTCATTGTAACCTATTAGGTTGACTCCATATAATGCCTAGATGATGACATCCCCTTTTGGTCGTAATTGGTCAGCTGTGTTGGCTACAAGTGCTCGAAGCCCAAAAACCTTGAGCACAGTCTACAGGCCACATTTATGAAGGGATTTCATTGTAACTTCATAGGATCATTCCAGATGATGCCCAGATGAGATTGTCCCCTTTGGTTGCGATTATTCAACCATGATGGCTGCCCGAACCCGAAGCCCGAAAACCTTAAGCACAGTCTACAAGTCATATTTGTGAAGGGATTTCATTGTAACTTGGTAGGTTGACTTCATATAATGCCTAGATGAGAACGTCCCCTTTTGGACATGTTTGGGCAACTTTGACGGCTAAAGGTGCCCGAAGCCCAAAAACCTTTAGCACTGTCTACAGGTCATATTTATGAAGGGATTTCATTGTAACTTGGTAGGTTGACTCCAAATAAGGTCAAGATGAGAACGTCCCATTTTGGCCGTGATCATTCAGCCTTGATGGGTACCCGAGCCCAAAAACCTTTAGCATAGGCAAAAGTTTATATTTATAGAAGGATTTCATTGTAACATTGTTAGGTTGACTCCATATAATGCCTAGATGATGACATCCCCTTTTGGTCATGATTGGTCAACTGTGATGGCTACAGGTGCCCGAAGCCCGAAAACCTTGAACACAGTCTACAGGTCATATTTATGAAGGGATTTCATTGTAACTTCTTAGGATCACTCCAGATGATGCCCAGATGAGATTGTCCCCTTTGGTTGCGATCATTCAACCATGATGGCTGCCCGAGCCCGAAGCCTGAAAACCTTTAGCACAGTCTAAGGTCATATTTATGCAGGGATTTCATTGTAACTTGGTAGGTTGACTTCATATAATGTCTAGATGAGAATGTCCCCTTTTGGACACGAGTGGGCAACTGTGACGGCTTCAGGGGCCCAAAGCCTGAAAACCTTTAGAACAGTCTACAGGTCATAATTATGAAGGGATTTTATTGTAGCTTGGTAGGATGACTCCAAATAGTGTCCAGATGAGAACATCCCCTTTTGGTCACGATCATTCAGCCTTGATGGCTGCCTGAAGCCCGAAAACCTTTAGCACAGTCTACAGGTCGTATTTATGGAGGGATTTCATTGTAACTTGGTAGGTTGACTTCATATAATGTCTAGATGAGAATGTCCCCTTTGGACGCAATTGGGAAACTGACGCCTACAGGGGCCCGAAGCCCGAAAACCTTTAGCACAGTCTACAGGCCATATTTATGAAGGGATTTTAATGTAACTTGATAGGATGACTCATTTTGGAATAATTTCATTGTAATTTTGTTGATATATGTTAACTGTGAGGGCCACATATATTAACTGTGAGGTCATATTAACCCACCCCTCAGTTCTTTAGTACAGTGTACACCTCATATTATTTTTATCATAAACATAGCATACAGGGAACAGAAATGAACATATTCCCAATTATCACAATTCTTGTCTTATTTCATAATCCTTTTATAAACATTGAACATTATCCTTTTCATCAAACACAACACACAAGTTAAGCTACAGTGTCATTGACACTTTTATTTGTGTACCTGTCGGCCGTCTGGGTTCAGTTGCATTCCTGCCGGTCCTTTTTCTGCCACCTTTCTCTCATAGTTGGGGGTGTTCTACTTTCTACATCTGGTGAGTTCACCTTTTTCTTCTACTGCTCTCACCTCTGTTATGTCCAGTACTGTTCCTTTAGGGCAATGCCTTTTGCCCAAGTTTGTGGTGCGTTCTCGTGGCCGTTCATTCCACTGGGGGAACGCTGTCGTTTGGGGCCTCCCAACACAACCACGTCTGGTGAGAGTTATACCCCTTCCATGAGAGATGTGCAGTCTTTAACTGTGGTGTATCCTGCGGGAGCTGTTGAGTTGTCTGGTGAAGAGATGCCTGGTCCCGGGGCTATGGTCTTTCTCCAGTCGACATCTGAGGCTGTCACTATGGTTGTGACTCCTCCTTTGGAGGCCGAGCTCAATTGCTCTCTCCCATTTTCCACTAGTTTCAACAGCTCCTGTTATATCTGCTGCTACTGCTGTTGTGTTTGCAACATCACTGGTCTCCATTTCAGCTGGCCTTGGCTTATCCCTGCAGGGGTCTGCAGCGATGACTAGAAGTGTGGATGTGGGGTATCGGCCTTTCCTGACTTCAACTCGGCGAAGTCGAAAGTGGCTGCCGACCGAACCCTCTGCTGTGGCCTCTCAGCCGCCGAGCATAGCAGTTTTATCCCTGTGGGGTCTACAGAGGGTAGTGTGGATGTGGGATATCGGCCTTCCCTGACTTCAACTCGGCAAAGTCAGAAGGGGCTGCCAGCCGAACCATCTACTGTGGTCTCTCTGCCGTCGAACACTGCAGTTTTGGATTTGGATGTTCATGGTGGGGCCACTATGAACTCTGTGGTGTTTCTGTCCACACTGGTCACATAGCCAGTTTTGCGGGACCAACGCCTTTTGTGCACCCTGGACCTTCTGTCCCTCAGAGGTCCTCGATGACTCTCCCGAGTTCCTGCTCTGTAGATCCTCGGGGTATGCCATACTCCTATACATATCTGCCTTCAGATGTTTCGGCTGCAGCCCATCACCCCGCATTGGGTGGATTTGAGGATCATACCCTTCGCTTGTTAAAAGGGTCAGGAGTGAAGACACTTTGCCGGTTCGTTCCCACATCGAACTGGATGACACGGGCAGTGAGCTTAGGGAGGCCCTCTCCTTGCTCACTCAGGTTCTGTCCAAGAGCCTTCCTGTTTCTTCCAGCAAGGCTACTAGTGGTTTCCAGGTGCCCCCTGCGGCGCTGCCTCCTGGGATTGGAAACGGGCCACTTTCTGATCCCTCAGGTGTGCCTACACCATGAGAGGTGTCGGCTGATTTGCCCAAGATGGGCTATGTGTCTTCTGACTCAGAGGATGAGTCCAACATACCTGACGTCAAGAGCCAGCAGTCTTCTGACTTGGGGACAGCTCTTGACTTTGAGTTTGGGTTCCTTCCAGATCTCAAACCGTCTTAACCAGCCAACAGTGTCAGCCAGGCCGCACTCATCGGTCACGCACCTACAGCCTGTGCCAGTCGGTACATGTGGTTGAAGCATTTACAGCTTTGGACTCTTAGCCGAGTTCCAAGGCTATGAAGACTTTGTTCTTCACCAGGGTTGACACTGTTTTGCCTCCAGTGCATTATCGTTCCTACAATTCTGCCAATCCATCAGTCTGCCAGACTTTGAAGGTCTTGGATCAGGAGTTCAACTCCCTCAGGCTTTCCAAGCCCAAGACGGCCATTATCCTTATGGTGACTCTGGAGTCCCATTTGGGCTTACTGAGGGAGATGCTGGGCATGCTTTCTCTCTCCGATCACGTCGTCTCTGCTTTAGCTGCTTATCTGCCTCCAGATAAATTTAACGACATACAGGCTCCTTTGCGTGTGCTGTCCAAGGCGCTCATGCATGCATGCCTGTAACACGGCTAACTTGGAATTAGTTTGCAGGGATGCTGTGCTGGACACAAGCCGATCCCTTCCTGAGGGGCAGTGCGCTTCTCTTCGATCTGCTTCTTTGGCGGGTCTGCAACTGTTCCATGGTTCCATGGCGACAGTCCGATATGGCATCCTAGGTCATTCCAAGATCAGCTGCTGCTTCGTCAACTTGATAAGCCTTCTGTTGGAGATGGGGGCTGTCCAAAGCCTAACAAGCACCCTTCTGCTTCAGCTGCGAAGCAAAGAGCTGATCTTTCAGCCGCTTCTACTTCTTACTCACAGAGTACGGGGAAGCCTCGGCAGGCTAGTGGGAATACTCAGGATTCTTCAAAAAGTAGAGGAAGTGTTTTCTCCTCTCACAGGCCTCACCGGGGCTCGAAATGAAGGTCCTCACCTCAATTCGTCCCAGGTTGGAGACAGGATATCAGAATTCACAGACCATTGGGCCACCATCACAACAGATTCTTGGGTGTTAGATATTGTTTGGTCCGGGCTGCGAATATCCTTCCGTAGACAACCCACTCTGTCAAGAGTGCCTCTTCTGACTCCAGTTCCTTCAGACGTTTCAGATCGGGAGCTTTTGACCACGGAGGTAGACAATCTCCTTCTAAGGGGGCGATTGAGGTCGTCAAGAACATCCAGTCAGTGGCATTTTATTCCCGCCTGTTCTTGGTGCCAAAGAAGGATGGCTGACTCCGATCGGTTATCGATTTGAGTATCCTGACCCAGTCTATCCTTGCTCCCAAGTTCAGCATGGAGACTTTCAGGTCGGTTTGCCATTCCATTCACCAGGGAGATTTCACCTACTTATCGACCTGCGAGACGCTTACTTTCTTGTTCCGATTCATCAGACATCACAAAAGTATCTCAGGTTCACTTTTCTGAGGTGAGTTTACCAGTTCAAGGCCATGCCTTTCGGCCGCAACCTGGCTCCGTGGGCCTTCACCCAACTGATGTCACATGTGATTGCCTTCTATCGCACACAGTCCAGGGTGACTACTTTGGAATATCTAGACGATATCCTCCAGAGGCATTCCAGTGCTGCCTTTCTGGAGTCAGATTTCGTCACACTGTTGAGCCTGCTCACATTGCTAGGGTTCATAGTCAACGAGGAGAAGTCGGACCTGGTCCCTTCTCAGTCGTTTTGTCATCTGGGTATGGACTTCCATACTCAGTTCAATACAGTGGCGGTTCCCTGGTCAAAGGCTGTGATTCTCTCAGTTTTTGCCCTGACTCTGTCCCAGTCCACATCCACAACAGCTCAAGAGTATTCCCTGACTGCTCTGTCTCTGTGGTTTGGTGACGGATCTCATTCCTCTAGGTCGGCTGCATGTCAGACCTCTCCAACACTTTCTGCTCAATCGTTGGAGGCTGAATGTTGATCCTCTGGACCTGGTGCTTCAGTTACCAGAGTCTCTTCATCGTCACCTTCTCCCCTGGACCGATGTTCATTGGATTACACAGGGGGTTCCATTGGACTTGCCCACATCCGATCATGTTCTGACAGCAGACATCAGCGATCTCGGATGGGATGCGATGTTGGATCCTCTAGGTCTTTCTCTTCACAGGGCATGGGACGACGATCAAGCAGCTTTTCACATCAATCAGAAGGAGCTTCTTGTTTTTCTTCTGAGTTTGCGACAGTGCATCCCCCACCTTTCGAATCGCCAGGCCCTTTCGTTGTCCGACAATTCAACAGTGGTTGCTTACATTCGGAACCAGGGCGGTGCTCGGTTCCCATGTACGATTTGGCCCAGGATCTTCTACTGCTCGCTCAGGATGTCAACTCTGGAGTGATAGTTTGTCACATTCCCGGTTATCTGAATGTTATAGCCGACTCCCTGTCACAATGGGGCAGGGTCATTTCCACTGAGTGGATGCTCCACAGGGCGGTGTTTCAGTCGCTTTGTGATCTCTGGGGTCATCCCCACATCGATCTCTTTGCGACTCATTGGAACCATCAGGTGGACACTTTCATGTCCCCGTGTCCAGATCCTCTGGCTTTCGCCATGGATGCTCTGTCACTCGATTGGAACAGTCTTGTCAGCTATGCCTTCCTGCCGGTTCCGATTCTGCCTCAGGCTCTAGCCAAGATATGAACCTGCAGTTGTTGAATCATTTTGATCGCTCCCCTTTCACCTCAGCAGGTGTGTATCTATCAGTTCCGCTCTCTGTTGGCAACGGTTCTGGCACATCTCCCTCTACGTTGCAACCTTCTTGGCCAAGGTCACCCGAGGAGGTTTCGCATCGACCCGACTTTATTGTGCCTTCACCCATTTCTTTTGTCAAGTGGAAAGTCTTCTGACGATGATGTGCCAATCACTCTGTTGATTATGCCAATCCTTCGATTTCACAGATTGCAGAGTTTATGGTATATCTGTTTGATTCTCAGGGTCTCCAGCCTGTTACCATCAAAGGGTACAGGGCCATGCTTTCGGATACCTTTTCGTATTTGGGAAAGCGTCATATCGGCACTAATCCTTACCTCTCCAACCTTGTTCGGCACTTTTCCTTGAAAAGGCCTAGGACTTTGCACTTTACCCCAAGATGGAATCTTTCTTGGGTGCTGCTTTGCTTGGGGGGGGGGGGGGGGGGGGGCATTCAAACCTTTATACCAGGTGGATATGCATTTTCTCACATACAAGACGGCTTTTCTGATGGTTTTTGCCACATCCAGATGGGTTAGTGAGCTACACACCCTCTCGGTTGACCCAGCCTTTTTCAGGAGCTCTCCCAACAGTGTTACATTTACCACTGATTGCTCCTTTCTGGCCAAGAATCAGATACCAGAAACGACTCCACCTCCTATCTGTATCAGGGCTCTTCCTTCTGCTGAGGGTAATTGCCCTTTGCTCTGTCCGGTTCATGCAATTCGCATTTATCTCAATCGGACGCAGTTCATTAGGAAAAGCAAGACACAATATTTTTCTGTCTCTTATTCCTGGTCGACAGAATATCTCTTCTCAATCCATTTCTCGATGGATTTGTCTTGCTATTCACATGGCTTTTGCTAGCCTAATGACTGACGATTGTATTACCAATTGTATTTCTGCCCACGAGGCGCATGCATTGTCTACCTCTTGGGCTTATACTAACTCTGTCATGTTGTCGGATGTTATGCAGGCAGCCTACTGGAGGAATGCTACTTTCTCCACCTATCTGCTTCAGTTGCAGGAGCAGTCAGAGGACCTTTTTACTCTGGGCCCTCTTTCTTCTGCTAAGGCTGTTGTCTACCCTAGCCATTAGGCTTCTTACACGCTCAGTTCCAGCTCTATGCTGTTACTGCTCTTTCTGTCTGTGCGTCGCACAGAACCATACGCCTCATCTCTCATTGTCCTTTATTATGTCTCCCCTTCCCAGAAGGGAGACATATTGTTTTAGTGCATATTCTTCTTCTTCTTCTTCTTCTTCTTCTTCTTCTTCTTCTTCTTCGTCTCCTCCTTCTTCTTCTTCTCATACAAACTTAGTCCGGGCCATAACTTTTTTGTCTTTTGACCTACACCTTAGATACTTGGCATGTGGATGTATCACCAAGAGCCGGTGTGCAGTGTACCATAGTGACCTTCATGTGACCTTGACCTTTGACCTGAAGGTCAGATTTATGCGTTTTTTTAAGGGAAACTGTCTGGACCAGAACCTTTTTGTTTTTCGAGTCAGGCTTTAGATATTTGGCATGTGGATGTATCCCCATGAGTCGGTGTGTAGCGTACCATTGTGACCTTTATGTGACCTTGACCTTTGATCTGAAGGTCAGATTTGTGCTTTTTTCAAGGAAACTTTGTCCAGACCAAAACTTGTTTGTCTTTTGAGCCAGGCCTTAGATATTTGGCACGTGGATGTATCACCATGAGCCGGTGTGTCGCATACCATTGTGACCTTCATGTGACCTTGACCTCAAGGTCAAATTTATGTACTTCAAATAGGGAGTAATTGTCCAGACCAGAATTTTTTTGTTTTTTGACCTAGGACTTGGTTATTTGACATGTGGATGTGTCACCATGAGACCGCATGTCGTTGAACTCGATGACCTTCATATGACCTTGACCTCTGACCTTAAGGTCAAATTTATGTACTTCATATAGGGAATAATTATCCAGATCAGAACTTTTTTGTTTTTTGACCTAGGACATAGATAATTGACATGTGGATGTATTGCAATTAGACTGCATGTCAATGTAATCATGACCTTTATGTGACCTTGACCTCAAGGTCAAATATATGTACTTTAAATAGGGAGTAATTGTCCAGACCAGATTTTTTTTTTGGACATGTGGATGTGACACCATGAAACCACATGTCTGCTATCTTGATGAACAGCATGTGACCTTGACCTCTGACCTCAAGGTCAAATTTATGTACTTCAAATAGGGAATAATTGTCCAGATCAGAACTTTTTTGTTTTTTTGACCTAGGACTTAGATGATTGACATGTGGATGTATCACAATCAGACCATATGTCATCATGACCTTCATGTGACCTTGACCTCAAGGTCAAATTTATGTACTTTAAATAAGGAGTAATTATCCAGATCAGAGCTTTTTTGTTTTTTGACCTAGGACTTAGATGATTGGCATGTGGATGTATCACCATGAGCCGGTGTGTCACGTACCATAGTGACCTTCATGTGACCTTGACCTTTGACCTGAAGGTCAGATTTATGTGCTTTTTAAGGGAAACTTCGTCCGGACCAGAACTTTTTTGTCTTTTGACCTAGACCTTAGATATGTGGCATGCTTGTCAATATTATTCATGTATTTATAATTTGCAGTCCATTAAATAGAAAGGAAGGGGAGACATATGTTTTAGTGTGCTAAACAGTTTCTAGTTAATGATTGTGATGCAATAGTTTGATCGGCCTAGGGACCTCATCCTCTGTCCACAGTTCCAGTGCATTTGGGTTATGTGGGGGTTGGTTATGTGATTCCCTGCATCCTATTCTCTATTCAGCCTGTAGTTAACAATTGTAAGGTAGGCTGATAAGAAATTTAGATTTTATAGTAAATTTCCTTTCTTTTTTATACCTACCACAATTGTTTACATGGAGGCCATCTTGTTTTCTTATTCGAGTAAGAATCCTTCCTCCCCACTGATCACATAAATCTAATGTTGGCGGACTCAAAAGAATGATTCATTAGTTATTGCCTGCGCACTGTTTCCGGAAGTCATGGATTTGTACTAAGAGAAGAGCGTCCCCTATTGGGTGTGCACCGATGGCTCTCGACCCAGTTTTGGCTTATTTTTTCTTGGTGCTTTTACACCACTTTTCTTTCCCAAATCACTTGGGAAAGAGCAAAATAGAGAGTACATTTTTCGAGTTGGGGTCTTCGACTGCAGTGCAAGCCTGTAGTAAACAATTGAGATATTTATAATAAGAAAGGAAATTTACTATAAAATTTAAATTTCTGTGTTCAGAAATCAATCAGAGATACAGACGGTGGGTTTTCTGTGTTCAGTGAACAGAGTTTACTAAGTTGTGTAAGATAAATGCAGTTCGTAAAGAGTGGATTGTAACTAAATCACCCTGGAGTAGAGTTATCACTCAAAATATCACTTTCAAATTCTGTACATGTGGACAAAAAATACAAGCATTGTTTCAGCCACTGGAGCTCCGGGTGAAACCCGGAGGTCCATTGGCTGGAATGTTGCTTGTTATGTTTTGCAACAAATTTGCAATTATTGTTTGGATGGAATTGCCACCCTACAGGTGATTTAGTGATAATACAGGGGGTTCTGTTGGACTTGCCCGCATCCGGTCCACTTATACTGTATATATGTGCAAGTTATTGGTATCCATATCAATTTTCTGAAGTTAATCAGAGGTAAAAAATTGGGGAGCAATCAAAGACGCACTTCTCAAGCTTTACAAATCATTCAAATGTCAGTGAAAATTACACAACAGACACCCATGGTAATTTCCTACATTATAGACCCTTCCCTCGCAAAATACTTTATGCTAATTAGATATAAACTATAGCCTTAAGCCTATTGTTCCCTTATGTAAACACACCGGTACAGATTTTCATTTTTTCGACGTTTTGAATGAGTTGCATAAATACAATTAAATCAATATTTTTTTTTTAGCTCACCTGACTGCAAGTCAGTGTGAGCTATTGCCATCACTTGGCGTGTGTCGCCCGTTAACTTTTGCAAACTTGGCTTCTTTTTCACAGCCATTCAGCCAAATTCAAACATATATTGCACAAACCATCCCTGGAGTATACCCTTTCTATTTTGTTCAGACGAAGTGGCTGCTTCGGGTTCTGGTCAATGATGCCAAAGCCTAAAAATCTTTAAAAATCGTCTTCTCATGAACCACCAGAGAGATTGCCTTCATATATGGTATGGAATACTCTATAGTGTTGAAGATTAAAGTTTGTTCAAGAGAAGTTGGTAGATCAATATTTGGCCTCTCTGTGGGCACTTACCCATCTTTGGCTGTGCCCAAAATTTCTGTTTCAAGAACTGATGTTCCGATTTCAACCAAATTTGGCATGTAGCATAAGTGGGTCCAACGTACTTGAATGATGCCCAAATTTATTTTTAGCTTAATTTGACAAAGTCAAGATAAGCTATTGCCACCATGCGTGCGGAAGTCTGTGAGTCTCTTTACATTTTTCTTTAGCACGGGCTACACCCCGCAGTTCTTGTCTGACCGTCACAAAATTTCATATGCAGGTTTAGGGTCATGTCTAGATGAGAACGTCCCCTTTTGGTCGCAATCGGTCAACTCGTATGGCTGCCCAAGCCCAAAACCCTAAAAACCATTAAAACAGTCTACAGGGCGTATTTATGAAGGGATTTCATTGTAACTTGGTAGGATGCCTTTGTATAATGCCTAGATGAGAACGCCCCTTTTAGCACAGTCCGCAGGGCATGTTTAATATGGAGGGATTTCATTGTAACTTGGTAGGATGACTCCTTACGATGTCTAGACGAGAATTTCCCCATTTGGACGTGATCTGCCAACCGTGACGACTGCCCGAGCCCAAAACCCGAAAACAGTTAGCACAGTCTACAGGTCATATTTATTAAGGAATTTTATTGTAACTAGGTGGGTTGATTTCATATGATGTCTAGATGAGAAAGTCCCCTTTTGGACGTGATTGGGCAACTGTGACGTCTACAGGGCCCGAAGCCCGAAAACCTGTAGCACAGTCTACAGGTCATATTTATGAAGGTATTTCTTTGTAACTTGGTAGGATGACTCCTTACGATGTCTAGACGAGAATTTCCCCATTTGGAAGTGATCTGCCAACCGTGACGACTGCCCGAGCCCAAAACCCGAAAACAGTTAGCACAGTCTACAGGTCATATTTATTAAGGAATTTTATTGTAACTTGGTGGGTTGATTTCATATGATGTCTAGATGAGAAAGTCCCCTTTTGGACGTGATTGGGCAACTGTGACGGCTACAGGGCCCGAAGCCCGAAAACCTGTAGCACAGTCTACAGGTCATATTTATGACGGTATTTCTTTGTAACTTGGTAGGATTACTCCAAATAATGTCTAGATGAGAACGTCCCATTTGTGATCATTCAACCTTGATGGGAGCCCGAGCCCAAAAACCGTTAGCATAGGCAAAAGGTCATATTAGGTTAGGTTGACTCCATAGAATGCCTAGATGATGACATCACCTTTTGGTCGCAATTGGTCAACTGTGATGGCTACAAGTGCTCGAAGCCCGAAAACCTTGAGTACAGTCTACAGGTCATATTTATGAAGGGATTTCATTGTAACTTCGTAGGATCACTCCAGATGATGCCCAGATGAGATTGTCTCCTTTGGTTGCGATCATTCAACCATGATGGCTGCCCGAGCATGAAGCCCAAAAACCTTTAGCACAGTTTACAGGTCATATTTATGAAGGGATTTCATTGTAACTTGGTAGGTTGACTTCATATAATGTCTAGATGAGAATGTCCCTTTTTAGACACGATTGGGCAACTGTGATGGCTACAGGGACCCGAAGCCTGAAAACCTTTAGAACAGTCTACAGGTGATAATTATGAAGGGATTCCATTATAGCTTGGAAGGATGACTCCAAATAATGTCTAGATGAGAACGTCCCCTTTTGGTCGCGATCATTCAGCCTTGATGGTTGCCCGAGCCGTAAAACTTTAGCATAGTCTATAGGTCATATTTATGGAAGGATTTCATTGTAACCTGTTAGTTTGACTCCATATAATGCCTAGATGATGACATCCCCTTTTGGTCATGATTGGTCAACTGTGATGGCTTCAGGGGCCCGAAGCCTGAAAACCTTGAACACAGTCTACATGTCATATTTATGAAGGGATTTAATTGTAACTTCGTAGGATCACTCCAGATGATTCCCAGATGAGAATGTCCTGTTTTGGTTGCGATCATTCAACCATGATGGCTGCCTGAGCCCAAAGCCCCAAAACCTTTAGCACAGTCTGCAGGTCATATTTATGAAGGGATTTCATTGTAACTCGGTAGGTTGACTTCATATAATGTCTAGATGAGAACATCCCCTTTGGGCGCAATTGGGAAACTGACGGCTACAGGGACCCGAAGCCCGAAAACCTTGAGCATAGTCTACAGGCCATATTTATGAAGGGATTTCATTGTAACTTGATAGGATGACGCGTTTTGGAATAATTTGACTGTAACTTGGTAACTTTCGTTGATATACGTTAACTGTGAGGGCCACATACATTAACTATGAGGTCATATTAACCCACCCCTCAGCTCTTTATTACAGTGTACACCTCATATTATTTTTATAAAAAATATAGCATACTGGAAACAGAAATGAACATAGTCCCAATTATCACAATTCTTGTCTTATTTCAGAATCCTTTCATAAACATTGAACATTATCCTTTTCATCAAACGCAACACACAAGTTAAGCTATAAGCTACAGTGTCATTGGCATTTTAATTTATCTGGTCCGGTAAGTTTCCTTAATTTTCCCATTTTGAGGAGTGGGGGAGGGGGTAGGAATGTAATTGATCTTGTAGGCTGAATTTGACTTTAAATAAAGTTTAAAATTGTCATTTAACAATATTATAGTGAATAGTCAGGAGAATTAAATCTCATTCTGCCACATTTTATGTTTGAAAATGTTATTGAATTCCAGTGAATGAAAGCGAACAGGAATTCAATATACCACAAACAGATATCCTTACAGTGAGGGAGTCAGGAATGTTGGGCTATGAATTTTAAGCATTTTTTAGCTCAACTTGACAACATCAAGTTTGAGCTATTGGGATGGGTTGCGAGTCGTCGTCCCATCTGAAAGTCCTTCTGTCCACAATTCTTTTAGCACATGCTGCAGGCTGCATCTCTCACCCTATCAGTTCCAAATTTCAAATCTGGCATTGGGGCAATGTCTAGATGAGAGCTATCGATTTTTTAGCTCAACTTGACAAAGTCAAGCTGAGCTATTGCCATCACTTCTCGTCCATCAGCGTACGTATGTACATATGTACGTACATTAGTTAGTACGTTAGTACGTACGTCCACAATTTCCTTTTGCACACCTCACAGGTCGCATTTATGATCAGATTACTTTGAAACTTGGTATGCTTGTTTGGGGTGACCTCTAGATGGGAGCTATCGATTTTTTTCAATTTCCGTCAAAAAATGTTGCTGCGGCCAACGTTCTTAGAACTTAGTTTAGTCAAACCACAATATTTCCCTTTAGCACACCCTACAGGGCACATTTATGATTTGATTGCTTTGAAACCTGTTATGCTTATTTAGGGTGACCTCTAGATGGGAGCTATCGATTTTCTTCAATTTCCGGCAAAAAATGTTACCACGGCCAATGGTCGTAGAACTTAGTCAGACCTCAATATTTCCCTTTGGCACACCCTACAGGGCACATTTATGATCAGATTGCTTTGAAACCTGGTATGCTTGTTTGGGGAGACCTCTAGATGGGAGCTATCGATTTTCTTCAATTTCCGTCAAAAAATGTTGCCGCGGCCAACGTTCTTAGAACTTAGTTTAGTCAGAAGACTCAATATTTCCCTTTGGCACACCCTACAGAGTACATTTATGATTGGATTGCTTTGAAACCTGGCATGCTTGTTTGGGGTGACCTCTAGATGGGAGCTATCGATTTTCTTCAATTTCCATCAAAAAATGTTGCGGCAGCCAACATTCTTAGAACTTAGTTTAGTCAGACCGCAATATTTCCCTTTGGCTCACCCTTCAGGGCACATTTATGATTAGATTGCTTTGAAACCTGGCATGCTTGTTTGGGGAGGCCTCTAGATGGGAGCTATTGATTTCCTTCGGTTTCTGTCAAAAAATGTTGCCACTGGCAATGACCTTCAATTAACTTAGTAAAAACTTAGTGCAGTTAAGTTTCAGTATTTCCCTTTGACACACCCTGCAGGGCACATTTATGATTGGATCGCTTGCAAAACTTGGTGAGCCTGTGTGGGGTGACATCTATATGGGAGCTGTTGATTTTCTTCCATTTCTGTCAAAAAATGTTAACCTTTGAACTTAGTTTAGTCAGACCTCAATATTTCCCTTTAACATGGCCTTCAGGGCACGTTTATTATCAGATCACTTTGAAACTTGGTATGTGTGTTCCGTGTGACCTCTAGATGTGAGCTATTGCTTTTTTTCATTTCCATAAAAATTTATTGTCGTTACCTCCAGTCTTTGAACTTACTGCATTTGTGCATCAACTTATCCCTTTTGCACTCTCTGCAGGGTATATTTATGAATTTCCATAAAAAAAACCATTGCCACAAGCAATGACCTTCTACTTAGTGCATTAACATCTTTCTTTGGCATGCCTCAGAGGACACATTCATTATCAGGTTGTTTTGAAACTTTGTATGCTTATGCAGGGTGACAAAGATAGGAGCTATTGATTTTCTTTTCATTTCAATCAAAAACTCTTGCTGTTAGCAACAATCTTTGAATTTATTGTATTTGTGCATCATCATTCTTTGACAT
This sequence comes from Pictodentalium vernedei, assembly GCA_031216915.1. Lineage (NCBI taxonomy): Eukaryota > Metazoa > Mollusca > Scaphopoda > Dentaliida > Dentaliidae > Pictodentalium > Pictodentalium vernedei. Next base: position 271,358,953 of record CM062295.1, read on the forward strand.
GGCCTACAGGTCACATTTATCATAGGATTGTTTTTGAACTTGGTGTGCTCATTAGGCAAGAACTTTAGATAAGAGCTATTGATAAGCATTCATTTCTGTTAAAAAAGTTGCCATTTACAATAACCTCTGAACATACTGCATTTGTGTATCAACATTCTTCCTTTAGCCAGTCTTACAGTTTACATTTAAAAATGCATGGACTACTCTTGACATTGTGCACACACAATGCTGTTATGTTGAAATTTCAAAAAATAACATTGGTACCAATGATCTTCAATTTTGCCATTTCATTTATAACTTACCAAGTTCAAGTTTGTCAAGTTGAGCTACAGTGTCATTGACACTTTAATTTTTAATTTCATTGAAAAACTTTGCCGCCAGTGGCCATCTTGTATTTGGATATAAATTGTGCACCAATTCCTTTAGCACCCCCCTACAGGCCGCAGCTCTCACCCGATCAGTCCAAAATCCATATGTAGCTTTGGGGCAGTGTCTAAATGGGAGAAATCAATTTTTTTTTAATTCCATTAAAAAGTATGGCCACCATCGGCCATCTTGTATTTGACATATAAATTGTCCACTTTCCATTAGCACATCCTACAGACTGCATCTCTCACCCGATCTTTTTCAAATTTCATTTGTAGCTTTGGTGTGATGTCTAGATGGGAACTATCAGATATTTCTGAATTTTGTTGAAAAACATAGCCGTCTGGGAGGGGGTGGAGGGGCTCTGGAATCACCTTGTCTGTCCATCTGTCTGTACACATAATTTTGTCGGGAGGTTTTCTCCGACGTTTATGGACCAATCTGCTTGGTATGAATGTTTACCACAATGGGAACCTGTGCACCTGCAATTATAGTTTCAGTCAGATTATTTTTGCCAGAATTATGCCTCTTTTTGACTTGAATTTTTTCAGATCTTTATGGGTCAGTTCCTTTGAAATTTGGTGTGGACGTTTACTACCATGAGAACCTGTGCATCTGCGATTATAGTTTCAATAAGAATTTTTTTGCCAGAGCTATGCCCTTTTTCACCTTAAAACGTCAGAATTTTGTCCAGATTTTCTCAGATGTTTATGAGTCAATTCCTTTGAAACTTGGAATGGATGTTTACTACCATGGGATTCTGTGCACCTGTGATTTTAGTTTTGATCACACTTTTTTGGCCTGAGTTATGCCCCTTTTCATCTTAGAATGCCTGAATTGCCTAGAATTTTGTCCAGAGATTTTCTCAGATGTTTATGGGTCAGTTTTGTTGAAACTGGTAAGGTTGTTCACCACCATGGGAACATGTGCACCTGCGATTGTGGTTCTGATTGGACCTTTCTTGCCAGAGTTATACCCCCTTTCTTCATAAAATGCCTGAATTTTGTCTGGAGATTTTCTCAAATGTTTTCTTTGAAACTTGGTAAGGATGTTCACTACCATGGGAACCTATGCACCTGTGATTATAGTTTTGATCAGCCTTTCTTTTACCGGAGTTGTGCCACTTTTCGTCTGAGAATAATCAGGGCAGCAGGAGTATGGACAGGCCCATCTGGGACAGTCAGACCTCTAGTTTGAATTTCATATATAGCTTTGGTGTGATGTCTATATGGGAGCTACCAAATTTTTCTGAATTTCATTCAAAAATATGGTCGCCAACAGCCATCTTGGATTTGACATATGAATTGTCAACAATTCCATTAGCACATCATGCAGGCCGCATCTCTCGCCCAATCTTTTTCAAATTTAATATGTAGTTTTGGTGTGATGTCTAGATGGGAGCTATCAAATTTTTCTGAATTTTATTGAAAAGCATGCCCGCCAGTGGCCATCTTGGTTTTGGCATATAAATTGTCAACAATTTCATTAGCATATCCTACTGGCTACATCGCTCACCCGATATTTTTCAAATTTTATATATATCTTTGGTATGATGTCTAGATTGAAGTTATCAAATTTTTCTGCATTCCGTTGAGAAAGGTGGCCGCCACTTGCCATCTTGGATTTTACATATAAATTGTCAACAATTACATTAGTACACCCAACAGGCCCCATCCCTCACCTGATTTTTTTTCACATTTGATATGTAGCTTTGGTGTGATGTCTTTTCTGCAGGAACTTCAGTGAATGACTTGGCATTACTGGATCTTTCTATTTCGTTCAGTCCCTTCTTGGACAAGTTGAGCTGCAATGTTATTGCCACTTTTCTGTTGATTCTCCAAGTGATAGCTGGTAGGTTAGAGATGGGGGTGTCATAGACCAGGGCTTACACCTTTATTCAGTGGTAAATTACACCTCACATAGCAATATTAAAAGGCAGGGGAATTGTGTTCTGAGGTGATCATATAGCAGAAATACTTATGCTTCTAAGATCTGTGTTGAAAACTTATTGTTTAAAACAATTCTATGAGTATGATTAAGAAGAGGCTCGTCGGTTTTATTCTTAATTCTACAAGTAGAATAAATTTCTTACTTGAAAACACAGGAGCTTGCACATGATCGAAAAAAAAGACCACCTACCGGTGTTGTCGGTTTTACAAATGAAACAAATCAATGTTTTTCGAGGCATTTTATTTTTTAATAAAGAAAGAATACTTACCTCATTAAAAGCTCACACATTTTATTAAATAATAGCTTAGGGTGATTTCGTAAAATCAATTTCCAAACTATCTCAATTTTTACAATCATTTTGGAAATTAATTTTAATATATGCTAGCCTGGAGACATTCCATCAGGTTGCTTTGCGGATGCAGTATGATTCCCAGGATTTGTGTGAGCTCCAATTCACGAGAATCCACTTAGATTCGCCCAACATTTAGCAAAAGTTTGGCCCTGAACTCTTTGTGATCTGGTCTAGCAAATAGGCAGTCCAATTCTATCCTATCCAGCCCATTGTCCAGCTAACTTCTCCTACAGTTTTCAATGGATTTGTATGAAACTTGGTCTGAAGTATCAATATTAAGTATAGATGTGCATATGGTCAGGAATTTTCGATGCGATCGATTTTTGCCTGATTACAGCCCTTTGAAATACCAAAATTTCCATCACAAAGGCTTGTCCTTTTAACTCCCTCAACATTTTTTATTGAATTTTTCCAAAACTCGGTCTGAAGTATCAGTATCAAGTGTAGATTTTGCATGTGGTCAAGAATTTTCAATTAGATAAGTTTTCCTACATTTTTTATTGGGTTTTTACAAAACTTGGTATGAAGTATCAGTATCAAGTGTAGATGTGCATATGGTATTTGATATCTGATGTCAGTTGAAAGATGAGACAGTATAATGTTTACATTGATGTATCACATGGTGATCCTGCATTTCTGAATGTGTTCCATCCAGAATGTACCAATCAGGATTGGCAGCCTGACGGGTACAGATATACTGCCTCTGTATAGGAGTGTCAAGTTTGACCTGTTGAAGGGGTATGATGCTAGCAGTCAAGTCCTTGGTTCAGTTGTATGCTGATCACAGACCAGACTGGTCTAGGTTGGTTAAGTCTGCAGCCCACATAGGAATGGGTGATTCGACCTGCTTGACTACCTCTCAGTACCTGGAGTTGAAAAGGGAATATTTTCCAGTTTTCAACTCATGATTTTCAGCTTAACTTGACAAAGTTAAGACAAGCTATTGACATCATTCATGCAGAAATCTGTGAGTCTCTTCACATTTTCTTTAGCAGAGGTTACACTCTGTAGTTCTTGTCTGATCATCACAAAATTTCATATGCAGGTTTGAGGTCATGTTGCAATCGGTAAATTGTGACGGCTGCTTGCTGCCCAAAACCTGAAAACCTCTAGCTTAGTCTATAGGTTGTATTTATGAAGGGATTTCATTGTAACTTGGTAGGATGACTCTGTAGTATGTTTAAATGAGAACATCTTATTTTGGTCAGGTTCAGTCAACCATGATGGCCGCAGGGGCATGTTACCTAGATTCCTTTAGCACTGTCTACAGCTTGCATTTATGAAGGAATTTCATTGTAAATTGGTAGGATGACTCGGTATAATCTCTAGATGAGAACATCATATTTTGGCCGTGTTTGGTCAACTGAGATGGCCACACATGCACGTGATCCAGATTTGATGAGCACAGTCTACAGTTCATATTTATGAAGCGATTTCATTGTAACATGGAAGGATAACTCTGTATGATGTCTAGATGAGACTGTACTATTTTGGTCACAATTGGTCAGCTGTTATAACCGCCTTGTCATTTGACCTAGATTCCTTTAGCACTGTCTACAGGTTGTTTTTATGAAGGGATTTCATTGTAACTTGGTAAGATAATTTGGTATCAGTATGATATCTAGATGAGACTGTCCTATTTTTGTCGGAATTGGTCATCTGTGACTGCCAGATCATTATGTGACCTGAATTCCTTTAGTAAAGTCTGTAAGTCTTATTTATGAAGGGATTTCATTGTAACTTGGTAGGATGACTCATTTTGGAATGATTTTACTGTAACTTGGTAACTTTGGTTAACATACATTAACTGTGAGGGCCACATCAACACAAGCCTCAATTCTTTAGTACAGTCTGCACCTCAAATTATTCTTATTAAAAACATAGCATGTAGGGATAGACATGTTAAGTTTTGAAAATGACAATCAGGGAGATTTTTGCCAATGAATATTATAACAAGACTTTTGTTCAGAGAACAACAATTTATTAAGTTATCTACATGTATCTCTATCAATTTACTGGTACCCCCCACCCCTCTCACTTCACCTCTGCATAAATTTACCCCACTTACAATTTTGGAGAAAAAGCTTAAGAACCACCAGCAAACTTTCAGTAAAGGGACCACACACACACTTTGTCATTGTAAGTGGGGTAAATTTATACAGTTTATATAGTTTAATCCCACCCTCACTTTATGTCCATAAATTTACCCACTACTACTCCTCCCCATTCCAACATATTCTATTCCAAACCTAGTTCAATAGCCCCCCCCCCCCCCCCCCCCCCCCACACACACACACTTTGCATTAGTTTATCCCCCAACTACCCCATCCCTTCCCTTACTTTATGCCTGTATGAATTTCAGGTCCCTTCCTTCTTCCATGATTCTTTAAATTTAGAATCGTAGCAACGTTTTTGGATGGATTTTCAGACATTGCAAATTGGATTGCGAATGATACTTGCTGGTACACATTGCCTGATATATATACACAACTAGAGTTACCTGTGATCCATTTATCGTTGAATGTTTTGAAAACCAAGTTATTTTTCAATTAAAAAGCCGATCTCTGATGAGCCGAAATCAGTATGTTTTCAAACAGTAATCAGCTGTTCCTTCACATGCAGCTGTGTTTATGTTGTGAAAACTGGGGCAAAGTCGCTTAAGTACTAAGAAAAAGGTTGGTGCTTTTGTTGTGAAAACATTGCACCAAGCTGTATTGTTTGGTTTTTGATCACCATTTAATGACAGAATAAGATCAGATAGTCCATTATTGTATTAATTTATTTTAATTAAACACGATTTGGAACAATGGGAAGAGAAAAAAAAGAGACTGAATTTCTGAAGCTTACTTAAATATCCGGGTCACTGAGCAGATCTCACGGATTACCATTTGCAAACATGAAGTAAATTGTACACAATAAAGAAATGGTTGATTTCATTTTTTCACTTGATAAATTCTGACGATGCAGGAGATTTATGGTTGCTACCATGAGTGCGGGAGATCATGACCTAATCTGGGAGTCTCACGGTGAATCCATGAGACTTAACATGTCTGTGTAGGGAACAGGAATTAAGCTATTCTCAGTTATCATAATTCTTGTCTTATTTCACAATCCTTTCATAAATGTTGAACATATCCTTTCCATCAAACATTTAGCACAGTCAAGTTAAGCTACAGTATCATTGACACTTTCATTCTATAACATTCTCTGGAAAACTTTCAAACTATTTGTTCTTTGTTTTGATTTTTCAGATTCTGTTGGTGAAACTGCTAATCTCATTGAAACTGACAATGTCAGGTAACGTATATATATTGTCAATCCTTCACTTAATGAATTGGCTACATCTACATCTGTCCACGTAGTTACCAAATTAAGCAGTTGAAAAATAATTATTTATTAAAAAAATATGAACAAAATCATAAAATTTGACACCCTCAGTTGAACAACCTGGTCAAGCTCATTCTAATGAGGGGTCATGTGATATGATCATGTGGACTTTTTTTTGGAAAAATGTGAGAATAAGATAATTAAAATAACTATTTTGATAACATGTGCGTCAGGTAAAGGGTTAGCTCACTTGAGTGAAATATATGGTAGGTAATGGTATGTACCTGGTAATGATTTTCATCTTTGGCTTTGAGCTTATGCCATGGCCAGTCATCCGTCTGTCCGTCAACAATGCAATACGGCTCAGGCTAGAGGCCGAATTTATGAACCGATCTTTATGAAACTTCTTGAGTACCTTTGTTATCAGATTGGGATGAGAACGAGTGTTTTTGAGTGTGGTCCAAAATTCAAGATGGCCGCTGGCAGCCATTTTGTACAAAATTAAGTACAATCAGATTTTTGCGCTGAACTTCCATATGAAAGATATGATTTGAAACATTTTTAGCTTAACTTGACAAAGTCAAGATAAGCTATTGCCATCACACATGTGGAAGTCTGTGAGTCTGTTCACATTTTCCTTTAGCACGGGCTACACCCCACAGTCTGATCATTCACGAATTTTCATATGCATGTTTGGGGTCATGTCTAGATGAGAATGTCCCCTTTTGGTCGCGTTCGGTCAACCGGTATTGCTGCCCGAACTCCAAACCCGAAAACCTTTAGCACAGTCCACAGGTCGTATTTATGAAGGGATTTCATTGTAACTTGGTAGGATGCCTCTGTATAATGCCTAGATGAGAACATCCCCTTTTGGGCATGATTTGTCAAACGTGATGGCTGCCCAAGCCCGAAACCCAAAAACTTTTAGCACAGTCTGCAGGTCATGTTTAATATGGAGGGATTTCATTGTAACTTGGTACGATAACTTCTTATGATGTCTAGATGAGAATTTCCCCTTTTGGGCATGATCTGCCAAACGTGACAACTGCCCGAGCCCAAAACCCGAAAACCTTTAGCACAGTCTACAGGTCATATTTATTGAGGAATTTTATTGTAACTTGGTGGGTTGGCTTCATATAATGTCTAGATGAGAAAATCCCCTTTTGGACATGATTGGGCAACTGTGACGGCTACAGGGGCCTGAAGCTCGAAGACCTTTAGCACAGTCTACAGGTCATATTTATGAAGGGATTTTATTGTAACTTGGTAGGATGACTCCAAATAATGTCTAGATGAGAACGTCCCATTTTGATCGTGATCATTCAGCCTTGATGGGTGCCTGAGCCCAAAAACCTTTAGCATAGGCAAAGGCAAAAGGTCATATTTATGTAACCTGTTAGGTTGACTCCATATAATGCCTAGATGATGACATCCCCTTTTGGTCATGATTGGTCAACTGTGATGGCTAGAGGTGCCCGAATCCTGAAAACCTTGAGCACAGTCTACAGGTCATATTTATGAAGGGATTTCATTGTAACTTGGTAGGTTGACTTCATATAATGTCTTGATGAGAACGTCCCCTTTTGGACACGATTGGGCAAACCATGATGGCTACAGGGGCCTGAAGCCCAAAAACATTTAGAACAGTCTACAGGTCATAATTATGAAGGGATTTCATTGTAGCTTGGTAGGATGACTCCAAATAATGTCTAAATGAGAACATACTCTTTTGGTCATGATCATTCAGCCTTTATAGCTGCCTGAGCCCAAAAATCTTTAGCATATTCTATAGGTCGTATTTATGGAAGGATTTCATTGTAACTTGTTAGGTTGACTCCATATAATGCCTAGGTGATGCCATCCCCTTTTGGTCGTGATTGGTCAACTGTGATGGCTACAGGTGCCCAAAGCCTGAAAATCTTGAGCACATTGTACAGGTCATATTTATGAAGGGATTTCATTGTAACTTCATAGGATCACTCCAGATGATGCCCAGATGAGAAAGTCCCCTTTTGGTTGCGATAATTCAACCATGATGGCTGCTCGAGCCCAAAGCCTGAAAACCTTTAGCACAGTCTTCAGTTCATATTTATGAAGGGATTTATTGTAACTTGGTAGGCTGACTTCATATAATGTCTAGATGAAAACAGCCCCTTTTGGTCACCATTAGGCAACTGTGATGGCTACAGGGGCCTGAAGCCCGAAAACGTTTAGCACAGTCTACAGGTGATATTTATGAAGGGATTTCATTGTACCTTTGTACGATGACTCCAAATAATGTCTAGATGAGAATGTCCCCTTTTGGTCGCGATCATTCAGCCTTGATGCCTGCCCGAGCTCAAAACCTTTAGCATAGTCTATAGGTCATATTTATGGAAGGATTTCATTGTAACTTGGTAGGTTGACTTCATATAATGTCTAGATGAGAACGTCTCCTTTGGACGCAATTGGAAAACTGATGGCTACAGGGGCCCAAAAACCTTTAGCACAGTCTACAGGCCATATTTATGAAGGGATTTCAATGTAACTTGATAGGATGACTCGTTTTCGAATAAGTTCACTGTAACTTGGTAACTTTCATTGATATACATTAACTGTGAGGGCCACATATATTAACTGTGAGGTCATATTAACCTAGTGTACACCTCATATTATTTTTATCAAAAACATAGCATACAGGGAACAGAAATGAACATATTCCCAATTATCACAATTCTTCTCTTATTTCATAATTCTTTCATAAACATTGAACATTATCCTTTTCATCAAACACAACACACAAGTTAAGCTACAGTGTCATTGACACTTTCATTTGTATGAATGTTTAGTACCAAGGGATACATCACTTATAATACAGGTTTTTTTCTCCTGCGTAAATTATGCAAATTAGACTGACTTTGATTTATTTAGTGTTACTTTCAGCACTGTAAGTGCAAATGCCAATACGGCTCGGGCCAGAGGCCGTATTTATGAACCAATCTTTACGAAACCTCTTGGGTATCTTTGTTATCACCGTGGGACGAGAATGAGTGTTTTGCGGTCCGGCCTGAAATTCAAGTTGGCCGCTGGCAGCCATTTTGTACAAAATTAGTTGCAATCAGATTTTTGGGCAGAACTTCCATATGAAAGCTCTGATTTGAATAATTGTTTGCGTGAATGTTTAGTACCATGGGATACATCACATGTAATTCGGGGTTTTTTCTCGTGCATAAATTATGCCAATTAGATTAACTTTGATCTATTTAGTATTACTTTCAGCGCTGTAACTGCAAATGCCAATATGGCTCGGGCTAAAGGCCGTATTTATGAACTGATCTTAACGAAACTTCTTGAGTACCTTTGTTATCACCGTGGGATGAGAACGAGTGGTTTTGGGTGCAGTCCAAAATTCAAGATGTCCACCAGCAGCCATTTTGTACTTTAGTTAGTGCAGTCAGTTTTTTCAGTGCTACTTATACCCAGTAAGCAAACATTTCAATACGGCTCGGGCTAGAGTCTGTATTTATGAACTGATCTTCACGAAACTTCTTGGGTACCTTTGTTATCACCTTGGGACGAGAACGAGTGTTTCTGGGTTTGGTCCAAAATTCGAGATGGCTGCCAGCGGCCATTTCGTACCTTCGAAATTAGGTCCAATCAATTTTTTGTACACAGGTTCTATACGGTTCAGGCTAGAGGCTGCATTTATGAACTGATCTTTACAAAACTTCTTGGGCACCTATGTAATCACTGTGGGACGAGAACGAGTGAAATTCAAAAATGGCCGCCAGCAGCCATTTTGTACCAAAATTAGTTCAGTCAGTTTTTTGTACAGAACTTCTGTATGAAAGTTCTGATTTGAATAAATTTTTGTTTGGATGTTTAGTAACATGAAAAACATCACATATAATATGGGTTTTTTTCTTGTGCAGAAATTATGCAAATTAGATGAACTTTGATTTATTCAGTGCTACTTATACACTGCAAGTGCACATGTCAATACGGCTAGGGTTGGAGGCCGTATTTATGAACCGATCTTCACGAAACTTCATGGGTACCTTTGTTATCACCTTGGGATGAGAATGAGTGTTTTTGGGTGCAGTCCAAAATTCAAGATGGCTGCCGACGGCCATTTTGTACCAAAATTAGTTCAATCAGTTTTTTTGTACAGAACTTTTGTATGAAAGTTCTGATTTGAGTAATTTTCTGTATGAATATTTAGTAACATGGAATACATCACATATAATACAGGTTTTTTCTCGTGCAAAAATTATGCAAATTAGATGAACTTTGATTTATGCAGTGCTACTTATACACAGTAAGTGCACATGTCAATACGGCTTGAGCTAGAGTCTGTATTTATGAACCGATCTTTACAAAACTTCTTGGGTACTTTTCCTATCACCTTGGGATGAGAACGAGTGTTTCTGGGTGCGGTCCAGAATTCAAGATGGCTGCCAGTGGCCATTTTGTATCAAAATTAGGTCCAATCAGTTTTTTGTTTTCAGCTTCTATACGGCTCGGACTAGAGGCCATATTTATGAACCGATCTTTATGAATCTTCTTGGATACCTTTGTTATCACCGTGGGATGAGAACAAGTGTTTTTGTGTGCCTTTGTTATCACTGTGCTATGAGAACAAATAAGGGGGTGCGGTGGCTCAGTTGGTAGAGGTGCAGGCTGCAAGCCGAGAGGTCCTCAGTTCGAATCCCACCTGCAGCAACCGCGTTGTGTCCTTGGGCAAAACACTTCACCCCCATTGCCCACATGGGGGCACGGTGACGTTGTGTACTAAGGCGTACTGCACGTTGATAATGCACCTGTCTTCAACCAATGCTAACCCTGCTTGTGTGGAGTTAGTATGTTGGGGAGCTGACAGTTGCTCGCCATTGCTCGGTGGTTCTCTCCGGGTACTCCGGCTTTCTCCACCCTTAAAACTGTCATGGTCATGATTAGCCATTGTGCAGAAATATGTGACCTTAAACACCAATAAATAAATAAATAAATAAATAAATGAGAAGAAATATTTTGGGGTTCAGTCAGACACACTCTGGGACTCAAAAGATTTCTTTTCTAGTTTAGCATCTAACTGTCACCCCACTTTTACAATACTTTACCTACACATTTATTACAGGCTACGGTCAGCATTTATGAACAGACTATTACAATACTTACATGTACCTTTGATTTCAGGTCATTACCTGGATGTTTGTCATTGCTGTGTCACATACTATACATGTACATGTCTTAAACAAGTTAAGCTACAGTGTCATTGACACTTTCATTTTTAGCTCAAATTGACAACGTCAAGTATGAGCTTTTAGGATGGGTTGCAATCCATCATCCATCCATCCATCCATACATACATATGTCTGTCCATCCACAAATCCTTCAACACACTCTACAGTTCGCAGCTCTCAACCGATCAATTCCAAATTTCATACATGACTTTGGGGCAATGTCCAGATGGGAGCTTTTGAAAAATATGGCCACCAGCAGCCATCTCAGATTTGGCATATAAATTTTCAACAATTCTATAGGCTCACCCTTTCCACCCAATCTTTTTCAAATTTCATGTGTAGCTTGGCTCACCATACAGACCGCATCTTTCACCCGATCTTTTTCAGATTTCATATGTATCTTTGGTGTGTGGTTTAGATGGGGAGCTAATGAATTTCTTTTCAACCTAGTCACAAATGTTTACAATTGGCTGTAACGTAAGTGCAAGCCCTACTTCGAAACTTAACTCAAGCTAATAACTTTTCCAAACAAGTTGGAAGAATTCAAAAGCACTAAAAGGAGATCAAAAAGGGGTCGAGCAAGACCAGTGCTCGACATTACAGGTACTCTCTTTGCACACCTCTTGCATTTACCGAGCGCATGCGCAACAACAGTGATCTCAATTACTTTTTTTTCACCATCTTGCATGCTGAGATTTTTTGTGACTCATGCTGCTGATCTCGTTTCTTCATGAACAGTTTGATTAACTCGCTCCAGTTATTTGATGCATGTGCAATCTAGGATTGTATCCTTTTCTCAAGCTCAAAATTATTTTGTTTTATTTATATTTATGCCAATTTTAGCTTGTATTATCTCTGTGTGTCTTACCTTTTCCGGACGTGAAAATGCGACCCGCATTGATCGGTTTTCCGCTGGTGAGAAGCTTGGTTCTTTGGATTATTTTGGGGGATATTTCCCTGAAAAATTCTTCTCACATCTTTTTGGACAATGCCGAAAACACTCCCTAGTCCTTGTATGCAGGTGAACAATGTCGATGATGTTCACAGTACTTGTGTCACCTGCAACAATTGTTCTCAGGCCCATCCCTGTGGTGTTTGTGGGGTTTGGTCTTCCAAGTTTTGGACTTCCCGTTAACAAGGTCATTCTAACCAGAGCTAGAACTCCTCATTCTCAGGGTAAAGGATATTTCTGAGAGTGCACAGGGCTACTTTTTTGGTAGCAGATTCCTGTGCAGTTGTTGGTGGTGCTGGTGATGGCTGTCTGAAGATGGGACTATGGTCTCCCTTCCTTTGGTTCCAGTGGCCACCCTTGAGGCAACTGTTTTTGTTGAGAAGAGTTCTTCCGAGGTCAACTCGGTCGCTCTCTCTGATTTACCACCTGCATCATCTACAGCTGCTGAGGAATTTGTTTATGCTGCTCCTATCCTGCATGATAATGCTCCTACCATCTCTTCTGGGGATGGTATACAGTCTTGGGGGCCCTCTATCTGGTGGTGTGTCACAGGGCTCTCGGTCTTCCCTGGCTTCTCAGCAAATCTGTACTGGTTTGTTGGCTGCCCTGTCTCTTCTGGCTAGGTTTACTCCTGGCCAGTTGGGGTGCTCCGTTGCTTCGGCAGCGATTCCTCAGGCGATTCGTTTGTTGTTCCACCTTCCCCTGCTGGTGAGCCGACTAGCAGGATGGGACTGGGACATTGGCAACCAGGGCCTTCTGTTTGGCAGAGGCCAGTGTCAGCTCCTGTTAGCTCTTGGGACCTTCCTCCAGGGATTTCTCACTGTGTTCCAAGTCTGGCTGTCAATTGATGCTTGTCATTGGTCTAAGAGTATAGGCAGTTGGGGCCTTCTGTTTCTGAGAGGTCAGTGGCAGATTCCTGTCATTCTTGGGAGAATCCTCCGGTGTCTTCTCATCGTGTCTCAGGTCCAGCTACCAATCGATGTATGTCTTCGGTCTCTCTAGAGGGTTTGCAGGCAGGCCCTTCTGTTTTGCAGAGGTCAGTGAATGCCCCTGGGCATCATTCTTGGAACTATCCTCTGGTGTCTTCTCACCATATCCCTACTCTGTCTGCTGATCAATGTTCATTGTCTGTCCCTTCTGAGGATTTGGGTTCTTCTCGTAGGGTCCATGGGGCAGACACTCTGTCAGGCGTGGCTGCCCCGACGGATTCTCAGGGTGAGCCAAGGCCGGCTGTTCTGGTGCTCACCCGGTTGCTTTCTAGCAACCCTCAAGTTGGCTTCCCTGTGCCTCCTGAGGCACAACCTCCTTTGGTCAGTCGCAGAGATTCCTTGCCTGGCCCTTTGGATTCTGTTAAGCATTCACAGGAGGTTTCTGCTGGTCAGCCTGAGTTGGGCTACGTCTCTTCTGCACAGAGGATAACGATTTGCTTGAAGGCGATGAGCCCTCCTCGTCAGTCTTGGGGCAGGCTTTAGATTTTGTTTTTGGCATCCTGCCAGACTTTCAGCCTTCAGACCAGCCCTCAGTGCCTGCTTGGTCGCAATCCTCTGTGGAGCGCCTTAACCCTGTTGAGCCTTCTAGCTCTGGGGTTTTGTGCCCTCTGCAATCGGCTCAGGTTGTTGAGTCCTTCCAAGGCCTGGATACCAAAATACGTTCCAAGGCCCTAAAGGGTTCCTACTTTTCACAAACTGATGCTTTTTCTGCCTCCATCGCAGTTTCATGTCTACAAATCCGCCTGTCGACCAGTCTTCTAGGGGTTGACTAATGTGGACGAGGATTCTTCTTCCCTCGGATTAGCTGAGCCTAAGTCGGCAGTTCTCCCGATGTCAGTAGTTGAATCTATGGTGGGCCTGTCCCGAGAGATGCTGGGCGTGTTGTCTCTCACCGACCAGGCCGTAGCTGCCCTGGCTTCCTTTCTCCTGCCAGGGGTGTTTGATGTTTTGTGTGTACACTTACTGATCTCAGGGACTTGGGCATTTTTGTTCCAAATTGGCCAACAAATGATATGGACTTAAATTTATATTTCATGTTGGGCTTCATATTCATTTGATCTCATTAAGCGACTCTGGTGTTTTTGTTCCATGGAACGTTTTTATTAAAAATTGACCAAGAAATGATGTTGACTTCATTGGTCAGTTTTTAATAAAAAACTTTCATGAAATAAGAACGCTAGAGTGGGGGGATCATCTTTCCGAAAATATTCAAGGAATTGTCCACGAAATGTCGAAGCCCTCTTTCCCCCCCCCCCCCCCCCCTTGCAAGCCCACCCACCCCCTCCTCACACACACTTAATTTATATTTCATGTTGGGATTCATATTCATTGGACTTCAGTGTGTATACCCTTACTAAACACTAAGCGACTCTGGCGTTTTTGTTCTATGGAACATATTTATTAAAAACTGACCAACAAATGATGCCAACATCTTTCATGAAATAAGAACACTAGAGTGTGGGGGATTGTCTTTCAGAAAATATTCAAGGAATTCCTTGGCTAAATCAAGTGCTTTCTCTGACAAAATTGACCCAGACAGGGAATGTCCTGATTTCTGTCCTCTGTGAACCACTTTGAAATGACATACTCCATATTTGAAGCCTTTCCAGTGTGCTGTCTCTTCCGCTCAGAGTTGGCATTTGAAGTATATTCCTCCTTTATTTCGTCTTTCTTTCCCCTTATTCTCGAAATCTGTGGCTGCGAACAGCCCATTTTCTTTGCTATTTCTGCCTGGGGGACTTTTTGTTCCAATAATTTGACAACCTCATACTTATCGGCAAGTGACAAATCATTTCTCTTTCGTCTTGTAGTCATGTCATAGTTTTTTTGTACTGACCAACCATTGCTGCACTGACAAGTTTTATGCAAAAATTAAACAGTTGTTAACACAACTTTCCCCAAGCCCCAGTGATAAAGAAAACTTTTGAACAAATGGCTGTTTTGACAGTTATTTACTTTGTAATGAAAAAACAATACAGGTCATAAAAGGTGGTGGTTTGATTAAATGAAGAACAAAACACATGTCAGTAATGATGTTTTAATAATTACGGATGTATGAGTGAAATGTATCCATTCCTTTAACCTTTCCCCGATAATTTCCCCAATCCCAGCATGCGTGTGATCAAAAAATACAGCCAGCTTCACGTGCTACAGAAACAATCCAGAGATGATGTCACTTTAATTTGTCGGTTCGCAAAAATAAAGAATTATTATCATTCTGTAATTTTTAAGTACATTTGTGATTTTATTCACAGTATGTTATTCATGAGTAAGGCAGAATCAAATGTCATGTTATTCTTTGTTAATATTCGATGACGATCACAAGTGGTATGTAAATGTCCATGTAATCGAAACTAAATTTTATGACGATGATTTTCAAAGTAAGTGAAATAAAGTTAAATTAGTTCGATAAAATATTTCTGAACATTTTTTCGTCCACAACCTTCAATGAAAATATTCATATACGTGATTTTGGTGTTAAAATCTTGTCAAATTTGTATACAATTAAGTGGGATATACAATTATGCGAGATACAATTAACTGATCAATTTTGTGTTGTGTAAATGGCAAATGGATCGGTGCAGCAGAATAATATACAAATAAGCGGGATATATAGTTATCCGATATACAATTAAGTGGGATCCACTGTACCAGCAGGGGAAAGCAAAACTGGATGGACTGTCTTTTCCTGCCTTTCCCTGGGAAAGATAGAAGAAAGATTAACAAGAAGGAAGAAAAAGAGATGAATAATGGCAAAGTTGTGGATTCCAGTTCATCTGTTTTAAGGTGGTCTCACTCTGACATGCAACCACCAAAGTACCTGCTACAATGTTGCTCTCTACATTCATTTGTTTTAAGGTGGATTCCAATTCATCTGTTTTGAGGTAGTCTCACTCGGGCTGTAGGTCAGCACCTGCTACAATGTCACTCACTAGGTTCCGCCAACACCATTCTTCCTGTTACCTTGAAAGTAGTACAACAATATGTAGACCTAATTGGTGGGAGCTGAGTAAGAGAAGTCATGGACGAGAATACCAGACAACTTTCAGAGATAAAGTGATTGCATCTCTAACTCATTAACCAATGCAGATAAAAGACAACACTTGAAAAAAATATTCTTGAATAACAAGATTTTCTTTAATTTCTTTTTTTGTCATAAAAACACTACTCAAGACCCCTCATTGGAATGAGTTCTGCACACTATGCCCTCGAAACAAAAAACTGAAATTGAAAACAAAATAAAAAATGAATGTTGATTTATTATAAACCTACCTCACAATTGTTTACAACAGGCTTACACTACGGTGGAAGTCCCTAATTCGGAAGTATGCTCTCAATATTGTTCTTTCCAAAGCAATTTGGTAAAGAAAAAATGGAGTAAAAACACCAATATAAAAAAATTCTAAACTGCATCGAGTTCAGCCAGTGCACGCCCAGTTGGGGACACTCTTCTCTGTACTAAATCCACAGCTTTCCGGTACAAGTACGCAGACATAACACCAACATGTCATTCTTTTTTTTCCGCCATCTTGTGAAGATGTGTTTCTTTTTGCTCATCAACAGTGATACCTTTTGACTCAATGTTGACGATGTTCCTGTTCTGAATTGTGGACTCAAAGCTGTTACACCACCATCCAGACATACAGGGTGTGTTTTTTTTTTTATTATTCTCTTGATTATTCACCATATTTTTCGTGATATATAACTATTCCGATTTCGCACACGATTTTCGCGTACAGTGCTGTTTCGGTTTCTTATTCATTAATGCTAACACTTTGGGTTCTGCTTTTATCTGAGTTAGGTGTCAGCTGGGGGCTGTTGTGGCAGCTTTTCTCCCCTCTGTTGAGTTTTGAATTTTTAGCTTAACTTGACATAGTCAAGATAAGCTATTGCCATCACGCGTGCGGAAGTCTGTGAGTCTGTGACGCCTGTTCACATTTTCCTTTAGCACAGGCTACACCCCGCAGTTTTTGTCTGATCATCACAAAATTTCATATGCAGGTTTGGGTTCATGTCTAGATGAGAATGTGCACTTTTGGTCGCGATCGGGCAACCGGTATGGCTGCCCGAGCCCAAAAACCATCAGCACACTCTACAGGTCGTATTTATGAAGGGATTTCATTGTATCTTGGTAGGATGCCTCTGTATAATGCCTAGATGAGAACGTCCCCTTTTGGGGATGATCTATCAACCGTGATGGCTGCCCAAGCCCGAAACCCCAAAACTTTTAGCACAGTCTGTAAGTCATGTTTAATGTGGAGGGATTCCATTGTAACTTGGTAGGATGACTCCTTATGATGTCTAGATGAGAATTTCCCCATTTGGGCATGATCTGCCAACCGTGATGACTGCCCGAGCCCAAAACCCCAAAACCTTTAGCATAGGCTACAGGTCATATTTATTGAGGAATTTCATTGTAACTTGGTGGGTTGACTTCATACAATGTCTAGATGAGAAAGTCCCCTTTTGGACGTGATTGGGCAACTGTGACGGCTACAGGGGCCCAAAGCCCAAAAACCTTTAGCACAGTCTAGAGGTCAAATTTATGAAGGGATTTCATTGTAACTTGGTAAGATGACTCCAAATAACGTCTAGATGAGAACGTCCCATTTTGATCGCGATCACACAGCATTGATGGGTGCCAGAGCCCAAAAACCTTTAGCATAGGCAAAAGGTCATGTTTATGGAAGGATTCCATTGTAACCTGTTAGGTTGACTCCATATAATGCCTAGATGATGACATCCCCTTTTGGTCGTGATTGGTCAGTTGTGATGGCTACAAGTGTCCGAAGCCCGAAAATCTTCAGCACAGTCTACAGGTCATATTTCTGAAGGGATTTCATTGCAACTTCTTAGGATCACTCCAGATGATGCCCAGATGAGATTTCCCCTATGGTTGCGATCATTCAGCCATGATGGCTGCCCGAGCCCAAAGCCCAAAAACCTTTAGCACAGTCTACAGGTCATATTTATGAAGGGATTTCATTGTAACTTGGTAGGTTAACTTCATATAATGTCTAGATGAGAACGTCCCCTTTTGGACATGATTGGGCAACTGTGACGGCTAAAGGTGCCCAAAGCCCGAAAACCTTTAGCATAGGTAAAAGGTCATATTTATGGAAGGATTTCATTGTAACCTATTAGGTTGACTCCATATAATGCCTAGATGATGACATCCCTTTTTGGTCGTGATTGGACAGCTGTGATGGCTACAAGTGTCCGAAGCCCAAAAACCTTGAGCACAGTCTACAGGTCATATTTATGAAGGGATTTCATTGTAACTTCGTAGGATCACTCCAGATGATGCCCAGATGAGATTGTTTCCTTTGGTTGCCATCATTCAACCATGATGGCTGCCCAAGCCCGAGGCCTGAAAACCTTAAGCACAGTCTTCATGTCATATTTATGAAGGGATTTCATTGTAACTTGGTAGGTTAACTTCATATAATGTCTAGATGAGAACGTCCCCTTGTGGACATGATTGGGCAACTGTGACGGCTAAAGGTGCCCGAAGCCCGAAAACCTTTAGCACAGTCTACAGGTCGTATTTATGAGGGGATTTCATTGTAACTTGGTAGGATGACTCCAAATAATGTCTAGATGAGAACGTCCCATTTTGATCGCGATCATTCAGCCTTGATGGGTGCCCGAGCCCCAAAACCTTTAGCATAGGTAAAAGGTCATATTTATGGAAGGATTTCATTGTAACCTATTAGGTTGACTCCATATAATGCCTAGATGATGACATCCCTTTTTGGTTGTGATTGGACAGTTGTGATGGCTACAAGTGCCCGAAGCCCAAAAACCTTGAGCACAGTCTACAGGTCATATTTATGAAGGGATTTCATTGTAACTTCGTAGGATTACTCCAGATGATGCCCAGATGAGATTGTTCCCTTTGGTTGCCATCATTCAACCATGATGGCTGCCCAAGCCCGAAGCCCGAAAACCTTAAGCACAGTCTACAGGTCATATTTATGAAGGGATTTCATTGTAACTTGGTAGGTTGACTTCATATAATGTCTAGATGAGAACGTCCCCTTTTGGACGTGATTAAGGCTGTCATGATTATGAATATTCATAATCGCTTATTTTGTCATAAAAATCGACGGTTATTCGATTATTTGTGGTTAACATTTCTGTCTCGTTTCTTAGAACTTCGTCTATGAAATAACTTAGGTGGCGGTAAAAATTAAAATATCCTAATCGTAAATGAAGCAAACGAACACCAAACCTTGAGAAATTTGACAAAACAGAATCTACATCATATAGATTCAAACTTCAAATCATAGAAAAATGCATACTAAACTCACTAATGGCCCCATCCGTGCTCAATGCGTAATGATTATGAATTTAGCCTCAGGGAATGTCAAGTCAACAAAGCTTTACATGCGGAAATGAAACTTCTGGTTGCGGTATGTCGGAGAACAAAATAAATCATCATACTTTAAAAATAAATAACATGGCATTTCGAAGTTTTTCCCTCTTTACTTTCCGTATGTTAAAATTGCTTATCAAGTATCAAATTGATAAAAACAAAAACAACTCAACACTCGACATTGTCTTATTGGCAAGGAATACAATGTAGCCATTGACAGTAAGGCATCATCGAGTGTTACATTATTTTTGTTAAATTATTATCACTGCTAATGGTAGTGAGCCAGCAATGCTGGAACCGGAAAGTTCGGCCCATGAATGATAATGATTCAGCCCGTTCAGTGTGAAAATGCTTTCCCTTTGGGGGGGGGGGGGCTCAATCTTTCCAGGGGTTTATTAAATACAACCTCGTAACAACGTTGATGTTTTTTTGGCAGGTCACATGACTCACATCAAAGGAATTTGAAGTATTGGGAACTGAGTGATCACGCATACGATGATGACTGGGTTTCGGCTAACTTTCACTCACGTGGTGCCGCGATTTGAAGCTATATATTGGTTTTATGTTTTAACCCCGTTCACACACACATTTGGTGTCGAAATAGGTCCTTTATGTGAAACAATAGCTTGTGAATCAATATTTCCCCTTTGTTTAACAAAAAGGTATGACATCACATGTCCAGTCAAATAATCGATCATTGAAAAAAATCGTCGATTATGACCTCAATCGACGGTTAATCGATTTTTTCGATCATTCGTGACAGCCTTAGACATTATTGGGCAACTTTGACGGGTAAAGGTGCCTGAAGCCCGGAAACCTTTAGCACTGTCTACAGGTCATATTTATGAAGGGATTTCATTGTAACTTGGTAGGATGACTCCAAATAATGTCTAGATGAGAACGTCCCATTTTGGCCGTGATCATTCAGCCTTGATGGGTGCCCGAGCCCAAACACCTTTAGCATAGGCAAAAGGTTATATTTATAGAAGGATTTCATTGTAACCTGTTAGGTTGACTCCATATAAGGCCTAGATGATGACATCCCCTTTTGGTCGTGATTGGTCAACTGTGATGGCTACAGGTGCCCGAAGCCCGAAAACCTTGAGCACAGTCTACAGGTCATATTTATGAAGGGATTTCATTGTAACTTTGCAGGATCACTCTGGATAATATTGTCCCCTTTGGGTGCAATCATTCAACCATGATGGCTGCCCGAGCCCGAAGCCCGAAAACCTTTAGCACAGTCTACAGGTCATATTTGTGAAGGGATTTCATTATAACTTGGTAGGTTAACTTCATATAATGTCTAGATGAGAACGTCCCTTTTTGGACACGATTGGACAACTGTGACGGCTTCAAGGGCCCAAAGCCCGAAAACCTTTAGAACAGTCTACGGGTCATAATTATGAAGGGATTTCATTGTAGCTTGGTAGGATGACTCCAAATAGTGTCCAGATGAGAACGTCCCCTTTTGGTCACGATCATTCAGCCTTGATGGGTGCCCGAGCCTTAAAACCTTTAGCATGTCTGTAGGTCATATTTATAGAAGGATTTCATTGTAACTTGTTAGGTTGACTCCATATAATGCCTGGATGATGGCATCCCTTTTTGGTCGTGGTTGGTCAACTGTGATGGCTACAGGTGCCTGAAGCCCGAAAATCTTGAGCACAGTCTACAGGTCATATTTATGAAGGGATTTCATTGCAACTTCATAGGATCACTCCAGATGATGTCCAGATGAGAATGTCCCCTTTTGGTTGCGATCACTCAACCATGATGGCTGCCCAAGCCTAAAGCCCGAAAACCTTTAGCACAGTCTTCAGATCATATTTATGAAGGGATTTCATTGTAACTTGGTAGGTTGACTTCATGTAATGTCTAGATGAGAACAGCCCCTCTTGGACACCGTTAGGCAACTGTGTTGGCTAAAGGGGCCCAAAGCCCGAAAATCTTTAGCACAGTCTACAGGTGATATTTATGAAGGGATTTCATTGTACCTTGGTAGGATGACTCTAAATAATGTCTAGATGAGAACGTCCCCTTTTGGTCGCGATTATTCAGCCTTGATGGCTGCCCGAACCCAAAACCCCAAAACCTTTAGCATAGTCTATTGGTCATATTTATGGAAGGACTTCATTGTAACCCATAAGTTTGACTCCATATAATGCCTAGGTGATGACATCCCCTTTTGGTCATGATTGGTCAACTGTGACGGCTTCAGGGGCCTGAAGCCCAAAAACCTTGAGTACAGTCTACAGGTCATATTTATGAAGGGATTTCATTGTAACTTTCTAGGATCACTCCCGATGATGCCCAGATGAGAATGTTCCCTTTTGGTTTCGATCATTCAACCATCATGGCTGCCAGAGCTCAAAGCCCAAAAACCTTTAGCACAGTCTACAGGTCATATTTATTAAGGGATTTCATTGTAACGTGGTAGGTTGACTTCATATAATGTCTATAATGAGAACGTCCCCTTTGGACGCAAATTGGGAAACTGACGGCTACAGGGGCCCGAAGCCCGAAAACATTTAGCACAGTCTATAGGCCATATTTATGAAGGAATTTTAATGTAACTTGATAGGATGACTCGTTTTGGAATAATTTCACTGTAACTTGGTAACATTTGTTGATATACGTTAACTGTGAGGGCCACATACATTAACTGTGAGGTCATATTAACCCACCCCTCAGCTCTTTAGTACAGTGTACACCTCATATTATTTTTATCATAAACATGGCATACAGTGAACAGAAATGAACATATTCCCAATTATCACAATTCTTGTCTTATTTCATAATCCTTACATAAACATTGAACATTATCCTTTTCATCAAACACAACACACAAGTTAATCTACAGTGTCATTGACACTTTCATTCCAGTTCCCCATTTTGGCTGTTGGGGTACTTTTCTGTTACCGTCAGGCCTTTGTTTCCTATCACTTTACTCTGGTAGCTGGGGGCGTCTTGATTTTTTTTTTAGCTTAGCTTGACAAAGTCAAGATAAGCAATTGCCATCATGCATGCGGAAGTCTGTGAGTCTATCAGTCTGTTCACATTTTCCTTTAGCACAGGCTACAGCCTGTAGTTCTTGTCCGATCATCGCAAAATTTCATATGCAGGTTTGAGGTCATGTCTAGATGAGTACGACCCTTTTGGTCGTGGTCGGTCAACTGTGATGGCTGACGAGACCAAAGCCTGAAAACCTTTAGCACAGTCTACTGGCTCGTATTTATATAGGGATTTCATTGTAACTTGGTAGGATGACTCCAGATAATGTCTAGATGAGAACATCCCTGTTTGGTCGCGATCATTCAACCGTGATGGCTGCCCGAGCCGAAAACCTTTAGCACAGACTACAGGTCGTATTTCTGAAGGGATTTCATTGTAACTTGGTAGGATGACTCAGTATAATGTTTAGATGAAGACACTCCCTTTTGGTTGCGATTGGTCAACCATGATGGCTCCACAGGCCTGAAGGCCAAAAACCTTTAGCACAGCCTACAGACTGTATTTATGAAGGGATTTCATTGTAACTTGATAGGATGACTTGTTTTGGAATAATTTCACTGTAGCTTGGTAACTTTGGTTGGCATACATTAACTGTGAGGGCCACATTAACCCACCCCCCAATTCTTAAGTACAGTTGACACCTAAAATTATTTTACAGGGAACAAAAGTTAACATGTTCTCAATTATCACAATTCTTGTCTTATTTCATAATCCTTTCATAAACATTGAACATTATCCTTTTCATCAAAAACAACACTCAGTCATGTTAAGCTACAGTCATTGACACTTTCATTTTCTTTGGGTTCACCTTCTCATCTACATTGCTCTCACCAGATATGCCTAGGACAATACCTTGCGGGCGATGTTTGTTGCCTTAGCATGTTGAAGATTCCCATGATTCATGCTCCACTTGATATGGATGTTCCGCTGAAGGACTGTGTGGATGGTGTGGTTCTTGGTCTTCCACTTTTTGGCCTTGGTGTATCATGTAGTTCGGACACACGGCTATGCCAGCAGGAAGGGGAACACTATCTGTCTGAAGAGAGTTCTACCATCTTGGTGGGGGTTTTGCAGTCTTTTCTGGCAGTTGATACTGCAGTAGCTGCTTACTATCTAGCAGAGAGATGCCTGGTTCCGGGACAGCTGTCTCCCTCCATTCGACATTTGAGGCTGTCACAGGGTTATGACTCCTCCTTTGGAGCTCCACTTTTTTGCCTTTGTCAACAGCTACTGATGTATCCACTCATGCTGCTTCGTCGTCGGTGAAGTCATCAGTCTCCATTTCAACCAGCATCGACTTATCCCTGCAAGGGTCTGCAGTGATTTCTGCTTCGATGGATGTGGGTTCTTGACCTCAACCTTCCCTGACTTCAGCTCTTGCAATCGGACGGGGCTGCCGGCCAGTTCCTCTGCTTCAGTTTCCAGCCGTCGGACCAAGCAGGTTTTGCTTTGGATTCAAATGTCTATGGTGGGGGTGACCATGGACTCTGCTGTGCTTCCATTCACATATTCTGGTCCTTTGGCCAGTTTATCGGGACCAGCACAATCTGTGCAGCTTGGTCTGCGGCGACTCATGTGTTCACACACTCTAGATCCTTGGGCTATTCATACCCCTATCAGCATCTGCCTCTGGATGTTTTGTCTGCTGCCCCCCTTCGTTCTGTGTCGGGTGTTCTTGAGGATCGTGGCTCTCCGCTCGTTAAGAGGGTCAGATGTGAAGCCACTTTGCCTGGTCATTCCCACGTTGGACCGGCTGATTTGGGCCATGAGCTCAGGGAGACCTCTCTTTGCGCACGCAGATTCTTTCCACGAGCCTTACTGTTGCCTTCAGCAAGGCTACTGGTGGTTTCTGATCCCCTGGTGTTCCTATATCATGGGAGGCTTCTGCTGGTATGCCCAAGATGGGCTATGTGTCTTCCAACTCTGAAGATGGGTCACCAACGTTGAGAGCCATCAGTCTTTTGACTTGGGAGCTGCTCTTGACTTTGTGTTTTGAGTTCCTTCCAGAGCTTACACCATCAGACCAGCCAGAGGTTTCAGCCAGGCCACGTTCATCGGTCATGCCCCTACAGCCTGTGTAGCAACCTGCTTCTAGGCACCCATGACTGTACCAATCGGTACAGGTGGTCAAAGCTTTTGCAGCATTGTACTCTTAAGTTGAGTTCTTTGTGTGTGCTTTCTAAGGGGGCTTATGCACCTTATTCACATGCATGCCTTTAACACGGCTAATTTGGAATTAGTTTGCCAGGACGCAGTGCTGGACACTAGCCATTCCCTTCCTGAAGTGTAGCTCACTGCCCTTTTTTGGTGGGTCCGCAACTATTCCATGATTCCGTGTCAGTGGTCCGGGATGACGTCCTGCATCATTCCAAAGATCAGCTGCTGCTTCGCCAGCTTGAACCGCCTTCTGCTGAAGGCCAGGGCCATTCCCTAAGAAGCACTCTTCTGCTTCGTCCACCGCCAATTCACAGGCTGAACAGAGGGACATCTCAGGAACTATTCTACTTTTAGAGGAAACAGTTTCTCCTCTTGTGGGCCTCGCCAGGGCTCGAAATAAAGGTACTTACCTTGATTCATCCCAGGTTGGCGAAAGGATATCTGAGTTTGCAGCCCGTTCTGCCACGATCACATCTCATCCTTGGGTGTTAGATGTTGTTTGGTCCGGTCTGCGGATATCTTTTTGGAGGCATCCCACTCTGTTACGGTTCCAACCCATTGTCTTTCAGACAGTTCATGTTGGGAACTTTTGATCACAGAGATAGACATTCTCCTGTCAAAGAGGGCGATTCAGTTCATCAAAAACATTCATTCAGTGGGATTTTATTCCCTGCTGTTCTTCGTGCTGAAGAAGAATGGCCAACTCTGACCAGTTATCGATCTGAGTATCCTGTACCAGTCTATCATTGCTCCCAAGTTCAGCATGGAGACTTTCAGGTCGGTCCACCGCTCCATTCACCAGGGAGATTTGCTTCCAGCATTGACCTGTGAGATGCTTACTTTTCGTTTTCAGGTTCTGATTCATCGGACTTCGCAAAAGTATCTTAGGTTCCCTTTTCTGGGGCGAGTTTACCAGTTCAAGGCCATGTCTTTCACCCTCAACCTGACTCCTTGGTCCAGGGTGATTACTGTCGTATCTGGACGATATCCTCCAGAGGCACTCCAGTGTGGCTCTTCTGGTGTCGACACACTGTTGAACCAGCTTTTGGCGCTAGGGTTCAGAGTCAACGAGGAGAAGTCGGACCTGGTCCATTCTCTGTCATTTTGTCACCTGGGAATAGACTTCCGTACTCAGCTGAAAACGGTTGCACTTCCCTCGGCTTTCGCCCTGACTCTTACTCAGGCCGAATCTCGATCCTCTGAATCTGGTGCTTTAGTTACCAACATCTCTCTGTCATCACCTTCTTCCCTGGACAGATCTTCAGCAAATTATACAGGGAGTTTTATTGGACTTGCCCACATCCGATCGTGTTTTGATCTCGGATGGAGCATGTTGTTGGATTCTCTGGGTCTTTCCCTTCACATTGTTTGGGACTAGGATCAGGCAGCTCTTCGGGCAGCTTCTTACTCTTCTGAGTTTCTGGCAGTGGATCCCCCACCTTTCGAATCATCAGGTCCTTCTGTTGTTTGACAATTTGACAGTGGTCGCTTACATTTTCGGAACCAGGGCAGCACACACTCTGTGCTATGTATGAATTGGCTTGGGTCATCTGAACATCCTAGCCGACTCCCTGTCCCGACGGAGCATTTCCACCGAGCGGATGCTTCACAGAGCCGTGTTCCAGTCGCTTTGCTATCTTGGGGGTTGTCCGAACATAGATTTGTTTGCAACCTGTTGGAACCATCAAGTGGACATTTCATGTTCCCATGTCCAGATCCTCTGGCTTTAGCCAGGGATGCTCTGTCACTCGATTGGAACAGTCTAGTCAGCTACGCCTTACCACCCATTCTGATTGTGCCTTAGGTTCTAGCCATCATACAAACCTGCAGTTGTCGAATCATTCTGATCGCTCCCCTGTCTCAGCGTGTGTGGATCAATCAGCTATGCTCAGTTCTGGTAGTTCGTCACCAGAGGAGGTTTCCATTCGGCCTGACATCATTGTGCCTTTACGTATATCTTTTGGCCTGTCCTGTCTCTTCGATAGATGTTTTTCGAGATGAGCAGTGAAGTACATTTCTTCAAGGTGGCACTCGAAGGTGGGAGAGATTTGTACCGGCACTAATGAGTACCTGTCCAAGCTTATTCGGCACTTTTCTTGAAAAGATTTGGGGTTTTGCAGCTGTCCTCAAGATGGAATCTTTCTTGGGTACAGCTTTGTTTGGTGTGTGTTTGTGGAGGGGGGGGGGGGGGGTGCATTTGAACCATTATCCCAGGTGGATATGTTTTTCTCACATACAAGATTGCTTTTTTCTTTAGGATCTCTTTCTTCTGCTCAGACTGTTATCAACCCTAGCCATAGCACTATTCTTTCATGGTCGGTTACAGCTCTGTGCTTGATTACTGTCCTTTCTGTCTGTGTGTCACATATAGCCATACACCTCATTTCTCATTGTCCATTTCATTGTTTGTGATGTGATGGTTTTATAGGTCTTGGGTACTTTTCTGATGTTCACGGGGGTTGGTTATGTGATTCACTCCTC
Source organism: Pictodentalium vernedei (assembly GCA_031216915.1). Lineage (NCBI taxonomy): Eukaryota > Metazoa > Mollusca > Scaphopoda > Dentaliida > Dentaliidae > Pictodentalium > Pictodentalium vernedei. The sequence goes on from CM062295.1 coordinate 271,386,140, forward strand.
CTATTGTCTATTCAGCCTGTGGTAAACAATTGTGAGGTAGGTAGATAAGAAATTTAAATTTTATAGTAAACTTCCTTTCTTATTATTCCTACCACAGTTGTTTACCTGGAGGCCCTCTTATTCGGGTAAGAATCCTTCCTCTCCGCTGATCACATAACTCCAATGTTGGCGGATTCAAATAGAATGACGTTGGTTATATGTCTGCGGACTGGTACCGGAAAGCCGTGGATTTAGTACAGAGAAGAGTGTCCCCTACATGGTGTGCACAAGCTGCACTCAACCCAGTTTTGGCTTATTTTTTCTTGGTGCTTTTGCACCACTTTTTTTTCCCCAAATCAGTTGGGAAAGAACAAAGTAGAGAGTATACTTCTGAGTTAGAGACTTCCACAGTAGTGCAAACCTGTTGTAAACAGTTGTGGTAGGTATAATAAGAAAGGAAATTTACTGTAAAATTTAAATTTTTTTAAATGGTAATTTCATTAGTTCTTATGCAGCCTAGGTTAGTTGAGACAATCAGGACAATAGGGTGTTGAACAGGAAATATTTTTGGAATAAGAGGAGAGAAATTTGGCTGCTAACTATTCTTTGAATTTTTTCCTGTTCCCTATTCTCTGATGTCCATTTCTAACCCATTCCATGGTTTTGGAGTGCAAAGACAGGTAATTTATCAAGTTTTTTTTTGCTTCTAGACTTGTGTCTGCATAAGAGGCCTGTCTGGTGGGTATTCACAATGTTTTTAATATTTAGGATTGATAAGAAGTTATCAAATGAAGTTGGAAGGTTCCCATTGTGCCAATAAAACAGGAATAATAAGGCATGTAATTTGTATAAGTCTTTTATCTTAAGTACACTATCTTTGATAAATAGAAGGTCAGTGTGAGCATTGTATTTCTTCTTATTTATTATTCAGAAAGCTTATTTTTGCAATTTATAAGCACGATCCACAAGTAGTGATTAACCAACAAGGATTTGTGACTGTCACTTGCCGATGAGTTAAGAGCACAATCAGCCAATTGTGAGTTCTGATGTCAGATAGTCACAACCAAAAGTAGTATGTTCAAGAACGCATAGAATAGGGTTAATTTTACAGTACAGTCAGGTTGATTGGTTTGTTGACCTCAAGAGCATGATACTGTGTATCAAAATAAAAATATGCTGTCAGTGGAAATAAGTTAACAGCATAGCGTCTTTGATCAATGATCAAAGACACCAAACTGTTAACTTGTTTCCGCTGAGGTAGTATTTCCCAGAGTCATCACATCTGTACATCGTGAGTAGCTATCAAGGGGAAGATCAGACCAATCAATGAAATTAGACCAATCATGATTCCTGCCAATCATTGTGGTAACTTATTAAGCTTGTTACTGCTTGTATAATCATGAAACAAACAAAAATACGAATGATTTGATCCTGTGGTGTTCCATTTAACTGTTGGCATGAACAGATGTTCAAACTCTTCTACTGATGGTCAACCGATGGCTTAAAATCGACCCATGTCAGATGCTACATCGGTCAATTACTAATCACAAGCCTTTGATGCACCTCATAAAGGAATTCCATAGAGCTCTATATGTGCCAATGTCTGTCTGTTGGTCTGTCAGTCGGTCTATCACCAATGAGTTTAAAAAACACCATAATTCCTAAAATACTTGATGGAACGACACCACACTTGGTATGCAAGTGTATCTTCATGATGTCCACACCCTCTCAATAGCGCATGTCATTCGAATAATTTCTGTCACATTTATGGACTTGTCACCAACACGTTTTTCTGTCACCAGCGAGTTTTCAAACACTATAACTCCCAAGATACTTCATGGAATGACACCATACTAGATATGCAAGTATATCTTCATGATGTCTACACCCTCTCAATAGTGCATGTCCTTCGGATAATTTCTGTCAGTTTTATGGACTTGTCACCAACAAGTTTTTTTGTCACCAACAAGTTTTTTTGTCAAAATATCATTGGCGTCGCACGAATCATTGCAGCTTCTGCTCTGTGACAGTGCATCTAGTTATTAGCTCACCTGACTGAAAGTCAGGGTGAGCTTTTCTGATCACTTTTCGACCATCGCCCGGCATCGGTCGTCCATCGTGAAGGTGGTGTTTGGGCTTTTTCTCCCAAACCACTGGCCGTATATAAATAAAATTTCATGTGAGTAGGGGTTATATAAGGGCATTTTGATTTTTTGTCAAAATAGGTTTCGGCTCATATTGAGCAGAGGGATGGGGCAAAAATGCTCCAATTCTTAAAAAATCTTCTTCTCAAGAACCAGCAATAGCAGAGACTTGATATTTAGTATGCAGCTTCCTTTTGAGGTGTAGACTCAAGTTTGTTCAAGAGAAGTTTGTCGGGCATTATTTGCCTTCGTTATGGGAGGGGCAAAAATTTGATATGAGATGATAATGGGTCATAAGTAGTTGATTGATACAAAAACAAATTTTCTCATTGCCCCGCGGGAACCTCGGGAGCTAAAAATAGGAAAAACCTTAAAACTCCCATATCTCCAAAACTACATGGCACAGAGAATTCTTATTTTGTATAAAGCTTACTTTCATCCAGTAGAATAGAATGGTTAAAAAAATCCCTATCGGTTTGATCACAAGGTACTTTTTTCAGGACTTTGAAAAAGTGCTGATTCAGCACTTTTTAACACTTATAGGCAATGGGAAAAAGATTAAAAAATCTTCTTCTCCAGATCCAGCACGCAGAATCTTTTGATATTTGGTATGCAACATTGTAGGGTGGATCTGATTCAAGTTTGTTCAAATCGGCCCCCTGGGTTCATATTTGGGCTCAGTATAGGAGCCCGATTTCAAACTTAGTGCATTTCAGGCAAATTTCTTCAAAAATCTTCTTCTCCAGATCCAGCAAGCAGAATCTTTTGATATTTGGTATGCAACATTGTGAGGTGGATCTGATTCAAGTTTGTTCAAATCGGCTCCCTGGATTCATATTTGGTCTCACTATAGAAGCCCGAATTCGAACTTGGTGCATTTCAGGCAAATTTCTTAAAAAATTTTCTTCTCCAGATCCTGCAGGCAAAATCTTTGGATATTTGGCATGCAACATTGTGGGGTGGGTCTGATTCAAGTTTGTTCAAATCGGCTTCCTGGATTCATATTTGGTCTCACTATAGAAGCTCAAATTCGAACTTAGTGCATTTCAGTCAAATTTCTTTGAAAATCTTCTTATCAAGATCCAGCTGGCAGAATCTTTTGATATTGGGTATGCACCATGCTTACAGGAGTGAGATTCAAGTTTGTTCAAGCCAAGTCCCTAGGTCCATATTTTGACTCACTGTGGGAGCTTGAATTGTAACTTAGTTCAAAATGAGGAATTTTCTTTAAAAATCTTCTTCAGATCCAGCAGTCGGAATGTTTTGATATTTGGTGTGCTGCATCCTTAGGGGGGTGAGATTCAAGTTTGTTGAAGCCAAGTCCCTGTGGGAGCCCGAATTATAACTTAGTTCAATATGAGGAATATTCTTTGAAAATCTTCTTGATTTTTTAGATCCACTGGTCAGAATCTTTGGATATTTGGTATAAGCTTTTCTTAGGAGGAGCAGATGCAACTTGTTGAAATCAATTCTCTGGGTTGATATTTAGGCTACCATGTCAGGTGAGCGCCCTCAGGCCCCTTGGGGCCTCTTGTTAACTCTATTGAGATCGAAATTGGCAAGTCCAACATTTGTACAGATTTGAGATATGTGTGCATTGTACGATAACTTTTCATCAAGATTTATACCAAGAATCTTTAAGGACTTCTCACTTTACCCACTGCCAATTTTACAGATAACTCGATTGTTTATACAAACATTTTGATGAGTGATATTCCTTTATCTGTGACCTGATTAACCCTTTACCCAACGAATCGCCCGCATACGCCTGCGTAATATGCAAATTCAGCAGTTAAAAAAATATTGTTGTTCCAGCAAGGGTTCACATGATATGGTTTTGTTGAATTTCTTTTTTAAATTTGAAAAAAGTTATATTTAAAATAATAAATTTTGATATCGTCTGCGTTGGGTAAATGGTTAAGTAAGTAAGATGTATTTCAGGTTTTTTTTGTATTCAGAACGATGTGGTTCGCAGTGCACCAGTCAGATATATTTAGAAGTTTCGAGTGGCATACCAATTTTTTTTTTTAAATTTGAAAAAAATGATATTTAAAATGATAAATTTTGATATCGTCTGCGTTGGGTAAAGGGTTAAGTAAGTAAGATGTATTTCAGTTTTTTTGTATTCAGAATGAAGTGGTTAGCAGTGCACCAGTCAGATATATTTAAAAGTTCCTGATTGAAATCTGTGACTAGGGGATTTATCCAGACTTGTAAGCTGTAGTGTCATCAGCAAATGACTGGCGATTTAATAAAGTTGAATTACATATGTTATTTATGTATATAAGAAATAAGATGGGACCCAACATTAAACCATGTGGAATGCCACTTCTCATTTCAGCTGGATTGGATTTACTGTCACCAAAGGAAACACACTAATTCCTGTTCATCAGGTAACTCTTGAACCAACTTATAGCGTTACCTCTTATTCCGTAATATTCAAGTTGTTGTAGAAGGGTCAAGAAAGAGGGCTAAAGTGGTGTCCTTAGGGACTTTGTTTTTGTTCACAACTGCATGTTTTAACAACTGCACATCTGGATGTGATGTGCTCTGGTGTTTCCTAAAACCATTTTGGTGGTGATAGAGAATATCAAATTTGTTCAAGAACTTTATCAATCTGTCAAACATGAGTTTTTCAAAAATCTTTGAAGAGACAGGCAGAATTCTTATTGGGCTATAATTTGTGAAATTATTTTCATCGCCTAATTTAAAGATTGGAATTACTTTTGCAATTTTGTTTCTGTCAGGGACTACTCCCTGGCTGAATAAGATGTTCATAAAATGAGCGAGTGAGCTGGCAACCAAATCATTTGAATGTTTAAGGATACTGAGTGTAGTATTCTCAGAGTCCTGACTTTAGAGTTCATTGAAGTTATGATATTAATAATTTCAGAAGGCGAAGTTGGCTGTATAAACATATTGTCATGAAATTGAGATTTCATGTACCCATCAAAAAATTTAAGTGGGTTTGTAATTAAGTTAGATGTCTCATTTCCTTTGTTTGCAAAGAAGTTATTGAATTAGTGTGCGATTTTGTACAGGGAATTGATCTTCTATCACCCAGATTAAAAAATGAGGGCTATTTTGCCTTTGCTTCTCTTTAAAGCCTTGTTAAGAATCAGTTGTGTTTTTTGCATGTTATTTTTATTTTCAAAGAGAATATTTTCTCCATAATACATAGGTATGCTTTGTTTTTTTTTTTCATATCTGGCAGTAATTTTTGTAGTTTTTAACAACTCTGTGGTCTTTGTATTTTTTGGATGAAAAATTTATTCTTTTTTGTTGACTGAGATTAGAAGACCTTTCATCATCCAAGGCTGTCACTTTATGTATTTGTTATTTTGTTTGTGGCTTTGCAATAGAATTGCTGATTCAAATGCACTCAAGTAAGTCTTTAGAAAGAGTTCATAAGCAGCATAGGGACTGATAGGATTTATTTTCCTGGATAGAGCTGGTTTTGCGCTATCTAATGACATATTTGATAATGCAGCATAAAAGAATCCAAAATGATCAGGTACATCAGTGAGAATTATGCCAGATTTGAAAGAATTTAATAGATTGTTTGAAAAAATGTGGTCTATGAGCATTGCAGAATGGTTGTCACTCTGGTTGGTTTAGTGATGACAAGCATAAATCCCTCACTAAACATTAAATCTGTGAACCTGTCTGTTTTCAAGTTTAACCTATCTGTTTTTTAGTGGGAATCTACTTTCACGAGATCTTGGGGATCCATAAAAAAGTCTGGCTGTTTATTGCTTCCTGTGTGTTATTTTTTGTATCCATGGAAATAATTTTTTTGAATGGCAGCAGAAAAATGAATAATTTTGCATATGGCCGTTGTCAGATGAGTTTGGGGAGAGAGGAGAGGAGGGTAACAATATTCATCTACATTTGTTTTCATTTGTTAGGTCAACATTGCATACATGAAGGGTATTGCGGATTTCTTATCAACCTACCTCAATTGTTTACTACAGGCTTGCACTACAGTGGAAGAACCTAACTTGGATAAAATACTCTCTATTTTAATCTTTCCCAAGATTTGGGAAAGAAAAGTGGTGTAAAAACACCACGAAAAAATAAGCCCAAACTGGGTCGAGCGCCGCGCACACCCAGTATGGGACGCTTTTCCATAGTACAAATCCACGACTACCGTAAAACAGTGCGCAGTGCATCAATTCGTCATTCTTTTGATTATCTGCACACGTGGTGGATGTATGCCATCTTGCTCAGTAACAGTGATATTTTAACTCGTCGATAATGGTTTTCCTGTGACTGGAATTATGAATCTGAAGATCGTATAATAACAGGACTGTGTTTTATATATTCTCATTTATATTTTCAACCACATTCTCATTGTATATTATTTACTATTCCGTTTTCGCGAATGTTTTGTTTTCGACATCACGCGATTCGACATTGAATTTTTCGGTTGATGAATTAATTGTTAATGGAGTTAGGTGTCAATCAGGGACTGTCTGGACAGGATTTCTTCACTCTGTTGAGGGCTGAATTTCTGTTTTTTGGTCCCTGTCGACCGTCTGGGTTCTGTCGTGCACCTACCATTCTTTTTCTGCCACCTTCTCTTGTAGTTGAGGGTGTTCTTCTACTTTCTGTTTCTGTTGAGTTCACCTTTTTAGCTCACCTGAGCGAAGCTCAAGGGGAGCTTAACTAATCACTTTCTGTCCGTCGTCCGTCGTCCGTCGTCGTCCGTCCGGCGTTAACTTTACATTATCGACTTCTCCTCCTAAACCACTAGCCCAATTTTATTCAAATGTTGGCTAAATGTTTATTACCTAATGCCAATTCAGATTTGTTCAAATGAAGTTGCCCCTCCTCCTGGGTGGTGCCACACCCCCAAGGGGCACCAAAATCTTTGTAAATCTTCTTCTCATGAACCAGCAGTAGCAGAGACTTGATATTTGGTGTGCAGCTTCCTTTTGAGGTGTAGACTCAGATTTGTTCAAGAGAAGTTTGTGGGGCTATACTTGACGTTGTTATGAGAGGGGCAAAATTTTGCCCCGCCCAAAATTTCTATTTTCCAAACCGAGAGGCTGATTTGAACCAAATTTTATGTGAGGGCTTATTGGGTCATGAGTACTTGATTTATGCAAAAAAAAATTTTCCCGCAGCCCCGTGGGAACCGCAGGAGCTAAAAATAGAAAAAATTTAAAACGCCCATATCTCCAAAACTGCACGGCACTGAGAATTTTTATTTGGTGTGCAGCTTCCTTAGGACCAACAGAAAGGATTGGTAAAAAAAAATTGCCATCGGTTTTATCATAGGGTACAGTTTCGGGACTTTGAAAAAGTGCTGAGTCAGCACTTTTTAACACTGTAGGCAATGGGAAAAACATTAAAAAATCTTCTTCTCCAGATCCAGCAGGCAGAATCTTTTGATATTTGGTATGCAACATTGTAGGGTGGATCTGATTCAAGTTTGTTCAAATCGGCCCCCTGGGTTCATATTTGGGCTCAGTATAGGAGCCCGATTTCGAACTTAGTGCATTTCAGGCAAATTTCTTAAAAAATCTTCTTCTCCAGATCCAGCAGGCAGAATCTTTTGATATTTGGTATGCAACATTGTGGGGTGGATCTGATTCAAGTTTGTTCAAATCGGCTCCCTGGGTTTATATTTGGGTTCAGTATAGGAGCCCAAATTTGAACTTACTGCATTTCAGGCAAATTTCTTTGAAAATCTTCTTCTCCAGATCCAGCAGGCAGAATCTTTTGATATTTGGTATGCAACATTGTAGGGTGGATCTGATTCAAGTTTGTTCAAATCGGCTCCCTAGATTCATATTTGGGCTCACTATAGGAGCTCGAATTCGAATTTAGTGCATTTCAGGCAAATTTCTTCAAAAATCTTCTTCTCCAGATCCAGCAGGCAGAATCTTTTGATATTTGGTATGCAATGTTGCGGGGTAGATCTGATTCAAGTTTGTTCAAATCGGCCCCCTGGATACATATTTGGGCTTACTATAGAAGCCCGAATTCGAACTTAGTGCATTTCAGGCAAATTTCTTAAAAAATCTTCTTCTCCAGATCCAGCAGGCAGAATCTTTTCATATTTGGTAAGCAACATTGTGGGGTGGATCTGATTCAAGATTGTTCAAATCGGCCCCCTGGGTTAATATTTGGGCTCAGTATAGGAGCCCGATTTCGAACTTAGTGCATTTCAGGCAAATTTCTTAAAAAATCTTCTTCTCCAGATCCAGCAGGCAGAATCTTTTGATATTTGGTATGCAACATTGTAGGGTGGATCTGATTCAAGTTTGTTCAAATCGGCCCCCTGGGTTCATATTTGGGCTCAGTATAGGAGCCCGATTTCGAACTTAGTGCATTTAGGCAAATTTCTTAAAAAATCTTCTTCTCCAGATCCAGAAGGCAGAATCTTTTGATATTTGGTATGCAACATTGTGGGGTGGATCTGATTCAAGTTTGTTCAAATCGGCTTCCTAGATTCATATTTGGGCTCACTATAGAAGCTCGAATTTGAACTTAGTGCATTTCATGCAAATTTCTTAAAAAATCTTCCTCTCCAGATCCAGCAGGCAGAATCTTTTCATATTTGGTAAGCAACATTGTGGGGTGGATCTGATTCAAGTTTGTTCAAATCGGCCCCCTGGGTTTATATTTGGGCTCAGTATAGGAGCCCAAATTTGAACTTAGTGCATTTCAAGCAAATTTATTAAAAAATCTTCTTCTCCAGATCCAGCAGGCAGAATCTTTTGATATTTGGTATGCAACATTGTGGGGTGGATCTGATTCAAGTTTGTTCAAATCGGCTTCCTAGATTCATATTTGGGCTCACTATAGAAGCTCGAATTCGAACTTAGTGCATTTCAGGCAAATTTCTTAAAAAATCATCTTCTCCAGATCCAGCAGGCAGAATCTTTTGATATTTGGTATGCAACATTGCGGGGTGGATCTGATTCAAGTTTGTTCAAATCAGCCCCCTGGATTCATATTTGGGCTCACTATAGAAGCTCGAATTCAAACTTAGTGCATTTCGGGCAAATTTCTTCAAAAATCTTCTTCTCCAGATCCAGCAGGCAGAATCTTTTGATATTTGGTATGCAACATTGCGGGGTGGATCTGATTCAAGTTTGTTCAAATCGGCCCCCTGGATTCATATTTGGGCTTAATATAGAAGCCCGAATTCGCACTTAGTGCATTTCAGGCAAATTTCTTCAAAAATCTTCTTCTCCAGATCCAGCAGGCAGAATCTTTTGATATTTGGTATGCAACATTGCGGGGTGGATCTGATTCAAGTTTGTTCAAATCGGCCCCCTGGATTCATATTTGGGCTTAATATAGAAGCCCGAATTCGCACTTAGTGCATTTCGGGCAAATTTATTAAAAAATCTTCTTCTCCAGATCCAGCAGGCAGAATCTTTTGATATTTGGTATGCAACATTGTGGGGTGGATCTGATTCAAGTTTGTTCAAATCGGCTTCCTAGTTTCATATTTGGGCTCACTATAGAAGCTCGAATTCGAACTTAGTGCATTTCAGGCAAATTTCTTAAAAAATCTTCTTCTCCAGATCCAGCTTCAGAATCTTTTCATATTTGGTAAGCAACATTGTGGGGTGGATCTGATTCAAGTTTGTTCAAATCGGCCCCCTGGGTTTATATTTGGGCTCCGTATAGGAGCCCAAATTTTAACTTAGTGCGTTTCAGGCATATTTCTTAAAAAATCTTCTTCTCCAGATCCAGCAGGCAGAATCTTTTGATATTTGGTATGCAACATTGTAGGGTGGATCTGATTGTGATTCATGAACGTATTTATTTGTAAAGTTGATAGAATCTTAGACAAAATTTGCAGAAAAGATCTACTATAGAAGGGGTGGTATCCAGGGTGAACCGTTTACCCAAATCTAGCAGTACTAATGCATTATTCACACAAATCTTCGTTCAAATTTTATGACCCCTCATTGGAACACACGCATTCAGCTCATTCCAACAAAGGTCATATGCCATGTTTTCGAGACAAAGGAATAAAAATTTTAGTTATTCATGAAATTTTTAGGCAACTGTTGTCTGTTATTCACATTGCTTCATGAAATTTCAGTACTTTTAGAAGTTACCTCAGTAATCAAGGGTTAATTCCCCTTAATTAAATGTCGCCTCTAAAAAACAACCACTTTGCATATCTTACCTTTTTACCAGCATAACTGCCAAAACTTGTCAGCATTCTTCGCAAAAATCGCTATTCAAATTTTAATTTTTGTCTCTTAAACATACATGTACTTATCGCTTGTAAATACCCCATTGGAATGAGCTTTTTGAGATCATTCCAATGAGAGGTCGCACACCATGCTTTTTGAGTCAAAAAAGCAATTTTTTTAGTTATTCCAGAATTTCGTACGTAAAACACAGCTTTATGACTTCACATTAAAATGAGCTCTCTAAGCTTGTTCCAATCAACATTCACGCACTATGTCTTTCACACAAAAAATAAAATTTTCCATTTATTCAGGAATTTTGTTTGCAAGAACACTCTTACCCCCCCCCCCCCCCCCCCCCACAAACACACACACACACACAAACACACACACACACACACACAAACACAGACACACACATCTAAAAGTTCGTCAGAAAAAAAACAGTTACTTCAATTTTTAAATGCATTATAGGAACAACTTGCCTAATCAAATTTAAATACTTTTGCATCATTCTGTATCTAGAACAAACCATTTACCATATCTTTATGCAAAATTCTCCAGCATCATTCACAAAAAAACACCATTATTTATATATTCACATTTCTGTCTCAAAAATATACCTGATCTTCCCATACCCCTATTGGAATAAGCTGTTTGAGCTTGTTCCAATGATGATAAAAAAAAATAAAATTTGTGAAAATTTTTGTTTTCTTGCATGCAAATATATACATGTAGCACATGGAAGATATCCACAGTTGGGGAGAGATGTCCAAGGCTATCTCTTCACATTCCTTGTTTGTGCTTCATGCTAAACCAGTTTGTCTGCAGAGATAAATTTGCTTTATTAAAAATCATTGGAGATTGGCCACACACCAATGATTTTAAATAAAACTAATTTTAGGTAACAAATGTTGAACTTCAAACAAAATCTATCACTCAACCAGTTAATGTTGATGAGGCATGACATGGTGAAGGTGACCTAAAATACTTCTTAGAGTCACTTTGTCAGGTGAGCGATTAAGGCCACGTGGGGCCTCTTGTTTCTTCTACTGCTCTCACCTCTGTTATTTCCAGTTTGGTTCCTTTAGGACAATTCCTTTTGCCCTCGCCTTGGTGCATTCTCGTGGCTTTTCTTCCACACCCATGGGTGGTGTGGAACGCTGTCATTTCGGGAGCCTCCCGACCTGACCACGTCTGGTGTGAGTTTCCCCCCTCCATGGGGGATGTGCAGCTCCTCCCGCACCAGCGGGGGGTGGGGAACGCTATCGTTTCGGGGCTTCCCGACTCGACCATGTCTGGTGAGAATTATTCCCCTTCCTTGGGGAATGTGCAGTTTTTTACCATGGTGGATACTGCGGGAGCTGTTAGATTTCTGGTGAAGAGATGCCTGGTTCCGGGACTATGCGCCTTCTCCAGTCGACATCTGAGGCTGTCACTGTGACTCCTTGGAGGGTTGTGACTTCTCCTTTGGAGGCCGAGCTTGGTGGCTTTCTCCGCTTTTCCGCCAGTTCCAACAGCTCCCATCGTATCTGCTGCTACTGCTGTTCCATCTACAACGACATCGGGCACCGTTTTTAGCCGGCCTTGGCTTATCCCTGCAAGGGTCTGCAGGGATGTCTGTAGTGTGGTTGTGGGGTATCGGCCTCAGCCTTCCCCGACTTCAGCTCGGCAAAGTCGGAAGGGGCTGCCGACTGAACCCCTACTGTGTCCTCTCAGCTGTTGAGCACAGTAGTTTTATACCTGCAGTGGTCTGCAGCAGTGTCTGGGAGTACAGACGTGGGGGTATCGGCCTCAGCCTTCCCTGACTTCAACTCGGCGAAGTTGGAAGTGGCTGCCGGTCGGACCCTCTACTGTGGTCTCTGCGCCGTCGAGCACCACAGTTGTGTTATTGGATTCGGATGTTCTTAGTAGGGACGCTATGAACTCTGTGGCATTCCCGTCCACTCATTCTGGCCACACGACCAGTTTTGGGGGACCAATGTCTTTTGTGCAACCTGGACCTTCTGCCACGCAGAGGTCTGCGGTGACTCTCATGAGTTCCCGCTATGTTGATCCTCGGGCTGTGTCGTACCCCTATACACGTCTGCCTTCAGATGTTTCGGCAGCCGCTCATCGTCCCGTGTCGAGTGTTTTGGAGGATCGTGACCCTTCGCTGGCTAAGAGGGTCAAAGGTGAAGCCACTTTGCCAGTTCGTTCCCCTGTCAAACCGGCCAGTACGGGCAGTGAGCTTAGGGAGGCCCTCTCCTTACTCACTCACATTCTGTCAAAGAGCCTTCCCGTTGCTTCCAGCCAGGCAGCGAGTGGTTTCCAGGCGCCCCCTATGGCGCCGCCTCCCGGGATTGGAAACAGGCCGCTTTCTGATCCCCCTGGTGTTCCGACACCATGGGAGGCGTCAGCTGGTTTGCCCACAATGGGCTATGTGTCTTCCGACTCAGGGGAAGAGTCAGACATGCTTGATGTCGAGAGCCAGCAGTCTTCAGACTTGGGGGCAGCTCTTGATTTTGTGTTTGGGTTCCTTCCGGATCTCAAACCATCAAACCAGCCGACAGTGTCAGCCAGGCCGTGATCATCGGTCACGCTCCAACAGCCTATGGAGCAACCTGCTTTGGGCGTCTTCGACCGTGCCAGTCGGTACAGTTGGTTGAAGCATTTTCAGCCTTGGACGCTAAGCTGAGTTCCAAGACTATGAAGGCTCCGTTCTTCACCAGGGTTGACACCTTTTTGCCTCCGGAGCGTTATCGTTACTACGATTTTGCCAATCCGTCAGTCTGCCAGACTTTGACAGTTTTAGATCAGGACTCCAATTCCCTCGGGCTTTCCAAGCCCAAGTCTGCCGTCATTCCGATGACAACTCTGGAGTCCATGTTGGGCTTATCAAGAGAGATGCTTGGTATGCTTTCTCTCTCAGATCACATCGTCTCAGCTTTAGCTGCTTATCTGCCTCCAGATAAGTTTGACGAGGTACAGGCTCCTTTGTGTGTGCTGTCCAAGGCACTCATGCATCTCACTCACACGCATGCCTGTAACACGGCTAATCTGGAATTAGTTCGGAGGGGCTCTGTGCTGGACACAGGTCCACAACTTTTCCATGGTTCCATGTCGACGGTCCGGGATGACGTCCTACATCATTCCAAAGATCAGCTGCTGTTTCTTCAGCTTGATCAGCCTTCTAGGGGAGGCAGGGGCCGTTCCAAGCCTAACAAGTACCCTTCTGCTTCCTCTGCGAAGCAAAAGGCTGATCCTTCTGCCACCGCTTCTACTTCTTACTCGAGGGGTAAGGGTAAGCATCGGCAGACTAGAGGGAAGTATCAGGATTCTTCATTCAGTTGAGGAGATGGTTTCTCCTCTCGCGGGCCCCGTCGGGGCTCGAAATGAAGGTCCTCACCTCAACTCGTCCCAGGTTGGAGGAAGGATAGCAGAGTTCGCAGACCGTTGGGCAACCATCACATCCGATCCTTGGTTGTTAGATGTTGTTCGGACCGGGCTGCGAATATCCTTCCGACGGCACCCCACTCTGACCAGGATGCCTCTTCCAACCACAGTTCCTTCAGACGTTTTACGTCGGGAACTTTTGTCCACAGAGATAGACAATCTCCTGACAAAGGGGGCGATTGAAGTCGTCAAGAACATTTAGTCAGTGGGGTTCTATTCCCGCCTGTTCTTGTTGCCGAAGGACATCCGACTCCGACCGTTATCGATCTGAGTATCCTGAACCAGTCTATCATTGCTCCCAAGTTCAGCATGGAGACTTTCAGGTCGGTCCGCCGTTCAATTCACCAGGGAGATTTCGCTTCCAGCTTCGACCTGCGAGATGCTTACTTTCACGTTCCGATTCATCGGGCGTCACGGAAGTATCTCAGGTTCGCTTTTCTGGGGCGAGTTTACCAATTCAAGGCCATGCCTTTCAGCCTCAACCTGGCTCCTTGGGCCTTCCCCTGACTAATGTCGCATGTGATAGCTTTCCATCGCACACAGTCCAGAGTGACTACTTCTGCATATCTGGTCGATATCCTTCAGAGGCGTTCCAATGCTGCCTTATTGGAGTCGGATGTCTCCACTCTGTTGAGCTTGCTCATGCCGCTTGGATTCCGAGTCAACGAGGAGAGGTTGGACCTGGTCCCTTCTCAGTCGTTTTGTCATCTGGGGATGGCTTTCCGCACCCAATTCAATTTGGTGGCGGTTCCCTAGGCCAAGGCTGTGATTCTCAGCTTTTGCTCTGACTCTGTCCCAGTCCACATCCGCAACAGCACGGAGTATTCTCTGGTTGATCGGTCTCTGTCGTTTGGTGACGGATCTCATTCCTCTAGGTCGGCTGCGTGTCAGACCTCTCCAACACTTTCTGCTCAGTCGTTGGAGGCCGAATGTCGATTCTCTGGATCTGGTGCTTCAGTTACCAGATTCTCTTATCCTCTCCTTCTCCACTGGACGAATGTTCAGTGGATCACGCAGGGTGTCCTGTTGGACTTACCCACATTCGATCGCGTTCTGAAGGCAGATGTCAGCGATCTCGGATGGGGTGCGACGTTGGATCCTCTAGGTCTTTCCCTTCACGGGATGCGGGACCAGGATCGGGCATCTCTACACATCAGCCAGCAGAGCTTCTTGATCTTCTTCTGAGTTTCAGGCAGTGGATCCCTCACCTGTCGAATCGTCAGGTCCTTCTGTTGTTCGACTATTCGACAGTGGTTGCTTACATTCGGGACCAGGGCGGCACGCACTCGGTTCCAATGTGCGAATTGGCTCGGGATCTTCTACTGCTCGCTCAGGATGTCAACGCCGGTGTGGTTGTTCGTCACATTTCCGGTCGTCTGTTCGTCTTAACTGACTCCCTGTCCCAATGGGGCTGGTTCTTTTCCACCGAGTGGATGCTCCACATGGCGGGTTCCATCGATCTCTTTGCGGCTCGTTGGAACCATCAGGAGGACACTTTCGTGTCCCCGTGTCCAGATGCTCTGGCTTTCGTTGTGGACGTTCTGGCCCCCTTTGGGACGGTCTTGTCGGCTACGCCTTCCTGCCGGTTCTGATTCTGCCTCAGGTTCTCTCCCAGATATGAACCTGCAGTCGTCGAATCCTTTCGATCACACCCGTCTCCTTGGTGGGTGTGGGTCAATCTGTTCCGCTCTCTGTTAGTGGCAATTCCGGCATGTCTCTCTCTACATCTTTGCCAAAGTCGCCCGAGGAGGTTTCAAGTTGACCCGACTTCATTCTGCCTTGGCACATGTCTTTTATCGGCTTCTTTCTCCTCCGTAGTGGTTTTTCGAGACACGCAATGGAGTTGCTTTTCTTCTTCAAGGAGGCACTCACTCGACTGGTTTAGCCTCTGTGGCTAAGTGGAAGGTTCTTCTGTCGATGGTGTGCAATCACTCTGTTGCTTCTGTCACTCCTTCGATCACACCGCTTGCGGAGTTTCTGGTTTGTTTGTTTCTGGGGGTCTCCAGCAATGGGTACAAGTCCATGCTTCGGAGACCTTTTTCATATGTGGTACCGCATTGTTTCGACACTCATCCTTGCCTCTCCAAGATTGTTCAGCTCTTTTCCTTGAAAAGGCCTAGGACTTTGCAGTTTACTCCAAGATGCTCGCTTTCTTGGGCGCTGCTCTGCTTGGGGGTGGGGGGCGTTCATGCCTTTATCCTGGATGACTATGCATTTTCTCACATGCCAGATCTCTCCTGCATCCATTTCTCGATGGATTTGTCTTGCTATTCGTGCAGCTTCCGCTCGTCTAGCTACTGGTGATTGTATTACCAATTGTTTTTTCTGTCACGAGGTGCGTGCATTGTCTTCCTCTTTTAATAACTCTGTCATGTTGTCGGATGACAGATGTTATACTGGCAGCCTACTGGAGAAATGCTACATTCTCCTTTTATCTGCGACAGTTGCAGGAGCTGATAGGTGGACCTTGGTCCTTGGGGCCCTCTTTCTTCGGCTCAGGCTGTTGTCTATCCCAGCCTTTCAGCTTTTTTCAGGGTCAGTTCCAGCTCTGTGCTGTTAATACACTTTCTGTCTGTGGGTCGCACTTCACCATACGCCTCATCTTTCATTGTCTTTTCTAATGTTTGTGATGCTATGGTTTGATTCCTCTGTCCACGGTTCCAGTGCTATTGAGTTATGTGTGGGTTGGTTATGTGATTCACTCCATCCTTTTGTCTATTCAGCCTGTAGTAAACAATTGAGGTAGGTTGATAAGAAATATAAATTTTATAGTAAATTTCCTTTCTTATTATACCTACCGAAATTGTTTACATGGAGGCCCTCCCATCTTCTTATTCAGGTAAGAATCCTTCCTCCCCGCTGATCACATAACTCCTGTGTTGTTCGGAATCAAAAGAATGACAAATTGACGCACGCAATCGTGGATTTGTACTATGGAAGAGCGTCCCATACTGGGTGTGTGCCGATGACGCTCGACCCAGTTTTGTCTTATTGTTTCGTGGTGTTTTTACACCACTTTTTTTTCCCAAATCTTGGGAAAGATTAAAATAGAGAGTATTTTATCTGAGTTAGGTTCTTCCACTGTAGTGCAAGCCTGTAGTAAACAATTTCAGTAGGTATAATAAGAAAGGAAATTTACTATAAAATTTATATTTCTAACACACTGAATCACAATTGTTAACTATTGGCTTTGCACACAGTGAAAAAGGGCCTACTTAGGAAAAGTCTTGTTTGTTTGATAACTTGTACGAAAACTTTGAATCAAAAATGGACAGAGTGCAACCATGGATTTCTAACCTTGTCCCAATATCTGCTGCTTCTTGTGCATTCGCAAGACAATGGGATAAAACCTCATTCCCAGTAATTTGAGCCTAAGTGTAGATGGTGTTTTTAGCTAATCTGACTGAAAGTCAGGGTGAGCTATAGTGATTACTCACCATCTGTCGTCTGTGAACATGGTGTTTGTGACTTCTCCAAAACTGCTGGACTAATTTCAGTTAAATTTGAGGTGATTGTTTGTTCTGACTTTACATTTTGATTTTGTTCAATCCAACTGGTGCTAGGGAGGGGGTGGAGAAAATGCTCCCAATTTAAAAAAAAAATCTTCTCATGAACTGATGGGTACAATGACTTGATATTTAGTGCTGAGCTTCCTTTCGAGATGTAGAATCCAATTTCTTCACATGAAGTTCAGAGAGCAATATTTGCCTTCGCACTGGTAAGGACAATATTTTTGCTCTGCTCAAAATTTCTATTTTCTGAACTGTTGAGCTGATTTGAACTAAATTGGTGTATGGTAATATTTGAGACATAAGTGCTTGATTCATGCAGAGAAAAAACATTTTCGCATCTCTTTTTGAATCCCAGGAGGTAAAAATAAAAATGTTTTCAAATCGAGTCTCTCGGTTCATATTTGGGCTCACTAGGAGAGCCCAAATTTTAACTTAGTGCAGTATGAGGAACTTTCTTCAAAATTCTTTTTCTCCAGAACCACCAATCAGAATTTTTTTCATATTTGGTATATAACCAGGGCTGGGAGGAGCTAACATTTCAAAACGTTAACGTGTTAAAATATTTTAACATCCTTAAGATTTCTTAACACATTAATTAACGTCGGTAGTAAGAAATGTCCAGTCCGATTGATTTTACCCCTAAAGAGTTAGCAATTCATTGACTGGGGAGTTGTCTGTCAACTGCGATCGAAAAAGTAGACTTCTTGACGGTCGGACATAACCCTTTTAAGAGCACCACTGTACTGCACTTGATTACCAGTTGAGACTATGTGACACAGTGTCCATTAATTTCACTTCAGTCTCCCAGCTGTCAACATTGAGGGGTCACCATGGACTCTGTTGTGCTTCCATCCACACTTTCTGGCCTTCTGGCCCTCAGAGGTCCACAGCAACTCTATTGAGTTCCCGCACTCCAGATCCTTGGGGTGTTTCATACCCCTATAAGCATCTGCCTTCGGATGATTGCAGCTGCAACCTGTCGTTCCGCACTAGGTATTTCTGAGGATCATTACCCTTCGCAGGTTAAAAGGAAGAAGACTTCCCATGTTGGACTGGCAGATTCAGATTGTGAGCTTCATGAGGCCCTCTCCTTGCTCATGCACGTTCTTTAAAAGAGCCTTTGTGTTGCCTACAGCAAGGCTACTAGTCGTTTCCAGATGCCCTCAGCAGTGCTGCCTCTCGGGATTGGAAGCAGGTCACTTTTCAATGGCATGTTTCTACACCATACGTGGCTTTGGCCCGAGATGGGCTATGTGTCTTCTGACTCAGGATCTGGTTCTGACACACCTGACATTGCGAGCCATCAACCGTCTGACTTGGGGGTGGCTCTCGACTTTGTTTTTGAGTTCCTTCTGGAGCTTAAACCATCAGTCCAACTGGAGGTTTCAGCTAGGCCACTATCATCAGTTGTGTGCCTACAGCCTGTGGAGCAACCTGCTTCTGGGCACCTTGGACCATACCAGTTTGAGCAAATGGTGGAGGCTTTTGCAGCCTTGAACTCTAAATTGAGTTCCAAGGCTATGAAGATGTCAATCTTTACTAGAGCTGACACCTTTTTACCCCCTCTGCATTATCATTTTGATTCTACTAGTCTGCTAGGCTTTGATGGCCTTGGATCAGGACTCCTCTGCCGTTGTTCCTATGGCAACTTTGGAGTCTCTGTTGGGCATATCTAGAGAGATGCTGGGCATGCTATCTCTCTGGGATCATATTGTCTCTGCTTTAGGTGCATACCTGCCTTGAGATTAAGTTTGATGACATAAGGCTCCCTTGTATGTGCTGTCCAAGGCACTCATGCACCTTACACGCATTCCGGTAACACGGCTAATCTGAACTAGTATGCTGGGATGCTGTGCTCGACATCAGCAGTTCTCTTCCTGAGGTGCAGCGTGCTGCTCTTCAATCCAATTCTTTGGTGGGTCTGTGTCTGTTCCATGATTCTGTGTGGACGGTCCAGGATGATGTTCTGCATCATTCTAATGATCAGCTGTTGCTTCGCCAGCTTGATCCACCTTCTGTTGGAGGTTGTGGCCATTCGAAGCCTAACAAACGCCCTTCTGCTTCATATGCTGCAAAGCCAAGGGCTGATCCTCCTACCTCTGATCCTTCCTCTTACTCGGTCGGTAAGGGTAAACATCAACAGAAAAAAGGAAGGTCTTGGGATCCTTCTGCTAGTAGAGGAGGTGGTTTCTCCTCTTGCATACCTCATTGGGGCTCGGAATGAAGGTCCTCACCCCGATTCATCTCAGGTTGAAGGAAGGATATCAGAGTTTACAGACTGTTGCACCGAGATCGCATCCAATTCATGGATGTTAGACATTGTTTGATCCAGTCTGTGGATATCCTTTTCGAGGCATCCTCTCTCTATCATGGGTGCCACTTCCAACCCAGTTCCTTCAGATGTCACATCGGGAACTTTTGATCATGGAGGTCGACAATCTCCTGTCAAAAGTGGCAATCGATGTCTTCAAGAACATTCATTCTGCGGGTTGTAATTCTTGCCTGTTTCTTGATGCCAAAGAAGAACAGCAGGCAGAGCAGTTATCGATCTGAGTATCCTGAACCAGTCTATCCTTGCTCCCAAGTTCAGAAAAGAGACTTTCTGGTTTGTTTGAGCGTCCAACCACAGGGAGACTTTGCTTCCAGCCGATTCATCAGACATCACAAAAGTATCTCCGGTTTGCTTTTTTGAGGCAATTTTACCAGTTCAAGCCCATGCCTTTCAGCCTTAATCTGGCAAGCATGTGTGAGCTTCACATCACACACAATCCATAGTGAACACTTTGTGGCTTGTCTGGCCAACATTCTCCAGAGACACTCCAATGCAACGATTCTGGAGTCCGATGTCAACACATGCCTGCTTTTGTTGCTGGGGTTCAGAATAAACAAGGATAATTCAGACCTGGTTTCTTCTCAGTCATTTTGTCACCTGCAGATGGAGTTACATACTCATCTGAATACGGAATTCTCTCAGCTTTTGCCCTTCTGTATTTTACGGCTGCTGCAGTTCGGTGATGGAGCTCATTCCTTTAAATCGGCTGCATGTCAGACCTCTTCAGCATTTTCTGCTAACAACACTGCGAATTATGTTTAGAATAACCATTGATATATAAACATCGAAATTGATCTCAATACCAATTTTTAATGTAATAATCCTTTGAGTTAGGTGTGCTTAAAAACTTCAAAATTCATGAATTTGCCTGGAAAATTGATTGCCTAGGAAAATGGATTTTTGGTTGGCAAATACCTTGGCATTGTCTATTGCCTAGGGTAAATTAATTGCCCTGGTGTGGTGGTTCATTACATTACCGGTCGTCTGAATGTCCTAGCCGACTGCCTCTCCCAGCAGAGCAGGATGATTTCCACCGATTTGATGCTTCACAGAGCAGTGTTCCAGCCACTTTGCCATCACTAGGGTCATACCCACATCGATCTGTTTATGAGCCATTGGAATCATTAGGTTGACACTTTTGTGTCCCCATGTCCAAATCCTCTGGCTTTTGCCATGGACGCTCTTGTTTTTCCATTGGAATGGACTAGTCGGTTACACCTTCCCACTAGTTCCGATTCTGCCTCAGTCTGTAGCCAAGATATGAATCTGCAGTTGTCAAGTCATTCTAATCGCTCCCCTGTCACCTCAGTGGGTGTGGATCAGTAGAGCTCTGCTGTCTGTTGGTGGCGGTTCCAGTACGTCTCCCTCTGCGTCATGACTCTCTGTCAAGATCACCCAAGAAGGTATCACGTCAACCCAACATATTGAGCCTTCAATTATATCTTTTGTCCGGTCCTGCCTCCTCTGTAGAGATTTTTATATCCCCATAAAACAAAAGTTTAGGAGTCAACTTGTCCATATATAGGAGTCACTTGTCCGTTGGTCTGTCATCATTGTTGGTCTGTTGCACATGTAAACTTGTGGGGCAAACTACTTCCACAGTTTTGGTCGCATTTTCATGAAACTTCACAAAAATGATCAACATGATGAGGGGAAATGCATGACATAATGTTTTTCCAGATCAGATTCAAGATGGCCAACTGGTGACCATATTGGATTTTGCAAAATACTTGTGGAGCGAACTACTTCTACAGTTTTCACTACATTTTCGTGAAACTCAATATTAATTGATCGACATGATGAGGAGCAGTACGTGACATAAATTTTTTCCAGCTCAGATTCAAGATGGCCGACTGGTGATCATATTGGATTTTGAAAATGCTTGTGGAACGAATTACTTCCATAGTTTCAGTTGCATTTTCATGAAACTTCACTAAAATGATCAACATGATGAGGAGCAGTGTGTGAGAATCTTTTTCCCGATCAGATTCAAGATGGCCGACTGGTGGCCATATTGAATTTTTTTTTACTTAGAAAAATTGAATGCCCCTTTTCAGTCACCCACACTAGGTGGTATGCCATGGTGGGGGTATACCGGGTGACAGACCAACTTGAGTTTTGAGATGAACAGTGGAGTGCATTTCCTCTTAAGGGGGCACACCACAGGTCTAGCCTAAATTGATATGCTGATCACTTGGTTGATTGCACAGATTGCAGAGTTTCTGGCCTATCTGTTTGATTCTCGGGATCTCCAGCCTGTTACCATCAAGGGGTACAGGTCTATGCTTTTCTTTTCGTGTGTGGGAAAACGTTGTATCGGCACTAATCAATACCTCTCCAAGCTCAATTGGCTCTTTTCTTTGAAAAGTCCTAGAGTTTTGTGGCTGACCCAAAGATGGAATCTTTCTTGACCGTACCGTTATCCTGGGTGGATACGTGTTTTCTCACATACAAGAAACTTTTTGTTGGCTTTTGCCTCAGCCAGGAGAGTTAGTGAGCCTTTCAGTTGATCCAGCTTTTTTTCAGGAGTTCCGCCAACAGTGTTACTTTTAATACTGATTCCTCCTTTTTAGCCAAGAATCAGATACCAGAAGAATCTCTGCCTCCTATCTGTATTTGGGCTCTTTCTTTGGTTGCGGGTAGTCGCCCTTTGTCTGTCAGGTTCGTGCCATTTGCATTTACCTTAACCGGACAGAGTTTATCAGAAAAAGCAGGAAGCAATTCTTTCTGTCCCTGATTCCTGGTCGACAGAAGGTCTCTCCTCAATCCATCTCTGGATGGATTTGTCATGCTATTTGGTGCGGGACAATTGTATTACCAATCGCATTTTTGCCCACCTGATGCATGCATTGTATAACTCTTGGGCTTATGCTAACTCTGTCAAGTTATCAGACATTATGAATGCAGCCTACTGGAAAAATGTTTTTTCTCCAGGACCTCTTTCTTCTGCTCAAGCTGTTATCAAACCTCGCCATTTTCTTTCAGGACCAGTTCATTCCTTGTGTATTGTTACTGTCATTTCTGTCTGTGTGTCACACATGGCCATACACCTCATCTCTCAATGTTCTATATCAATGTTTGTGACGTGATGGCACTCTTCTCCTGTCCACAGTTCCAACACAGTCAGGTTATGTGATTCCTGCCTCCTATTGTCCATTCAGCCAGTTGTAAACAATTGTGAGTAGATCGATACGAAATATCAATCTTACTGTAAATTTCTTTTCTTATTATTCCTACCATAGTTGTTTACCCCGAGGCTCTCCAATCTTCTAGTTCGAGTAGGATTCCATCCTCACAGCTTGTCAGTTCGAGTAGGATTCCATCCTCACAGCTCGTCACATAACTCCAGTGTTTATGGATTCAAATAGAATGACACATTGGTTATACGTTTGCACATGGGTACCGGAAGCCATGGATTGATTCAGAGAAGAGTGTCCCCTACTGGGTGTGCGCCGGTTGCACTCTACCCAGTTTTAGGGTAATTTTTAGCTCAACTTTGGAGAAGCCAAATTTGAGCTTATGCCATGGCCAGTTGTCCATTTGTCCGTCTGTCCATCAACAATTCAATAAGGCTCGGGCTAGAGGCCGTATTTATGAACCGATCTTGATGAAACTTCTTGGGTACCTTTGTTGTGACCATTGCACGAGAACAAGTGTTTTGGGGTCCGATCCGAAATTCAAGTTGGCCGCTGGCAGCCATTTTGTACAAAATTAAGTGCTGTCAGATTTTTGCACAGAACTTCCATATGAAAGCGCTGATTTGAATAATTTTTAGCTCATCTTGACAAAGTCAGGCTGAGCTAATCTCATTGCTCTCCGTCCGTCGTCCGTCATCTGTCGTCCATCGTCCGTCAACACCATGTTTTGGTCTTCTCCTCCAAAACCACCAATTCAAGTGAAAGTTTGTGTGAGTAATGGGCCCAAAGGGGCATTTCATTTTTGTTCAACTCAGCATGCCCAGCCCCATAGGGAGGGAGTGGGGGAAAATGCTCCAAAATATTTTTAAAATCTTCTTCTCAAGAACCAGTGTGTACAATGACTTGATATTTGCTATGGAGCTTCCATATGAGGTGTAGAATCAAGTTTGTTCAAACGAAGTTCGTGAAGTAATATTTGGCTTTGTAATAAGGGGGGTAAGATTTTTGGCCCTGCCCCAAATTTCTATTTTCTGAACCGATGGTCCGGTATGAACCAAATTTGGTTTGTGGTAGTATTGGGTCATAAGTACTTGACCCAAGCAAAAAAAAAAATTCCCGCATCCCCATGGGAACCCTGTGAACTGAAAATAGAAATATTTTCAAATGCCCATATTTCCCAAACCCCACGGAACAGAGAGCTTTTATTTGGTATGAAGTATCCTTATGACCAGCAGAATTGAATGGTAAAAAAATATTGCCATCGGTTATGTTAGGGTGTTCTGTAATAGGCATCGAAAAAATGCTGAGTCAGCATATTTGCAAAAATTTTAAAAAATCTTTTCTCCAGAACCAATCACCAGAATCTTTTGATATTTGGTATACAGCATTCATAGGGGGTCAGATAAAAGTATGTTGAAATAAAGCTCATTGGTTCATATTTGGGCTCTCTACAGGAGCCCGAAGTTTTAACATAGGGTAATATGGGGAATATTCTTTAAAAATCTTCTTCTTCAGAACCACCAGTCAGAATCTTTTAATATTTGGTATACATCATTGTTATGAGGGTCAGATTCTAAATTGTTCAAACCAAGTCCCAAGGTTAATATTTGGGCTTCCTACAGAAGCCCAAATTTTATCTTTGTTCAATATGGAGGGTAATTTAAAAAAATCTCCTCCAGTCGGAATGCTTTTATATTTGGTATACAACATCTCTAGTGGGGTCAGATTCCAGGTTGTTCAATTCGAGTGCCTAGGTTAATATTTGGGCTCCATATGGGAACATGAAATTTAACTTAGTACATTATGAGCGAATTTCTTCAAAAATCTTCTTCTTCAGATTCGCTTGTCAGAATGCTTTCACATTTGGTATACAACATCTCTAGGGGGGTCAGATTCAAGTTTGTTCAAATCGGATCTATAGGTTAATATTTGGTCTCGCTATGGTAGCCCAAATTTGAACTTAGTGCAATTCGAAGAAATTTCTTTACAATTTCTCTTCTTCAGATCCAACAGTCAGAATGCTTTCATATTCAGTACACAACATCTCTAGGGAAGTCAGATTTAACTGTGTTCAAATCAAGAGCCTGGGTTAATATTTGGGCTCTCTGTGGGAGCCGGAATTGGCTATTTTGCTGAAGAATTAAAAATTTTGTATTCAGTACCCTCTAGAGGTACTAAGATTAATCCACATAGGTTGTATCAAGGGGCTTCATAGGGGAGCTCTACATTTTACTTATGATCAACTGAAGAAAAGGCATGATGCCCAGATTATTTTTGTCAATCCTGAGGGACTCCAGGATTGAAAGTGTAGCCTATGGAGATGGCTTGCTTAATGTAGACTCATTCTTGGATTCTGTTTAAATTGTGTTCTGTACAAGATGAGTGCTTCAGGCCCCGTGGGACCTTGTTTATATGAATGTTTAGTACTATGCGATACATCACATATAATACAGGTGTTTTTCTCGTGCAAAAATTATGCAAATTAGACTAATTTTGATGTTTTTTGGTGTTACTTTCAGCACTGTAAGTGCAAATGCCAATACGGCTCGGCCTAGAGGCCGTATTTATGAACCGATCTTTACGAAACTTCTTGGGTACCTTTGGTATCACCATGGCACGAGAACGAGTGTTTTTGGGTCCGGTCCGAAATTCAAGATGGCAGATGGCAGATTGTATAAAATTAGGTGCAATCAGATTTTTGCACAGAACTTCCATATGAAAGCACTAATTTGAATAATTTTTTGTGTGAATGTTTAGTACCATGGGATACATCACATATAATACGGGTTTTTTTCTCGTGCAGAAATTATGCAAATTAGATGAACTTTGATTTTTTCAGTGCGACTTACACACAGTGAGTACACAAGTCAATACGGCTCGGGCTAGAATCTGTATTTATGAACCGATCTTCACAAAACGTCTTGGGTACCTTTGTTATCACCTTAGGACAAGAACAAGTGTTTCTGGGTGTGGTTAAAAATTCAAGATGGCTGCCGGTGGCCATTTTGTACTGAAATTAGGTCCAATCAGTTTTTTCTACACAACTTCTATATGGCTCAGACTAGAGGCTGTATTTATGAACCGATCTTTACAAAACTTCTTGGGTACCTTTGTTATCACTGTGGGATGAGAATGAGTGTTTTTGGGTGTGGTCCAAAATTCAGGATGGCCACCAGCAGCCATTTTGTACCAAAATTAGTGCAATCAGTCTTTTGTACAGAACTTCTGTATGAAAGTTCTGATTTGAATAAATTTTTGTATGAATGTTTAGTAACATGGAATACTTCACATATTGTACAGGGTTTTTCTCGTGCAAAAATTATGCAAATTAGATGAACTTTGATTTATTCAGTGCTACTTATACAATGTAAGTGCACATGTCAATACAGCTCAGACTAGAGGCTGTATTTATGAACCGATCTTCGCAAAACTTCTTGGGTACCTTTGTTATCACCTTGGGATGAGAATGGGTGTTTCTGAGTGCGGTCCAAAATTCAAGATGGCTGCCAGTGGCCATTTTGTACCAAAATTAGGTCCAATCAGTTTTTTGTCACAACTTTTATACAGCTCGTATTTATGAACTGATCTTCACGAAACTTCTTGGGTACCTTTGTTTTCACCTTGGGACAGGAACGAGTGTGTTTTGGGGTGCCTTTGTTATCACTGTGCTATGAGAACAAATATTTTGGGGTTCAGTCAGACCCACTCTGGGACTCAAAGATTTCTTTTCTAGTTTAGCATCTGACTGTCACCCACCTTTACAATACTTTACCTATACATTTGTTACAGGCTACAGTATTTATGTACTGACCGTTACAGTACTTTATATGTACTTTTGTTATCAGGTCATTGCCTAGATGTTTGTCATTGCTGTGTCACATACTATACACGTACATGCCTTGACAAGTTGAGCTACAGTGTCATTGACACTTTCATTTCTTGGTGCATTTGCACCACCTTTTCTTTCCTAAATTGCTTGGGAAAGAACCTAAAATAGAGAGTACACTTCCGAGGTGGGGACTTCCACTGTAGTGCAAGCCTGTTGTAAACAATTGTAGTATGTAGAATAAGAAAGGAAATTTACTATAAAATTTATGTATTTCCCAAACCAGACAGAACAGAAAAACTGTTATTTGGTAAGAAGTATCCTTAGGACAGTAGAATGGAATGGCCATTGGATATATCAT
Organism: Pictodentalium vernedei; assembly: GCA_031216915.1. NCBI lineage: Eukaryota > Metazoa > Mollusca > Scaphopoda > Dentaliida > Dentaliidae > Pictodentalium > Pictodentalium vernedei. Next base: position 271,413,031 of record CM062295.1, read on the forward strand.
TGTGTACTGTGGTGAGAATCGAAAAAAATGCTGAGTCAGCATATTTGCAGATTTAAAATAAAAAATCATCTCCACCCAGTGGGGAGGGGGATGGGGGTAAATTTTCGTAATAATCTTTAAAAATCATCTTCTTCAGATCCACCAGTCAGAATCTTTTGATGTTTCGTATACAGCATCCTTAGGGAGGTCAGATCTCAATTTGTTCAAACCAAGTCCCCGTGTTAATATTTGGGCTCCATTTTGGAGCCTGAATTTTAACATAGTCCAATATGAGGAATAATCTTAAAAACTCTTGTTCTTCAGTACCACTTGTCAGAATCTTTTGATATATGGTATAAGGAATCTTTGCAGGGGGTCAGATTTAGATTTGTTCATATCAAGTCCACCGGTTAATAATTGGGGTCTGTGTGAAAGCCCGAATTTTAACTTAAATTCACAATATGGGCAATAATCTTCAGATCCACAAGTCAGAATCTTTTGATATATGGTAGACAGCATCCTTATGTGGGTTAGATTAAAATATTTTCAAATCAAGTACATTGATTAATCTTTGGGCTCCCTATTGGACCCTGAATTACAACTTAGTCCAATATAAGGAAGACTCTTTAAAAATCTTCTCCAGAATTACTAGTCTTTCAATATATGGTATACAACATCCTTTCAGGGATAGATTCAATTTTATTCAAACCAAGTCCCTAGTTATGTATTTTAGCTCCATATGGGAGCTTGAATTTTAACTCAGTACAATATGGGGAATATTTTTTCAAAGTCTTCTTCTCAGGGACCACCAGCCAGGATTTTTGGGGGATTCAGATTCAGTTGGTTCAAATCATGTCCCTGGGTCGATATTTGTATTCCCTATGGCTATATTGTGAATATTCTTTAAAAAATTTCTCATCCAGAACTACTAGTTAGAATCTTTTGAAATTTGGTATATAACATCCTAAGAGGAGTCAACCACAAGTTTTGGCTCCCTATGGGAGTTTCACTTGGTGCGAAAGAAGAGCATTCTTTTAAATCTTCTCCTGAACTGCCATTCAGAGTCTTTTTATATTTGGTATACAACACCCAAAGAAGGAAGGGGTGAGGTTCTCAGATTAATTTTTCTTGAAATCAAACCCTTCTATTCATGTTTGGGCTCCTAATGGGAATGAAATATGACAATCTTTATAAAAAAAAACCTTTACATCTACAATTCAGAATATTTTGATATTTGGTATACAGCATTCTGAGGGAGGGAATAGGGCAAGGTGAAGGTGTGCATTTAAAGTTTTTAGGTTAAAATTTATGCTCCCTGTGGGAGCCTAATTTTAAAGTTGTCCAATATGAGGAAAAATGTTTAAAAATGATCTTCTTAAGAATGCCTTTGTTTTAGTGTTACTGAAAATACTGGATATTCAGGTATTATTTCTATGATAGCATCTGAATCTTAATAAAATTAATGATAAACAAGTTTGCTCAAATTTGAATTCCTGAGTTCCTACTTATGGGACTTACAGTGATTGAAAATTCTGTCTCTGAAAAATCTTTGATGTTTTGTCAGGTGTGCACTTCATAAATGCAGCATAAACTCAAGATAAGATACAGTGTCATTGACATCTTCATTGTTGAATGTGAATCCTCGTTTTTGACTTGAATTGAATTCTTAACTCAATCTTGCAAAAGATTTGAATCTGAATCGAATCTGAATCAAATCCATTTCTTTTCAACCTACTCACAATTGTTTACAATTAGTTGTTTACAATTGGCTGTATCGTAGGTGCAAGCCCTACTTCAGAAGTAACTCAAGCCTTTAGAGAACTTTTCCAAACAAATTGGAAAAGTAATAGAGTGCAAAAGCACAAAAAAGATCGAAAAAAGGGTCGAGCGAGACCAGCGCTCGAAATTACAGGTATTCTCTCTTCACACCTCTTGTGTTTACCGAGCGCATGCGCAACAACCGTGACGACAATTCCTTTTGTTTCCGCTATTTGTACATGGTCGGAAATTTTTGTGACTCATGCTATACTTAGTTGATTTCTTCGTGAACAACTTATTGTATGTGCTTTTCTGCATTTGATGTGTGCAAGTGGATTGTATCCTTTTTCAAGCTTTCAAAAATTATTATTATTTCATGCTATTTTTGATCATTGTTGCTTGTTTCTTCACACTTAGTCTTGTTTTTCCCCCAGTGTGAACACGACCTTTGTTCTGTTTTCCGTCGGCGGGAAGCTTGATTCCATTATTCTCATTCATATCATGCCAAAGACTATTCCTTGTACCTCTTGCTTGTAAGTGAAACATGTGGACGACTCTCATTCCACATGTGTCACTTGCAACAGTTGCACTCAGGCCCAGTCATGTGGTATTTGTGGGGTTTGGTCCTCAAAATTCTGGGCTTCTGTTAACAAGGTGGTTCTGTCCAGAGCTAGAACCCCTCGTTCTCGGGGTAAGGATAGCCGTGCCATAGCAGACATTTTTGTTAGTTCACGTGGTGACTATGTCACACAGGATTCTGATCTGTCCTTTTCTGTGGTGAGTTCCTCTGCAACTGTTGACGGTGCTAGTTCATTGATACCTGACGTGGAGACCGTGGTCTCTTTGTCTTACGATGTCACTCTTGAGGCGTCTTTTTTCATAGAGAGCTTCTCCGAGGTCAGCTCGGTGACCCTCTCCGATTTGCCTCCTACGCCGTCGACAGTTGCTGAGGAAGTTGTTACTACAGATCCTATTCTGTATGATGGTGGCTCTTCCATCTCCTCTGGGGATGGTATACAGTCTCGGGGGACCCAGGCTGTATCTGCTGGTGTGTCTGTGAGCTCTCAGCCTCCCCTGGCTTCGCGGCGAAGCTGTGCGGGTTTGCTCTCTGCTCTGCCTCATCTGGCTAGGTTTGCTCCTAGTTGGTTGAGCCGTTCGGTCGCTTCGGCAGTGATTCCTTGCCCCTTGAGCGAATCGTTTATTGTTCCTCCTTCCACTGCTAGTGTGCCGACTAGCAGGATGGGGGTTGGAATACTGGCATCCGGGGCCTGCTGTTCGGCAGAGGTCAGTGACAGCCCCGGTTAGCTGTCACCCTCGGAACCTTCCTCCAATGATTCCTCACTGTGTTCCGAGTCTGGATGTCGATCGATGCTTGCCGTCGGTCTCAGAGGATGGGCAGTCTGCCGCGCAGAGGCCACTGACAGGTTCCTGTCATTCTTGGGACAATCCTCCAGTGTATTCTCACCATGTCCCAGGTCCAGCTACCGATCGACGTGCACCGTTGGTCTCTTTAGAGGATTTGCAGTTCTGTTCTGCAGAGGTCAGTGATGGCCCCTGGGGCATCACAATCGGGACTATCCTCCGGTGTCTTCTCACTATCTCTCTATTTTGTCTGCTGATCGACGTTCGATGTCGGTCTCTTCTGAGGATTTGGGTTCTTCTACCAGAAGGGTCCATTGGGAGGACACTCCGTCGGGCGATGTTGCTGCGACGGATTCTCAGGGTGACCTGCGTCAGGCCGCTTTGGCTCTCACCCGGTTGCTTTCTGGCAATCCTCAAGTTGGCCTCCCTGTGCCTCCTGAGGCACAACCTCCTTTGGTCGGTCGCCGAGATGTCTCGCCTGGCCCCTTGGATACTGCACAGTATTCACAGGAGGTTTCTGCTGGTCAGCCCGAGTTGGGCTACATCTCCTCTGCAACGGAGGATGATGATTTTCTTGAAGGTGATGGGCGCCCCTTGTCAGTCTTGGGGCAGGCTTTGGATTTCGTCTTTGGCTTATTGCCGGACGTTCAACCTTCCGACCAGCCATCTGTGACCGTCCGGCCGCGGTCCACTGTGGAGCGCCGTAACCCTGTTGAGCCTTCTAGCTCCGGAGCTTTGCCTCCTCTGCAATCGGCTCAGGTTGTTGAGTCCTTCCAGGGCTTAGATGCCACAATGCATTCTAAGGCCCTCAAGGGATCTTTCTTTTCTAGAGCTGATGCTTTTCTGCCTCCATCGCGGTTTCATGTTTACGATTCCGTCTGTCCGCCAGTCTTCCAAGGGATGTCTACTGTGGATGAGGATTCTTCTTCCCTCAGGTTAACTAAGCCTAAATCAGCAGTTCTTCCGATGTCGGTGGTGGAATCTATGGTGGGCCTGTCCCGAGAGATGCTGGGTATGTTATCTCTCCTGGATCATGTCGTCGCTGCCCTGGCTGAATATTTTCCACCAGGGGAGTTTGATGATGCTCAGGCGCCTTTTTGAGTTTTGTCACAGGCTCTCATGAACTTGACACACGCTCACGCCTGTAACGGCTAATTTGGAGCTGGCACACCAGGATGCGGTTCTGAGCAGCGTGCTGTTCTGAGGTCTGCCTCTTTGGTTGGACCTCAGTTGTTCCAGGGTTCTGTGGAAGCTGTCTGTAGCGAGATTCTTCGTCATTCGAAGGACCAGCTTTTGCTGCGACAGCTGGACCAACCTGATGCTGCAGGTGGTGGTCATTCCAGGCCCGCCAAGTGTCCTGCTGTGTCTGCCTCGGTGGCGACGTCAGCTACGCCTTTTGGCTCCGTCGGATCCTTCTGCTCAGAAGAAGCGCCGATGCAGCCAGGCTCGCTGGCAGCCTCAGACAGGAAAGTCTCAGGACTCTGTCACTTCCCGAGGTGGTGGTCTCTCCTCTCGGGGGCCTCGTCGAGGCCGCAAGTGAAGGTTCTCACCTCGATTCACCTCCAGTCGGGGGAAGGCTGTCCCTGTTTTACAACCGTTGGACAGAGATAACGTCGGACACTTGGGTCTTCGATGTCATACAGTCTGGTCTGCAACTGTCCTTCCATCGGCACCCCAGTTTATCTCGGATGCCCCTCCCGACTCGGGTCCTTTCCGATTCTCTATGTCGGGACCTTTTGGTGCAGGAGATTGACAATCTCCTATCAAAAGGGGCGATCGAGGTGGTCAGGAACACCCTTTCATCGGGGTTTTACTCAAGACTTTTCTTGGTGCCGAAAAAAAACCCGGCCAATTTCGTCCTGTCATCGATCTGAGTATCCTGAATGAGTACATCATAGCTCCTTGTTTCAGTATGGAGACTTTCCAGTCGGTTCAACGTTCAGTTCATCAGGGCAACTTTGCTGCCAGTATCGACCTGAAGGATGCCTACTTCCATGTACCCATTCATTTGGCGTCACGGAAATACCTTCGGTTCTCGTTTCGGGATCCAGTCTATCAATTCAGAGGTCTCCCGTTCAGTTTGAACCTGGCTCCTTTGGGCCTTCACCCGACTGATGTCACAGGTGCTTGCTTTCCACCGTACTCAGTCAGCTATGATTTCGTCAGCCTACCTGGACGACATCCTCCAACGGCACCACGATGCTTCTGTTCTGGAGGAGTTAGATATCTGGCAGTTTCTTTGCGTGTTGGCGTCGCTGGGTTTCAGAGTCAATCGCGAGAAGTCGGATCTCCTTCCTTCTCCGTGATTCCATCATTTGGGGATGGATTTCAACACTCTTCACAATGTAGTGTCAGTCCCCCATGCTCGGGCGACGATTCTTTCCACCTTGACTCGGAACCTGCTTCAATCTTCCTCGGTCTCGGCCAGGACTTTCCTTCAAATGCTGGGCCTTTGCGTTTCGGTGACAGATCTCATTCCGCTCGGTCGCTTGTTTGTCCGACCTCTCCAACACTTCCTGTTGGATCATTAGCGTCCGAATGTAGATCCGCTGGACCTGGAACTTCCTATTCCTCGGTCACCTCCACCCTTGGGCCGATGTTCCCTGGCTGACACAGGGTGTTCCGCTGGATCTTCCTTTGGCTGGTCGCATCCTTACTGCGGATGCCAGTGATCGGGGCTGGGGTGCGACGTTGGATCCTCTCGGTTTGTCCACTCACAGCGAGTGGGACAACAAGCAGGTGAGCCTTCATATCAACCAGAAGGAGCTCCTTGCTCTTCTGTTGAGTTTTCAGCTTTGGATCCCTCACCTGTCGGACCATATTGTCCTACTTCTTTTGGACAATTCCGCAGTAGTGGCCTACATACGGAAGCAAGGAGGCACACATTCGATTCCCATGTATCAGCTGTCTCGGGATCTTCTGTTGGTGCGGTATGTAAACTCTCGGGTGTCCATTCGACACATTCCCGGGCATCTCAACGTCCTAGCAGACTCCCTGTCCCGACACGACAGTGTCCTTCCAACCAAATGGATGCTACATCCGTCGGTGTTTTTGGCGATTTGCGAGCAGTGGGGCCGTCCTTAGGTCGACCTTTTCACTACTCACTGGAATCATCAGGTAGAGACCTTTGTCTCCCCCTTGTCCAGATCCTCTGGAGTTTGCGGTAGATGCTTTGTCCCTGGACTGGACGGGTTGGATCGGCTATGCCTTCCCTCCTGCACCGATTCTTCCTCAAGTATTAGCGAAGATTCGTGCTTGCAGTTGCAGAATCATTCTGATCGCTTTCCTGTCTCCACAGAGGGTGTGAATCAATGTGGTGCAGCCTCTGTTGGCTGATCGGCCGATTCTTCTATTTCTACGTCACGACCTTCTTTCCCAGGCTCATCGCAGGAAGTATCACAACCTGGTGAGCCTGTCCCTTCATGCCTGTCTTTTATCAGGTCCTGTCTCCGACGTAGAGGTTTTTCGAGATGATTACTGGAGTGCATTTCTGCATCGCGGCGACATTCCTCCGGCATGACTTATGCTGCGAAGTGGAAGGTTTTCTGCCGCTGGTGTGGAGATCACAGTGTGGATTACCGTGATCCGTCAATCGCTCAAATTGCGGATTTTCTAGTATATCTTTTTGACTCCAAGGGCCTCCAGCCTATTACAATTAAGGGCTATTGGTCTAGGCTGTCTGACACTTTCTCTTATGTGCGAAAGCGGTGCATCGGTCATAATCTTTTTCTCTCCAAACTCATTCGGCACTTTTCTTTGAAGAGGCCTCCAGTTTTGCGTCTTGCACCCAAGTGGAACTTGGCATGGGTGTTGCACTGTTTGGAGGGGGCACCATTCAAGCCTTTATCTGAGACCGATATGTATTTTCTCACCTATAAGACTGTTTTCCTTCTAGCATTTGCTTCTGCTCGACGGGTCAGTGAGCTTCATGCGCTATCTGTTGATTCTGCTTTCTTCAGAAATTAGGCTAACAGTGTCACCTTCACTGCTGATTGCTCTTTTCTGGCTAAGGATCAACTTCCTGATTCGGTACCTCCTCCCATCTGCATTCGTGCTCTCCCCACTGTCGATGGTCGGAGACCTCTTCTTTGTCCTGTTCGTGCGATCAAGACTTACATTACTCGCACTCAGTTCATTAGGAGGGGTCAGAAGAGATTCTTTCTGTCTCTCATTCCAAAGAGGCAGTCTATCTCTTCCCATTCTATTTCCAGGTGGATCTGTCTTGCAATCAAGCTAGCTTATTCCCGCTTGTCTGCTTCGGATCTTGTTTCGAACTGGTTTAATGCTCATGAGGTTCATGCCATTTCTTCATCCTGGGTGTTCTCCAATTCTGTTTCGCTCTGGGATGTTATGAATCCGGCTTACTGGAGGAATGCTTCTACCTTCTCCTCCTTTTATCTCTGCCACCTACAGCAGCAATCTGAGGACCTTTATTATACCCCCGCTTCGAAGAAGTGGGGGCTATATAGGAATCGCCCTGTACGTCCGTCCGTCCGTCCGTACGTCCATCCATACGTCTTTCCGGACATGAAATTCTTGTGTGCGCAACTCCTCCTACATTTATCAATCAATTTGGACAAAACTTTTCAGACATCATCACTACTAAGTGAACATGCGCATATTCCAAGATTTTTGATCTGCGACAATTTTAACCAGGTTATCTTCCTTTGACTTAGATTTATTGTGTCTTTCCATCCGAACAAATTCTTGTGTGCGCAACTCCTCCTACATTAATGAACCGATTTTGATGAAACCTTTCAAACATCATCTCTACTAAGTGAACATGTGCATATTCCAAACTTTTTAATCTGCGACAATTTTAACCAGGTTATCTCTCTTGAACTTTGATTTAATATGGGTTTCTACATGAAATTCTTGTGTGCGCAACTCCTCCTACATTTATCAATCAATTTGAACAAAACTTTTCAGACATCATCACTACTAAGTGAACATGCGCATATTCCAAGATTTTTGATCTGCGACAATTTTAACCAGGTTATCTCCCTTTGACTTAGATTTATTATGTCTTTCCGTTCGAACAAATTCTTGTGTGCGCAACTCCTCCTACATTAATGAACCGATTTTGATGAAACCTTTCAAACATCATCTCTACTAAGTGAACATGTGCATATTCCAAACTTTTTGATCTGCGACAATTTTAACCAGGTTATCTCTCTTGAACTTTGATTTAATATGGGTTTCTGCATGAAATTCTTGTGTGCGCAACTCCTCCTACATTTATCAATCAATTTGGACAAAAGTTTACAGACATCATCACTACTAAGTGAACATGCGCATATTCCAAAATTTTTGAGCTGTGGCTATTTTAACTAGATTATCTCCCTTTAACTTAGATTTATTATGGGTTTCTACATGAAATTCTTGTGCGTGCAACTCCTCCTACATTTATCAATCAATTTTGACGAAACCTTTCAAACATTATCACAACTAAGTGAACATATGCATATTCCCAAATTTTTGATCTGCGACAATTTCAACCAGGTTATCTCCCTTTAACTTGGATTTATTATGGGTTTTCAAATGGGATTCTTGTGTGTGCAACTTCTCCTACATTAATGAACCGATTTTGAATACATGTTGCACATTGTAAATGTGTTTTTCCAAATGTAAACCATATATGTGTGGGCTCTTTAAGTATTCAGTGCTGTTCTGTGGAAGGCCACATGCAAATACAGATTTCAACAACAAAAAATGATCTTTATGTATACATTTCCTTATGGCCTTCGCCAACATGATCAGAAGTGCATTCCTCTAAAAACCCAAAGCGGGGGTATTAATCACCTTCAGTGATAGTTCTAGTTCTTTAGGCCCTCTCGTTGCTGCTCAGGCTGTTGTGCTCCCTTGTTAAAATAGATGTTATCGAGGTTGTGCTTTGCTCAGCCTTGTTCTTTTCAGGTGCCTTCTCTCTATCTTCATTACAGGTTTTGCTATTATTCTCTGCCCTCCTTGCTTTTCTTTCTGCTGCTCTTGTTGGTATTGGTTATGTGATTCACCTCCTCCTATTGTTTATTCAGCCAATTGTAAACAATTGTGAGTTGGTTGAAAAGAAATTAAAATTTTTTAATAAATTTGTAGCATAGTTTCTTAACATACCTACTACAATTGTTTACCGGAGGCCCACCCTCTTTGGGGATATCCTTGATATCGATGCTTCCCCGCTAAATCACAAACTTCCCGTTGGCGGAAATACAGAATTGACGTCACGGTTGTTGGGCATGCGCTCGGTAAACTCAAGAGGTGTGTAGAGAGAGTACCTGTAATTTCGAGCGCTGGTCTCGCTCAACCCTTTTTTCGATCTTTTTCGTGCTTTTGCACTCTATTACTTTTCCAACTTGTTTGTTAAGAAACAAAATTTACTAAAAAATTTTAATTTCTGCGGCAAATAACCTGTCAAGGATCTCTATGGAAAATTCTCTGCATTGTATGTCCAAACTACATCCATCAGCAAAGAAATGAATGGACATCAGAGCATTGAAGTATTTTGGCATTTTGCTCTATCATAGGGAAAGGGAAAGAATCCAAGACTAAATAGAAAAAAAAATTCTTAATTGCATGTTTAAGGGAGAGGGGCAAGGTAAGTCAGTACTATGACATATAGTTTATAACATCAGGTTCAAAGGCAGAGCCGACTAAGGAGTTTTCATCATAGTCTGCTGTGATTTATTCTGACATCACCACAATTGAATAGTGCTGGTAAATGCCCCTCCTTAGATGAGAACGTCTCCTTTTGGTCGCGATCATTTAGCCTTGATAGCTGCCCGAGCCCAAAAACCTTTAGCATAGTCTATAGGTTGTTAGTTCATCTTGACAAAGTCAAGCTGAGCTAATCTCATCGCTCTCTGTCCATCGTCCATCATCACCATGTTTTGGTCTTCTCCTCCAAAGCCACTGGGCCAATTCAGGTGAAAGTTTGTGTGAGTGATGGTCCCAAAGGGGCATTTCATATTTGTTCAACTCAACATGCCCAGCCCCATTTGGAGGGAGTGGGGGAAAATGCTCCAAAATATTTTTAAAATCTTCTCAAGAACCAGAGTGTACAATGACTTGATATTTGCTATGGAGCTTCCATATGAGGTGTAGAATCAAGTTTGTTCAAACGAAGTTCGTGAAGTAATATTTGGCTTTGTAATAGGAGGGGTAAGATTTTTGACCCTGCCCAAAATTTCTATTTTCTGAACCGATGGTCCGGTATGAACCAAATTTGGTTTGTGGTAGTATTGGGTCATAAGTACTTGACCCATGCAAAAAAAAAAAAAATCCTGCATCCCCATGGGAACCCTGGGAGCTAAAAATAGAAATATTTTCAAATGCCCATATTTCCCAAACCCCACGGAACAGAGCTGTTATTTGGTATGAAGTATCCTTAGGACCAGTAGAATGAATGGTAAAAAAAAATTACCATCGGTTATGTTAGGGTGTTCTGTAATGGGCGTTGAAAAAATGCTGAGGCAGCATATTTGCAAAAATTTTAAAAAATCTTTTCTCCAGAACCAATCATCAGAATCTTTTGATATTTGGTATATACAGCATTCATAGGGGGCTCAGATAAAAGTTTTTGAAATAAAGCTCATTGGTTCATATTTAGGCTCTCTACAGGAGCCCGAAGTTTTAACATAGGGTAATATGGGGAATATTCTTTAAAAATCTTCTTCTTCAGAACCACCAGTCAGAATCTTTTAATGTTTGGTATACATCAATGGGCCTGAATTTGAACTTAGTGAAAGGAAATTTCTTTAAAAATCTTCTTGAGATCCACTAGTCAGAATGCTTTCATATTTGTTATACAACATCTCTAGGAGGAGGTCAGATTCAAGTTGGTTCAAATCAAGTCCCTGGGTTAATATTCTGGCTCCCTATGAGAGCCTAAATTTTAACTTGGTGCAGTATGGGAGGGGGGGGGGGGGGGCTGCAGTGACATAACAATTCTTGGAAGTTTGGCAGTGCTTGTTTACAGCTGATAGAATAGAAGGAGTCAGGAAGACCAATGATAGTAATCATCTGACATGTACACTAGAGTGAGGAATAATTTCATGACTTCATTGGTCTGTAGTGTTGAACCATGATTAGCTGAATGTGACCCAAAATACATCTTTGAACTTTCTTGTCTGGTGAGTGATTAAGGCCCCTAGGGGCCTCTTGTTTAATTTTACCACTCACATAAGTGGATAAAGCCAAAAATTCTGAATGCATGACTTCTGGGAATTACCTATTGAGAGATCCACCCTCCAATTGTTTCTTGACTTTCATTTTTGAATTGTCGTCTTCAGTATTGTGGGTGGTGCTCTAATTCTGAAAATGGTGTTTGTTCATATTTCAGGATTGGTATGACTTATCACCTTGGAAGCAACACCAATATGTCAAAACTCATTGGATGTTCAAAACATGGTTACCGGTATTAATCAAAAATTGTTCAAAGGGGTTTGAAATAATATGGGCAAGTTCACTGTGGTCACTCCAGAGCCAGAATTCTTTTTTGGAATACCCTGGAAATCGTATTGCAATACACCCTAATACAAATCTTCATTTTGTAATTTTAGTTGTCAATGAAGTGGACAAAGCTAAAACTTCAGAAAGTGGGTATTACTCATATTTCAGGCATGGCATGGTCGAACTTGTTTTGGTTGTTGGGGGGAAGGTAAACGTTAAGGCTGGCAGTATCATAAAAACAGTTGTCTCATAAACCACTGGCTAAATAATTTTACGTTTAACATATGTGTTTTGAGTGATGTTAGACCTTACCAAATCTATACCCCTTTCCAACATATGCTATTAAAAAAATGTAGGGGATATCCAAACTGATGTTGATATTTTTCTACAATGGTATTGGATACGCGTGATTGGACACATCAGTATGTTACCAAGTTTCGTGTGGATCATGAATATCACCGGCTTACAAATACTTTGTGCAGGTTTTTCTCACAAGCACTGAGTTAATGTCTGTGGGGTGGACATTTTCATTTGTACTGGACAGGCTTTTTCAGAGGTCTCATCATTCTTTTCTTGGTGTAAACTCATTCATCAATAGTTTCTGGTCGAAACATAACTTTTGAGGTATGCGAAGACTGACAGGTGATGAATGTTTACGTACCGTTGGCATGTTGGAAGCTGGCAACAAACAGACTGCAGTGTCTCAAATTCTCAACATCACACAATCGGTGATTAGCAGGTTGTGGTCAGGCTACTGTCAGACTGGCAATGTTGATGAAAGATGTCGGTCATGTCATCCAAGGGCGACAACTGCTAACCAGGGTCGTTTCATCTGAACCACAGCACCGTGGATCGGTTATGGTGTGGGGAGGCATAACCATGACAAGAAGAACAGCATTACATGTCATCCAAGGACGTGCCACAGGGCAGTACTACCATGACAACATGTTAGCGGCTCATGTGGTGTCATTTGCACACTGTCATGGTTGTCGATTCACATTCCAAGATGACACTGCAAGAGCACACAGGGCCTGTATCACTACAGAGTTCCTCCAGGAGCAGAACATCACTACACTGCCTTGGCCAGCACTAAGTCCAGACCTTTCACTAATCAAGCACGTGTGGGATATGCTTGGCAGGTGCCTACAACAATGCCAACAGCCTCCTACCAATGTCCAGGAACTTGCCGCTGCACTGCAGGCAGAATGGAATAACATCAGTCAAGCTGATATTGGACGTTTGGTGAGAAGTATGCCACATCAGATCAGCAGTAGTCTTGCGAAACGAGGAGGATTTACAAGGTATTAAGGTCTTGGACTGAATGTGGTAAATTCTCTGACTGACCGTTCATGTCTTCTACATCACAGTGCGTGGAATGAGAAGGAATGTGTGCTTGCCAGACACCCAACTATTGCTGAAATCATTCACCAGATGTCACAGCGCAATGCCTCAACTGTCTTTTTGAAGAAAATATAAAAATATTTCTTCATATGTCTCACTTTTATCAAATATCCCCTACTTTTTGGAATAGTATATTAACTTGATTGGTAACAGGGAATAGTTAGGAACAATTTTCTCCAACTCCAGCAGTTTGACATTTAAATTCTGTTTAATAATGATCAACTGATTATTTTCTAAATCTTCATATCTGTTTGGGAGTAATCAGTGGATTTTTGGCAGATGAACACTCCGGGCCCCTTGGGCCATCTTGTTATATATAGTCCACACAGTTGTGGGTTCTTGATGTATTTCACGTAATTAGTCAATAAATCATACACTTCCAATCAAATCAAACTGATTGTTCTGTTTTCTTTCTTTTATGTTATTATAGCAAACCTTTCACTGCGTTGTTGCCTGAAAATGAGAAAAATAAAGTTATAATCCAGATTCAAGAGGATGTGGATCCCCGTACAGTGACAAACGACATTAACGACTTCAAGGTGAAACCAAGCAAATATGTGATACCATTTAGGAAGAAAAGCCAAGCACTTCTTGTATATGATTCAAATGAAGGTATGCATTATTACTTGTTCTGATGTCATTCTTCATCTTGTACAAACATTGTTAATTTTTTTTTAACAAGAAAGGTTGAAAATATTAGCTCATTTCATATTTTCAGATTATAAGTACTGTTCGGTTTAAGTGCAGTACATTCTGAATGATAGGCTTTCCTTTGTGTCCATCATATATTTGGAAGAAGATCTTATTTTCTGTTTTACTCCCCTTTCTGCTTTATAAATAAAATTATTTATGCCAGCTGCTGTTGGATTACTAAGGGAAATGCATAGAAAACGTAAACAGTGTTTCCATTTCTGGGCATCTCTGTGTGACAAGTGGGAGATGCCATGTTTAATCATTTTTAGCTCAACTTTGGCGAAGCCAAATTTGAGCTTATGCCATGGCCAGTTGTCCGTCGTCCGTCTGTCTGTCAACAATTCAATACGGCTCGGACTAGAGGCCAAATTTATGAACCGATCTTTACGAAACTTCTTGGGTACCTTTGTTATGACTGTGGGATGAGAACAAGTGTTTTGGGGTCCGATCCAAAATTCAAGTTGGCCGCCAGCCACCATTTTGTACCGACGATGCAGAAATCTGTTTTTTGTACAGAACTTCCATATGAAAGCACTGATTTGAATAATTTTTTGTATGAATGTTTAGTACCATGGGATACATCACATATAATACGGTTTTTTTTCTTGTACATAAATTATGCAAATTAGCCTAACTTTGATGTATTTAGTGTTACTTTCAGCATTGTAAGTGCAAATGCCAATACGGCTCGGGCTAGAGGCCGTATTCATAAACCGATCTTTACGAAACTTCTTGGGTACCTTTGGTATCACCGTGGGATGAGAACGAGTGTTTTTGGGTGCGGTCCGAAATTCAAGATGGCCGATGGCAGCCATTTTGTACAAAATTAGGTGCAGTCAGATTTTTGCACAGAACTTCCATATGAAAGTGCTGACTTGAATAATTTTTTGTGTGAATGTTTAGTACCATGGGATACATCACATATAATACGAATTTTTTTTCTCGTGCACAAATTATGCAAATTAGATGAACTTTGATTTTTTCAGTTCTACTTACACACAGTGAGTGCACATGTCAATAAGGCTCGGTCTAGAGGCTGTATTTATCAACCGATCTTCAAGAAACTTCTTGGGTACCTCTGTTATCACCTTGGGATGAGAACGAGTGTTTCTGAGTGCGGTCCAAAATTCAAGATGGCTGCCAGTGGCCATTTCGTACCAAAATTAGGTCTAATCAGTTTTTTGTACACAACTTCTATATGGCTCAGGCTAGAGGCCGTGTTTATGAACCCATCTTTACGAAACTTCTTGGGGACCTTTGTTATCACCGTGGGATGAGAACGAGTGTTTTGGGGTGTGGTCTGAAATTCAAGATGGCCACCAGCAGCCATTTTGTATCAAAATTAGTGCAATCAGTCTTTTGTATAGAACTTCTGTATGAAAGTTCTGATTTGAATAAATTTTTGTAGGAATGTTTAGTAAAATGGAATACATCACATACAGTACGGGTTTTTTTCTCGTGCAGAAATTATGCAAATTAGATGAATTTTGATTTATTTAGTGCTACTTATACACTGTAAGTGCACATGTCAATACGGCTCGGGCTAGAGGCTGTATTTATCAACCGATCTTCACAAAACTTCTTGTGTACCTTTGTTATCACCTTGGGACGAGAACGAGTGTTTCTGAGTGCAGTCCAAAATTCAAGATGGCTGCCAGTGGCCATTTTGTACCGAAATTAGGTCCAATCAGTTTTTTGTCACAACTTCTATACAGCTCGTATTTATGAACTGATCTTCATGAAACTTCTTGGGCACCTTTGTTTTCACCTTGGGACAGGAATGAGTGTGTTTTGGAATGCCTTTGTTATCACTGTGCTATGAGAACAAATATTTTGGGGTTCAGTCAGACCCACTCTGGGACTCAAAGATTTCTTTTCTATTTAGCATCTGACTGTCACCCACCTTTACAATACTTTACCTATGCATTTGTTACAGGCTACGGCCAGTATTTATGTACAGACCGTTACAATACTTTATATGTACATTTGTTATCAGGTCATTACCTAGATGTTTCTCATTGCTGTGTCACATACTATACATGTACATGTCTTGACAAGTTAAGCTACAGTGTCATTGACACTTTCATTCTAATCATTAATTTTGCATAACTGTGTCAACAATAAACAATTCTTTTATCTAAATACCACTTTGTGCATAAAAACTAAGTAGGATATATACAAACTCCAATTAACAAACATTCAGGTCAGTGTAACTGTCACAATGCCGACTTAGTGTGAGTCTGGTAGACATGCTCACACTGAGTTGGCATACACCCACTGAGAAGGATATGGAATCTCATAACTTACACTGGAGTACCCTCAACCAGATTATAATAATTTTGAACACACAGAAACAAGAAATCTATGATGAAAAAGGTCAAAATAATGTAACAATGCTAGTTGCTTTCTGTCCAGCATTACAGTATGTGGAAATAAACTGATATCCTGAATTGGGCTCTGAAATATTTATGTGCAAGGATGAAGGTACTCTCATTGGGAGCAAATGCTCCTCGCACATGGCCGCTGTATAACTGTAATGCTGGAAAAGGTTGTTTATGAGAGAATGTGAGTAATGGTATAACAATTAAATAATAGATGACAGATTTACACGTAAGTTCAGATACCAACACTAAGGTGACTGATTTATCTAAACTCAGTCTTGCAAGCCAATAACCCCTTAGCCACACACCAGTAGCAATACAAGCCTGTAGAGTTCATAGCTGATGAAAATTGCACATCAAAATATCTGAAAAATTGCATTGAATCCATCATTTGACTGCCCTTCAATGGCAACACAACCCTGTACATGTACGATATCGATATGAAGAAAAACCAAGTAAGAACTACAAAAATGAATGCTAAAATCTGAAGCCTGCACACGAATAGCATTGCAGAGAAGTGATGAAGTACGCACATTGAAAGATATAATAAATATTTGTGGGCATATTCTGAAGACACCCCCTTCTATTTAACCAATGCCTGCCAGTAGCAATGCAGCCATGCAGCTCATAATAATGCATGAAATTCCCCAAGGATCTACAGAAGTCACAACTAAATTCTGATGCCTGCACACCAATGGTGAAGCAGATGTATGTGATAATGTATACACAGCACACATGTCAGAAGGTGCCAGTGAGATAATGTCACCATTATTAGCCAGTGCAAAAGCTGAAAAGAAAGCAAGCCACATGCCAATGACAGCATGGCCAACATTTCACCAATCTGTTGTATTGAAGCACAACAGTAAAAGGCTCACAAGATAGCAGAAAAAGGGGGAAAATGCTTCCATGTAAACATGTGACAGCAGACATAGGCTGTATCTTGACTCTATTGTTGAAGTTAAGGGGGACAGATATATTTCCTGAAGGCATCTAATTGCCAATGGCCCATCATGCTTATTTGTGCATCTGAGAAACCCTTTGATGCAGCTAATGCAGCAGTACCTACTCGAAAGTGATGACTTTTATACAGTTTGGCATCCAAATGGCAGAAAATAAGTGTTGCTTGAAGCACATTATCAAATCCCCATCTGGTAACTGGGCCCTAATTTGGAAGGATAAAAAAGGGTCCAGGATTCTCATATTCACCAAAAGCATTGTCACTGGGCAGGCTGAACTGTTTTGAGGGCTTAACTTGATAGTTTTTTGAGACCCTGGCACTCTGTGCTTGAAGGATTGAAATGTTAGATAAGAGCCCTTGGAAAATAGCACATCTGCATATTGTAAAACATGAGGAGAAACCTTTGATTTGCTGCATAGCTCCCGTATTTGTGCAAAAGCATAAAAGGCTGTTGCAAACATTACCTGGAATAACATTTTATAGTAATGAGTATGTGTGCAGTGAAGAACAGCTGTAATCAGATTAACCACAAGAGATTCCAAAATAGGCATTCTAGTATCACAGGATGGGCATAAATTTTGATGTCCAGTTAATAATTTCTTAACTGAAAAGCAAGCTGCTGGATCTGGTAGGTCCCTAATTCTTTGATAAACTGAAATTCCTGACAAACTGGATGGACCAAGGAGATGTTATAGCCAAGAAGAAACAAGTAGCCAATAATTAAACATAATGTGGATGAAGGAAAAGGCAATATAGCTTGTAAGGGATAAAGATTATAAAAATTAACTTGCATTGACCAGGCTCTGTAATAACTTGCATGGTTGGAGACAGTGCACACAACATTATCTGTTCTATGGTTTGAGTAAGACATCTGTGCGAAGTGTGAGTGGAATCTGTTGGTTGCTTGTTCGCCTATGGCACTGATTTCATCAACTCATGTGTCTGCAACCAAGAAAGTTGATGTGCTAAAACATTGAGTTTTCCAGGTATATGTTGTGCTTTTGGTAAAATGTTATATTTAAGCATAGTCAGGACTAAGTGATGTAGCAAGGTCAATAAAGAACATCTTTGGACAATTGTTTTTTGTTGATAATTGTTACGTCTTCAGTATGATAATGTAGAATAATTTGTCAGTTCTGAATTGAATCGTCCCATATTGACAATGCCACTATGATGAGGTAGAGTTCCAGTACTGCAATGTTCAACTCTCTCGCCTGAGTTGGCCATTCACCATAAAATCAAGTTTTACCAAAAACACCTGAAAAACTCAATTCAGAGGATGCATCGGTAAATAGTTGAAGTCTTCCCTGCATTTAAAATGTCCATGGATTGCACGGAAAATTGCATGGAATTCCTTGGAAATTAATTCCACGGAGTATTCGGACAACTTTCCATGGTCCTGTTTGACCAAGGAAAAATGAAAAGCATGGAAAGTTCAGATAGTTCCCATGAAAAAGATTGTGCCTTATATTCCATGGTTTTCCAAGGACTTTTACCACGGATTATTCGGACAAATTCCATGGTTTCTGTCCATGGAAGTCCAGTCACTTCCATGGAAAAGACTGAATATAAGATTCCATGATTTTCCATGGATTTTCTCCACGGAGTATTCGGACAAATTCCATGGTTTCTGTCCATGGAAGTCAGTCAGTTCCACGGAAAAGACTGAATATAAGATTCCAGGCTTTTCCATGGATTTTCTCCACGAAGTATTTGGACAAATTCCATGGTTTCTGTCCATGGAACTTCAGACGCTTCCATGGAAAATGTTGAACATAAAATTCCATGCTTGTCCATGGAAGTTCTGACTACTTCCATGGAAAAAGCTGAACATAAAATTCCATGCTTGTCCATGGATTTTTACCACGGAGTATTCGGACAAATTCCATGGTTTGGGTCCATGGATTCCACAGAAAATTTAAAGAGGTGACCCTGGAAATACATACCATGCAAGAAGACTGACTGTCCATGGTTTTCCATGGCCATTGACAATGGAAATCCAAGGAACTCAGGGGCATGGATTGAGGATCTTTCTTGGTTTTTCTGGTGAGGGAGGGGAGCGCCGATTGCCTCTGAAAAAAGAACTGTTCAACCCCCTCCACCAAACATCACACTCTTTTACCAAATAAAATCATTTTCCCCTCCATCACCTCAAGTGAGTATTTTCCAACTGCTACCTGTGTGTTTTCAAATATTTGTTGTTTTTATGCCCCCCGACTTAAGTCGGGTGGCTTATAGTGATTGAAGTGTGCGTGTGTCTGTCCGTGTGTGTGTCAGTGTGTCCGAGCCAATAACTCGAAAACTGTTAGGGCCACAGTCATCAACCTTCACACAATTATAAAGGACCATGGGAGGATGTGTCACACGCCATAGCTGGGTTCGTACCTTCAAGGTCAAGGTCACATTAAAAATCGGTCAATATTCGTGTCTCAGCCATAACTTAGAAACGAATCATAGTACAATTGTTAAACTTTTTACAAATGTTAAGGACAGTCAGAACGTGTGTCGCATATAATAGTTTCCGTCGCATCTGCAAGGTGAAGGTCACACGTGAGGGGTGGGGGGGGGGCATATGGGACCTTAGTAACATTCTTCTTTCTTTTTTTCAGGCTTGGGGCTAATAAACCCTCAAATGCCCTCCCTTTATTGACAAGCCCCTAATGAAATTGGTATACCCATGGATTACACAGAAATGAAATAATGCTTAACTTTAATTTCCTAAACTTTTTATAGCAAACATCTGTGGCTTTGCAGTTGCTTCTACTTAAGTCTTGGTTGCCTATAACGGCAGCTAAGCAATACCTAGAAACAACTAAAAAGGCACCTAGAATCTGACTTACCCCAAAGGTTGGTTGCCTGAAGTACCTGTTCTTATCTTTTGCAATGAAATTAAGTGAACAGTGTTATTCCTCTGAGGATTAAGCATATGCTCTACTTTTGAAGAAGTAATAAAGAATTATGAGTTTTTCCATGGCACTTGGCAATTTTCAAGGTAAGGGAATGGTATCTGCAGGGCAGATCCAAGATAAGTATGGGCGTTTAAAATTTTTTGGCAGTTTTTGAGGCAATTGCCTGATAATTTTAGGGCAACTGCAGGTTATGAAAGGTTACTTTTTTTTTTACAAAACATTTTCAAACCAGTTTAAAAATTGCCTCTGGTACTAAATTCACTACCTAATATACAAATGATGTCATCTGACACCTGTACGATGCACAACTCCACACATCAAAGTAAAACACTAATTGATGACTACATTTTTATTGAATATTCCATGGTTTGCACACAATTTGCTAGAGTAAATTAAACTCCCAAACTTATACAGCACAAAACGTAAAAATTTCAAGTACTTTTCCAGGACTGAATGACAAAAATTTTCTAGTACTTTTCAGTTGCATGTGAATGTTTATTGAACAGGTAGAATACCAAATCTTAAAATGGCAAACTGTACACCATATTCAGTACTGATTTGTCCAAACTTTGTTGGTGAGCCCATAAAATAATTTTTTTGGTGTGGTACATCCTTAAAAACATACACCACAGCAAAATATTATTTTATGGCCTTTTGCCATCCAGTTTAGTTTGATCAGAGAATATCAGCTTCTGGACATGCATGCTGCAAACAGGACTAGGGCTGTCACGCACGATTAATGGATTGGACACGCCAAAATTGATTAGTAGTTTTCTTTGTCGAAGAATCGGTAAATTTTACCTCGTTTTAAACATTTAATTATTAAAAAAAAAATTTCATGAAAAATCTATTGTTTCTAAATTTGAAGGTAAAAGGATCAAGAACATTGATATTAAACCTCAAGAAGCCATTAGAAGCATTTGTCTTTTAGATACATTCAAAGCTTTGATGTTCTGAACTTTTGAACTGTCAGTGTAATAATTAAGACTGGTCGCAGTTCACAACTGACGTCCGGTCTTGATTATTACACTGATGGTTCAAAAGTTCAGAACAACAAAGCTTTGAATGTACTTAAAAGTGGATCGTCTTCGTTATTTACTTAAGGTAGGTCAACTCACCTGAATTTCATTTTTAACAATTTCAAAGAGATGGGGGGGTGGGGGGTCATCTAGGTACAAAATAATCAATTATTTGTGACGATTAATCGACTCCTAAATTTAAAAAATTGTGACAGCCCTGAAGAGGACTTTGATTGTTTGATTGCAAGGGGGGGGGGGGGGGGGTTGATTGTTTGATTGCAGGAGGGGGGGGGGGTGTTCCCACCTCTAAATTTGCATTACCACCACATAATTTCTGAGAGAGAAATGCAACAATTAGCACTGCCCCCCCCCCCCCCCAACCCACCCACATAAAAATTCACCTTTATACACCCCTTGACTAAATTATCTAACTGGGGGTTCTTGGTAATCAATTGGAGGTGGGGGAGGATTTTTTATTTACTTTTAAATCAATATTTGGAGAACATTCACTACTTTTCAGTCCAAGAACTCTACATTTTAGCCAAATTTTAGACATCATGTTTGAAAAATTTCCACTAGCAACTTATGAAATTTATGAAATTTCCAACTTTTTCTAAGTCAGAGCTTTGAATTTCCAACTATTGTAAATTTGATGATTGGTGGGAGAGGTTGTTTGTTTGTTCCATGATTTAAAAAGAGAAGTTTGTGACACTTTCAGCTTGTGTTCATCCGACTCATCGAAAAAGAATGGAAACAGTGACACTCAAAAGAGTGCACATCATGCACACAGAGCAACAAAAATAATATTTTTCAAGACTTTCCAGTACAGTCTGAAGAAAACCACCATTGCCCTAGGAATTTTCAAGGCCTGGAAATTGGAAACCATTTTGTTAATTTTCTAGTATTTCACAGTTTCAAGAAGTAGGATGCTAAACCTGCATTGTGTCTCACTGGCTTCAGCAGTTCCCCAAGCTAGATATTTATCATCATTGCTGTTATAGCAGGGTACTTTTTGTTGACCATTTCTGAAAAGAAAAGAAAAGTAATATGTCTGAATGCTGAATAATACTTTAGAAGAAAAACACATTAATCATGATGAATGTATGAAAAATGCCTATAGCAAGAAATAATGAATGAAAAATGCGTGCATTAAGAAATAAGGTTTAGGGAGCTTGCAGAATTTATAAAGAAGTTAAAGAAGTTAACCCAAATCACAAACTGACAAACATCTTTGTTTCAAAGATGAAATGTACTATCAAGTCTCAGTGTACCTATGGATTCATGAGATTTCTTTTGAGAATCCCAATTATCCCATGCCATGCCTTGCAAGAACTGAAATTCAATTTAAAAGAATTTTCCTTATATTGCACGAAGTTAAAATTTCGGCTACTAAAGGAAATCCAAATAAACACAGAAACTTGATTTTAATTCCAACAAATTCCAATGTGAACCCCCTATGGACACTTTCAACCAAATATTAAAAGATTCTGACTGCAGGTTGTTTTCAAAATTTTGTGTAACCCATTTATCATTCACCTGGTCTGAGCTTTTGTAACTCATCGTTCATTCCCCTGTACTTGTTTGAGGTCACCAGTTAGATAACCTACATATATATGTGTTGCAATTATTCTGATATATAAACTGTTGTATCATAGCCAAGTTCTTGCTCCTATGGGCAATATACTGATGAATAAAAATTAATCCTTTGGAACAATAATGAGTCTGTGTTGCAGCAATTCAGATACAAATTAGTTGCAATTTTAGCCTAATCTTGGCATGGGCTAACAGGCTGCAGAAGAGTATGGCACCCACAATCACTATTTGTAGCAGAGACATGAATAATAGAATTATTACCATTTTTGATTTTGTACCTATGCTACATCCTAAGAAGAATAAGTTTAAAAGGATGTGGAGCATCAACCAATCATCAGCATAGGTGTTTCCATATGCCTTAAGTATAGCTGCTCTGTTGGCAAATAGCATCATTCCACCATTCATTCATACTGGATCATTCAACTTGGTGAAAATTTTGCGTGGCTCGACGACAATTTAGCGCGACACACTTTTCATTTGTGTGCTTTTCATTTTAGGTAACTTCCACGCAAGCCAAATGGCCGTTCACCTCAAATCGACAGGCCTGGACTGCTAGTTCAGAATAAGAACTTTATAATTCTCACACTGCAGTGAGTTAAAATTTGGACTCTCTTAATGAGACCCCCATTTTAAACCAAATATGAACTCAGGGACTTTCAGTCTGAGCTCCCCACCCCAACACCAAATATCAAAAGTTTCTGACTGGTGGTGCAGAATAAGAATTTTAAACAAATCTCATACTGCACTAAGTTAAAAGTTGCACTTGCACAAGAAGCTTGATTTAAATAAATTTGATTTGAATAAACTTGAATCCGATGCACCCCCAATATTGATGCTGAAAACCAAATATGAAAAGATTCTGACTGGTGGATTTGAGGAAGACTCTGAAAGAGTATTCCTCATATTGCACTAAAGTCAAATTTGGGCTCGCGTAAGAAGCCCAAATCAGTGCTGGAAATGATTAAGATTGATTGGTGCAGTTTTAAGCTTCCACGAAATCAGAGACGAGAGTAAATTGCTCCCGTAAAATGTTAGTATATGAATTTTCAAGGGAATGCGGTCACCAGACCGCAGAAACCTTAACCCTTTGAACCCGAGCGGCCAAGCCAGAAAATAAGAAGACTATCATCTGCAAAATGAGGCCTCCAGAGGGTGAATTTGGTTATGCTACCATGCCCAGCAGGGTAGCATAACCAAATTCACCCTCTGGAGGTTCTCAAACCTAAACAAAAAGAGGAACCCAGAGGATAAACTGGTCAACTGTATTTGATAGCATCAGCAAATTTACACTCTGGAGACCTCATTTTGCAAATGACAGACTGCTTATTTTCAGGCTTGCGAGCAGCCGCTTTCCAAGCCAGGAACATGGTATGTCATAACTTCATTAAATAGGATGGCTGTTCAGTAAATGTGTGGGATAGACCAATCAGTATTTTCAATGTGTAAGCCCCTAGGCTGCATGTTGAAAATATCTATTGGTCTACCCCAAATAATGAATATGGACTCTTCTAATTGCTGTCAATACCACTGAACTGTCACGGCAGATACCACTAGTGTTCAAAGGGTCAAATGTATAAGGAATTGCTGAATTATGACAGTAACTTGCCACTGGCCACAGAGTGCTACTTTCTCAAAATGACACACATTTATATTGCCCGCACAGTATTTTTTAGTGCTTCACAATATTTTTTAACGAGTGCATTTTTTAGCTCTCGTAAAATAGAAAACACGGGTGCTGAAGGGAGCAATTGCACTTGCACCCATCTCATTTCCAGGACGGCCCAAATAGGAACCCGGTTATTTGATTTTAAAAAACTTAGGCCTGTCCCATAAGGTTGCTACATACCAAATATCAGATGATTCTGACAGGGGAATCTGAAGAAGATTTTAAAGAATATTCCTCTTATTGTCCAAATTTGGGCTCAGATATCAATCCTGGGTCTTTTTTAACAAACTTGAATCTGACCTCCGCAAGGATGCTGTACAACAAATATCAAAAGATTATGACTGGTGGATCTGAAAAAGATTATCAAGGACATTTTGTCACATTGCACATAGGCATCCTGAGGATGCTGTATACCAAATTAATATCAAAGGATGCCGATTGGTGGGTCTGAAAATTTTTTTCTTTCAATTTTTCCTTTTTGTTGGGGGTGGGGGGGGGGGGGGGGGTCTAACAGAGTTATGCCCCTTGTGGGGGATGCATGGTCGTGGTAACTTTATTTGAACAAACTTGTATGAACTGACATATGAACTGGTACCTGCATTTAAAACTTGGTTCAGTTCATTAGTTTAAGAAAAGTCGATGATGTAAAGTTTATGCTGGACAAACGACGGAAGAAAAGTGATCATTATTATAAAAGCTCCCCTTGAGCTTCACTCAGGTGAGCTAAAAAATAGTATGGGTGCAAACAGAGTTATGTCCCCTGTGGACTGTGGTACCCAAGGATCGAAATGTTCTCAAATACCTGTCCCAGGAGACAGGTACATTTTTTTTCCACAAAGTCCAGAGGCCTGAGATGGGGTGGGTATGGGAAGAGATGTTCCTCTCCCATCAATTGGTTGGGTGGAAGGTCGGTGGGTGCTCCAAGAGACAATTTTGTTAATTCAATCAATGCGCTGGGACTGATTTTGGTACCTATTTGGTAGTCATATTAAAGCCCCTAAAAGTAGCACTTTTTATGGCACAAATATTTGTAAGGAAGGGTTTCCCCCCAGTGACAATTATATCTTACTATATAGCTTGTGTTACTTCATTGTTCAAAAAATGGTACATCTTAACCATCCATTACCATAAATTGGAATGCAGTTTATAATCCTTTACACAACGCAGACGATATCAAAATTTATTATTTTAAATAACATTTTTTGAAATTTTTCAAAAACTTTCAACAACACCATACCCCTCATTGGAGCGAGCTCAATGAGCTCGTTTCAATGAGGGGGTCACATAATATGGTTTTGTTGATATATTTTGAAAAATTTAATTTTTTTAACTGCTCAATTTGCATATTACGCGGATGCAGGCGATTCGTTAGGTAATGGGTTAATAAACTCATTTTGAAGTGGAAAAAAAAAACACCCAATGGCACCCCCCACCCCCAACCACTTATGTGGTCAAATTTTTTTGGCTGCATAAAATCACTTGAAATCCTTCAAAAATGTTTAAAGCAGAGAAGAGAAGAACAAGAGGCCCCACGGGGCCTGAAGTACTCACCTTGAACAGAAGCTGAACACGATATAAACAGAGTCCAAGAATTAATCTACATTAAGCAATCCATCTCTATAGGATACATTGTCAATCCTGGATTCCCTCAGGAGTGACAAAAATAGTCCAAGCATCATACCTTTTCTTCAGCTGATCATAATGTAAAATGTGGAGCTCTCCTATGAAGCCCCTTGATACAATCTATGTGGATTAATCGTAGTTACACACCTCTAGAGGGTACTGAATACAAAATTCTAATTTTTCAACTACATGGCCAATTCCAGCTACCATAGGGAGCCCAAATATTAACCCAGAGTCCCAGACACTCGATTTGAACAAAATTAATTGAATATGACCTCCCCAGAGATGTTGTATACCAAATATGAAAGCATTCTGAGTGGTGTACCTGAAGAATATTGCACTAAGTTAAAATTTGGGCTACCATAGCGAGCCCAAATATTAATCTACAGACCCGATTTGAACACACTTGAATATTTGAACTCAGAACCCCTTAGAGATGTATAACAAATATGAAAGCATTTTGACTGGTGGATCTGAAGAAGATTTTAAAAAATTATCCCACATATTGCACATAGAAAGCCCAAATATTAACCTAGGGGCTTGGTTTGAAAAATCTGGAATCTGACCCTCATAACAATGATGTATACCAAACATTAAAAGATTCTGACGGGTGGTTCAGAAGAAGATTTTTAAAGAATATTCCCCATATTGCTCCAAGTTAAAAATATGGGCTCCAGTATAATTGAGCCTACATATGAACCAATGGGCTTCATTTTAACACACTTGTATCTGACCCCCATATGGATGCTGTAAACCAAATATCAAAAGATTCTGACCATTGGTTTTGGAACTGAGGTCCCGAGTTCAATGCCCGTCCAGGACGACACCGTGTTGTGTCCTTGGGTAAGGCACTTTATCCCGGTTGCCTACATGGGGGCACGATGACACTGTTGTGTACTAAGGCATACTGCACATCGATGGTGCAC
This sequence comes from Pictodentalium vernedei, assembly GCA_031216915.1. Lineage (NCBI taxonomy): Eukaryota > Metazoa > Mollusca > Scaphopoda > Dentaliida > Dentaliidae > Pictodentalium > Pictodentalium vernedei. The sequence continues at coordinate 271,439,747 of CM062295.1, forward strand.
ATGTCTTCAACCACTGTAACCCTGCTTGAGCGGAGCTTGAATAGAGTTAGAATGTTGAATAGCTGACAGTTGCTTGTCCTTGCTCAGTGGTTCTCTCCAGGTACTCCGGCTTCCTCCACCCGTAAAACTGTCACGGTTACGATTAGCGATTGTGCATAAGCATGTGACCTTAAACACCAATAAATAAATATAAATAAATAACTGGTTTTGGAGAAAAGAGTTTTAATAATTTTTGCGGGGGCACGGTGGCTCAGTTGGTAGAGGTGCAGACTGCAAGCCGAGAGGTCCTCGGTTCGAATCCCACCTTCGGCAACCGCGTTGTGTCCTTGGGTAAGACACTTCACCCCACTGCCCACGTGGGGGCACGGTGACGTTGTGTACTAAGGCGTACTGCACGTCGATGGTGCACCTGTCTTCAACCAATGCTAACCCTGCTTGTGTGGAGTTGGTATGTTGGGGAGCTGACAGTTGCTCGCCGTTGCTCGGTGGTTCTCTCCGGGTACTCAGGCTTCCTCCACACGTAAAACTGTCACGGTCATGGTTAGCCATTGTGCAGAAATATGTGACCTTAAACACCAATAAATAAATAAATAAATAATAATTTTTGCAAATATGCTGACTCAGCATTTTTTCGATGCCCTCTACAGAACACCCCAAAAACACCGATGGCAATCTTTTTTTATCAATCCATTCTACTGGTCCTAAGGAATCATCACACCAAATAACAGCTCTCTGTTCGGTGTGGTTTGGGAAATATGGGCGTTTGAAAATATTTTTATTTTTAGCTCCTGGGAAGTGGGGTTCCCACGGGGAATTTGGAATTTTTTTTTTTCTGCATAAATCAGGTACTTATGACCCACTAATAATTCATATCCAATTTGGTTCAAATCGGCTTCTCGGTTTGGAAAATAGAAATTTTGGGTAGGGCAAAAATTCTTGCCCCCTCCTGCAACGACAACAAATATTGCCCATAAAACCTCTCTTGAACAAACTTGAGTCTACACCTCAAAAGGAAGCTGTATACCAAATATCAAGTCTCTGCTACTGCTGGTTCATGAGAAGAATATTTTTTTAAAAACTGGAGCATGTTGGCCCCACCCCATCCTCAATAGGAACTCAATTATAATAAAAACACAGATGCTCCTATATAACCACTATTCATGTGAAATTTCATTAAAATTGGACCAGTGGTTTGGAATAACAAGAGCTGGACTATCATTTGGTGCATACCCCCATGTGGTGTACCGCCAAGTGTGGGCATACCTATGACCAACAAATATTATAGAAAATAATAATTTACTTTAAGTTATAAAAGTTATGAATATTCTCGGATGGACTCACACGCGGACGGACACATGTAATCCAGTATACCACCATTTTCTTCGAAAGTGGGGGTATAATTATCTAATAAAATAAAAAAAAAATATCTGACAACACCGAAATTCATTCTAGTTTTGGGCAATGTTACAATTTAATTGCATACTAAGTTTCATTTAATTCCATAATGATTTACTTAAGTTATGAATATTCTCGTAGGGACGGACAGACGGATGCACAGACAGACGGACGGAATCGAGTTAACCCCCTCCCCAACCCCCATTTTCTTCAAAAGTTTTCAACAATTTCTAAATTAAAAGGTATGGTAAATTGTTTTGTGTTTGGAAGTTTTATGCAATGAGGCAGAAGCATGCAATCCAGTATACCCCCATTTTCTTCGAAAGTGGGGTATAAGTATCTAATAAAATAAAAAAAAAATATCTGACAACACCAAAATTCATTCTAGTCTTGGGCAATGTTACAATTTAATAGCAAACAAAGTTTCATTTAATTCCATAATGATTTACTTAAGTTATGAATATTCTCGTACGTACGGACGAACGGGCGGACAGATGCACAGACAGATGGATGCAATCCAGTATACCCCCCCCCCCCCCCCCCCCATTTTCTTTGAAACTTTTCAACAATTTCTAAGTCAAATGGTATGGTAAATTGTCTGGTGTTTGGAAGTTTTATGCAATGAGGCAGAAGCCTTTGTCATATGCAAACTGCATGCCATATTTCACTGAAATCTGATAACCCCAATCCAGTATACCCCCCCCCCCCCCTTTTTCTTCGAAAGATTTCAACAATTTCTAAGTCAAAAGGTATGGTAAATTGTTTGTTGGTGTTTGGAAGTTTTATGCAATGAGGCAGAAGCCTTTGTTATAGGCAAACTGCATGCCATATTTCACTGAAATCCGATAACCCCAATCCAGTATACCCCTCCCCCCCCCATTTTCTTCGAAAGTTTTCAACAATTTCTAAGTCAAAAGGTATGGTAAATTGTTTGGTGTTTGGAAATTTTATGTAATGAGGCAGAAGCCTTTGTCATAGGCAAACTGCATACCATATTTCACTGAAATCTGATAACCCCAATCCAGTATACCCCCCCCCCCCCCCCCTCATTTTCTTCGAAAGATTTCAACAATTTCTAAGTCAAAAGGTATGGTAAATTGTTTGGTGTTTGGAAATTTTATGTAATGAGGCAGAAGCCTTTGTCATAGGCAAACTGCATGCCATATTTCACTGAAATCTGATAACCCCAATTCAGTATACCCCCCCCCCCCCCCCCATTTTCTTCGAAAGATTTCAACAATTTCTAAGTCAAAAGGTATGATAAATTGTCTGGTGTTTGGAAGTTTTATGCAATGAGGCAGAAGCCTTTGTCATAGGCAAACTGCATGCCATATTTCACTGAAATCCGATAACCCCAATCCAGTATACCCTCCCCCATTTTCTTCGAAAGTTTTCAACAATTTCTAAGTCAAAAGGTATGGTAAATTGTTTGGTGTTTGGAAATTTTATGTAATGAGGCAGAAGCCTTTGTCATCGGCAAACTGCATGCCATATTTCACTGAAATCCGATAACCCATACCTGAGATACAGGCTGAACAGACAAATAATGTCTATTTCCTGCAATTTCTAAGTCCAAAAAGGGGGATAACTCTAAAAAGAAGAATGTGAGAAATATCGTTGAATCCCCTTTTTTTAGGCCTATACCATAAGCAGTGTTCACGGAAAATTTCATTGCAATCGAACATTCGATACCGGAGATATGGGCTGAACAGACAAAATTTGGCTCGGACAGACACAATTTCTAAGTGAAGAAGTAATAAAAAAAAAAATAACTAGTGTGGGCAAACCTGTGACCAACAAATATAGAAAATAATACTTGAATGAATATTCTCGGATGGACTCACACGCGGACGCATGGGTGCACAGACATATGTAATCCAGTATAGCCCCATTTTCTTCGAAAGTGAAGGCCATAATTTTAAAAGACCCAAACACCACCTTCAGGACGGACGACGTGGCCGGGGTTTAATATCTTTGAAGACGCATGTCGGCATGATGATACTGGTGATAAAATGGGAGGGGGCAAACAATTTAATTCAACCTAATTCAGTAATTGTCCAATAAAAAAGCTTTCTTGTGCAATTGACATGGTGTTGCTTTCAAGTTGCAGTGAAAACTGAAGCTCATTTATTGACATTTGCATTTCAAGGCATTATCAATATCAGTTGTCCATTTCAAAGACTACTTCAGGTCATTCTGTTGTTGATTTCCTGTGGCATGACAGTGACACTTCACTTCACTTGTGAGAACAGTTAGCTTTGTGGCACTCTCCCAGATTTTGAAATTAAATGTACAATATTGTATTTGAATTGTGGAGATGCTGTGTAACTGTGATTGGTTTCATTTATAACAATTTAATACAGTGTTTTGACTTCCGTTTCACGTGCAAGTTGCAACTAAATTCTAAAATCAAAACATTCTGTCTAATTTCTATGCTTGGGGCCCCGCAACAATAGAAGAAAAATAGGTATCGTGTACATTTACGTAAATTGGGGATCGCGACATCTTGTATTGAAAGCCAACAGACCTTCGTGAACTTGCAAACTGCACTTGAGGAAATAAACATTCACTTTTGAAATTCAGGAAACCACCGATACACGCACAATGTCGACGATGGCTAGTGGTTCGCAAGAGTTCGACAGCCAAATTACACTAAATTCAAATTCAGTGTTTGATCAAATTAAAACAGAAATATAGGGCTTCGATAATTCCCCCCAAAATACTCACCAGAACATTTGTACTGTAGTTATTCCACGTTGAACAAATATGTGAACTTCCAAGTTCCAAAGTCAACTGGACGCTGGTATTTTTCGAAACTCCACTTTGCAGACGTTAGTTCTTCAGCTCAATGCGTTGTGTGTTGTTGTTTGTCTTCATAACCAGAATATAAATATGTTGGTCATCGTCCCGACGTAGTTGTTGAACAACTTAACAGTCTTCATGTCGAGCCAAAAATTTCTTCGAGTATGACATCACAATGAATATTTTGAACCGACGCGAAATCAACATTCAAGGTCAAAGAGTCAAAAGAAATGCGGTAAATTTAACGTCATCAAATGTCACAGGAGTGCATGCGTGCATAACCAGATTTGTTTGTTGTGTTTGAGATTATGGATCGTCACAAGTGTGAATGTACAGCTGCTACGGAAGCGTCATAATCATAGTACCTCTTTGATAAGATTGAAAGGCAGTATCCACTAATTTTATAAGATTACGGGCACAACGGACTTTGCCTTAGGCCCCATTATGCCCAAGTTCTATTTTGCATCTGATCTGTAGCCCAACTGCCTTCGTTTGATGTGCATTGGTCAACAGACTGCACTGTTTTAAAGTTAAATTGTCACTCAAATTCTCAATCTCCGAAGCCTGAATCACCCACGTCACGGTCTTGGTGTTTCTGTTGGGGTGGGGTGAGGGTGGAAGATGGTATTAATCTGCTAAAGCAGAATTGAATGAAATAGTACTAGTATTGTCAACAAATTGACCCCCCCCCCCCATACGCCCCGGGAAGTGGGCAATATCCTTGTATGTTGGAGTGTTTTATCCCCAACAAGAAGCATTCAGTTCACAAGAGTTTTCAGATTTACAAATTATTGTTTTACTGGAACGTCGCCTACTAATTTGGGCAAGTTGGAGGACCACAAAAGAAATGCATTCAGAGGGCTTTCAGAGCCTCTGGAATTATACTTCTGCTGGTAACAAAATTTCCATAGGAGAAGCTGGGGTGGGGGGGGGGGGGGGGGGGGGGGGGGGGGGGGGGGTGAGGGGGGGTAAGCCTACCAACAGATGAACTTTTACTCATGTCCTACTAATAGACCAATATGTGTTTGACCTACTCAGTCTGTGGTGGTGGTTGGCCCGATGGTCAGACTTGGGTTCCATTGGCCTCTAGCCTTCCATTTTTATTCCCCCGAAAAAATTCGGGGGGAATCTAGCCGTGACGTCGTCCGTCTGTCCGTCTGTCTGTCTGTCTGTCCGTCTGTCCGTCCGGGCGTAGACGGAATTCGTGTCCGCTCCATAACTTCTTACAGCCTTCAAGGATATTAATGATACTTGGTATTGTTATTGCCCACAACCAGAGGGTGTGTCGCGAATAAGGTTGGAATGGCTATCAAGGCTTTTTTTCGGGGGAATCAGCCACCCTTTGGTGGCCATCCTCTAGTTATGGGTGCAGTAGGGCCTACATATATGGGGCGACACTATAGGCCTAGGCCCAGATCCACAAGATCCTATTGCCTACTATGGTCGTTTAATACAACGGAGGTGTGTTGGGGGAGTTGGCTGGACTCTTGAGCAATTGACCCAATCGTCCTGAATAGTTTCTCCGGTCTGAACACCAAAGGTGGGCTATAGGTTTATAAGCTCTCGAATAAAGAGGGTGGATAGCCTATTCAGTTCCTCGTGCCTGTCTCTATACAGAGGATCTATAATATTGGCATTGTGTAGGGTATAAGCCTATAGAATCATTAAGGTGTGGTACGTTAGTTTACAACATAGGCCTATTCTCATTGTGAAATGAATCAAACGATGGCTGTTATGCATAGCCTAATTTATAGTTGGCTAGCCGGCGCAGGATTTTCATTTAGGCAAAGTGTAGGCTAGACCTAAAGATAAAATCGATTTTCAGGAAGAATGACCTGGTCAGTTTCGATTTGCAAAATGATATGCGCATTTGCTATTACAGAATTCAACATCGAAGAAGCTCCTCGTGCGAAGGCGTGAAGGCATATGTAGGTGTACAGGTCCATGGGGAGTGGAGGGCTAGGCTATATAGGCCTACCGTTACGGGTAAAATTTAAAGACTCAATATTCTTACTGATAAGGCACTCCTTTGTTATAATAGGCTATGTAGGCGTGTTTGATTTCTGAACATATTGGGGAAACACTGAGATTAGGCTATGTAGGCGTGATTGATTTCTGAACATATAGGGGAAACGCTGAGATTAAGCTATGGTTTCTTCGGGTAGGCCTATGGAGGGGGGGGGGGGGGGTAGGGCTACGTTTTTCAAGTCTGAGAAAGGTGAAAGTTGGCCTCTACCCCAGGGTGTTTAGAGCATAGGTCTATAGACAAAAAAATATAGGTCATCATGGAACCCTCGTCTTTAGAACTCAACTATAGGCCTATATGTCGACGCTGTTGTGATCTCATCTCTAACGCCCAACTAGCCCCAATTTAAAGCTGCCATCCACACTGAAACATGGGCTGTTCTCTCTCATACATCATTATGTACCCATTATTTGTTTCTCTCTGCAACCATTTGGGCATTTGGGCCTGTATTTTGTAGGCTAATTGGTTGTCTATAGGGGAAGGTTGCTTAATTATTACCCAACGTAACTGCTCAAAGTAGATAAATAAGTTAAGAACAATAAAAAGATCTAATTGTGAACTGAAGATAATTTGCACGAACCACGCACTCTGCCTATAGCCTATAGCATCCAGAGGAAATGGCCTATAGGCCTAAGCGTTTTCCCCACAGAGGTTCACGAGTGTCACCATTAAGAATATCCACTGAGCATCATGCAGGATCCAAGGAAGTTCACTGGGCATGGTGGAAGACAGTGGCGTAGATATGAGAGTTGTGGGTGGCACTGTGCCACCCCCCCCCCCCCACCACCAAAAAAAAAACCAACCCCAAAACCATTTTACTCTTACCAGGGAAAAGTTCGAAGCTTTTTGTTGGTGAAACTGCTCAAAATAGAACAGAAATTATATTTTTGCCAAAACATGTTTACACGCAGAAAACTGTGAAGACTAGGGGGTTGTCACCTGAACACGGTTAAACCCCAACTATAATCATGATCACTTGACATCAAGGTTCTGGGTTAAGGTGTGCCTCTTATCAATCATGATGCGAAGCATCATCCCACGTGCTTAGTGGCGAATTGATGCACACACGAGAAGGGGTATGGGGCCTTCCGACTCTGTTGTGCAGGACAAAATAAAAACAAAAACAATTTAGACTAACAGTTGGCATGAGACTTGTGAAGACTAAGCTATAGGCCTATGCCTGGGATGGACTTCGGTATGCTATATGTCATGTTATCAGCGATAACATGCATATACTCCCGAAGTGGGTACCCATGTGCTATCATGGGTAACATGCAATGTGTACCCTGCGTCAAATGATTTTTGTGAAAAATAGTTTTAACTTACAAAAATAAGAGGGCACGCACCGCTGGTGCACTTCCCTATGTACCTCGATATATTCACAAAGGTAATTTCTTTAAGCAAAGACATTTAGATCACCCCAAATGTACTTCTCTGTGGTGCATGCTTCGGGTCAACGGTGAACTGGACATTCCCCGACGATGTTCAGCCATTAGGCTTATTAATTTATTCAAGATGGCAGCGCCCATAGATCTGGGGAAAGTTTGCACGTGTTCGCCCATGCACTAAACTGGATAATATATTGGGCATGTGGTTTATGAAATGGTTTCATGCGAAAATACGTTTAAATGCGGATTGTTCTTCGTCAAACTGATTTTAAACCGAAATTGATAAGTAGGCTGAGAGGAAGTCAACTTTAATAGGCTATAGGTCCACAAGTGCAAAATGGTACGATAGCCTAACCCCAATTTAGAATAACGGTTACCCAAGCCAACGCTGTCTTTCTGCGTTTGGTCATCTTTGAAGGACTTATAAATTCTTGCAGTGGATTTTTTAATTGTAAAGAATGTAAGTAGACTGTACACTCAATTTATTCTTGCTGAATTTACTGAATAATTCACGATGCATAGGCCTAGGCTAGGTAGCTGTCTTTGACGCGACGGTGGTGGCAGGGGGGGGGGGGGAGGGGGGGTTCTTGATGTCGCCGACACATTGGCTAACAAAGACCGAAGCCTGATGAGAGGGGAGGGCGAGGACTGAATATATAGTGCTAGAGCCCATCCTAGATATAGTTTTACTCGACAAGTTAGGCCAACGCCTCAACTGTGGCTGTTTAGGCCTATGGACTTATTGATGATCGATACAACAAATTCTAAACGAAATGTTGTATAGGCCTATTATCTGTACATAGACTGGTGATCAGTCATGTAGCCTACATTAATTGCTGCTTGTCGCATAAGCCGACAGTTAGCCGTTTGGGGGAGGTATGTGTGTGTGTGTGTGGGGGGGGGGGGGGGGGGGGGTGGTCGTGGAAATGAGCGGTCATGCAGCTCATGCCTTCCTGCTATGTACTTCTATATGGAGATCGGCGGTTTTTCAAGTTGCATGTCTGTTCCGGTTTCGGTTTTCATTGTAAAAACATAGGCTAATACCTTGCATTTGTGTAGGTCTATACAGGTACTCTGGTTTCCTGAGCATAATGATTTTTTCATAAATTACCTCAAGAGATTCAAGTTTGAGAACAATGATTTTTGCCTTGAGCTTGTTCCAAAAAATCCCCCCCCCCCCCCAATTACCTCTGTCTAGGTAACCCGACTGACTCTAAAAGTTATGCCGACCATAAAAACTTGATCAAGTAAAGTCGCTCATATAGGTCATTGTAACCCTAAATTTCTGTCCAACTGCAGCTGTGATTTTGACGCTGGCTTTGGAGTTCAAGCTTTCATAATTACGTGTAGAAACAGATATATTTGTCATTACAAACGTGGAACAAGTGACAAGTTCCAGTTCTGCAAAGGAAATCGCATTTGATAAACAGATGAACATGTAAAATACGATGCGTAAGAAGTAAATTTGTCACCTATTCTTGCGGTAAATGCCACGTCCGAACGCAATACTATGCCTAATTAGAGCAGCTGTTCTGAAAAAAGGATATCGCGACTCTGAAGTTTGAAAACAAGGTTAACTTTGCTCTTTCTCTTTACTCTGAGAAGTGAAGACCTGATTCGAGCTTTTCAAGATAGACGTTGAAAACCACGACGACGGCACGAAAGCACGATTACTGTTGCGTCGCACATGTGAAAAAAACACGAAAAATACAAGACGCGTAAGCAACTCTTTATTTAAGATTCAGCGATAAACATGTTCACATAAACACAAGAAATATATTTAAGTTGTAAGTCCAATCATAATTTATTGGGTATTTTTTCTAAGTCTTTTTCCCGTGCTCCCATTCAAATTTCCATGCTGAAAATATTCCAAGTCCAAAAATGAAAAATATTTCAACTGATAAATTTTCTAAGTCCAGTTTTCCGTGCAATTTCCGGGCTCTGTCCAAGATATGTCCATGGTGAACATCAGCTGTCCATGGTAATTCCATGGAACAAGTTCCATGGTAGCGCGGAATTTTTTACCAATCACATAAATTCCATGCCATTTCCTTGGATTTCCAAGGAATTCTAAAATGTTTCATGCCAGTCCATGGAAATTTTAAATGCAGGGTT